>OX451736.1:714731659-715964784 GCA_948472305.1 Vicia faba
GTGACAAACGACCATCAGTAGGTTTATTTGAAGGTGTTTGTCCCTGTGTGTTATAAGCATGTTTCTAATGCGAGAAGAAGGAAGCTTGATGATAAGAGTGAACATATGATTCTGATAGGATATCATAAAACATGCGCATGCAGGCTATTCAATCCAATCAATGAGAAGATTGTGTTGAGTCGAGACATTGTGATTGATGAAAATTCTGCCTAGGATTGGAATTATAATGATGCAATTAACAAGCCATTGATGAGTTATGGTTTTGACGAAGAAACTGATGAAATCGAAATCGAAGAAATTGCAAATATTCCAGTCGGAATCGAAGGAGTTGTTGACATTCCAGACAATGTCAAAGTCGAAGAGGGTGTGGCAAGCACAAGCCAAAGATCTCAAATAACTAAAGTTTGTCCAACTAGACTTCAAGACTATGAAGTAACTGGTGATGATGAAGTAACACCACATGGAGAACTAGTTCATTTTTCTTTACTTGCAGGTGCTGAACCAATCAAATATAGTGAGGCTTTGAAGATTAAATAGTGGAAGTATGCTATGGTTCAAGAGTTACATGCAATCGAAAGAAACAACACATGGGAATTAGTCGAATTGCTAGCACACCAAAAAGCTATCAAAGTAAAGTGGGTGCTCAATTTAAAACACAATGTTGATGGATCGATAGCAAGATATAAAGCAAGATTAGTAGCTCGAGATTTTCTTTAAAGAGCAAGACTCGACTACTCTGAAGTATTTTCTCTAGTAGCAAGATTGGAGATTGTTTGACTAATGGTAGCATTGACATGTAACCAAGGTTTATCAATATTTCATTTAGATGTGAAATCAGCATTTTTGAATGGTCTTTTAGACGAAAAGGTCTGTGTCACACAACCTACAGGGTTTGTGATTCATAAGGAATTGAGTAAAGTATATAAGTTACATAAAGGGCTATATGGCCTTAAGCAGGCACCTAGGGCATGGAACAAGAAGATCGACTCATACTTAGTCGAATTGAGATTTTGTCAAATGCAAATCAGAGTATGGTGTCTATGTTCAAGTTGTAGCACAAAATATAACAATCATCTGCTTATATGTCGATGAATTATTGGTAATTGGAAATAGCTTGGAGAACTTGTCGAAGTTCAAGAGCTGATGATGAAGGAATTTGAAATGTCAGATCTGGGAAAATTGTCTTATTTCCTACGCATGGAATTTCAAATGTCGAAGCAAGGTATGACGCTACATCAAAGGAAGTATGTCAAAGAGATACTCAAGAGATTCAGAATGGATGATTCGAATTATGTATCCTCACATGTCGAACCAAATGTGAAGTTGGAGAAGAATAGAGAGGAAGACAAAATTGATGTAACTTTGTTCAAGCAAATTATGGGATCTCTGGGGTATGTGTGCAACAGTCGACGTGATATAGGTTTCGCGGTTGGATTAGTGAGCAGATACATGAGTAAACCAAGGGTGTCGTACATAAAGGCAGAAAGAAGAATCCTAAGATATTTGAAGGGATCAATAAACTGTGGAATACTATTTCGACGAGACTCTGAAAGCAAAGAAGCAACAATTACTTATTTTTTCAGATGCTGATTAGTGTGGAGATAAGGAAGATCAAAGAAGTACAACTGGATATTTCTTTCAAGTATTTGGTGCTCAAATCTCATGGTACTCGAAAAAGCAACATGTGGTGGCGTTATCATCGTGTGAAGTTGAATATATAGCAATATTCTATGTTGCATGTCAAGCAATTTGGATCAGATCGGCACTTGAAGAAATGGAGGTCAAAGTGGAGAAACCTCTTGTGTTGCAAATTGATAACAAGTCAGCCATAAATCTGGCGAAGAATCCAGTTTTGCATGGAAAAAGTAAGCATATCGAAACTAGATTTCATTTCTTAAGGGAAAAGATAAATCGAGGTGAACTTAAAGTTAGACATTACTCAAATGAAGCACAATTGACCGACATTTTTACCAAAGGATTGAAGATCGACATATTCTTGAATTTGTGAAAGAAATTAGGAATACTTCAGATTGACTATGATTAGTGTAGGTTCGTTGACTTGGATTATAGAGGATATGTTGAGATATTAGATATAATATCAAATATAATCCAAGTTGGTAAGTCCAAGCTCAATTAAAATTATAATAAATAGTCATAGTTTATATCACTATTTATACAATTCAAGTGAATAATATAATCTTTATTTTTTTGTTATCCTCTCTTTCTGTGCTCACTAAAAATATCTCATGCAATAATAATATAAAGACTAAAACAGAAAACCATGAAAGCAAGGAGGGCTTAAGAGACTCTAAGAAAGGATCTTGAATTTTCTTCTTTCTTTTATGAGAATGCCTCTTAAACTCATATCATTAAATAAATAAATAATAATTTTTTTTTAATAGTATTATATAAGCATTAATTAAATAAATAGTAATATATTTTTTAATCGTTTTATATATAGAGAGAGAGAGATATGTCGTGTGTAATAAGTTACAGTAGAAAATTGAAGATACAGGACAAAATAGTAAATTGAAGAGATATTGACATAACCGCGTAGCCTAGACTAAGTCAACAAGTCTCACAATTTCATACTCAGTTTTTCAACGAAGAAGAAACAAACACTTTTCAAAGTCCACCTTACACACTATGATCCTTTCTCTCTCTGTCTCTTCTTCACGATAGTATTCAATTCTCAGTGGTTTCTGCTCAGAGCAACAAGACACAAGTAAGGTAAGAATCTCTTCTTCAAAACAAATATCTCTATGCATCTTTAGCCAGTACTCTCTTATTACAAACATACTTCTTTCTCTTTCAAATTTTTCAAGTCAAACTGCTATTGCTATTATATGCATAACAACGACAAAGTTTCTTGTGAGCTTGTTAGTTGTTACAAATGTATAATAAAAAACTCAGAACTTGTTTGACAAACACAAACGTTATTTCTTTATTTTATTAATTATTTATTTTTCTTCTAAAATTAATAATTAGTACTGCTGTTAAATCAACTCAATTAACGTCTTTTTTAGTCAGTTTTCCATCTCTAGCTATATGAAAAAAATATCACTAGTATTAACTTTTTCTGGTGTCAATTCTCTTATATAGTATAAATGCGGTAGGTTTTTTAATTAATTCCATTTAATTTAATACCGATATTTCTATTTATATTTTCATTAATGAACATTTAAAAAAGTGTACTGAAAATGTTAAAAAAAAGTCTTCTTCGAATATTTAATTAAGCTTCATTAAAATATTGTAGGAGTATGACGTCGGCGTGGTCCAAGATAAATTTTACTATTATTTTTCATAAATTTTAATAAAATACTAGATTTATTCTCTCTTTCGTATTACTATAAAATCTGTTTTATAAAAAATAAATATTAAAAACCCACTCTTAGAGAAGTCTATATTCAAGAAACTATGCTTCAATACTAACTCCTAAAATATCTTGAAAAGTAAGTATATGTTTGGTTTAGTTATTGGAATATACAAAAACATTTATAAAGATTTAGACTTATTTAATTTGATTTTGTAAAACTGTTATTTAATTCTTAAATTTTAAAATTTTATAAAATTTGTTTAGTATCAGAATTTTACAAAATTATTTTTGAAAACTATTCTCTATTAGAGAAGAAAAAACAAACATTTAGTTTTTGAAAGAGGCAAAAATAATTCTAGAATTGTATAATTGATTTTAAATTTATTTTGAAGTGTTTAGTTCTTTTAAAGTAAAGTTGATTCTTTCTTTAGAATTGATTCTATTTGAAATTAGAATTTGTAACTTTTAATTTAGATGTGATTTTTACATTAAAATTATTGTTCAACTCACTTTTACATAAATATATCTAAATATAAATCACTTTACATTCATATCACTTTTAACTAGAATCAATTCTACAAAATCAATCAAAAATATATATAATTAGTGTAATTGGATCATAAACAATAGATTTTTAAAAATTCCACCCATATAGAGTCTAAATTCTCCTATTTTTTTACTCAGAGATTCAAATCTGATTCAGATTGAATCATCCAGAAAATGAAGAAAGCAATCCCTCTCATTTTCTCTCAGTGCCTCACAAACCTTCTCATCACGTTTGCATTACTATCACAAACTGTAATGGCAGAACCAAGAGCCAAGACAGTTATGATAGCATGTGGTAATCAACTAGAACACAACACAACCATCTTCGTTCCGAATTTTGTCGCAACAATGGTGAATATCAGCGAGCAGATGCGTAGTACCGGCTTCGGCACAGCAGTTACAGGAACAGGAGCTGATACTAACTATGGCCTAGCACAATGCTATGGAGATCTTTCATTACTTGACTGTGTGTTGTGTTATGCCGAGGCACGCACAGTTCTTCCACAGTGCTTCCCTTATAACTCCGGTCGCATTTACCTCGACGGTTGTTTCATGAGGTCTGAGAATTATAGTTTCTTTAATGAGTATAAAGGACCCGGAGATAGAGCTGTGTGTGGGAACACAACTACGAAGAACTCGGATTTTCGAGCAGCAGCGAAGCAAGCAGTGTTAAGAGCAGTTCAAGATGCAGTGGAAAATAAAGGCTATGCCAGAGGGAAAGTTGTTGTATCAGAAGCAGCAAATGAATCTGCTTATGTTCTAGCTGATTGTTGGAGGAATTTAAACTCTCGGTCTTGCAAAGCATGTCTTGAGCATGCATCGTCGTCGATATTGAGATGCCTGCCTTCGTCAGAAGGACGAGCACTCAATACCGGATGCTTCATGAGGTACTCCGACACTGATTTTCTTAACGAAGAAGTCGAAAATAGGAGTTCAGGAGGTAAACAAATTATAGCTCGTAACATCTTTTTTAGTGGACTACAAAAAAATGCTAGGATGCAGCTTCATGCATTGAGAAAATCTTGACTTGTGCAGGTAATGTACTAGTAATAGTCATTGCAGTAGTCAGTTCGGTGATCGTTGCGGTGGTTGGAGTGATTATAGGAGCTTATATCTGGAAACAAAGATACATTCAAAAGAAAAGAAGAGGTATTTGACGTAATACCTTATCTCTATTTGATTGTGATTACATTAAAAATGAGTACTGTTTCGAATGATCATCATTCTGGTTTCCAGGATCAAATGATGCAGAAAAGTTAGCAAAGACTCTTCATGAAAAAAGCTTGAACTTCAAGTACTCTACATTGGAAAAAGCTACTGAATCTTTTAATGACAATAACAAGTTAGGGCATGGAGGATTTGGAACAGTTTATAAAGTATTTTTCTTATCCAAAGACATATATAACCCCACCATTTTACATGGCAAGCTATTCTTAATAATGTTGTTATTTTGCAGGGAGTTCTACCTGATGGAAGAGAGATTGCTATCAAGAGGTTATATTTCAACAACAGACACAGAGCAGCAGATTTCTACAACGAAGTCAACATAATTAGCGGTGTCGAACACAAGAATCTAGTTAGACTATTAGGATGCAGTTGTTCAGGACCTGAAAGCCTGCTTGTTTACGAATATATGCACAACAAAAGTCTCGATCGCTTCATTTTTGGTAATTTTCTGAACCCGTGTAGTAATTTAGACAATTAATTCATGTTTGTTTAAGCTATTACATATAACATATAACACCTCTCTTTGACCATTAAGTGATTATCAATTTTACATAATCGGAACTAAATATAATGTTTCTTATGCATGACAGACAAAAACAAGGGCAGAGAACTAAAATGGGAAAAGAGATATGAAATAATTATTGGGACGGCTGAAGGATTAGTTTACCTGCATGAGAACTCCAAAGTCAGGATAATCCATAGAGATATAAAAGCCAGCAACATCCTATTGGATTCAAAGCTACGAGCTAAAATTGCAGATTTTGGTTTGGCCAGGTCCTTTCAAGAAGACAAAAGCCACATAAGTACAGCTATTGCAGGAACTTTGTAAGTATTGTGTTTTTTCAGTAAATACTAAAAGTTTTGAAAAAAAATCAAAATAAGAGTCAAAAAGAAAAACTACTGTTGCAAAAAAAGAACAGTGTATTATATATAAACAGTCATGTACTACTTTATTCTTGGACCTGCAG
Source organism: Vicia faba (assembly GCA_948472305.1). NCBI lineage: Eukaryota > Viridiplantae > Streptophyta > Magnoliopsida > Fabales > Fabaceae > Vicia > Vicia faba. The sequence goes on from OX451736.1 coordinate 714,737,717, forward strand.
AGGGTATATGGCTCCAGAGTATCTAGCTCATGGTCAATTAACAGAAAAAGCGGACGTATATAGTTTCGGAGTGTTACTGCTAGAGATAGTTACTGGAAGTCAGAACAACAGGAGCAAAGCATCAGAATATACAGACAGCTTAGTTATAGTGGTCAGTTGCAGATTCCTTTGCTGTTTTTTTTTTCTTTCTGATTGTTGGTCAACTACAGAACTCTTTCTCTATCTTTTATCTGACTTTCATTCTTGCAACATCAGGCATGGAAGCATTTTCAGTCAGGGGCTTCCGAACAACTATTTGATCCAAATATAGAGTTGCACGATGATCACAATAGTGATGTTAAGAATGAGCTTTTAAGAGTGGTTCACATAGGACTTCTATGCACTCAAGAGGTCCCTTCATTACGACCAACTATGTCAAAGGCATTACAGATGCTTACCAAGAGTGAGGAGCCTCTTGTTGCTCCCTCGAATCCACCCTTCCTAGATGAGAGTACTATGGAACTCCATGACACAAGTGGTGACGCATTTTACCTCCCCAATGCAGCTGATTCAATTGCTACTATGTCTCATAGCTCTTTCTATCCCAGATGAAAATGAGAATACAGAGAAAACCACACTGCACACAGCATGTCTATCACGCCGCAAGTAAATTGGCTTAGCTAGGAACTACGACACTGAAGGTTGCTAACATTGCATCGGATCAGTTACTTGTTAAAGCAAACTTTCTGATACAATTGTGGGAAGAAAGTAATGTAAACTGTATAGTTCCATGAGACACATTTACTATATAATTTAGATTAATCTGATATGTAGAAGCTCATAGTAACTAGTTTGGAATTTTGAACATTTATGACAGCTTCGTTATTTAAGAAAGAAACTAAGAAGTGCTATGAAAACAGGATTGGAGAGCATTTCCTTCAACTTACCAAATATAATTATTAACAGTAGAATGTTGGGCAATAAAAGAGCTGCAGTTTGTTTGTTAAAATGAATTTGAATTAACTGCAGAGTTTACAAATTATATTTATACAGCCTGAACAAAGTCCACACCAGAAAAAAGAGGGGAGGTGGGAATCTATTGATACACAAAGATGATACTTAAATCTCATCTAATGTTGAGCTACCAAGCACCCCATGAGTCCTCCACCGATCTCATAATGCCGTGCAGTCGAAAATCCTACTTCTAAAGCAAGTTTCTCCAACTCCTTCCCTGCATCAGAGCAGGATTATTAAATTATATGATAAACATGATGCTAAGAGTCTCACATCAGACAATATATAGCCTGAACATGTGCTTATAAGTGGAGGCAATCCTCACCATACAAGTCGATTTTGTAGAGTAGAGTTACGTGCAACCACATTTCTTAGATCAATAAACATGATAGCTCATTTTTCCCTTGTCTTTGCCAATCATTTTCCTCTTACTAAACACGAGTATGAACCGTACGAATGTCACTTGCTCACCCTCCAATGCAGGAATAAAACAAATCGAAGTAGAGGCATATCACATTGGCAAAGACCGAAGCAACTTTAGCAAAGTTTGTACTAAAAAAACTCCTCTCACTCTTAAAAGTAATAAGAGTGAAATTAAATTATTAACAAAGTTTTGGTTTTTGTTTGGTCTGAGTGAATGTACATTTGCGCAGGGCTTAACCATTTTTCATGAGAGCTACTTCTTCTGTGAGAGATACTCTCCTCTGAAGCTCTCTGAATCAAATAAGAGTACCGATAGCTCAGAAGACCTTTTCGGTACTAAATATTTCTAGCTAAATAGCTATAGCCTGTAGCGCCATTTACAAAGTAGGTTTCTCGTTATCTCACAAGTGCAAAGAAAACAGAGATAAGATAACACAATATAATAACCCTATTAAAAAACTTGTTAAAAATATAATAAAGCATGTTCAAATTAAAAGCTTGGTTGGATAGATTCAATTGAAAACAAACCTGTTAAAAATTCTCTTATGGAACTTTTGAGATATTTGTAGTCTTCTGAAAGGCCATAGACAGAGGCTACAGGAACAACAACATTGTCAATCATCCATTCCTAGCAGAAGAAAAAATTCAGCATTAGACCTTCCGTTCATACCAGGCGGAAAAAAAGAAGACGAAAGTAGGTTAATCAAAATTGCTATCGCAAAAGGGTATACCGTAATTGAAGAAGTTAGTAGCTCATTGCTTTTATTAAAGTCAAGTATAGACACTGTTGAACCTGGAAGTGAAAAGAAAGCATTCCATGTGTAAATTTTTACATTATATAAACACTAATAAACATATTACTGAGTTAGATATAACAACTACCGGACTTCAGCACACGTAAAATTTCCTGCATGGCTTTACGCTTATCAACAACATTTCGAAGACCATATCCCATAGTGATCGCATCAAACCAACCATCATCAAATGGCAAGTCAACAGCATCACCTTGAACCCACCTAGGTTGCAACAAATGATTAAGATCTCCGTACTATATTATCACCAATGATACTAAGATATAACTTGATCACAATATTTCTCTTCATTATTTTAGCTTTCTATCAGCAAACATGAAAAAAATGAATGATTAAATGGGGGCAGAGCATTTTTCTTTGTATTCTAATATAATGTCAGCATACTGCAAAAGTTACCCATGCTCACTCGATATTCTTGTAGCAGTTCTTTGAGAACGAACGTGATGAGGCAACCATTAGTTGTTCCTTTGAGAAATCAAGACCAATCACCTGCCGCCCAAAAGATTCAGAAAACCATAATTTCACCACAAAAACTAGAGTAAGTCTTATGTAAGCTCAATGCCGACAATCATACATAACCAATTGAAAGGTCAAGCTAATTTTAAATTTAGTCGACCCGCGCCCTTGCATCTAATGTCTCTGAGCAGCTACCAAATGAGTTGGCTTAACGGGACTATGACCGTTTCTTATTAGTAACAATAAATTCACTAGCAAGTGTAGAATACTTTAAAATATATATATATATATATATATATATATATATATATATATATATATATATATATATATATATATATATATATATATATATATATATATATATATATATAAAGTCACTAGAGAGAGAGAGAGGGAGAAGACCTTGCCATTGGAAGAAACGTTGTTGGACAAGAGAAACGCTAAATCACCACTTCCACAGCATACATCCAACACACGATCACCCATTTTTGCTCTGTTCCCAAATTCACATAAAAACAATAAAATTAAAAACAGAAAATTTGAAATGTTTCAAAGGAAATGAAGTGAATATGTACGTACCCAGTCCAGGAAACTGCCATTCGCTTCCAAATCCGGTGCTGACCCAAGCTCAGCAAATCATTCAGCTGCACAAGAGATAGAAAGAAATGTGAGGAAGAGAAGACAAGACAAGACAAGAGAGAGAAGTGCAGCGTACGTTATCATAGACAGGAGCGATGCGGTTAAAGAGCGCCTGGCGGTCGTTGGCGCAGCGAATGGATGTTGGTCGGAATGTGGAGGAAGGATAAGGAGCAAGCGCCGTCAGCATATCTGTAGCAACACAACACAAGAGTGACAACTGTGACTTGTCAAGTGTTTTGATAGGAACCAATTTGCAGTTAAGAATATTCTTGAGATACTAATTTTATTGTGTTATGGTTTGAGATGCGCAATTTTTGAACAGATTAAAAAATAAATAAGAACTAAAATGTTGTATATTTTAGAAGAATTACATTAAAAAAATAGTATTATCCATAAAAAGAAAATTTGTAAATATTTTAATATAATAATAAAGTGTCTTTAATTAAAAAATTTGTGAAAAACAATTCAAATTAATAAGAATGTGTTAATAATAATGACTCGGTTACTTCAAAATGGGTCAAATAGTAATCCTTCTTATGGGAATATCTTAATGGGTCTAAGGGGCAACTTATGAACTCAATCCAAATGATGTGAAACGGTTGAAGTATTGGTCTTTAAAAGAAAGAATAGTAAAGGACAACATCAGACTTTTATTGCCAATTACTTTATCGAGAAAAACCTCGGCATCATAAAGAAAGCTCTTCTTTGTTCCTTCTAGTTCCCAAAGATGGTATTCAACAGTCTTTTTACTCCTTAAACTACTTGGTAGTGTGTTGAAGTTCATCAGATCTTACTTGCATGTTTGGAAAATAGCGTCGTTTTCATGTAAACGTAATCGTATATGATCATTATTTTTTTGCATATATGTTGAAGACATGCAGAGAGAAATCGATTGGAGACGAAGGATGATAGACGTTGATGTTTGTCGCCACGTGAAAGAATGTGATGTTGCTACTCAAGGCAAGGAAAATGCAGAGATGGGAAAAGATGCGTCAAGTGTTAAGGTTGCTACTGAATGGAAGGAAAAATCACAGATAGGAAAAATTGCCTCCTCATGTGTTGTGGATGTTCGTTAGAAAGTGGAAGCGAAAAAAGGTGGATAATTTGTTTTCCAGTTAGGGATAGTCGATAGACTCGTTGTTCGAAAGAAAATGGCAGAGAAAGTCGTTGAAGCATTTGTAGTGGTTGGTGGGATGAATGACAGAGTTGTTGTTCGTGAGAAGATCGTAGTGAAACATGCAACACCAAATGTTAGGCATGGTGGAAAATCTGACAGAGTCAATATTCCTGAGAAAAATGAAGTGAAACACGGAGGATCATCTGTTGCTCATGTTAGGAAAGATGAAATAGTGAAAGACATGAAGGGGAAAAGTGTTGTAGCATTTGAAGAGTCCTTCCACCGTGAACGTATTGTTGAAAAATGCAAGATGGATGCAGCAGACTTTTTCGAATCTGCTAACGAAAAAGTTGATGTCAACAAAGGAATAGGATCCACCACTGGTGCTGGATCTTCTCATATCTTCATATCGTCTGATAGTGAGACTGAAATGTATATTATGATAATCTGTTATGATGAAATTTATGTATAAAGTGAGAATAAGCCATGTATAAGACTTGTTTTACTTTAGTTTTGGTTAATATGAAGTCAATGAAGAAATATGAAGTAATGTTTATGTTTGTTATGCAGCTCTGATGATGATTCTACTGATGAAGACCTGGGAAGGCGTCCCAGGTACTTTGTATGGAAAAGGAAAATTAAATGTGGGAAGACGGTTCGAAAAAATGTTTTGGTAAGTATAACTATGTTTCTAGTTATTGATATAACTCATTTAATGTAAGTGTAATGCCATTATTTTTAAAAACGTGCTTTGTGTTATATGTAGAAAATGCCACATAAAGTGATAAGGAATTGCTTCCATATGGGGTATAGATAAATTTAGTTGGTGGATTCTAATAAAGGAAACAACTATGATTGCAAGCTTCATGTTTCTAAAAGGAAGTATTGCATGGAAAGGTTTATTGAGAAGGTTGGTACAACTTTGCGAGGAACCGAAGACTCAGAAGAGGGGATAAAATTGCATTTAGCCTTCGCGACCCTCCTGCAGACAGGCTTGTGGTTGTAACACCCCTTCTAAATAACCCGCGAATATATTAATTAAATCAGAGTAACATGGAAAATAGGGATGTCACAATTCAAGATAAATATAAAAACCTCAAATCTACAGTTATCATGCTTTACTGGAGGAATTATTAAGATAAATATTCAAATCAACATCATGTTCTACACATCGGAAATATCTCAAAACTGGAATAACTTCACTTCATAAGTATTCCCAACATAAATTAAACAATAGAGTATAAAATAAAACTCATCATTCAAACGTTTCCCCCAGTGTTACAACCTATCAGAGCACGACACTGACACGCGGACTTAAAGTAACATAGCTCTAGAGCCATCCTCACCAACTCCTGAGCTGCTAACTTTAATCTGAAATCATTAAAGTAAGGGTGAGATTTCTCATAATTAACATGCATTATAAGCTTCTCAATCAACATTATATCACAAGCATATTATTTCACCCATTTTAGCATAAATCCAGATTCAACACACAGTTTCAATCATACAAGTCATTATGCACAAATCAATAATCAATCAAAGAATTGTAACACTGGAAGACATCCTAACATGTTACAATTCCATGCAAACACAAATGCAGACACAATGCATGTGGTACCAATCACGTGACCAAGTCACCCAACACTGATCCATCATCAACCGGATACAGCAACCATCGATTCATCCATAAACACTCGGACATGAATCCAGCCTAACCACCCATCATCTCCCGGGTATCGGTTAACGGCAATACAAGTTAAATTCCATACAATGGGAATTAACTTCACAAAAACAATGCATATGCATGCACATCACCAGCATGCAACATCAAATCAACGGAATATGATCACAACATAATTCCAAATAATGCCAAAACCAATATATCACATGATCACATCTCAATCATAATGGATAGCAGGCACAACACATAAGTATCAGTTCTCATTCACCAAATCAGAACAATTTACCAACAATTCTACATCATTCTCAAAATACCAAAGTTTACAAAAATCGGGAATTCGACTCTTTTTAAAATAATTTTCATAAAATAATATTTTTCTTATTTTATAAGATAGTATTTTTAATTTAAGAAATACTTCCGAAAATGGCACTCAAATCGGACTTACGGTTTGAAAGTTATGAATTTTCAAAGTTTAACATTTTTCAAAAAGTTACAGCAGAACTTGGTTCCTACATATACAGGAACCGGTTCCTGCAAAGTTCAAAATTCACCTTTCTGGAAATTGTATGGGAACCTGGTTCCTACCTATACAGGAACCGATTCCTACGTAAAAAGTCAGTTTCTTCACAAATTTTACACTGGGAACCCGGTTCCTACCTATACAGGAACTGGTTCCTACGTGCGTTTTTGCCAGTTTTTGTAAGTTTACACAGTGGAACTCGGTTCCTCCCCACTGAGAACCGGTTCCCACGACCTGCAAATCCAAAAACTTCTATTTTGACAGCATTATATATCTCAATCCATTCCTTTTCATTCCCATACGAATTATAACATTAGGAACACCAAAATGCAACCAATACACATCAATACAACATCATAATTCATGTTTCCATCATTCCTATTAATTATTCATCACATTAATGGTTCTAATTCCTATAATCTGACACAATTAGGGACAAATTCTACAAACCTATAAAATCCTAGATTGAGATTCCTAACATGCTTAATCAATTCTATTGATCCCAAAATCTATAAGGCATATTAAATAATTGAAATCACCCCTTACCTCGCGATGATCCTTCGAATTCATGGCGTTTGGCTTTTTCCTCTCTTCTCTTCTCTTCTCTAATTTCACGTACAATGGCTTTCTCTCAATAACCTTCTTTTTCTTTTCCTTTTATTATTTTCCAAATAATAGAAATAAATTAGTAATTATTTAATAGAGCTTTTTACTTCACACACCTCTAATTCAACCTTACACCCCTCGGTCTTCCTTTTTAATTCCATAATTAATTCATCCATTTAATCCAAAATATTATTAATTAAGCCTTTAATTAATTTAATAATTAAATTCCTAATTATTTAACACATGAATTAATTTGGGGTGTCACAACTCTCCCCAACTAAAAGAGTTTTCGTCCTCGAAAACATACCTTAGACGAACAGTTCGGGATACGAGTCCTTCATCTGACTCTCCAGCTCCCAAGTGACATTTCCATCTGTTGGTCCTCCCCAAGCCACTCTTACCAACGCGATCTCCTTGCCTCGCAGCTGTTTCAACTTCCGATCCTCAATTCTCGCAGGTACCGCTTCCACAGTCAAATTCTCTCGTACCTGTATATCGTCTACCAGAATCTCATGAGACGGATCAGCAATGTACTTCCTTAGCTGAGATACATGAAAAACATCATGCAAATTTGCAAGTGACGGCGGCAAAGCAATCTGATAAGCAACTTTCCCAACTCTCTTGGTAATCTGAAACGGACCAATAAAACATGGAGTCAACTTCTTTGACTTCAAAGCTCGACCAATACCAGTCATCGGAGTAACTCGCATAAAAACATGTTCTCCTTCGCTAAACTCAAGATCTTTCCTCCTCTTATCATGATAACTTTTCTGACGACTCTGAGAAGTCCTCATCTTCTCCTGAATCATCTTAATCTTTTCCGAAGTCTGTTGGACAATTTCCGATCCAATCACAACACTCTCTCCAGATTCATACCAACACAACGGTGTCCGACACCTCCTACCATACAATGCCTCAAACAGAGCCATACCAATGCTCGAATGAAAACTATTGTTGTAGGTAAACTCAATCAATGGTAGATAACTATCCCAAGCTCCACCTTTCTCCAACACATAAGCTCTTAACAAATCTTCCAACGACTGAATCGTTCTCTCCGTCTGACCATCTGTCTGTGGATGATAAGCGAAACTCAAACGCAACTTAGTACCCAAAGCTTCTTGCAATCCCGTCCAGAATTTAGATGTAAACCTCGGATCTCGATCTGACACAATACTAGAAGGAATACCGTGCAAACTCACAATCTTCTCAACATACAATTCTGCCAACCTTTCCATCGGATAATCCATTCTTATCGGAATAAAGTGAGCAGATTTCGTCAACCGATCAACAATAACCCAGATAGAATCACAATTCTTCGATGTCCTTGGCAACCCAGACACAAAATCCATAGAGATTCCATCCCATTTCCATTCCGGAACAAACAACGGTTCCATCAATCCTGACGATTTCTGATGCTCAATCTTCGACTTCTGACAAACCAAACAAGCATACACAAACTCAGCAATTTCCTTTTTCATTCCCGGCCACCAAAACAACTTCTTCAAATCATGGTACATTTTAGTAGCACCAGGATGAATACTCAATCCACTACGATGTTCTTCTTCCAAAATACTCTTCCTAATCTCTGCAACATCCAGAACACACACCCTATTACCAAATCTCATAACACCATTCTCATCAATCCGGAACTCGCCTCCTTGACCTTGGTTGATCAATGTCAATTTATCAACTAACCCAACATCGGACTTCTGTCCATTCCGAATTTCTTCTAGAATACCACTAGTCAGTTTCAACATACCCAATTTCACACTATTCGGAGTAGTTTCACATACCAAATTTAAATCTCTGAACTGCTCAACCAAATCTAACTCACGAACCATTAACATCGACATATGCAAGGACTTCCTACTCAAGGCATCCGCAACAATGTTTGCCTTACCAGGATGGTAATTCAAACCGAAATCATAATCCTTTAGAAATTCTAACCATCTCCTATGCCTCATATTCAACTCTTTCTGATCAAAGAGATACCTCAGACTTTTGTGATCACTGAACACCTCAAACCGAGAACCATATAAATAATGCCTCCACAACTTCAAAACAAACACAACAGCTGCCAACTCCAAATCATGAGTCGGATAATTCCTTTCATGTACTTTCAATTGTCTCGAAGCATAAGCCACCACATGTTTATCTTGCGTCAACACACCACCTAATCCCATTAATGATGTGTCACAATACACAACAAAAGACTTAGTCGGATTTGGCAAAATCAAGATCGGAGCACTTGTCAACCTCCTCTTCAGATCTTGAAATCCTTTCTCACATTCAACATCCCAAACAAACATCTGACCCTTCCTGGTCAACTTAGTCAACGGTAACGCTAATTTGGAAAATCCTTCTATAAACTTCCTGTAATAACCTGCAAGACCCAGAAAACTACGGATCTCAGAAGCATTCTTCGGCGCTTCCCACTGAGATACTGCTTCTACCTTCGTAGGATCCACAACAATTCCATTCTTGGAAATTACATGGCCAAGAAAACTTACTTCACTTAACCAGAATTCACACTTGGACAACTTTGCATAAAGCTTCTTCTCTTTCAACAATTCCAACATAACTCTGAGATGTTCTGCGTGCTCTTCATCACTCTTCGAATAAATTAGAATATCATCAATGAACACCACCACAAACTCATTAAGATACGGATGAAATATCCTGTTCATATACTCCATGAAAACACCAGGTGCATTAGTAACTCTAAACGGCATAATAGAATACTCGTAATGTCCATACCTCGTTCTAAATGCAGTTTTCTGAATATCTTCCGACTTCACACGAATCTGATGATATCCAGATCTCAGATCAATCTTACTAAATACACAAGCTCCAACTAGTTGATCCATCAAATCATCGATCCTCGGCAAAGGATACCGATTCTTGATTGTAACTTTATTCAGTTGTCTGTAATCAACACATAATCTCATTGAACCTTCTTTCTTCTTAACCAACAACATCGGAGCACCCCACGACGAAACACTCGGACGAATAAACTTCTTCTAAAGTAACTCCTCCAACTGTTTCTTTAACTCCGCTAATTCAGATGCCGACATACGGTAAGGCGCCATCGACAACGGACTAGTTCCAGGAATCAAATCTATAGTAAATTCTACCTCCCTCTCAGGTGGCAATTCACTAACGTCTTCCGGAAACACCTCTGAAAATTCATTCACCACTGGCAATCCACCACTCTTTGCTTTTCCCTCCGCTTCTATTGCAGAATACAACATAAATACCACAGCACCATCTTTCACAGCTAGGTTCATCTGTTTAACCGACATAGTCACATCTTCGACACCAACCTCTTCAGGAAAAATAACCGTCTTCGCAAAACAGTTGATATGAACCTGGTTGAATTCCAACCAGTTCATTCCAAGGATGATATCAAGTTGTTCTAACGGTAGGCACACCAAATCCATACCGAAACCCCTACCAAAAATCACAATAGGACAATTCCTACAAACATAAGAAGTAGTCACTGAACCCGACGCAGGAGTATCAATAACCATACTTCCATCCATATTAGAAATTTCCAAATTCAATCTTTTAGCATAATCCAAAGCAATAAAAGAATGCGTAGCTCCAGTATCAATAATCGCAATCAAAGGTATGTCATTAATAAAACATGTACCTTTAATCAGCCGATCATCTGGCTTAGTCTCTGACCCAGACAATGCAAACACTTTACCACCAGCTTGCTCCTTCTTGGGTTTTGTACACTGAGGACGAGTATGACCTTCTTCACCACAGTTGTAACAAGTCACCACTCTTACTCTGCAATCATTGGCCACATGGCCGAGTTTCCCACACTTGAAACACTTCTTATCATTACTTTTGCAATCCACCATACGATGTCCTGTCTCACCACACTTGTAGCACTTAATGGAAGAACTAGAATCTCCTCCACCAAACTTCTTCCAACCACCGGGTCTCTGATTACTTCTATCATAAGGCTTACCACGATCCATCTGTTGCTTACCTTTCCTATCAACATACCCTCGAGCATTCGACTTAGTGCTAGCAAGATCCTCCTATAAAATCCTACTATAGTCAACCAGATCAAGAAATCTTCGGATACGCTGATACCGAATACCCTGCTTAATCTCATCACGAAGACCATTCTCAAACTTGATACATTTGGAAAATTCTCTATCTGCATCGTTAGTATAATGAGCATAATACTTCGCTAACTCAGTAAACTTCAAAGCATACTCACTGACAGTCTTGTTACCCTGCTTGAGTTCTAGAAACTCAATCTCCTTCTTGCCTCTGATGTCCTCAGGAAAGTACCTCCTCAGAAAAGCCCTCATGAACACAGCCCAAGTCAACGCAATACCATCTTCTTCCATTTCAGTTCTGGTAGCAACCCATCAGTCATCAGCTTCCTCTGCTAACATGTGAGTTCCGTATCTCACCTTCAGCCCTTCAGCACAATCAATTACTATGAAGATCCTCTCGATCTCCTTCAACCACTTCTGAGCACCTTCGGGATCATGTGCACCCTTGAACAAGAGAGGATTATTCCTCTGAAAATTCCCCAATTGTCGGTCAGCACCAATCACAGCTTCCTGCTGGTTCCCTCCGAGTACTCCAGCCAACATTCCCAATGCTTCAGCAAGAGCATCGTCATTTCTTCTGTTACCTCTTCCGGCCATTGTTCTGTAACATTACAAAACAACCTCATCAGCACACAAGTATCGACAGTGTCATCTTACACTAGTCGCATACAAAAGGGATAACGACACAAGACAAGACCGACTATGCTCTGATACCACTATTGTAACACCCCTTCTAAATAACCCGCGAATATATTAATTAAATCAGAGTAACATGGAAAATAGGGATGTCACAATTCAAGATAAATATAAAAACCTCAAATCTACAGTTATCATGCTTTACTGGAGGAATTATTAAGATAAATATTCAAATCAACATCATGTTCTACACAACGGAAATGTCTCAAAACTGGAATAACTTCACTTCATAAGTATTCCCAACATAAATTAAACAATAGAGTATAAAATAAAACTCATCATTCAAACGTTTCCCCCAGTGTTACAACCTATCAGAGCACGACACTGACACGCGAACTTAAAGTAACACAGCTCTAGAGCCATCCTCACCAACTCCTGAGCTGCTAACTTTAATCTGAAATCATTAAAGTAAGGGTGAGATTTCTCATAATTAACATGCATTATAAGCTTCTCAATCAACATTATATCACAAGCATATTATTTCACCCATTTTAGCATAAATCCAGATTCAACATACAGTTTCAATCATACAAGTCATTATGCACAAATCAATAATCAATCAAAGAATTATAACACTGGAAGACATCCTAACATGTTACAATTCCATGCAAAAACAAATGCAGACACAATGCATGTGGTACCAATCACGTGACCAAGTCACCCAACACTGATCCATCATCAACCGGATACAACAACCATCAATTCGTCCATAAACACTCGGACACGAATCCAGCCTAACCACCCATCATCTCTCGGGTATCGGTTAACGGCAATACAAGTCAAATTCCACACAATGGGAATTAACTTCACCAAAATAATGCACATCACCAGCATGCAACATCAAATCAACGGAATATGATCACAACATAATTCCAAATAATGCCAAAACCAATATATCACATGATCACATCTCAATCATAATGGATAGCAGGCACAACACATAAGTATCAGTTCTCATTCACCAAATCAGAACAATTTACCAACAATTCTACATCATTCTCAAAATACCAAAGTTTACAAAAATCGGGAATTCGACTCTTTTTAAAATAATTTTCATAAAATAATATTTTTCTTATTTTATAAGATAGTATTTTTAATTTAAGAAATACTGCCGAAAACGACACTCAAATCGGACTTACGGTTTGAAAGTTATGAATTTTCAAAGTTTAACATTTTTCAAAAAGTTACAACAGAACCTGGTTCCTACATATACAGGAACCGGTTCCTGCGAAGTTCAAAATTCACCTTTCTGGAAATTGTATGGGAACCCGGTTCCTACCTATACAGGAACCGGTTCCTACGTAAAAAGTCAGTTTCTTCACAAATTTTACACTGGGAACCCGGTTCCTACCTATACAGGAACCGGTTCCTACGTGCGTTTTTGCCAGTTTTTGTAAGTTTACACAGTGGAACCCGGTTCCTCCCCACTGGGAACCGGTTCCCACGACCTGCAGAGCCAAAAACTGCTATTTTGACAATATTATGTATCTCAATCCATTCCTTTTCATTCCCATACGAATTATAACATTAGGAACACTAAAATGCAACCAATACACATCAATACAACATCATAATTCATGTTTCCATCATTCCTATTAATTATTCATCACATTAATGGTTCCAATTCCTATAATCTGACACAATTAGGGACAAATTCTACAAACCTAGAAAATCCTAAATTGAGATTCCTAACATGCTTAATCAATTCTATTGATCCCAAAATCTATAAGGCATATTAAATAATTGAAATCACCCCTTACCTCGCGATGATCCTTCGAATTCACGGCGTTTGGCTTTTTCCTCTCTTCTCTTCTCTTCTCCAATTTCACGTACAATGGCTTTCTCCCAATAACCTTCTTTTTCTTTTCCTTTTATTATTTTCCAAATAATAGAAATAAATTAGTAATTATTTAGTAGAGCTTTTTACTTCACACACCTCTAATTCAACCTTACACCCCCCGGTCTTCCTTTTTAATTCCATAATTAATTCATCCATTTAATCCAAAATATTATTAATTAAGCCTTTAATTAATTTAATAATTAAATTCCTAATTATTTAACACATGAGTTAATTTGGGGTGTCACAGTGGTCACCATCCTGAACCGTGATGAATGATTCAGAAAGTTAAAAGATGGGTAATGATAAGGAGACTATCAATGTTGGATGAAGAATAATATGTTTTGTTCCTATTTTGGGTGTAGAAAAAAGTTGTAATGTTTGAATCATAGTCCGCTTTGTACCTCTTATGCATAAGAACATGTTTTAACTCAGTACTTTAAATGGTTATGCTTTTGTGGATGTTTTGTTTGAAACAACAATGTTGTATTCATCCTGCATAAGCCATATTTTGTTGTTTAAGATATTATGAACTTATTAGTGATGTAGTTATGGTATTATGTAAAAGAATGTGGTTACCATAGTTGTGTTTCTTTGTTTAAATATGTGTTTTCTATGCCAAATTTTAGTATAATAACTGGTTGAATTGACATTATAAAGTAAGTATTTGGTATGTAAATAAATGAAGGGTTGTAATGAAAACAGCGGAAGTTGTGTTGAGAAAATGAGAAAAAGTGATGATGGGTGATGAGTTCAAATAATCGTGCACACGTGAATTATTTCAATAACAAATAGTGTGGTTGTATGAAAAAAACATGATCTATAAAAGCCACATGTATAATGTTGGAGGATATTAAAGACAAACATGATCCAAACAAATATTTTGCAATATAGATAGTTGTACATAAGTGAAACAAAAGTTGTACGATTTTTATATAGTAGCAGTACAACAATGTTAACACAAATAAAGTCATGGTGGGGAAACAACATAGCAACGAAAAATCGGTCCCATGTTACTGTTTACCCTGTAATTTGATAAACAATCGTTGATCTTCTAAATCTCTAAAAAAGATTCAGTTACTTGCGAGATCGATCAGATTGATCTCAGGACTATTGTGTTCTAGTTTTTAGGAAAAAGGTTTTGATAATAACTTCTATAAATGAAGAGAATCACTTTGATATCAAAATAAAGTGTTCTTATAAAAGCAATAAAATAGAAAACTATTCTAGACTGTAAATCGTATAGAATATAAATGACATGAAGAAATTTCATTAAATGTAAATAACTTTCGAATATAAATATAGTGCACCATACGTACATGTCTCACTAACTCGTTTCTCTAACACTGGTACTTTGAGTATTTAAGTATATTTTACAAAGATGTGAACACACTGAATCCTAACATCTAAGACTCCTATTTATACTAATTCGACCCTAACGGTCTTTCTATGAGATTACGCCATGTTCGACACCTTTTACATGCATACATTCTGGCACTTCCACGCGTCTTCCTGGCGAAATGCATTAGTTTGAAATTTAAACTTCCTGCTCGAAGCTTTTGAATTCAACTTTGAATTCAACCAACGTGACTGTCGAAGTATTTCATATATCTTGAAATATTCCTTTCATTTTAAGTTGCCCTTTCGACACATCGAATCATAAAAATTAGTTTTACAAAAATAACCTTATAAGGTCTAATTTCATGTTATTTTTAAACCATGACCTTCTTACATAAACTTTCATATTTTTATCAAATGTAGAAATCTTCAGCTAACAAATTTCCCCCAATAAATATCCATTTCGAATCAATGCAGAAATGGCCATTTTTTGTAATCACCAGATTTCGACTAGCAACCTTTCATTTCCCGACGTCATAGTTAATCATGACTGCTTTTTTCAAAATGTCTCATCAAGACATGCGTGCAAAAGTTTCATCATCATTATATACCAACTTCCAAGGACATGAATAGTGATCTTTCACTTTCCTCCGTCAGATGTTGACACGTGCCCCACTAACTTCCTGAGGTGTAACCTCCAACGTTTCCACTTACCATTATAAAAAGTTACCTTTTTATTATTTATCTTTCTAATTTTATAAACTCATAAATATTCATACCTTGATTTACACTCTTATTCCTTCTTGAAAAATTCATCAGTTCTTCAAATCAACAACAATGTCTTCCGGTAAACAAGATTCCAAACATGCTGAGAAATCTAGAATCTATAAAGGTTCATCTTCTCAAAACGTACCAACAAGCAAAATAATCACTTATGGGAATCAAGAATTTATCACACCTCCTAAACTCACTAGGTAACAAAGAGCCATTTATGCTTCTCAGGTATTAATTCCTTCTTTGTTTTCTGGTAAAACCTTAGGCTTCTTAGGGCCTTTAATCGCTACAGGTGATTTAGAAAAATATGTGGAATTCTTTCCAACTTATCACATTACTAAACCTTTAGCAAATAAAATTGTGGCTTCTGAAGAGAACGTCGAGGATTCCACCAAGAAACCTAAAAAGTCTTCTAAGAGAACTTCTGAAAGTAGTTCTTCAAACCCTAAGATAAAGAGAGAAGCTTTCCAATTGGATTATATAACTGAGAGCTTTAGACCTTTTAGATCATGTCCAACCTTAGATAAATGTTACTTAGCTTGGCTTACTAAGGTTGAGAAGAAAAAAACTCAAGCTTGGAAAGGATTAGGGATTTTTGACCTAATTCAAATGTCGAAATTAGGCTTTAGTTATTGCCAGCCTTTTCTGTTAGCTTCCCTGTATTTCTGGGATAGTACCTACAACACTTTTCACCTCCCTTGTGGAATGATAATTCCGACCTTCTTTGATATAGCTGCCATTACTGGACTTCCTCCTACTGAAGAGGCTTTTGATCCCTATTTAGAGTCGGAAAACACTATTGACTTCAATGTTAAAAATGCCTCTTTTAGTACTTACATAGATCTATATCATGTGGACGATGAAGATGTTTCTGATGTTGAGCATATAACTTTCTTAGATCTGTGGTTATCTAAATTCATTTTATGTTGTAAATCTCTGCAAGTGGCTAAGAGATTTCTAACCTTGGTGAACCAGTTACATTTTGGTCGAAAGGTATGCTTAAGTGAGTTGCTTTTATCCAGTTTGTATGAAAGTTTATGGGCCGCTGCTTCCAAACTTAAATATTATGAAGCAGGTACCAACTTACTTATATATGGACCTTACTGGCTACTTCAATTGTGGCTAAATGCCACTTTTGAACCCTCTCTTCAAACTACTGGAAATATTGATGAAGAGGACCCCAAAATAGCAAGTCGAAGCATTGAAGGAATTAAACTCTTACAACTAACTCCCAGTGATGATGTTGAGACCCTTCAAGCTTGCCTCACCAAATATATGTTGATGTTTTTTAAACGTCACAATTTCACTCTCACTATGGCTCCTTTCGCCAGTAGAACTCATGGTCCCTCCTGGTTTACTTCATCAATTGAAGATATTGTAAATAATGCAGATATTGACATTGAAAACATATGGCGCGCATTCCTTCTTCCTAGACTTATAGTATCTAGGATCTTACCAGTGAAGAGCCATGTTTTCTTATTAGCTTATCAACCCAACTTTGTCTCTCAACAATTTGGATTGTGCCAACTTATCCCTGAGCCTCTTTTCAGTCGAAAACGTGAGATTTGTGTTGCAGGTGTAGATTACTCTGTTCAAGATATCCAGAAACACCAAGAGTACCATGCTAATTTTGCTGAATTTGGTCTCATTCCTTATCATCCTGCTTTCTACATGAACAAAGGCTTCTATACTTGGTGGACTGACTTTTACTCGAACAACATGTTCGACACTACTCAAATAAATGAACATTTAACAAAAGCTTTTTTTCTTATGCACAAAAATGTCCCAAAAGGTAAACTAACTCATACTCGGGAAATACAGGCTTTCCAGAAATGATTTGGGACTGTCTATGATCCAACCAATCTTAGTCGGATCGTTTTCCAGGAAGCAACTACTTTAAAAGAAAAATTTACAAAGAAACTTCCACGTTTAAAGATTCCCTCTTCTGTAAAACCTGAACATAGATATGATCTGGCCTTTGAGTTGCAACCACCAAAATTTCCAAAATTGCCTAGTGTTGATTTCGCCTTAGTGTTCTTTCCACCCTATCCAAATTAGTTTACTTGTGGCAATATTTTCAATGAGTTAAAAAATGACTCCCAAAAATCTACTAAGAGGGTGGTTTTGACTAAGTGCACTCTGGACAGTTTCAAAGGTTTCCTTAACTATGACTTATCAGCAGTCTCTATGGTGTCTCCGACATGTGAAGGTGTGGAACCAAAGGATTCCTTGGTCCTTTTAAGTTTTTTGGAAATTTCCAATTTTGAGCATTTGACTAACCTTGATAGTGTTTTCTAGTTGTTGAAAGGAAAACTACAAAGAAGGAAAAACCTGCAACGAAGGCGGATTCAGATACTGCCTCAAAAGCAGGAACTTCTTCCAGCCAAGGACTCTCTTCTGCAAAGGGTGCTTCCCCCAAAAAAGTAGCGAAGAATGTAAAGGTACCATTTCTAAAAATCCTTCTTACTTTTTGCATTCTCTGACCATGATTTTCCTTGCAATCTTCTCTTTTTTAGGGTAGTGGCTTACCCCCTAGAACACCAAAGAAAAGAAAAGCTTCTAATGAAGAAACAATCATTATTCCTGATGATGACGATGATGTCCCCCTCACTCCTTTCAAGGCCAAGAAGAAACATAAGAAATCCACAACGTCAAAGGGTGTTCCATATCAAGCCACGAATAAAAAATATGTCGAAATAAAAATCCTTCCTCCTCCTCAACGTGAAGTTCAACCTGCACCCTCTGGGGTTATAATTTTGGAGCATATTGGCAGCAATGCTTCTAACCCTGATGATCAAAAGATACATCTTTATTTCAATCTTTTTACTTCTTGCTCAAATATCTTTTAACATAACAACTTCTTTTTTATCTGCAGGATAAATCCACTACTCCTCCCATTTCTCCTATCAACCAAGATGCTCCTATGAATACATAGACTCCTTTGCCTCCTCCCACATCTAGTGGTGCTGTCCAAAATAAAGGGTCTTCGATTGTGGTTCCCGAATCTAAAGCAGGTGACGTCCAAGTCGAACATGAGACTTCCTATCCTAGTGAAGATGACTTTCCAGAATTTGGCAAGCAAATATTGGAGGAAAATGAAGATTCTGAAAGCATCCCTAGAGATTCTTCTCTAAAAAGGGCTTAATTTCCTGTGGATTATGCTGAGGACGAAGAGCAATATTCAGATGGGGTTGAGACATACTTTCGAGATGATGAGGACATGGAGGAGGTCGAACCACAACCTAAAGATACTCATCATACACATCCTGATACTACTGATGAACCAAGCACACAAGCTCGATCAATTCCACATCCTATCCTGACTCCAACACTCAATGAGGAGAAAAAATAGCACTAAAGAAGAGTGATCCCCTAAAGTATGTGGAGTTGATGATGTCTCTAAGGGATTCTTCTCTAGACAAAAGCGCTTATGGGGCTTCGACTCAATCTGGTGCCAGCGCTAGTGAAGCTTCTTATGACGAACTCCTTCAGCAAGTGAAAAAAGCTGTATTTGAAGCTGATTTGTTCAAAGTGCTAAAAACAGATGTTACTGCTCGCTTTGGGGTGAAAAAGTTGATTAATCGCATCAATATTACTGCTCATCCTGCTAATGTAGGCGAGGTCTTAATAGATATTCAAAATCTAATTGACCAAATCTACGTTGAGTACAACAGGGAGGTTGATGCAACTTCGAAGCTTCAAGCAAAAGAACAGGAGAAAACTGCTGAATTTGACAAAGCTCAGAGTGCTTCTAAAGCATCTAAGGATTTGTTGTCTTCAAGGAAGGCAACCCAAGCGGAATTCGACACTTACACCGCTTCGATCGCACTTTGGGAGTCTCACATTATGGAGTTACAGAAGAAAATAACTAATGCTAGGGCAAAACAAGCTGCTATCAAAGTATTGGACACTACTGAATCTGATACTTTGGTTGTACAGAGCGTTGAGCATGTCAAAATAGCTTCAGCCATGACTGAAGATATTGTACGCCTCAAAAGCATACACACCGCTGTTCAATATAAGCTTGGCCTAGCAAAGATCAAGTATGAAAGGATGAAGAATAATATTCTGTTTTGATTTATGAAATAAACCATTCGTTGCATTTGCTTTATATTGTAAACATTCTTAGACAAAGCCATTTTGGCACTCTTATGTTTTACACCATGTTGGCTTCATTATTTCACTAATTTACTAGTTTGTCGCAATCTTTAAATCTTGAAGAAAAGGTTTGTATTTTTTCAAATACTTACCGTTAATTTTCAAGATTCTTCGATCTTCTGCCAGTTCTTCGATTTCATAGGCATTGTTAGTGAATGTTTGAATGACTTGAAAGGGGCCTTCCTAATGTAGGGACCATTTTCCCAATAACTTATTCTTTCGATCCATTGGCAGAATCACCTTCCAAACCACATCACCATTTGAGAAGGTTTTGCCCTTAACTCTCTTATTATATGCTCTGGCTACTATTTCTTTTTGCCTTCTTAGAATTTCCAAAGCATGTAACCTTTCCTCCTCTAAATCCACCAATTCGTTCATCATCACTTCCCAATAAAGATCTGTGGGAATTTCATTTTATCTTTGGATTCTGACCGACTGTAAGTAAATCTCTACTGGCAAAACCGCATCATGTCCAAATGTTAGATGAAACAAAGTTGCATTTGTTGCCTCTTTGGGGGATGTTTGATAAGCCCATAAGACTTGATCTAAGGTTTTGTGCCAATTATTTGGCTTTCTGCCCACATGTTTCTTTATTAAACCAATGATTACCTTATTAGCTTCTTCAACTTGTCCATTGGCTTGTGCATAATAAGGCGTGGAAGTTAGTAATTTAAAACCCATATTCTTTGCGAACTCTTGCATCCTTCGACCAATAAATATCGATCCTTGATCTGTTGTAATAGTTTCTGGAATTCCAAACCTATAAACTATATGCCTCTGGATGAATTCGATGATGCTTTCTTTATCAACATTCACCAAAGGTATTGCTTCTATCCATTTTGTGAAATAATTTATTCCCACCAAGATGTATTTCTGTTTTTTTGAAGATGATGGCCTATTTCTCCAATCAAATCCAATGCCCAACACCTAAAATGCCATGGCTTAACAATTGAATATAGTTCACTTGCAGGAACATGTTGAATTCCTGCATGAATCTGGCACTCTTGGCATCCTTTGGCAAAATCTATACAATCTTTTAGAACTGTAGGCCAATACATGCCATATCGAAACAAAAGCCACTTTATCTTGTGACCTGCCTGATGTGCCCCACATGCCCCACTATGCACATTGGCTAGTGCTAAATAAGCTTCACTTTCTCCTAAACATTTCAACAAGACCCCCTCTGGGGTTTTGTTAAACAATTCGTTGCCTATTAGCACATAACTTAAGGCACGATATTTTACCTTTCTTTCAGTACTTGCTGTTGGGTTTTTTAAATAACTTATTATTGGATTTCTCCAATCTACATTTGCTAAACTATCTGTGGCTAATACTTCGAAATGTACTTCATCTGCATAACCTAGACTCGAGTTTTTTAAATCTGCTGGAGAAAGTTTAGTAGCTAGTACCTTGCCCGTACTTCGATCAAATATTCCAATCTTTCTTTTGATACTTTATATCCCGAGGCAATCTGGGCCAAATCATTTGCTTCTTGATTCTTCAACCTGGGGATGTGCTTGATATCTACATATTCAAATTTCCGGAGCAATCTATTTGCTATCACAAAGTACAATATCAAGTTTTCTTTTATGCACTTGTACTCTTTGGTAATTTGCTTGATCACTAATTCAGAGTCACCCATTATTTCGACACTAGTTGCCCCCAATTCCAATAAATCTTCAAGTCCTGCTATCAATGCTTCATATTCCGCTTCATTGTTCGAACAAGGGGGCACGTCTATTTTGTACTTAAGCTTTGTTGGAATTTTATCTGGAGAAATAATCAAAACCCCAATTCCACTTCCTTCCTTATGTGTAGAACCATCAAAGAACAATTTTCAAGGTTCCAACTCCACAAGGTTCTGGGATGTTTTGACCAATGCATGGTCGACAATGAAATCAGAGACTACTTGCTCCTTCATTTCTTTTAAAGGCATGAAAGTTAAAGAGTACTCTGTTAGGGCCAAAGCCCATTTACCAATTCGACTATGTAGAATTGGTTTCGACAGCATATGCTTAATAACATCAAAATGTGAGGAAGCGTAAACGTCAACTGGCTTTACATAATATTTTAACTTGGTACATGAGAAGTACAAGCAAAGACATAATTTTTCTATTGAACTATATCTAGTCCCTGCGTCATTCAGTACTCTACTTAAGTAGTAAATGGCCCTTTCGACACCATTTTCATCCTCTTGAGCCAGCATGCTTCCTATAGTTTTATCTGACGCAGATATGTATAACCTCATGCACTTGTCTCTTTTAGGAGGCGTTAGAATACGTGGATGCATCAAGTATTGTTTGATTTTCTCGAACGCCTCTTGATGTTCTTAGTTCCACGCAAATTCTCCTTGCTTCAGTCGTAAGAGTGGAGAAAAGGCTTGAGTTCGACCACTTAAGTTTGATATAAATCTTCGCAAGAAGTTTATCTTTCCCAGCAGTGATTGCAACTCTTTCTTTGTTGATGGCGCTTTCGCTTCCATTATTGTCTTTGTTTTGTTTTGGTTGATTTTTATGCCTTTCTTATGGACCACAAAACCAAGAAAGTCACCAGCCTGCACAAAGAATGCACATTTAAGGGGATTCATCTTCAGGCCATATTTTCTCATTCTTTTGAATGACTGGCGAAGGTGATCCAGGTGACTAGACCCTGATACAGATTTCACTACTATATCATCAATATAGACCTGCATGAAAGTTTCTATGAAATCATGAAATATAGAGTTCATGGCTCTTTTATAAGTTGCCCCAGCATTTTTTAAACCAAATGGCATAACCACCCATTTATAGGTGCCTATTGCCCTAGGGCATCGAAATGTTGTCTTTGGCACATCTTCTTCTGCAATAAAAATCTGATTGTATCCTGAATACCCATCAAACATACTAAGATATTCAAAACCAGCAGCAGAATCTACTAACATTTCAGCCACTAACATTGGATATTCATCTTTAGGAGTTGCAAAAATTTAAATCACGAAAATCTATGCATACTCTAAGAGATCAAATTTTCTTAATTACTGGTACTATATTTGCAATCCATTCGATATACCTTGTGGTCGGGATGAATTTGCAGCGCAAGAGTCTTTCAACTTCTTCCTTTATCTTCGAGAGGATCTCCGGTGCAAATCTTCTTGGTTTCTGTTTGATGGGTTTTTTTACCATCTTTTATGGGCAGCCTCAGTTCGACCAGGTCCCTGCTTAAACCCAACATTTTGTCGTAATCCCAAGCAAAATAATCTTTGTAGTCCTTAAGCAACTGGACCACTTCTGCTTTCACTCCTGGACTAAGCTTCAAACTGACAGACGTGGGTCTTCTTACAGTCCCATCTCCCAGACCCACTTCTTCAAGGGGTTCCTGCGCTAGCATCTTTGTGTTCGACGCCACTGGATCCTTCTCGAATCCCAAAGGTCCATCATCATATATTGCATCTAGCCTTTGGTCTTTTTCTTCGACGGGCTTCTCTTTGTCAGGGGGTGCTGGCTTGAAGAAAATCCCAGGTCCTTTTGCATGATTTGTTTCTTCCTTGGCCTTTATAGCCATAATCTTTACTTCGGCTTCTAAAGCCGTGTTTAGTCTATTTTCAGCCAAATAAGCCGAAATCTTTTCGAAGAAGGAAGATTCAGACATGGTCACTGTCTTCGTCATCCCAGCCTGTTGGTTGTATCCCTAGAAGTCCAGGTACATCACCTTCCTACCCCCAAACTCTCTCTATCCCAGCAAAATCCATGCCTTGGATGCAGGGTCAGAAAGTACATAGCATTATTGTTTGGCGCATATGCACCATCTGCAACACTGCAAGGCCCTATATTGGCCAAGTTTCGATCAAAATTCCTTCGATCAATCTGGTTAACCTCTACCATATAATAGCTTTGGTCTGCTTCAATATTTTCCATAATTCCATCTTCTCTCCAAATTGCCATGCGCTGGTGCATTGAGGAGGGAACTACACCTATCCCATGAATCCATTCACGGCCCAAGAGTAAATTACAGTTTTCCTTGGCCGCTATAACCATGAACATCGTTGGTATGGTGATGGTTCCTACAGTGATATCAACTTGAACTATGCCAAGTGTATGGCTAATTTTTCCTTCATAATTAGACAATACCATATTATGAGGTTTTATATCGGTGTCATACATACCTATCCTCTTCAGTAAGAATTGAGGCATGAGGTTGACAGCAACACCCCCATCTATCAGTACTTTATTGATCCCCACTTGTTCTACTTTTCCCCTCATAAAGAGAGGCTTCAGATGGTTCTTCATACCTTGGTCTGGTTTTTCAAAGAACGGATTCTGTTCTTCGAATTCTCCACTATTCATAACATAATAGCACACGGGTTTGTGATTTTCCATCTCTAATTCATCAGCTTCTTCAGAATCTTCTACCTCCGTTACTTGATCATATTCATGTGGTAGTACAGAAACCACATTGCAGACGATATTCAGAGAGGACTCCCCATCTGAGTCGAAGTTGTCAGTAAACATGTCCTCATCGTTGGTTGGCTCTTTGTTAGTTGGTTCCTCTGGAGCCCTTTTGACGGATACCTCAGTCTTTCTGGGGGAAAAAGCCTCCTTTGTGTTGGTGGCTTCTCTTTAACAAGTGCAGCAGACGGAGTTTGATTCGTACCAGATTCCCCTACTTCGTTGCTGGTGAGTTCCCTTTGAGCCTTCTTGATCCTTTGGTACCTTCGCCACTGGGTCCTTGTCATTGGGGTTTTCCCTTTGTAGTTCTCAAAAACATAGGCTTGTTGCTTTGTTGACTGGAACTGTCTTAGATATGCCCATGCAGATCTGCCACCTTCTTCGAAATTCTTCCATTTTCCTTTACCATTTCCTTTCCCCTTGCTTTGACTAGACTCCATCCATTTGTCTATTGGAATGTTGGATGGTGGCTTGAAGGTGACTTGTCGATTCACTCTGGGGTGTGGGCTATATGCCCCTTTTGGAATTCCTTTCGCATTGGTTACATACTTGTCCCTACTACTCCTTTGATTGTTCCAGTATTGTGTAGACAAAATTCTTTCGAATGCTTCTGCTGCTTTCTTGTCATAAACAACACTTCACCATGGGCACATTAGAACTTCTGATCTTGTCTTATGACACCTAACCAAAAATCCCATCAAGCTTTCTCCTATTTTTGGGTATGGCAACAATTCTCTAGCATTCCTCCAGTTGTTTCCAGCCCTCTCTTGGTACATGTGATCGGTGGAAATAGAACTGACTGTTTAAAGCTGGTTCGCGAAATGTCGCGGTAAGCAAGAGTCGCCACCGTCTTTTATGTTCTCCAACATGGAAAGGACAAAAGCACAGCAAAATTCTTTTTCGAGAATGTTTCTCGGTTCGGGAGGTAGATTTATAGAAATGGAAGGTGTTAGCACCCTTTCTATCCGTGGTTATCCACGGGCTCTTAGGTACTTGCTCTTATGTTTTCAAAATTTGTTTGCTTTTCAAGTGTGTGTGGGTTTTGAAAAAAGTTTCGTTTGAAAAATTTCTAAGTAACTCTTGTATCTGTCCTCAAGAGTGTATGAAAAATTTGTTTGAAAACTTTTTGAAAGTGTGAGTGCGAAAAGTTGTTTTTGTTTTTTTGAGAGAGCAAGTACCCATGAGATCTACCTACTCTAAGGAATTAGGCTGTGTAAGAGTCCTTTAAACAGTGATATCCCACTATTGAGTAGTAGGTAGCACCGTCGTTGGAGGTATTTGGGTCAATTCGATTATTAGGGACAATGTATGGTCACCGAAGCAATAGTAGGACGCCTTAGCGGTAACCCTAATGTCTTAGATCTTTTTCTATCCGAGGCAACCGTTTCGAGGCAACTTTGATTTTAGACAGGAGGGCGACCTCTAAAACACCCTATACTCAATGACCACGTCGAGGCAACCAAGTGAGGCGTACCCTAGGAGTGGCATGTGCATGTGTGTTGTTTCAGTTTATATTTATCTTTGAACATGTTATTTGTGAGCTACGGATTGATTTTATTTTTCATACAAGTCTTGTCATGCATAATTAACAGTTAATAATTGCAGAAAGTAAATTGCAGAAATTAAATCTAAACTATTACAAGGCGTCGGGTATTTACATCGCCAAAAACAAACCCTTTAATTTAAATTGCGGAAAGTAAAATAAAGCAATAAATAAATAAAGTCCTAATTAAAGTTATTACATTCCGGAAGCAAGTACAATAATATGGAAAAATGGATCGCGTGCGGGAAATTAAATCGGATGCGAGTTTTTTTTTGGGTTTTGACCCTTTTTTGAAAGAAAGTGATTTTTTGGTTATTTTTGTATTAAAAGAAATTAAATTAAGTTAACAATTAAATTAATAAACTAATTAATTAATTAAAATATTTTTGGATTTTTGAGTTTTTAAAGAAATAAAATAAATTGAATTAATGCTAATAAAAACCTAATATTCTAAATTGATTTTAAATATTGCAAAAAATATTAACAGTTAAATCTAATTAAAGCTAAATTGATTAAATTAATTTATTTACAAAAATAAAAGTGATGAAGTTAATTTTAATAAATAAAATATTTTTTTGTGTTTTTGATTTTATTAGGAAAAAATATTAATTGGTTAGTGATTAATAAGAATAATAACGATTAATTAATTAAAGGAACATAATACAAATGGAGATAAAGTTTAGGAGTATACGAGCCTGATTGGAGGGGTGAAACAGTTATTGGCGTCATGTGTAAACTGTTTTATTTTGGCCATTTGCCTTTTGGCCATTTGTGTTTTGGCTTTTGGCCATTTGTGTTCTGGCTTTCACGTTCCTTAACCTTCTCAGGATATCTGTCTCGCCATGTATTGGTGTCATGTGTAAGATGTTCTGTTTTGGCCATTTGGCTTTTGGCTTTTGGCTTTTGACCATTTGTGTTTTGACCTCAACGTTCCTTAATGAACCTGCATGGGATCCTGTCTAAAATCTGCAGTGTTGAATCTCATGAACACATTAAAAATCATAAAATGCAAATAAAGCCAATATATGAAGAAATTTAATGTTTAGGCACAATATGACATGTATGAATGATTATACCCTTTTGATCATGGAGATCAAATCAATCTTACCCTTACTGGAAAAGTAGTGACATGAATGCTTTTATGCCCTTTTGATCATGAAGATCAAGCCAGCCTTACTCTTACTGAAGAAGTAGTGAGATGTTGGTTTGTAACTGAGATGACTTGTTTGTAGTGAGAGAGAGATTTGTAATAAGGATTTCAAGGTTTTAGGGTTCTTGAAAGAATTTGATATTCTAACAGTGTTGTGGCAAAGTTTTTTTCTCTTTTTTCTCCTCCCTGGTTTGTGTGAAAAGAAGGTGATTATATAATGGAAATTAGGATAAAGAAAATGGGCTTTGAATGTGCAATTGGGCCTCTAATGTTCACTTGAGTTCGTCACTTTCCAGGCTAAATCGCAGAGACTTAAGTGCAATTTTTGAAGTTGAAATGTGAAAACAAAATGTAGCCGATATCGAGAACTAACTCCTGTCCGAAAATCGGCTCAATCGGATAAACGGTGAATTAGTTATGAATTTTTGAAGTTTAAGCTCAGACAAACTTATTTTGGGCTCCAGTGTCGATTCTGACACGTTCTTCAATAAAAAAATGGTATTGATCAGAGCATAATCCGGTCTCGACTTTTGAAACAAAGTTGTAGATCTATGAGTCAGTGACCTTGTGTAAAAATATGAGCCCAATCCGATAAAAATTGACTGAGTTATGAATTTTCGAAGTTTCGGCCCAGATGAAATAATATTCAGCATTCAGGATTTTCGGCGTGTCACGTACTCTGAGCAAAAAAAAAAGGCCTTTTGAATACCGTTTGAACTAAATACCTTTTCTGAAAATGTAGCCAACTAAATTTTTGAAATTTTGGCGCCAGAACCAGTTCGATACGATGAAAATCGACCAAGTTATGATTTTCTGAACATGACGCAAATAAACTTCTGTCACAAATTTTCTGTATGAAAATACTTGATAAATCCACATTTTTGAAGACCTTCTGATCGAAATTGGCTTCCAGATGTGAGAGATGAAAACGTAGATAATGTCAAGACGGAATTTTGGCCACCGGAACGGGTTCAAAACGAGCCATGATCTTCAAGTTATGAATTTTTTAGCGCGTAAAAACTGCACTTTCAGCACACTTTTTCACCATATTTCTTCGAGAAAACTCACACATTCGGATACCTTCTTTAAAGAATTGACTCTTGAGCCGAACCTGAATTTGAGAATATGTTATCAGAGATATCTTGGCGAAAGAACACCTGAATATGATGCGCCGGGTTGGACTTGTGAATTTTTCTTGAAATGTTTTGAGAAATATGGGAGGGCAAATTTTGGGGTACAACAGTTGCCCCTGTTCAATCTTCTTAGACCTGAGGATGTAGATTAGCTTGCGTGCCTTTCGTGATCCGAAGGTGGAAGATTATTGAACACTAGAGTGCCCAGAAATTTGCACTCGCATAGTAGAATATCAGCAATGTGATGTCGGGAATAGGCTTATAGATGCCATTTGGAAGTGTAGTGGATAGGAGGATGGGCTTATAGATGCCATCTGGAGACGTGACAGAACCTTGTCGGGAATGGGCTTATAGATGCCATTTGGAGACTGTTGGTATGTGGATGGGCTTATAGATGCCATCTGGAGGTGTAATGGATGGTTGAATCTGAGTAAGAAATAGAATAGCTTCCGTGTCTGGAGCATATCTAGTCTGTGTCTAATTGCTGACGTCTGAACGAGTAGTAGAATGACCGCCGTGTCTGGGGTATATCCATACTGCATCTGAATGAGTGGCAGAATGTTATCTGAGTCTGGATCATATCTGGAATGTCTTTTGAATGAATCTGGACTAACCAATAGAATAGCATCCGGGCTGGAGCATCTCTAAGTTGTCTTTAGAAGTTTGAATCTGAATAAGCAATAGAATAGCGTCCGAGTCAGGAGCATCTCTAAGTTGTCTCTGAAAGGAAATCTGAATAAGCAATAGAATAGCATCCGTGTCTGGAGCATCTCTAGGCCATCTCTGAAAAGCAACTCTGAATAAGCAACAGAATAGCATCCGGTTTTGGAGCATATCTGAACTATCTCTGAGAAGAAACTTTGAATAAGCAAAAGAATAGCATCCATGTCTGGAGCATCTCTAAGCTATCTCTGGAGAGAAATCTGAATAAGCAGTAGAATAACATCCGGATCGGGAGCATCTCCAAGCTATCTCTGAAAGGGAATCTGGAATAAGTATCAGAATGTAGCCATATCTGGGTCGCATCTGAACCATCTCGAGAAGGGAATCTGGAATAAGTATCAGAATGTAGCCATATCTGGGTCGCATCTGAACCATCTCTAGAAGGGAATCTGGAATAAGTATCAGAATGTAGCCATGTCTGGATCGCATCTGAACCATCTCTAGAAGGACATCTGGAATAAGCAATAGAATAGCATCCATGCCCGGAGCATCTCTAAGCTATCTCTAGAAGGATCTGAATAAGCAAAAGAACAACATCCATGTCTGGAGCATTTCCCAGCTATCTCTGAAAGGAAACTCTTGAATAAGCAAAAGAATAGCATCCATATCTGGAGCATTTCTAAGCTATATCTGAAAGGAAACTCTTGAATAAGCAAAAGAATAGCATCCATATCTAGAGCATTTCTAAGCTATATCTGAAAGGAAACTCTTGAATAAGCAAAAGAATAGCATCCATATCTGGAGCATTTCCAAGCTATCTCTGAAGAGAAAATCTGAATAAGCAAAAGAACAGCATCCATATCTGGAGCATTTCCAAGCTATCTCTTTAATCTCTTTAATGTAGATATGCCCTGGCTAGATACAGGTATCGAATCTACAATCAATCGCTCATAGATATGCCCTGGCTAGATACAGGTATCGAATCTGGAACTGCGACAGTTGATAGTAATCATCTTTGGATTGACCTTTTCCTGAAAAGGCAAAACATCAGTTGTATGCAATGTCATGATGTATGAAATGCATGATGTCATGATGTTCAAAATAAATGAGATAGTGTGTTATGATGCGTATGTCATAATGTGATGTTTATGAATGCATTTTCGTCTAGGAAAATAAATCCTTGACGAATGCCGGGAAGTTGAATTCTGGGCTGATGTTGAAGAGTAGAATTCTTCGTTTCCGCTGGGGATGATGGTTGCAAGGATAAACCGGTAGGAGAAGATAACTCCTTTGGGGAATAAACTTGGTGGAGAGATTACTCTGCGAGGAATTACTCTGTGGGAAGAGATTCTTCGTTTAGACTTTGATGATAACTCCGCTGGGGATACCGTTGATGAACTTCGCTGGGGGATGGGAAGAGCTTCGCCGAGGACGATCTTTCCGTGGTAATTAGCTGAGGATAACCCAGTTATAAACTCTGGTGGGGAATAACCTTTGAATATGGTCGGGGAGAGACGCTTTCGTACTCTGCAGGTGATAAGCTTCCAGAATCTACTGGGGAGGATGATTCAACTTTCCTGGGGAAACTTTTGGACTGTACTGGGGAGTAGATCCACTGGGGTGTCTGGTATTCTGCCGAGGAACAATCTTATATTAAGACTGTCGGGGATGCTTGCTTGGGAATATCTGTATACTCCGCTGGGGAATATTGAGATTTTCTGGGGATACCCAACTTCCTTAAGGCTGACAGTAGACTAACTCTGCTTGGGGAGAGCGTTGTAGAGTTGCTGTGGGTACTGTGCCTTTTCAGGGCTGACGGGAGACCAACTCTGCTCGGGGGAGAGTATTGTTGAACCTGTCTTACTCTCGGGGGAGTGAAGGTATCTTGGTTACGTTCTTCAGCTGAATCTACCTTGTATCTCGTGGACAAAGCAGCTAGTACAGTTTGGACCATTCTTATTGCCCCAGCTTCTGTGGGAGAAGGTACCTGTGAAGGCGCTTGATGATTGCCGATTTGACAAATCTTCTTCTGGTAGGCAAGTGACGAGATGACGGGACATAGTCGTACGCTTTTGATCCCTAATTTTTGCCTAGACCGCCCTTTCGGGTTTTCAGTCCACCGGGATACCCATTTTTACCCAAGCCGCCTTTTCAGGTTTTCGACTTGCCGGGTGTACAAATTTTTTCATTTTCATCCCTTATTTTTGCCCGAACCCTTTTGGTTCGCCGGGAAGCCCTTATTTTTGCCTAGGTGTGTCAACCTAGCGGGTCTTTGATTATGCGTAGCGTTTTTCCGACTATGTCCATGCTCTCAGGATATAGGGAGTAGTCACTGTCAGTAGTGTTGCGTTGCCATACCACCAGAAGATGTCTGATCATGCAAGACTCGTTGCTGGAATTCATGTCTAATGCCCCAAGTGATCCAGATGGAGACTTGCCCCTAGTATTTGGCATTTGAGAGATTCTCCGAATCTTGACTTAACTGCCCCAGATGACGGACTTCGATCATGTCTGCCCCTTGGTTGGAAGTGCTTTTGTTCACTAGATATTCTTCGTGCGAACTTCTATGCTGTTCAAACAAATAGTCATATGCAAGCAATGTTATATCAGAAATGCAAAGCTTATGTCTGTCTTGAAGTTTTTGAAAATGCATTTTTTTCCTAAAAACAAGTGAATTTTTTGTAAACTGTGATGTCAACTCGTTATTTTACCGCAAGCCTTAAGGAGTCAGGATACCTTTCGTAACAGTATGCTTTCAAACTAACCCATGCTTCAGCTAGGACTTTTGAGGGTTATAACGTGGCCTGGTTCACAGTTTAAGAAACAAAGGATAAGGCTCAAAATGTATTTGTATCCACCCGCTCTTCGTGATGTTCTTCAAACCTAAACTCAGTTGACCGTGCGTTAGACCTTGTTTAAGTCTTTGTCCTGATATTCTGGTGATGGTTCGGATATTGACAATTTGTTGTGGATAGGCAGTCATTTCTTTTTGGTTGAGGGTTTGTAAAACCTCTTCCTTTTTGATTTCGTTATCCCTGTTTTTTGCCTGACCGGTTTACAGTCAGCGGGATGCCCCAGTTTTTGTAAGTCTCCTTCATAGGTTTTGACTTAATGGGTTTTTATTTTGAAAGATAATGACTGCCTGTCCTTTATGATTATTCGGAACCATCACTGTCTTTTGTTTCAGAAGGACTTATTTTGATGCCATTCGTTGTGCACCTGGATCAACTGAGAAGACTACCCTGCCCCAGGTTATGATTAAGGGTTTTAATTTTCGAAAAGAAAAACTCCAACTTCCTTGGCTCAAAGGGGTTGACGAGGGATTATCTTCCTTATAACTCCAGTGTTTAGGAATTGAAACAATGCCTGTACCTCATCAGCGGGGTCTGTTCAAAAGCATACTGTAAGGATCATGGTATCGTTTTCGTCATCCTCCCTCAAGAGGCTTAGAATTTGCAATTGAGAATTGAACATCACAGAAACATGAAAGCAATTTTGAATATAATGAATACGAATAGATTAATTCAAACAGACATATGCAATGCATTAATGAAATAAAAGAGTTTGCTATGACATTAATTGTTTGTATAAGCAAAGAAAAATACAACTCAGAAATTCAAATAAAACAAAAGCCTTCAATGATTTGGTAAAGGGGCAGTGATTATGTTTGGAGCCTCTGGTGCTTCAAACTGGACTTCCTTGGCGTCAATCATGTCTTGGACCTTGTTCTTCAGAGCCCAACAGTTGTCCGTAGTATGCCCCGGGCTATCAGAGTGGTATGTGCATCTTTCGTTGGGATGATAGTTAGGAGCAGAAGTGTTTGGATTCCGGAGAGGAGCCCTTAAGGTAATCAGCCCTGCCCTCAACAATTGCTGTAATGCTTGATCCAGTGACATGTTGATCTTAGTGAAATGTCGTTTGGGTGCGACCTCCTTACGTTGTTTCCCCTGTCTTTGCTGAGCAGGCATAGGATTAGAGATCTGGGTTGCCCCTACATGTTGATCATGACGACTCTTTTTCCCATGCACAACATTGGACTCCTTTTTCCCATGGTAAGGCTTTTTATGAGCATCAGAAGGTGCAGCTTCTTGAATCTTTCCAGCTTTGATACCCGCTTCAATCCTCTCCCCGGTCAAAATCATGTCTGTAAACCCAGCAGAAGAATTACCAATCAGATGGTGGAAGAACGGACCACACAGGGTCCCCAGGAACATATCAACGAGCTCACGGTCGGTCAGAGGTGGTTGCACCCTTCCAGCAAGGTCTCTCCACTTTTGTGCATATTCCTTGAATCTTTCACCCGTCCCTAGTGACATACCCTGGAGTTGGGTACGCGTAGGAGCAAGGTCGGAATTGTACTGATACTGCTTGTAGAATGCAGTAGCCAAGTCCTCCCAGTTACGAATACTGGCTCCATCTAGCTGATAGAACCATTCGAGTTGAGTCCCTGAAAGACTTTCCTGGAAGAAATGGATCCATAGATTCTTGTCAACGGTATACGGTTGGATCTTCCTCACATATGATCTGAGATGCAGCTTAGGACAGGATGCCCCGTCGTATTTTGCAAAAGCAGGTGCTTTGAATTTGTGAGGGATCACCACCCCAGAGGATAAACCTAGATCTTCGAAATCCAGGTCGGGCACTTTCTGTATCTCCATAGCACTTAGACGGTCTTCTAGCTGTTTGTACCTGTCCTCAGCTGGAGGGTACTGTTCATCATTGAAATCCGTCTCGTTGTCGGAGACCACGAGACTAGGAACCCTTCTCTCTTGGGGATTATCTTTGCCCACATATGAGGTAGTCAGCTCAACCTCATTTTGTGATCCATTCCCAGATCTGCGTCTAGGGTTGAACAAAATAGTCCTCTTCTTCTTCTTCTTCTCTTTCAGAAGCAGAGTCTTCAAATCCTGTTGACCTTGGGCTAGGCTCATAACCATCTCTTGGAACTGGGCATTCTGGGCCTGGAGGGCCTTGATAGCTTGTTCATTGGATGATTCAGGATTCATGATGATTGCTGAAATAAACAGCGAAGAAAATAAGTGACCTGTCAAAAGGGTACCTGTAATGCAATGATATGTATGTATGCATGCAATGTTTTCAAGGATCTCGTGGGGTAAACAAGAAAATTATTAGAATTCGCATCTGGTTGCTTGATGGAAAGCACTGCACATTGTTGAGAGTCCTTCTTCAAGGGTCAAGGCTCACCATATCCAGTGGGTCATAGCCCCTGACTCAAGTTATCAACCTTGGCTAGAGGAAAATAAATCCCCTTTGCCCCTTGCTAGACAGTTGGTACATCATGACCTGCATCACAAGCCCTTGAGATCCTTGAAATGGGTTAGTCCTTATGCAGGATGTATGCAATGGTATGATGTTATTATGTTATGCTATGTGTGGAGTGATGTACGTAAACCCTGTTATGAGCCCAGATTAAGGACTGTAAACAAGACCTGCAAGAAACTCATGTTGTCAGATAACAAGAATGCGCAAGTAGTTCAGATTTGAAGGCACACAAGTCACACATAGAGCCTTAAGTTTAGGCTGGCATGGGGTTCGTAGGTAAGTACCCTCTTGAAGTTAGTTGGCTCAAAACCTGTCCTATAAATAGTAACCGGGTTCTAAGGAGCTCAATATCATTGGATTGTTTTCTATGTTCATTGTTTTGATTTAGCCACTTAACTGGTGACCAAAATATTCCAAGAAAACAACCCTCAATGAGTGTAGTATCGAGTATCTACCTACTTCAGACTGCACCAAAGTCGGTCATCTCACTACCCCTAAAGAGGCCAGGATGGTCAAGTAAGGTTCTAAGGCCAGTTGATGCTTCACGACACCACGCGGCGGCCCCGTACTCTCCTTGACTTGACTCAAGGGTTACCGGTACTCACCAAAGTGCCACATCAACGTAGCAACTGCTTCAACCATGTCGGTATACCCCGCACAGTTCCCTCACAGTTTGTTGCTACTTCTAAAGGGTATCCCCCAGATCCGGGTTAGGATCTATAAAACTCCGATGCAAGCCCACAATATTAAAGCATTCAAGGCATACAATTGAAAACATGGTGATCTAATCCTAAGGTACACCTCACTTATAAATATTTTCTCCAGCAGAGTCGCCAGTTCTGTGATCGGTGGAAATAGAACTGACTGTTTAAAGCTGGTTCGCGAAATGTCGCGGTAAGTAAGAGTCGCCACCGTCTTTTATGTTCTCCAACATGGAAAGGACAAAAGCACAGCAAAATTCCTTTTCGAGAATATTTCTCGGTTCGGGAGGTAGATTTATAGAAAGGGAAGGTGTTAGCACCCTTTCTATCTGTGGTTATCCACGGGCTCTTAGGTACTTGCTCTTATGTTTTCAAAATTTGTTTACTTTTCAAGTGTGTGTGGCTTTTGAAAAAAGTTTCGTTTGAAAAATTTCTAAGTAACTCTTGTATCTGTCCTCAAGAGTGTATGAAAAATTTGTTTGAAAACTTTTTGAAAGCGTGAGTGTGAAAAGTTATTTTTGTTTTTTTGAGAGAGCAAGTACCCATAAGATCTACCTACTCTAAGGAATTAGGCTGTGTAAGAGTCCTTTAAACAGTTCTATCCCACTATTGAGTAGTAGGTAGCACCGTCGTTGGAGGTATTCGGGTCAATTCGATTATTAGGGACAATGTATGGTCACCGAAGCAATAGTAGGACGCCTTAGCGGTAACCCTAATGTCTTAGATCTTTTTTTATCTGAGGCAACCGTTTTGAGGCAACTTTGAACTTTAGACAGGAGGGCGACCTCTAAAACACCCTATACTCAATGACCACGTCGAGGCAACCAAGTGAGGCGTACCCTAAGAGTGACATGTGCATGTGTGTTGTTTCAGTTTATATTTATCTTTGAACATGTTATTTGTGAGCTACGGATTGATTTTATTTTTCATACAAGTCTTGTCATGCATAATTAACAGTTAATAATTGCGGAAAGTAAATTGCGGAAATTAAATCTAAACTATTACAAGGCGTCAGATATTTACATCGCCAAAAACAAACCCTTTAATTTAAATTGCGGAAAGTAAAATAAAGCAATAAATAAATAAAGTCCTAATTAAAGTTATTACATTCCGGAAGCAAGTACAATAATATGGAAAAATGGATCGTGTGCGGGAAATTAAATTGGATAAGAGTTTTTTTTTGGGTTTTGACCCTTTTTTGAAAGAAAGTGATTTTTTGGTTATTTTTGGATTAAAAGAAATTAAATTAAGTTAACAATTAAATTAATAAACTAATTAATTAATTAAAATATTTTTGGATTTTTGAGTTTTTAAAGAAATAAAATAAATTGAATTAATGCTAATAAAAACCTAATATTCTAAATTGATTTTAAATATTGCAAAAAATATTAACAGTTAAATCTAATTAAAGCTAAATTGATTAAATTAATTTATTTACAAAAATAAAAGTGATGAAGTTAATTTTAATAAATAAAATATTTTTTTGTGTTTTTGATTTTATTAGGAAAAAATGTTAATTGGTTAGTGATTAATAAGAAGAATAACGATTAATTAATTAAAGGAACATAATACAAATAGAGATAAAGTTTAGGAGTATACGAGCCTAATTGGAGGGGTGAAACATTTATTGGCGTCATGTGTAAATTGTTTTGTTTTGGCTATTTGGCTTTTGGCCATTTGTGTTCTGGCCTCCACGTTCCTTAACCTTCTCAGGATATCTGTCTCGCCATGTATTGGTGTCATGTGTAAGCTGTTCTGTTTTGGCCATTTGGATTTTTGCTTTTGGTCATTTGTGTTTTGACCTCAACGTTCCTTAATGAACCTGCATGGGATCCTGTCTAAAATCTGCAGTGTTGAATCTCATGAACACATTAAAAATCATAAAATGCAAATAAAGCCAATATATGAAGAAATTTAATGTTTAAGCACAATATGGCATGTATGAATGATTATACCCTTTTGATCATGGAGATCAAATCAATCTTACCCTTACTGGAAAAATAGTGACATGAATGCTTTTATGCCCTTTTGATCATGAAGATCAAGCCAGCCTTACCCTTACTGAAGAAGTAGTGAGATATTGGTTTGTAACTGAGATGACTTGTTTGTAGTGAGAGAGAGATTTGTAATAAGAATTTCAAGGTTTTAGGGTTCTTGAAAGAATTTGATATTCTAAAAGTGTTGTGGCAAAGTTTTTTTCTCCTCCCTGGTTTGTGTGAAAAGAAGGTGATTATATAATGGAAATTAGGGTAAAGAAAATGGGCTTTGAATGTGCAATTGGGCCTCTAATGTTCACTTGAGTTCGTCACTTTCCAGGCTAAATTGCAGGGACTTAAGTGTAATTTTTGAAGTTGAAATGTGAAAACAAAATGTAGCCGATATCGAGAACTAACTCCTGTCCTAAAATCGGCTCAATCGGATAAATGGTGAATTAGTTATGAATTTTTGAAGTTTCAGCTCAGACAAACTTATTTTGGGCTCCAGTGTCGATTCTGACACGTTCTTCAATAAAAAACTGGTATTGATCAGAGCATAATCCGGTCTCGACTTTTGAAGCAAAGTTGTAAATCTATGAGTCAGTGACCTTGTGTAAAAATATGAGCCCAATCCGATAAAAATTGACCGAGTTATGAATTTTCGAAGTTTCGGCCCAGATGAAATAATATTCAGCATTTAGGATTTTCGGCGTGTCACGTACTCTGAGCAAAAAGCAAAGGGCTTTTGAATACCGTTTGAACTCAATACCTTCTGTGAAAATGTAGCCAACTCAATTTGTGAAATTTTGGCGCCGGAACCAGCTCGATACGATGAAAATCGACCAAGTTATAATTTTCTGAACATGACGCAAATAAACTTCTGTCACAAATTTTCTGTATGAAAATACTTGATAAATCTACATTTTTGAAGACCTTCTGATCGAAATTGGCTTCCAGTTGTGAGAGATGAAAATGTAGATAATGTCAAGACGGAATTTTGGCCACCAGAACGGGTTCAAAACGAGCCACGATCTTCAAGTTATGAATTTTTTAGCGCGTAAAAACTGCACTTTCAGCACACTTTTTCACCATATTTCTTCGAGAAAACTCACAAATTCGGATACCTTCTTTAAAGAATTGACTCTTGAGCCGAACCTGAATTTGAGAATATGTTATCAGAGATATCTTGGCGAAAGAACACCTGAATATGATGCGCCGGGTTGGACTTGTGAATTTTTCTTGAAATGTTTTGAGAAATATGGGAGGGCAAATTTTGGGGTACAACAGTTGCCCCTGTTCAATCTTCTTAGACCTGAGGATGTAGATTAGCTTGCGTGTCTTTCGTGATCCGAAGGTGGAAGATGATTGAACACTAGAGTGGCCAGAAATTTGCACTTGCATAGTAGAATATCAGCAATGTGATGTCGGGAATGGGCTTATAGATGCCATTTAGAAGTGTAGTGGATAGGAGGATGGGCTTATAGATGCCATCTGGAGACGTGACAGAACCTTGTCGGGAATGGGCTTATAGATGCCATTTGGAGACTGTTGGTATGTGGATGGGCTTATAGATGCCATCTGGAGGTGTAATGGATGGTTGAATCTGAGTAAGAAATAGAATAGCTTCCGTGTCTGGAGCATATCTAGTCTGTGTCTAATTGCTGACGTCTGAACAAGTAGTAGAATGACCGCCGTGTCTGGGGTATATCCATACTGCATCTGAATGAGTGGCAGAATGTTATCTGAGTTTGGATCATATTTGGAATGTCTTTTGAATGAATCTGGACTAACCAATAGAATAGCATCCGGGCTGGAGCATCTCTAAGTTGTCTTTAGAAGTTTGAATCTGAATAAGCAATAGAATATCGTCCGAGTCAGGAGCATCTCTAAGTTGTCTCTGAAAGGAAATCTGAATAAGCAATAGAATAGCATCCGTGTCTGGAGCATCTCTAGGCCATCTCTGAAAAGCAACTCTGAATAAGCAACAGAATAACATCCGGTTTTGGAGCATATCTGAACTATCTCTGAGAAGAAACTTTGAATAAGCAAAAGAATAGCATCCATGTCTGGAGCATCTCTAAGCTATCTCTGGAGAGAAATCTGAATAAGCAGTAGAATAACATCCGGATCGGGAGCATCTCCAAGCTATCTCTGAAAGGGAATCTGGAATAAGTATCAGAATGTAGCCATATCTGGGTCGCATCTGAACCATCTCGAGAAGGGAATCTGAAATAAGTATCAGAATGTAGCCATATCTGGGTCGCATCTGAACCATCTCTAGAAGGGAATCTGGAATAAGTATCAGAATGTAGCCATGTCTGGATCGCATCTGAACCATCTCTAGAAGGACATCTGGAATAAGCAATAGAATAGCATCCGTGCCCAGAGCATCTCTAAGCTATCTCTAGAAGGATCTGAATAAGCAAAAGAACAACATCCATGTCTGGAGCATTTCCCAGCTATCTCTGAAAGGAAACTCTTGAATAAGCAAAAGAATAGCATCCATATCTGGAGCATTTCTAAGCTATATCTGAAAGGAAACTCTTGAATAAGCAAAAGAATAGCATCCATATCTGGAGCATTTCTAAGCTATATCTGAAAGGAAACTCTTGAATAAGCAAAAGAATAGCATCCATATCTGGAGCATTTCCAAGCTATCTCTGAAGAGAAAATCTGAATAAGCAAAAGAACAGCATCCATATCTGGAGCATTTCCAAGCTATCTCTTTAATCTCTTTAATGTAGATATGCCCTGGCTAGATACAAGTATCGAATCTACAATCAATCGCTCATAGATATGCCCTAGCTAGATACAGGTATCGAATCTGGAACTGCGACAGTTGATAGTAATCATCTTTGGATTGACCTTTTCCTGAAAAGGCAAAACATCAGTTGTATGCAATGTCATGATGTATGAAATGCATGATGTTATGATGTTCAAAATAAATGAGATAGTGTGTTATGATGCGTATGTCATAATGTGGTGTTTATGAATGCATTTTCGTCTAGGAAAATAAATCCTTGACGAATGCCGGGAAGTTGAATTCTGGGCTGATGTTGAAGAGTAGAATTCTTCGTTTCCGCTGGGGATGATGGTTGCAAGGATAAACCGGTAGGAGAAGATAACTCCTTTAGGGAATAAACTTGGTGGAGAGATTACTCTGCGAGGAATTACTCTGTGGGAAGAGATGCTTCGCTGAGACTTTGATGATAACTCCGCTGGGGATACCGTTGATGAACTTCGCTGGGGGATGGGAAGAGCTTCGCCGAGGACGATCTTTCCGTGGTAATTAGCTGAGGATAACCCAGTTATAAACTCTGGTGGGGAATAACCTTTGAATATGGTCGGGGAGAGACGCTTTCGTACTCTGCAGGTGATAAGCTTCCAGAATCTACTGGGGAGGATGATTCAACTTTCATGGGGAAACTTTTGGACTGTACTGGGGAGTAGATCCACTGGGGTGTCTGGTATTCCACCGAGGAACAATCTTATATTAAGACTGTCGGGGATGCTTGCTTGGGAATATCTGTATACTCCGCTGGGGAATATTGAGATTTTCTGGGGATACCCAACTTCCTTAAGGATGACAGTAGACTAACTCTGCTTGGGGAGAACGTTGTTGAGTTGCTGTGGGTACTGTGCCTTTTCAGGGCTGACGGGAGACCAACTCTGCTCGGGGGAGAGTATTGTTGAACCTGTCTTACTCTCGGGGGAGTGAAGGTATCTTGGTTACGTTCTTCAGCTGAATCTACCTTGTATCTCGTGGACAAAGCAGCTAGTACAGTTTGGACCATTCTTATTGCCCCAGCTTCTGTGGGAGAAGGTACCTGTGAAGGCGCTTGATGATTGCCGATTTGACAAATCTTCTTCTGGTAGGCAAGTGACGAGATGACGGGACATAGTCGTACGCTTTTGATCCCTAATTTTTGCCTAGACCGCCCTTTCGGGTTTTCAGTCCACCGGGATACCCATTTTTACCCAAGCCGCCTTTTCAGGTTTTCGACTTGCCGGGTGTACAAATTTTTTCATTTTCATCCCTTATTTTTGCCCGAACCATTTTGGTTCGTCGGGAAGCCTTTATTTTTGCCTAGGTGTGTCAACCTAGCGGGTCTTTGATTCTGCGTAGCGTTTTTCCAACTATGTCCATGCTCTCAGGATATAGGGAGTAGTCACTGTCAGTAGTGTTGCGTTGCCATACCACCAGAAGATGTCTAATCATGCAAGACTCGTTGCTGGAATTCATGTCTAATGCCCCAAGTGATCCAGATGGAGACTTGCCCCTAGTATTTGGCATTTGAGAGATTCTCCGAATCTTGACTTAACTGACCCAGATGACGGACTTCGATCATGTCTGCCCCTTGGTTGGAAGTGCTTTTGTTCACTAGATATTCTTCGTGCGAACTTCTATGTTGTTCAAACAAATAGTCATATGCAAGCAATGTTATATCAGAAATGCAAAGCTTATGTCTGTCTTGAAGTTTTTGAAAATGCATTTTTTTCCTAAAAACAAGTGAATTTTTTGTAAACTGTGATGTCAACTCGTTATTTTACCGCAAGCCTTAAGGAGTCAGGATACCTTTCGTAACAGTATGCTTTCGAACTAACCCATGCTTCAGCTAGGACTTTTGAGGGTTATAATGTGGTATGGTTCACGGTTTAAGAAACAAAGGATAAGGCTCAAAATGTATTTGTACCCACCCGCTCTTCGTGATGTTCTTTAAACCTAAACTCAGTTGACCGTGCATTAGACCTTGTTTAAGTCTTTGTCCTGATATTCTGGTGATGGTTCGGATATTGACAATTTGTTGTGGATAGGCAGTCATTTCTTTTTGGTTGAGGGTTTGTAAAACCTCTTCCTTTTTGATTTCGTTATCCCTGTTTTTTGCCTGACCGGTTTACAGTCAGCAGGATGCCCCAGTTTTTGTAAGTCTCCTTCATAGGTTTTGACTTAATGGGTTTTTATTTTGAAAGATAATGACTGCCTGTCCTTTATGATTATTCGGAACCATCACTGTCTTTTGTTTCAGAAGGACTTATTTTGATGCCATTCGTTGTGCACCTGGATCAACTGAGAAGACTACCCTGCCCCAGGTTATGATTAAGGGTTTTAATTTTCGAAAAGAAAAACTCCAACTTCCTTGGCTCAAAGGGGTTGACGAGGGATTATCTTCCTTATAACTCCAGTGTTTAGGAATTGAAACAATGCCTGTACCTCATCAACAGGGTCTGTTCAAAAGCATACTGTAAGGATCGTGGTATCGTTTTCGTCATCCTCCCTCAAGAGGCTTAGAATTTGCAATTGAGAATTGAACATCACAGAAACATGAAAGCAATTTTGAATATAATGAATACGAATAGATTAATTCAAACAGACATATGCAATGCATTAATGAAATAAAAGAGTTTGCTATGACATTAATTGTTTGTATAAGCAAAGAAAAATACAACTCGAAAATTCAAATAAAACAAAAGCCTTCAATGATTTGGTAAAGGGGCAGTGATTATGTTTGGAGCCTCTGGTGCTTCAAACTGGACTTCCTTGGCGTCAATCATGTCTTGGACCTTGTTCTTCAGAGCCCAACAGTTGTCCGTAGTATGCCCCGGGCTATCAGAGTGGTATGTGCACCTTTCGTTGGGATGATAGTTAGGAGCAGAAGTGTTTGGATTCCGGAGAGGAGCCCTTAAGGTAATCAGCCCTGCCCTCAACAATTGCTGTAATGCTTGATCCAGTGACATGTTGATCTTAGTGAACTGTCGTTTGGGTGCGACCTCCTTACGTTGTTGCCCCTGTCTTTGCTGAGCAGGCATAGGATTAGAGATCTGGGTTGCCCCTACATGTTGATCATGACGACTCTTTTTACCATGCACAACATTGGACTCCTTTTTCCCTTGGTAAGGCTTTTTATGAGCATCAGAAGGTGCAGCTTCTTGAATCTTTCCAGCTTTGATACCCGCTTCAATCCTCTCCCCGGTCAAAATCAGGTCTGTAAACCCAGCAGAAGAATTACCAATCAGATGGTGGAAGAACGGACCAGACAGGGTCCCCAGGAACATATCAACGAGCTCACGGTCGGTCAGAGGTGGTTGCACCCTTCCAGTAAGGTCTCTCCACTTTTGCGCATATTCCTTGAATCCTTCACCCGTCCCTAGTGACATACCCTGGAGTTGGGTACGCGTAGGAGCGAGGTCGGAATTATACTGATACTGCTTGTAGAATGCAGTAGCCAAGTCCTCCCAGTTACGAATACTGGCTCAATCTAGCTGATAGAACCATTCGAGTTGAGTCCCTGAAAGACTTTCCTGGAATAAATGGATCCATAGATTCTTGTCAACGGTATACGGTTGGATCTTCCTCACATATGATCTGAGATGCAGCTTAGGACAGGATGCCCCGTCGTATTTTGCAAAAGCAGGTGCTTTGAATTTGTGAGGGATCACCACCCCAGAGGATAAACCTAGATCTTCGAAATCCAGGCCGGGCACTTTCTGTATCTCCATAGCACTTAGACGGTCTTCTAGCTGTTTGTACCTGTCCACAGCTGGAGGGTACTGTTCATCATTGAAATCCGTCTCGTTGTCGGAGACCACGGGACTAGGAACCCTTCTCTCTTGGGGATTGTCTTTGCCCACATATGAGGTAGTCAGCTCAACCTCATTTTGTGATCCATTCCCAGATCTGCGTCTAGGGTTGAACAAAACAGTCCTCTTCTTCTTCTTCTTCTCTTTCAGAAGTAAAGTCTTCAAATCCTGTTGACCCTGGGCTAGGCTCATAACCATCTCTTGGAACTGGGCATTCTGGGCCTGGAGGGCCTTGATAGCTTGTTCATTGGATGATTCAGGATTCATGATGATTGCTGAAATAAACAGCGAAGAAAATAAGTGACCTGTCAAAAGGGTACCTGTAATGCAATGATATGTATGTATGCATGCAATGTTTTCAAGGATCTCGCGGGGTAAACAAGAAAATTGTTAGAATTCGCATCTGGTTGCTTGATGGAAAGCACTTCACATTGTTGAGAGTCCTTCTTCAAGGGTCAAGGCTCACCATATCCAGTGGGTCATAGCCCCTGACTCAAGTTATCAACCTTGGCTAGAGGAAAATAAATCCCCTTTGCCCCTTGCTAGACAGTTGGTACATCATGACCTGCATTACAAGCCCTTGAGATCCTTGAAATGGGTTAGTCCTTATGCAGGATGTATGCAATGGTATGATGTTATGATGTTATGCTATGTGTGGAGTGATGTACGTAAACCCTGTTATGAGCCCAAATTAAGGACTGTAAACAAGACCTGCAAGAAACTCATGTTGTCAGATAACAAGAATGCGCAAGTAGTTCAGATTTGAAGGCACACAAGTCACACATAGAGCCTTAAGTTTAGGCTGGCATGGGGTTCGTA
This sequence comes from Vicia faba, assembly GCA_948472305.1. NCBI lineage: Eukaryota > Viridiplantae > Streptophyta > Magnoliopsida > Fabales > Fabaceae > Vicia > Vicia faba. Next base: position 714,782,120 of record OX451736.1, read on the forward strand.
GGTAAGTACCCTCTTGAAGTTAGTTGGCTCAAAACCTGTCCTATACATAGTAACCGGGTTCTAAGGAGCTCAATATCATTGGATTGTTTTCTATGTTCATTGTTTTGATTTAGCCACTTAACTGGCGACCAAAATATTCCAAGAAAACAACCCTCAATGAGTGTAGTATCGAGTATCTACCAACTTCAGACTGCACCAAAGTCGGTCATCTCACTACCCCTAAAGAGGCCAGGATGGTCAAGTAAGGTTCTAAGGCCAGTTGATGCTTCACGACACCACGCGGCGGCCCCGTACTCTCCTTGACTTGACTCAAGGGTTACCGGTACTCACCAAAGTGCCACATCAACGTAGCAACTGCTTTAACCATGTCGGTATACCCCACACAGTTCCCTCACAGTTTGTTGCTACTTCTAAAGGGTATCCCCCAGATCCGGGTTAGGATCTATAAAACTCCGATGCAAGCCCACAATATTAAAGAATTCAAGGCATACAATTGAAAACATGGTGATCTAATCCTAAGGTACACCTCACTTATAAATATTTTCCCCAGCAGAGTCGCCAGTTCTGTGATCGGTGGAAATAGAACTGACTGTTTAAAGTTGGTTCGCGAAATGTCGCGGTAAGCAAGAGTCGCCACCGTCTTTTATATTCTCCAACATGGAAAGGACAAAAGCACAACAAAATTCCTTTTCGAGAATATTTCTCGGTTCGGGAGGTAGATTTATAGAAAGGGAAGGTGTTAGCACCCTTTCTATCTGTGGTTATCCACGGGCTCTTAGGTACTTCCTCTTATGTTTTCAAAATTTGTTTACTTTTCAAGTGTGTGTGGCTTTTGAAAAAAGTTTCGTTTGAAAAATTTCTAAGTAACTCTTGTATCTGTCCTCAAGAGTGTATGAAAAATTTGTTTGAAAACTTTTTGAAAGTGTGAGTGTGAAAAGTTGTTTTTGTTTTTTTGAGAGAGCAAGTACCCATGAGATCTACCTACTCTAAGGAATTAGGCTGTGTAAGAGTCCTTTAAACAGCGCTATCCCACTATTGAGTAGTAGGTAGCACCGTCGTTGGAGGTATTCGGGTCAATTCGATTATTAGGGACAATGTATGGTCACCGAAGCAATAGTAGGACGCCTTAGCGGTAACCCTAATGTCTTAGATATTTTTTTATCCGAGGCAACTGTTTTGAGGCAACTTTGATCTTTAGACAGGAGGGCGACCTCTAAAACACCCTATACTCAATGACCACGTCGAGGCAACCAAGTGAGGCGTACCCTAGGAGTGGCATGTGCATGTGTGTTGTTTCAGTTTATATTTATCTTTGAACATGTTATTTGTGAGCTACGGATTGATTTTATTTTTCATACAAGTCTTGTCATGCATAATTAACAGTTAATAATTGCGGAAAGTAAATTGCGGAAATTAAATCTAAACTATTACAAGGCGTCGGGTATTTACATCGCCAAAAACAAACCCTTTAATTTAAATTGCGGAAAGTAAAATAAAGCAATAAATAAATAAAGTCCTAATTAAAGTTATTACATTCCGGAAGCAAGTACAATAATATGGAAAAATGGATCGCGTGCGGGAAATTAAATCGGATGCGAGTTTTTTTTGGGTTTTGACCATTTTTTGAAAGAAAGTGATTTTTTGGTTATTTTTGGATTAAAAGAAATTAAATTAAGTTAACAATTAAATTAATAAACTAATTAATTAATTAAAATATTTTTGGATTTTTGAGTTTTTAAAGAAATAAAATAAATTGAATTAATGCTAATAAAAACCTAATATTCTAAATTGATTTTAAATATTGCAAAAAATATTAACAGTTAAATCTAATTAAAGCTAAATTGATTAAATTAATTTATTTACAAAAATAAAAGTGATGAAGTTAATTTTAATAAATAAAATATTTTTTTGTGTTTTTGATTTTATTAGGAAAAAATGTTAATTGGTTAGTGATTAATAAGAAGAATAACGATTAATTAATTAAAGGAACATAATACAAATAGAGATAAAGTTCATGAGTATACGAGCCTGATTGGAGGGGTGAAACAGTTATTGGCGTCATGTGTAAACTGTTTTGTTTTGGCCATTTGGCTTTTGGCCATTTGTGTTTTGGCTTTTGGCCATTTGTGTTCTGGCCTCCACGTTCCTTAACCTTCTCAGGATATCTGTCTCGCCATGTATTGGTGTCATGTGTAAGCTGTTCTGTTTTGGCCATTTGGCTTTTGGCTTTTGGCCATTTGTGTTTTGGCTTCAATGTTCCTTAATGAACCTACATGGGATCCTGTCTAAAATCTGCAGTGTTGAATCTCATGAACACATTAAAAATCATAAAATGCAAATAAAGCCAATATATGAAGAAATTTAATGTTTAGGCACAATATGACATGTATGAATGATTATACCCTTTTGATCATGGAGATCAAATCAACCTTACCCTTACTGGAAAAGTAGTGACATGAATGCTTTTATGCCCTTTTGATCATGGAGATCAAGCCAGCCTTACCCTTACTGAAGAAGTAGTGAGATGTTGGTTTGTAACTGAGATGACTTGTTTGTAGTGAGAGAGAGATTTGTAATAAGGATTTCAAGGTTTTAGGGTTCTTGAAAGAATTTGATATTCTAACAGTGTTGTGGCAAAGTTTTTTTTCTCTTTTTTCTCCTCCCTGGTTTGTGTGAAAAGAAGGTGATTATATAATAGAAATTAGGGTAAAGAAAATGGGTTTTGAATGTGCAATTGGGCCTCCAATGTTCACTTGAGTTCGTCACTTTCCAGGCTAAATCGCAGGGACTTAAGTGCAATTTTTGAAGTTGAAATGTGAAAACAAAATGTAGCCGATATCGAGAACTAACTCCTGTCCGAAAATCGGCTCAATCAGATAAACGGTGAATTAGTTATGAATTTTTGAAGTTTCAGCTCAGACAAACTTATTTTGGGCTCCAGTGTCGACTCTGACACGTTCTTCAATAAAAAACTGGTATTGATCGGAGTATAATCCGGTCTCGACTTTTGAAGCAAAGTTGTAGATCTATGAGTCAGTGACCTTGTATAAAAATATGAGCCCAATCCGATAAAAATTGACCGAGTTATGAATTTTCGAAGTTTCGGCCCAGATGAAATAATATTCAGCATTCAGGATTTTCGGCGTGTTACATACTCTGAGCAAAAAACAAAGGCCTTTTGAATACCGTTTGAACTCAATACCTTCTGTGAAAATGTAGCCAACTCAATTTTTGAAATTTTGGCGCCGGAACCAGCTCGATACGATGAAAATCGACCAAGTTATGATTTTCTGAACATGACGCAAATAAACTTCTGTCACAAATTTTCTGTATGAAAATACTTGATAAATCCACATTTTTGAAGACCTTCTGATTGAAATTGGCTTCCAGCTGTGAGAGATGAAAACATAGATAATGTCAAGAAGGAATTTTGGCCACCGGAACGGGTTCAAAACGAGCCACGATCTTCAAGTTATGAATTTTTTAGCGCGTAAAAACTGCACTTTCAGCACACTTTTTCACCATATTTCTTCGAGAAAACTCACACATTCGGATACCTTCTTTAAAGAATTGACTCTTGAGCCGAACCTGAATTTGAGAATATGTTATCAGAGATATCTTGGCGAAAGAACACCTGAATATGATGCGCCGGGTTGGACTTGTGAATTTTTCTTGAAATGTTTTGAGAAATATGGGAGGGCAAATTTTGGGGTACAACGGTACACTTTTTGGTATGCCATTGCAGCGCTTCAATCATTATTTGCGCTGCACCTTGGACACACTAGTCCTCTAGGATTCTTCGTATGGCAATGAAAAAGATATTCCACCAGGCTTACTTTCTGGTGCCCAGTTTGCATCCTGCATCCTCCATCTTCAAACGTCTTTTAATCTCTGCCGTCTCTGGGGATAGCTGGTTCAGATTCACCATGTTTACTTCAAACTTGGGACCTCCAACGTTCTCCATCTCTTCGAATCTGACTCTAAGACCCTCAGTAGTCTTCTTTTTACAGCAACTTTGGCCTTGCCTCGAGTTTTGTTAACTTCAAACTTGGGACCTTCAGCAGTTTCCCGTTCTTCAAATTTCGCTCTAAGACCCTCAGTAATCTTAGGTTCTCCAGTAGTTTTGGTATTGCCATCAGTAGCATTCCCTTCGAACTGGCCTATGAGACCCTTAGTAGTCTCCAACCCACGAGCATCTTCAGATACTTTATCGAGTTGACCTTCTTCGATTTTAACAGCGTCCATGTGACACGGTGGGAGAACTGACTTGGGGTTTTGCGTTTTGTCGCAAATGTCGCGGTTTAGCAAGAGTCGCCATCGACTTTTATTTTATCCAAAAGGAAAGGTAAAAAAGCACAGGAAAGACCTTTGAGATGTTTTCTTGAGTTCGGGGGGTAGATTATGAAAAGGGAAGGTGCTACCACCCTTTTCATCCATGGTTTTCCATGGGCTCTTAGTTACTTGCTTAGATCACTTGCTTTGCTTTGAAATTGTTTGAAATGGTGCTTTATGTTTGGTGTGGTTTTGAAAGTATTTTGAAAAGAGGCCATTCGTTTAGGCAATCTTTGTAATGATTCTCGTTCGTAAGAATGTATACAAAGATGTTTGTCTTTTGAAAAATGTTTCAATCTTTTGTAAGATGTTTTGAAAAATGTTTTGAAATGTGTGTGTGTTTGTTTTTGAAAATAGCAAGGATTGTTTGAAATGGAGCAAGTAACTTAGAATCTATCTACCTACTCAAATGTCTTTCTTGTGCATTTTTATTCCTTTGACATTGTTAACTTACCATTGATTTGGTAAGCAACCCTATCTTTGGATGTTAAACGGGATGGGCGTGGGTCATCGTATGACCATGATAGCAATGTTGCCAAGTATCTTAGCATTTTTGAGGGACCAAGATCATTTTGTTTAGGCAACCTTTTGAATAGCGTCACCGAGGGACTATGATCTTATTTTTGTTTTGTTTTGCCAAGATACTTTGCGTGCGTAACATGGCCATTTTATTTTTAGGCAACCAAGTGGGTGAAACCCTAGGGGTGCTTGTGTGCAATGTGTGTCATTTTTCATGCTTTTTTCTTGCATTAGGTCTTTTCTATTTGTTTGGTTTTTTAGTTCTTATCATACAAACCCTAGTTTACTAAACATGGTATAGGAAAGCAATAAATTGCGTAAATATAAACTAAGCTATTACAACAATTATTATGAGAGGGGGGATACAAGTTTTTGAATAGGGATATTACACAAATATAAACCTAAAAATACAATTACAACCCAATTGAATATTGTGCGAGTTAAATAAATAAACAAGTATTAAAATGCAATGCAAATGTATTTATGTAAAAAATGTTTTGTATTTGTTTAATGTATGAGAAAATAATTTATTTAAACCCTAGAAATAAGAGAAAAAATATTATTATTTTTGGAAAGGGGTGAAACCCTAATTTTTTGATTAAAAGAAAATAAAGTTTTCCTAATATTTTTTTCAATTTTTGTACAAGAAAATAATAAACAATATTATATATAAATATTAAAAATTAAGTATGTATGAAAATAAATATTTTATGTGTATAAATAATATAATAAAAAATGTTAAGTATTCTTATTGTATTTACAAATTAAATAAGAAAATAAGTTCTATTTGTTAAAATAAACTATTTTTCATGTAAAAAAATAATAAAAATAATAATAAAATTGTAAAAAAATTATTTAATTATTTTCAGGATTTTTTAAATATTCAGAAAAAATAATCAAAAGCCATAAATGTGAAAATATGAAGAAATATGAAAAAATATACAAATTAGTCAGGGGGTGCAAATAGTGGGTTAGGAGGTGTGGAAAGCAAAAACAAAAAGGGCCCAGGCGCAAAAAAGCCCAGATGCTTCGTCCCTGACCTTCGTCCCTCTCTTCTGCCCGCGCGTTTCTAGTTCAATTTGTAACTTTCATATGCTTGCACAAAAACAAAATCTTATAACATGAAACTTGTGGCATTTGAGCTCACGATTCCAACCATATAAAATTTGTAATCTAACTCTCAAAGATAAAGGAGAATTTCAGTAGCCCTAATTTGTGACCTAGAAATTTTATGAACTTCAAGCTTCAAATTCTCACAGCATAGTTAATATAAATGGAAAGTATGCATATGTACAACTTCACCATGTTATGGACTACATCTTTTCTTCACAAATTGTGGCTTGAGGATGCCTAAATAGAGAGATAGAGTTTTGAAAAATACCTCCTTCAGTTGGATTTGGATAGAGCAATGTAGGGACTTTGATGGAGGCCTGAGGATCGTGTGAGCTTCCTTGAGCTTCCTTCAAGCTATTCTTATGCTTAACTTGCTTTGTGGATGGCCAGAAATCTCTACACAAGTCAAGCTGCAAGCTTCAAGTTTGAAAATGGCAATGGCTGAAACAGGGCTTACAGATGCAGGATGAATGCTTGGACTGTTTTGGTAGGATGTTTATGAAGTGTTTCAAGTGTTAAAATGTAAAACGCACGAGCCAAAAATCAGTTGGCCTTGGTTTTGCAGAACTGCTATGTTTTGGACATGAAAATGGAGTTTTTGTGTTTGAGTGTGTTTCAGTTGTCAAGCAAGCATCCTCAGCATTGTAATGACTTTGTATATTTTTATAAAAATGACACAAAGGTCAATCCTTACTAGCTGTATAAGTTCTAGCATCTTTTGCAACTTTTCTTGTATTTTAAGTAAAGTGAAATGACAAATGCAACATGCTTGTACTGGCTACCTCAAGGGATGATAAGAGTTGTTATACATTGCTTGAGACCTGTGGAAATTGTTTGCATCAAAGGGACAGGTCCAAGGCTCAAGATGGACAAAATTGCAAAAGTTGCACTTTATGGAAATGGCATTGTGCACTTTTGGTCAAAAATGGAAATGTATCTTGTACAATGCTTCAAAAGTGAAAATAAAGCCTTTAACTTCTGAGTTTGCATTTAATTACGGAGTGTAGAATGAGTTTAGGACCTGAAAAGCAAGATTCAAACATCAAAGATCTGATTTGCAACTTGATGCTTTGTAAAAATGACATGAACAAAAGTGAGAAAATGTCAAATTCCCTTCTTTGATTCTCCTTGCTCATAAATGATCTTGGAGAGTTGTTGGACATTTTGGAAAGCTTGCAATGTGCTCTATAATCTATATTTGAAATGCATTTTGATATACCTCTTGGAACTAGGTGAAAAATGTCCATGAAGTTGGGTCCAAAACATGCCTAAATTAGGGCAAAATTTCACTAAGTTATTTAGTTCATGGACCTATGTTCATAAATTCATAACTTGAGATCCAAGCATCTTTTGGGAAAAGTTTGTGAATCAAAGTTGTAGATTTCATGGAGTACTACAACTTTCATGTTGGAAGTTTCCTTTGAATCAAAATTCATCATGGTGAAAAAGTGGTGGAAAGTTGGGAAAAAATAAGAAAATTTCCATACTTAGAAAAATTCTAAGTTATGAAATTTTTTCAAATTCAAAACCCTAATTTTCAAAATTGGTTTTCTTGGTCAACAAGTTTCACATTTTGACATATCTTGATGAATTATGACCCTTGGCACTTGATTTTGATGAAAAAGTCAAAGTTTGACTTTTTAGTGTACAGTTGACTTTTGATCAGTTGACTGCAAAATTCATCTGTCAATCTAATGAACTTGAGATCTTTTGAACCATGTAATTAGGTCAAGATGATGCCATTGAACCCTTGAAATAATTCTTAAACTCAATTGGTCATTGGCTAGGTTAAAAATCAGAAATTTCCCTTTCTCAGTCAAAACCCTAATTTTGACCATTTTGCCCTTTTGATGATTTGATCAAATTTCTTGGGGAGTTGTGATCCAAACTTGATCAAATGGTACATATGAGTCTAAAATGTTTTTGTGGATCAAAAATCATGAAGTTTGATTGTAAATTGGCCATGTTTGACTTTTTCCCCAATACAACTAATTTTTAGGTCAACTGTCCAATTGACTGATCAAAAATGTGGTTCAAGGATTGAAACTTAACATGAGCAATCTTAGGGGTCCAAAATGGTGTATGAAAGTCACATGAAGCATTGATGGTCCAAAAATCCTTGTGCAAACTCAAACCCTAATTTTGGGTTATTAGTGCAAGATGAGGTGTCTTGAGCTGACCAACCCTAATCTTGTCTTGAGTCCAAGAAGTCTTGTGAGGAAAATCTTGATAAATGAGAGGGAAAATTTTGGGGTACAACAGCTGCCCCTGTTCAATCTTCTTGAACCTGAAGAGTTAGATTGGCGAGCTTTGTCGTTCGTGACTCGAAGGTAAAAGATGATTGGACACTAGAGTGCCCGTAAATTTGCACTCGTCAAAGCGTAGTTGAGGGAATGGGCTTAAAGATGCAATTTGGAAAGGTGATAGAATCCGGTTGGAGATGGGCTTGTAGATGCCATCCAAGAATATTTGTTGAATTGTAAGTTGTAAGTCAAAAGAATGAGTATCAGAATGGTATCCGCGTCTGGAACATATCTGAACTGTATCCGGAGACTGAATCTGAATGAGCGATAGAATAGCATCCGTGTCTGGAGTGTATCCGAGCTGTATCTAAACTAGAACCTGAATGAGTAACAGAATGACTTCTGTGTCTGGAGTGTGTCTGTACTGTATCTTGAAATCTGAACCTGAATAAGTGACAGAATGGAAACCATGTCTAGAGCGTATCTGGACTAGAATCTGAATAAGTGACAGAATGGCAACCATGTCTGGAGCGTATCTGGACTAGAATCTAAATAAGTGACAGAATGACTTCCATGTCTGGAGTGTATCCGTACTGTAATCTGAATAAGTGACAAAATGACAACCGTGTCTGGAGCGTATCTAAACTATATCTGAAAGTTGAATCTGAATGAGTATCAGGGTGGCATCCGTATCTGGAGCGTATCTGAACTATATCTGAAAGCTGAATCTGAATGAGTAACATAATGACTTCCGCGTCTGGAGTGTATCTGTAATGTATCTTGAGTTGAGATCTGAATGAGTAATAGAATGGCATCCATGTCTGGAGCGTATCTGTACTGTATCTAGAATCTTTGAACATTGTTAATGGTTGTTGTTAATCTTATCCTGAAAAGGGTAAAATGTTAGCTGAAACACAAAGTTATGTTGCATGAAATGTATGATGCAATAAATGTGATTTATTAATGTTTATGATTTATGGATGTAATATATGCGCATGTAAGCTGATTAGCTGTATTGCTGAGGAAAATAAATCCTTGACTGCTGCCGGGGAAAATAAATCCTTGAATGCTGAGGATAAGAAATCCTTGGCGACTTCGCTGTGGATATAGGGATCCTTCATGTCTTGAAGTTGGAGTATTGACAAAAATTCCGTTGTGAGAGTAATTGCCAAAAACTGCTTGAGAAATCTTCTTTGGGGAATCCAGAAAATTTTGATGACTTATGCTGGGAATTAAGAATGAGAATCTTCATTCTGTTGGAGAGCAATGAAAACTCTATGGGGAAGAAAGCTATCCTGCTGGGGAGTAGTGAAGACTTTGTGGGAAAAATCTTATTCCTGTTTGGGAGAAAGTTCAGGAGTTTGGGTTGTCTTCCAATCTACTGGGGAGTTATCAGAAGTTGTTGTCTGGTTAGTTTTCAGGTTTTAAGACAACTTGCTGGGGAATTTGGAGAAACTGAATGGTTTCTGCTGGGGATTGGTAGTTTGAAGTTTTGGCTCCGCTGGGGATCTTAATGACATACTGTAAGGATTGCGCATGGAATAGCCTAAAGACGTTTTCCTATTCTTTCAACCTGTCAGTAATTGTTCTTTTCCATTTCCTTTTATTTATAAACAGTAATTATGTTCAAATGCATATGTTCATCAATGAATCATTGGACGTTTTTGCAAATAAACACAAGTGTAAAGAAAAAGGCAAATAGTTTTCTGTACTTTGAAGAGATATCTTTGTATTTACTTTGAATAAGTATTTTGTACAAAGGAGACAGACATCCTAGTAAGAGGATAGTGTCATAAAAGTAAGAAAAATTTATAGAAAGAAAGATAGCTATGTGTAAAAAATCCCATGGGGTTCCCATTCTGCTATAGCCTTCGTATCTCCGAATATCTTGTCCATTTGTTGCTTCGTCCGAAGATGATTGGATTGATCAGAAGCTCCAGGTTTGTCAATGAAGAGATTGTCCTTAAAGTGATCCGACGAGACATAGTCATACGCTTTAATTCCCTAACTTTTGCCTGAACCGCCCTTTCGGGTTTTCGATTCACCGGGAAACCCTTTTTTTCCCAAGTCGCCCTTTCGGGTTTTCAACTTGCCGGGTGATCAGATTTTTTTTTTATTTTATCCCTAATTTTTTCCCGAACCTTTTGGTTCGCCGGGATGCCCTTGTTTTGCCTAGGTGTGTCAACCTAGCGGGTTTTTTATGCGTAGTATCTTTTGATTATATCTGCGTTTGCAGGGTGTGGCAGGTCATCGCCATCCATGGTGGTTAAGATTATTGCCCCACCAGAAAAGATGTTCTTGATTACAAATGGTCCTTCGTAGGTAGGAGACCATTTGCCCCTGGGATCACTTTGTGGCAAGATGATGCGCTTGATCACTAGATCTCCAACTTGATACACTTGGCGCCTGACTTTTTTGTTGAAAGCCTTGATTATCCGTTTTTGATACGTCTGACCATGACAAACAGCAGTAAGTCTCTTTTCATCAATTAAGTTCAATTGATCAAGTCTGGTTTGAATCCAATCGTCTTCACTTAAACCTGCATCCTTCATGATTCTTAAAGAGGGGATTTGAACCTCAATAGGTAAAACAGCCTCCATGCCATAAATCAAAGAATAGGGTGTTGCCCCCATTGATGTGCGAGCCCTGGTACAGTACCCGTGGAGAGCAAACAGTAGCATCTCATGCCAGTCCTTATAGGTGACTGTCATTTTCTGTATGATCTTTTTGATGTTTTTGTTTGCAACTTTGACAACACCATTCATCTTTGGCCGATAGGGGGATGAATTGTGATGTTGAATCTTGAACTGCTCGCACAAGGCGGTGATCATAGTATTGTTAAGGTTCGTACCGTTATCAGTGATGATCCTTTCTGGGATACCATACCGGAAAATGAGATCCTGCTTGATGAAGCGGGCAACGACATTCTTAGTCACGGATGTGAAGGAAGCTGCTTCGACCCACTTTGTGAAATAATCAATGGCCACTAGAATGAAGCGGTGTCCATTGGAGGCTGTATGCTTGATCTCTCCAATCATATCGATTCCCCACATAAAGAAAGGCCAAGGAGCTGTTAAGACATTTAGAGGAACCGGAGGCACGTGCACCTTGTCTGCATAGATTTGACACTTATGACAGGTCCGAGAGTGTTGATAGCAGTCTGCTTCCATGGTAGATCAAAAATAGCCCGCCCGTAGAATTTTCTTTGCCATCACATGCCCGCTAGAGTGAGTGCCAAAGGTACCTTCATGCAATTCATCCATAATCCTTTCAACTTCAAGCTTGTCCACACAACGGAGCAGAATAGAATCATGATTGCGTTTGTACAAGATGCCATTACTCAGGAAGAACTTAGCTGAGAATCTCCTTAAGAACTTTTTGTCATTGACTGAAGCTCCTTCAGGATATTCTTGAGCCTCAAGATACCTTTTGACTTCGTGAAACCAAGGTTGGTCCACTACTTCTTCGGTATTAATCTCGTGACAGTGCGCTGGTTCGTCCATCCGTTCCATGGTGATCTGGGGAGCCTCGTTGTCCCAATTAAGTTTAAACATGGATGACATTGTAGCTAGAGCATCTGCTAGCTTATTTTCTTCTCGCGGGAAGTGCTCGAAGGTAATTTGCTTGAAATGTGGTAGTAATGTCAAAACATGTTCTTTGTAAGGGATAAGGTTTGGATGCTTAGTGTCCGATTCTCCTTTGATCTGACTGATGACCAAAGATGAATCCCCAAACACAACTAAAGATTTGATTCCCAAGTCTATGGCAACCTTGAGTCCAAAGATGCATGCTTCGTACTCTGCCATGTTGTTCGTACAGTTGAAGCAAAGTCTGGCAGTAAAAGGAGTATGGCAACCTTCTGGGGATATGAGTACCGCGCCGATACCGTTACCAAGTGCATTGGATGCCCCATCAAAGTACAGGGTCCATCGGGATCCTTGTTTAGGTCCGTCATATGGCCTGATATCTTCAACATTATCCAATGTCATGATGTCTTTGTCAGGGAAGTCAAACTTCATAGATTGATAATCTTCTACAACTTGATGAGCCAAATGATCAGCTAGCACACTTCCCTTTATAGCTTTTTGGGTCGTGTACTGTATGTCATATTCTGTTAGGATCATCTGCCATCTAGCTATCCTTCCAGATAAAGCAGGCTTCTCAAAGATGTATTTTATCGGATCCATCTTAAATATCAGCAGAGTGGTATGAGTCAACATATACTGTCTTAGTCGGCGAGCAGCCCATACCAGAGCGCAACAAGTTTTCTCGAGCAGTGAATATCTGGTTTCACAGTCGGTAAACTTTTTGCTCAAGTAATAAATAGCGTGCTCTTTTCGGCCAGACTCGTCATGCTGCCCCAATACGCACCCCATTGAGTTCTCTAAAACGGTCAGATACATGATTAGCGGTCTCCCCTCGACTTGGGGCATCAAGACAGAAGGCTCTTGTAAATACTCCTTGATTTTATTGAAAGCAATCTGACAGTCGTCATTCCATCTAACTACCTGACCTTTCTTCAGCAGTTTGAAGATTGGCTCACAAGTAGATGTTAGGTGAGAAATGAACCTATCAATATAGTTTAGGTGTCCCAAGAATCCTCTGACTTCCTTCTCAGTGCGAGGAGCAGGCATTTCTTGTATCGCTTTAACTTTGGCAGGATCAACCTCGATGCCTTTGTTGCTGACAATGAAACCTAAGAGCTTACTGGACCGGACTCCGAATGTGCACTTGTTTGGATTCAACCTTAGCTTGTACTCCTTCAACCCGACAAACAACTTTTGCAAGTGATCAAGGTGTTCTTCTTCAGTTTGTGATCGGGCTATCATGTCGTCTACGTAGACCTCTATCTCATGATGTATCATATCATGAAACAAAGCTACCATGGCGCGTTGATAGGTTGCCCCGACATTCTTCAGTCTGAATGGCATCACTTTGTAGTAGAACGTACCCTACTGCGTGACAAATGTAGTTTTCTCCATGTCCTCAGGTGCCATTTTGATCTGGTTATAGCCTGAGAATCCGTCCATGAAATAAAATACTTTGTGATGAGCTGTATTGTCAACTAGGATATCGATGTGCGGAAGTGGAAAATCATCTTTAAGGCTGGACCTGTTTAAATCTCTATAATCCACGCACATTCTAACTTTGCCCTCCTTTTTAGGCACTGGAACAATGTTAGCAACCCATTGTGGATAGGAAGTAACAGCCAGAAATCTAGCATTGAACTGTTTCATAACTTCTGCTTTGATCTTCTCTAACATGTCAGGTCTCATGTGGCAGACTTTTTTCTTCACTGGTGGACAGTCTTCTCTTGTGGGTAGACGGTATACCACAATATCTGTATCAAGTTCTGGCATGTCTTTGTATGACCAGGCAAAGATCTCAACATAATCATGCAATAGCTGAATTAGGCACTCCTTGACACTCGGCTCTAGATTGGCACCCACTCTGATTTCCTTTCTATCTTCCTCGGTGCCCAAGTTGATTGTATCCAACAGCTCCTCATGAGGCAGAATAACTCTTTCCTCTTGTTGTAGTAGTCTGGCCAATTCCCCTGGCACCTCACAATCTTCCTCACCTTCATATTCGGCTTGGTAGATCATATCTTCAGAGTCACTGAAGGCTATAGCAGTATCGTTACCCATGGGATCCGGAATGGAAGGGTACTTACATTTGTGAGTGTGGGTGTGTGTAAGGGGTATAGCCATCTTAAAACAATAAAAATGTAAAAGAAAGACAATGAGCACAAAAGGTTTATATATGAAAAGCGTCCATGATTCATTAAATGACATATGAAAATGAAATAAGAACCCTTACAAATGGACCGTTGTGCCTCGGGTAAGACACAAGGTTGAAAAAGTACGAATTGTTTGCGAATTATTATAAATCCAACAGAAATGTAAAAGATAAATTACTGCGATATGAAAGTTATTGGGATGAAGTCTTTGGCTTCCCAGTTGCGTAGTCCTCCGCTGACAGTAGGAAATGTCCAATCTTCCAGGCTGCCATCTTCTTCATTGTCCTCCTCAATAGCATTGGCATTGTGACCATGCCTAGGCATTGGAGCGGAGATAACATTCGGTTTCTCAGGCCCTTCAAACTCAACTTCCTTTGCGTCGATCAGGTCTTGAATTTTGTTCTTCAGAGCCCAACAGTTGTTGGTGTCGTGCCCTGGACTTTACAAATGGTAAGTGCACCTGGCATTCAGATGGTAGTGGGGAGATGCAGTATTAGGATTTTTAGGGGCCTCTTTTAGCATGGCCAGATTCAACTTCAGAAGATGTGGTAGGACTTGAGCTGGAGTCATGTTTATCTTGGTGAATTGCCGTACTGGCCTTTCCACCCTTGGCTCATTATTTCTCGGCTTGTTATTTCTCAGCTGGTCTGATGCAGGCTTTTGAATCATAACGACCCCCACCGTTAATTGGCACTCAGTTCTTCCCTGATTCCTCTGTGCATAGACAGCAGACACTTCCTTCTTTCTAGTGAAGGGTTTTTTTACAGCAGCAGAGGTAGATGCGTTCTTCTGAATTTTCCCACTTCTTATACCGGCTTCCACCCTCTCGCCAGTTAGAATCAACTCAATAAACCCTGCGGAGGAGCTCCTAATCAGATGATTAAAGAAAGGACCTGATAGAGTTCCCAAGAACATGTCCACTAGCTCCCTTTCAGATAAAGGTGGTTGCACCCTTCCGACTAAATCCCTCCATTTCTGGGCGTAGTCTTTGAAGCCCTCATTGGATACCATGGCCATACTCTAGAGTTGAGTACGGGTTGGTGCCAAATCGGCGTTGTATTGATACTATTTATATAAGGCTTCTGCCAAGTCTTCCCAATTATGGACATCAGTCCTCTCCAACTGGTAAAACTGATCAAGCTGCGTTCCCGATAAACTGTCCTGGAAAAAGTGAACTCACAAGTCTTTGTCTGCAGAATGTGGCTGAATCTTCCTGACATAAGATCGAAGATGCATTTTGGGATAAAACACCCCATCATACTTGGCAAACAATGGCACTTTAAACTTTGGCGGGATTACAATTCCTGATACCAACCCCAATTCCTCAAAGTCTAGCCCCAATACTCTCTGTATCTCCATAGCAGTTAGACGTTCTTCCAGGTGTTTGTATTTGTCATCGGCCGAAGGGTATTGTTGTTCAGAGTAGTCCTCTTCTTCCTCTTCTTCTGCTTCAGAATCTAACGGTACTGACGTCTCTTTTCCTTTTCTTTCCCCTACGTCAGAGGTTGTTGGAAATTCTAAGGTCCTCCTGGCTTGTCCCTGAAACCTTCTGCCCATGATAACCACACCGGCTGGCTTCTTCTTCTTTTTCTCTTTCTCTTTCTCTAGCAGAGTCTTGAGTTCCTCCTGCCCCTTGGCTAAGGTCAAGAGTAGCTGTTGAAATTGTGAATTCTGAGCTTGCAAGTCTTTAACCGTTTGTTCAAGATCCATTTTGCTGAAATAAACAGTAGAGGGATGAGGAAACTTCTTGCAAAGACCTGTTTATGCTTATGATGAATGATATGTATTCATGCAATGTTTTCAAGGATTTGAAAATTCAAATTTGTTTCAAACAAAAAGGAACACACGTTATATTAATAAAATAGAATTTGAGTACATCAATGCCCCTAGGGAAAAATAATACAAAATTCTAAGATAAAAAGACGTTGCGCATCCTCTTTGGTGCAATGTAGGTGTTGAGGGTCTGCTCTTCATGAAGTAACCGAGTGAGTTCCAAAACCTTCTTCTCGCTTGCGTAGAATTGGGCTTCGAAAGTATCGTATTCTCCCTTGAGCTGTATCCAACTCCTTTGTAGATCTTCGAGTGATGTTGGCATGTCAGGATGTAGGAGGGTGTATGGAACCTCTCCTTCCTTAACAGGCTCTATAATCACTGGGAGAATGGAGGGGTAAGGCATCATAAGATTTTGGGCACGGGTTCGTACCCACTTGAGGTAAGGCTCAAGAGGGATGGAATTCTTGTGTCCCAAGGTCTTACTGTCTACCTTGTTTGGCATCCTCCAAGCTCAGATGAACCTTTGATGAAGTCCTTGATTGTCGTTGTCGAAGTCGAAAACCAAGCCTTGAATCAACATGTCATGTGGGCCATCCCTTTAGGCATAACCAAACTGTCTTAGATCCAAGCACGAGTTGTAGGTGATGCCTCCCCTAATGCCAAGTAGAGGGACATTAGGGAATTCCCCACAATGGTCGACAATGATAACATTCTCTTTGGATCGAGAACACCAATGAATATCTGAATGTGTAAGTGTCATCAACCGTTGTGACCACCTCAAACCTTGCTCATTCTTCAAGACTGATTGGGGCAGATGAGAAATAAACCATCTTGCCAGGAGAGGAGTGCAACACATGAGAACACCTCTTTTCCTCATTGTACGAGTGTGAAAAGAGTGTAAGATATCCCCAAGCAATGTAGGCACCGGATTGCGTGACATGAAGATTTTGACAGCACTCACATCTATGAGTTGGTCAGGATTAGGGAACAAGACCATCCCATAGATGAGAAGAGCTACAATCTCCTCAAAAGCTTGCAAGTCCAAGGAGTTCCAACAACTTTGGGCCTTCTCAAACAAGAACTTTGCCAAGAAACCTTTGACACCACTTCTAGTTTCCCAATGGGTTGTGACATCAGATGAGTGCAAGTGCAGGGCTTAAGCAATCTCTTCTGGCTTTGGATATCTTTCCGTACCGTTAAAGGGTAGTTGATTGAGAATAGGAATTCTCAAGAGTTGAGAAAATTCTTCCAAAGTAGGCACAAGCTGGTAGTCAGGAAATGTGAAGCAGTGATGCAAAGGGTCAAAGAACTGGAAGAGAACCTTCATCATGTCTTCCTCTGTGTTGGAAGTGACTAAGTTGAGTAGACGACCATGTCTCTCGTTGCATGGATAATTCTCAGGAATCCTTGAAGCTAGCTCTTTGAGTTGTGGAGGAATTCTTACAAGGTTGCCTTGGATAGTTTTCCTGCGAAGTGAACCCATAACCTACAAAATAGGAACAAAGATGAATTTCCAAAATCCTTGAAATGGTTAGTGGATGCATATGATGCTCATGATGTCCATGATGTTATGCACAAGTATATATGTACAAGTAAATCACACAAGTTCCTAGTTTAGGCTTGCATGGGGTTTCATAGGTAAGTACCCTCTTGAAGTTTAGTTGGCTCAACCTGTCCTAGAAATAGTAACCGAGTTCTAAGGAGCTCAATATCACTGGATTGTTTCCTTGTTCATTGTTTCAATTTAAGCCTCTTACTGGCGACGAAAATATTCCAAGGAACCAACCCTTAATGAGTGTAGTATCGAGTATCTACCAACTTTGGACTGCACCAAAGCCGGTCATCTCACTACATCCTAAAAGGCCAAGTTGGTCAAGTAAAGGTTCTAGAAGTTCGTTAGTGCTTCATGACATCACTCAGCGGCCCCGTATTCTATTTGATTGACTCAAAGGATACCGGTACCCACAAATATGTCACACTAACATAGCTATTTCTTAGACCGTGTCGGTATACCCCGCACAGTTTCCACGATGTATTGCTATTTACCTATAATATTTCCCAAATCCGGGTGGAGGATTCAAACCCAAACAATAGAACCAAAATGTAAAGCAAACAAGTCAAACAATTGTAAGCAAATAAAGGTGATCTAAACCCTAAGGTAACCCCACTTTTAGAATTCTCCCCAACAGAGTCGCCAGTTTTGTGATACGGTAGGAGAACTGACTTGGGGTTTTGCATTTTGTCGCAAATGTCGCGGTTTAGCAAGAGTCGCCATCGACTTTTATTTTATCCAATAGGAAAGGTAAAAAAGCACAAGAAAGACCTTTGAGATGTTTTCTTGAGTTCGGGGGGTAGATTATGAAAAGGGAAGGTGCTACCACCCTTTTCATCCATGGTTTTCCACGGGCTCTTAGTTACTTGCTTAGATCACTTGCTTTGCTTTGAAATTGTTTGAAATGGTGCTTTGTGTTTGGTGTGGTTTTGACAGTATTTTGAAAAGAGGCCATTCGTTTAGACAATCTTTTTAATGATTCTCGTTCGTAAGAATGTATACAAAGATGTTTGTCTTTTGAAAAATGTTTCAATCTTTTGTAAGATATTTTGAAAAATGTTTTGAAATGTGTGTGTGTTTGTTTTTGAAAATAGCAAGGATTGTTTGAAATGGAGCAAGTAAATTAGAATCTATCTACCTACTCAAATGTCTTTCTTGTGCATTTTTATTCCTTTGACATTGTTGACTTACCATTGATTTGGTAAGCAACCCTATCTTTGGATGTTAAACGGGACAGGCGTGGGTCATCGTATGACCATGATAGCAATTTTGCCAAGTATCTTAGCATTTTTGAGGGACCAAGATCATTTTGTTTAGGCAACCTTTTGAATAGCGTCATCGAGGGACTATGGTCTTATTTTTGTTTTGTTTTGCCAAGATACTTCGCGTGCGTAACATGGCTATTTTATTTTTAGGCAACCAAGTGGGTGAAACCCTAGGGGTGCTTGTGTGCAATTTGTGTCATTTTTCATGCTTTTGTCTTGCATTAGGTCTTTTCTATTTGTTTGGATTTTTGGTTCTTATCATGCAAACCCTAGTTTACTAAACATGGTATAGGAAAGCAATAAATTGCATAAATGTAAACTAAGCTATTACAACAATTATTATGGGAGGGGGGATACAAGTTTTTGAATAGGGATATTGCACAAATATAAACCTAAAAATACTATTACAACCCAATTGAATATTGTGCGAGTTAAATAAATAAACAAGTATTAAAATGCAATGCAAATTTATTTATGTAAAAAATGTTTTGTATTTGTTTAATGTGTGAGAAAATAATTTATTTAAACCCTAGAAATAAGAGAAAAAATATTATTATTTTTGGAAAGGGGTGAAACCCTAATTTTTTGATTAAAAGAAAATAAAGTTTTCCTAATATTTTGTCCATTTTTTGTACAAGAAAATAATAAATAATATTATATATAAATATTAAAAATTAAGTATGTATGAAAATAAATATTTTAAGTGTATAAATAATATAATAAAAAATGTTAAGTATTCTTATTGTATTTACAAATTAAATAAGAAAATAAGTTCTATTTGTTAAAATAAACTATTTTTCATGTAAAAAAAAAATTGTAAAAAAATTATTTAATTATTTTCAGGATTTTTTAATGTTCAGAAAAAATAATCAAAAACCATAAATGTGAAAATATGAAGAAATATGAAAAAATATACAAATTAGCCAGGGGGTGCAAATAGTGGGTTAGGAGGTGTGGAAAGCAAAAACAAAAAGGGCTCAGGCGCCAAAAATCCCAGATGCTTCGTCCCCGACCTTCGTCCCTCTCTTCTGCGCGCGCGTTTCCAGTTCAATCTGTAACTTTCATATGCTTGCACAAAAATAAAATCTTCTAACATGAAACTTGTGGCATTTGAGCTCACGATTCCAACCATATAAAATTTGTAATCTAACTCTCAAAGATAAAGGAGAATTTCAGTAGCCCTAATTTGTGACCTAGAAATTTTATGAACTTCAAGCTTCAAATTCTCACAGCATAGTTAATATAAATGGAAAGTATGCATATGTACAGCTTCACCATGTTATGGACTACATCTTTTCTTCACAAATCGTGGCTTGAGGATGCCTAAATAGAGAGATAGAGTTTTGAAAAATACCTCCTTCAGTTGGATTTGGATAGAGCAATGTAGGGACTTTGACGGAGGCCTGAGGATTGTGTGAGCTTCCTTGAGCTTCCTTCAAGCTATTCCAATGCGTAGATTGCTTTGTGGATGGCCAGGAATCTCTGCACAAGTCAAGCTGCAAGCTCCAAGTTTGAAAATGGCAATGGCTGAAATAGGGCTTACAGATGCAGGATGAATGCTTGGACTACTTTGGTAGGATGTTTATGAAGTGTTTCAAGTGTTAAAATGCAAAACACACGAGCCAAAAATCAGTTGGCCTTGGTTTTGCAGAACTGCTATGTTTTAGACATGAAAATGGAGTTTTTGTGTTTGAGTGTGTTTCAGTTGTCAAACAAGCATCCTCAGCATTGTAATGACTTTGTATATTTGTATAGAAATGACACAAAGGTCAATCCTTACTAGCTGTACAAGTTCTAGCATCTTTTGCAACTTTTGTTGTATTTTAAGTAAAGTGAAATGACAAATGCAACATGCTTGTACTGGCTACCTCAAGGGCTGATAAGAGTTGTTATACATTGCTTGAGACCTGTGGAAATTGTTTTCATCAAAGGGACAGGTCCAAGGGTCAAGATGGACAAAATTGCAAAAGTTGCACTTTATGGAAATGGCATTGTGCACTTTTGGCCAAAAATGGAAATGTATCTTGTACAATGCTTCAAAAGTGAAAATAAAGCCTTTAAATTCTGATTTTGCATTTAATTATGGAGTGTAGAATGAGTTTAGGACCTGCAAAGCAAGATTCAAACATCAAAGATCTGATTTGCAACTTGATGCTTTATAAAAATGACATGAACAAAAGTGAGAAAATGCCAACTTCCCTTCTTCGATTCTCCTTGCTCACAAATGATCTTGGAGAGTTCTTGGACATTTTGGAAATCTTGCAATGTTCTCTATAATCCATATTTGAAATTAATTTTGAGATAACTCTTGGAACTAGGTGAAAAATGTCCATGAAGTTGGGTCCAAGACCTGCCTAAATTAGGGCAAAATTTCACTAAGTTATTTAGTTCATGGACCTATGTTCATAAATTCATAACTTGAGATCCTAGAATCTTTTGGGAAACGTTTGTGAAGCAAAGTTGTATATTTCATGTAGGACTACAACTTTCATGTTGGAAGTTTCCTTTGAATCAAAATGCATCATGGTGAAATAGTGGTGGAAAGTTGGGAAAAAATAAGAAAATTTCCATACTTAGAAAAATTCTAAGTTATGAAATTTTTTCAAATTCAAAACCCTAATTTTCAAAATTGGTTTTCTTGGTCAACAAGTTTCACATTTTGACATATCTTGATGAATTATGACCCTTGGCACTTGATTTTGACCAAAAAGTCAAAGTTTGACTTTTCAGTGTACAGTTGACTTTTGATCAGTTGACTGCAAACTTCATCTGTCAATCCAATGAACTTGAGATCTTTTGAACCATGTAATTAGGTCAAGATGATTACATTGAACCCTTTAAATCATGCTTGAACTCAATTAGTCATTGGCTAGGTTAAAAATCAGAAATTGCCCTTTCTCAGTCAAAACCCTAATTTTGACCATTTTGCCTTTTTGATGATTTGATCAAATTTCTTGAGGAGTTGTGATACAAACTTTATCAAATGGTACATATGAGTCTAAAATGTTGATGTGGATCAAAAATCATGAAGTTTGACTGTAAATTGGCCATGGTTGACTTTTCCCCCAATACAGCTAATTTTTAGGTCAACTGTCCAATTGACTGATCAAAAATGTGGTTCAAGGCTTGAAACTTAACATGAGCAATCTTAGGGGTCCAAAATGGTGTATGAAAGTCACATGAAGCATTGATGGTCCAAAAATACTTGTGCAAACTCAAACCCTAATTTTGGGTTATTAGTGCAAGATGAGGTGTCTTGAGCTGACCAACCCTAATCTTGTCTTGAGTCCAAGAAGTCTTGTGAGGAAAATCTTGATAAATGAGAGGGCAAATTTTGGGGTACAACAGTCCACCATGTTGATATCTACAGGTTTTACAAAATTTGTCTCAGCAACCAGAAGAGGATCTGCGTCGACCTTCATCTTAGGTTTTTCTCCAAACTTCAACCTTCCTTCCTTGATTGCACTCTGTATCAAATCCCTGAAAAGATAGAATTGTGAGGTTTTATGGCTTAAAAAATTATGATATTTACAAAAACCACTTTTCTTCCGTTGTTCTAACGGAGGAATTTTAGCGCCAGGGGGAACTATCATCTGGCCATCTTTTACTAATAAGTCAAAGATTTCATCACACTTGGTGATGTCGAAGGTATAGGCTTTCTTTGGTAATTTTTCATTCCTTTCTGGTTCGACGAGATTCTTCCCGTTCGCAGGTGCTAGCCCTTTGCAAGGATAAGGTGGTCCTTGCTTTAATTATGCAAGATCTATCTCGTGCTCTTCGACCTCTGACGAGTCATCTTCGACATCTCTTTCATCTGAGCATGCTTCGACATAAGCCACTCTTTCTTTCCTTTGGCTTTTGTTAGCCCTTGCTTTTTCAATCTTCAAACGCTCCACTTGTCGAACCCTGTTAGCCAGTTGTGCCATGTCTCTTAGATATTGGGGATCTAACTTATTTCTGATAGAGAAGTCCAATCCTCTTGCTGCCATTTCGACCAACTCGTATTCAGGCACTTGTGTGAAACACCTTGCCTTTAACAGACGGAACCTGTTAAGATAATCATCTATATGCTCGCTGAATTTGCACTTAACATTTTCCAATTCGCTTGGGCTGATTTTGGATTGACCTACATAAAATTTTTCATGAAATAATCTCTCCAAACGAGTCCAATCATGGATGGAATTTACTGCAAGAGTTGTAAACCAAGTAAAAGCGTTTTTGGTTAGTGAACTAGGGAAATATTTAATCCTTAAATTTTCATTGTTTGATATATCCCATGCTTCTGTAATATATCTAGCCACATGTTCTATGGTTGACTCACTGGTGTCACCAGAGAACTTTGTGAATTTTGGCACTTTCCATCCCCTAGGTAACTCAGTTTGCTAAATGTACTCAGACAAAGAGGATATATAGTTAGGCCTTCGCATGCCAATATTTACTCCATTCTGTGCCATTATCCTTTTGACTATGGCTGCTAGATTATTGTTTCCTACCATATCATCCTGTCGACACCCTTGGAGAATTTCGTCAGCGTCTTGGTTCCGGTTCACCATGACTACTCTTCTTCGTGGTTCCTCTTTGGGAATAGCCTGTTGAAACCTATGTGGTTCTTCCCTTCGAACTGGTTGTTGAATTTCAACTTCTGGGTGTATCATTGGTTGGGCCTGGTCAATGGTTGGCTCTTCTTGAAACAGTATGCCTTGATTCTCCTTTTTCCATGTGGGTTGTGGTTGTCGAGTTGATTCTCTAGGTGCACCAAAAAAATCTGCAAGGCGCCCAATTTGCTCTACCATCTGTTGGTTTGCTTGGGCATTATGCAAATTCGTTTGTGTGGTGCTTTGGATTAGGGGGTTAAAGATTATACTCATTTGCTGGGCGAGTATTCCCATCATTTCATGGTTACTATCATCCATATATTGCCTTAAAACTGCCTGCGTATTTGTGGTAATAGGAGGAAATTGGGCCACATATCCTGGCTGTGAATTGTTTCGTGCCATATGGTTTACCACTGAACCTGATCCTTGTAATGGTGAGAAGGCAGATGTTAAAGGACGTGTGTATGTAGGATTGTTATTTTGAATTCCTGTCATGAATGTAGTTGGCATGCCATATATTGCATCTGATGTTGGGATTGTGAATCCTGGTACATAGGTTCTAGAGACACTGCCTACTAAAGGTCTGGGGGAAACAGGCAAATTTTGTCTAGCCACAGACATTACAAAAGGTTCATTTTTTGCATTTGAAAATATGGTTGAAGCACTTGTATTTGGGGGTACGATTGTAGCGTTCGAAGTCGAAGGGATAATTGTAGTCCCTTGACTCGTCTTAGTGGCTTCAGTTGTATTCTAAGCATTTGTATTCCCTCCTGTGGGGAAGGAACTTGTTGTGCACTGCTAACGGGTGGGTTAGCCATTCTCCTATTGTTCTGCTTTTTTGTTCTAGGATTTGTGGTATTGGCTATTTTTCCACCTCTTAATTTCATGCAACGAAACAAGTTAGATAACAACTCAAAACTAGACACAGGGTCCCACTGGGCGCGTCAATTTGTTTACCCTGTAATTTGGTAAACAACCGCTGATCTTCTAAATCTCTAAAAAAGATTCAGTTACTTGCGAGATCGATCATATTGATCTTAGGACTATTGTGTTCTAGTTTTTAGGAAAAAGGTTTTGATGATAACTTCTTTAAACAAAGAGAATCACTTTAATATCAAAATAAAGTGTTCTTATAAAAGCAATAAAACAGAAAACTATTTTAGACTATAAATCGTATAGAATATAAATGACATGAAGAAATTTCATTAAATGTAAATAACTTTCGAATGTAAATATGGTGCATCATACGTACATGTCTCACTAACTCGTTTCTCTAACACTGGTACTTTGAGTATTTAAGTATATTGTACAAAGATGTGAACACACTGAATCCTAACATCTAAGACTCCTATTTATACTAATTTAACCCTAATGGTCTTTCTATGAGATTACGCCACGTTCGACACCTTTTACATGCATACATTCTGGCACTTCCACGCGTCTTCCTGGAGAAATGCATTAGTTTGAAATTTAAACTTCCCGCTCGAAGCTTTTGAATTCAACTTTGAATTCAACCAACGTGACTGTCAAAGTATTTCTTATATCTTGAAATATTACTTTCATTTTAAGTTGCCCTTTCGACACATCGAATCATAAAAATAAGTTTTACAAAAATAACCTTATAAGGTCCAATTTCATATTATTTTTAAACCATGACCTTCTCACATCAACTTTCATATTTTTAACAAATGTCGAAATCTTCAGCTAACAGTTACTAGAAACAAAAAGTGGTTGGGTTGGGTCACAAAAAAAGATTTCATGTATGTTGCATGTAGAAGAATCCAAACAACCAAATAACGTTAAAGACCTAGAAAAGGATAATAGAACCTACAAAAGAGTAGTTTAAACATATTAAATGCAACATAAAAGAAAAGTTTTTGATATTGTTAAAATATTAGTATGTAAACTTACTAAATGTTTGCAAAAACATCTTTGTATACAACGTTTGCCGTTGTAGTCTTAGGTTTCTTGTTATCATCGTGTATCAAAATCTTGATCCCTTTTTTTTGCTTGTTACCCTTGAAATAGAGACATATAATTGGCCATGGCTAAATAGATCTTTTGGTATATATAGTCCAACCCAATCCAACAATTGATCCCGAGACTTATTGATTGTTATTGCGTAGGACACAATGATTGGAAATTGTCATCGGTTCAATTTGAATGGCCAAGGTTATTGTGATGGAGACATATCCATTCGAGGAATGTAAATAATCTTGTTGTGGCCTTTTCACCCATTATTTCTGCTTTAAGAACATGATTAGCAAGTTTAGTGACAATAAGTCTTGTACCATTGCACAAACCCTCAGATTGATAAATATTTCTCATAAGCATAATTGGGGTACCAAATTTTAATTTTATGAGATGTTTTGGAAACCCAGATGTTCTTAGAGAGCTAAGGAACTCAGGAGTAAGAACTTCAATAATGGAGTTATCATGAATTTAAGACCTGTCCACTGAATTAGAAATATAATACTCCTTGCATTGTCCTATAAAAAACATAAGTTTATTATATATAACCAAAATATTTGGAAGTTGAATGTGAAATAGAAAATTAAATTTTAAGTTATAATTGGATGGAAAACAAACCTGGCATAAAATCAAGTACATGATTGTTAATTTGATCAACTACTTCAATGGTAGATGCTAAGAAGCCTAACTTTTGAGGTAGTCAAATGACTTGTAGTGATCCATGAAATCAGGGTAAGTACTCCTCACAATAGCAACTATAGTATCATCAAAGTTCTCAATTAAAATTTCATTGGGAATATCAATATCAGCATAAGCATCGTTAAGTTCTGAAAGTTTGCCTTCCCCCAATTTTAATAGCCATTTTGAAAAATCAGCAATTTCATTTTTCTCTTAAACTATTTACCCATCTTGTAGATGCATATTTTTTGTTAAAGTTAACACCTTGCAATAATTCCACATGTAAGATGCATTAATGGATGAGTGCATAATATCAGACCTAGTCCCTCTTGGAATAACAGGCAAAATTTGACGGAAATCTCCACCAAATACAACAACATTACCACAAAAGTCTTCTTAATAGTTGCTATCAATACTCATAACATCCTTTAAAGTTTTATCAAGAGCCTAAAAACAAAATTTGCTACTCAAAAGAGCCTCATCCCAAATAATCAACTTAGTTTCTCGAAGTAGTTGGCCATAATCATAATTCCATTCAATATTGCAAGTAGAATTTTCCAATGTTGGGACAAATAGTTTAAACTTAGAATGAGTAGTTCTCCTTTCGGGTAACAAAAGTGATGCTATGCCACTTGAGGAAACAATTAATACAATTTCATGTCTTGACCTTAAAGATGTTGCTAGTGTTTTCCACATGTAAGTTTTTCCCATGCCGCCGTAACCATGCAAGAAAAAAACGCCTCTCTTCTGATTGTTAACTGCCAACATTATCTTGGCATATATTTCCTCTGCTCATCCGTAGAAGCATAAACAAAATTGAGCATAAGAGTTTATGTAGGAGAGATTTGTAGTTATACAGTTGAAAGTAATAGTTATAGAAAAAATAACAAACATGTAAGAGCATTAGAAAGTTGTTGGAATTTGGATATCATCTTTGCAACATTATATCTTTGGTCTTCGTATATGAGTTGATTACCCAATTGTTAGAGTACATAACCATTTGGATAATGTATAGGTTTGAAATCATTGAGACTCATGCGATTAGCCTGAAGCAACTTTTCAATCTCAGTTAAGGTCAAATTCTGCAAATCATCCTGAGTCAATTCCAATTCTGGTTCAAAAAATGGCATGTTAGTAAATTTATACAACAATTATGTTAATGGATTCTTTATAATATGCAAGGACTGTAAATAAAAAAGTCAATTATGTATTAGTATAAGTTATAAGAATGAAAACCTAAGTTATTTTCCAAATTTCTTTGTAAATGCAAAACACCATCAGCCAACAAATGAAAAGTTTGATTCCATACATGGACAGGTCTGTTAATTGTTCCAAACAGTAGCATAATAACAAAAAAATTCTTAAGGAAATATCCTAAACCCCACTCACTTGCCTCCTTTATAGCACCAATATACTCTCTGTCGTCTTTAAGGAAACCAATGGCAAAGCATGTATCCCTGAATGAAAAATATTGAGTGTCGCCTACCTTGTGAATGTCTTCATGTGATTTTGGTCCTTTAACAAGTGTGAGCATCATCCTTAGATAATAAAGTTCTCCCGTAGTCGGTGGAACCCAAACTAGTTTTCCAATGGTAAAGCCTTTTTTCTTGGCTTTCAAGCTCTTTTCCTTTTTTCATATACAAATTTCGAAACAAACAGGCCATAAGTCAAATTTTGAGCCTCTTCATACTGTACATTTATAGTTAACCAAGATGTGAACATAGACTGTGACAATTGCTTTTTGAATGACATTTTCCACCCTTTCATGATTTATGTAGAAAACTTCCTTCTCACCCACTAAATGGTAAATCATACGCTATACAACGGGTTCACGTCCATGAATTTTGTAAGAAAATATCCTTCAACATGCCTCACTTTGTGAGACATACCTACAGTCAAGGTATTCCTTAATTTCATTAATTGGTTGTTGTTGTCTAGAAGACGAATTACGTGAAGGGACAACTGATGTAATGATCATGTTGTTTCCCTTATGTATATACTTGAACATGTATTTGATTGAAGTGCTTTGATGACACCATTCCATATTTATGTGAGCTTGATATTTGAGAAGCAACCTCATTCTATACGGAATCACATACCTGTTGTCCAAGGTGATACAATTCTTGATGATAAAGTGCGTTTTTGAACTTCTTTTGTAGAATGGATATCCATCCTTATCAACAATTGTTTCTTCGTTGACCTTCTTGAGAAAAACTTGGAGAATCTTCTGTTTTTCATGCAACGGGATGACATTATTGCAAGACAGCAAGTGTCATACCCCAGATTGGCCCACATTGGGGCTAACAGTCAATTTTGTTTCACTAGGACTATTAGATTATTTCATACCAATTTTAGTACTTACTCTCATTTGTTTAAATTGTTTTTATCATGCATACTAACGTTTACTTATATTTAGATATAGGAATCAAATTAGGATATTTCATAAAATCATTTATCACTCATTTTTAATTGGGATCACCATCTAAAAATTAAATGGCCCATTAAACTTTTGATAGAGGCCCATGGTGAGATTAATCTTAATTAAAAATGTAAATAATATTATAAATTTTTTTTTCTTATTTTGGGATTGACCGGAGTCAACACTCCACTAATTATTCATTTTTTGCATTTTTTAAATTTTATTGTTATTATTGTTTTGTTTTGATGTTACAACAAATAATATTATCATTCTTTATATATTAATGTTATTGTTATCCTCAAGTTGACCCGAAGGTCAACATTATTTTAAAATATTTCTAAATTAATTAATTAATTAGTTATTTAGTTTATTTTTTGAATAAGAGTTGAATAATTCAACTAGGGTAAGAAATCCTAAGAACTATTGCGTCCGATTCCTTATTCCTCAGCCCTAAGTTAAACAACAAAAAGCCCAAAATCTAGTTGTTATGACAAAATCAAATTGAATCTAATCAGAAATTGGAGGAGATTTTAATAATTGAACATGAATTCATACAAGAAATTGGACCAGATACATTACAAAGATTTAAACCCTAATTCTATTTTCTAACCAAATCTAATACTAATTTAGAAATCAAAATCAATTTCAATCAATCTAATCTCTAATCTAAAATATAACAACCAATCACCTTAACCTAATTTCCTAATTCAATCTATACCCTAAGGCTATAAAACCCTAAACCTAAACTGAGAATGGGAACGAGGATTGAAAGAGGAAATTGGAGAAGAACAGTGGAAGAACCCTTGTCCTTGCTGTGAATTCTTGGAACCTTGTACCTGCAAGCAAATCGAGAAAGAGAAAGGGATTAAAGAACAAAGGAGATAAAGATGAATTTTTATTAGAAGGATCATTGCGGGAGAGGTAAGCACTAAAACTTAGCTTAGGGTTCGATGATTATTGTCATTGTTAAATTTCTGATTGATTGTTGTTTAAATTAGGGATTTCTGGAAAATTGGGGATTAGGGTTCTAACTTAGGGTTAGGGTTCTAAGGGTTATGGTATATCTTGCTAGGGTTCTTGGCTCTGGATGATGTTCTCAACAAACATTCATCAGTGACAGCAGCCTCAACGATCGTCCACGGTGGTTTTAGGTTAGGGTTCTAAAGGAGGCACCTAGGGTTCTTGGGTTTTGGTTGAAAGTTTGAAGGTTCCGGTTGAGCTTTAACTAGAAACCTGGGTTCACGTGGTGGTTTGGGGGTGGTTTGAGGATGATCCACCGACAGAATCAATTTTCGACCGGTGGTGGCGATTTCTGGTTGCTGGTTTTCTAGAGAGAGGATGAAGCATTGTTTGAATATAGAGAGAAAAGAGAGAAGAAATCTGATAGAGAGAGAAAGAGAGAACGAAAGAAGAAAAATGAAAGATTGTGATTGAATCTTGTTTAAATTCTCCCTCCGTCTACGACTTGATACGCACTATGCGGTCACTGGCTGACCATGGGATGGAGACCATTGACTGGTCTCCATGCATGCTCCTTCACCCTGTGTCTTAGTCAACCACTCTTCCTGGCCCTCTGTTCATCATACTAACATCCTAGAATTAACTTCTGGTAACCTTTTGATCAAAATCAAACGCACAAGACCACAATGGTACACCATAAACCCATAAGATCCCCCTCATAAAGTCCAAACGAACTCAAACATTTACCCTGGGCCAAGCCCATTATTATTTGCACTCTTTGGATTTCTTACCCAAGATGAAAAATGCAGCCCCACATCTATTGGGCTTCAAAGTGATTATGGGCTTAAGCCCTTCGCTACCAAGACCCCCCTTATTTACTTACCTAAATTAAAATACACCCCCTATTTATTTATTTTTAAAATTTTATTTATTTATTTATTTTTCTTTGGTTTATTTATTTTTCCTTTATTAATTTTATAAATTAATTTATAATTCTTTTTTTTTTGTTAAAATAATGAAGATATTTTTGTAATTAAATATATATTTAGTTTATTTTTATTAAACATTTTCTTTTAGGAGAATAGTAACTTCTCTTAAGCAATAATAATAATAATTATTTCTAATTATATCATTTTCTAAATTACTAAACTTTTTTTAAAACACTAAATTACTTATCTAATTTAAAAGCATTCCTACTAATTTCAAACATTTTTCTTATTCAATTATGCATTTTTCAAAAATAAGTTTAGCATTAAAATAGCTAACCAATAAAAAATTATTTTCTCACTAACTTAATAAAAATTCAAGATCATTTTCAAAAAAGATTAAATGACATTGCTTTCAAAATAAATTTTAACTGCATCCACAATTACTTAACTTGCAATCGAGACAAAGTTTAAATGAGCATTCGAAAGCAATTCTATACAATCCTATAAAAAAACTAATCAAACATATACAAACTACGAAATGGACTATGATTTCTTCGCAAGAAGATACGTAGGGACGCAGTTCAAAAACTAAGGCGAGTCCCCTAATTAAAAATTAAATCTTTTTATATACATGTGATAACAACATAACTTAAATAGAAAATTTCTGATAAGTCCTAAACCTAAAGAGGGTCCCCTTGAGTACAAGGGAGATAAATGGTGCCTAATACATTTCCTTTTATCTAATATGCTAGAACAAGATTGGTTCTGATCATATCTCAGAGTTTTGATGATAACAATAAATTATATTTTATATATTTGATACTCCGATGAACGTATTTAACTGTTTCAGATAATGTTCTGACAGAAGCATCTTGATGTGCTAAGCTAAAAACAAATGAAGAAGCTCCTTGATGGAAGAACTATTTGTTTTAGCGCAAGTGCTGATGTTGATGGTGTCTCTGATAATTTTCTGACAGAAGCATCTTAATGTGCTGAGCTGAAAATAAATGAAGAAGTTCTTTGATGAAAGAACCATTTGTTTTAACTCAAGTGCTGATGCTGACTCTGGTAATATATTTAATTTATTACATCTTCTAACGCTTAGCAAGTTTCCGTGTAAGCTATGTTTCAGAAGTTCTTTGAAAGCAAGTGTTATTCAGAAGATCTTTGAAAGCAAGTGTTGTTCAGAAGATATTTGAAAGCAAGTGCGGTTCAGAAGATATTTGAAAGCAAGCGCTGATCAGAAGTACTTAGCAAGCAAAGCATTATTGAGAAGATATGCAAGCATGTTCTGAATTCAAGACGTGAAGCCAAGCTCTGAAGAATGCAGAAGCTAACAAGTCTTGTCAAGCTTCAAGAGACATGTTCTTACATAGTGTCGTTTGCTCATTTAATGTAAAGACGGCTACGTGCACTTAAGTGTCTACACTAGTGCATTGGAAAATGGAATAATGCAAGGAAACACACAAACATTTAATGCTCTCCATTTGAAGGCAGCAACAGTTATGTTTCTTCATGCTATATATAGAAGAACATTAATTGCAAGCCAACTAACGCTCAAACATACTAACGCACAAACACACAATTGCTGAAACGCTGAAAGATTGAACAATTGAAGTTCTGAATAGAACTGAACAAATTCAAAAAGAAGCAAAAGCTACGTGAAAGATTCTGGGCTCACAAACAAATTTCATACACTTTGTGACAAAATATTCTTAGTGAAAAATCACAGTTGTGATATATCTTTCTTAGAAGCAAACTTTGTTTCACTACCTGTAAAGATTTTATATCTTGTAATTGTTCCTTGAGAGATCAAGGTTGGTCAGAATTCTCAAGTAGACTAGGACTAGTTTAAGTCTTAGTGGTGTGAGTCACTTGTAAGGTTACTTGTGCATTGTTAGTCACAACAGTTGTTGTGTGATTGTAATCAGTTGATTATAGTGGATTAAGTCCTTGTTAAGAAAGGCGAAATCACCTTGGCGGGTGGACTAGAGTAGTTTGAGTTCAAACGAACCAGAATAAAAATAACCTTGTCTTTCCTTTATTGTTATGCCTTTAAGAAAAAGAAAAAGAGAAACTTATTCAACCGCCCCCACCCCCCCCCCCCTTCTAAGTGTTTTCTCCACCTTCAATTGGTATCAGAGCTTGATTCTGAGTTCAACACTTAACCGTGTCAGGAAAAGATCCAGAAGAAAACACAATGGCAAATGAACAAAACAACAATAACTACACCAGACCTCCAGTGTTTGATGGAGAAGATTTTGATTATTGGAAAGATAGAGTAGAAAGTTTCTTTCTAGGTTATGATAGTGATTTATGGGATATAGTCTTGGATAGTTACAAACATCCTACTGACTCAAGGAAATATGATTGATAGGAAAAATATGGATAGACAGCAAAAAGCTGATTTCAAAAATCATCATAGAGCTAGAAATATTTTTCTAATTGCTATCTCTAAAGTGGAATATGAAAAGATTACAAATAGAGATACTGCACATGATATGTTTGAGTCTCTTAAAATGACTCATGAAGGAAACACTCAAGTGAAGGAGTCTAAAGCTCTGGCTTTCGTCTAGAAGTATGAAGCCTTCAAGATGAAGGAAAGTGAATCTATAGAAGATATGTTATCAAGGTTCCAAACTCTGATTGCTGGCTTGAGAGTTCTGAACAAGGGATATTCTAAGGCAAATCATGTTAAGAAGATCATCAGAAGCTTACCCAGAAGATGGGCACCTATGGTCACTGATTTCAAAGTTTCAAAAGATCTAAACAACGTTTCTCTTGAAGAACTCATCAGTGCTCTCAGAAGTCATGAAATAGAACTTGATGAGCACGAGCCTCAAGAGAAAGGTAAGTCCATTGCCCTTAAATCAATTATAAAATATGAAACTAAAGCTTTTCAGGGTAAAGAAGAAAACTATGAAGAATCTGCTTCAGAAGAAGATGAACTATCCTTGCTCTCCAGAAGGATCAATCAGCTGTGGAAACACAAGCAAAAGAATTTTAGAAACTCCAGAAGAACAGGAAATGACTCTGAACAATCCTCTGGACACAAAATATCAAGTAACAGAATCATTACCTGCAATGAGTGCAATAAACAAGGTCACTAAAAAAGTGAGTGTCCAAGGCTTCAGAAGGAGAAACATAAAGGGAAGTTAGTTAAGGAAAAGAAGAAAAGTCTTATGGCAACATGGGATGATTCTGAATCTTCGGAAGACGAATTAGAATCAGAAGATGGACAAGCCAATATAGCTCAAATAGACAACTTATCAGATGTCTCAGAATCATCTGAATCAGAATCAGAATCAGACACTGAAGAGGTATTCCCTGACTTCACTGTTAATTTCACTAAAGCTGAACTAGGAGAAAGTCCGAGTGAAATTCTGGAAAGATATCAGCAGCTTCAAGTCAAATTCAGGAATCTGAAAAAGGATCTTGCTTCTGACTCTGAAGTAACTAAGAGTCTGAGATCAGAAAACTCTGAGTTAAAAGAAAAGATTTTAAAACTAGAAAATGATCTACAAAACTCTCAGAAGGAAATAATCTCAAAAGATCCTAGTAATGCTGATAAGATCATAAAGAAATATGATCAAAGCTTTCATAAG
The DNA here is from genome assembly GCA_948472305.1 of Vicia faba. Lineage (NCBI taxonomy): Eukaryota > Viridiplantae > Streptophyta > Magnoliopsida > Fabales > Fabaceae > Vicia > Vicia faba. The sequence continues at coordinate 714,815,814 of OX451736.1, forward strand.
TTTCTACTAAAAACATAGATAGAAGCAAAATGGCTTCAATGATCTATGGAGTTAGCAAGAAAGACAGAATAGGTATAGGATACAAAGGCAAAGTAACTCAGCCTAAGAAAGTTAAGGATCTGGTTATCAAACGTACTCCTCTCTATTCTCACTTCACCACTGGGCACACACATCATATTAAATATACATCTCACTCTGGAAAATCTTATGCTAAACCAAAGTTCAAACAGAACTTTAAATACTCTAACCCAAGAGGACACAAAAAGATATGGGTACCAAAAGACAAAATCATCTATGTTGCAGATATTTTTAACAGCAAGGTTGATACTCCAGTACTAACACCTGGACTCTGGATACTATCTACTCATGGAGGAAAGAAAGCATATGTTCCAAGGCCTGGAATCTAAAAGATTATAAGGTTTAAGAGGTAATTAGAAACAAAAGATTACTGGATCTGAAACTATTGGAAACAAGAATGGAAATTCAACATCAGAAGCTCTGAACAAAGCTTATCTAAAATGAAGGTTTTCAGAACTTTCTTTTAAAATCATAAATTTTTTATTCTTCCTCTAAGCTACTATAAACATATAATATTTCAATCTTTTTGAATGTACTTGTTTTATTCTGAACAAGTTTGATTCTAAAGCACAAAGATGTTTTCTGCTTGGATATTCTGAACGCTCAAAAGGCTATAAAATATACAACACAGAAACTCTGATTGTTGAAGAATCAATCAAAGTCAGGTTTGATGATAAGCTTGGCCAGCAATAGCCAAAGAAAATTGATATTTCTGTAGGTACATAAGATTATCCCTCAAGCTCTGAAAAGTCAGAAGCAAAGGAAGACTCAGAAGATCATCCTCTTGACAATGCTCTGGATAATCTCAGAATCTCTGAACAACCCACTCAGAAGAGATGAGTTCTCAGATGATTTGAATGAATAGTCAGTCAGAAGATTTTAGTTTTTATGATACTCAGAAGTTCATTAGATCAAACAGATGTCCCATGCAACCTTCAGGAGATGAACACTTGGTGTGTTTCTGAAAGGTCACGCGTGCTAAGCTATTGATGCCGTTCTAGGTAACTGTTCTGATTTGATTAAAATCTCACGCTTTCCCCTAACTTTTCAATTTCATTAAATGCTAAGTCATGATTAGATTCTTTTTAATTAATTTTTTTAAATACTCTTTTTACAATTTTATTTTTTAAAACCTATTTCTGAAAAGACTTCTTATAAATACCTTTGTAAAAACCTTTCTCACTTTTTTACCGTCTCTTTCAAAACTCAAACAATTCTGTGCATTTTTCTCTGAAACCCATTTTTCTTCTCTCAAACCTAATTGCTCCAATGGCTTCCTCCTCCGCTCATTCTGAGAACATTCAATCCGAGAAATACATTGTTCCTGAGAGAACCACTCTCATACCAGTGGTTAGCTTAGAGGTTATAAGTGAAATAATGGTGGACTTTGAGAATCTGAAAGATAATGGTTTTGATCTTCTTCTCGCTGTTGAGTTTCAAGGTTGGGGAAACTTCTTCGACCGTCTTGTTGGTCCAGTTTTTCCTCATCTTGTTAAAGAATTCTGGATTCATGCAATTGCTTCTCCAAAGGTCATCCTCTTTCGTGATGGGTAAGGAAATCTCCATTACTGAAAACCTAATCAGAAAACTTCTAGGTTTTGAAGGAACTGGAGTAACTGGAATTGCTAATGGAAGAATGGAAATGTCAAAGGTTTATGCAGAAATTTTCACAAATGGGCAAGGGTCTTCAAAAGTCAGAGACTTGAAAAATAAGTACAAGATATAGGCAAGAATAATCCATGGTTGCATTCATCATATGAAGGAAACTAGCTCTCCAGACTATATAAATGATGACCAACAATACTTATTGTTCTGTCTTGGAACAAATATCAAAATTGATTTACCCTATCTCTTGTTTGATCATCTCTGGACTCATGTGAAAGAAACGAGAGAAGCAGAAATAATGAATAACCCAAAATCCAAAAGGAATTGGATTCCTATGGGGAGACTGATTTCAGATATTCTGACTGAGAATGGTCTGATTGCTCACCTGGATGAAGCTAATCTGCTGGGGGAGTTAGAGCCTACTTGTGGAAAGGCTATGACTGGAAAGAACTTGGTGAAGAGGAAGATTATATACAAGCTGCTGATAGAACCAACACCTTTTGTGTCAGCAACTGTTAAGAAAAGGAGGATTCCAATTGCTGATTTCCCTCTGTTCAACTCAGGAGATCATCCATACATCATCCTGCATTACATTGAAATTTGTAAAGAGACTAGAACACCAATTGATCCTGCCTGGCTGCAAGGAAGACACGAAGCTGCTCCAGATGTTGTTCTTCAGCAACCTTTGAAGAGAAAAGCTGTTGAAGGACCTTCTGCCATACCTCATAAGAAGAAGAAAAAATCAGGTACACCAGCTAAAACTATATCTGTTTATTATTATGAAAATATATCTACGTCTGCTGAACCCCAAACCCTAGGAGACATAGATGTTGATATAGACCTGACCATACCTCTGATCCTAGTGCTGAAAATCCTCAAAGAAATCAAGTTTTATCAGACTTGAGTGGCTTTGACTCTGATGATTATTCTGAAACCCAAACAGAACCCTCTCACTCAGAACCCTCTCAAACACCTGCTGAAAACCTGTCTAGACCTCCTCCCAGACCATTATCACCCAGACCTACTGGATGGTATAATGCTGGCTCTTGGAGAATACCAAGAATTAACGAACCTCTGGCCACTCTAAAGCCTCCATTCAACCTACCTTATAAAAACATTTTTGCCTTAAACAGAACACAAACACAAAATCCTACCCCAACTGCTGACAACACCATAATCATTTCACCTGACATCACACCACCCACATCTCCATAACTTCCAACTCCTGACTCACAAGTGATTTCACCGCCTCATATTCTAGAATACCAAACTCATGAACCATCTAAACCATCACCAACACATGAACCCTCTGAAACTCTCAATCCATCAGAAACACCTGAACCCTCTAAACAACCTGAACCCTCTGAACAACCTGACCAATCAGCAACTCCTGAACAAACAAAAAATCCTGAACCAGCTAACTTTCTAAGAACTGTAGTTGATTTTGAATCACTACAATTTCTGAAAAATAAAACTTTCAAAAAGGCTGTCCCAAAACCTGTTCAGCCAGATGTAAATAAATTATTTCATAATTTTTTAACAGAAGTTCAAGCATGGTTGAACCTGCTGAAGGAAGACCGCACCAGAAGTGTGAACCCAGTTGCAACAGATCTTCTATGGGAAACATTCAGAAGAACTTTTGATTCTGAGCCACTGAAGCTGCAAGATTTATGTCACTCTCAGGTAATTGAGAACTTCTCCAAGCATCTGCATGCTTTTTAGTCAGAAGCTGCTGATATTTGGGACAAGAAGTCTTCTCTAATGATTGCTGATGCTCCAGCTGATGAAATGGACATTTCAGAAGATGAATCTGAAGAATCCTATGGAAATTTTTCTGTTGAATCAACCTTCTGCAAAAGCTGCACCTGAACCAGTGCCAACTCTTGTGATGGATCTGGGCACTCTTCTGTCAACTTTTTTTCATTCTGACTCAACAGTTGCTACTCCAAAGGCTGTTTCTGCCGAAGCTTCTACATCCTCTGATCCTACTTCACTTGTAATGGATACTCTGAATGAGCTCAAGAGGGAAAACGAAGCTATTCATGAGCGCTTGGACAAGCAAGATCAGACAAACCAAGAAATCAGAACATGGATGATGAAACTAGAGGAATCTGCATCTGAGATCAAAAATCTTCTTATGGCCCTTGTTTCTAAGAAATCTTAGTGTCATTCTATTTCTTGTTTTTGTTTGTTGTTTTTTGAAACCTATGAATATTTTATTATAAAATTTTTACGCTCTTCAACTATTTTTCATTTACTTTTTTATTATGCCAAAAAGGGGGAGAAAATGAGTATTTTGATCTAATCTCTGATTAACAGTTATGGGACTAAGTCAAACATTCTAACAAAATATAAGATTTCTTTCTATGCTTTAAAGAATTTTGCAGGTATCATTTAAACTCTGAAAGTTTATTTCAAATGAACATTATCCTTAAAAGAACCTGATGAAGAAATCTCAGAAGAAAAATTCCAAAGCTCTGATGAAAATTCTCAGGAAGTTTTTCTTATAAAAATATTTATTTCAGGGGGAGATTCCTATCTCTTATTCAAATTGATTTCTATATCTGAATATATTTTTGTCATCATCAAAAAGGGGGAAATTGTTAGAACAAGATTAGTTTTGATCATATCTCAGAGTTTTGATGATAACAATAAATTATATTTTATATATTTAATACTCTGATGAATGTATTTAACTGTTTCAGATAATGTTCTGACAGAAGCATCTTGATGTGCTAAGCTGAAAACAAATGAATAAGTTCCTTGATGGAAGAACTACTTGTTTTAGCGCAAGTGCTGATGCTGATGCTGTCTCTGATAATGTTCTAATAGAAGCATCTTGATGTGCTGAGCTGAAAATAAATGAAGAAGTTCTTTGATGAAAGAACCATTTGTTTTAACTCAAGTGCTGATGCTAACTCTGGTAAGATAATTAATTTATTACATCTTCTAACGCTTAGCAAGTTTCTGTGTAAGTTATGTTTCAGAAGTTCTTTGAAAGCAAGTGCTGTTCAGAAGATCTTTGAAAGCAAGTGTTGTTCAGAAGATATTTGAAAGAAAGTGCGGTTCAGAAGATATTTGAAAGCAAGCGCTGATCAGAAGTACTTAGCAAGCAAAGCATTGTTTAGAAGATCTGCAAGCATGTTCTAAATTCAAGACGTGAAGCCAAGCTCTGAAGAATGCAGAAGCTAACAAGTCTTGTCAAGCTTCAGGAGACATGTTCTTACATAGTGTCGTTTGCTCATTTAATGCAAAGACAGCTACATGCACTCAAGTGTCTACGCTAGTGCATTAGAAAATGGAATAATGCAAGGAAATACGCAAACATTTAATGCTCTCCATTTGAAGGCAGCAACGGTCACGTTTCTTCATGCTATATATAGAAGAACATTAATTGCAAGCCAACTAATGTTCAAACGCACTAACAAACAAACACACAATTGCTGAAACGCTGAAAGATTGAAAAATTGAAGTTCTAAATAGAACTGAACAAATTCAAAAAGAAGCAAAAGCTACGTGAAATATTCTGGGCTCACAAACAAATTTCATACACTTTGTGCTAAAATATTCTTATTGAAAAATCACATTTGTGATATAGCTTTCTTAGAAGCAAACGTTGTTTCACAATCTGTAAAGATTTTATATCTTGTAATTGTTCCTTGAGAGATCAAGGTTGGTCAGAATTCTCAAGTAGACTAGGACTAGTTTAAGTCTTAGTGGTGTGAGTCACTTGTAAGGTTACTTGTGCATTGTTAGTCACAACAGTTGTTGTGTGATTGTAATCAGTTGATTGTAGTGGATTAAGTCCTTGTTGAGAAAGGCGAAATCACCTTGGCGGGTGGACCAGAGTAGTTTGAGTTCAAACGAACTAGAATAAAAATAACCTTGTCTTTCCTTTATTGTTGTGCCTTTAAGAAAAATAAAAAGAGAAACGTATTCAACCCCCCCCCCCCCTTCTAAGTGTTTTCTCCACCTTCATAATAAACTTGCGAACCTAGTAATCTCTGAAATTTAGGGTTTTTTCCGTTCCTTTCCCGTCCTTGGGATAAAAAGTAGTGGTTGCAACTCTCGTATTTTTTTGCCGGTTACGACAGCTGACGAATTTTCCGGGGAAACAACTCTTAAGTTAGAGTTTACCCTACCTTTAAGTTTAGGATTTTGGGGTTTTTCCTATTTTATTATTTTTATATTTTCTTTCCTTATAGGAAAATGTAGAATATCTATAGAACAAACTTATGAACCTACATACTAAGGATAACCCTATCATCCCACCATCATATTGCATCACCATACATACATACATATTGCATTTTAAAATATTTATTTTTGCAGTTTTGTGTCTTATTCACATGATTTCTTTAAAAAGTAATAAATAAAAAAAGAAGAAAGGTTTTTGGTGAGCATATTAAAAATGAATACTGATAAGAAACCAACCATCCGCATTAGCGCCATGATGCCTAATTTGAAGAAACTAAAGCTGATTAGAGAGAAACTACCTGAAAAAGGTATGAAAGGTTTTGTTCGTCGCTATGCAGATATCATTGATCTTACAAAAATAATTGTACAAGTGGAATAAATCACTACCCTTACTCAATTTTATGACCCTCCACTAAGGTGTTTCACTTTCCAGAATTTTCAATTGGCAGTCTTTTTGGAGGAATTTGATAGGATCTTGGGATTCTCTAGAATCAACGATGAAGCTTACATAGGAATTGGGAAAACCATCAAAGTCCGAGACTTGGATAAAGAATTAAGGATATCATTCACTGACCTAATGCTTAACTACACAAAAGATGGTGAAGTTCAAGGTATTAAGAGGCATTACATAGAACCTAAGGTTCTTCCTTTTGCTGATTGAAAATAATGGAGGCTTGTGGAGATTGTTTGGTGCTACTTATTCTTGGTTTGATTCTTTTTCCAAATATTATGGACTATATAGATTCTGTGACTATTAATGTATTTTGGGCCGTGAAAGTATTAAATGTTGATCCTACTTCTGCTTTACTCGCTGGTGTGTATTACTCCCTTCATACATGTTATGAAAAAGGGAAAGGTGTGCTACATTGTTGTATTCTTCTCTTGTATTCTTGGCTCATACCTCACCTATAAAAATAAAGTTACATGGTCAAGGACCTAACGAGGAATGAATGGTCTCAAAAGTTGAGAGCTCTCATTGCTGATTCTAATTTGTGGTATGCTAGAAAGCTAAATATAGAAGAAATTATCTATAATTTTGGAGAATTTACAAATGTTGCCTTGATTGGGACAAGAGGATGCATTAATTACAATCTCACTTTGGCTTTACGTAAACTTGGGTACCCTTTGGAAGATAAAACTTCTGACGAGCAACTTCAATAATTGGTCCTTCATGATATGGGAAAAGGCAACATCGAGTTACTCAAGAAAGTCATCCAAGATTGGGAAAAGTTCATAAAAAAGGAGCTGAATTAGGAAGGAAGAACAATGTGGCAAGAGAACCTTATACTTAATGGGTTTTAGATAGGGTCTGAATCAACAAACTACCATTCGACATTGATCTTACATACAAGCCAGACATATCAAATCCTCTTCCGATATCAATAGAAGAAGTGGAAGAACTAAGGGATTCCCTTGAGCAAGCCCAAAGAAAAGAGGGATTAGAGCATAGCCTTTATGACACTACTTATGAGAAGAATCAATTGCAACATGAGCTCGAGCTGAAGGACCAACATATTCAAAAGGATCATGAATTGGATGATAAAGAAAGGCTTTAATGAAAGTGTTCGAATGATGTGTTGCTAAGTGCTACTTTCAATCTTGATTCCCATAATTAGCAATTGGATGATGCTTCCAGGGAAATTGGAAGATTAAAGGGCTGGTAAAATTAAGCACTACAAGATAAGAGGGAGTTAGAAGAGGCTCTGAGATCCCAAATTCAAGAATTAGAAGAGAATGCTCAAGGTCAAGAGGAGCAGATCCAGAACCTTATTACAAGTCCCCAAGAAAGCCAAAAGTTAGAGGTAAGGGAACGCCTTAGGAGGATAAGAGCATAAACACTTCTTTCCCAACGAGTAAAGGAGTATGAAGAAGTCTGTCAAGAGTTATAATATCTCCAAAAAGATTTCCTTATACAAAGGGAACTCTATAAGGAGGTAAAAGTTGAAAAAGCATATTCGGAAGAGAAATACACAATCATAGTCTGTGCGAGAGAAAACAACAAACACATAATTCAGACACTTTACAAGGAATATGTGAAGTACAAAGACAAGCATGCAAAGCTCACCTTCTTAGAAAACAGTCTCATTGGTGATATTCCTAGAAGCTTAAGGGATGTAGAAGCTACAATGGTCTCTCCTCCAAAGGATGTTGAAGACTTTCTCAAGCTTTATAGGGAGATGGTTGATGGTTTTAGGGCGGAGATTCACAAGCGTTGTTAGGAGATTTAGTTTTCGTTTTTGATATTTCTTTCAGTATTTGGAATTTGTTTTGATTTCCTGCATTCAGTAATTCTATTCAGTATTTGCTTCTGTTCGAATTGTATTCCCATTTTGAGGATTGTTATGGTTTTTCTTATTCAATAAAAAGTATTTTGTTTCAGTATTTATATTCTTGGGGAGCTCACCAATAAAAAATAAGAACCTAAAAAAATAATAATAATAAAAAGAAATTTGAATTGAATAAGACATTAAAAGTAACTCTTAGCATATTCATACACATTCATCCAACTGCAAACATCGCATTTACATTTCATACAAAAAACTCATTTCCTTTTCACATCATCTCCAGTTAAATTATCAAGCAAGAGAAACTGACTTCTCGGCCTCCATATCAAACCAGATCCCATCAAAAGAAAGTAATAGAAAAAACCGAGCAGAATCAAGCTATCTTTCAAGAAGATTTAGAACAAGTGAAAGGAAGTATCGACTCAATGAAGGGGGATATGAGTCAAGTTCTGCTCGCCTTGAAGAACATCATAGCAATACAAGACGATATTCCTAAGGTAGCTTTTGAAGAAGTATCCCAATGTTGTACCCTACAATTTTCCCTCTCATTGATCAAGTATTTTCTCACAAGATCTCCTTTGGTTCAAGACTGCACAAGGGCTGATCAGCTCAAGACACCTCCTTAAGCACTGATGACTGAAATTAGGGTTTGAGATTGCATAAGGATAATTGAACTTTTAATGCCTCATATGAATTTCATGGATCATTATGGACCCTCAATATTTCTCATGCCAAGTTTCAAGTCTTGGGTCACATTTTTGCTCAGTCAATTGATCAGTTGACCTAAAAATCAGCTGTATTGGGGAAAAAGTCAACTACGATCAATTTACAGTCAAACTTCATAATTTTTGATCCATATCAACATTGTGAACTCCTATATGTCATTTGATCAAGTTTGGAGCATAATTCCTCAAGAAATTTGATCAGATCATCAAAAGGGCAAAATGGTCAAAATTAGGGTTTTGACTGAGAAAGGGCAATTTCTGATTTTTGACCTAGCAAATGGTTGATTGGTTGGAAACGTGATCTCAAGGATTAAATTGAATCATTTTGACCTAATGGCATGAATCAAAACATTGCTTAAGGTCATTTGATTGATAGTTGATTTTCAGTCAACTGATCAAAAGTCAACTGCACACTGAAAAGTCAAACCTTGACTTTTTGGTCAAAATCAAGTGTCAAAGATCACAATTCATCAAAAAATGTCAAAATATGAAACTTGTTAATCAAGAAATCAAAAATTCAAGATTTCATTTTGAAAAGTCAAAGTTTCCAAACTTAGAAATTTTTCTAAGTGTTGAAAACTTCATATTTTTCCACAACTTTGAGCCAATTTTTCCCCATGATGCAAGATGATTCAAAGGAAAATTTAAACATGAAAGTTGTAGATATAAATGAGATCTAAAACATTTATTTGCATAACTTCTCCTATAAATGCATGAATTTCAAGTTATGATTTTGTGAATACATGTTCATGAAACTTAGAAACTTAGTGAAATTTTGCCCTAATTTAAGCAGGATTTTGACCCAACTTCATGACAATTTTTCACATAGTTCCAAGGGGAATTTTCAAAAATGATTAAATAGGGGTTTTAGAGCACATTACAAGGTTTCTAAAATGTCCAAGACCTCCTTGATATCATGTTTGAGCAAGGATAATCGAAGGCATGAAGTTGGCATTTCATTCTTTAATTATAGGTCATTTTCATGATGAACAAGAATGCAATTTCAATGTTAGGATGCATAATCTTGCTTTGCAGGCCTTCTAACTTGTGTATCTATCCATAATTAATGGATTACACAAACTTTTGAGCTATAATCCAAGTGGTTTAAGCTTTATCCAATTCACATTGCCATTTTGGGAAGAAAGTGAAGAATACCATTCTTGAAAAGCAAGCTTTATGCACAAAGTCAATTCTTGAGCCTCTAAATTGTTCTCTCTGATCACACTCCATCTACAAAGTCAGAAGCAAGTGTGTTTAAAGCATAACCACTCTATCTTAGCAAGTACACAAGGCTTTGAAACTTGGATTTCTCAAAAAAATACATGTTATGTTTAAACTTGTGATTTTAAATTATGATCAACAACAAGCTTCCAAAATTGTTGCTTATAAATAGAGGCACTATTTGTGAGCTAGAACATGAGCTTAAGCACCCTGAAACACTCCAAAACTCCCTCAAGCCATAATTTGCAGAAGAAACTCCATTGATGCACAATTCTGACCTTAAACTTATATCTCTCATTTCCCTCGTGCGTTTTCCTTCCTGGTCAATCACAAAGCTCCTACACACCAAATATAACCTATCCCTGACCTTGGTTCATAACTGTAACACCTCCGTCATCAAGTTCCATCTTCAAAAACAGAGCTTTGCAAGTGGACTTGTCCAGAACTCCTTAGCCACTTTCAGCTCAAGCCAAGCATCACATTAGTTTCCTGGGAACTTGAGGAAGCTAACCCAATCACTAGGACTCATTGAAAGCTGCTCAAACTCAAAACACGATACCCTCTTGCAAGGTGAGTTTTCTGACTTTTGAACTATTCATATAAGAATTGTTAGGCTTCCATTTTCAAAGATAAAATGTAGATATTATTGCCACGAAACTGTACATATCCATAGTTTGCATTTATATGGCTTGAGCTTAGAGAATTTTGGAGTTGACGTTTCTGAAAAAATTAGGTTTCAGTTTAGGGCCAACAAAATTCTCATTCATCTATGATTTATAGCTTTAGTTATTTACATGGTTGAATTCGTATTGAAATTTCAAGCAAGTTTCATGTTTGTATTTTTCAATTTGGTTGAGTAATGAAGAAGTTAGAAAATTAAAAAATATGGCAATGGCTTCTGGCGCGAGGAAGAAGAAGATAACAGTCATTGAGTTGTTTTCCAATATATATTTATGGTTTAACATAAGTAAATGGATGTATCACCACCACAGTTGTTAAAGCACGCGCCTTTCACCTAACGGACCTGGGTTCGAGCCCCAACGTCCGTTTTGTCATTTTTCATATTTTCTATTTCTTTTTTTGTTTGTAGCCAATGCTGGGCCTCCCCCCTTTGGGCCTTCCATTTTTGCTTTCTCTAACCCCCTGTTTACTTTTGCAGGCTAGCCCAATTTCTTTTAAGTATTTCATTTTATTTATTTTCTTCTTTTTATTTTTTTATTTTATTTTAGTCTCTTTTATTATTTTTATTATTAGTATTATCATTATTAATTTTATTATTAAAAAATATAAAAATATTTATTTATTTATTTATTTATTATTTACACTTATTTATTTATTTTCTTTATAAAACAAAAAAAAGAACAAAAAACATTTTCTTAAACAAATTAATTTCTTTTTCTTAAATAATTAATATTTTGACTTAGGTTTAATTATTATTTTATTTTCTTTTATTCAAAATTAATTTAGAACTTAGATTTATTTTAATTAATTAAATTTCCTATTATTTCTATTATTTAAAACATTTTCATAAAAAACCTAGAAAACCTTTTTTAACTTATTTTTCTTTGTTAATCAATTTAGGTTTTAATTTTTGTTAATTTCCTTAATGATTTTTAATTAGGTCAAGACTAAACCCTTTTCATAAAAAAACAAATAAAATCATTTCTTATTTTACATTCTTGCATTTTTATTTGCAATTTTGTATAATATTCAATATGGTTGTGATAATTATTTAGATTTAATTTTCTTGCAATTTCCTCATTTGTAAATTTGTACACCCCCTCCCCTATTGATGTAATAGCTTAGTATTTTTATTTTCCGCAATTTAATGCTTTATATATAAATGCTAGTAAATTAGGGTTTGTATGGAAAGATAAAATTAATGCTTAGAAAACCCTAATCAAGACAAAACAATGCATGTAAACCAACACACTTGCACACTTACACCCTTAGGGTAAATCCACTTGTTGCCTTGAGAAATAAATGGTCATAATATGCATGAAAGATGTCTTAGCAAAAACAAACAAAATACAAGATCATAGTCCCTCGATGACGCTACAAATGTTGCCTTACAAATGATCTTAGTCTCTCAAAGAAAATGCTAAGATATCTTACAACGTTGCTATTCATAACTGTACGATGACCCTTGCCCGTCCTTTTTACATCCAAAGATAGGGTTTCTTACCAAATCAATGGAAAGATGACAATGTCAAAGGAAAGAGGAAATAAACATGAAAGACTTTTGAGTAGGTAGAATTTTCCTAGTTGCTTGCTCATTTTCAAACTAAAACATCCTTGCTATTTTCAAAACAAACACCAACACTTTCAAAAACATCTTTCAAACTTGAAGACATTTTTAAAAGACAAACACTTTGTACACGTTCTTATAGAAACGAGAGCCATTACAAAGAAAACCCTTTTCAAAATCACTTTAAAAAAAACACCTCCCATAAACACTCCTTTGAACTATTTTCAAAAAGACAAACACTTTGTACGTGTTCTTATAGAAACGAGAACCATTACGAAATCACATTTTCAAAATACTTTCAAAAACCACACAAAACACATTTTCAAACAAAAGAAAGTGATTTAGCAAGCTACTAAGAGTCCGTAGATAACTACGGATGAAAAGGGTGCCAATAGCTTCCCTTTTCATAATCTATTCCCCGAACTCAAGAAAACATCTCAAAGGTCTTTCCTGTTCTTTTTAACCTTTCCTTTTGGATAAAAGAAAAGTCGGTGGCGACTCTTGCTAACCGCAACATTTGCAATCAAGCACAAAACAACCAAGTCAATTCTCCCACCGCATTACAGAACTGGCGACTCTGCTGGGGGATATCTTAAAAGTGGGGTTACCTTAGGGCTATATCATATTTACTTGCTTTCCTTATTTGACTTGCATGCTTTACATTATGGTTTCTTGTTTGGGCTTACTAAAGATCTTACACCCGGATTTGAGGCACCTTTTTAGGTAAGTAGCAACAAACTGTGAGGGAACTGTGCGGGGTATACCGACATGGTTGAAACAGTAGCTACGTTGATGCGATACTTTGGTGTGTATCGGTAGCCCTTGAGTAATCAAGGAGAATACGGGGCCGCTGCATGGTATCATAAAGTGTCACTAACCTTAGCACCTTAATTAACCAACTTGGCTTTTAGGATGTAGTGAGATAGCCGTCTTTAGTGTAAACCCAAAGTTGGTTGATACTCGATGCTACACTCATTGAGGTTTGACCCTTGAGTTTTGTTTGGTGGCAAGTCAATTATCTATCGGAATGAGATTTAGGGGAAATAACGATGATATTGAGATCCCTTAGAACCCGGTTACTATATTTAGGACAAGTTGAGCCAACCCAACTTCAAGAGGGTATCACCTTAAAATCCATGCAAGCCTTAAACCTAAGGTCTCTATGAGATTTGCTTGTGCTTGCTATATCTGCTATATTTGTACATAATCATGACAACATAACATAACATGTCATACTAACCATTTCAAGGATTCTTAGGGTTTATTTTTGTCTTGTTTTGTAGGACATGACCCTCGCCCGCAGATTCACTATCCAAGCCAGTCTGGTAAAAATACCTCCTCAGCTTAAGGATTTGGTATCAAGGGTTCCCGAAATATCTCCATTCACCAAAAGACATGGTCGACTTATCAACTTGGTCACCTCAAACCCTGATGAAGAGATGTTAAAAGTGCTCTTTCAATTCTTTGACCCTCTACATCACTGCTTCACTTTTCCAGACTACCAGTTAGTGCCTACTATGGAGGAGTTTTCTCTATTGTTAGGGGTGCCTATCCTTAACGAGGTACCTTTCAATGGTATGGAAAGAGACCCTAAACCTGAAGATATTGCTAAAGCTCTGTCCTTACAACGGTCTGACATAGTAGCAAATTGGGAAACTAGGAGAGGTGTCAAGGGTTTTTTTGGCTAAGTTCTTGTTTGAGAAAGCTCGTCATTTTTGGGATACCTTAGACTTACAAGCTTTTGAAGAGGTGTTAGCCCTTATCATCTATGGGTTGGTACTATTTCCTAATCCGGACTAGCTCATGGATGTGAATGTGGTTAAAGTTTTCCTATCACGCAATCCGGTACCTACTCTGCTTGGAGATATCCTACATTCGTTGCATACTCGCATTGTAAAGAGGAGATGGACCCTTATATGCTGCACACCTCTTTTGGCTAGGTGGTTTATTTAACACCTACCCCAATCCATCTTGAATAATGAATAGGGATTGAGATGGTCTCATAGGCTGATGACTCTTACACATTCAGGCATTCATTGGTGTCCTCGATTCTCATAGAATGTTACCATTATTGATCGATGCGGAGAATTCCCTAATGTCCCTCTCTTAGGAATTAGGGGAGGAATCACTTACAATCCTTGTTTGGCACTACAACAGTTTGGATATGCAAGAAGGGATGGTCCTCACGATACACTATCCAAGGAATCATCTTCGACTACGAGAATGATGCTCAAGATTACCGCAAAAGGTTCATCGAGCTTGGGGCATGGTACATAGAGTTGATAGCAAGACACTGGGGCACAACATCCCTCTTGAGCCTTATCTCAAATGCGTGCGAGCCCGTGCTCAAAGTCTTATGATGCCTTACCCCTCGATTCTTCCAGTTATCATAGACCCTGTTGTGGAAAGAGATGTCCCATACACTATCCTTCATCCTAACATGCCCACCTCTCTCAAAGACTTGCAAAGAGATTGGATACAACTTAAAGGGGAGAAAGACACTTTCGAAGCCCAATTCTACGCCAGTGAGAAGAAGGTTTTGGAACTCACCAGGCAGCTTCATGAAGAGCGAAGCCTGAACGCCTACATCGCACCAAAGAGGATGCGTTCAACTTTTTTGTCTTAGAGTTTTATATTTTATTTCTTTCATTGTAATCCCAAAGAGGCATGATGTACTCAAACTTTGATTTATTAATATGATGTGTGTTCCTTTTTGTCTGAAGCAAATTTAAATCTCTAACTTCCTTGAAATCATTTGCATATGCATCTTCATTCATCATAACACAAACAAGTTTCTTAAAACAGGTCTCCTTATCTTTCTACTGTTTATTTCAGTAAGATGGATCTTGAACAGACAGTAAAAGATCTCCAGGCGCAGAATGCTCAGTTTCAACAAATGTTCTTTACTTTGGCAAAAGGACAAGAGGATTTGAAAACTTTGCTGATCAAAGAAAATAAGAAGAAAGCAAAGAAATCAATCGGTGTTTTGAATCTGGGAAGAAGATTCCCAGGGCCAGCCAGACGGACCCTAGACTTTGCAACATTATCAGGTGAAAAGGATAACCAAGAAGGGAAAAACAAGGAAGTGATTAACCATCCAGGATCTGAAGAATAAGAAGAGGTTGATTACTCTGCAGAGCAGTATCCTCCGGCCGACGACAAATACAAACAGTTGGAAGATTGCTTAAGCGCAATGGAGATTCAGAAAGTTCCTGGGCTGGACTTTGAAGAGCTGGGTTTGGTGTATAGGATTATTATTCCACCAAAGTTTAAGGCACCAGTCTTTTCTAAGTACGACGGGGTTTTGTATCCCAAGATGCACCTCCGATCTTATATGAGGAAGATATAGCCTCACACTGCTGACAGAGATTTGTGGGTCCACTTCTTTCAAGATAGTCTATCTGGGACTTAGCTAGATTGGTTCTATCAACTGGAGAGGGCCAATAACCATAATTGGGAAGACCTGGACGCTGCATTTTATAAACAGTATCAATACAACACATAACTTTCTCCCACCCGTACTCAACTCCAAAGTCGGACTATGAGTTCAAGCGAGGTTTTCAAAGACTACACTCAGAAGTGTAGGGACTTAGCAGGAAGAGTCCAACCCCCCTGTCTTGTAGGGAGCTAGTGGACATGTTTCTGGGTACCCTGTACGGTCCTTTCTTTAATCATCTAATTGGAAGCTCCTCAGCCGGCTTCACTGAATTAATCTTGACTGGGGAAAAAGTGGAAGTTGGGATTAAGAGTGGGAAGATCCAAAAGGACGCATCCTCCAGTACCGTGAGAAAACCATTTGCTGGGAAGAAAGAGGTTGGTGTCGTGTACCCTCAAAGAAATCAAGACAAAATTGAACGCCGTCCAACGGTAGGGGCCGTCATGATCCCTAAGCTTGCACCTACTCAACAAAGGAACAACCAGCCTAGAACCGAAAGACCAGTAAGACAATTTGCCCAGATAAATATGACGTTGTCTCAAGTTTTTCCAAATTTGTTAAGATCTAATCTGGTAACCTTGAGGGAAGCTCCGAAGAATCCCAACACTTCCTCTCCCCGTTACAACCCAAACTCCCATTATGCTTACCATTCAGAAAGTCCAAGTCATGATACAAACGACTGATGGGTTTTGAAAAACAAGGTGCAAGACCTTCTAAAAGAAAAAGAAATTGAGTTTGATGCTCCTGAGATCCCAAATGTTATCACCGCTCCTATGCCCAAGCACGGCCGTGATGTAACCACTGTTGAAGATGATGTGTTTGTTACTGTTGTTGATGAGCTTGTTACTCCTCTCCTGACTGTCAAGAGGAACCTGTTGAAGGCCAATTTATTTCCGGGCTGTGGCGAAGGCTTCCACCTCTGTTTATCCCTATTGATAGGTTGCCATTTATTGAAAGCATGTATCCAGCGCCTGATGGATGACAAAAAGATTTTGTTTGAAAAGACTCCCGTTCCAACCATTGTTTACAAGTATGTTTCAATAGTAACCATTTCCGCCAATCCTTCCAGGGTATCGACCAAAAGACCTGTTAGGATTACATCTATTCTGAAAGTGACTCCACTAATAATTACTATGCCAGGACCAATCCCGTACTCATCAGATAAAACTGTCCCCTGGAACTATGGGGGTGACGTCTACTACCACGGCGTCAAACAAGATTGGCTGGCTGATGAAGACTCAATTTTTGAGAAGGCTGACCCCGACATCGGAAACATTGTAGGAACCAGCAAAATAACCAAGAGTGGAAGAGTGTTCTCTCATGAGATCGCTCCTCCGAAAACTGTTACCGATCCTGTGATCATCCCTGCTTTTGTTCCTGTTGACACTACTACTACAGTTCTTATGGTTACCCCTACTGACACCCCTATCATCGAGTCGACCGAGACTCGGGGCAAAGGCATTTTGGTTGAGCTTGTCCGGATGAAGGCGCAATCAATATCTATCCCAGAGGCCTCCAAGAAGGAGAGGGAAGAAATTATGAAAATTATAAAGAGAAGCGAATACAACATAGTCGAACAGCTAGGGCAGACTCTGTCAAAGATCTTTATGCTAGCTTTACTGTTGTGCTCCGAGGCTCATGCGAAGGCCTTGGTGAAATTTCTCAAAATTGCCCATGTACCACAGGAAACCTCTGCTGACCAATTCCAAGACTGTGTGGCCAGTTTGACAGCTGATAATAATTTAGGCTTTTCTGATGCTGACCTGACACCTAGAGGGAGGAAACACAATGAGGTGTTGCATGTCTCTATCGAATGCAAGGGCACTACTCTGGCCCATGTCCTGGTAGACACTGGTTCATCTTTGAATGTGCTGCCTAAGAAAGCTCTAGATAGACTAGACTGTGAAGGTTTGACCTTAAAACCCAGCAACATAGTGGTAAGGGCCTTCAACGGCTCAAAGAGAATGGTGGATGGGGAAGTGGACATCACCATTAAAATTGAAACTCAAACCTTTGATTCAACTTTCTACGTGATGGACATTCTCCCTTCCTATTCCTGTTTATTAGGCCGACCTTGGATTCACGACGCTGGTGCCGTCACCTCTACATTACATCAGATGCTGAAATACCCAACCAAGGGAAAAATTATTACTGTCCATGTAGAGGAGGAATATATGATCAGTCACTTGAATTCCTTCAGATACGTAGAAATGGATGGTGAATTCATCTAAACTCCGTGTCAGAACTTCGAGGAAGTCCCACAAATAGTTGCGGCAACCAAGACCGTTTCCCAAGTTCCAAATATTACCAGACCTCCGCTAAAGATGGCTTCTCTGAAAGATGCCAAGGAATTAGTCGAAGAAGGTGGGTGTACTATTTGGGGCCAACTCCCAGACATTCCCTACAAGTCTAGGAAATTTGGTTTGGGATTTACTTCAGGAGCCCAGAAAGTTATTCGTCGTGCTCGTACCGGGGGACCACCTTTGTGGATCAGCAACCATGGAGTCAACGCAGTGGAGGATAGTGATGACAACTGTGACCTGGAAGAATGGATTTTCCCAACTATCAATGGAGGACTCAACAATTGGGAAGCTAAAGAATTTGTCCCTATTACTTTTATCCAACAGTAATTGTCTTTAAATTTTTGTCGAACTTGTAATAATCAAACAATTTAGACTTTTAAAACCTTGTGTCTTACCCAGGGCACAACGGCCCATTTGTAAGGGTTGTTACTTCATTCTCACATGTCATCAATGAATCATGAACATTTTTGCATGCAAACTTTACACTCTTTGTTTTTATTTTTCTATATTTTTATTTTTTCAATGATAGCTATGCTCTTACACACACTCATATATCAAAATGCAGATCCACATCCACCCAGGATCCTATGGGTAACGATTCTGCTATGGCCTATTATGACTGTGAAAATCTAATCTACCAAGCCGAAGACGAAGGTGAGGAAGATTGTGAAGTGCCAGGGGAACTAGCCAGGCCACTACAACAGAAAGAAAGGACCATACAGCCCCACAAAGAACTGGTTGACACAATTAACTTAGGTACCGAAGAGGACAAGAAAGAAGTCAAGGTAGGAGCCAATCTGGAACCCAGTGTCAAGAAGCGCTTGACTCAGTTACTACATGACTATGTTGAAGTCTTCACCTGGTCATACGAATACATGCCAGGACTTGACACTGATATCGCGGTCTATTGCCTACCGACAAAAGAAGACTGCCCTCCGGTAAAACAGAAAGTCTGTTGCATACGGCCAGACATGTCAGAGAAGATCAAGACTGAAGTCATGAAACAATTCAACACCGATTCTTAGTCGTCACCTCCTATCCACAATGGGTCGCCAATGTTGTTCCAGTTCCTAAAAAGGACGGTAAGGTACCTATGTGTGTGGACTATAGAGACTTGAATAGGGCAAGCCCCAAGGATGACTTCTCGCTTCCCCACATCGATATTCTGGTTGACAACACCGCACAACATAAAGTATTTTCCTTCATGGATGGTTTCTTAGGCTATAATCAAATCAAAATGGCACCTGAGGACATGGAGAAAACGACCTTCGTCATACAGTGGGGCACATTCTGTTACAAGGTTATGTCATTCGGGTTGAAAAATGCTGGGGCAACTTATCAGTGCGCCATGGTAGCTCTATTTCACGATATGATCCATCACGAAATAGAAGTCTATGTGGACGACATGATAGCCAGATCTCAAACTGAAGAGGAACATCTTGACCATTTGCAGAAACAGTTTGAAAGGATAAAGAAATACAAGCTAAGGTTGAACCCGAATAAATGCATATTTAGGGTGAGGTACGGTAAACTCCTAGGCTTTATCGTCAACGGTAAAGGTATCGAAGTGGACCCTGCTAAGGTGAAAGCAATACAAGAAATTCCTGCTCCTCGCACCGAGAAGGAAGTCAGAGGATTCTTAAGATGACTAAACTACATCGCCAGATTCATTTCTCACTTAACTGCTACTTGTGAACCAATCTTCAAATTACTGAAGAAAGATCAACTAGTCAAATGGAATGATGAATGCCAAGCTGCCTTCGACAAGATCAAAGAGTACCTTCAAGAACCTCATGTTTTGATGCCTCCAGTCGAGGGAAGACCTTTGATCATGTATCTAACTGACTTAGAAAATTCAATGGGGTATGTGTGGGGGCAGCATGACGAGTCTGGCTGAAAAGAGCATGCTATTTATTACCTGAGCAAAAAGTTTACTGACTATGAAACAAGATATTCACTACTCGAGAAAACTTGCTGTGCTCTGGCATGGGCTGCTCGCCGGCTAAGACAGTATATGCTGACCCATACTACCTTATTGATATCCAAGATGGATCCAATTAAATACATATTCGAGAAGCCTGCCCTCTCTAGGAGAATAGAAAGATGGCAGATGATCTTGAATGAATACGATATTCAGTACACTACCCAAAAAGCAATAAAGGGCAGTGTGCTAGCTGATCACCTTGCTCATCAAGCTGTGGATGACTATCAGTCCATGAAATTCGAGTTCCCAGATGAAGACATCATGATGGTAAACAATTGTGAAGAACTCATACCATATGAAGGACCTGAACAAGGATCCCGATGGACCTTGGTTTTTGATGGAGCCTCTAACGCACTCGACAATGTCATAGGTGTTGTAATCATATCCCCTGAAGGATGTCATACTCCCTTCACCGCAAGACTTTGTTTCAACTGTACCAATAACATGGCAGAATACGAAGCATGTATTTTTGGTCTCAAAGCTGCCATAGATTTGGGAATCAAATCCTTAAGTGTATTTGGAGATTTAGCCTTAGCCACCAGTCAGATCAAAGGAGAATGGGACACAAAGCACCCTAATCTCACCCCCTACAAAGAACATGTGTTTACATTAATCCTATATTTCGAGGATATTTCCTTTGAGCATTTTCCACGAGAGAAAAATCAACTAGCGGATGCGCTAGCCACTATGTCATCCATGTTTAAACTCAAGTGAGGTAATGAGGCTCCCCAGATCACCATTGAATGGATGGATGAACCAACTTACTGTCACGAGATCGATACTGAAGAAGTAGTGGACAAGCCTTGGTTCCATGAAGTAAAGAGGTATCTCGATGCCTAAGAGTATCTGGAGAGAGCTTCAGTCAATGATAAGAAGTTCTTAAGAAGATTCTCTTCTAAGTTCTTCCTCAGTAATGGCATTCTTTACAAGCACAACCACGACTCTACTTTGCTTCGTTGTGTAGACAAGGTTGAGGCAGACAAGGTCATGGCTGATCTACATGAAGTCACTTTTGGCACCCATTCTAGTGGGCACACGATGGCTAAAAAGATCCTACGGGAAGGGTACTACTGGTCTACCATGGAAGCAGATTACTATCAGCATTCACGAACCTGTCACAAGTGTCAGATCTATGCTGACAAAGTACATGTTCCTCCAGTTCCTCTAAACGTCCTGACTGTTCCCTGGCCATTCGCGATGTGGGGCATCAATATGATTGGAGAAGTCAAACCTATAGCTTCTAATGGACACCGCTTCATCTTGCGAGCCATTGACTATTTCACGAAGTGGGTTGAGGCAGCTTCTTTCGCTTCTGTTACCAAGAATGTTGTGGCCCGATTCATCAAACAGAATCTCATCTATCGGTACGGTATCCCGGAGAGAATCATCACAGACAATGGTACAAATCTCAATAATACCATGATCACTACACTATGCGCACAATTCAAGATCCAGCACCATAATTCTTCTTCTTACCAGCTAAAGATGAATGGCACTGTCGAAGCCGCAAATAAGAACATCAAGAAGATCATACAAAAAATGACAGTAACATACAAGGATTGGCATGAGATGTTACCATTCTCTCTCCACGGTTACCGTACCACGACGCGTACATCAACAGGGGCAACTCCTTTCTCCTTGGTATACCGCATGGAAGATGTTCTACCAATTGAAGTCTAAATACCTTCTCTAAGAATCATAAAGGATGCAGGGATGAATGAGGATGAATGGATTCAAACTCGGCTTGATCAGTTGAACTTGATTGATGAGAAGAGGCTTATGTCTGTCTATCATGGTCGGATGTACCAAAAACGTATGATCAAGGCTTTTAACAAGAAGGTCAGACGTCAGGTATATTAGGTTGGTGACTTGGTAATCAAGCATATCATATTTCCACAAGGTGATCCCAGGGGAAAATGGACTCTTACATACGAAGGACCATTTGTGATCAAAAGCTTATTTTCTGGTGGAGCAATGATCCTAACCACTATGGATGGCGACGACCTTTCACACTCTGTGAACACAGACATAGTCAAAAGATACTATGCATGAATAAAGACCTGCTAGGTCGACTGGCCTAGGAAAAAATTAGGGCATCCCAGCAAACCACAAAGGTTCGGGCAAAAATTAGGGAAAAAATAAAAAAATCCGTACACCCGGCAAGCTGAAAACTTGAAAGGGCGGCTTGGGCAAAAAAGGGTATCCTGGTGGACTGAAAACCCAAAAGGGCAGTCCAAGAAAAAGTTAGGGAATTAAAGCGTATGACTATATCTCGTTGGATCACCTTACAGACAACCTTTAGCATCAACTGACCAACTCAAACGGGTCTAATCAATCCAATCAACTTCAGACAAGGCAGCAAGTGGATGAGACGCTCAGAGACATGAAGGCTATAGAATAATGGGAACCCCATGGGATTATTTCACATAACTATCTTTTCTTCATATCAATTTTCATTTTTTACGATGATATTCTTTTAATAAAATATTCGTCTCATTGTACAAAAATAATTATTCAAGTTAATACAAAGATGTCCCTTTGAAAGTGCAAAACTATCTGTTTTTGTTTTATTTCCGTGTTTTGTTTGCGAAAACGTCCAATGATTATTTTTGAACATATGCATTTGAACGTGACTACTGTTTACAAATGAACAAAAAAAATAGGAACATAAAATAGAAAGACAATCACTAATGGCTTTAAGAAATATGATAATATCTTTAGACCATTCCATGAAATCCCCCACAGATACTTTTTCCAACAAGAGCGAAAATCGGAACATCCCACTACAGGATCGCTAACACATATCCAGTATGTAGCCTAGTGGTATCAAGTGCTCTCGCATCCCCAACGGAACAAAACTTCCAGTTACCATTCCAAATATTCCCCAATGAAGGTCGCCCAGCTTCTCAGGATTCCCCAGCAAGATTTCATGAGGTCCACAAGCAATGCACGGCGTTTCCCTTCCACAAAAGAGTTTATTTCTCCAACAAATGAAAATCCATCAACATTTCAACTTCAAATATGAGGACTTACACTCCTCATTCCCAACAGTACTCATGGATTGATTTTTCCCCGACTCTAGCAACACTGCGGAATAACAATTAATGTGTCCATACATTACATCTATACGTCATAGCATTGACAACACATATGCATACAACACGATCTCATTTATTTTGAGAAAACAACATTATACCATGCATTTCATACATCATGGCATTGCATGTAACTAACCTTTCACCTTTTCAGGAAAAAAATCAATCAAAAGAAAATTATCGTCAAATTTTCAGCAAGTCAAATACAGATCAATTCCCAAGAAAGGATTGGTCAACCATCTACATAGCAGATGCTTTCTCTGGTTCAGATAAATCTCTCAACGATTTATTCTGATTCTTCTCCAGATCCCTGCCGATTTAGTTTAAATCTCTCAATGGTTTATTTTGATTCTTTCCCGCAGATGTTTTCTTTGGTTCAGATAAACCTCTTAACGATTTATTCTGATTCTTCTCCAGATCCCTGCCGGTTCAATTTAAATCTCTCAACGGTTTATTCTGATTCTTTCTCGCAGATGTTTTCTCTGGTTCAGATAAATCTCTCAATGATTTGTTTTGATTCTTCCCCAGATCCCTGCCGGTTCAGTTTGAATCTCTCAATGATTTATTATGATTCTTTCTTGGTAGGCACTTTCTCTGGTTTAGATAAATCGCTCAAAGTTCTACTATGATTCTCTCCAGTTAAAGAATATTCAAGACCTCTTTTGGTTTAGTTTAAATCTCTCAACGATTTATCCTGATACCTTCCAAATGAATGTTTTTTGGTTCAGATAAATCTCTCAATGATTTATTCTGATTCTTTCTTAGTAGGCACTTTCTCTGATTTAGATAAATCGCTTAAAGATTTACTCTGATTCTCTCCAGTTAAAGAATATTCAAGACCTCTTTTGGTTCAGTTTAAACCTCTCAACGATTTATCCAGATACTTTCCAAATAAACATTTATGGTTCAAATAAATCACTCCAAGATTTATTCTGATTCTCCCCAGTCAAATAACATGCAAGACTTCTGCTAGTTTCAGATAAATCGCTTCAAAGATTTATTATGATTCTTTTCCAGTTAAAATCAAGTTCAGACTTAGTCCATTTTCTATCAATAGTCACCCTTGGATGGCATCTACAAGCCCATCTCTGACAAATCTCCATCATTCCTCCAAATGGCATCTATAAGCCCATTCCCATTTCATCTTCGAGTGCAAATTTCTGGCAATCTAGTGTTCAATCATCTTCCACCTTCAAGTCACGAATGGAGAATCCGCCAATCTAACTCTTCAGTTTTAAGAAGATTGAACAGGGGCAGATGTTGTACCCTAAATTTTTCCCTCTCATTGATCAAGTATTTTCTCACAAGATCTCCTTTGGTTCAAGACTGCACAAGGGCTGATCAACTCAAGACACCTCCTTAAGCACTAATGACTGAAATTAGGGTTTGAGATTGCACAAGGATAATTGAAATTTTAATGCCTCATATGACTTTCATGGATCATTATGGACCCTCACAATTTCTCATGCCAAGTTTCAAGTCTTGGATCACATTTTTGCTCAGTCAATTGATCAGTTGACCTAAAAATCAACTATATTGGGGAAAAAGTCAACTGTGGTCAATTTACAGTCAAACTTCATAATTCTTTATCCATATAAAAATTGTGAACTCCTATATGTCATTTGATAAAGTTTGGACCACAATTCCTCAAGAAATTTGATCAGATCATCAAAAGGGCAAAATGGTCAAAATTAGGATTTTGATTGAGAAAGGGCAATTTCTGATTTTTGACCTAGAAAATGGTTGATTGGTTGGAAACATGATATCAAGTATTCAATTGCATCATTTTGACCTAATGGCATTACTCAAAACATTTCTCAAGGTCATTTGATTGATAGTTGATTTTCAATCAACTGATCAAAAGTCATTTGCACACTGAAAAGTCAAACTTTGACCTTTTGGTCAAAATCAAGTGTCAAAGATCACAATTCATCAAAACATGTCAAAATATGAAACTTGTTCATCAAGAAATCAAAAAGTCAAGATTTCATTTTGAAAAGTCAAAGTTTCCAAACTTAGAAATTTTTCTAAGTGTTGAAAACTTCATATTTTTTCACAACTTTGAGCCAAATTTTCACCGTGATGCAAGATGATTCAAAGGAAACTTTAAACATGAAAGTTGCAGATCCAAATGAGATTTAAAATATTGCTTTCCACAACTTATCCTAGAAATGCATGGATTTCAAGTTATGATTTTGTGAATACATGTTCATGAGACATAGAAACTTAGTGAAATTTTACCCTAATTTAGGCAGGATTTTGACCTAACTTCATGACAATTTTTCACATAGTTCCAAGGGGAATTTTCAAAAATGATTCAAAGATGGGTTGTAGAGCATATTACAAGCTTTCTAAAATGTCCAAGACCTCCTTGAGATCATGTTTGAGCAAGGATAATCGAAGGCATGAAGTTGACATTTCATTCTTGAATTATAGGTCATTTTCATGATGAACAAGAATGTAATTTCAATGTTAGGATGCATAATATTGCTTTGCAGGCCTTCTAACTTCTGTATTTATCCATCATTAATGGATTACAAAAACGTTTGATCTATAATCCAAGTGGTTTAAGCTTTATCCAATTCACATTGCCATTTTGGGAAGAAAGTGAAGAATACCATTCTTGAAAAGAAAGCTTTATGCACAAAGTCAATTCTTGAGCCTCTAAATTGTTCCCTCTGATCACACTCCATCTACAAAGTCAGAAGAAAGTGTGTTTAAAGCATAACCACTCTATCTTAGCAAGTACACAAGACTTTGAAAGTTGGATTTCTCAAAAAAATCACATGTTATGCTTAAACTTGTGATTTTGAACTCTGATCAATAACAAGCTTCCAAACTTGTTGCTTATAAATAAATGCATTATTTTTTAGCTAGAACATGAGCTTAAGCACCCTGAAACACGCCAAAACTCCCTCAAGCCAGAATTTGCACAAGAAACTCCATTGATGCATAATTCTTACCTTAAACTTATATCTCTCATTTCCCTCGTGCATTTTCCTCCCTGATCAATCACAGAGCTCCTACACATCAAATATAACCTATCCCTGACATTGGTTCATAACTATAACACCTCCATCATCAAGTTCCATCTTCAAAAACAGAGCTTTGCAAGTGGACTTCTCCAGAATTCCTCAGCCACTTTCAGCTCAAGCCAAGCATCACATTAGTTTCCTGGGAACTTGGGGAAGCTAACCCAATCACTAGGACTCACTGAAAGCTGCTCAAACTCAAAACATGATACCCTCTTGCAAGGTGAGTTTTCTGACTTTTGAACTATTCATATAGGCATTGTTAGGCTTCCATTTTCAAAGATAAAATGTAGATACCATTGCCATGAAACTTTACATATCCATAGTTTACATTTATATGGCCTGAGCTTAGAGAATTTTGGAGTTGAAGTTTCTGAAAAAAATTAGGTTTCAGTTTAGGGCCAACAAAATTCTCATTCATCTGTAATTTATAGCTTTAGTTATTTACATGGTTAAATTTGTATTGAAATTTCAAGCAAGTTTCATGTTTGTATTTTTAAATTTGGTTGAGAAATGAAGAAGTTAGAAAATTCAAAAATATGGCAATGGCTTCTGGCGCGAGGAAGAAGAAGATAACAGTCATGGAGTTGTTTTCCAATATATATTTATGGTTTGACATAAGTAAATGGATGTATCACCACCCCAGTGGTTAAAGCGCACACCTTTCACCTAACGGACCTGGGTTCGAGCCCCAACATCCGTGTTGTCATTTTTCATATTTTCTGTTTCTTTTTTGTTTGTAGCCAGCGCTGGGCCTCCCCCCTTTGGGCCTTCCATTTTTGCTTTCTCTAACCATCTGTTTACTTTTGCAGGCTAGCCCAATTTCTTTTTATTATTTCATTTTATTTACTTTCTTCTTTTTATTTTTTTATTTTATTTTAGTCTCTTTTATTATTATTATTATTATTATTATTATTATTATTATTATTTTTATTATTAAAAAATATAAAAATGTTTATTTATTTATTTATTATTTACACTTATTTATATATTTTCTTTATAAAACATAAAAAAAAGAACAAAAAACATTTTCTTAAACAAATTAATTTCTTTTTCTTAAATAATTAATATTTTGACTTAGGTTTAATTATTATTTTATTTCCTTTTATTCAAAATTAATTTAGAACTTAGGTTTATTTTAATTAATTAAATTTCCTATTATTTCTATTATTTAAAATCTTTTCATGAAAAACCTAGAAAACCTTTTTTAACTTATTTTTCTTTGTTAATCAATTTAGGTTTTAATTTTAGTTAATTTCCTTAATTATTTTTAATTAGGTCAAGACTAAACCCTTTTCATAAAAAAACAAATAAAATCATTTCTTTTTTCCTTTTACATTCTTGCATTTTTATTTGCAATTTTGTATAATATTCAATATGGTTGTGATAATTATTTAGATTTAATTTTCTTGCAATTTCCTCATTTGTAAATTTGTACACCCCCTCCCCTATTGATGTAATAGCTTAGTATTTTTATTTTCCGTAATTTAATGCATTATATATAAATGCTAGTAAATTAGGGTTTGTATGGAAAGATAAAATCAATGCTTAGAAAACCCTAATCAAGACAAAATAATACATGTAAACCAACACACTTGCACATTTACACCCTTAGGGTAAATCCACTTGTTGCCTTGAGAAATAAATGGTCATAATATGCATGAAAGATGTCTTGGCAAAAACAAACAAAATACAAGATCATAGTCCCTCGATGACGCTACAAATGTTGCCTTACAAATGATCGTAGTCCCTCCAAGAAAATGCTAAGATATCTTACAACATTGCTATTCATGACTATACGATGACCCTTGCTCGTCCCTTTTACATCCAAAGATAGGGTTTCTTACCAAATCAATGGTAAGATAATAATGTCAAAGGAAAGAGGAAATAAACATGAAAGACTTTTGAGTAGATAGAATGTTCCTAGTTGCTTAATCATTTTCAAACTAAAACATCTTTGCTATTTTCAAAACAAACACCAACACTTTCAAAAACATCTTTCAAATTTGAAGACATTTTTAAAAGACAAACACTTTATACACGTTCTTATAGAAACGAGAGCCATTACAAAGAAAACCCTTTTCAAAATCACTTTCAAAAAAACACCTTCCACAAACACTCCTTTGAACTATTTTCAAAAAGACAAACACTTTGTACGCGTTCTTATAGAAACGAGAACCATTATAAAGTCACATTTTCAAAATACTTTCAAAAACCATACAAAGCACATTTTCAAACAAAAGAAAGTGATCTAGTAAGCAACTAAGAGCCCGTAGATAACTACGGATGAAAAGGGTGCTAATACCTTCCCTTTTCATAATCTACCCCCGGACTCAAGAAAACATCTCAAAGGTCTTTCCTGTTCTTTTCAACCTTTCCTTTTGGATAAAAGAAAAGTCGGTGGCAACTCTTGCTAACCGCAATATTTGCGATCAAACGCAAAATAACCAAGTCAATTCTCCATCTGTGTTACACCCAAACTATTGGTACATCGAGCAATCACCCACCAAGACAAGAGCCAGAATCAGGTCCCATCAAAGCAAGTGCTACCTAAAAAGAGATCTTTATGGCTCACAGTGAAGGTTTTGTTCCACCTCCTCCGAAGGTAGAGGCATCTTACACTCTGCAGATTCCAATCAATAATACTCCTAACATGGATAATTATATGGACCTACAATATGGAGAACATGATTTGTAAGTGTGATACGGTGGCAGAACCAACTGCTATACTGGTTTTGCGTCTGTATTCACAAATGTTGCGGTAAGTAAGACTCGCCACCGACTTTTCTTTTATCCAACCAAGGAAAGGGTGAAAAGAAAAGAAAAAGACCTTTCGAGATTATTTCTAAGTAAGGGGGTATATTATGGAAAGGGAAGGTGTTAGCCCCCTTTCCATCCGTAGTTTTCTACGGGCTCTTAGATGCTTAGCTCATTTAAATACCTTATGCTTTTGTGTGTTTTTGAAAAGTATTTTGAAATGCCTTAGTGCAACAGTTTACTTTATGATAACTCTTGTATCAGTCCTCAAGAGTGTTGATAAAGCATTTGAAAATGTTTTTGAAGGTTGTTTTTATGTAAGTGTGAAAATTTGTTTTTTGAGCAAGCATCAAAGAATTATATACTTATACTCGAAAGGTCTGTTCTTTTCCTCCTATCCTTTAGACATCGCTATCCTACTATTAGTGAGTAGGTAGCCCTATCGTTAGATGTTTGAGGGACATTCGAAGGGATGTTTTTATAGTCACAAAGGCAACATGTAGAGACGCTTTAGGAATTTTGTTTAAGGGACTAGATCATTTACCAAAAGGCAACACTGTAGGGTCATCGAGGGACTATGATGTTTTGATTTGAGGGTCTTTGCTAAAGCGTCCTTACTTTCGAGGGACATGACTGTTTTATTTACGAATGTAACCAAAGTGGGAATACCCTAGAGGTGTATATGTGCAAGTGTATTGTATTCAGTTATTTTTGTCTTTTGTGTTAAGTCTGCTAATGTTTGATTTTAATCTTTGTCATACAATCCTATTATTCATACATCTAGCAGTTAATATGTACATGAAATAAAATGCGGGAGTATAAATCCTACACTATTACAAAGCTTCGGAGAGTGGGATATTTACATGTCTAAGACTTGGGGGAAAAGTAATAAGGAAAGATCCTAAATTAAGCTATTACAGATTGTGAGCAGATACAATAATATGAATGTAACGCGCGCGAAATAGAAAATAACGTCTAAAAATCCTAAGGAAAAGGAAATATTTTTGTTTGTTTTTATTTATAAAAGAAAGCAAAGCCTACGTCTACTTAATTTTAATTTAAAGAAAAGGTTAAAATAATTAATTAATTAATTTAATTTAATTAATTAAAAAAAATACTAACCTAATGTTTTTTGGATTTTTATTTGATTGTTAATTTTAAAAAAAAAGGGAAACTATTACAAGAAATGAGTGGAAAAAATAAAAATGCAGGGGGAAAGGTCTTTCGATCCAAAGAGAAGGTGTCTTTCGATCCAACGAAAGGTGTCCTTCGATCCAATGGAGGATGATTTTTTTTCGATCCAGGGGGAAAGCTACTTTTCAATCCATATATGCAAGACAAGCATTAGAAAGAATAAAGATGAAGGACCTGGGTATCGAACCCAGATCCTTCGATCGTGTGTGCGTTGGACTGCTCAGGCTTGATCTGCAGTACAAGCGTTAGGGAAAAAACAAATACAGACCTGGGTGTCGAACCCAGGTCCTTAGTCCTGAATACAAATCGAACTATAAATGTTAATATGTCATGCAACAATCAAAATTAACTTAAGATCAAAGTTTTGTTACCAATAGGATGCTTTGTTTTGGATGGAGATGGCTTGCAAAATGCTTGGGAACGCCTCCTGCAAACTTCAAGGAGTGAGTGGAGCGTTGTTGAAGATTCCTTTGATTTGGATCACTTATGATATTTTTGATAACTTTGGTGTGGCTTATGAGGCAGCTTATGCGTATAAGGCAATATATATGTGTAGTTCCTGGGCGTATGTATCTAGTCTGTCCCCTTTGGCTTGTAGAAATGGTATGTATTTATAGGAGATGAGGAGAGGGTTATAGAATAGAAATGGCAAGAGACAACCATTAACTAGGCTTTGAAGACCAAATCAGTCATATAAAGGGATTGCATTTTTTGGTGAGTTCCTACCCCTTTGGGCTTTGGGGTGAACCTGGACACTTTCGGCCCCTTCGAATGCCCTCAAGCTTTTCTCTTCGATTGGCCCAAGGTTACCTCCGTTGAATGGCTCCAATTCTTATTATTAGGGCCTCTTAGATTAAGCCGTTATTCAGCTAGCCCAAACGAAAGCTCTTTTCTGGCCAGTTGAAGCTTCCTTTTGCATGAATGTGCTTGTACAAGAGGCTTGAGCCTGGCAGTATGTCGGATTTTGGGCCAGCAAGCCTTTGAATATTTCTCTTTCGTTTTGACCAACTAGATCTATCCTTCGACTAGACCCCTCTCCAGACAGCAATATGTGTCCTTCGAATAGGCCCTTTGTGCATCCTTCGAAGGGGCCAAATGCGTATCCTTCGATTGGACTACGTGTGTCCTTCGAAGGGATCACATGCAATTCTTTGAATGGGCTAGTAAGGCATATCCTTTGAATGGGACACCTAAGTACATGTCCTTCGAAGGGGCCACCAACTATATGTGTTGGAGGTTTTTAAGGATGGAATCGAAGCAATCATGAGTGAAATTCCTGCCTTGTGAATTGAAAGTAAACCAAGCAGGAGCCAATGCCTTCTGAATTGAAGGAAAACTGCGGGAGGCTATTGCTGTGTGCCTGCTGGCATGAAGCAGCCAATACTCAGTCGAAGCTTGAGTGCAGGTATCCCTTGTCCAATCAAAAATTGCCTGCAGGAGGTCACTACTTTATGACTCCAAGCAAGCATACAAGAGACCATTTCTCAAATGAAGGTTTGCATGAAGATCCAATGTCTAATCGAGAGTTGCATGCAGGAGGCTCCTACTTTGTGAATCGAAGGCAAGTTGTTTCAAAGGGATATTTTTCCTAGTCAGAGCTAGCATGGAGATAGCCAATTCCCTATGGGCACTAATATGAATGCTATCCATAGGGAAGTTTTTTTCTTTGTGCATGCTAGCATGGTGGGAGCCCATTGCTTTGTGAATCAAAACATGCAGGAAAGAGGTCATTTCTCAATCGAAGGCTGCATGCAGGTAACCATTGCATTGTGAATCAAAGCAGGCATGTCAGGGGCCAATGCTCAATCGAAGGATGTAAGCCAAGCTTGCATCGAAAGAGGCCAAAAATCCAATCGAAGGATGTGAAATCGAAGCAGGCATGCTCTTCTTCAATTTGATGCTTGAAAGCCCAATTATACTTGTGCAAATTTGAACTTTTGAGAAAATGTCTGGAGAAATGAGAAGGCAAATTTTGGGGTACAACAGCCGCCCCTATTCAATCTTCTTAAACCTGAAGATTTAGATTGGCTTGTCTGCCTTTCGTGATCTGAAGGTGGAAGATGATTGGGCACTAGTGTGACCAGAAATTTGCACCCACATGAAGTAACGCCATTGGTTGATGATATCAGGAATGGGCTTACAGATGCCATTTGGAGAAGATGACTGAGAGTTGTCGGAGATGGGCTTAAAGATGCCATCCAAAGTAGATGTTGCCTTCATAAGAGGTCCCTTTATGGGGAATTCTTGTTCCTGTTGTATGAGGAGGAGTCCATTGGGGAAGGTTGATTTATGTTGTTCTCCTGCTTGAGGAAAACTCTTTGAGGAATAGAGTCTAGGAACTTTAATTGCCCAGGGCTCTACTGAGGAATTATCTCTGTAAAAGTTTGTTGTTTTCTGGTTGAAATCCAGGCTTCATAGTAATTTGCTGGGGAGGATGAAATTAACTGTTGTCTGGAAATGTATTAGAAAGAGCCTGTGTAGAGCTGCTTCAAGATGAGTCCGTGTTATACTGCATCTAGAGATATATGAGAAGGAGCCTGTGTGGGGCTGCTTTAGGATTAGTCTATGTTAGACTTCATCTGGAGATATATGAGAAGGAACTTGTGTAAGGTTGCTTCGGGATGAGTCCGTGTTAGACTGCATCTAGAGATCATGAGAAGAAACCCGTGTAAGACTACTTCAGGATGAGTCCGTGTTAGACTGCATCTGGAGATCATGAGAAGAAACCCGTGTAAGGTTGCTTCAGGATGATCTGGTAGATATTATCCCCGTCTAGTTTCTGGAATTGATCTATAATTAGCTGTTCTCGGATAGCTGTCTTGTCTTGTTTCAGGTATTAATCCAGAACTTGCTTTGGTCATTGAGATAGTTGTCCTGGTTGGTTTCAGGTATTAATCTCTAACCTTAGAAAGAAAGATAATTTCACTGGTTTGCTACATGTATTAATCTTTAATCTGCTCATGTAGATAGTTTTCCTAGCTTGTTACAGGTATTAATCCATAATCAATTGTCCACAGATAGTTGTCCTGGCTTGTTACATGTATTAATCTAGTACTTTGTTTTTTGTCGGTCATTGAGATAGTTGACCTGGCTGGTTTTAAGTATTAATCTCTGACCTGAGAGAAAGAAAAATAGTTTCCCTAGCTTGTTACAGGTATTAATCTTCAATCTGCTCATGTAGATAGTTTTCCTGGCTTGTTTTAAGTATTAACCTACAATCAGTCATCCGCAGATAGTTATCCTGTCTGGTTTCAGGTATTAATCTGGAACTTGTTTTTGTTGGTAAGTACGAAGCTTGACTGTGACATATAATGAAGGAATCTTGGACAATTACTACTTCAGCAGGTGATCAATGAATCTTGATTGATTACTACCTCAATAGATATTGAAGGAATCTTGGACGATTACTACCTCAACATATAATGAAGGAATCTTCGACGATTACTACCTCAACAGATAATGAAGGAATCTTAGACGATTATTACCTCAACAAATAATGAAGGAATCTTTGACAATTACTACCTCAACAGATAATGAAGGAATCTTGGACGATTACTACCTCAACAGATAATGAAGGAATCTTGTACGATTACTACCTCAATAGATAATAAAGGAATCTTGGACGATTACTACCTCAACAGATAATGAAGGAATCTTAGACGATTACTACCTCAACAGATAATGAAGGAATCTTGGACGATTACTACCTCAACAAATAATGAAGGAATCTTAGACGATTACTACCTCAACAGATAATGAAGGAATCTTGGATGACTACTGCCTCAACAGATAATGAAGGAATCTTGGACGATTACTACCTCAATAGATAATTAAGGAATCATGGATGATTACTACCTAAACAGATAATGAAGGAATCTTGGACGATTACTACCTCAACAAATAATGAAGGAATCTTTGATGATTACTACCTCAACAAATAATGAAGGAATCTTGGACGATTACTACCTCAGCAGATAATGAAGGAATCTTGGACGATTACTACCTCAACAGGGTTCCAAAAATTTGTCTGGTCATGTAAATAGTTGATGATATTTGTCTGTTTATAGACTTTTACCTGAAAAGATAAAAGGTTAGCTGTATGCAATGTCATGATGCATGAAGTGAAAATGATGCTCTTAAAATAAGTGATATTGTAATATATGCATTCATGCTGTATATACTATGATGTTTGTAAAATGATGTATGAATGCAATGTATGAACGTGTCAGTCATTCCACTGCTGTATTGTTGAATTAGGGAAAATGAATCCCTGATTATTGTTGGGGACGAAGAATGTAGGTCTTCAAATTTGTTGAAGTTGAAATGTTGGGAGATGAACTTCGGTTATTAGAGAAATAAACTCTGTTGGGGAAGGGAAACTCCATGCATTGTTTGGGGATTTTGTGAAATCCTACTGGGAAATCCTGAGAAGCTTGGTGACTTCACTGGGGAATTTTTGGAGCAGTAATCAGAGATTTTGCTCCACCGGGGATATAAGAACACCTGATATCATTAGGCTACATGTTGGGAATATGGTAGTGATCTTATAGTAAGATGCCCCTGCCTCTGTACCTACCATAGAAAGTATCTGTTGGGATTTTGTGGATGGCCTGACTGTTATCCCAACTCCTGGAATCCTTGGTGACTGCTGATCAGGGTAATAAACCTTCTACTGATAGGCAAGTGACAAGATGATAGGATCTAGTTATACGCTTTAATCCCTAACTTTTGCCTGGACCACCCTCTCGGGTTTTCAGTCCACAGGGATACCCTTTTTTGCCCAAGCCTCCCTTTTAGGTTTTCGACTTGTCGGTGTACATATTTTTATATGCATATCCCAAATTTATGCCCGAACACTTTTGGTTCGCCAGGATGCCCTTATTTTTTCATAGGCCAATCGACCTAGCGGGTCTTTGTTTATGCGTAGTATTTTCTGATTGTGTCCATGTTCGTCGAGTGTAGAGAATGGTCATTGTCTATAGTAGTAAGTGTTGCCACACTTCCAGAAGATGTTTGCTTAATTGTACGTGATTCGTCGCTGGGATTCATTGCTAATGCCTCAAGTGATTCAGATGGAGATCTGCCCCTGGCTATTTGGCACTTTTGAGAGATTCCCCGAATCTTGACTTGACTGCCCCAAATTAGCTAGGCATCATGTCATGCCCCTTGATTATGGAAGGCCTGTTACTGGAAATTTTTTTCCCATCTGAGGTGATTCTGTCCATTGAGAGAATATTCGTTCATTGAATATTCGTCTGCGAATTTGTCTATTATTGAACAAACAGTCATATGCAAGCAATGGTATTTTAACAAATACAAAGCTTATGTCTGTCTTGAAGATTGAAAATTCATTTTTTTTAGTAATACAAACAAATTTTGTAAGAATGTGATATCAACTCAGGATTTGTAGCAAACCTTACAGGAGTCAGGATACCTTTTGTAACAGTATTCTTTCGAACTAACCCATGCTTCAGTTAGGACTTTCAAGGGTTGTAGCGTGGCCTGGTTAATGGTTTAAGAAACAAAGGATAAAGGCTCGAAATTTATATGTACCCAACCCATTCTTCGTGATGTTTTTCAATCCTATACTCAGTTAACTGTGCGTTTAGATCCCAATTGAGTTCTGGAATCCTGGCCTTGATATTCCAGTGATGGTTCGGATACTGAAAGTTTATTTGAGAAGGCAGTCATTTTTGTAACCTTTTCTTTTTGTTGAGGATTTGTAGCGACCTCTTCTTTATTTTCATTATCCCTACTTTTTCCTGAATTGTTTTTTTGTGATTACAGTCAGCGGGATGCCCCTGTTTTTTTCTAAGTCTCCTTCATAGGTTTTGACTTAGCGAGCTTTTTTTTAAAGATAATGACTGACTATTTTAATGATCATGTGGAACCATCACCATCTTTTGTTTTGGAAGGGTGTCTTCAACAACATTTGTCGTGTATGAAGAGAAAGCTTGCGACTGAATGCACATCTGAATTAACTGAGGAAACTACCCTGCCCCAGGTTATGATTAAGGGTTTTAGTTTGTATGAAAAGAAAAACTCATGCTTCTTAGGATCAAAGGGGTTGACTAGGGATTATCTTCCTTATTACTCCACTATTTAGGATTTGAAAAAACGCTTGTACATCGTCAGCGGGGTCTGTTCAAAAGCATACTGTAGAGATTATGGTATCTTCTTCGTCATCCTCCCTCTAAAGGCTTAGAGCTTTTAATCGAGAGTTAAATATCACAAAAAGGAAGTAAAAACACAGTTTGAACATAATGAATACGAATGAAATAATTCAAGACAAAATATATGCGATGCATTAATACGAATAACCAAAGTTTGACATAAATCCAAATGCTTTAAGCAAACAAAGAAATTACAACTGATAATTCATATGAAATAGGCGCTCTCAATTTTGGCCATGATTTGGCATGGGAGTAGTGACCACATTGGGAGCCTTAGGTGGGTCAAATTCAATTTCCGTGTTGTCGATCAAATCTTGAATCTTGTTCTTCAAAGTCCAACAATTGTCAGTGTTGTGTCCAGGACTATCAGAATGGTAGGCACATCTTACATTTGGATTGTATTTAGGAGAGTAGGTATCAGAGTTTTGAGGAGGATCCCTTAGTGTAATCAGCCCCGCTTTCAGCAAATGTTGTAACACTTGAGACAATGGCATATTAATCTTAGCGTACTGCCTTTCTTGGTACTTTACCCTACACCTATTGCTCTGTCGTTGTTGAATATGTGTAGGATTAGAGATTAGCACCGCTCCCACAAATTGATGGTGGTCCTTTTTTATTATGGCCCCCTTGACCATAGACAACATTAGTTTCTTTTTTACCACCAAATGGCCTCTTCTCAACATTAGAGGATGAGGCCATCGGGATCTTCCCACTCTTCATACCGCTTCCAATCCTCTCCCCAGTCAGAACCATCTCTGTAAAACCGAATGAAGAACTTCGAATCAGCAAATTGAAGAACGGGTCTGCCAAAGTGCCCATGAACATGTCTACCATTTCACAATCAGTCAGAGGAGGTTGCACCCTGCCAACTAAATCTCTCCATTTCTGTGCATATTCCTTGAACCCTTCTCTTAAGGCCATGGACATATTTTGCAATTGCACTCGAGTTGGTGACAAGTCAGCATTGTATTGATACTTCTTGTAGAAAGTAGCAGCCAAGTCCTCCCAGGTATGAATGTCGGTTCCTTCTAACTGATAGAACCACTCCAGTTGAGTGCCATCCAAACTTCCTTGGAAGAAATGGACCCATAGCTTTCAATCAGCAGTGTGAGGCTGGATCTTTATGACATATGATCTCAAGTGAAGTTTAGGACAAGAGAGCCTGTCATACTTAGCAAATGTAGAGACTGTGAACTTTGGTAAGATGACCACTCTAGAAACCAGCCCTAACTCTTCAAAGTCCAAGCCAGGTATCTGCCGAATCTCCATAGCTTTGAGGCGATGCTCTAGCTATTTGTATTTATCATCAGCGGGAGGATATTGTTCCTTAGAGTAATCAGCTTCTTCTTTGTTAGTCCCTGGGTGGTTATCTTCTTCATGATTATCCCCCTAATTTGATAGAGTTGAGAGATCTAGAGCTCTCTTGGATAGTCCTCTAAGTCTTATTCCCAAATTCAAGACACCAGTTGGTTTCTTTGCCTTCTTCTTCTTCTTCTTCTCTTTGATGACGAGAGCTTTCAGTTCCTCCTACCCCTTAGCCGGAGCCATGAACGTTTGTTGGAACTGGGCATTTTGAGTTTGAAGGTCCTTTACTGTTTGTTCAAGTGCCATTTCTTTTGCTAAAATAAACAACAGAAAGATAAGAAACCTGTCTTTAAGAATACCTGTTATGCAATGATATGCCAATGTGATGTTTTCAAGGATCTCACAGGGTAAACATAAGAAGATGTTAGGAGTTGACTGCAGCTTTGATTGAAGAACTTCGTATCGTTGAATGTCCTTCTACGAGAATCAAGCTCACCATGTCAAGTGGGTCATAGGCCCTTACTCAAGTTATTATGTTTTGATCTTTTGACGGCATCAGCTAGAGGAAAATAAATCCCCTTGCCCCTTGCTAGGCATCTGGTTCATCATAACCTGCATCACAGGCCCTTGAGATCCTTGAAATTGTTAAGGAAATGCTATGGTATGATGATATGATGTGTATGCTATGCGTTAAGCAAAAGTGTAATATGATGAAGACAAGTATGTCTTGCAAGAAAACCAATTTATTGGATAAAGACTACAAACAAATCCTGCAAGAAGTACAAATAAAGCCTTGCAATGAGTTTAAGTTGTTAGGCAATGAAAGCAAACAAGTCACACAATTAGCCTTAGGTTTAGGCTTTCATGGATTCCATAGGTAAGTACCCTCTTGAAGTATAGTTGGTTCAACCTGTCCTATTAATAGTAACCGGGTTCTAGGGAATTTCAATATTACTGATCTTTCTTCACCGAGCATTGTTTCAGTGCAAGCCTCTTTATTGGCGACTGAAATATCCTGGAAGTCAGATCTCAATGAGTGTAGTATCGAGTATCAACCTACTTCGGACTGCACCATGTAAAATCAAGCTTCACAAATAAGCTTTTGTTTTGATGAAGACAAACCATGGCTAACAAAGAAGGCAAAGATTTATGATCAAAGCTCAAAGCATCTAAGGATAATATCTTCATTCAAAGCTCTCAACAACTTTAAAGGTATAATAATATTATCTACTTTGATCTTAAGATATAGATGCTCAAAAATGAAAAAGAAATGTTTAAGAATCATTACTCAAGCTTTTCAAAGATAAAATTTCATTTTTCTCTTGCATGCAATTGATTTACATCTTAGTGCAATCGATTGCCCACTTCAAAGTTTCAGATCTTTTGCTTCTGTTTCTATGTGCAATCGATTTACATTGCCTATGCAATCAATTGCATACTTAATTTTTCAAAATGTTTGCTACTGTTTCTCAGTGCAATCAATTTACATTACAAGTGCAATCGATTGCACTCACTTACTTTTTGCTACTGACTTTGCATGCAATCGATTTACATTGATAATACAATCGATTTCACTCTTAAAGATTTTGAAAAAATAGCTGTTAAAACCTTGTGTAATCGATTTACACCAAGGGTGCAATATATTGCATACCGCACGAATTTGAAAAATAGCAGCTTTGTTCATGCCTGTTCATCATGCCTTTTCATTACATCTTTTCACTCAAACTTGGCATTTGTTCATGATACATTTTCAGAACTTCATGATGTTTCAAAAGGGTGTTATGAACATATAAATATTCAATTTCAAATCCAGATCTAACACCTTCTTCCATAAATATTTCCTGAAA
The DNA here is from genome assembly GCA_948472305.1 of Vicia faba. Lineage (NCBI taxonomy): Eukaryota > Viridiplantae > Streptophyta > Magnoliopsida > Fabales > Fabaceae > Vicia > Vicia faba. The sequence goes on from OX451736.1 coordinate 714,855,299, forward strand.
TTTCAAAATACAAACTCAAGCATTCTTCATTTTCATGCATAAGTTTTCTGCACATTTTCATACATTAACAAACAGAAAACTTTGAGCAAATATATCTTGAGTCTTTGTACAATATTATTATTGAAAGAAGAAGATTATACATTGTTAAATCACTCTAAGTGATCAATGTTACTCTACTCACTCAAACTCACAAATTTATATTTACTTACTTAATTTCCAGGATTGTTGGAATTAAGTTTAAGTGTTTTGTTGAAATCTTGTCTTTCCAAAGTTGTTGGATACAAGTGTAGTTACATTGAGAGGATTGTTCTCATAGGTAACTTAGTGAAAATCCAAGAGGATTGTTCTTGGTCCAAGAGGATTGTTCTTGGTTTGTTTGGTAGTTCTTGTTTAAGTTTGCCACAATAAGGAAATCTCTTTCATGTTGAAAGGGGACTGAAGTACTCTCGGACTGTGAGGGGAACCAGGATATATCGCCCGTGTCTCTTTATTTTTCTGCATTTTTAAGCTTTCCTAAACTCACTTATAACCAGAAAAATAAGAACCATCATCACTAAAAACCAGAATTTTAAAGTACTTAATTCACCCCTCCTCTTAGGCGCACTTCGTACTTACAATTGGTATCAGAGCAGGTTATAGGTAACCTGCTCCTAAAAGATCCATAATGGCTTCCGCAAATCATAATCCCATTTTCAGAGATGGTGGTAGTAACAACAAGCCTCCTCTATTTTGTGGTGAATATTTTAACTTCTGGAAAATACGCATGAAAGCACATCTAGAAGCACAAGGAGAAGAAATATGGGATGCCGTCGAAAATGGTCCATTTATCCCTATAACGGTAATCAATGGTGTCGGCTCATCAAAGCCTAAAACTGCATGGGACGATGATGATAAGAAGAAAGTTCTCTGTGAAAAAAAGGCAATAAACCTTCTTCAAGGTGCACTTAGCATGGACGAATTCTTCCGTGTCTCAGCATGCAAAACAACAAAGGAAATATGGGATACCTTGGTACAAACTCATGAAGGAACGGTTGAAGTAAAAAGATCAAGACTAAATACCCTAAGTCAAGAATATGAATTATTTTGAATGCAACCCGGAGAAACCATTATTGACTTACAAAAGAGATTTGTGCACTTGACAAATCATCTAAGTGCTCTTGGTAAAACTTTGACGAATGATGAATTGAATCTGAAAGTACTTAGGTCCTTAACTAGGGAATGGCAAACAAAGGTAACGGAAATTTCAGAAAAGAAAAGTCTCTCCAACATGACATCCACGACATTATTTGGGAAACTTCAAGAATACGAAATGGAACTCAGAAGACTTGAAAAGCATGAAAATCAAGAGAAGAAATCCAAGAATATTGCTTTGAAGATAGACTCCAAGGAAGTTGAAAAGGAAACCAATCCAGAAGAAGATGAAAACTTCATGCTTCTTGTTAAAAGGCTTAGTAAGTTCTTCAGTAGAAATGACAAACCTTTTTCTCATTCAAAAGGAAAGAAACAATTTCAGAAAAAGGAAGGCTCCACATCAACACAAGAAATCACATGTTATGAATGTGGTAAGCAAGGTCATATCAAGCCGGATTGTCCAAAGCTCTCCAAGAAAGGTGGCTTAAAAAGAAAGAAGGGATTCAAGAACAAAAAGGCTTAAGTCGCATGGGAGGACAATGAAATAAGTTCCTCATCCGATTCTGATAGTGATGAAAGTGAAAATCTAGCATTGATGGCCTCACACCATTCCGATGATGATGACAATGAGGTTAGTAATGAATTTTCTCTTTTTGATAGTGATGCACAAGGTGCTATAGATGAACTATTGAATGAATGCAAAATTCTGTATAAAACCATTTCATCACAAAAGAAACAAATTTCATGCTTAGAAGAAAAATATGTTTCAATGGAAAAAGATTTCAAAGAAGAAAAACAAAAATCATGTGATGAACAAAAACAGAATTTTGTATGCAAAAATTGTGATTCACTCTCTTTCTAAATTGTCCAATTAAAAAGAGTCATTGAAAGATATGAAAAAGGCCAAATTGGATTGGAAGGTGTTCTTAGCCAACAAAGATACTCCAATGATCAAAGTGGACTTGGATATTCAAAGTTTTCAAAACTAAGTTCTAACAAAACTATCTTTGTTAAGGCTAATGATCAATCATCCAAAGAGAAAGTGAACAAACCTAAAATACTTCGTCACTATCCTAAAAAGAAAACATTTCCAAAGAAGAAATCTTATCCTTCTAGATATATAAGTAACTTTGAACCTACTTGTTTTTATTATGGTATTAAAGACCATACACCTAATGCTTGTTATGTTAGAAATTTCAGTGTGGCAACTGGGCATTATGTATGGGTAAAGAAAGGCACTAATTATGAAGGACCCAAAGCAACTTGGGTACCTAACAAAACATAATTTGTTTTGTAGGTATGCTTGAAGACCACATGCAATCTTTGGTATCTTGATAGTGGTTGTTCAAAGCATATGACAAGAGATATAAACCAATTTTCACATCTAGCGCTAAAGGCCAAGGGTTTTGTCACTTATGGAGACAATAATAAGGGAAGAATCCTAGGCAAAGGCAAAGTTGGTACTCCACCTTTCACATCCATTGAAGATGTTCTTTATGTTGAAGGACTAAAGCACAATCTTCTAAGTATTAGCCAACTTTGTGACAAAGGCTTCAAAATCAAGTTCACCAAGGATGAATGTTTGATAGAAGACGAAGTCACTCATGAGGTTATACTTAAAGGTAAACAAATCAATAATATATTCATGATTTCCCTTGATGATCCATCTTTGAAGGTTAAATGTCTCATGGCAAACAACGATGATTCATGGCTTTGGCACAAAAGAATTGCTCATATTCATATGGAACACTTAAATAAATTAATCAAGCATGATCTTGTCATTGGCTTTCCTAAGAGAAATTTCATCAAAGATAGACTATGCGATGCTTGTCAAAAGGGGAAACAAACTAGATCAACTTTCAAATCTAAGAATGTGGTGTCCACTACAAGGCCACTACAATTGTTACATACGAATCTATTTCGTCCATCGAGAACAAGGAGTTTCAGAGGTAATGTATATGCTTTGGTTATTGTTGATGATTTCTCTAGATATACTTGGACATTCTTTTTAGTGCAGAAAAGTGATGCATTCAAGGTGTTCAAGAAGTATGCTAAACAAATTCAGAATGAGAAGTCTCTAACAATTGCCTCAATAAGGAGTGATCATGGCGGAGAATTCCAAAATGCTCTATTTGAATAATTCTGTGGAGAACATGGAATATCTCACAACTTCTCGGCACCTAGGACTCCACAACAAAATGAGGTGGTTGAAAGAAAGAATAGGTCTCTTGTGGAACTTGCTAGAACAATGCTTAGCGACTTAAATCTTCCAAAATACTTTTGGGCGGATGCAGTGAGCACGACATGTTTTGTTAGCAATAGAGTTAACATTAGACCAATCTTAAAGAAAACTCCATATGAACTCTTCAAAGGGAGAAAACCAAACATTGCTTTCTTTCATATCTTTGGGTGCAAATGCTTTGTCCTAAACAATGACAAAGATAATTTGGGTAAGTTTGATGAGAAATCCGATGAAGGTATTTTTCTTGGTTGCTCACTCTCTAGTAAAGCATATAGAATTTACAACAAAAGAACTTTAACTATTGAAGAATCTATGCATGTTTCTTTTGATGAAACTAACCCCTCCAAGGAGGATAATATTGTTTGTGATAATGATGATGAAATTTTAGAAGGTCCTCAAGAAAATTCTTCCAAGGATCAACCCATTCAACTCGAAGAATCACCTCAACAAGAATCGAATCTCAATTATCTACCAAAAGAATGGAGAACTCATAGAGATCATCCTATTGATAAAGTAATTGGTGATATGAGTCAAGGCATGTCTACAAGATTAAATCTCAAGGATGCTTGCCTAAACATGGCGTTTGTCTCTCAAATTAAACCTTCCAAAGTTGATGAAGCTTTAGGCGATGACCAATGGATCATAGCCATGCAATAAGAATTGAATCAATTTGAAATGAATCAAGTTTGGGAACTCGACCCTAGGCCAAGCAACAAACACATTATTGGAACAAGATGGGTGTTCAAAAACAAACTTGACGAGAATGGAATAACTGTTCGCAAAAAAGCAAGATTGGTAGCATAAGGCTATAATCAAGAAGAAGGAATAGACTTTGAAGAAACTTTCGCTCCAGTTGCAAGGTTAGAAGCTATTCGTCTCATACTTGCCTATGCTTGTTCATTAAATTTTCAGCTTTTCCAAATGGATGTCAAAGGCGCATTCTTGAATGGATATATCACTGAAGAAGTCTACGTTAAGCAACCCCCGGGTTTCGAATACTTCAAGAATCCATATCATGTATTTAAATTGAGAAAATCTCTTTATGGACTGAAACAAGCACCAAGGGCATGGTATGATCGTTTAAGCAACTTCTTATGCGAAAAAGGTTTCGAAAAAGGAAAAGTTGACAAGACTCTATTTATCAAGATAATCAAAGACGACACCTTGCTAGCACAAGTCTATGTTTATGACATCATCTTCAGTTCTTCAAATCAAGAAATGTGTGAAGAATTCTCATCAATGATGCAAGGAGAATTTGGAATGTCCATGATGGGTAAAATGAACTATTTTCTTGGACTTCAAATCAAACAACTAAAAGATGGCATCTTCATCAACCAATCCAAATATTGCAAGGAACTCTTGAAAAGGTTTGACATGGATAACTGTAAGGAAATGTCTACACCAATGGATTTTGGTTCTTATGTTGATCAAGATGAATCAGGTGTTTCCATCGACATCACTAAATATCAAGGTATGATTGGCTCCTTATTGTATTTGACGGCAAGCCGTCCTGACATAATGTTTAGTGTTTGTCTCTGTGCCTGCTTTCAAGCTAACCCAAAGGAATGTCATCTCATGGCGGTAAAGAGGATCATGAAGTATCTCAAAGGAACAACAAATGTCAGACTGTGGTATCCTAAAGGTAGTGTCTGCAACTTAATTGGTTATTCTGACGCGGATTATGCAGGGTGTAAAACAGATAGAAAGAGCACAAGTGGTACTTGTCACATTCTTGGGAATGCATTAGTATCATGGGCCTGCAAGAAACAAGCATGTGTTGCTCTAAGAACGACCGAAGCTGAATATATTGTAACGGGTAGTAGTTGTGCTCAAATTTTGTGGCTAAAACAACAACTTTGTGACTACGGACTCAATCTGGGGTGCATTCCTCTAAGATGCAACAACACCAGTGCAATTAACATTACAAAGAATCCCGTCATGCATTCAAGAACTAAACATATAGACATTCGACATCATTTTCTCCGTGATCATGTTCTTCAAGGAGATGTTGAGGTAACCTTTGTAGATACTCATAATCAGCTTGCTGATATCTTCACCAAACCTCTGGCAAAAGAACCTTTCTACAAAATTCATCGAGAGCTCGGCATACTTGACAAACGCGACTTATAAGGTGCATTCTACCCTTGATATAATTTTTTATATATGTTTTATACATTCTATATATGAATCTATGTTATGTGATACTTAAATTTTTAAGAAAAATTTGGTTTTGGACAATCTTTGTTGATGCAAACGATTGCACAAAGAGTGTCAATCGATTGCACAAAGAGTATTTTCAGTTCTGTCCATTCTGTTTCATGTGCAAATCGATTGCACCTTCAATGCAATCGATTGTACTTTGTGCATTTTTATTTATTTTTTGATTCTGTTTGTGTGCAAATCGATTGCACATGGTATGTCAATCGATTGCACGTACTGAAATTTGCTTTTATGACAGAAAAATAATGTTGGTCAGAATTCCTCTCTCATATTCCCAAGCCAAATACACTTCAATTATAATAACTCATTCCCTACCTACCCAAATCACTTCCAAATCTCATCTCACAAAATCTTTCTCTCTCACAAAACCTAAAAAACCCCAAAACCCTAAAACTCCATATCCATGGCTTCAAGAACAAAGAGAAAGGCTTCAGTTTTAGATAAAGGGAAAAAGAAGGTTGATTCAACTTCCAATCCATTGCTTTCAACTCTCACCGAAGAGCAAGAAGCCAGATTTATCAAAGACTTTCAAAGGAAAATAGTATCCAACCCCAAGTATGGTATACTCTCCTCCTTTCCTCAAGAATGTTTTTCCTTTCAGAATGACTAGCTGCGTATGGTCTGGAACCCTTGATTTCTTCGTTCGGTCCATACTACCCAGATTTGGTAAGAATGTTTTTCAGCAATCTAACACCCCACAAAGGCAAAATGGTCACATATGTGCTGGGAACTCGTACCTCTCTAACTCCTCAGGTTGTTGGTGAGATCCTTCATATTCCTTTCACTGGAAGTTTCCTATATGATCTTGAAAACGAGATATGGGATGGCTACCAGAAAAAGGAGTTCTTTTACAGCATTGGGCGGTTAAGTGAAGCTGAATTTTGCGCCAAACGGATTCGTGGTCTTGGCGGAGTAATTCCATCCAGAGACTCCTGTAGTGCAGGTAACCTCCATATAGACGATCGCTTATATCATTATTTTCTGGTCTATATCTTGTTTCCAAGAGCTGGAAACCATTGCACGGTTACCGACTTCGAAATGCAACTTCTTTATGCAAGGAAGAAAGGAGTAAATGTAAACTGGGAAAGGATGATCATGGTGCATATGCTGAGAGTGGATGAAAAGTCTAAATTCCTTCCATATGCTTATTTTGTCACTTTGATTATGGAAGAATTTGGTGTGGATTTCACTGGTTTTGAAAAGGTAAATATGGATCCTAATATAAACAAAATTTCAATTAAGAATGTTGACTCCAGAATGGGCATACATTTCAATCCGGAGACAAAGACCATCACATACATTGGTGAATATGTTGTTGGCAATGAAGAAAATGACCAAGAAGTCGAAGGCGGTAAAGCTGTGCCTCCTCCTCCTACTGCTCCCTCTGGTCCAATCAATCAAGAGCTCATGGACTACATGTCTCAACAGTTTGCTTCCATGAACACCAACACCAACAATCAATAAGTGCAATCAATGATTCCACTACAACCCGGATTAATGATTTTAGCTCGGATGTGAACCAACAATTCTCGTACCTTTATTCTCACCTTTATATCCCACCGTACGACCCAAATAATCCAGCTGCACCTCCTCCACATTATACAGAAACCCCACTTCAACAACAATTCCCGCATCAAGGCTCATGGTCTTATAACCATCCAGACATGCATAAACCTTAATGTTCTGGCTGACTGTTTTTTCGGTTATGTTATTGTCTTGCAATTTCAATGTTTTGTTTGTTCAATTTTCTGTATAATTCTTAAACAATGTGTGTTAATGTTTTAATTCTACAATTTTCTTAATATATTGCTCTATTATTATTTGCTTTAGGCATCTTTCCCTTCTTTTTGATAATGTCAAAGGGGGATAAAGATGCATGGTACTTTATGCTTGTATTTCCTGTGTCTTAATTTTCAAGGTACTCTCCAATCAAGATGAAGAATTGCAAAGGATTCCAACCCTCTCCTACAAAGGGGGAGTTTTGCATCTTAGGGGGAGAAGCTCTTCTGAAAAGTACATCGCATAAAGAAAGATTGTTTGTCATCATCAAAAAGGGGGAGAATGTAAAATCAAGCTTCACAAATAAGCTTTTGTTTTGATGAAGACAAACCATGGCTAACAAAGAAGGCAAAGATTTATGATCAAAGCTTAAAGCATCTAAGGATAATATCTTCATTCAAAGCTCTCAAAAACTTTAAAGGTATAATAATATTACCTACTTTGATCTTAAGATATAGATGCTCAAAAATGAAAAAGAAATGTTTAAGAATCATTACTCAAGCTTTTCAAAGATAAAATTTCATTTTGCTCTTGCATGCAATCGATTTACATCTTAGTGCAATCGATTGCACACTTCAAAATTCCAGATCTTTTGCTTCTGTTTCTATGTGCAATCGATTTACATTGCCTATGCAATCGATTGCATACTTAATTTTTCAAAACGTTTGCTATTGTTTCTCAGTGCAATCGATTTACATTGCAAGTGAAATCGATTGCACTCACTTACTTTTTGCTACTGACTTTGCATGCAATCAATTTAGATTGATAATGCAATCGATTGCACTCTTAAAGATTTTGAAAAAATAGCTGTTAAAACCTTGTGCAATCGATTTACACCAAGGGTGCAATCGATTGCATACTGCACGAATTTGAAAAATAGCAGCTTTGTTCATGCCTGTTCATCATGCCTTTTCATTACATCTTTTCACTTAAACTTGGCATTTGTTCATGATACATTTTCAGAACTTTATGATGTTTCAAAAGGGTGTTATGAACATATAAATATTCAATTTCAAATCCAGATCTAACACCTTCTTCCATAAATATTTCCTGAAATTTCAAAATACAAACTCAAGCATTCTTCATTTTCATGCATAAGTTTTCTGCACATTTTCATACATTAACAAACAGAAAACTTTGAGCAAATATATCTTGAGTCTTTGTACAATATTATTATTGAAAGAAGAAGATTATACATTTTTAAATCACTCTAAGTGATCAATATTACTCTACCCACTCAAACTCACAAATTGATATTTACTTACTTAATTTCCAGGATTGTTGGAATTAAGTTTAGGTGTCTTTGTTGAAATCTTGTCTTTCCAAAGTTGTTGGATACAAGTGTAGTTATATTGAGAGGATTGTTCTTATAGGTAACTTAGTGAAAATCCAAGAGGATTGTTCTTGGTCCAAGAGGATTGTTCTTGGTTTGTTTGGTAGTTCTTGTTTAAGTTTGCCACAATAAGGAAATCTCTTTCATGTTGAAAGGGGACTGAAGTACTCTTGGACTGTGAGGGGAACCAGGATATATCGCCCGTGTCTCTTTAATTTTCTGCATTTTTAAGCTTTCCTAAACTCACTTATAACCAGAAAAATAAGAACCATCATCACTAAAAACCAGAATTTTTAAAGTACCTAATTCACCCCCTCTTAGGCGCACTTCGTAATTACACACCAAAGTCGGCTATCTCACTACTTTCTAATGACCAAGTTGGTCAATTAAAGGTTCTAAGGTCAGTTGGTGCTTCGTGACACCACACAGTGGCCCCTTATTCTCCTTGACTACTTAAGGGCTACCTATACCAACAAATGTGTCACACCAACGTAGCTATCGTTTCAACTGTGTCGGTATACCCCGCACAATCCCCATGATCTATTGCTACTTACCTAAAAGGTGCCCAGATCCGTGTGTAGGATATTTACAAGTAAACCCAAGTAAACCCTCAAAGTTAAATCAAACAAAACACACAATGAAAGCAAATATAAAATGAACTAAACTCTAAGGTAACCCAACTTTATAAGTTTTCCCCAGCAGAGTCGCCAGTTCTGTGATAGGGTGGCAGAACCGACTGTTATACTGGTTTTGCATATGTATTCGCAAATGTTGCGGTAAGCATGAGTCGCCACTGACTTTTCTTTTATCCAACCAAGAGAAGGGTGAAAATAACAGAAAAATACCTTTCGAGATTATTTCTGAGTAAGGGGGGTAGATTATGGAAAGGGAAGGTGTTAGCACCCTTTCCATCTGTATTTTTCTACGGGCTCTTAGATGCTTAGCTCATTTAAATACCTTGTGCTTTTGTGTGTTTTTGAAAAGTATTTTGAAATGCCTTAGTGCGGCAGTTTGCTTTATGATAACTCTTGTATCAGTCCTCAAGAGTGTTGATAAAGCATTTGAAAATGTTTTTGAAGGTTGTTTTTGTGTAAGTGTGAAAATTTGTTTTTTGAGCAAGCATCTAAGAACTATCTACTTATACTCGAAAGGTTTGTTATTTTCCTCATATCCTTTAGACATCACTATCCTACTATTAGTGAGTAGGTAGCCCTATCGTTGGACGTTTGAGGGACATTAGAAGGGACGTTTTTATAGTCACAAAGGCAATATGTAGAGACGCTTTAGCAATTTTATTTAAGGGACTAGATCATTTACCAAAAGGCAACACTGTAGGGTCATCGAGGGACTATTATCTTTTGATTTGAGGGTCTTTGCTAAAGCGTACCTAATTTCGAGGGACATGACTGTTTTATTTTTCGAAAGCAACCAAAGTGGGAATACCCTAGAGGTGTATATGTGTAAGTGTGTTGTATTCAGTTATTTTTGTCTTTTATGTTAAGTCTGCTAATGTTTGATTTTAATCTTTGTCACACAATCCTATTAGTCATACATCTAGTAGTTAATATGTACATGAATTAAAATGCGGGAATATAAATCCTACACTATTACAAAGCTCTGGGGAGGGGGATATTTACATGTCCAAGACTTGGGGAAAAAGTAATAAGGAAAGATCCTAAATTAAGCTATTACAGACTGTGAGCAAATACAATAATATGAATGTAACGCGCACGAAATGGAAAAGAACGTCTAAAAATCCTAAGGAAAAGGAAATATTTTTGTTTGTTTTTATTTATAAAAGAAAGCAAAGCCTAAGCCTACTTAATTTTAATTTAAATAAAAGGTTAAAATAATTAATCAATTTATTTAATTAAATTAACTTAATTAAAAAAAATACTAACCTAATGTTTTTTGGATTTTTATTTTATTGTTAATTTAAAAAAAGGGAAACTTTTACAAGAAATGAGTGGAAAAAATAAAAATGCAGGGGAAAGGTCTTTCGATCCAAAGAGAAGGTGTCTTTCGATCCAACGAAAGGTGGCCTTCGATCCAATGTAGGATGATTGTTTTTTTATCCAGGGGGAAAGCTGATTTTCAATCCGTATCTGCAAGACAAGCATTAGAAAGAATAAAGATGTAGGACCTGGGTGTCGAACCCAAATCCTTTGATCCTGTGTGCGTTGGTCTGCTCAGGCTTGATCTGCAGTACAAGCCCGTTAGGGAAAAAACAAATACAAACTTGGGTGTCGAACCCATGTCCTTAGTCCTGAATACAAATGAAACTATAAATGTTAATATGTCATGTAATAATCAAAATTAACTTAAGATCGAAGGTTTATTACCAATGGGATGCTTTGTTTTGGATGGAGATAGCTTACAAAATGCTTGGGAATGCCTCCTGCAAACTTCAAGGAGTGAGTGGAGAATTGTTGAAGATTCCTTCGATTTGGATCACTTATGATATTTTTGATAACTTTGGTGTGGCTTATGAGGCAGCTTATGCGTATAAGGAAATATATGTGTGTAGTTCCTAGGCGTATGTATCTAGTATGTCCCCTTTGGCTTATAGAATGGTACGTAATTATAGGAGATGGGGAGAGAGTCATAGCATAGAAATGGCAAGAGACAGCCATTAACTAGGCTTTGAAGGCCAAATCAGACACATTAAGGGATTGCCTTTTCTGGCGAGTTCCTACCTCTTTGGGCTTTGGGGTGAACCTGGACACATTTGGATCCTTCAAATGCCCTCAAGCTTTGCTCTTCGATTGGCCCAGGGTTACCTCCTTCGAATGGCTCTAATTCTCATTATTGGGGCCTCTTCAATTGAGCCCCTATTTAGCTAGCCCAAACGAAAGCTCTTTTTTGGCCAGTCGAATCTTACTTTGGCATGAATATGCTTGTGCAAGAGGCTTGAGCCTGGCAGTATGTTGGATTTTGGGCCAACAAGCATCTTTGAATATTTCTCTTTCATTTTGACCAATTAGATCCATCCTTCGGCCAAACCCCTCTTTAGACAACAATATGTGTGAAATGGGCCGGTTGTGCAACCTTCAAAGGGAACAAATGCGTATCCTTCGATTGAACTATATGTGTCCTTCGAAGGGATCATATGCAATTCTTTGAATGGGCTAGTAAGGCATATCCTTCGAATGGGACACCTGTGTGTGCCCTTCAAGTCCACCAGTACATGTCCTTCTAAGGGGCCACCAACTATATGTGTTGGAGGTTTTCAAGGATGGAATCGAAGCAATCACGAGGGGAGTTCCTGCCTTATGAATTGTAAGTAAACCAAGCAGGAGGCCAATGCCTTCTGAATCGAAGGAAATTTGCAGGAGGCTATTTCCTTGTGCATGCTGGCATGAAGCAGCCAATACTCAGTCGAAGCTTGCGTGCATGTAGTCCTTGTCCAATCAAAAATTGCCTGGAGGTGGTCACTTCTTTGTGACTGCAAGCAAGCATAAAAGAGACCATTGATCAAACGAAGGTTTGCATGAAGAGCCAATGTCCAATCGAAAGTTGCATGCAGGAGGCTCCCGCTTTGTGAATCAAAGGTAAGTTGTTTCAAAGGAAGATTTTTCCTAGTCAGAGCTAGCATGAAGATAGCCAATGCCCTATGGGTACTAATATGAATGCTAGCCATATGGAAATTTTTTGCTTTGTGCATGCTAGCATGGTGGGAGCCCCTTGCTTTGTGAATAGAAACATGCAGGAAAGAGGTCATTGCTCAATCGAAGGCTGCATGCAGATAACCATTGCCTTGTGAATCAAAGCAGGCATGTCAGGGGCCAATGCTCAATCGAAGAATGTAAGCCAAGCTTGCATCGAAAGAGGCAAAAAATCCAATCAAAGGATGTGAAAGCAGGGATGCTCTTCTTTGATTTGATGCTTGAAAGCCCAATTGTACTTGTGCAAATTTGAACTTTTGAGAAAATATCTTGAAAAATGAGAGGGAAAATTTTGGGGTACAACAGGAAGGCATGACTCAAGTGCCTCAACAAAAGGTACTTCACACCAATGTTGTTCAAGATCCTATGGAAATCAATCAATTTAAAGCCATTGAAGAAAGACTAAAGGCTATAGAGGGTTATGATACTTTCAACTTCGACGCTCTAAAAATGTGTTTGGTCCCAGATGTGGTGATTCCTCCAAAATTCAAGGTACCTAATTGAATTCTAGAAATATTCTTCTTTGATTCATGAATTATATTATTAGAAACCAATTAATCCTATTCATATTTTCATTAATCCTCATTTTCATTGGTAATCCCACCTGGCTTTGAAAAATATAAGGGACTCACATGCCCAAAGAATCACGTACGCATTTTCTGCAGGAAAATGGCTACCTATGCTCACAATCAGAAACTGATGATCCACTATTTCCAAGACATTCTGAGTGGGGCATTGATATTGAGTATAATCAAATGAAATTATTGTTTTATCGTATCCGCAGGGATTGGAGCGATATCAAAACCGTTCAACGATTTCTATTATTCTAAGCATAAGTTTCAAGATTTGTTTGGTTTATAAGTGACAGAAAGTAAAATAATGAAAAATAAGATTCAGAGGAATACATTTGTTAGGAATTGGTTTTCATTCACCGGTTCAAGATGCATATCAGAAATCAGGTATACACAATTGAAGAATGTTTCATTATCATCACGTATCACACACAAACAAAGCTCATGTCTAAACTTTGATGCGATATCTACCTTATGGTTTAATCGATAATATCTCAGTCAATTAAACAATATGGTAGCATTAAGATTCGATACTTTAAGTGAATATTAAACCTAAATCTATGTCTAGCATTTAGAGTTTAATAGTTGTTATTTTGGATCGAGATTAGAACCGTATTTGTCAATATCAATTCAATCCATGAAATAAACGGTAAAACAAAGATAACAACGATAATGATTCAAATATAAATTGCATATAACGCCATGATCAAAGAAAATACATATTTTTTCGACGAACTACGACCAATCCCAACAAAAGAGGGATTTAGCTACTCATGGTAGCTTGAAGCACATTTTAAGATTTGAGTTGAAATAACATCAATGACGATTTCCTGACTCTTGATGCGTATCCATCCTTTCTACCTAAAACCTCTTCTATTCCTACTATTTTTACAACTATATACTGTATTACAAGATAAAAATGGAATTATGTTGTTGAGCTGAGTTTTCTGTCCCTTTTATAGCAATTCTGGCCGCATGAGTTCGCTAAGAGAACTATACTTAGCTTAGCGAAGTCTCTGTTTTCTTCTGTACTAATTCTTCTCCTCTGTGTTTGCTAAGCGAAGTTTGGATCACTTAGCGAAGTTGATTTCTTCAGTCTTAAGCCTTTTCAAATATCTTCCAGAAACCGCCAGAGTTCACTAAGCGAACTTAGTTCGCTTAGCGAAGGTGTTTTCTTCAGCCATAAGTCTTTTCAAATATCTTCCAGAAACCGCCATAGTTTGCTAAGTGAACTTTCTTGCTCAATGCAACTTAGCTTAGCTAAGTGTCTGATTCCTGGTTTTTGCAAAAGGCCTTTAACCTACACAAATGATAATAGAACCAAAGTAGACTTGCACAATATCACTTTTATTCATTAGTTGAGGTTTTTATGTTAAAAATTTGTCATTTAAGTAAGATAAATGCTATGTTTTAATAGGACATTTTAACATAAATTAAGCATTTATCAAACATCCCTAGAGCAATATAAGTACAACTTAGACATAGCTCCTAACAACATACAGCTTCAAAATTTGTCTCAAAAGAAGGATGAATCTTTCAAAGAATATGCTCAACAGTGGAGAGAAATGGAAGCCCGTGTATAACCGCCACTCCTTGAAATGGAATTAGTAGGCATGTTCATGAGTACTCTACAAGGTCTATATTATGAGAATATGGTAGGCAACGTCTCCTCAAGATTCTCTGATTTGGTAATAATTAGGGAACGAATTAAAGATGGTTTGAAAAGTGGCAAGATACAAGGGGCATCCAGTACTCCTTTCAACTCAAAGAAGCATATTCCTAACTTCTCAAAAAAGAAGAAAGGAGAACTAATGTTGTCACAGCACACCAGAATGCACAATAACCATTGGTGATCCCATGAGACCAACAACATAATATATTCGAAAGACCTTCGAGAAGATTTGATCCTCTCCATATGCCACACAGTCAACTACTACAACACATGCTCAAGGCGTCCCTGGTAGATTTAAAGTTACTCGCTCCTCCGATTGGTGCACTCTCGCCAAAATATGATGTGAATGCAAGATGTGAATATTATGATCATTCTCCAAGGCATACCATTGAGAAGTTTTGGGCCTTCATACATAAGGTTAAACATTTTATAGACTCTCATGATATCAACTTTGATAAACTGAATATCAAGACAAACCTCGTGCCTCTGCATGGTGGCCAAACTGTGAATGAAATTGAGATAGTCACTAATCATGAAGAGACTAAACAAGTAAAGGCTCCAATAATTATATTAAATGAGAATTTATTAGAACATGACTTTCTCTTTGAACACAATGATGGTTTCAAAAACACTTTGCAGAAATTGGTGGACCAAGGGATGGTCCAATTTGGGTATTACCGTGAAGAAGAATATGTAGCTGCAATTAATGGGAATACAGGAATACCATGGTGGTCCCTTTCCAAGGTCTAAACTCTACGAAGATACCACTTGTAATTTCTTGTGGAGAGCCAAGCTCAACAAAAATACCAGTAACAATACCATGCCAAGGTCAAACTTTGAAGATACCGATGCCTCTGAAGAGTACAATGGTGATCAGAGGGCCATCTCTCACTCCTTCTGAAAGTGATAATGTTGTGCCTTGTGTTGTATCCCAAAAATTTCCCTCCCATTTTCACATAAGACATACTCCTAGAGGTCCTCAATTGCTCAATTTGACTAAGGATTGGCCAGACAAATCCTTCTCTTAAGACAATAAGCCTCAAACTAGGGTTTCACTCCTCATCAAGATGGTTGAGTTACAAGGGTCCCAAATGGTCTCCAGTGTTCTAATATGTCCTCAAGATCATCCATGCCAAGTTTCATGCCTTGTACAACAAATTTGCTTAGTCAACTGCTCAAATGCCTGAAAATCAACTATACTAGGTCAAAAGTCAACTGTGGCCCCAAATACAGTCAAACTTCAATATTTTTGGTCAACATAAACATTTTGAAGTAATACCCATCATTTGATCAAGGGTTGATCATGATTCCCCAAGAAATGCTCCTAATTCATCAAAAGTCAAATATGGCAATTTAGGGTTTCTATAGGAAAAGTCAACCAAACTTTGACCAGGCATAACTTTCTCATACTTTATCAGAAATTTTTCCACAAATGCTCATTTTGAATATAATCCAATTCCCTATAAGTTCTCTTCATACCTTAAGTTCAATAAATGCCTCAATCAAAAGATATAAGCTCAGACATTATAGGCCATTTCAAAAAGTCAACAAAATCACCTTTTGTGTCAAAGCTCCATACATGAACATGGAAGAGCCAATTGAGATGAAACTAAAAGGGTTGTTTAGAGGACATCCTAAGCTTTCCAAAAAGTCCAAGAACACCCTCTTAGGATAAAAAATGAGAGAGATATGCATTTCTAAAGTTGACCAAATTTTGGAAATGTGCATAAAGTCAACATTAATTTTTTCCAAAGGGGACCATGTTTTCTTGTTTGAAACTTGTTCCTAAGAGGACCCAAGACCCCTAAGCTTATCCACTTTTATTTTATTATTTTTATTATTTGTTTTGATTTTTTATTCATTTAAATCAAAATAAATCAATTTAAATAATGGAATAATAAAATAAAATCAAAGATTGGGTTTTATGAGCACATTATAGGTTTATAATCAGCTGGAAAATCAATATTTTCATGCAAGGAATGATTGGGATGAATAGAGAATGTTTTGGCCAAATTTAGAAACTTAAAGTATCAATTGCAAATCAAATCTTCTTCCTCCAAATCTTCAAGATTGCATCCAATTTTATTGACCTAATGCACTCTAGTATATATTCATAACCTTGTCTGATCAAAAAAGAGAGGTTTTTCCGCATAGAACACTGACAAGAAACTCCAATTTTTTGACAAAAAAGTGGCATTCAGGTTGGAATTTGCAGGGAGATTCAAGGCATCCTAAAGCTTGCAATCAACTCCTGGGCACGTTTGGAAGCTGTTTGGACCATTACCACGCATCAAAGCACCCAGGAACGCTCCATACAGTATCACGGTTTGTCCTTCATTCTTGAATTTGATTTTGAATATCTACGCGTTATAAATGATTTCTAGATATACATTCATGTTTGTATCATCATTTAGAAGTTGTTTGTATAATTAATTATGAGTTTTTATGCTTGTATGGACATGTGCCATTATTAGGGTTTTGACCTTTGATTTAGGGTTTTCAGATACAAGCGAAATTGGGCCTAATGAGTAATACCATCATGCTCAGGGGATCAAACCCAGTTGATCTATGGCTTTAAACCAAATTTATATTGCATGCTGTAGATTTTGGAAACTGCAGGTGTTTTAGTGACGGACACTGTCCGTAGGTAAAAGATGCGTAGGCTAATACAACAGATGGGTGGAGAAGATGATGGCGTGGTGCAACCTAGTTGGCCCGTTTGAAATAAGCGCGCATTTTTTGTTAAACAAAATTCATACCATTTATTTTGAATGTATTGTTTTGTGTTTGTGTTATTCAATGAATGATCACTTGGCACAGATGGCAAAGGAAGCGCGCTGGATGGGAGAGGACCTGGGTTCGAGTCCCAGGTCCAACGTTTTGTGTTTTCTAACTAGTTTCTTTCAGATCCAATGCATTACCTTCCCATGCGTACACCCTAGATCCTCAAGCTCATGCCATAATATCCCAGTGGTCTAGATCCAGCGCTACAAGCCTGCAGCCCCACCATGGACCTTCCAGATGGAGCATCACTAGATCCCACGCAGGGATAATGGGCTAACTCTGGTTGGGCCTAGCAAATTCAGCATACACCCCCCAGATTTGGGTTTACACCCCTCAGGTCCATTCCTTCACTTTTTCTTTTTTTTACTATTTTTATTTTTGTCAATTAATTTAATTATATTTTTAAAATCATTTTTTTTATAAAATCAAAGATCACAAGAATAGGACTTAGTTTTTTTTAGTAAATTTGATTTTTTAAAATCAATTTTAATCAATTTTAACTTATTTTCATTAATTAAAATTAATTAGAAAATTAGGTCAATTGCAAATCATTTTTTTATAAAAAGATCCAAAAAATATTTCAAATTAGTTTTTTAGGGTTTCACACTTTTCTTTTCAATTTTAATTCTCGCGCTTAATTATTTTTTCCGTACGATTTATTTTTCATTATTGATGTAATTGCGCCCGATTTGTAATAGTTTAATTAGGGTTTTAATTCCGTATTTTACCTTTCAATCACTAATTATGTAATTGCACCAAAGCCTTGTAATAGTTAGGAATTTTATATTTATGCCATTTACTTTCCCGCACGATAAACTGTTTAGATGAATGGTTAATAGGGTTGCATGAAAGATAATGATTAATTGAACCTAGATAACCCTAATTGCGCAAGATAAAATATCTGAAAAAAACACACTTTTACACACTTGCACCCATAGGGTATTACCCCACTTGGTTGCCTTCGGAAACAATGGTCATGTCCCTCGAAATGTAGGGATACTCTTAGAAAAGACCCTCGGTTAAATCATCATGAAGATCATAGTCCCTAAACGTCCCTCGAGTTTCCTACAAGAAATGATCTTATGATGATGGTCCCTTCGAAATGCTAAGGTATCCTTACATGTTGCCTTCAATGACCATAAACGTCCCTTTTGATAGTCCCTCAAACATCCAACGATTAGGGTTACCTACTCACTATAGTAGGATAACACGGTCTAAAGGATAGGAGGAAAAGAACAGTCTTTTTTCAAGTAGGTAGATAACTGTTAGGTACTTGCTGAAACAAATTTTTACACCCTACACTTTCAAATACTACTTTTCAAACAAAAGTTTTCAAAAATGCTTTATCACACTCTTGAGGACTGATACAAGAGTTACCATAAAGTGAATCTCCGCACTAAGGCATTTTCAAAGCTTTTCAAAACACACAAACACAAGATATTTTAGAAAATGAGCAAGTACCTAAGAGCCCATGTAAAACCATGGATGGAAAGGGTGCTAACACATTCTCTTTCCATAATCTACCCATCTTACTCAAAAATCTCGAAAAAATGTCTTTTTCTGTTCTTTTCACCCTTTCCTTTGTTGGATAATAGAAAAGTCGGTGGTGAATCTTGCTTACCGTGACATTTGAAAACAAAAAATGCAAACCAGTATTAACAGTCGGTTCTACCACCATATCACAGAACTGGCGACTCTACTGGGGAGAAATATAAAGTGGGGTTTACCTTAGGGTCTAGATCATTTTAAATTGTTTTCTTCTGTTTTCTTTGATTTCTTTTATCTTTGAGGGTTTTGTTGGGGTATTCTTGTAAAGATCTTATACCTGGATCATGGGCACCTTATTAGGTAAGTAGCAATAAACCATGAAGGTTGTACGGCATAGACCGATACGAACAAAGTGGTGGCTACGTTAGCGCGACGCTTTAGATTGTACTAATGTTCCTTGAGTAAGTTAAGGATAACATTAGGCTTCCTCATAGTGTCACTAAGCGCTAACTGACCTTTAGAACCTTTAAATTGACTCATCCTAGCCATTAGGAAGTAGTGAGATAACCGGCTTTGGTTCCGACTGAAGATTGGTTGATACTCGATACTACACTCATTGAGGCTGGACTTTCAGGATTTTTTGGCCGCAATACTTCGGTGCGGAGCTGAAATAATTTCTGAAGGGAAGGTCAGTGATATTGAGTCTCCTTAGAACCCGGTTACTATTAATAGGATAGGTTGAGCCAACTGAACATTCAAGAGGTTACTTACCTTAAAAACTCATGCAGGCCTTTGAACCTAAGGTCTATTGTATGATTTGCTTGTGTTTATCTGTGATTTTTTAGCATAATCATGACATCATAAGCATCATGACATTCATACATACTAACCATTTCAAGGACCTGTTGGATTTACCTCTTGTTTATTTTGTAGGATATGAATTCAGGTCGTAGAAAAACCATCCAGATTCACTTTACAGAAGTTCCTCCTAAGCTCAAGGAATTAGTATTGAAAGTCCCCGAAGACTCATCATTCTACAAAAGACATGGTCACTTGCTCAGTTTGGTTACCACCGGGTTTGAAGAAGGTTTAATGAGTGTCTTATTCCTATTGTTCGACCCTAAGCACCATTGCTTCACATTCCCTGATTATCAACTGGTGCCTACGCTGGAAGAATTCACTAAGTTACTTGGTTTACCTATATTGGAAAGAGTACCTTTCACCGGTTTGGAACAAGACCCAGCTTTTGAAAATGTTGCCGTAGCTTTGCACTTGAAACCATCTAACATTGAAGCCAATTGGGAAAGAAGAAGTGGAGTTAAGGGTCTCCTTGCAAATTTCCTGATGAAGAAAGCTCAGATTTTCCTAGATGCTATGAGCTATCATGCCTTCGAAGATGTATTAACCCTCTTGATCTATGGGTTGGTCCTGTTTCCTAATTCAGATCAACTTATAGATGTGAATGCCATCAACATCTTTCTTACTCACAATCCGGTTCCTACATTGCTCGGGGATATCCTACATTCTCTCCATACTCGTACTCAGAAGAAGCGAGGAACTCTCATGTGTTGCACTCCTCTTCTATATAGGTGGTTTATTTTGCACCTTCCTCGGTCAGTAATGCAAAATGATTTAGGCTTAAGGTGGAGTCAAAGAATAATGTCTCTCTCTCACTCCGTCATCTATTGGTGTCCTCGCTCTCAAGAAGAAATTTCTTTTATTGATTGCTGCAGAGAATTTCCTAATGCGCCACTCCTAGGCATTAGGGGAGGCATCAACCACAATCCTTCTTTAGCACTACATCAGTTTGGTTATGCATGGAGATATGGTCCACCGGATATGCTCATCTAAGGTATCATGTTCAACTACTCAGATGATTTGCATAATTATCGTCAG
Organism: Vicia faba; assembly: GCA_948472305.1. Lineage (NCBI taxonomy): Eukaryota > Viridiplantae > Streptophyta > Magnoliopsida > Fabales > Fabaceae > Vicia > Vicia faba. The sequence goes on from OX451736.1 coordinate 714,876,081, forward strand.
AGGTTCATCCGCTCTTGGGGCATTGTTAAGAAGACTGATAGTAGGACTTTGGGGCATAAGAACTCCATTCCTTTGGAACCTTACCTCAAATGGGTGAGAGCTCGAGCCCAAAGTCTTATGATGCCATATGATTCCATCTTACCAGTGATTTTAGAACCTATTGTTCAAGGGAGTGAGTCACGTATTATTCTCCATCCTGATATGCCAACCAACTTCAAAGAGTTGCAAAAGTCTTGGATCCAGCTCAAGGAAAAACGAGATAATTTTGAGGCTCAGTTCTATGCAAGTGAGAAAAAGGCGCTCGAATTAACAAAGCAACTTCATGAAGAGAGGAACCTCAACACCTACCTCAACACCAAGAGGAAGCGCCCATGGGAGACTTAGGAATTTCCTTTTAATGTTTATTCTTATGTAATAATTTGTTTCTTTAAAAACTTGCTAATAAAATGTTCTGTTTTTTGTTTGGTTTAAAAGAACTTGAATCCAATAAGGTCCTTGAAATCATTGCATACACATGTCATATATATCAATGCATAAACATGTTTCATAATAGGTTTCTCATCTTCTTCACTGTTTATTTCAGCAAGAAATGGCTCTCGAACAAACTGTGAAAGACTTACAGACTCAGAATGCACAATTCCAACAGATGATCATGGCTCTAGCCAAAGGGCAGGAGGAACTGAAAGCCCTGATTATTAAAGACAAGGCTAAGAAGCCTAGAAGGACAGCTGATGTGGTAAACCTGGGAAGAAGATTCAAGGGACCTTTGAACAAAATGGTTGATATGACCTCTTCATCCAAGGAAGGAGAGAATCAAGAGGGTGATACAAGGGAGGAAGACCCTAGTCTGGAGGAATCTAATAATGAAACTGATTACAATGAAGAGAAGTATCCTCTGGCTGATGAAAAGTACAAACAGTTGGAAGAGCATCTGAGTGCAATGGAGATTTAGAAAGTGTCTGGGATGGACTTTGAAGAGTTGGGTTTGGTGTCTGGGATTGTTATTCCGCCAAAGTTCAAGGCACCAGTGTTTGCTAAGTACGATGGGGTGTCGTGTCCCAAGATGCACCTCCGATCTTATATGAGGAAGATACAGCCTCACACTGCTGGAAGAGACTTGTGGGTACATTTCTTTCAGGACAGTTTATCCGGAACTCAGTTAGATTGGTTCTATCAGCTGGAGATGACCAACATCCATAATTGGGAAGACATGGCCTTTGCTTTTTATAAGCAGTATCAGTACAACACAGACGTTGCTCCCACCCGTACTCAACTCCAGAGTCTGGCTATAGGTTCGAGCGAGGGTTTCAAAGACTACACTCAGAAATGGAGGGACTTAGCAGGAAGAGTCCAACCTCCCCTGTCTGATAGGGAGCTAGTGGACATGTTTCTAGATACCCTGTTCGACCCGTTCTTTAATCATCTAATTGGAAGCTCCTCGACTGACTTCACTGAATTAATCTTGACAGGGAGAGAGTGGAAGCTCGAATTAAGAGTGGGAAAATCCAAAAGGACGCATCTTCCAGTGCCATGAGAAAACCATTCACTGGGAAGAAAGAGGTTAATGCTGCACACCATCAACAGAGTCAGGACATAACTGAACACCGTCCAACAGTAGGGGCTATCGTGATTCCTAAGCCTGCACCCACTCAACAGAGGAATAATCAGCAGAGAACAGAAAGCCCGGTAAGACAATTCACCCAGATAAATATGACTCTAGCCCAAGTTTTTCCCCATTTGTTAAGATCCAATCTGGTAACCTTGCGGGAAGAGCCAAAGAATCCCAACACTACCTCTCCTCGTTATAATCCAAATGACCGTTGTGCTTATCATTCGGAAAGTCCCGGTCATGATACAAACGACTGCTGGGCCTTGAAAAACAAAGTACAAGACCTTCTCGAGGCGAAGGAAATTCAGTTTGACGCCCCTGAGATGCAAAATGTTATCAATGCTCCTATGCCCAAGCATGGTCATGGTGTTAACGCTATTGAAGACGATATGTTTGTGACTACTGTTGAAGAGCTTGTTACTCCGCTTATGACAATTAAGTGGAACTTGTTGAAGGCCAGTTTATTTCCGGGTTGTGGCGAAAGTTGCCATTTCTATTTATCTCTACCGACAGGTTGTCATTTGTTGAAGGAAGGTGTTCAGTGCCTGATGGATGTTGGAGAGATTTTGTTCAAGAAGACTCCTGTTCCAACTATTCTGTGCAAGGATATTTCAATAATAACCATTTCCTCCAATCCTCCCAGGGTCTCCACCAAAAGACCCGTCAGGATTACATCTACCCCGAAGATTACTCCACTGATAATCACTGTGCCAGGGCCAATCCCATACTCCTCGGACAAAACGGTTCCTTGGAACTATGGGGGCGACGTCTACTACCACGATGTCAAGCAAGATTAGCTGGCTGATAAAGACCAGGTTTCCGAAAAAGCTGATGCTAACATTGTTAACATTGTTGGAACCAGCAAAATAACAAGAAGTGGAAGAGTGTTCTCCCCCGAGATATCTCCTCCGAAAGTTGTTACTGGTCTTGTGATTATTCCTACTTTTGTTCCTACTCCTACTACTACTGCAATTCCTTTGATTACTCCTACTGACACCCCTATCACCGATTCAATCGAGACTCGGGGTAAAGACATATTGATTGAGCCTGTCCAAACGAAGGCGCAGTCAGTATCTATCCCAGAGGCTTCCAAGAAGGAGATGGAAGAAATTCTGAAAATTATCAAGAGAAACGACTACAACATGGTCGAACAGCTGGGGCAGACCCCTTCAAAGTTCTCTATGCTAGCCTTGCTGTTGTGCCACGAAGCTCATGCGAAGGCTTTGGTGAAATTTCTGAAAACTGCCCATGTGCCTCAGGAAACTTCTGTTGACCAATTTGAAGATTGTGTGGCCAGTTTAATGGCTGATAACGGTTTAGGATTTTCTGATGCTGATTTGACCCCTAGAGGGAGGAAGCATAATGATGCGTTGCATGTCTCTGTCGAATGCAAGGGCACAACTTTGGCCCATGTCCTTGTAGATATTGGTTCATCGTTAAATGTGCTGCCTAAGAATGCTCTGGATAGACTGGACTGTGAGGGCTTGACTTTGAAGCCCAGCAATATTGTAGTGAGGGCTTTTGACGGATCAAAGAGAATGGTGCACGAGGAGGTGGACATCCCCATCAAGGTTGGTTCTCAGACTTTCGGCTCTACCTTCGATGTGATGGGTATCAGGCCATCTTATTCTTGTTTGTTGGGCCGCCCTTGGATACATGGGGATGGAGCTGTTACGTCCACTCTGCATCAGATGATGAAATACCCAGTCAAAGGGAGAATTGTCACTGTACGCGGCAAAGAAGAATACATGGTCAGTCACCTGAATTCATTCAGATATGTGGAAATGGAGGGTGAGTTCATCGAGACTCTGTGCCAGAATTTCGAAGAGGTACCTCAGACTCTGGCTGCAACTGAAATTGTTATCAATGTGCCGAAGATCACCAGACCTCCCTTGAAGATGGCCTCTCTCAAGGATGAAAAAGCTGTTATTGAAGAAGGTGGGTCTACCATCTGGGGTCATCTCCCTGATATTCTGTACAAGTCTGATAAATTTGGTTTGGGTTTCTCTTCAAGGGCTCAAAGGGCTGTTCGATGTGCTCGTGCTAGAAAACCCCCCCTAAGCATCAGTAATCACGGGGTTAATGCTGTAGAAGACGAAGATAATGACAATGACATGGATAGCTGGATCTTCCCTACTACCAATGGTGGACCTAGTAATTGGATGGAAAAGGATTTTGTACCTATTACTTTTGTTAAGAAGTAATTGTCTTTCTTGTTTGGATATGTAATAAACAATATAACTTTATGGTCGTGTGTCTTACCCGGGGCACATCGGTTTATTTGTCAGGGTTATCATGTTTCACTTTCATATGGAATTAATAAAGCATTGGACATTTTGCATACAAATTTTGCGCTCTCTGTTTTTCTTCTCTGCTTTTTACTTTATCAATACAACTATGCTCTTACACACACTCACATATCGAATTGCAGATCCATATCCACTTTGGATCCCATTGATAACATTTCTGCTATTTCCAGTTATAACTTCGAAAATCTGATCAACTAAGTCGAGGACGAAGGTGAAGAACATTGTGAGGTACCTGAAGAACTTGCTAGACTGTTATAGCAGGAAGAGAGGGCTATACAGCCTCACAAAGAGCCAGTTGAGACGATAAACTTGGGCACAGAGGTAGACAGAAAAGAAATCAAGATCGGTGAAAATCTGGAGCTTAATGTCAAACAGCGGTTGATACAAATGTTGTATGACTATGTCGAGATCTTTGCCTGGTCATATGAGAACATGCCAGGACTAGATACGGATATTGTGGTTCACCGACTGCCAACTAAAGAAGATCGCCCTCCGATAAAGCAGAAGGTCCATCGCATGCGCCCCGAAATGTCAGAGAAGATCAAAGTAGAGGTTATGAAGCAATTCAACACCGGGTTCTTAGCTGTCACCTCTTATCCCCAATGGGTTGACAACATGGTGCCAGTGCCTAAAAAAGAAGGTAAGATACGGGTATGTGTGGACTACAGAGATCTGAATAGGGCAAGCCCCAAAGATGACTTTCCACTCCCCCATATTGATGTCCTGGTTGACAACACCGCGAAACACAAGATCTTTTCCTTCATGGATAGTTTCTCTGGTTACAATCAGACCAAGATGGCACCCAAAGATATGGAGAAGACAACTTTCGTCACTCAATGGGGAACTTTCTACTACAAAGTGATGCCGTTTGGATTAAAGAATGCTGGGGAAACCTATCAGCGAGCTATGGTCGCTTTATTTCATGACATGATTCACCATGAGATAGAGGTATATGTGGATGACATGATAGCCAGGTCTCAAACTGAGGAAGAGCACCTTGAACATTTACAAAAGTTGTTTGATAGGTTGAAGACGTACAAGCTGAGGTTGAATCCGAACAAGTGCACCTTCGGGGTAAGGTCTGATAAGTTGCTAGGTTTCATTGTCAGTGACAAGGGCATTCAGGTAGACCCTGCAAAAGTAAAGGCTATACAAGAGATGCCGGTTCCTCGCACTGAGAAGGAGGTTAGAGGCTTTTTGGGACGCCTAAGTTACATTTCCAGATTCATTTCCCATTTAACTGCTACTTGTGAGCCAATCTTCAAACTCCCGAAGAAAGATCAAGTGGTAAAATGGAACGATGAATGTCAGACTTCCTTTGAAAGAATCAAGGAACACCTTCAAGAACCACCAATTATGATGCCTCCGATTGAAGGAAGACCTTTGATAATGTACTTAATAGTGTTAGACAATTCAATGGGGGTGTGTGCTGGGGAAGCATGACGAGTCTAGTCGAAAAGAACACGCAATATACTACCTTAGCAAAATTTTTACTAACTGTGAGACAAGATACTCACTGCTCGAGAAAACTTGTTGCGCTTTGGCATGGGCTGCTCGCCGACTGATATCCAAGATGGATCCGATCGAGTACATCTTTGAGAAGCCCGCCCTCTCCGAAAGAATAGCAAGATGGAAAATGATCTTGACCGAATATAATATCCAATACACGACCCAGAAAGCAATCAAGGGAAGTGTATTAGCTGATCATTTGGCTCATTAGGCCGTGGATGGCTACCAATCCATGAATTTTGAGTTCCCGGACGAGAATATTATACTAGTGACGGACTATGAAGAACCCGGACCGGATGAAGGACCTAAAGAAGGATCCCGGTGGACTATGGTTTTTGACGGAGCCTCGAACGCACTCGGTAATAGCATTGGTGCTATAATCATATCCCCTGAGGGATGTCACACTCCTTTCACCGCCAGACTATGCTTCAACTATACCAATAACATGGAGGAGTATGAAGCATGCATCATGGGTCTCAAAGCTGCTATTGACCTAAGGGTCAAGTTCTAGAGCGTTTTCAGGGATTCAACCTTGGTGATAAGTCAGATCAAAGGAGAGTGGGATACGAAGCACTTGAATCTCATCCCGTACAAAGAGCATGTTCTGACATTGCTTCCAAACTTTGAGGAGGTAACCTTTGAACATTTTCCATGAGAAGAGAATCAGTTAGCGGACGCGCTAGCTACCATGTCATCTATGTTTAAGGACAAGTGGGACAACAAGGCTCCTCGGATCACTATTGAGAGGTTGGATGAACCAACATACTGCTACGAGATCGACACGGAAGAAGTAGCAAACAAACCTTGGTTCTATGAAGTAAAGAGATATCTCAAGGCTAAAGATTATCCCGAAGGGGAATCTTTCAATGATAAGAAGTTTCTGAGAAGGTTCGCCGCAAAGTTCTTCCTCAGCAATGGAATCCTCTACAAGCGCAACCATGACTCTAGTCTAATTCGGAGCGTAGGCAAGAGCGAAGCAGAAAGGATTATGAAAGATTTACACGAAGGAGCCTTCGGAACCTGTTGTACCCCAAAATTTCCCCTCTCGTTTTATTCAACACATGCCCATTGAGGTCCCCAATTTGCTCAGGGATGCCCAAGAGTTGACTAGACAAACTCTCTCCTAAGGCAATGTACCTCAAACTAGGGTTTCCATTTTTATCAGGATGGTTGAACTCCAAAGGTCCCAAATGCCTTCCATGGTCCTAATAGGTTCTCAAGATCATCCATGTTAAGTTTCATTCCTTTCACAAGAAGTTTGCTCAGTCAACTGCTCAGATGCCTGAAAGTTAACTACACTAGGTCAAAAGTCAACTGTGGCCCACATACAGTCAAACTTCAAGATTTCTGGTCAACATAAACATTTTTAAGTTATATCCATAATTTTATCAAGGTTTGATCATGATTCCCCAAGGAATTCCCCAAATTCATCAAAACCCAAAAGTTGCTAAATTAGGGTTTCTTAGGAAAAGTCAACCAAACTTTGACCAAGCATAACTTCTTCATACTTTATCAGAAAGTTTCCATCCAAGGCTCATTTTGAAGAGGATGCAATTATCTACAATTCATCTTCATCCCACAAGTTAAAAATATGCACTCATTAGAAGATATGAATTTCTACATTATAGGTCCTTTTGAAAAGTCAACAAAAACACCTTTTGGGTCAAAGCTTCTTACATGAATATGGAAGACCAAATTGATATGAGAATAAAAGGGTTGTTTAGAGGACACCCTGAGCTTTCTAAAAAGTACAAGAACACCTCTCTAGGGTTAAAATTGGAAGAGATATGCCTTGTCAAAGTTGACCATTTTTGTAAAATTGCCAAAAGTCAAATGTGCTCAAAAATGCATTTTTTTGTCAAATGGGCCTAGTTTTTCATGATTGAATCTTGTTTGTGACATGGTCCACGACCCAAATCAGCACCTACACTTTGTTTTCTTCATTATTTATTTTATTTTGATTTTTTATTATTTAAAATTCAAATTAAATCAAATAAATAGCAAAAAATGCAAAAGATTGATTTTTGATCTGATTTCTTGTAGGAATCAAATCCAATTAGGCTGACAAATTAGATCAAATCTTGCAAAGAAAATTGAAGCAAAAATTGGCATGATTAGGACTATTTTGTAAACATATCATACAAGAACAAAATCAAATCCAATCTTATAATGTTCAAAGATACAATGCGTTTTTGTTGACCTAATTTTTTCTAATATATATGCTGAACAAGAACAATGCATAAAAATAGGGATTGGCAGGTGTGAGAACTCCAAACAAAACTCAAATTTTTTGGACAAAAGTGGTGAATCCGTTTCAAGCTTTGAGGGCAATTCAAAGCATTTTAACACTCCCAATCGTTTCCTGGACCTTCCCAGAAGCTAACATGACCATTTGCACGCTCCAAAGCTCCAGGAATCATCACATAATACTCTCACGGTTTGTCACTTCTTCCAAATTCGTATCTCTTCATTCTTCCATTGTTAACATGTTTTGATTGCATATTCGTGTTCATAGGAATTCCTGGAATCTTTATGTATATTTAATTCACAGCTTTGATGCGTAAATGATGAATTGCCATTATTAGGGTTTTGTCCTCCATTTTAGGGCTTTATTATACAGGTAAAATCAGGGCCAAATATGAGTACTATCATGCTCACGAGATCAAGCCTGGTTGATTGGCATATTTGGAATTGCTTTATCTTACTTGTTTGAGATTTTTGGAAGATGCAGGGTTATAGTTACAGACACAGGCCGTAGGTAAAAGTCCCCAACCTAAAACGACAAATATGTGAGAAAGATAATGGCGTGTCTCAGCCTGATTGGGCAATTCAAATTTCGCGCATTTTTTTTTGTCGTTCACATTATTTTATATAAAATATATTATGGTTATTTTATTAACAACTAAACATTGTAGTCCAGTGGTGAAGCGCACATTTGGAAGTGGAGAGGACCTGGGTTCGATCCCAGGTCCAAGCGTTTTATTTTTTTCTCAATGTTTAATTACTGATCTAGTGTGTTACACTGCCAGGCGCCCACCATGCATCACAATATCCAGCCAATGGATTCATAATCAAGCCAGATCTAACACCCAACATTAAAGGCATACCATGGACCATCAGAAAGAGCATCACACTGGATCTAACGTAAGGATTGGGCTCAGTTATCTTGGGCTTGACAAATTCAACATTGCACCTCCCTTTTTCAACAATACAGGCCCATCTCTAATTCTTTTATTTTAATTCTTATTTTTTTATTTACTTATTTTCCTTTAACAAAATAACACAAAAATTATTTTCTTTTTCATTTAATCAAAAAATCATAAAAACATCAAAAATAATTTTTTTTTCATAAAATATTTTATTTCTTTAATTAATTAGTTTAATTAAAATTACGGCAAATTTAATTCCTTTTTTATAATTTAAATTAATTAGAAATTAGGGTTTTAATTTGTACATAACGTAATTGATTTTTTCTCAAAATAATAACCTAAATATTTTTTCAATTAGATTTTTAGGTTTCTTAATTCATTCTCGCATTTAATTCATCGTGCGCATTTTAATTCTTTTTTCTATTATTGTAACTGTTTCTAGGTTGTAATAGTAATTAGGGTTTCAATTCCGCATTTTTATTTTCAGTCAAGATAATTATGTATCTGCAAAAGCCCTGTAATAGCTAGGACCTTTAAACTTTTCCGCAAACTATAAACTGCTTAGATGTATGTTAATAAGATTGTATGGAAAGACTAACTGAAAATTAAAATAGTAGATCACCTTAATTATGCAAAGATTAAACAACTGAAATCAAACACATGCACATGCTCACTCTTAGGGTTTACTCCACTCAGGTTGCATTCAGTAAACGGTCATGAAGTATAGGGTTTGTTAGTGGTTGTCCTCTAGCCCCGAAAGATCTAAAATGACCCATTCGAATGTTGTCTCGGAAAAAGATCTTTAAGGCTTTAGGATGATTACTAACGTTTCCTAACATTGCTTTTGTGATCGTACATGTCCCTTCGAATGTCCCTAAAAACTCCAACGACGATGCTACCTATTTCTTAATAATGGGATAGCATTGTCTAAAAGGAAAATGAACCGAACTTTTTCGAGTAGGTAGATTAGTTCCTAGGTACTTTCTCAAAAAAAAAAACTTTTTCACACCAACACTTTCCAAACAAAGTTTTCAAAAACAACTTCTTAACACTCTTGAGGACAAAAACAAGGGTTAAAACAAAGTAAAACAAAACTTTTCAAAGCAAGCACACACAAGCAATTTAAAAATGAGCAAGTACCTAAGAGACCATAGAAAACCATAGATAGAAAGGGTGTGAACACCTTCCCTTTCTATAATCTACCCCCCGTACTCAGAAACATCTCGAAAAAGGTTTTTTATATTCTTTTTCCTTTTCCTGATTGGATAAAATAAAAGTCGATGGCGACTCTTTCTTACCATGACATTTTGCGAATAAAAAACGCAAACCAGTATTAACAGTCGGTTCTGCCATCGTATCACAGAACTGGCGACTCTGTTGGGGAATATAAAGTGGGGTTTACCTTAGGATCTAGGTCATTTTAAAATTGCTTTCTTGTTTTTCCTTGCTTGCCTTAAATTCAAGGGTTTTGTTTGGGTATTATTAAAGATCCTACACCCAGATCTGGGGACACTTTTTAGGTAAACACTAATAGATCGTGGAGACTGTACGGCGTAGACCGATATGATTTAAGCGATGGATGTGTTAGTGTGACACTTTGGTTGGTATCGGTATCCTTCGTGTGGAAACGAGGAGAATACGGGGCCGCCGCGTGGTGTCGTGAAGCACTAACGGACCTTAGAACCTTAGTTGAACAACTTGGCCATTAGAAAGTAGTGAGATAGCCGGCCTTGGTATAAAACTGAGGATTGGTTGATACTCGATGCTACACTCATTGAGATTAGACTTTCGGGATATTTCGGCCGCAAGAAAAGATTGCTTGAGTTGAAACAATGCCCGATAAAGGATGATCAGTGATATTGAGAATCTTTAGAACCCGATTACTTTTTTAAGATAGGTTTGAAACCAACTAAGCTTCAAGAGGGTACGACCTTAAAACCCACGCAAGCCTAAACCTAAGGTTGTTTGTGTGACTTGTGTGCTTTCAACTTGAACTACTTGCAGGGTTTTATCACCTGACAACTTGAGTTCCTTACAGGTTTTGTTTACAGTCATTGTCCAATAACTTGGATTTCTTGCAGAGTTTACTTGCTTACATCATCTCTCACTTTTTCTTAAACGCATATCATACACATCATAACATCATGCCTTAACATTTCCTTAATCATTTCAAGGATCTCGAGGGCCTGTGATGCTGGTTATGATAAATCATATGTCTAGCAAGGGGAAAGGGGATTTATTTTCCTCTAGCCAATGTCGTCAAAAGATCAAAACTCAAAAACTTGAGTCAGGGGCTATGACCCACTTGATATGGTGAGCTTGACTCTCGTAGAAGGACTCTAAACAATACAAAGTTCTTCAATCAAAGCTGCAAAATTCAACTTCTGACATTTCTTTGTTTACCCCGCGAGATCCTTGAAAACATTGCATACATATGTAATACATATCATTACATAAGCAATTTTCAAAGCAGGTCTCTCATGTTCTCGCTGTTTATTTCAGCAATGGCTCTCTAACAAGACAACAGAGATCTCCAAGCTCAAGATGCCCAGTTCAAGGAATTTCTCCTGAATCTATCCAAGGGGCAAGAAGACCTGAAAACACTCTTTGTCGGGAATCTGACCAAGGAACGTCCTGACAACAACAAGGATGAAAAATTGGAACAAATGCAAGCTGAGGTAGAAGCAATGAGAATCTAGATGCTGGGGCAGATGGCTCTTATCCAAAACTTAGCTCGAGGACAAGAAGCGCTAAGAGCCTTCCTCAACAAGCTTCACCAAGATGGATGCAGATCCATGAAACAAACAGTTAAAATTATGGATCAAGGCATTAATCAGCCCCCAGTGAGAGAAGAGGTTGGTTTGGTCAGGAACAGACCTTTCCAGATTGCTACTACATCACAAGCCCAACCATAACCTCGCCAATGACAACGGGGAAATCGGCATAAGAAGAATACATCCGAAAGACGCTTCATCGAAATCAACATGTCATTGGCTCAAGCATTGCAATGCATGTTGAAGGCTAAGTTGGTTATGTTAAGGGACCCTCCTCAAAATCCCAACATAGCCTCCCTAAGGTACAATCCAAATGCAAGATGTGCGTACCACTCCAACAGTCCTGGACATGACACCAACAGTTGTTGGGTGTTGACAAATAAAATTCAAGACCTGATTGATGAAGGAGCGCTAGAATTTGCACAAGACGGTAAGGATAAGTTCTTCTGCCATCCCTCCAAGGCATACCATATGAAGTGACAAGTTCTCACAAGAAGACTTTTTGTTCATTAGAATTTTCAATGTGTAATTTTATTTTGATTTATTTGAACATTTATTCATACCAAACCTCGTTATTTCATCAATGTATTGCACATGTTTGTCTTGAATCAATTCATTCGTATTCACTATTTCAAAAATGCGTTCTTATTTCCCTTTGTGATATTCAACTTTCGATTAAAAACTCTAAGCCTTAGGGGGAGGATGACAAAAATGATACCACAATCTCTACAGTATGCTTTTGAATAGACCCCCCTGACGATGTACAGGTGTTGTTTCAAATCCTAAACAGTGGAGTTATAAGGAAGATAATCCCTAGTCAACCCCTTCGAGCCAAAGAAGTAGGAGTTTTTCTTTTTACACAAATTAAAACCCTTAATCATAACCTTGGGCAGGGTAGTTTTCTCAGTTAATTCAGAGGCACATTCAGTCACAATATGCCGCTTCGTACATAATGAATGGCATCGAAGACGTCCTTCCAAAACAAAAGACGGTGATGGTTCCGTATAATTGTCAAGACGGGTAGTCATTATCTCTCGAAATAAAAGCCCATTAAGTCAAAACCTATGAAGGAGACTTAAGAGAAAAATTGGGGCATCCCGCTGACTGTAATCACAAAAGAATCAATTCAGGCAAAAGAAGGGATAACGAAAAAAAAAGAGGTTACTACAAATCCTCGACAAAAAGAAGATTACAAAAATGAATGCCTTTTCAAAACAAATGTTCACTTTTTGAATCATCACAAAGTATCAGAGCAAAGATTCCAGATTCAATCGGGATCTAAATGCGTAATTAACTGAGCATAGGACTGAAGAACATCACGAAGAGCGGGTTGGGTACAAATAAAATTTGAGCCTTTATCCTTTGTTTCTTGAACCGTGAACCAGGCCACGTTATAACCCTTAAAAGTCCTAGCTGAAGCATGGGTTAGTTTGAGAGCATACTGTTACAAAGGTATCCTGACTCTTGTAGGCTTTGTTACGAATCTTGAGTTGATATCACATTCTTGCAAATTTCGTTTTACTACACAAAACACATTTTCAAAAAATTTTCAAGACAAACATGAATTTTTAATTCTTTAAATGACATTGTTTGCATATGACTAATTGTTTGACAGCAGGGAAATCCGCACAATGGATATTTAATGAACATACATCCTCTCAATAGACAGAATCACCTCAGCGGGAAAGACACTTCCAATAACAGGTCTTCCATAAGCAAGGGGCATGACATGATGTCTGAACACACCTGGGGCAGTCTCTCCAAAAGTGCCAAATAACCAGGGGCAGATCTCCATCTGAATCACTTGGGGCATTACACACGCATTCCAGCAACGAATCATATGCCATCAAGAAAACATTTTTGACAATACTACAACATAACACTATGGACAGTGACAACTCTCTACATCCTGAAAGAGTGGACATAATTAGAAAATACTACGCATGAAAAAAAAAGACCTACTAGATTGACACACCTAGGCAAAAATAAGGGAATCCCGGCGAAGCAAAAGGGTTCGGGAAAAAATTAGGGATAAAAAAAATCTGTACACTCGGCAAGTCGAAAACCTGAAAGGGCGGCTTGGGCAAAAAGGTATCCCGGTGGACTGAAAACCCGAAAGGGAGGTCTAGGCAAAAGTTAGGGATTTAAAACGTACGATTATGTCCCGTCACCTGTCTATTAGTGGAAGACTTATACCTTGATCAACATTCATCAAGAGCACCAGAATCGAGAAACGGTTCAGATACGATCCAGATAAGGATGTCATTCTTCTACTTATTCAAGATTTTTATACATCGAGAAACGGTTCAGATACGATCCAGATACAGATGTCATTCTGCTACTTATTCAAGATTTTTATACATTGAGAAACAATTCAGGTACGATCTAGAGATGGTTGTTATCCTAATACTTATTCCAGACTTCTCTTCTAGAAACAGTTCAGGTACGACCCAGAGACGGATGTTATCCTCATACTTATTCCATATTTCTCTTCTAGAAACAGTTCAGGTACGATCCATAGACGAATATCATCCTGATACTTACTCCAGATTCTCCTCTAAATACAGTTCAGATACGATCTAGAGACGGATGTCATTCTGACACTTATCCAACACATGTTTCAAATACAGTTCAGATACGATCTAGAGACGGATGTCATTCTGACACTCATTCGACACATGTTTCAAGTACAGTTTAGATACGATCTAGAGACGGATGCCATTATGACACTCATTTAACACATGTTTCAAATACATTTCAGATACGATCCAAAGATGGATGTTATACTGACACTCATTCGACACATGTTTCAAGTACAGTTTGTTAGAACATAGTTTGATTCTACAAACCTTAATTAGAGTTTTGATGATAACAAACGCAAAGAACAAATATGCACTCTAAATTTGTGTTATTTTGTATGCAGAAGTTCTGACCGAAATAACATAAGAAATTAAGTTACAAATGCTTTCAAGCTGAGGTAATCAGAATCTGCGCTGAAAAATGATGATCAGAATCTGCGCTGAAGTGAAGAATACTTTGATTCTGAACAAAAGTTTAATATACCATCAGATCCTCACATCTCTGAGTCATCAATGTTTTGAAGCAATTGCAGCATGCAAGATTCTAAGTTCTGAAGCGTTACTTTTCATTTAAGACATCATCATATGCAACAACTTCATTCAGACAAGAATCTTCTCAATATGGAAATAACATTGAACATCCATTATCACGCTTTATGTTGGCCAAGATTTACACGCCTATATAAACAAGCTTAGAGGATAAATTGTTTACGATTCTGACACACAACTGAAAATACCTCTCAAACGCTGCAATCTTACATATTCATATATACGCTCAAAATTGTGTAAAATATCACAGTAGTGATACAGTTTTTGTAAGGAAAAACAATAGTACAGAGTTGATTATTTTATCTTGATTAAGCTAGTTTTCCTTGAGATAAACTGGGTTATGATTGTACTCAAGAAGACTTTGGCAGTTGTCAAAGTTGTGTTGTAATCAGTTTTGATTAGTGAATTAAGTCCTCGTTGGAGAGAGGCGAAATCACCTTGGCGGGTGGACTGGAGTAGTTTGAGATCAAACGAACCAGGATAAAAATATCGTGTCTACTGCGCTTTTGATTTTAAGTTTCAATTCAATCCCCCTTGTTGTGTTTTTCACTTCTTCAATTGGCATCATAGCGCCTGGTTCTGAGTTCATACACTTAACCGTGTCAGTACAAGATCCAAGCTTTAGAAAAACACTATGGTGGGACCAAGCCAAAACATCAGCAATGACTATCATGAGGACAAGGACAGAATCAGCGGCAAACCTCCAGTCTTTGATGGAGAAAATTTTGACTACTGGAAAGACAGAATTGAGAGCTTCTTTCTGGCTTATGATGCTGATCTATGGGACATCGTAATTGATGGATACACACATCCAGTGGATGAAAGTGGTCAGAAGATAGACAGAAAAAGGATGTCTGACCAGCAAAAACGTGATTTCAGAAACCATCATAAAGCCAGAACAATACTTCTCAATGCTATATCATACTCAGAATATGAGAAAATCTCAAACAGAGAGACAACCAAAAACATGTTTGACTCTCTGAGAATGACGCATGAAGGCAACATACAAGTCAAAGACACCAAGGCCCTTACGCTCATTCAGAAATATGAAGCATTCAAGATGGAAGACAGTGAATCCATATAAGCAATGTTCTCAAGATTCCAGATTCTTGTTGCTGGGCTGAAAGTTCTTGACAAAGGGTATTCTACTGCTGATCACGTAAAGAAGATCATTAGAAGTCTACCCAAGCAATGGAGGCCAATGGTCACTGCACTTAAGCTAGCTAAAGATCTCAACAAGATATCTCTGAAGGAACTTGTCAGCTCCCTTAGAAGTCATGAGATAGAGCTAGAAGAAGACGAGCCTCAAAAGTAAGGTAAGACTCTAGCATTAAAATCTAACAAAAAAAAATCTGATTCTAAGGTTTTGCAGGCTATGGAAGAAACCTCTGATGGATCCTCATCAAAAGAAGACGAATTGTCTCTTCTCTCCAGAAGAGTCAATCAACTGTGGAAACAGAGACAAAGAAAATTAAGAAACCCAAGAAGATCATAGAATCAAAATGAATCCTCCTCCAGATACTGAAAGTCAGAGTCCTCCTCTGGACACAGAAGATCTGAAGCTTCTTCAGGATACAAAAAGTCAAACAACAAAGACATCATCTGCTATGAGTGCAATGAACAAGGGCACTACAAAAGTGATTGTCCAAGGCTTCAAAAGGAGAAGCCTAAAAAGAAGTTCTTCAAGGAGAATAAGAAAAGCCTCATGGAAACATGGGACGATTCAGACACTTCAGATGCTGACTTAGAGTCAGATGATGAAAGAGCCAACATAACTCTCATGGAAAATGTGTCAGAAGACAACGAAGCTTCTGGTTCAGACTCAGAATCAGACACATAAGAGGTATTCCCTGATTTCACTGTTAATTTTACTAAGGCTGAACTTGCAGAAAGTATGAATGAAATTCTGGAAAGATATCAGCAGATCAGAGTCAAATTCAAGAACCTGAAAAGGGAACTTGTCTCTGACTCTGAAAGAACTGAGAGTCTCAGATTAGAGAATTCTGAGTTAAAAGAAAAGATTTTAAAATTAGAATGATTTACAAAACTCTCAGAAAGAAATAATATCAGAGACTCCCAGTAGTGCTGACAAGATCATCAAAGAGTATGATCACAACTTTCAGAAGTTTCTGGCTAAAAACATAGATAGAAGCAAGATGGCTTCAATGATCTATGGAGTTAGCAGGAATGGCAGAAAAGGAATAGGATACCAAGGTAAGGTATCTCCACCTAAGAAAGTCATGGACCTTGTTATAAAACGCACACCACTAAAATCACACTTCACATATGGGCACACACATGACCTAAAATACACTAGTAATGATTACTCTATCAAACCAAAATTCAACCAGAATTTTGGTAAAACTAACAAACCAGGACCCAAAAAGATATGGGTACCTAAGGACAAAATTATATATGTAGCAGATATCTTTAGCAGCAAGGCTAAAACACCAATCATGGTACCTGGACCCTAGATGCTCTCGACACATGACAGGAAGAAAGCATATGTTCCAAAGCCTGGAACTTAAACCTGGAGGCTACGTGGGCTTTGGAGGCAACCAAAGAGGGAAGATCATTGGCTCTGGAACAATAGGTAATGGTAATCTTCCTTCTATCAATAATGTGCTTTCAGTTGATGGATTAATGCATAACCTGTTATCCATAAGTCAATTAAGTGATAACGGTTATGATATAATCTTTAATCAAAATTCATGCAAAGATGTTAGTCAGAAAGATGGAACGATCCTTTTTAATGGAAAGAGGAAAAACAACATTTATAAGATAAAACTTTCTGAAATAAAAAGTCAGAATGTAAAATGTCTTCTCTCTGTTAACAACGAGCAATGGGTCTGACACAAAAGATTAGGGCATGTTAGTATGAGAAGAATATCTCAGATTAACAAACTCAATCTGGTCAGAGGACTTCCTAATCTTAAGTTCAGCTCAGATGCTCTGTGTGAAGAATGTCAGAAAGGCAAATTTGCAAAACCTGCTTTTAAATCTAAAAATGTTGTTTCCACCTCTAAGTCGTTAGAACTTCTGCACATAGACTTATTTGGACCAGTGAAAACTGCGTCTGCTAGTGGCAAGAAGTATGGGTTAATGATCATAGATGATTATAGCATATGGACACGGGTAAAGTTCTTAAGACACAAGGATGAGTCACATTCTATGTTCGTTGCATTTTGTAACCAAGTTCAGAATGAAAAGGATCTTAGAATTGTCAAAGTCGGAAGTGATCATGGTGGAGAATTTGAAAATAAAAAATTTGAAACATTTTTTAATGAAAAAGGCATCTTGCATGACTTATCTTTTCCTAGAACTCCCCAACAAAATGGAGTTGTATAACAAAAGAACAGAACATTGCAAAAAATGGCCAGAACAATGATCAATGAGACTAACATTGCTAAGATCTTCTGGGTAGAAGCAATTAACACAGCGTATTACATTCAGAATAGAATCTCTATAAGACATATTCTGGAAAAGACTCCATATGAATTGTGGAAGAACAGAAAGCCCAACATTTCTTATTTCCATCCATTTGGATGCACATGTTTTATTCTAAATACTAAAGATCATCTAAACAAGTTTGACTCTAAAGCACAAAAGTGTATCTTGTTAGGATACTCTGAACACTCAAGAGGGTACAAAGTATACAATACAGAAACACAAATTGTTGAAGAGTCAATAAGTGTTAGATTTGATGATAAGCTTGACCCTTAAAAGTCAAAGCAGAATGAATCTTTTGCAGATATAGAAGTTAAATTCACAGGTACTGAAGACACCTCATCAGAAGTTCTCAACATAGATGCTCCAACAAATTTAGAAAGAAATGTTACAAGTGATCCAGTACCTTCTGTTGATCAACTCCAGAAAAGGTTATCTAGAAGCAGCGTAGGTCACCCAGAAGATAAGATCCTGGGAAAGAAGGATGATCCAATCAGAACAAGATCAACATTCAGAAACTCTGAAGAATCCCTCATGGGACTGGTCTCTCTGATTGAACCAACATCTATTACTGAAGCTCTTCTGGACAATGACTGGATTCTGGCAATACATGAGGAATTAAACCAGTTCACCAGAAATGACGTATGGGATCTGGTTCCCAAACCAAAAGGATTCAACTTCATTGGAATAAAGTGTGTGTTTAGAAACAAACTGAATGAGCAAGGAGAAGTCATCAGAAACAAGGCACGACTAGTGGCACAAGGTTATAGTCAGCAAGAGGGGATAGACTATACATAAACCTTTTCTCCAGTCGCCAGGTTAGAATCTATCAGACTCTTAATATCCTTTGCTATCAATAATAGCATCACTCTATATCAGATGGATGTCAAAAGTGAATTCTTAAATGGTTACATAGATGAAGAGGTATATGTGCACCAACCCCCTGGGTTTGAAAATTCCAAACACCCAGAATATGTTTTCAAACTAAAGAAGTCACTCTATGGTCTGAAACAAGCTCCCAGTGCTTGGTATGAAAGACTAAGTAACTTCCTGTTAGAAAAGGAATTCACCAGAGGGAAAGTGGACACAACCTTGTTCTATAAGACATTTAAGAATGACATTTTAGTTTGTCAGATTTATGTATATGATATCATTTTTGGATCCACTAAACCTTCTCTGGGAAGAGAATTTGCTAAGTGCATGCAGGCAGAGTTTGAAATGAGCTTAATGAGGGAACTCAAATTCTTTCTGGGCATTCAGATAAACCAAACTCCAGAAGGAACTTACATTCATCAAAGCAAATATTTTAGAGAACTTCGTAAGAAATTTGACCTCTCAGAATGTAAGCCCTCAAAGACTCCAATGCATCCCACGTGCATTCTGGAAAAGGAAGAGGTAAGTAAAAAGGTAGAACAAAAAATCTACAGAGGTATGATTGGATCTCTCCTTTATATGAAGACTTCAAGGCCTGATATTTTATTCAGTGTTTGCTTATGTGCTAGATTCCAATTAGATCCTAAAGAATCTCACTTAACAATAGTTAAGTGAATTTTCAAGTATCTAAAAGGTACTACTAATCTGGGTTTGTTTTATAGAAAATCCAATGAATACAACTTAGTAGGATACTGTGATGTTGACTTTGCTGGGAACAAAGTAGAGCGTAAAAGCACTTCTGGAAGCTGCCAGTTTCTAGGAGACAATCTGATCTCATGGACCAGCAAGAGACAGTCCATAATAGCTTTGTCAACAGTAGAAGCTGAATACATAGCAGCTGCTGGATGTAGCACTCAAATGCTATGGATGAAAAGTCAACTTGAAGACTTTAACATATTTGAGAAAGTTAAAAGTACAGTTACCTCAGAATCTATCTATGAAGATCTGAACGTTTCATTTCAAAGGATAGAGGCGTGCAGTTCACACAATCAAACATCTATCATCCTCTCACAAGCTACCTTATGAGGCTGAACACGCGTTCAAATTCTGGAGGGTCCAAGGCTCTGATTGGATGCATTGAGACACTTGTCATTGGTAACTGTTCAATATCTCTCTAAATCCCCTAATTTCAGGTGTCATTAATTCAATATAATCATTACTTATTTTTCTCTTTCTTACTGATTACATTTTATAAAGAACTTATATAAACTCAATTTACTAATTGATTCATTCACGTTTTACCATCTTCAATATTCTCTCTTGTTCTAGTTTCTTTTTCAAAAACCCCTTCCATCAATTTTCTTCAAAGAATCCGTGTGAACAATGGCATCATCATCAAGTCTCAAGAATCTCAACAGTGCTCCTAATTCTTCATCAACTGAACAGTATGAAGAGCCCATTAGAACGCTACTCACTCCGGTTGACAACCTTGAAGTTCTCTATGAATTGATCGTTGATTTTGAAAGCTTACAAGAAAATGGGTTTAATTTGTATGAATATGTAACTGCACAGGGATGGAACAGATACTTTCATCGTCTATTGGGTCCAACTTTTCCCATTCTTGTTAAAGAATTTTGGATTCATGCTACCTCATCCAACCACCAGGTCACATCATATGTTATGGGGAAGAAGATAATTATTACAAAAGATTTAATTGGGAAACTCATTGGATACAATTGCGGTGGAGTCAGATGCATTGATATGGCTGATAAGTGATCTGACCTAAAATCTATTGCTAGGGAAATCTTCACTTTTGAAAAGACATCCAACAAGATTAGAGATTTGAAGGACCATTACAGAATCAGGGATAGAATAATTCTGGGATGTATCAATCACAGGAAGCCCACAAGCTCCCCTGATTATATCAATATTGATCAATAGTTTCTTATTTACTTCATTGCAAAGAAGACCAAGATAAACCTTCCACATTTGCTATTCAACCATCTCAGAACAAGTGTGAAAGAGACAAGAGAATAAGAAAGAACTAAGAGGGATTGGATTCCTCTAGAAAGATTGATTTCAGATATTCTAACATAAAACAGGCTGATAGAACACCTGACAAAGGCTCAAGAAATCAGTACTCTGGAAGCAACTGCTGGGAAACCTTTAAATGCCAAGAATCTGAAGAAAATGAAGATTATTGAGAACATTAAGAAGGAACCAATAATTGCTTCTCATGAGGTCATCACTTCTAGTAGAATCCCTCTGAAGGATTTGCCACTATTTTCTGAGATATATGCCTCTCCAGAGATCATAGTCAGATACCTTGAAGCTTGCAAGGATGATGAGACTATTCCAGAAATCAACATCCAAGATTTGCACAAGCCAGCTCTAGTGGTTGTGCTAAATAAATCCAGAAAGAGGAAGGCATCAGGAGAAGGATCCTCTCAGAGGACACCCAAAGCTGTGAAAAAGAAAGGTAACCCTTCCTTTGTTTCTGTTGTAGAATCAATAGTTATTCCAACATCTGAAACCATTCCCCCTTAACAAACAGAAAATACTTCACCCCAAACATTTGAGGATTTTGACATAGAGTTTGACCCATATGTAAATCTTGGAAATTTCTTGAATGAACCTCACTCCCCCAATCCAAATCCAAATCCAGAACAACATCAACCAGAACTTTCTAGAGTTATATCTGATATTGAACTGTTTGATCAAGACTTTGCCTCACCACTCCCAAAAAATCCAAGCACTCAACCTCAACAACCAGAAAATCCACAACCACGCTCTCCTTAATCAGAAAATCCACAACCACACTTTCCTCAACCAGAAAATCCACAAACACACTCTCCTCAACCAGAACATCAAAACCTCAACACACCCCAACCAGAAAATGAAAACCCTCTCACTCCTCAATCTGAAAACCCATCTTCTGAAATACCTGAACCATAAATTTAACACGCTATCGCAAACCAATCAGAAGACTCCCTTTCAAACTCTGATACCACTACCCTAATTCCTGAGATGACATAACCTCTTACGGTTCGTTTACCTCTCTCCATTCATGATATTCCAGAAATACCTTCACCATATGAATCCACTCCACCAAACACCCCTCAGTCACCAATCTTGATTTCTGACTCTTCCACTCCCTCACCTATCAACCGTCCAACTGACAACCTCAGACTTGTCATTGATCTACAAGTGCTGGACCAACTAATTTCCACCTTAAACAAAATTGCCACCCCAAACCTAAACCAACCTCAAGCAAATCAGATGTTGGTAAGAATCTGTTGATTTTTGAAACAGAAATACAGGAATGGATTACTTCTTTGAAGCAAGCAATTCAAGAGATTTCTAATCCTGCTGCTTCTGATTCTCTGTGGGAAAGATTCAAAAAATGACTCAACTCTGAAACCCAGAAGCTGAAAGAATTGAGCTATGAAAGGGCTCAGCAGAACTTCAGTGATCAGCTGAGAGCCTTCAAATATCAAGTTCTGAGCCAGTGGGACAAGAAATAAATTCTTCTGCTGGATAATGCTCCCTGGAATAAGCACCAACCTTCAGAAGCCACTGTACCAGATTCTGATAGTCACTCTCTGACTACTACTCCAGAAAAGGTGATTGCAACAGAAGAAGTTGTTCAATCAGAAGAGGCTACAGAGCATTCTGAACGACATACAACCCCTGAAGATACACCAAATTCGTCTCTAGTCATGCAAACTCTGGAAGAGTTGAAGAAGGAGAATGCCTTAATCCATGCCAGACTGGATAAGCAAGAGGACACAAACAAAGATATCAAGGATATATTAGATAAACAAGAAGATACAACAAAAGAAATCAAAGACATTATGGGAAAGCATGAAGAATCAAACACTCATATTAAGAGCTTGTTGGAAGCGTTTTTCACACGTCTTCCCCCTCCTTATATTTTCTTTAAATGTTTATCTGTATTTTTATTTTTCATCTTATCCTCCTTGTTTCTCAAAATTGTCATTGCATTTTGTTTTCAATATAAATCATCTTTTTGACTCTGATTATATTGCTTTTTGATACCTGACAAAGAGGGGGAGAAAGTAAGATATTTTCAATAACAATATATCGGGACAAAGTCTCAAACATTCTGAATATCTTAACCTCTATGTTTTTCTGAAAAGCTTGAACATGAACATATTTTGATAAGGACAGAAGGAGATGCATCAAAAGCTCTGACGAGAAGGAACTTCAGGGAAGTAACTCATCTATATCTGAGTAATCAACTCAGGGGGAGACTCTCCTAAAGCTTTTTGTTCTATATTTTTCATTGAAAATCCTAGTTTTTGTCATCATCAAAAAGGGGGAGATTGTTAGAACATAGTTTGATTCTACAACCCTTAATTAGAGTTTTGATGATAAAAAACACAAAGAACAAATATGCACTCTAAATTTGTGTTATTTTGTATGCAGAAGTTCTTACCGAAACAACATCAGAAATTAAGTTACAGAAGCTTTCAAGCTGAGGTAATCAAAATCTGCTCTGAAAAATGATGATCAGAATCTGTGCTGAAGTGAAGAGTACTCTGATTCTGAACAGAAGTTTAATATACCATCAGATCCTCACATCTCTGAGTCATCAATGTTCTGAAGCAATTGCAGCATGCAAGATTCTAAGTTCTGAAGCGTTACTTCTCATTTAAGACAACATCATATGCAACAACTTCATTCAGACAAGAATATTCTCAATATGGAAATAGCATTGAACATCCATTATCACGCTTTATGTTGGACAAGATTTCCACGCCTATATAAACAAGCTTAGAGGACAAATCGTTTACGATTCTGACACAACTGAAAATACCTCTCAAACGCTGCAATCTTACATATTCATATATACACTCAAAATTGTGTAAAATATCACAGTAGTGATACAGTTTTTGTAAGGAAAAACAACAGTACACAGTTGATTATTTTATCTTGATTAATCTAGTTTTCCTTGAGATAAACCGGGTTGTGGTTGTACTCAAGAAGACTTTGGCAGTTGTCAAAGTTGTGTTGTAATCAGTTTTGATTAGTGAATTAAGTCCTCGTTGGAGAGAGGCAAAATCACCTTGGCGGGTGGACTGGAGTAATTTGAGATCAAATGAACCAGGATAAAAATATCGTGTCTATTGCGCTTTTGATTTTAAGTTTCAATTCAACCCCCCTTCTTGTGTTTTTCACTTCTTCACAATTCAGATACGATCTAGAGACGAATGTTATTCTGACACTCATTCAACACATGTTTCAAGTACAGTTCAGATACGATTCAGAGACGGATGTCATTCTGAAACTCATTCAACACATGTTTCAAGTACAGTTCAGATACGATCCTGAGACGGATGTCATCATGACACTCATTAAATACATGTTCAAGTACAATCACGACATAGATCCATCCACAAAATCTCTGTATGTACTTTTTCCAGCATGGTACAAGGAGGAAGAGACAGTTGGAAGCAAAGTCATTATCACATACAAGCCAGTGATACTTATATTCCCCACAGAGCCTAGACAACCAAGGTTCGACCTCCGTATCCCCAAGCAGGAATTCCTTCCCCAGCAGGTTCCTTCAGAAAGCTGATATCTGTATTCCCCAACCGAGTTTTATAATCATGAGTAGTTTATAAATCCATCTCCCGAGCAGAGTTTATTTCTCTGACAGCGGAAGCTCAATCTCCAACAGAGCTCTTCTCTCCAGCAATGGAAGTTCATCCCTAGCTGAGTTTATTTCTCCAAATCAGCAGATCTTCCAACAAAGTATCTTTCTTCCCTACAGAGTCATTCCCCCGCAGGATTGTTCTCAGACAGAGTCTCTCCCGGCAGAATATTCTCAAGCAGAATGGATGTAAATCTCCAGCTAATCATCTTCGATCACTATCCCCAGCGGAAACAAAGAACTCAACTCCTTATACTCTCCAGCAGCAGTCCAGGATTTATTTTCCCCAGCTAGAGAATATCACAATAGCATTGCATATCCATACATCATGGCATGTGCATACATATTATAAAACACAATCTCATTTATTTTGAGAACATCATTACTCAATACATTTCATACATCATGACATTACATACGACTAACTCTTTAACTTTCAGGGAAAGATGCAATCAAGTTCTCACAAGTTCTCTCTGGTTCAGTCAAACCGGCACCAAGGTTTCTATTCCAGTTGAAGATATTCCAACATTTTTCAAGATTTTCTATGGTTCAGTCAAACCGATACTAAGGTTTCTATTCTAGTTGAAGATGTTCTAAGACTTTCGCCGGGGTCAGCCGGATCGCCGCTAAGATTCTCCTGACTTTTATGCCGGTCAAAGTTAATCCGAGACCTCTCCCGGGACCAGTCAAATCGATACTAAAATTTCTCTCCCATGTTTAAGTTCTCACAAATTTTCCCTGGTTCAGTAAAATCGATACTAAGATTTCTATTCTAGTTCAAGCTATGAAGCCCGGAAATTGACCGGATAATATCTTGATCTCTCCAAAATACTACGAAGCCTGGAATCGACCAGATAGTGGTATATCTCAAATTGAAGCTATGAAGCCTGGAAATTAACTGGATAACAACTTAATTTCCCCATCATACAGTGAAGCCTGGAATCGACCAGATAATGGTATATCTCAGATTCGAGCTATGAAGCCCGAAAATCGACCGAATAATATCTTGATTTCTCCAAAATACTATGAATCCTGGAGTCGACTAGATAGTCGTATAAGACACCGTGAAGCCTGGAATCGACCAGATAACGGTATAAGACGCTGTGGAGACTGGAGCATGACCAAATAGCGGCAAGAGACACTGTGAAGCCTGAAGCACGGCCAGATAACAGTATAAGGTACTGTAAAGCTTGGAATTCAACCAAATAGCAGTTTACTCGGCCAATTACTATGAAGCCCGTAAATCGATCGGATATTAGTATGCCTTAAATTCAAGTTTAAACCCGGACGCGACCGAATAACCGCTTAATTCCTTCTGAAGCCTGGAACACGACCAAATAAGAATTGAGAAATTGCAAGGCCTGGAGCACGACCAGATAGCGAGTTTAATCTCATCTCCCCAGTAAGTCACTGTGAAACCTGGAGCACGACTAGATAACAGTTAATCTTATTATCCTCAGCAAGTCATTGTAAAGTCTGAAGCACGACCATATAGCAGTTCATTTTCATCTCCTCGACTAAGAAATGATTCCTCAGTAGAGTAACGGACAACTGAAGCTCCTAAAATTCTATTTCTCCCAAGACAGAGACCAACATTCCTCAGCAGATTCCTCCTCAGCGACAGGAACAAGAATTCTCATCAAAGGAATATCTCGGGAAATCAACATCCTATAGATGGCATATTTAAGCCCATCTCCGACGATTCTCCATCATATCCTTCAGATGGCTTCTTTAAGCCCATCTCCGGTGACCTTCCGTCATATCCTCCAAATGGCATCTGTAAGCCCATTCCCGATATTACCTACACAGCCAAGTATCATTTCAGACGAGTGCAAATTTCTGGGTACTCTAGTGTTCAATCATCTTCCACCTTTAGATTATGAAAGGTAGACAGCCAATCTATATCCTCAGGTTTAAGAAGATTGAACAGGGGAAGCTGTTGTACCCCAAAATTTGCCCTCTCATTTTATTCAACACATGCCAATTGAGGTCCTCAATTTTCTCAGGGATGCCCAAGAGTTGACCAGACAAACTCTCTTCTAAGGCAATGTACTTCAAACTAGGGTTTCCATTTTTATCGGGATGGTTAAACTCCAAAGGTCCCAAATTCCTTCCATGGTCCTAATAGGTTCTCAAGATCATCCATGTCAAGTTTCATGCCTTGCACAAAAAGTTTGCTCAGTCAACTACTCAGATGCCTGAAAGTCAACTACACTAGGTCAAAAGTCAACGGTGGCCCACATACAGTCAAACTTCAAGATATCTGATAAACATCCACATTTTGAAGTTATATCCATCACTTGATCAAGGTTTGATCATGATTCCCCAAGGAATTCCCCAAATTCATCAAAACCCAAAAGTTGCTAAATTAGGGTTTCTTAGGAAAAGTCAACCAAACTTTGACCAAGCATAACTTCTTCATACTTTATCAGAAATTTTCCATCCAAGGCTCATTTTTAAGAGGATGCAATTAACTACAATTCATATTCATTCCACAAGTTCAAAATATGCACTCATCAAAAGATATGAATTTCTACATTATAGGTCCTATTGAAAAGTCAACAAAAACACCTTTTGGGTCAAAGCTTCTTACATGAATATGGAAGACCCAATTGAGATGATACCAAAAGGGTTGTTTAGAGGATATCCTAAGATTTCTAAAATGTCCAAGAACACCTCTCTAGGGTTAAAATTGGAAGAGATATGCCTTGTCAAAGTTGACCATTTTTGCAAAATTGCCAAAAGTCAAATGTGCTCAAAAATGCATTTTTTTGTCAAATGGGCCTAGTTTTTCATGATTGAATCTTGTTTGTGACATGGTCCACGCCCCAAATCAACATCTACACTTTATTTGCTTCATTATTTATTTAATTTTGATTTTTTATCATTTAAAATTCAAATTAAATCAAATAAATAGCAAAAAATGCAAAAGATTGATTTTTGATCTGATTTCTTGTAGGAGTCAAATCCAATTAGGATGACAAATCAGATCAAATCGTGCAAAGAAAATTGAACCAAAAATTGGCATGATTAGGCCTATTTTGGAAACATATCATACAAGAACAAAATCAAATCCAATATTCATAATGTTCAAAGATACAATGTGTTTTTGTTGACCTAATTTGTTCTAATATATGCTGAACAAGAATAATGCAAAAAAACAGGGATTGGCAGGCGTGAGAACTCCAAACAAAACTCAAATTTTTGGAGAAAAGTGGTGAATCAATTTCAAGCTTTGAGGGCAATTCAAAGCACTTCAACACTGCTAATTGTTTCCTGGACCTTCCCAGAAGCTAACACGACCATTTGCACGGTCCAAAGCTCCATGAATCATCATATAATACTCTCACGGTTTGTCACTTCTTCCAAATTTGTATCTATTTATTCTTGCATTGTTAACATGTTTTGATTGCATATTCATGTTCATATGAATGCCTGAAATCTTTCTGTATATTTAATTCCCAGCTTTGATACGTAAATGATGAATTGCCATTATTAGGGTTTTATCCTCCATTTTAGGGCTTTATTATACAGGTAAAATCAGGGCCAAATATGAGTATTATCATGCTCACGAGATCAAGCCTGGTTGATTGGCATATTTAGAATTGATTTATCTTACTTGTTTGAGGTTTTTGAAAGATGCAGGGTTATAGTTACAGACACAGGCCGTAGGTAAAAGTCCCCAACCTAAAATGAAGGATCTATGAGGAAGACAATGGCGTGTCCCTGCCTGATTGGGCAATTCAAATTTCACGCGTTTTTTTTGTCATTCACATTATTTTATATAAAATATATTGTGGTTATTTTATTAACAACTAAACATTGTAGCCCAGTGGTGAAGCGCGCGTTTGGAAGTGGAGAGGACCTGGGTTCGATCCCAGGTCCAAGCGTTTTATTGTTTTCTCAATGTGTAATTACAGATCTAGTGCATTACACTGCCATACGCCCACCATGCACCACAAAATCCAGCCAATGGATTCATAATCAAGCCAGATCCAACGCCCAACATTCAAGGCATACCATGGACCATCAGAAAGAGCATCACACTGAATCTAACGCAAGGATTGGGCTCAGTTATCTTGGGCTTGACAAATTCAAGTCAAAAAATGGTATCCCGGTGGATTGAAAACACCCGAAAAGGAGGTCCAGGAAAAAGTTAGGGATTCAAAGCATATCACTATGTCCCATTGGATCACCTTGCAACCAGACTTCAGCATCAGCTATCAAGCTCAAAGGTCACCGATCAATCCAGTCAGCTTCGAACAAGTAGCAAAGTGATGAGACGATCAAAGACATAGTGGCAATAGCAGAATTGAAGCTCAATGGGATTATTACACATAGTTGTTTTCTTATCTTTGTACACAACATTGTATAACTTTCATTTTCACGGCGGCGCTCTCTTACTAGAGCGTCACCCTCTTTGTACACAACGCCTGTTATAGGAAAACTTCAGAAATTAATATAAGTCATTTTTACAAAACCATTTGTTTTTCTTTTTCTGTTTTGTTTTGCAAAAACGTCCAATGATTTATTCTTTACATATGCATTTAAATATGATTGCTATTCACAAATATTTGCATAAGAAACAGAAAGACAATTGCTTATAACTTAAGGAACAGGGGAAAAGACTAAAAAACCATGTCAATTCCGACAGTTACTCCTTCCAACAAGTACAGGGGCAGGTACCATTTTGAAACAAGGTCACCATTACATGTGACCCTGTGACGTCTATGCTCCCCACAGAGTAGAGAGAACCAAAAGTCTTGACATCGGCTTCCCCAAACAGGAGCTACTTTCCCCAGCAAAGTTCCTTCAAAGAGTCGACGTCTATATTCCCCAATTGAATTTTATAATCACAAGCGGTTTATAAAGCTTTCCCCCGAGTAGAGTTTATTTCTCTGACTCCATAAGTTTATCCTAAGCAGAGTTTATTTCCCTGAATGCAGAAGCTAAATCCCCAACAAAGTTTATTTCTCTGGCTACAGAAGTTCATCCCCCAGCGGAGTTTGTCTCCCTGAATCCACTACGCCAAAAATAAGCTTTAGCAGCACACATACGAAAGCTCTTTTAGGAAAACACGCTGCTATAGGTTTTAAAAAAAATTCGCTTAAAAAAAGTGCTTTCAAAGGGTTCCTTAAGAAAGCGCTGCTAAAGGTCACCCTTAGAAAGCGCTTTTTGAGAAGCGTTGCTAAAGGGTGCCTTTCAGAGGGTACCTTAAGAA
Organism: Vicia faba; assembly: GCA_948472305.1. Lineage (NCBI taxonomy): Eukaryota > Viridiplantae > Streptophyta > Magnoliopsida > Fabales > Fabaceae > Vicia > Vicia faba. The sequence continues at coordinate 714,905,777 of OX451736.1, forward strand.
AGCGCTTTTCAAAAGCGCTGCTAAAGGTCAGCCTTAGAAAGCGCTTTTCCAAAGCGCTGCTAAATTCGACCTTTAGAAAGCGCTGCTATAGGGTATGCTACGAAAGCGCTTTTTTATGTAAAAGCGCTATTATACATGACCATTAGAAAGCGCTTTTAAAAGCGCTTTCGTAGGTTGTTTTATAATAAATTTTATTGATTTTGATTAAAGGTGTGTTCGTATTGTGGCTGTTTTGTTTCCTTTCTTCCAACCCAACCCCCAAATTCGTTCCTTCTTCGTCCTCTCACGGTAGCCTCTTTCCGTTCAATCGCCACCATCGTCAACTCTCATCGCCGCCGCACGACTCATCCCTCTCTTCACAAGGTTCAATCTCTCGCGAACTGCACCGATTATTTAATTTATGTATTCTAAAATCAGTTTAGGTTTTCGTTGATTATTATTTTCTTCATCATTCACAGTGTATTGGTTGTTGTTGTTGTTTGATGATTTTTGAATGTTTCCTAAAACCCTTTGATGATTTTTTTTTACCTTTTTTTTGGAGTAATGGGAGGTTTAGTGTTAGATGATTATGTTTTAAAAGTTATTGAGGGTTTATTAAATAATCGGGCACATAATATTTTCTTGAAAGCCATAGTGACATACAAAATTCTTGTTTCATTGATTAGCAAGCACAGTTAGTGTTTCTCACTCACACTAGTTGGACGAAAGGTTGTGATTCTCGATTAAGGCTCTCTGTCTTTTGATGTTTGTTTAATGTGTTTTGGAAATTAATCAGTTTCTTTAACTTCTTCAGGACCTTCCGATTCAGAGCAACATATCTCACCGGAGAACTCAAACGTGTCAAATCGTCAGAAAACAAGAGCCATATATCTCACCGGAGAACCGCTTGCCACAGGAGAACCGTCAGGTGATTGTTTCTTCTTTTCAATCTATACAAAATATTTTGTCCTTTTTGTTTATTACAAAATTTCGTAGCAGAAAACATATCTTAGACTAAAATGAGGCCATGCCATATATAAGAAACAGATGAAGTTTGGTATAGGGTAGCCCTTGAGTTTGATGAAACAAGGGTGTACTAGTATATAAGAAACGGACATGTAGAGGGTTGTGCTAATGATGTTGTCTTGTGTTAGTGAATGGTGGTGGAAATTATGATTCATTAACAAACGGGGTTCCCATTTCACATTACCATTCATTATTATGTATCTATATATCTATATCTATATGTATATTTAATTAGAGATAATGTAAAGTGATTAATTAACTTGTTAATGAGATGGATAAAGAAACAAAAACAACTTTTTAAGGTAACAAAATGCATGCTTATATAAAATTGTGAGAGTTAAGAATTGTGATTAGTGATGTAATCATAAAATGTGATTAGTTGATAGAATAAAATGAATTTAGTGAAAAGTATTGAGTATTGGTTTTGTTATATGGTTGTGCAAGAGCAAGTGCAAGTTTTGAGTATTGGTTTTGTTTTCTAATTTATCATTTAGCTCAGATTGACTCAGAAACCGTAAACCATGGATAAGACATGGATGTATTCCAATCGATTGTCGAAAGAGTACGAGAATGGGGTATCGGAATTCGTTAAGTTTGTTGTTGCGCACGCCGAAGACCCCGGTCGAATGACATGTCCTTGTTTGTGTTGCTGTTATGGGAATCAGGTTGACGCGGTTCAGTTGGCATCGCATCTAATACGGTATGGAATTGATAGAAGTTATACATGTTGGAATATGCATGGTGAGAAAAGTGACAGGAATGATGAATCGGGGGATAATAGGACCTATGCTTCAAACGACAATGGCACAAATACATACGATTATGATCGAGTTGAAGAGATTGCAGAAGCGCTTGAAGAAGATCTTAATTATTGTCCCAAAATGTTCGAGAGGTTGGTAAGCGATGCAGAGAAACCGTTGTATAATGGTTGTGCAAAATTCACAAGATTGTCTGCGGTATTAAAGTTGTACAACTTAAAGGCGAGCAATGGATGGTCGGATAAAAGTTTCACAGAGTTATTAGCCCTTATGAAAGATATGCTACCAGAGGATAATGTTCTCCCCAATCTAACGTATGAGGCCAAAAAGATGTTGTACTCTATTGGCATGAGCTATGACAAGATACATGCCTGTCCAAAAGATTGCGTTTTGTTTCGAAACGAGTATGCATCATTAAATGAGTGTCCTAAATGCGGTGCCCCTCGATATAAGAAAAAGTTGTCTTCGGCAAAAGTCTTATGGTATTTTCCTATAATTCCGAGATTTAGACGGATGTATCATAGTGAAACCGATTCAAGACACTTAACTTGGCATGTAGATGAAAGAATTGTTGATGGAAAGTTTCGACATCCGGCAGATTCACCACAGTGGATGAAAATTGATAATGATTATCCTGAATTTGGAAAAGACGCAAGAAACCTTCGCTTGGCATTGTCTACTGATGGAATGAACCCACACGGTATTCAAAGTATCTCGCATAGCACATGGCCTGTAATTCTTATGATTTATAACCTACCTCCGTGGCTATGTATGAAGCGTAAGTACATGATGTTATCTATGTTAATTTTTGGGCCTAAACAACCAGGAAATGACATAGACGTATATTTGGAACCTTTAATCGAAGATTTGAAGATTTTGTGGGAGAACGGTGTGGAGGTTTATGATGGGTATAGGAAAGAAAGTTTCAACTTGAGGGCGATGTTGTTTGGAACAATTAACGATTTTCCAGCCTACGGAAATCTATCCGGGTATAGCATTAAAGGTGAAAAAGCGTGTCCTATCTGTGAAGATGGAACCGTTACAATGCGATTGAAACTTTGTCAGAAGAATGTCTTTCTCGGTCATCGTAGATTCTTAAATTCTAAACATCAATATCGTGGATGGAGAAAAGCGTTCAATGGAGATACCGAACAACATAGAGCTCCGCCTGGATTGACAGGTGATCAATTATTTGAAAAGGTGAAAGATGTGAGTATTCAGTTTGGCAAGCCTTTTGCACATAAAGTTGTTACAGGTGGGTGGAAGAAGAGGTCGATTTTTTTTTAATTGCCATATTGGAAATCTTTGTACGTAAGACATTTTCTTGATGTTATGCATATTGAAATAAATGTATTTGACAATGTTATTGGTACGTTACTCAATATAAAAGGGAAGTCTAAGGATGGTCTTAAAGCAAGGGAGGACATGGTAGAGATGGGAATAAGAACTGAATTGGGACCCGTGAAAAAAGGAACACGAACATATCTACCACCTGCTGTTTACACTCTATCCAGAAAGGAGAAAAAAATATTGTGTAAGTTCCTAAGTGAGGTTAAAGTTCCAGAAGGCTACTCATCAGATATTAGAAGACTTGTGTCTATGCAAGACCTCAAGTTAAAGAGTTTAAAGACGCATGATTTCCATGTTATAATGGAACATTTTCTACCGATAGGTATACGTTCTATTCTTCCAGAAAAAGTAAGAAGCACAATAACTAAACTGTGTTTTTTCTTCAAGTCAATTTGCAGCAAGGTGATCGATCCTGAGATCTTACCAACATTGTAAAAAGAAATAGTTGTTACTTTGTGTGATCTTGAAATGTATTTCCCTCCCTCGTTTTTTGACATAATGGTTCATCTTGTCGTTCATCTTGTCAAAGAGACACAACTGTGCGGACCAGCTTATATGAGATGGATGTACCCTACTGAACGTTATATGAAAATATTAAAAGGGTATGTGAAAAACCAAAGTCGACCAGAGGGTTGTATTGCTGAACGATATATTGTTGAAGAAGCGATTGAGTTTTGTACTGAATATCTGTCAAATGTTCAATCAATTAGACTCCCCAAATCTCACATTGTTGAAAAAAAAGAAGGTAAGAAGCTAATTGGAAATAAAGTTGTGACAGTATCAATGGTCGAACGGGATCAAGTGCATTTGTATGTTCTGCATAATGAGCTTGAAGTTGAGCCGTATGTTGAAATTCACAAGGGTGTTCTTCGAGGTTTAAATCCGAATAGAAATGAGAATTGGATTGTACGAGAGCATAATCGAAGTTTCATACCATGGTTTAAGGAACATATTTATTCAAAGTATCGTTCAGATCATGCTTCAGTAACAGAAAGATTGAGATATTTAGCATACGGTCCAAGTTTAGTTGTGTTTTCTTATAGCGCATATGCAATTAATGGATACACATTTTATACCAAAGAACAGGATGACAAAAGTACTATGAAAAATAGTGGTGTCACCTTGATCGCTGAAGCAATGCATATATCAAGTGTGAAGGACTTAAACCCAAAATTTGCAAACCTGTCATATTTTGGGGTTATCGAGCGCATTTGGATGTTTGATTACGAGAAGTTTTAGATTCCTATATTTGGTTGCAAGTGGGTTGAAAATAATAATGGCATACGAATGGATAAGTCAGGTTTTTTGCAAGTGGATCTTAATAGGGTGGGGTACAAAGATGAGCCTTTCATTCTAGCCTCTCAAGCTAAACAAGTGTTCTATGTCAATGATCCGACAAGTACGAAATGGTCTATAGTGCTATTATCTAACAGTAATTGATGAAAGCATTGGAGATCAAAGTGATATTGGTGTTGACATTGAATCTTTAACCATAACTGATCAAAATGATAATGAATCATGTATTAGAAACGATCATAATGAGGGTATTTGGATCAATCCAACTGTCCGCGTTGTTAAGAGACGAGTAGAACACATTCCTACCAAGAAAAGAAAGAGACCTTAGTGAAAAGGGTAACAATATATATAATTATAGCCTATATCATTCAATAAAATTTAATTTGTCATTTCATTTTTATTTGTCACTTCATTTTTATTTGTCATTTCATTTTTATATTTGTCATTTCATTTTAATTTGCCATTTCATTTTTATTTGTCATTTCATTTTTATATTTGTCATTTTATTTTTATTTGCCATTTCATTTATATTTGTCATTTCATTTTAATTTGTCATTTCATTTTTATTTGTCATTTCATTTTTATATTTGTCATTTCATTTTGGTTTGTCATTTCATTTTTATTTTTTTTTCATTATTACAGGTCAAATGGCTAGTAATCAAGAAAACTCAAAAGATGCAAATGCTCCTGAAAATGCTCCTGAAAATACTCAAGAAAATACTTCAGAAAAGACTTCAGAAAAAGATATTACACGAGGTATAACTATTATGAGGGGAATCATCCGTGATAGAGATGGAGGAGTAGCATATAATGTAGAATGGAATGATAATGACCAATTAATTGGGTCTAATGCTGCAAAGTTGACAAGCTACATTAGTATGCTTGTTCGTATACACATTCCGATCACCACTCCTAGATGGAAAAGAGGAGAGTTGGATGAGGCTAAGGAGAAAGTTTGGACTGAGATAAAGATACATATATGGTTTTTGTTATTTGCTTTATCTTGACGATAATATGTGTTTAAATTTCTTTTACTAACACACTTTATGCGTATGTTTTTTTGTAGAGGTCTTTTAACATTGAAGATACCCGTAAAAAGTATATAATGGGTTTGGCTGGAAAAAGACACAGAGGGTGGAGAATATTTTTAACAAACAAGTATCTTAAAGATGATGAAGGAAATTTTCTTGAAGAGGATCCGGAACGTCCAAAGAAATATGAGAACTTCATTACACCTGAATAATGGGTTGGTTTTGTAGGCCAAAGAAGAGACGATAATTTCAAGAAAGTGAGTGCTATCAATCGCGAGAGAGCGTCAAAACCCGCATATCCATACAAAAAAGGGCGTTTGGGATATGCTCGCTTAGAGGAAAAAATTGTAAGTAAATATAAACTCTACGATCTTATTAATTCTCTCAATGTGTTATAGTTGATGATCTTAAGACTTCCGTCATTGCGTAGTTAGAAGAGACGAAAAGTGACACAACATCACTACCGACACATTTGTTGTGGAAGGAAGCCCGTGTGGGCAAGGATCAAGTTGTTAATCCCGATATTCAACATGTGTATGATGAATGTGTAAGTATAAGATTATGTCTTTAGTTAAATCAATTAATGTTTATTAATATTTAAGTAATTTTTTATCTCCACTAATAATTTTTTATATGTAATTGAATTACAGGAGACCTTGTCGCAATCGGTATCCCCAGGTGAGGATCATCAGGATACCAGGAGCGTACTTAGTCGAGCACTAAATATTGCTGAGTATCCGGGTCGGGTGAGGGGTAAAGGTCATGGTGTGACTCCAACCTCTTTGTATAAGCATCCAAGGAGAAGAAATCCTAGCAATGCCGAAGTGATGCAAACATTGCAGGATTTACAAGCTCAAGTTCGTGAATTGCAGGAGGATAAAGAGAGATATATGGCGGTAAAGAGAAGTTCACAATTGAAAGAAACTAGTGACAAAGATAGTATCAACTGTCAGCATAAATTTCCCGAGGTAATTTTCAATATATATCCGTTATTATTATAGAATATTTTTAGTCACTTCTAACGGTTATTATTGGTTTAGGACATTTCATCTTGCCAGCTATACCTATCGTCACCGACTTATCGACTAGTTGGCAAGGGAAAAGTCCATAACAGTTCAGGAGATTTACTTCATAATAGACCGCTTCCGGATGGACACATGAAAGTATCGGTTGACATTGCTTTAGATATGGATGCATTGCTGCCGGTACCTGACATTGTTGCTGAGACCACATTGTTGCGAGATGCAATAGGATCTTTTGTTGCATGGCCATCAGACCTTATTTTCATAGATGATCAGGTATGTTGAAAACAATTATGAATCTTTAAGTCTTCAACTGTCAGTACTGACCTCAGTTATTTCCACGGTAATTATAGACTCCTACAACACCCGTATCTAAGGGTAAAGGGATTTTGCGGCACGACGAGTCTGACGTATCACCAAAAGAGGTACGTTTAAAGTGTTAATTATATGATCCAAATAAAAAACTGCATAATTTTATAATTTAACCGAGTTTATATGATTTTTAGGTACCTTTTCATGGGTCACAACAAGTGAGCCAGAAAATCGTTGGCGTACCACCCAAGAAAAAGGTGCCTACTAGATTTTTCCCTCGATACCGGCAGTGTCTTGAAACAATAGTGGGAACAACAAATTTGATGGATGGTGGTATTCGTCAAATGGATATGGATCAAGGTATCTTTGGTTTTCCTTGCACCGAAATAATTGGACATGAGGACGTGGAACAAATTTTCCGTCATAAAGAATTGGGCGTCAGTATTATGCACGCATACATCCGGTAACCCCATCTTTATATTATGTAATTAGCTGAAATCTTTTTTAAACATTTTCAATGAATATACTCTAATGTTAATTATGTTTTTATTTAAGGCTGTTATATGACAAATTGATGCGCGGGAATCAATTGTCAAACAGATTCCGTTTTGTGTCTTCCTCCCGTGTCAGCGGAGCGACAATTGGTAGGGAACCGGATTCAGTAAGAGAGCACTTAGTCGAAAGATTCATGGCAACTAGCAATACAGAAAGCTTATATCTTTGGGCGTATAATACTATTCCTACAGGGTTACATTTTCATTCTAAGTTCATTTTAATATTTGTAATTTTTGCGTAGAAAAATTTCTTCTAAACTGTTGTTTTAATTTATAGACGTCATTGGTTGTTGGTTGCTATTGATCCTATAAAAGAAGTGGTCTATTATCTGAATTCGGTTGACGGTGATTGGACAAATTATCCGGATATGAAGTTAATGATTGATACGTAAGTGAGATTATTCTAAATATTTGTGTGTATTTATGTATTTAATTATTTCTGTGACATTGTTCTAAATATATATTTTTATTTTGTTAGAGCGATACAAGTATTCCGGTGTCAAAGAGAAGCTCAGTTACGACGGTCTAAATCAAACAACATTAATTGGATCAAAGTGCAGGTATATTAATTTCCACTATTTTGCTTATAATATTTACGCTATTTGATAAAACAATACAACTATATATTCTTATTTGTTTTTCTATGTAGTGTCCTCAACAGCAAAACGGTATAGATTGCGGATACTTCGTTATGCGGTTTATCAAAGAAATCATTAAACTGAATCAAATAGAGATTCCAGTCACGGTATGAATTTATAACTTAGGATTTATTTTATTATTTCTCGGATATTTCATATAATTTTTTAATTTTAACTAAATCATGCATATTATGTTTTGTTATGTAGTACTTCGATGAGTACAAATGTGCATATTACACGAAACTTCAGTTGGAAGAAACCAAAGAGGAGTTGTGTCAATATTTTATTGAGCAGAGAATAACATAAGGACTGGTTTAGTTGTTGTTAGGGTTGATTTTGTAAGACTGGTTTTGAGTTACAATACTGATAACAATGGTTTATATATAATAGATACAAAAATGGTGTATATAATTTTTGGTATATGAATTTGGTATACAAAAATGCATTACCGCTATTTATGAATTACAGGTTATGGCAACTGGTTTATATAAATAATATACTGCAAACAATGCAGGTATATGAATTATATAAATTATACCTCTAAAAAAAACACCCTATGAAAGCGCTTTTTGGAGAAAAGCGCTTTCATAGGTAGACCTATGACAGTGCTTTTTCACATTAAGCGCTGTCTAAGGTAAACATATGACAGCGCTTTTCCAAGAAAAAGCGCTGCTAAAAGACAACCTATGAAAGCTTTTTTCCAAAAAAAGCGCCACCATTGAAAGCGCTTTTTCATAAAAAACGCTGCCAAAAGCCTACTTAAGAGAGCGCTTTTAGAAAAAGCGCTGCCAAAAGCCTACTTAAGAGAGCGCTTTTTAGAAAAAGCGCTGCCATAAGGGTACTTAAGAGAGCGCTTTTTAGAAAAAGCGCTGTCATAAGTAGACCTACGAAAGCAATTTTCATTAAACAAAAAGCGCTGCTAAAACCTATAGCAGCGCCACCTTAGAAAGCGCTTTTAAGCGCTTTTAAAGGCCAAAAAAAGCGCTTTCGTAGGTCTTTTTTGGCGTAGTGATCGGCAAAATATTCCAGTCAAGCATCTCCTCTCGCAAGCAGGGTTATCCCCCACGCAGAGTTATCCTCATACATAGTTTCTCCCCAGCAGAATATTCATAAACAGAAAGGAGTAAATCCACAACATAGTCATCTCCATTCACCATCCCCAGCGGAAATGAAGAATTCGGCTTCCCAATAATCTTCAGAGCAGTCCGAGATTTATTTTCCTCAACTAAGAAGTACAACAATAACATCCCATATGCATACATCATGGCATATGCATACATATTGCATGCAATACAATCTCATTTATTTTGAGAGCATCATCACAATGCATCTCATACATCATGACATTGCATACGAATAACTCCTTACCTTTCAGGAAAAGACCAAATCAACAAGCTACATTTAACCAAAGGCTATTTCAGCATTTTCTTCAAGAAGATGTCCTCACAAGACTTTTGCCTGGGTCAGTTGAATCGCTACTAAGATTCTCCTGATTACTATGCCTGTCAAAGTTAATCCAAGATCTCTTCGCTCACTATGCCGGTGGAAGAGGTTCCAAGACTTTCGTCTGGGTCAGTTGAATCACTACTAAGATTCTTCTGATTACTATGCCAGTCAAAGTTAACCCAAGATCTCTCCGCTCACTATGCCGGTGGAAGAGATTCCAAGACTTTCGTCTGGGTCAGTTGAATCGCTACTAAGATTCTCCTGATTACTATGCCAGTCAAAGTTAACCCAATATCTCTCTGTTCACTATGTCGGTGGAAGAGATTCCAAGACTTTCGTCTGGGTCAGTTGAATCGCTACTAAGATTCTCCTAATTACTATGCCAGTCAGTTACCCAAGACCTCTCTGCTTACTATGCCGGTAGAAGAGACTCCAAGACTTTCGTCTGGGTCAGTTGAATCGCTACTAAGATTCTCCTGATTACTATGCCAATCAAAGTTATCCCAAGATCTCTCTGCTTACTATGCCAGTAGAAGAGATTCGAAGACTTTCATTTGGGTCAGTTGAATCGCTACTAAGATGCTCTTGATTACTATGCCAGTCGAAGTTAACCTAAGATTTTCTCTGGATCAGTCAAATCGATACTAAGATTTCTATTCCAGTTAAAGAAGCTATGAAGCCCGGAAACTGGCCAGATAATAGTCAATCAACAAACCAAGATACTGTGAAGCCCGGATCTTGACCGGATAACAGTTTAATCTCATTTCCCGAGTAAGTCGGTGCGAAGCCTGGAATACGACCTAATAGCAGTCAGCCTTATTATCCTCAACAAGTCATTGTGAAGCCTGGATCCTGACCAGATAGTAGTTCACTTCCGTCTCTTCAATCAAGAGATGACTCCTCAGTAGAGTAACAGACAACTGAAGCTCCTAAATTCTATTTCTCTAACAAAGACCAACATTCCTCAGTGAAGGCCTCCCTAACAACAGGAACAAGAATTCCCATGAAGGAATATCTCCCGAAATAATCATTGTTTTGGATGACATATTTAAGCCCATCCCCGAAGACCCTCCGTCACATTCTCAGGATGGCGTCTTTAAGCCCATCTCCGAAGAATTTCAGTCATCTTATACAAATGGCATCTGTAATCCCATACTCGACGTCATCAACCATCAATATTACTTCATGCGAGTGCAAATTTCTGGGCACTCTAGTGTTCAATCATCTTTCACCCTCAGATCATGAAAGGCGGATAAGCCAATCTAAATCCTCAAGTTTAAGAAGATTGAATAGGGGAAGTTGTTGTACCCCAAAATTTTACCTTCCATTTTCATACAAGACATACTCCTAGAGGTCCTCAATTGCTTAAGTTGACTAAGGATTGGCCAGACAAATCCTCCTCTTAAGACAATAAGCCTCAAACTAGGGTTTCACTCATCATCAAGATGGTTGAGTTCCAAGGGTCCCAAATGGTCTCCATTTTCCTAATATGTTCTCAAGATCATCCATGCCAAGTTTCATGCCTTGCACAACAAGTTTGCTCAGTCAACTGCTCAAATGCCTGAAAATCAACTGTACTAGGTCAAAAGTCAACTGTGGCCCCAAATACAATCAAACTTCAAGATTTTTGGTCAACATCAACATTTTAAAGTAATATCCATCATTTGATCAAGGGTTGATCTTGATTCCCCAAGAAATGCTCCCAATTCATCAAAAGTAAAAAATGGCAATTTAGGGTTTCTATAGGAAAAGTCAACCAAACTTTGACCAGGCATAACTTTCTCATACTTTATCAATTTTTTTTCCACAAAGGCTAATTTTGAAGAGAATCCAATTCCCTACAACTTCTCTTCAGCCATCAAGGTCAAGAAATGCCTCAATCAAAAGATATAAGCTCAGACATTATAGGTCATTTCAAAAAGTCAACAAAAACACCTTTTGGGTCAAAGATCCTTACATGAACATGGAAGAGCCAATTGAGATGAAACCAAAAGGGTTGTTTAGAGGATATCCTAAGCTTTCTAAAAAGTCCAAGAACACCATCTTAGGGTCAAAAATGAGAAAGATATGCATTGCTAAAGTTGACCAAATTTTGGAAATGCGCATAAAGTCAACATTGATCAAAATTGATTTTTTTCCCAAAGGGCCCATGTTTTCTTGTTTGAAACTTGTTCCTAAGAGGACCCATAACCCCTGAGCTTATCCACTTATTATTTTATTATTTTTATTATTTGTTTTGATTTTTTATTCATTTAAATCAAAATAAATCAATTTAAATAATGGAATAATAAAATAAAATCAAAGATTGGGTTTTATGAGCCCATTATAGGTCTATAATCAGCTGGCAAATCAAGATTTTCGTGCAAGGAATGATTAGGATGAATAGAGCGTATTTTGGCCAAATTTAGAAACTTAAAGTATCAATTGCAAATAAAATCTTTTTCCTCCAAATCTTCAAGATTGCATCCAATTTTATTGAACTAATGCACTCTAGTATATACTCATAACCTTGCCTGATCAAAAAAGAGAGGTTTTTCTGCATAGAACACTGACAAAAACTCTAATTTATTGAAAAAAAAGTGGCATTCGGTTTGGCATTTGCAGGGAGATTCAAGGCATCCTAAAGCTTGCAATCAACTCCTGGGCACGTTTGGAAGCTGTTTGGACCATTACCACGCATCAAAGCACCCAGGAAAGTTCCATACGGTATCACAATTTGTCCTTCATTCTTGAATTTGATTTTGAATATCTACGCATTATAAATTATTTCTAGACATACATTCATGTTTGTATCATCATTTAGAAGGTGTTTGTATAATTAATTATGTGTTTTGATGCTTGTATGGACATATGCCATTGTTATGGTTTTGACCTTTGATTTAGGGTTTTCAGATACATGCGAAATTGGGCCTAATGAGGAATACCATCATGCTCAGGGGATCAAACCCAGTTGATCCATGGCTTTAAACTGAATTCATATTGCGTGTTGTAGATTTTAGAAACTGCAGATGTTTTAGTGACGGACACTGTCCATAGGTAAAAGATGCGTAGGCTAGTACAATAGATGGGTGGAGAAGATGATGGCGTGGCGCAACCTGGTTGGCCCGTTTGAAATAAGCGCGCGTTTTTTGTTAATAAAAATTTTGACCATTTATTTTGAATGTATTGTTTTGTGTTTGTGTTATTCAATGAATGATCACTTGGCACGAATGGATAAGGAAGCGCGCTGGAAGGGAGAGGACCTGGGTTCGAGTCCCAGGTCCAACGTTTTGTGTTTTCTAACTAGTTTCTTTCAGATCCAATGCATTACCTTCCCATGCGTACACCATAGATCCTCAAGCTCATGCCATCAGATCCCAGTGGTCCAGATACAATGCTACAAGCTTGCAGCCCCACCATGGACCTTCCAGATGGAGCATCACTAGATCACACGCAGGGATAATGGGCTAACTCTGGCTGGGCCTAGAAAATTCAACACACACCCCCCAGATTTGGGTTTACACCCCCTAGGCCCATTCCTTCACTCTTTCTTTGTTTTTACTATTTTTATTTTTGTTAATTAATTTAATTCCTTTTTTAAAATCATTTTTTTTATAAAATCAAAGATCACAAAAATAGGACTTAGTTTTTTTAGTAAATTAATTTTTTCAAATCAATTATTTTAATCAATTTTAACTTATTTTCATTAATTAAAATTAATTAGAAAATTAGGTCAATTTCAAATCATTTTTTTTTATAAAAAGATCCAAAAAATATTTCAAATTAGTTTTGTCGTACGATTTATTTTTCATTATTGATGTAATTGCGCCCGGTTTGTAATAGTTTAATTAGGGTTTAAATTCCGCATTTAGGCTTTCAATCACTAATTATGTAATTGCACCAAAGCCTTGTAATAGCTAGGAATTATATATTTCTTCCATTTACTTCCCAGCACGATAAACTGTTTAGATGAATGGTTAATAGGGTTGCATGAAAGATAATGATTAATTGAACCTAGATAGCCCTAATTGCGCAAGATAAAATATCCGGAAAAAGCACACTTTTACATAATTGCACCCCTAGGGTATTACCCCACTTAGATGCCTTCGGAAACAATGGTCATGTCCCTCGAAACATAGGGATACTCTTAGCAAAGACCCTCGGTTAAATCGTCATAAAGATCATAGTCCCTAAACGTCCCTCGAGTTGCCTACGAGAAATGATCTTATGATGATGGTCCCTTCAAAATGCTAAGGTATCCTTACATGTTGCCTTCAATGACCATAAACGTCCCTTTCGATAGTCCCTGAAACATGCAACGACTAAGGTTACCTACTCACTAATAGTAGGATAACACGGTCTAAAGGATAGGAGGAAAAGAACAGTCTTTTTTTGAGTAGGTAGACAACTGTTAGGTACTTGCTCAAACAAATTTTTATACCCTACACTTTCAAATACTACTTTTCAAACAAAAGTTTTCAAAAGTGATTTATCACACTCTTGAGGATTGATACAAGAGTTACCATAAAGTGAATCTCCGCACTAAGGCATTTTCAAAGCTTTTAAAAACACACAAACACAAGAAAATTTAGAAAATGAGCAAGTACCTAAGAGCCCATGGAAAACCATGGATGGAAAGGGTGCTAACACCTTCCCTTTTCATAATCTACCCCCTTACTCAGAAATCTCGAAAAAAGGTCTTTTTCTGTTCTTTTCACCCTTTCCTTTGTTGGATAAAAGAAAAGTCGGTGGCGACTCTTGCTTACCGTGACATTTGCAAACAAAAAACACAAACCAGTATTAACAGTCGGTTCTGCCACCGTATCACACCATGGATTTACTACACTACTATTTATGTCAATGGGTTGAAACAAGAATGTGAGCCATCAACAAATCAAGGACCCATAATTACTAATATAGCAGGAATAGGGGGCATGACTCGTAGTGGTCACATATATGCTCTAGATTAATATAAGAAGAATGATACCTTGGTTAAAGATAAAGGAAAAGTTATGGATGAAACTAGCCAAGGGAAGGAACCTCTGAGTAAAGCCTTCACCGACCAAGAGGCTGATGAGTACTTAAAAATGATCAAGAAACGCGACTATATGGTGGTGGATCAACTTCACCAAACCTCGTCCAAGATATCAATACTCTTATTGTTATTGAATTCAGAAGCACACCGTGATTCTCTAATGAAGATTCTGAGCGCTGCTCATGTAACAAAGGAGATCATAGTGGATCAATTTGATGGATTCATGGCTAATCTGATGCCAGGGTCACGCTTAGGCTTTAATGACAATGAGTTACCTCCACAAGATATAGCTCACAACAAGGCACTACACATTTCAATCTAATATGGAAATACTAGTCTATCCAAGGTACTCACCCATACTGGTTCATCCCTGAACGTACTACCAAAGACTAGCCCGATGAAGCTAACAATGGATGACATAGTCACAAGACCAAGTTCTATAGTGGTTAAAGCTTTCGATGGCTCGCAAAGCACTGTGTTTGAAGAGGTGGATCTTCCAATAAAGGTTGGCCCGAATATTTTCTACATTACCTTTTAGGTAATGGATATAGAATCAACATATACTTGCCTCCTCTAGCGACCTTGGATTCATGCAGCAGGGACTGTCACCTCAACCTCGTAAGTCATTTGGAGTCTTACAGGTACATTAGTATGGAGGAAGACTATGTATAAACGCCATTCCAAGTCTTGGAAGGGGGTACGATAGTTACTCTTTTGCTGGATAAAGTCATGAAACCTGGAACTACCATGAAATCATGGCGAGACTTACAAACAATTGCATAATACAGAACATTTAAAGGTTTGGGCAAGCTCATGGAGATACATGAAAAGAAAGACCTCTTTGGTTTGGGCTATCAACTGTCAAAGGCTACTAAGAAAGATAAAGGGAACTTTCCAACCATCCAGGAGGCCTTCATCAACAAAGGAGTAGAGCATGGTGGGCAAGTGTCACTAATATAAGACAAGAGCGATAAAAAAGGGCGTCCAACTTCATACGTGAATGTGCTCCAGAGGAAGAGCTCAAGAATTGGAAAGTCGTAGAGATTCTAGAGAACTTCTTATTTCTAAAGTAATTTTTGCTGTTGTAAAAGAACCTATTATCGTAACTGGCAAAAAATAAAGAGTCGACACCATTAATTTTTGTCCTAAGGACGGGAATTTAATGGATAACCCTAATTGTTAAAGATTCTAAGTTCGTGAGTCGGTTAGATAAAGGGAATGTGTTAGGCACCCTTCACCCCCTTGTTCTCAAGGGGCTCCACTTTTAGGTCTAAGGGTAAGATAGGTATATAGTAGTTAATGCTTCTATATGTTGAGAAAAGGATTTATTTATTTTAGTTATGAACTCGCCTTGGTTTTAACTGCGTGCCTACGTATCTCCTTGCAAAGAATGAGAGTCCAAATTCGTAGTTCGAAAGTGTTTGGTTAGTTTTTTTATGGATTATGGAAATATTTTAAATTCTCCTTGAACCTTGTTTGGGTTTGAAAATAGCCTAGACGTAGACGCAATTCACAGTTAATAAGAAACATATCCACAATCCTTTTTTGAAAATAAGTTGAATTTGAAACTAAGTTAGTAAAAAAGAATGTCGGTATTTAATGGGTTAGCTATTTTAGAATTTATGATACAATATGTGAAATAAAAGTTTTGAATGATAAAAGTGTTTGATAATTAGAAAGAAAATATAGTTAATATCAAATATTTTTAATATTAATCCAAATATTTATTTATTAATATGCAAAAAAAATTGATGCAATTATGATAAAAATGCCATGAGAAAAAAAGCTAGTAAATATGTAATATAATAATATAAATAAATAAAACAAATAAATAAATTAAGTAAATTAATTAAATAAGTTATTTAAATTAAAACAAAAGTTGGGGGGTGTATACTTAGTTTAGTAGTAATTCCAAGGGTTGTTGTTAGTAAGGGCTTGAGCCCAACAAATTGTTTCAGTCCAAAAAGGCAGGGGGTGTTGATTATATTGAGGTGAGTAAACGGGGGGTGTTAATAGGACGGGCCTAAGCTCAGATAACATTTGAGAAAGCTCAGAATGAATTCTGGGCGTGTTTGAACATAAGGTGGGAAGGTACAACATGTTATGGTGAGCTAAAGTGAAAAGGAGACATTTGATTTCAATCAGAGGGATCTACCGAAGCTAGTTTTGGATCTTTGATTGAAAGTAAGACAAACAAGGGGTTTGGATTGAATGGTTGACTGGATGAACGATGAGTGTAAGCACAGGTGTGATACGGTGGGAGAACTGACTTGAGGTTTTGCGTTTGTGTTTGTAAAATGTTGCGGTTAGCAAGAGTCACCACCGACTTTTCTTTTATCCAATAAGGAAAGGTGAAAAAGCACAGGAAATACCTTTGAGATATTTTCTTGAGTTCGGGGGGTAGATTATGAAAAGGGAAGGTATTAGCATCCTTTTCATCCATGGTTTTCCATGGGCTCTTAGTTACTCGCTAGATCACTTGCTTTTGTTTGAATGTGTGCTTGTGGTGGTGATTTTTGAAAGTATTTTGGAAATGGAACTTCGTAATGGTTCTCGTTTCTATAAGAACACCTACAAAGTGTTTGTTTCAAAAATAGTTCAAAAGTGTGTTTGTGAGATGTGTTTTTGAAAATATTTTGAAAATGGAACTTCGTAATGGTTCTCGTTTCTATAAGAACGCCTACAAAGTGTTTGTTTCGAAAATAGTTCAAAGATGAGAGTGTGGGTAAAAATGTTTTTATTTTGAGAAAGCGAGTAACTAAGAACGAATCTACCTACTCGAAAGATTTTAAATGTGCTTTTCCTCCTCCTTTAGACGTGGTTGCCTTACCATTGATTTGGTAAGAAGCCCCATCGGTTGATGTGAAGGGACGAGTATGGGACGTTTGTATAGTCATAGAAAGCAACTTATGAGTCTTTTTAGCAATGTCGTTTAGGGACTAGATCGTTTTACCGAAGGCAACATCGAGGGTCATCGAGGGACTACGATCTTTTTTATTAAAGGGTCTTTGCTTAAAACGCTTCATATTCGAGGGACATGACTATTTTCCGATAGGCAACAAGTGGAATTACCCTAAGGGTGTAAGTGTGCAAATGTGTTTTATTTACATGCATTTAGTCTTGATTAGGGGTTGTCTACTTGTTGTTTTTATCTTTCCATACACACCTAATTACTAGCATTTGTACAAAAGTAATAAAAAGTGCAAAAAAAATAAATCCTACACTATTACAACCATATTGAAGTGCATAGAAATGTAAAGGCAAAAATAAGATAAAAAGAAGGAAAATGATCTCTTCGACCCAGGCAGTAGCACCCTTTGACTCAAATCTTCATGGCCCCTTTCGAATCTGCCTTTTTTGTTTCCTTCGACTGCAGGATTTTTAGCCGGTAACCTTCGACTCACCCTTCTTGCTATTTCTTTTGACAGGCTTTGAGAATCAGCAAAGTCATGTCTTTTGATTGGGCTGGCAGTCAGTGTATGGCGAAGCCTTCTGGTTCTGCCTTGTTGCCTTGTTCGACTGGAGGTTGAAAGTAGTGAGGGAATGCCTTTCGACTGAGCCTAGAATCAGTGAAGGCATGCTTTTCGTATGGGCCTAGAAGTCAACATGGTTTTCTTCCTGGTTGTCTCTTTCGTTTGACCTGGAGAAAGAGGGTAGAATCTAGAAGCTTCGTTTCCTATTTCCTATTTCCTGTTTCTTTCATTTAAAGCATTAAATGGCAACATGGCCTGAGGCCATGCTAGTATTTGTCTTGTAAAAAGTTTAATAGTTAAAGCAAGTTCAGGTAAACAGAAAACAAAACGAAAGGGTTAGCTCTGAAAAATATGTTAAAAGGGTGGAATCAAAAGGAACAGTGGTATGTACATGTTTCAAACGAAAGGGAAAGTTACTATGCCATGAAACGAAAAATTCAAAGGTAAGAATAACTTACCTTGCTTCAGGCCTTGAATGGAGGCCCAGGATGCTGGATTCGAAAGAGGGGGTCAATAGTTGTGCTTGGAACGATGGATTTGAAGGAAGGGAAAAAGCAAGTGTGATGCTTCTTTGATTCGAAGGAGACTGAAGTGTGGTTGTTCTTCATAATTGAAGGAGATGAATGTGATTCTGGGTTTTTGTGATTTCTCAAGTGTTGATGAACTTGAGAGTTTTGTTGTGTTTGAGAAAATTTGGGGGATTCGTTCCTCTGGTCCAAAGATCCTCCCTTAGCTTTGCAAAAATTCCTCTATTTATAGAGAAAAATAATGGACATGTTTTCAATAGCCAGCCTTGCAAAATAATAAAATAATAGGTAACGTGAAAGGTACAAGTGGGGGGCCTGTTGGCAGTTGATTAGACTTGTGCCTCTGGCCCTGCTTTTTGTTCAGACGAAAATCAGGTGGAAAGTTGCTTTTGTGATAAAAGTACTTTCTATGAAAAGAAAGGGTATGTAGCCTTTAACCAAGGATCATATTATCCAAAAGACAAAGTTTAAAACCCTTGTACAAGACTCTGATTATGTAAAGATTCAGAAGCAACATAGCCTGGCAAATGAGATTTGGTCTTGAGTCAAATGCAAGAATGATATCGAAGCGCACTTGTTCGAAGGAAGCCTTTGCCTCAGTCGAAGCTTGTGGTCGAAACAAGCTTACTCGAAGGAAGCTAATGCCCAGTCGAAGCTTGGATCGAAAACAACATATTGCCCAATCGAAAGCCCGTGTTCGAAGGAAGAAATGTTGCCTAATCGAAGCATGTGGGTCGAAACAAACATAAAGGGAGTCATTGCCTTTTAGCGTGAGGGGAGTTCTTGGCTTCTGAGTCGAAGGGTGTTCCTTCAAGGGAAGCAAGAACTTAGTTAAATCTTGTATGAAGATATCTCTTGGCTCAAACGAAACTTGTGAGAGGAAAAGTCTGCAAGAGGCCCGTGGTGCAAGTGGATTCGGAGGAGGCTCTTGCTCAAAACGAAGGATGTAATCCAAGTTGCATTCGAAGGAGGCTCTAAGTCAATCGAAGGACATGCCCAAGTTGCATTCGAAGGAGGCTTTAAGTCAATCGAAGGGTGCTGAATCGAAGGAGACCTGTTTTCCTCCAAATTCGTCAAAATTTTATTTTTATATGTTTTCTCCATTTTTGACAATTTCCTTTTAATTTTGGTACTAGAAAATTCCAATGTACTTGTGCAAGCTTGATCCTTGAGAATCCTTGTGAGAAAGGCCTTGAAGAATGAGAGGGCAAATTTTGGGGTACAACAACTGCCCCTATTCAATCTTCTTAAACCTGAATAGTTAGATTGGCGAGTTTTTCCATTCGTGACTCGAAGGTGGAAGATGATTTGACACTAGAGTGCCAAAAAATTTGCACTTGGTGATGCGATGGTAGAGGGAATGGGCTTAAAGATGCCATTTGGAGAGGTGATAGAAAGTTGTTGGAGATGGGCTTGTAGATGCCATCCAAAAGTGATTGCTGAAATATAATCTGTAAGTTGGAACTGGATGATTATCAGAATGGAGTCCGTGTCTGAAGCGTATCTGGAATATATTTGAATGAGTGACAGAGTGACATCTGAATCTGGATTGTATCTGGACTGTATTTGAATGAGTGACAAAATGACATCCAAATCTGGATTGTATCTGGACTGTATTTGAATGAGTGACAGAATGACATCCGAATCTGGATCGTATCTGGACTGTATTTGAATGAGTGACAAAATGATATCTGAATCTGGATCGTATCTGGACTGCATTTGAATGAGTGACAGAATGACATCCGAATCTGGATCGTATCTGGATTGTATTTGAATGAGTGACAGAATGACATCCGAATATGGATTGTATCTGGACTGTATTTTGAATGAATCTGGAATAAGTATCAGAATGTCAGCCATATCTGGATCGCATCTGAACTGTCTCTAGAAGGGATCTGGAATAAGTATCAGAATGTCAGCCATATCTGGATCGCATCTGAACTGTCTCTAGTAGGAATCTGGAATAAGTATCAGAATGTCATCCATATCTGGATCGCATCTGAACTATCTCTAGAATGAATCTGGAATAAGTATCAGAATGTCAGCCATATCTGGATCGCATGTGAACTGTCTCTAGAAGGGATCTGGAATAAGTATCAGAATGTCAGCCATATCTGGATCACATCTGAACTATCTCTGGAAGGAATCTGGAATAAGTATCAGAATGTCAGCCATATCTGGATCGCATCTGAACTGTCTCTAGAAGGAATCTGGAATAAGTATCAGAATGTCAGCCATATCTGGATCGCATCTGAACTGTCTCTAGAAGGGATCTGGAATAAGTATCAAAATCTCAGCCATATCTAGATCACATCTGAACTGTCTCTAGAAGGAATCTAGAATAAGTATCAGAATTTCATCCATATATGGATCGCATCTGAACTGTCTCTAGAAGGAATCTGGAATAAGTATCAGAATGTTAGTCATATCTGGATCGCATATGAACTGTCTCTAGAAGGGATCTGGAATAAGTATCAGAATGTCAGCCATATTTGGATCGCATCTGAACTGTCTCTAGAAGGAATCTGGAATAAGTATCAGAATGTCAGCCATATCTGGATCGCATCTGAACTGTCTCTAGAAGGAATCTAGAATAAGTATCAGAATGTCAGCCATATCTGGATCACATCTGAACTGTCTCTAGAAGGAATCTGGAATAAGTATCAAAATGTCAGCCATATCTGGATCGCATCTGAACTGTCTCTAGAAGTTATATGGAATATGATGATCTATGTCTGTTGATTGATCTTTCCTGAAAAGGTAGAGAGTTAGTTGTATGCAATGTCATGATGTATGCATTGTGTAATGATGTTTTCAAAATAAATGAGATTTGTGTCATATGTATTTTGTATGCATATGCTATGAATGTTGTTGAAGTGTAATTTTGTCTTGGAGAATAAATCCCTGACAAGTGTTGGGGAGTTATTAATCCCGAATTTCTGTTGAGGAGAACTCCGTTGGGAGATGTTGAAAGCTCTTTATAGAGTGTTGATTCCTGTTTGGGGAAAAAGAGTTCATGAGTCTTAGTCGTTTGTTGCTCTACTGGGGAGTCGAAGTTGAACTGATATCTGGTCGGGTCCAGGTTTCGCAGTAACTTGTTGGGGATTGTAGAGTAGTCTACTGGGGAAAGGGAGTTGTGGTCCTTTGATTTGTAGTAGTTGGAAAGGAAAACTCAAGTTGGGGAATCCTGCTGTTTGTTAGGTAAATAAATCCTGTTGCCGATCTGCTAGAGAGGTGATGACTTCGTTGGGGAAAGTCCTCGAGGATTCTTGAGGTTGTCTCAGTTGAGGAAAGGTTTTCAGAGGTTAAACTCTTGCTGGGAAATTATCCTATGAGAAGGACTTTAGGGAGACTTGTCATTGCCCCTAGCAGCAAATGTTTGTGGTATTGCCAAAAATGTTTGATTGTACGTAACCCTTTGCTGAGATTGACGTTCAATGCCCCAAGTGACAGAGATGGAGACCTGCCCCTGGTTACTCTGCAATTCTTGAGAGATTTCTTGGAATCTTGACTGGACTGCCCCAAGTGCGCTGGATAGTGACATGTCATGTCCCCTTGTTGGTAGGAGTTTTGATGATGGAAGTATCATCTTTCTTGAATTGATTTTGTTCACTGAGAGAGCTTTCGTTCACTGGATATTCATTGTGAGAATTTCTTGCTGTTAAACAAATAACCATATGCAAACAGTGAGATTCAAGTAATGCAAAGTTTATGTTTGTCTTGAAGTTTTGAAAAATGCGTTTTTAGCAAGTAAAGAAGTTTGTAATTCATCTTTGGATTTTGAGTAAAGCCTTATAGGAGTCAGGATACCTTTTGTAACAGTATGCTTTCGAACTAACCCATGCTTCAATTAGGACTTTTGAAGGGTTGTAACGTGGCTTGTATCGTGGCTTAAGAAACAAAGGATAAAGGCTCAAAGTGTATTTGTACCCACCCGTTCTTCGTGATGTTCTTCAGCCCTAAGCTCGGTTAATTGTGCGTTTGAACTCCAAGTGAGTCTGGAATGACGTTTTAGTGATGGTTCAGACAAGTTTAAATTTGTCGAAAGGCAATCATTTTTGCATCATTTTTCTTTCATGTTTGTTGAGGATTTGTAGTGACCTCTTTTGATTCGTTATCCTTAATTTTTGCCTGACTGTTCTTGTTTTGAGATTACAGTCAGCAGGATGCCCCAGTTTTCTTAAGTCTCCTTTGTAGGTTTTGACTTAGTAGGCTTTTCTTTTTGAGAGATAATGACTGCCTATGTGGTAGGGAACCATCACTGTCTTTTGATCCCAGAGGAATGTTTCTTGACGTCATTCGTTGTATTATGAGATGAGAGTTTGCGGCCAAACGCACGTTTGAATTAACTGAGAGACTACCCTGCCCTAGGTTTTGATTAAAGGTTTCAATTTGTGTTAAAATAGAAAATGTCTACTTCTTTGGCTCGAAGGGGTTGACTAGGGATTATCTTCCTTATAAATCCAGTGTTTAGGATTTGAAAGAATTCCTGTACATCGCCAGCAAGGTCTGTCCAAAAGACCTCCCTCTAAAGGCTTGTAACTTTTAGCAAGAGTTGAATGTCATAAAGAGAGTAAAAAACATAGTTTAAATGAAAATGAGTGGATCAAATCAAGACAAACATATGCAATGCATTAATGAAATAAAGTTTGACATTAATAGATAATTGTTTGAATAACAAAAGAGATTACAACTTTAAAATTTAAATGAACAAAAGCTTTCAATGATTCTTCATAGGAGCAGTGATTATGTTTGGAGTCTCCGGAGGGTCAAACTCGATCTCCTTGGCATCAATCATGTCTTGGACCTTGTTCTTCAGAGCCCAATAGTTGTCAGTGTCATGTCCCGGACTATCAGAGTGGTATGCACACCTTTTGTTGGGATGATAGGTAGGAGCGGAAGTATTTGGGTTCCGGAGAGGAGCCTTTAACATAATTAGCTCTGCCTTCAACATGTGTTGTAGAGCTTGAGCCAGTGACATGTTGATCTTAGTGAATTGTATTTTAGGCACGACCTCCTTATGCTGATACCCCTGTCTTTGTTGAGCAGGCATAGGATTAGAGATCAAGATTGCTCCTACGTGTTGGTCATGACGACTCTTTTGACCATACACAACATTGGACTCTTTCTTCCCATTGTATGGCTTTTTCTGAGCATCAGAAGGTGTAGCTCCTTGGATCTTTCCACTTTTGATTCCGACTTCAACTCTTTCGCCGGTCAATATTAGTTCGGTGAACCCGACTGAGGAGCTTCTAATCAAGTGTTTGACGAAAGGCCCTGTCAAAGTTTCCATAAAGATGTCAATCAGCTCCCTGTCAGTTAAAGAGGGTTGCAACCTACCAGCCAAATCTCTCCACTTTTGGGCGTATCCTTTGAAGCTCTCGTTGGAACCCATGGTCATGTTCTGCAATTGCACACGAGTTGGTGCAATATCAGCATTGTACTGATACTGCTTATAGAAAGCAGTAGCAAAATCCTCCCATGTGTGGATACGAGAACTCTCCAATTGATAGAACCATTCGAGTTGAGTCCCTACTAGGCTTTCTTGGAAGAAATGAATCCAAAGCTTCGGATCAGTTGTGTATGGTTGAATCTTGCGGACATAAGACTTTAAGTGCATCTTAGGGCAAGAGAATCCATCGTACAGGGAAAAGGTAGGGACTTTGAACTTTGGCGGGATGACCACTCTAGAAACCAAACCCATGTCTCCTAAATCCAAGCCAGGTATTTGTTGAATCTCCATAGCACTGAGGCGATCCTCCAACTGTTTGTACTTGTCATCAGCGGGAGGATTTTGCTCCTCGGAGTAGTCAACTTCAACTTCATCAATCTCCAAATTATGGTCTTCTTCAAGACTATCCCCTATGTTGGATGGAGTTGAAAGATCTAGGGCTTTAGGTCTTCTTCTCAAGTTCAGGACGCCTACTGCCTTCTTGGACTTTTTCTTCTTTTCTTTGAGAAGGAGAGCTTTCAGGTCCTCTTGCCCCATAGCCATAGCCAGAAACATTTGTTGGAATTAAGCATTTTGAGCTTGGATATCTTTCACCGTTTGATCCATATCCATCTTACTGAAATAAATAGTAGGAAGATAAGGAGAACTGTATGGGAGAAACCTGTCATGATATGATGCATGATATGATGCATGATATGTGGATGCATGTTTTCAAGGATCTCGCGGGGTAAACACAAGAAAAAGTTAGAGATTGAATTTTGATCAACATCTTTGATTGGAGAACTTTGTATCAGTGGATGTCCTTCCCCAAGAATCAAGCTCACCATGTCAAGTGGGTCATAGCCCTTGACTCAAGTTTGTTGTACTTGATCTTTGACGGTGTTTAATCGGAGGAAAATAAATCCTCTTGCCCATTTGATAGACATCTGGTTCAACGTGACCCTGCATCAAAGACCCTCGAGATCCTTGAAATGGTTATTGAAAATGCTATGGTATGATGTTATGCACATGTATGCGAAGTAAACAAGCTTATACAGATAATCATGTACACGCAAAGCAGACAAGTCCTTAGGTTTAGGCTTGCATGGAGTTTGTAGGTAAGTACCCTCTTGAAGTTTAGTTGGCTCAACCTGTCCTAATAATAGTAACCGGGTTCTAAGGAGCTAAATATCACTGGATTGCTTCCTTGGTCATTGTTTCAGCTCAATCCTCTTTAATGGCAAACGAAATATCCCAAGAAACCAAACCTCAATGAGTGTAGTATCGAGTATCTAAAAACTTCGGACTGCACCAAAGCCGGTCATCTCACTACATCCTAAAAGGCCAAGTTGGTCAAGTAAAGGGTTCTAGAAGTTCATTAGTGCTTCATGACATCACTCAACGACCCCGTATTCTCTTTGATTAACTCAAAGGCTACCGGTACCCACAAATATGTTGCACTAATGTAGCTTATTGCTTAGACCATGTCGGTATACCCCACACAGTTTCTACAACGTATTGCTACTTACCTATAATGTATCCCAAATCCGGGTAGAGGATTCAAACCCAAACAAAGAGCCATAATGTAAAGCATACAAGTCAAACAATGAAAGCAAGTAAATGTGATCTAACCCTAAGGTAACCCCACTTTTAAGTATATTCCCCAGCAGAGTCGCCAGTTCTGTGATACAGTGGGAGAACTGACTTGAGGTTTTGCGTTTGTGTTCACAAAATGTTGCAGTTAGCAAGAGTCTCCACTGACTTTTATTTTATCCAATAAGGAAAGGTGAAAAAGAACAGGAAAGACCTTTGAGTTATTTTCTTGAGTTCGGGGGGTAGATTATGAAAAGGGAAGGTATTAGCATCCTTTTCATCCATGGTTTTCCATGGGCTCTTAGTTACTCGCTAGATCACTTGCTTTTGTTTGAATGTGTGCTTGTGGTGGTGATTTTTGAAAGTATTTTGGAAATGGAACTTCTTAATGGTTCTCGTTTCTATAAGAATGCCTACAAAGTGTTTGTTTCAAAAATAGTTTAAAAGTGTGTTTGTGAGATGTGTTTTTGAAAGTATTTTGAAAATGGAACTTCGTAATGGTTCTCGTTTCTATAAGAACGCCTACAAAGTGTTTGTTTCGAAAATAGTTCAAAGATGAGAGTGTGGGTAAAAATGTTTTTGTTGTGAGCAAGCGAGTAACTAAGAGCGAATCTACCTACTCGAAAGGTTTTAAATGTGTTTTTCCTCCTCCTTTAGATGTGGCTGTCCTACCATTGATTTGGTAAGAAGCCCCATCGTTGGATGTGAAGGGACGAGTATGGGACGTTTGTATAGTCATAGAAAGCAACTTATGAGTCATTTTAGCAATGTCGTTTAGGGACTAGATCGTTTTACCGAAGGAAACATCGAGGGTCATCGAGGGACTACGATCTTTTTTATCGAAGGGTCTTTGCTTAAAACGCTTCATATTCGAGGGACATGACTATTTTCCGATAGGAAACAAGTGGAATTACCCTAAGGGTGTAAGTGTGTAAATGTGTTTTATTTACATGCATTTAGTCTTGATTAGGGGTTGTCTACTTGTTGTTTTTATCTTGCCATACACACCTAATTACTAGCATTTGTACAAAAGTAATAAAAAGTGCAAAAAAAATAAATCCTACACTATTACAACCATATTTAAGTGCATATAAATGTAAAGGCAAAAATAAGATAAAAAGAAGGAAAATGAGCTCTTCGACCCAGGCAGTAGCACCCTTCGACTCAAATCTTCATGGCCCCTTTCGAATCTGCCTTTTTTGTTTCCTTCGACTGTAGGAGTGTTAGCCGGTAACCTTCGACTCACCCTTCTTGCTATTTCTTTTAACAGGCTTTAGGAATCAGCAAAGTCATGTCTTTCGATTGGGCTGGTAGTCAGTGTATGGCGAAGCCTTCTGGTTCTGCCTTGTTGCCTTATTCAACTGGAGGTTGAAAGCAGTGAGGGAATACCTTTCGACTGAGCCTGGAATCAGTGAAGGCATGCTTTTCGTCTGGGCCTAGAAGTCAACATGGTTTTGCTCCTGGTTTTCTCTTTCGTTTGACCTGGAGAAAGAGGGTAGAAGCCAGAAGCTTCATTTTGTATTTCCTATTTCCTGTTTCTTTCATTTAAAGCATTAAATGGCAACATGGCCTGAGGCCATTCTAGTATTTGTCTTGTAAACAGTTTAATAGTTAAAGCAAGTTCAAGTAAACAGAAAGCAAAACGAAAGGGTTAGCTCTGAAAAATATGTTAAAAGGGTGGAATCAAAAGGAACAGTGGTATGTACATGTTTCAAACGAAAGGGAAAATTACTATGCCATGAAACGAAAAATTAAAAGGTAAGAATAACTTACCTTGCTTCAGGCCTTGAATGGATATGGGACCTTGAGTGGAGGCCCAGGATGCTGGATTCGAAAGAGGGGGTCAATAGCTGTGCTTAGAACACTGGATTTGAAGGAAGGGAAAAAGCAAGTGTGATGCTTCTTTGATTCGAAGGAGACTAAAGTGTGGTTGTTCTTCAGAATTGAAGGAGATGAATGTGATTCTGGGCTTTTTTTGTGATTTCTTAAGTGTTGATGAACTTGAGAGTTTTGTTGTGTTTGAGAAAATTTGGGGGATTCGTTCCTCTGGTCCAAAGATCCTCCCTTAGCTTTGCAAAAATTCCTCTATTTATAGAGAAAAAGAATGGACATGTTTTCAATAGCCAGCCTTGCAAAATAATAAAATAATAGGTAACATGAAAGGTACATGTGGGGGGCCTATTGGAAGTTGATTTGACTTGTGCCTCTGGCCCTGCTTTTTGTTCAGACGAAAATCAGGTGGAAAGCTGCTTTTGTGATAAAAGTACTTTCTATTAAAAGAAAGGTATGTAGCCTTTAACCAAGTATTGTATTATCCAAAAGACAAAGTTTAAAACCCTTGTACAAGCCTCTGATTATGTAAAGATTCAGAAGCAACATAGCCTAGAAAATGAGATTTGGTCTTGAGTCAAATGCAAGAATGAGATCGAAGCACACTTGTTCGAAGGAAGCCCTTGCCTCAGTCGAAGCTTGTGGTCAAAACAGGCTTACTCAAAGGAAGCTAATGCCTAGTCGAAGCTTGGATCGAAACAAACATATTACCAATCGAAAGCCCGTGTTTGAAGGAAGAAATGTTGCCTAATCGAAGCATATGGGTCGAAACAAACATAAAGGGAGTCATTACCTTTTAGCGTGAGGGAAGTTCCTGGCTTCTGAGTCGAAGGGTGTTCCTTCAAGGGAAGCAAGAACTTAGTTAAATCTTGTATGAAGATATCTCTTGGCTCAAAAGAAACTTGTGAGAGGCAAAGTCTGCAAGAGGCCCTTGGTGCAAGTGGATTAAGAGGAGGCTCTTGCTCAAAACGAAGGATGTAATCCAATTTGCTTTCGAATGAGGCTCTAAGTCAATCGAAGGACATGCCCAAGTTGCATTCGAAGGAGGCTTTAAGTCAATCGAAGGGTGCTGAATCAAAGGAGACATGTTTTCCTCCAAATTCGTCAAAATGTTATTTTTATCTGTTTTCTCCATTTTTGACAGTTTCCTTTTAATTTTGGTACTGGAAAATTCCAATGTACTTGTGCAAGCTTGAACCTTGATAATCCTTGTGAGAAAGGCCTTGAAGAATGAGAGGGCAAATTTTTGGGTACAACAACAGGCGACCCGCCAATGGTCACCTTATCCAGGGGCTCTCAAGGATCCACCTGGAACACATATACGAATGGATGGAGTATTATATAAACCAAGTTTTGAGACCATAACTCATTTTCTCCTCTTTCCCTCTCTTTCCTCACAAAATCAAACATACTTATGACAATTCTAGAGAGATATGCTCTCACCTCTCTCTAGAAAAGCGATCGCCAGAAATTGCTCTGCCTTGGGCGCCACCAGTCGGAAATCGCTTTTGTCGGCGACTACTCCATGGAAACACCACCTTCATCCATCACCACCACCAACCTTCATCATTACCCAGATCTTCGGTTGAAGTTCAACCAGGATCTTCAAACCTTAATCTGAGTCACCGTGAGGCAACACTGAAACCACCATCCACCTTCATCCAAACCCAGAAAGCCTCCATACATTCATATAACCTTCATCCAAATCCTTACCCTTTCTCTAAACCTTAATTGAATCAACCAAACCTAATCTATTTGTCTCTAACCCTAACCCTAAATCACAAAACCCTAACCAAATCATCTAACCCTAGCATGTTTTACCCTAACCCTAAAACAAAAAACTAGAAACCCTTATTCAAATCAAATTCCAAAACAACAACCAATTTCATACATCAATCAACATCAACAACTTATACCCTAAGCTAAGTTATTAGGGTTACCTTTTGTGCAATGAAACTTCTGGTATTAGGTTCCTCTTCTGGTTTTTTCTTCTCCTTCAAAACTCCTTCTTCTTCTTTTTCTGTTTTGCAGGTATGATGCTTGGGGATTAGTTGTGATAGCTTAGGGTTTCCATTGTGAAATCATAAGTATTCAATTGAAAGAGAGCTCTTATGAGGGGTGGGATCAACTAAGGCAACTATGAACTCACCAAGGGTTTTTGTCTTCAAATTTCCTCTCTATTTTGTCTAAGTTCTTAGGTTTTTATAGGCTTCAGAATTAAATTAGATTAGGAAATACATTGTTAGATTAGCAATTACTTGTTAGAGATTGATTATGATTAAATCAATATAATATTTGACTATAAATTAGAAAATCAGGGTTTGTGATTTGTGATGTATTTGGACCTTAATACCTTTGTAATTTGTTTTCATTAAATAAAAATAAATATTTGATTTCCAGATTCGATTAGCTCAAAGATTCAATTTGAAAATAGTTTTGATTCAATTTTTTGAACTCTGGGCTTTCTGATATGCTTAGGGGAGAAGACACCCATATTTTGGCGCAACTAGAAATTAGGGTTTCAAAAAACCCTTGTTGACCTTTGGTCAACAAATCTATAATAATGATAATTGATAAAAATAATATTTAAATATTAAAAGAAAAATATTAATAGTGATGAAAATAACTAATAATAATAATAAAACCAATAATAAATAAATAATATAAATTATAATATTAGTAATAATATTAACAATTAATATCAACAATAATATCCTTAATCCAAAACATAGTAAATATGTTAGTGAAAAAAAAAACGAAATGAAACAGAATGAGCTTAGCTATTTGGCAAGCTAATCCCAATGACTTACTAAATACACCCTCCTTTATTTAATCCAAAAAGGTTAAAAATTGGTTTTAGAAATGTGAATGCTAAGCCCACTATGACATGAATACACCCTCATTTTCATATTCTCAAACACTTTTATACACACATATATTTTTTAAATGATGCGCCAAAAATAACAAACCTTGGAGTAAGTTAATATGGTCAACTTGGAGCCAAACATATTTCAAACGATATTATGCACCAATGTATCAAAACATTCATCAATAAGTATGAACTAACAACATTTAACATGATAACTATAGGAGTTTTAATTTTGGGGTATGACAGTTGCCCCTATTTAATCACTTTTCAATTGAGGGTGCGAGAATATGAAGGTCTCGCACATTCAAATCAGAGGGCTATTAAATAATGAAAGACCCCAAAATTTGACTGCAGACTCGAGAATATATGAAAAGATAAATCCCGAAAGATAAATAGGTAATGGTGACACAATTAACTAACCAATTTCTGAGCAAAGAATATAGTTGACTTAGATATGGCGACACAGATAACTCACCAACACCTAGAAAAAGTAATCGCAGATTTCGTGTATTTACCATAACTGTAGCGATAAAAATGTAGCGGGGTAAATCAGAGATCGAACTATTAATTAATTCGTCTCACAAAAGCAAGAGTCGCCACCGCGCTTTATTATTTCCAAGGGAAAAGGGAAAAGAGCGAAATAAAACCTAAAATATGCAATCTAAAATAATACTTTTAAAGTAATGAAAATACAAGGCGTTTTTGAAAAGAGGTCTAAGGTTCGGGGGTTGGTTATACAATGGGAAGGTATTAGCACCCAATGTATCTATAGTATTCTATAGGAACCTTTTGAAATATCTATTTATTAAAATGTTTGTTTGATTAAAAAAATAAATTTTTTTGGCCAAAAATGGGTATGGACGAGTTTTTAAAGATACGACGACCTAATGTCGAAGTTTTGACTTAAAAGGTGTGAGTTTTGAAAAAGTGAATATTTGGGAAAATTATCTTAAGTTTTTTAATGAAATAATAAAAGGGATGAATGAGGGTATTCACACGATGTTTTTTTGATGACATGAAGTCGACAAAAATTAAACAATTCCCTTGGATTTTGCAAGCAACATGAAGATTAAAACTAAAAGTATAAACACTCCAAGATTTTTAAAAGAAAACCAAGAGAAAATCCATGGGATTAAATTGAAATTATCACAAACTCAACCAACATGTATCATGGGAGGAACATCATAAGGGGCAATAAATTCAAAGAGATAACTTACAAACTTATCAATAAAAGACTAGTTAAAAAAAACTAACAAAATTAACTAACATACTGACCAAACAAAAAAACGAAATATCAAGATTTAAATAAATTATAAAAACTAAACTAATTAATTGGGTTATAAACTAAAAACGAAATAAAGGTCCAGCATGGGACAGAAATCGAAATCGAACAACGCTCCTTTCGAACTCTCTTTTTTTTCTCTTCGAACTCCCTCTTTCGAACTCTCTATTTTCTTTCTTCGAACTCCCTCTTTCGAACTCTCTCTTTTCTCTCTTCGAACTCCCTCTTTCGAACTATGCTTTTCTCTCTTCGAACTCCCTCTTTCGAACTCTCTCTTTTCTCTCTTCGAACTCCCTATTTCGAACTCTGCTTTTCTTTCTTCGAACTCTCTCTTTCGAACTCTGCTTTTCTCTCTTTCGAACTCTCTCTTTTCTCTCTTTCGAACTCTTCTAAAATGAAATTGAACAACACCAACGACGAATCCTGCTCCATCAATTTGAACTCTTCTCGCTCTCTAAATCGAAATCAAACAACTCTGCTCCCTAAATAAAAAACGAACAACAACACTGCTTCTGGTTTCGAACTCCTTCTTAAATCAAAAACGAACAACACCCCTGCTACTGGTTTCGAACTCCTTCTTAAATCAAAACGAACAACACCACTGTTTCTAGTTTTGAACTCTTCCTAAATCAAAACGAACAACAACACTGCTACTGGTTTCGAACTCTTTCCAAATCAAAACGAAAAACAACACTGCTACTGGTTTCGAACTCTTTCTAAATCAAAACGAACAACAACACTGCTATTGGTTTCGAACTCTTCCCCCCCCCCTAAATCGAAAACGAACAACAACACTGTTTCTAGTTTTTTCATGCAGTTAAACAATAAATCAACAAGGTGACAAATATTCATGGCAATAGAAACAACAATAACAAACTCAAGGGGTTCTGATTTATTGAAACATCAACAACAACAAAAATGCAGCAACAACAACTAGTTCACAGTATATATCATTATAACAAGCATGGCAACAGATTTTGAGAAAAAAAAGTAGTAAGGAAACTTACAAGATCAGAGCAAGTCTGATGGTTTCGATTGATGAAATAATAGAGAAATCCAGAGATGAGGTAATATGCTTTTTTTTTAATTCCTCCTGCTCTTCTGGAAATTATTTGTGCTTATTGATGATGTATGGAACGAAAACTAAGCAAAGAGTGAAAAACAAGGTATGGTGGCTATGGTGTTGTTGAACATAGCGTATGAGCATTTGAGATTTGAAGGGAAACTAATGTAAGTGATGGTGGAATGATGAAGAGATGTTACAGTTTGTAGTTTCTTTTTCTTTGTGAATTATTTGTGTTTTTCTCTCTGTTCCACCCTTTTATGAACTGAACTTTTTCGATTGCCTACTGCCTGTTTATATAGTGAAACAAGAATGAGGTTTTGGGAGGGAATTTTGGTGAGTTTGAACAAAAGGAATACCCTGTTTTCGGCACTTTTTGATGCAGATTTGGTGTGTGTCATTTGAGGTAATTCCTAGACTGATGTGCACAGGTTTTTGGACTGGTGTTCAACAATTTTTTTGGTGGTGGAGGCAGCAGAGGATATGACCGTTAGTTGGACTGCAGTAACACAGAATTTGTACTGAGCAGCATATGGACAGATTTAATGGACATATTTATATTTTCATAATATTAATAATAAACAACAATGACAATAATAATAAAATAACTGTTAGTAAAACTAAACTGAAAATATAAAAAAGATATTAAAATTTTTGAGTTTTTTTTCCAAATAAAGTGATGCAAAATATATAAATTATATGTAACTAAGATTTTTTTGATAATTTTAAATTAACATAAAGAACTTGCAAAATAAAAATAAAAGAATGTGAAATTACTATTTTTTTGAGATTTTTTACTAAATTAAATCTAAAAGACTATAATTTTAACTTAAATGATACAAGAACAAAAAACTAAATGAAACTTAAGGAAACTAATTTTTTTATATTTTGAATATTTTGAATAAACGTAAATAAAATGAAGATAGCGTGAACTAAATATTTTTATGGATTTTTTATGAAAATAAGAATAAAAGAAAGATGATAAAAAATGAAAAAAAAAACATGATTTAATAAAGTCGGACAAAAATCAGTTAAATTTCACTAAATTCACAACAATTTCTAACGTTCTATTTTTTCGTGGATTTTCAAAGCATAATCATCTCTTGACTTGTAAAGAAAAGTTGTAGTTGTTGCAGAGGAGAATCATATGTAAAAGAACCACTAAAAATGTCGAAATTTGAAGAAATTATGAATTTTTGAAATCTGACTCGAGAATTGGCAAAAATAGGTTGAATCGCTTGTGAACGCTTGCTATGTAATAATGCAGATGGGAGGTGGTATCTTAGGTCAAGATTTGGGGTATGACAGCTGCCCCTATTTAA
The DNA here is from genome assembly GCA_948472305.1 of Vicia faba. NCBI lineage: Eukaryota > Viridiplantae > Streptophyta > Magnoliopsida > Fabales > Fabaceae > Vicia > Vicia faba. Next base: position 714,939,593 of record OX451736.1, read on the forward strand.
GTTTCTTCTATCCGGAGATATGAAGATTAAAATCTTCGTCTCGACGAGATTGAAGATACTTAAATACATAATACGCAAATTTTTCCCTAAGATTCCGCCATTATGTTTGTGATATGAATGTAGTATTTAAATTCACAGAGAATGGTATTGTATGAGACAAGATAATGTTGGAGAAACCAAACACCAACAAACCACAGGAACATAGATTACACACTACTGGGGAAATGAGCCATCGACTTCAAATGATAGACTCTTGACGGCGAATGAAATTTGAGAGAAAACGACCTCTGACCCTAACAAAGAAGGCATCTTGCATAGGCCACAAAACAGATTATTGACCCAAAAATAACAGTGAGTTCCCAACTCAAGGTCAAAGATAGACAAAAGATGTACCAAATTTGCTGATAATGGATTACCGACTTCTGAAGGTAAAGATTCATAACAAACTTCTCTGCGAGATTTCAGGAGAGACACCAATTAATGCTGAAGTAATAATATGGTTGTAGATACACAAGCTGCTCAAATAAAGAAGCTGCCACTTGCTGTCTTCCAAAAATACTGACATACAAGCTGCTCAAATAAAGATGCTGCCACTTGCTGTCTTCCAAAAATCTATGACATACAAGCTGCTCAAATAAAGAAGCTGCCACTTGATGTCTTCCAAAAAATACTATGACACACAAGCTGCTCAAATAAAGAAGCTGCCACTTGCTGTCTTCCAAAAATAATAACGTACAAGTTGCTCATGAAGAGCTGCCACCTGTCGTTTTCCAAAAATAATAACGCACAAGTTGCTCATGAAGAGCTGCCACTTGTCGTTTTCCAAAAATAATAACGTACAAGTTGCTCATGAAGATCTGCCACTTGTCGTTTTCCAAAGAAAAGTAACGTACAAGCTGCTCATGAAGAGACCGCCACTTTCCGTTTTCCAAAAATAATAACGTACAAGTTGCTCATGAAGAGCTGCCACTTGTCGTTTTCCAAAAATAATAACGTACAAGTTGCTTATGAAGAGATGCCACTTGTCGTTTTCCAAAAATAATAACGCACAAGTTGCTCATGAAGAGCTGCCACTTGTCGTTTTCCAAAAATAATAACGCACAAGTTGCTCATGAAGAGCTGCCACTTGTCGTTTTCCGAAGGAAAATATCGTACAAGTTGCTCATGAAGAGCTGCCACTTGTCGTTTTCAAAAAATAATAACGTACAAGTTTCTCATGAAGAGCTGCCACTTGTCATTTTCCAAAAATAATAACGCACAAGTTGCTCATGAAGAGCTGCCTCTTGTCGTTTTCCGAAGAAAAATAACGTACAAGTTGCTCATGAAGAGCTGCCACTTGTCATTTTCCAAAAGAAGGTTATGATAACACTGTCAGAGAATAAAATCTTCGTCAAAGGGAACTATGAGTAGATCCTTCCCGAGGAGATCAAACACTTAAATATGCAAAATAAATGCACCATTCGTCCAGGTTGCCTAGCTTGGAGAAAATCCCGAGATAGCCTATGCAAGAGACAACAACTCCCTCCAGGAATAAACCAGAGAGAAAACAGTCAAACAAGACTCCACCCAATGAGAAAATAACTCGATTGGGGATTCATCCTATCCAGAAATGGACAAGGAAGGTTAAATAAAAAAAATCATCCACGAGGATTAGCTCAGTTGGGGAATTTAGGAAGGAAGCACATTTTCTTCCTAAGCTAACATTCTACTTGGAAAGAACATGTACATTGTCTTAATAAACATAAACAAGGTATACGACCCAAAACCAACGACAAGTGTGAATATGCATGCGTGATAGAAGTGTAAATGAATGAATGAATGTTATGTTGACAAAACAGGCACACGAAATATCTTGAAGATAATAAGATATCACGAAATAATAGATACTCGGCCAATCTTGAAGAGACAGAAAATAACTAGAATTGGAACCACAAAGCAACGTCAGAGCGTATCACGCTACAAGGCTCAAATCTTCTGGGGAGAAAAGTATCGAAAACCAATCTTCATATCTCAAATAGACCACTGGCATGAGGCAAAGCGTACCACACTTCAGAAATCTGCTCAAATGAAGATAACCAAAACAACGCTTAACCAGAAAAGCTGGGGGGTCACCAAACTTAGTACCACTAGAAACAAAAGTTTACACAACCAACACCTCGTGACGATTTTGAAGGAAAATATGTTCATCATGCAAGGATAAATTGTTTTGCATTTCATGGCTTGACCAACCTCGGAAAAACTGTTAATATTCCTTTCAGTATTCACGACACATTTTTTAAAATAAGAATATTTTAAATAACTTTGTTTCAAATATTACCGTAAAATTAAAATTTTTCCCACAAAAGGTAAATGCTCAAAATCATTAATAAGATGGTAGTTTGCTAGCAACGCGACTCCAACGGTTTACAAAAGTTTGGGAAATAGTACATGAAAGAAAGGGTTACACAAAAACAATGATCACTATTCTCCCTAACAACTTCGAATTCCTAAATGTGCTCAAATGCCACATCCGGTCTGACCAAAAGCCTGCCTAAGCCGCCCCTTCGGGTTTTCAATTTAGCAAACTGTCAACTCAAAACTAGGCGAAATACTTCTTGACTGCATCGGAGTTCACGGAGCGCAGGAGCTCTTCACCGTCCATATTTGTGAGAATCATGGCACCTCCAGAGAAAACTTTCTTAACGACATACGGTCCTTCATAATTTGGAGCCCATTTGCCCCTAGAATCAGGTTGGAAAGATAATATCTTTTTGAGCACAAGGTCACCTTCTCTGAACTCGCGTGGTCGAACCTTCTTATCAAATGCCTTCTTCATTCTCTGCTGATATAATTGACCGTGACACAACACTGTCAATCTCTTTTCTTCAATTAAATTCAACTGATCATATCTACTTTGACACCATTCAGCCTCAAAGTTTAGCTTCCATCAAAACTCTCATAGACGGAATCTCAACTTCCACGGAGAGTACTGCTTCCATACCATAAACTAGGGAAAATGGGGTTGCACCTGTTGAAGTTTGAACTGAAGTACGGTATCCATGTAAAGCAAACGGAAGCATTTCATGCCAATCTTTATAAGTTACCACCATCTTCTGGACAATCTTTTTGATGTTCTTGTTGGCAGCTTCAACAACCCCATTCATCTTCGGCCTGTAAGGAGAAGAATTCTGATGTTCGATCTTGAATTCTTCACACAACTCTCTCATCATCTTGTTATTCAAATTCGAACCATTATCAGTGATGATCTTGATCGGGATGCCGTATCGACAAATGATCTGATTCTTGATAAATCTGACTACCACCTGTCTGGTTACATTAGCATAAGATGCTGCTTCCACCCATTTAGTAAAATAATCGATCTCTACTAAGATGAAACGATGACCATTTGAAGCTTTGGGTTCAATCATTCCAATCATATCAATGCCCCACATAGAGAAAGGCCAAGGTGAAGAGATAACATTGAGGAGGGTCGGTGGCACATGTATCTTGTCTGCATAAATCTGGCATTTATGACATTTCTTCACATATTTGCAGCAATCAGATTCCATCGTCATCCAATAGTAACCAGCTCTCAACATCTTCTTAGCCATTGCATGTCCGTTGGCATGAGTGCCAAAGGATCCTTCATGCACTTCTTGCATCAGCATGTCTGCTTCATGTCTGTCTACACATCTGAGCAAGACCATGTCGTAATTCCTCTTATACAATACTTCTTCATTGAGGAAGAAACTGCTTGCCAATCTCCTCAACGTCTTCCTATCTTTATTGGATGCCCCAGGCGGCTACTCTTGAGTCTGAAGGACACGTTTAATGTCATAGATCCATGGTTTGTCGTCGGTGACCTCTTCTACTGAGAACACATGAGCAGGTCTATCGAGGCGCATAACTCTGATTGTAGGCACATCGTTCCAACCATTCACTTGAAACATTGAAGACAAAGTAGCTAAAGCATCAGCCATTTGGTTTTCATCTCTAGGGATATGATGTAACTCCACTTTGTTGAAGAAGGTCAACAATCTTCTAGCATAATCTTTGTAAGGGATCAAACCAGGATGACAAGTCTCCCATTCTCCTCTGATTTGATTAATTACCAATGCCGAGTCTCCGTAAATATCAAGAATCTTAATCCTTAGATCCACTGCCTCTTCGAGACCCATAATACATGCCTCATATTCAACCATGTTGTTCGTACAGTCGAACTTCAATCTCGCCGTGAACGGGATATGAGTACCTCAGGGAGTGACAATGATTGCCCCAATTCCATTTCCATAAGAATTCATAGCTCTGTCAAATATCAAACCCCAACGGGATTCAGGATCAGGTCCTTCCTCAGGTAACGGCTCTTCACAATCTTTAGCTTTCAAATACATAACATCTTCATCTGGGAAGTCAAACTTGATGGATCGATAATCTTCAACTAGTTGGTGAGCCAAATTATCGGCTAAAATACTCCCTTTGATTGCTCTCTGAGTGTGATACTCAATGTCATATTCAGATAACAACATCTGCCAACGGGCTATTCTTCCAGATAAGGTGGGCTTCTCAAAGATATATTTGATCGGCTCCATTTTGGAGATCAACCAAGTGGTGTGGTTAATCATATACTAGCGCAGACGGCGAGCAGCCCAAGCTAAAGCACAACAGGTCTTCTCAAGCATTGAGTATCGAGCCTCACAGTCTATGAATTTCTTACTTAGGTAATATATGGCATGTTCCTTTCTTCCAGTCTCATCTTGTTGACCAAGCACACATCCCATGGAATCTTCCAATATGGTCAGGTACATAATCAAAGGTCTTCCTTCCACTAGAGGAATCAATATGGGAGGTTCAAGTAAATATTCTTTGATGCTATCAAAATCTCTCTGACAATCTTCTGTCCACACACATCCTTGGTTTTTTTGGAGAAGCTTGAAAATCGGCCCACAGGTAGCAGTCATATGAGATATAAATCTAGAAATATAGTTCAATCTCCCAAGGAATCCTCTTACTTGTTTTTCCGTCTTGGGTGTGGGCATTTCCCGAATAGCTTTGACTTTATCAGGATCTACCTCAATACCTTTCTGATTGACAATGAAACCCAGAAGTCTTCCAGAACGAACGCCAAAAGTGCATTTGTTGGGATTCAGACGGAGTTTATACTTTCTCAAACGCTGGAATAACTTTAATAAATGTTCCAAATGATCCTCTTCAGTTTACGATTTGGCAATCATGTCATCTACATACACTTCTATCTCCTTATGCATCATATCATGGAACAAAGCAGTCATGGCCCTTTGGTACGTTACACCAGCATTCTTCAAACCAAACGGCATTACCTGATAACAAAATGTTCCCTAAGGTGTAATGAAAGTTGTCTTCTCCATATCTTCTGGTGCCATCTTGATTTGATTATAACCAGAGAAACCATCCATGAAAGAAAAGACTTTGAACTTTGCAGTACTGTCGACCAATACATCAATGTGCGGTAATGGAAAATCATCCTTTGGGCTAGCTCTATTCAGATCTCTATAATCTACACACATCTGAACTTTGCCATCCTTCTTAGCAACAAGCACTATATTGGCTAACCATTGAGGATAGACCGATGTAACAAGGAAACCTGCATTAATTTGCTTTTGAACTTCTTCTTTGATCTTGTCAGCCATATCGGGACGAGTCCTTCTCAACTTCTGCTTAATCGGCGGACATTCCGGTCTCAACGACAAACGATGCTCCACAATATTGTTATCCAAACCTGGCATATCTTGGTAGGACCAAGCAAACACGTCAACATACTCTCTGAGAAGCTCCAACATTTTCTCTTTGACCTCTGGGATAAGCAATGCTCCGACCTTGACTTCCTTTTTATCTTCTTCATCACCCAAATTGATCACCTCTATAGGATCTTCAAATGGCTGAATAGTCTTTTCATCATGCTCAAGCAAACGGGAAATTTCATCAGGAACTTCTTCACTATCTTCTTCCTCGGCTCCGAACACAGGGAATTCAAAGTTGGGAGGGGGCATAAGATCATTGTTTTCAATGGTTAAGTCATGGATTAATCTGCACATATGATTATACTTTATTTTAGAAATCGATTAATATGAATGTTGTACAAATGAAACAAAAGATTATTATATTTTCCTATTACTACTAATTAATTTTCATTACTATTTCCCCCAAAAAAGTGAAAAATAAAACAGTAGTGGACAAAATAACATTTTTATTCATGATTGGCAATACTTGAAACAAAGAGCCCAGATATTTTCTCTTTTGCCTTGGGCAGAGCAAAAGGATTTATTTTCAACATAGCCCGACACAAATACTCTTCGCCTTGGGCAGAGCGAAAGTTTTTTTTTTCAAAAATAAAACAAAACATTACTCAGAAATGTGCATCACAACAGGAACATCAACAGCAATCCAGTTCTGGCAAACCACTCCATGTGTTACAAAATCCAGTTCTAGAAAACATGTGAAATGGAATGTTGGATGATGCATGATATGCGATGCAAATGATCGTTCATTTTGATAGTTTTTCAAGGAACTTCAATAATTTTGCACACATCAATAGTAAAGGAATTTGGAACAACAAAAACTCATTTCATTAATCAAAAGCGGTAAATTACAACTTACAACTTTGGAAAAACAAAACAATAAATTACAACCTTGGGATGACAACCCAATAAAAAGCAGTAAATTACAACTTTGGAACATGAAGCCCATAATAAAAGCAGTAAATTACAACTTTGGAACATGAAGCCCTTTTACAGAGTTTTACAAAATGACAATAGTAAAATAAAACTAAGAGCCAAAGATCACTCAGAATCATCAGAAGAAGGACCAAATGCCAACTGTAACTGGAGCTTCCTGATCTTCTCTTCATAAAAGTCTTCCATCTTTTTCTTCTCAGCTACTAGTCGATCAATGGTTCCCTTTTGTGGATTGGAAACAAGAGCAACACTTACCGAATCTTCCTTCTTTCTCATCCTTACACTAGCATATTTCTTCAGTAAAGCATCCTTTTGACGAAGCTTCTCATCATGATCAATGAACCAGCCGTATTGAATAAATAGCAAATCCTCCTTTTCCTTTAGTTGTCGAGTCAGGACCCGATTCTCATATTCCGACATAGTATACTTTTCTTTCCAAGCATCTCTCTCAGACTTCATCCTAGCCAGATTTCCTTGGTATTCTCCCATATTCTCGATGGGAACAACAACAAATGACGATGCAACAGTAGGGAATAAAGGTTTCTCAGGTTTATAGGGCATCTTGAGAGCACTAGCCCTAGCACGGACCCATTGTAGGTAAGGCTCCAAAGAAACGGCACCTCTATGTCCTAACATGTCTCTCCCTTTCCTATGGATGTGGCGCCAAGCTCCTTCAATCTCCTTCTTAGCTGCTTGGTGATCTTGTCCTTCTTATAGAAAGAAACCACTCACATGAATGTTGTTCGGCTTGTCCCTCATCGGGTATCCAAACTGACGGCGCGCAAGAACAAGTTTATAGTTAATTCCTCCTTTCGTACCAAGAAGAGGCACGTTAGGAAAAGCACTACAGTTATCGATGATCTTCACGTCATGGTAAACTCGATTATACCAATCAATGTCGAAATGAGTGAGAGCCATAATTTTTGGCGCCCATCGCGGCTCCTTCTCGAGATTCCAGAAAACATCAGACCTAGGTAGATGAGAAACATACCACTGATACAACAACGGTGCACAACAAATAATCATCCCTCCTTGATAAGAGTTTCGAAGATGGATGGAGTAGTAGGTATCTCCTAGCAGCGTAGGGACTGGATTTCCAATCAAGAAAATTCTGATGGCGTTGATATCTACAAACTTATCAACATTAGGAAACAAGAAAAGGCCATAAGCGAGCAAAGCAAAAACGTTTTCAAAGGCAAAAGTATCTTTTATCTCATCGAAATGACGAGCTTTCTTCAACAAAAACTGCGCAGGTAAGCCTCGGATTCCCCCTTTGGTAGTCATGTTCTCCTCTATCTCCGACTTCTTCAAGTGGGTGATGGTTGCTATCTCGTGAGATTTGGGTTCCTCTTCTAAGCTAGAAAAAGGAACACAGTCGGTGATTGGAAAACCAAGTATGTAGGAGTACTCTTCTAAGGTGGGCATCAACTGGTAATCCGGAAAGGTGAAGCATCGGTACAAAGGATCGTAGAATTGGACCAACGTATTAAGGATGCCTTCCTTCATCTTGCGCTTCATGAGAGGTATAAGGGACCCATATTTCTTCTGAAATTCTGTCGGGTTCTCGATCTTAGGAATCAAACTCTTCAGTTCTTCAATCTCGGGCTCCTTAAAACTAAAACTTCGAGTGTTTCTTCTTCCAAACTCCATAATAATAGTACCTAAGATGTCTGCAAAAATCATTCTTAAGTTCCTTAAAAAAACAATTTTTTTAAAAAATGTTGATGGATGCATGAATGAATGATAATGCAACAGTTACACACAAGTTCACAAACACGGGGTTCAAAGATTCAACGTCTCGTGCATGGAGTCAAAGGGTAAAGCCCACCCCAAGGTATGTACTAACGGTTTAATCGCACCTGCAAGACAAGGTTCTAAGAGTTCCCGGAGTCTACATTCCTCCTTCGGATATTGCCAACGTCTTGATTACTCAATAATTAGCAATATTCTCAAGAGAAACTCATCCGAGCGTAGCATCGCGTAACAATTACTTCCGGATTACTGCGTTATAATCTCCGCGCTACACCTAAAAGTCCAAGATGGGTTAGGGTTCTACGGTTCTCAATTTCTCTGGCTCCCAGGTCGAAAATAATAATGTCTTCCCGATTACTCGGTAAACAAATATTACGTTCAAAAGGGCCTTCCATTGAGTGGGTGATCTCATGCCTCCTTCTTCGGGATTACTCCCTCAAAGTTAACATGACTATACCGCCCGTCCTATTCTTAAGTGTAACTTAATCCGGGTATAGGATTCGTCCTTTGCAAAAAACCCAAACAACCCCAATATAAACACATAATCAAACAAAAGAAATAATAATAAAACAGATAAAACAAACTAGGCTTAACCCACTTAAGGATGGACCAGCAAGAGGTCAATCTTTCCCCAGCAGAGTCGCCAATTCTGTAGCGATAAAAAATGTAGCGGGGTAAATCAGAGATCGAACTATTAATTAATTCGTCTCACAAAAGCAAGAGTCACCACCGCGCTTTATTATTTCCAAGGGAAAAGGGAAAAGAGCGAAATAAAACCCTAAAATATGCAATATAAAATAATACTTTTAAAGTAATGAAAATACAAGGCGTTTTTGAAAAGAGGTCTAAGGTTCGGGGGTTGGTCATACAATGGGAAGGTATTAGCACCCAATGTATCTATAGTATTCTATAGGAACCTTTTGAAATATCTGTTTATTAAAATGTTTGTTTGATTAAAAAAATAAATTGTTTTGGCCAAAAATGGATATGGACGAGTTTTTGAAGATACGACGACCTAATGTCGAAGTTTTGACTTAAAAGGTGTGAGTTTTGAAAAAGTGAATATTTGGGAAAATTATCTTAAGTTTTTTAATGAAATAATAAAAGGGATGAATGAGGGTATTCGCACGATATTTTTTTGATGACATGAAGTCGACAAAAATTAAACAATTCCCTTGGATTTTGCAAGCAACATGAAGATTAAAACTAAAAGTATAAACACTCTAATATTTTTAAAAGAAAACCAAGAGAAAAGCCATGGGATTAAATTGAAATTATCAAAAACTCAACCAACATGTATCATGGGAGGAACATCATAAGGGGCAATAAATTCAAAGAGATAACTTACAAACTTATCAATAAAAGACTAGTTAAAAAAAACTAACAAAATTAACTAACATGCTGACCAAACAAAAAAACAAAATATCAAGATTTAAATAAATTATAAAAACTAAACTAATTAATTGGGTTATAAACTGAAAATGAAATAAAGTTCCAGCATGGGACAGAAATCGAAATCGAACAATGCTCCTTTGGAACTCTCTTTTTTTTCTCTTCGAACTCCCTCTTTCGAACTCTCTCTTTTCTTTCTTCGAACTCCCTCTTTCGAACTCTCTCTTTTCTCTCTTCGAACTCCCTCTTTCGAACTCTGCTTTTCTATCTCCGAACTCCCTCTTTCAAACTCTCTCTTTTCTCTCTTCGAACTCCCTCTTTCGAACTCTGCTTTTCTTTCTTCGAACTCCCTCTTTCGAACTCTTCTTTTCTCTCTTTCGAACTCTCTCTTTTCTCTCTTTCGAACTCTTCTAAAACGAAATCGAACAACACCAACGACGAATCCTGCTCCATCAATTCGAACTCTTCTAACTCTCTAAATCAAAATCGAACAACTCTGCTCCCTAAATCAAAAACGAACAACAACACTGCTTCTGGTTTCGAACTCCTTATTAAATCAAAAACGAACAACACCCCTGCTACTGGTTTCGAACTCCTTCTTAAATCAAAATGAACAACACCACTGTTTCTAGTTTTGAACTCTTCCTAAATCAAAACGAACAACAACACTGCTACTGGTTTCGAAGTCTTTCCAAATCAAAACGAACAACAACACTGCTACTGGTTTCGAACTCTTTCTAAATCAAAACGAACAATAACACTGCTATTGGTTTCGAACTCTTCCCCCCCCCCCCCTAAATCGAAAACGAACAACAACATTGTTTCTAGTTTTTTCATGCAGTTAAACAATAAATCAATAAGGTGGCAAATATTCATGGCAAGAGAAACAACAATAACAAACTCAAGGGGTTCTGATTTATTGAAACATCAACAACAACAAAAATACAGCAACAACAACTAGTTCACAACATATATCATTATAACAAGCATGGCAACAGATTTTGAGAAAAAAAAAGTAGTAAGGAAACTTACAAGATCAGAGCAAGTTTGATGGTTTCGATTGATGAAATAATAGAGAAATCTAGAGATGATGTAATATTCTTTTTTTTTTAATTCCTCCTGCTCTTCTGGAAATTATTTGTGCTTATTGATGATGTATGGAACAGAAACTAAGCAAAGAGTGAAAAACAAGGTATGGTGGCTATAGTGTTGTTGAACATAGCGTATGAGCAGTTGAGATTTGAAGGGAAACTAATGTAAGTGATGGTGGAATGAGGAAGAGATGTTACAGTTTGTAGTTTCTTTTTCTTTGTGAATTGTTTGTGTTTTTCTCCCTGTTCCACCCTTTTATGAACTGAACTTTTTCGATTGCCTACTGCATGTTTATATAGTGAAACAAGAATGAGGTTTTGGGAGGGAATTTTGGTGAGTTTGAACAAAAGGAATACCCTATTTTTGGCACTTTTTGATGCAGATTTAATATGTGTCATTTGAGGTAATTCCTGGACTGATGTGCACAGGTTTTTGGACTGGTGTTCAACAGTTTTTTTGGTGGTGGAGGCAGCAGAGGATATGACCGTTAGTTGGGCAGCAGTAACACAGAATTTGTACTGAGCAGCATATGGACAGAATTAATGGACATATTTATATTTTCATAATATTAATAATAAACAACAATGACAATAATAATAAAATAACTGTTAGTAAAACTAAACTGAAAATATAAAAAAGATATTAAAATTTTTGAGTTTTTTTTTCAAATAAAGTGATGCAAAATATATAAATTATATGTAACTAAGATTTTTTGATAATTTTAAATTAACATAAAGAACTTGCAAAATAAAAATAAAAGAATGTGAAATTACTATTTTTTTGAGATTTTTTACTAAATTAAATCTAAAAGACTATAATTTTAACTAAAATGATACAAGAACAAAAAACTAAATGAAACTTAAGGAAACTAATTTTTTATATTTTGAATATTTTGAATAAACGTAAATAAAATGAAGATAGCATGAACTAAATATTTTTATGGATTTTATTTTTTTATGAAAATAAGAATAAAAGAAAGATGATAAAAAATGAAAAAAAAACATGATTTAATAAAGTCGGACAAAAATCAGTTAAATTTCACTAAATTCACAACAATTTCTAACGTTCTATTTTTTCGTGGATTTTCAAAGCATAATCATCTCTTGACTTGTAAAGAAAAGTTGTAGTTGTTGCAAAGGAGAATCATATGTAAAAGAACCACTAAAAAATGTTGAAATTTGAAGAAGTTATGAATTTTTGAAATCCGACTCGAGAATTGGCAAAAATAGGTTGAATCGCTTGTGAACGCTTGCTATGTAATAATGCAGATGGGAGGTGGTATCTTAGGTCAAAATTTGAGGTATGACAATAACCTAGGAGGTAAATAACACGAGCCTAAAAATTAACTTACTAATGCTTCGAGACTAACATAGTAAGCTACAACATAGATTTTGCCTACCCATCACAGCCTAGGGGATGCACAACACAATGTTTCATAGTTCATTGTTGCTTGGACACTAACACAATGAACCATATCACAAAAAAATAGATAACTTTTTGCTACTTCGAGACTAACGCAACGAGTTATACCGTAGATTTTCATACATCTACTACAACCTAGAGAGTAAATGCTACGAGTTCGAAAATATCTTACTAATGCTTTGAGACTAACATAGTAAGGTATAACATAGACTTGTGCATCTATCACGACCTAGAGGATAAATACCACAAAATTGATGAATCATTATTGCTTGGAGACTGGTACAATGAATTGTATTTCATCCTTTTTGCATATCTACCGCAACCTAGGGGGTGGATAATACGAGTCTTTAAAAATAGATAACTTACTAAAGCTTCGAGACTAACATAGTAAGCTATATCACAAATTTGCATATTTATCACATCCTAGAGGATAAATAATGCGGATTTTGAGAAAGTGTTTCGATAATTGAATCTTAGATAACTAAACCAAAGATATAAGTCGAAGTTTATTGGTTGTGTCCGTTCTAAACCAAGGTACCTATTTGATTTGCACATATAAGCTAGTTCACAATAGGCCGCAAGATATGTCACATCATTAATGGCCTAAGCAGTTTTTGAAAATGAAATGCACTATGTATATGCGCAATGCCCTAACCTGACATGATACCCAATGAGAATGTTATGATACCCAAATATGTTATTTTATATATGCACCAAATTTCTCGTATGTACATGCACCAAGTGTTTTGTGAATGCTTTTTGATACTTTTCTCCTTTTAAACCATTGGTTTTTTCCTAGGTCACCAACTCCCCAACGTTGTTTGTTGCTTTGTCGTGGTATCTTCAAGTTGATTTGAATTATGATATATCACGATGAATAATGTTAACAAGATATTGATAATTGTATCGTAGGCGTAGGCGTGGATGCATGCGTGGATTTTCTTTCGATGTTTTTCTAACCAAAATGCCTTTTGATGTTTTATCAAATGTGTAATACGGTGGAAGAACTGAATTTTTTGGTTTCATCCAAATATGCAGATAGCAAGAGTCGCCACCGACTTTTCTTTTATCCAATAAGGAAAGGGTGAAAAGAACAGGAATGACCTTCGACAATTTTCTGAGTTTCGGGGGTAGGTTATGAAAAGGGAAGGTGTTAACACCCTTTTCATTCGTAGTTATCTACGGGCTCTTAATTTATAGCTCACTTTATTTGAAAATGCTTTTGTGTGTATGTTTGAAAGTATTTTGAAAAATGCCTAAGTTCAGCAAGACTTCTTTAATGATTCTCGTATCAGTTGAGAACGCATACAAAGTGTTTGTCTTGAAAATATTTCAGATAAAAGTGTTTATGAAAATGTTTTGAGTGAGCAAGCGATTAAAAATATTCTACCCTTACTCAAAAGTATTTCATGTTATTTTCCTACTCCTTAGATAGTGCTACCCTACCATTAGTTAGTAGGAAGCCCTATCATTGGATGTGAAGGGACATGCGCAGGTCATCGTATAGTCATAAAGGCAACTTATAGGGTGCTTTAGCAATTTATCATAAGGGACTAAGATCGTTTATCGAAAGCAGCATTGAAGGGTCATCGAGGGAGTACAATCTTTTTAATCGAGGGACAGTGCTAAAGCATCCCCACGTTAGAGGGACATGACTGTTTATTCGAAGGCAATAAGTGAGGTTACCCTAGAGGTGTGTGTGTGTGTGTGAATAGTGTATTGAATTCAGTTATTTTATCTTGATTAGGGTTATCTAACGGTTGATTTTAGATATTGCCATACAATCCTATTAACTAGGAAGTAATAAGGAAAATAATAAAGGCAGAAATTAAAAGTCCTACTCTATTACAAAGCTTCGGAAAAGGGGGTACAAACCACAAAAATTGGGAAAAATAGAAAGAAAATAAAACCCTAGTTAAACTATTACATTCTCTAGCAGTTACATAATAGGAAAAAAACTAATGCGAAAATAATAAAGCGCGCAGACAGTAAAATAAGAGGAAAATGGTTTGATGAAAACTAATTGATGATTGAGTCTAAACCTAATTGATTAAATTGAGAAAACCCTAAAGTCTAGGTTGATTTTAATTTAATCGAAAATGTTAGGTAAATAAACTAATCGAGATTAATTATCCTAATTAATTTTAATAAATACAAATCAAAGTTAATTTATGAGAAAGAAAACTAAACCTAATTTATTTTAATTTTGATTAAAAATAATTAGGGTTTATTAAAAAATTAGGGTTAAGTTAGAAAAAGAAAATAAAGTTAGTGAAGAAAATAGAGAAAAAGAAGAATGTTAGGGGTGGGTGTTGAACCCACGCCCCCTGCCTTTCCAGCGTGCATGCTCACCACTAGGCCATGCGCACGCCTGTGCTAGGATACGCATTTAACATGTTTTATAATTAACCTGTAAAAGATATGAAATATTAGAGAAAAAAGTGTCAAAAGGCTAGATCGAACCCAGGCCCTTTGAGCCTAATGTCTTATCACGCACGCTTCTTCCATTGGGGTGGTTGTTTCATCCGTTCATATAATTAAACAAAATAATTATAATATATAAGCAAATGCATTGGCCGGAGAAGCGCCAGAGCCCTAGCTTTGGTCGTCTTCTCCAACGACCTGTGTATTCAAAACCTACAAAACTCAAATGGTTAATGATCCAAAATGTCATATCCCCCCTAATTTAACCCTCCTGAATCCAAATATGGGCTTAATTTTGGCTAAAAGTCCTTGGATCATGAGTTTCGAAGCAAGAACCCTAACTTGGTTCAAGAATGGAAAGTCAAGATCTGGACGTCAAAAACCCCATGTAACGATTGCAACCTGTTATAAACGTTCAACAATGCATGGAATTAAAAATATATGAATGATAAAAAAACAAGAATTGGCCATAGCCTATATGCATGTTTCAGGCCCTTTGGATCATGGTAACTGATCCAAACTCACCCTTCAATATTCCTGGAAGTGAATGGAATGGAGGTTTGGTGGTGAGGAGGCTCGAGAATAGGGTTTTCAAAACTTAGGGTTCTTGGAAAATTTTGATTTTTTTGACAATTTTGTGGTGCAAGGTTTCCGTGTCTTTGCTCTTGTCTTGATGTCTGAAGAGGGTTTTAGGGCAAAAAACCAATGGGCTTAGACCTTGTAGTAAGATATACTTTTTATCTTATATTATTTTATATTATTAATGAATTAAATCAAAAATAATAAAAATAATAAAAATAAAATATGGAAAAAAGGTTTGTGAATGAATCTTGAGGTGTATGAAAGGAATAAACACGTTTGGACCTCAAAACCATGGCCCAAGAGTCCAAAACATCAAGTTTGCTCAACTTGAACTTCATGCATTTGCTAAAAATTTCCCAACTTGCAATGATCATAACTCATTCAATTTTTATCCTTTGGTGGTCTTGGACTTTTTGGAAATCTCAATATGTCCTCTACAAGATCTATGTTGATCATTTTGGCTTTTGAAGATTTTATCTTGGTGTAAGTTTCCTTAACAAAAAGTGTCCTTTTGTTGACTTTTGAAATGACCTAAAATGTATTGGCTTATATCTTTCAAATGATGCATTTTTTTGGACTTGAGCATTGAGATACAAAGTTGTAGAGAATTGAATTTCATTAAAAATAGGCCTTGGTCTGGGAAAAGCTGATGAAGCATATGAAAGTTATGTTTGGTCAAAGTTCAGTTGACTTCTCCTAAGGTAACCCTAATTTAGCAACTTTTGACTTTTGATGATTTGATGGCTTTTCTTGAGGAATCATGATCAACCCTTGATCAAATGATGAATATCACTTCGAAATATTGACGTTGACCAAAAATCTTGAGGTTTGACTTTATGTTGACCATAGTTGACCTTTTACCCAATACAATTAATTTTCAGTCATCTGAGCCATTGACTGAGCAAACTTGTGATGCAAGACTTGAAACTTGACATGAGAATTCTTGAAGAACTATGTCGAACCATGAAAACCACTTGAGACCTTGAAAACCCAATCTTCCTTGAGAAATACCAAACCCTAGTTATGGATCCATTGCTTAGTAAGAGAATTTGTCTGATCAATTTTTGAGCCAACTTGAGCAAATGTGGATCTTATGAGAATGTCTTTGAAGAAAAATGGGAGGGAAAATTTTGGGGTACAACAAAATGCTTTTATTTGTTTTGTCAAATCCCCAAGATGATTTCAATGTATTATTTACAAGAAATATTCATAGTATTTTTCAAACAAATCGAAAAAAGAAAAACACAATTGAATTTGAAATTGAAAAATAGATTGTTTTATTAATGAAAGTGTCTTTGAATTGGATAGAGTACAAGATGCAATTCCTAAAAAGAGGTAATTACAAAAAAATTTAACAACATTTGAAAATGGCAATAAAAAAGATAATTGTTACTGTTGTTTCTCCAATATCCTTTGATAACTCCAATCTCCTTTGCTTATGAGTCAGATGATTTAGATCGATCATTCTCTTTCGTAGTCGTGGTAATAAATTCTCGAATCGCAATCTATTTGTTCATTTTTTAAATAAGATCCCTAACTTTTGCTTGGACCGTCCTTTCGGGTTTTCAATCCCCAAGGATAATAATTTTCGTTTGTATGTCCCTAATTTTTGCCTGGATTGCCCTTTAGGGTTTTCAATCCACTGGGATACCCCTTTTTGTCTAAGTCACTCGTTGAGGGTTTCTACTTAGCGGGCCTTTTATACATTGTATTTTTTGACTGCGTGAAAGTTCATAGGATGTGGTAGTTCTTCCTTATCCATTGTTGTAAGGATAAGACCTCCACCTGAGAATGTTGTTTTAACCACATATGGACCTTCATAGTTAGGTATCCATTTACCACGTGAATCTAGGTGAGGTATTAAAATCTTCTTGAGAACCAAATCCCTTTCTTTAAACACTCGAGGACGGGACTTTTTATCAAATGCCTTTTCCATCCGCTTTTGGTACAACTGAGTGTGGCACAAAGTCGTTAAGCATTTTTCTTCAATAAGGTTGAGCTGATCAAGTCGTGCCTAAATACACTTTGATTCTTCAAGCTTTGTTTCCATTAGAACTCTTACTGAGGGAATCTCTACTTCAACAGGGAGTACAACCTCCATGTCATATACATGAGAGAAGGGAGTTGCGCCTCTCGAAGTATGCACTGAGGTACGGTAGCCATGTAGAGAAAAGCGAAGCATTTCGTGCCAATATTTATATGTCTTCACCATTTTCTGAATGATTTTCTTGATATTTTTATTAGTAGCTTCAATGGCCCCGTTTATCTTGGGTCGATAAGGCGATGGGTTATGATGCTTAATTTTAAAATCATTGTATAACTCCTTCATCATTTTGTTATTCAAGTTGGACCAGTTGTCTGTAATAATTCTACATGAAACCCCAGATCTATATATGATATTCTGCTTGATAAACTGAGTAACCACTTATCTTGTCACATTCTCATAGGACGCAGCTTCCACCCACTTGGTGAAGTAATCAATGGCGACTAGTATGAATCGGTGTCCATTAGAAGCCTTCGGTTTGATCATTCCTATCATGTCAATTACCCACATCGAGAATGGCCAAGGTGAACTCAGGATATTCAGAGGAGTTGGTGGCACATGAATTTTGTCAGCGTAGATTTGGCATTTGTGACATGTCTTCGTATAATAGTAGCAATCAGCTTCCATCCTTAACCAATAATAACCCACTCTCCAGATTTTCCAAGCCATGTGTTGCAATTGGTTTTTAAATACAGTCGCCACCCTTAATTTTTTTCCTAAGGAAGGGAATATAAAAGAATAACACTAAATAATTCAGTGATTCTAGGTTGTTGACTCGGTTCTAGACGAAAGGAAGGTGCTAGACACCCCTTATCTACCTTGTTCACAAGGATACTAGGTTTAGAAGCTCATTTTTAGGAAATATGGTTTTTAAGTATAATTAAGGGAAAAGGATTTTTATTTTAATTAGGGGAACTCGCCACGATTTTTGATCGTATGCCTACGTATCCTCTTAGGAGGAATCAGAGTCCCATTTCGTAGTTCACGGTTGGTTTGTGTTTTTTATGGATTACACAGATATTTTAATTACCCCCGCACTTAGTCCGAGTGTGTGAATAGAGGAGATTTTGGACTAAGCGCGTAGTTAATTAAAATATACTTCGTACTCCTTTTCAAAAATTAATTATTTGAACTAATTTAATTTATGAAAAATGAATTGGTGTTTGGTTGAATATTTTTAAGTATTTAATTAAAAATATTTTTTATTGAAGTGCACTTTTAAAAGAAATAATTTAATGCAATAAATTTTTTTTTTATGAGTTGAAAATAAAAATTTTGATTTATAATAATAAATATTAAAATTATAAATATATAAAATAGAAAATAGAAATAATAAAATAAAATAATAAAAGAAATAAATTAAAAAAACTTGGGGTGTAAATTTTGTTAAGCCAGCAAGAGAGGAGGGTGTAAGTAGCATGGAGCTGAATTCAGAGATTGAATTCAAACCCAAACAACAGGGGGTACATTTTTGAAGGCCGCATCAAAACTGGGGGGATGAGAAGTAAGGCCAAAGTCAAGATTTTTGACTGGGCCCAATAAGCCAAAGAGGGTATTTTATGCGCAGTTAGCAAAAATAAAAATAATAAGGTGTGAATAATAATGGGTCAGGCCCAATGCAGGATTTAAACCAGACTTGTGTGGTCAAGGTAAAGGAGGGTGTACCGTAGGCGCACACGTTGAGACCATATGATGAGGATCGTGAGGTTGTGATTTGAGAGTGTGTGGTAATACAATGAGACAAAATGTATATGATTATAGGATAATATATTTTATTTTATCAAAGTGTTATTTCACTTTCGTTATATCCTCTCTCTCTTTACTATCTCTCACCTTTCCTCTCTCTCACCAACACAAACCCTAACCTTTTGTCTCTATATTCCGACTTCAACTAGAAGAGGTATCGGAAAGAGTATACGCCTGATTTTTTCCAAAAAGAGTGTGAGAAAGAAATCTACGCTTGATTTCATCCGAAACAGAAGATGTCTACGCCCGACTTCAACTATAAGAGGTACCGAAAAGAGTCTATGCCTGAATTTTTCCAAAAAGAGTATGAGAAAGAAATCTACACTTGATTTCATTTGAACTAGAAGATGTCTACACCCGACTTTAACTAGAAGAGGTATATTTCAGAATGACCTTCTAGGGAAAATGTTTAAGCAGCTACTTGTCAGATTTAGTCTCTGAGGGAAATACTTGTCTGTTTGCGAACTTAACCTGAAAAGACAAAGTTAGTTTTATGCAACGTCATGATGCATTGCATAATGATGCTCTCGAAATAAATGTGAATGTGCTAATGTGTTTCGTATGCATATGCTATGATAAATGATGTATTAATGTGAGATGTTGTCGAAGTGTAGCGGTAGCTTCATATAACATTTTTTATAGGGAAAATAAATCCCTGATTTTTGTTGGGGATGAAGAATATGAATCTTTGATCTACTGGGGATTCCTGCTTGCTGTTTTGAGGGAACTTCACTGGGGAATTAGGTTTCTGCTTTGGGAGAAGAACTTAAGAATATTGGTCATTCATCGCTCTAATAGGGAGTTTAATTCTTATATACCCTGATTGGAGATAAAAGAGATGGATAATCTTCTGAGGTGATGTCTGACCGAGTTTCTAATATGAATGTCGACTTGTCCGGGGAGGATAAGATTAACTGATATCTGGTCTAGTTTTAGATTTCATAGCAACTCTCTGGGGATACTGGTCTGGACTGTCCTTTGCTGGTGAGAGAAGTTTTTCTGGTGATTTACAATAGTCAAAAGGATATACTCAAGCTAGGGGGCTGAATTTCGCTGGGGAAATAAACCTTGTTTGGGAAATAAACCCTGTTGGAGAAACACTTTGTTGAGGAAATAAACGTGCTGGAGGAACATGTTCTGCTGGGGACATGAGCCCTGGTAGAGAAGAGAAGTCTGTAGGGGATTTTACAGTGTTGGAGAAATAATCTTAGCTGGGGGAAGAGAAATCCTGTGAACTATGTTGCTATCATAATCTACTAAAGATTGGAATCTCGTAGGCGACATTGACGGGGAAAATATTATACTCCTTGGTCCGCTAGGGGATCTGCTGGTGAGTATGATTAGAGAATTTCAGACTTGTGGGGAATGTGTCGAGTTTATGAAGATGACTCTGTGGGGGATAATCTTATGGGAACTGCTCTGTGGGGTAACTTTACTGGGGATTACTCTGTGGAGATTTATGGACGACTTGAACATTATCCCGCCTCCTAAAGTCTTGAGTAAATACTTATTCCTGTTTTTATGCATATATTTGTTAACAATAATCATATTCATATGCATATGTTCATTCAATTTAATCATTGGACGTTTTCGCAAACAAAGCAGAAAAATAAAACAAAACTTAAACTTTGAAATTGTGTTTATATTGATAGTTTGCCTATGAACAGGGGATTCTTATACAAAGAGACATAAATCCTAGTAAGAGGAAATTGTCGTGAAAAATGAAGAGAGTACAAAGTGAAAACAAAATGTATAGCTATCTATAAATGATCTCGTCGGGTTCCAACTCTGCTATTGTCCATATGTCTTCGAGTATCTCATCCCTCGCTTGTCGAAAGAAGTTGATTAAATCGATATGTACCATTCGAACTTGACGCCAGTAAGAAAGCTGGCTGTAAGTAATCCAATGGGACATAGTTGTACGATTTAATCTCTAATTTTTTTCTGGACCTCCCTTTCAAGTTTTCAGCCCACCGAGATACCCTTTTTTTCCCAAGCCGCCTTTTCAGGTTTTCGACTTGCCAGGTGTACAATCTTTTATATATATCCCTGATTTTTTCCAGAACCCTTTTGATTTACCGGGATGCCCTTATTTTTGCCTAGGCCAGTCAACCTAGCGGGCCATTTTTTATGCGTAGTATCTTTTAACTATGTCTGCGGTTATAGGGTGTGGAATATTTTCACCATCCATGGTGGTAAGTATCATGGCACCACCAAAAAACATCTTCTTGATCACAAATGTCCCTTCATAGGTGGGAGTCCATTTTCCCCTTGGATCACCTTGCGGTAGGATGATACGTTTTATTACCAAGTTACCATCCTGATATACATGATGCTTGATCTTCTTATTGAATGCTTTGATCATACATTTCTAATACATCTAACTGTGACAAACAATCGCCAATCTCTTCTCGTCAATCAAATTTAACTGATCCAACCTAGTATGGACCCATTCGTCCTCATCTAAATTTGCATCTTTCATAATTCTCAAGGAAGGAATCTAAACTTTGACAGGTAGGACAACTGCCATACCGTAGACTAGAGAGAATGGGGTTGCCCCAGTTGATGTTTATGCTAAAGTGTGATAGCCGTGAAGAGTAAATGGTAACATCTCATACCAACCTTTTTAGGTCACAACCATTTTCTGCATAATCTTCTTAATGTTTTTATTAGCGGCTTCCACTGCGCCATTCATCTTTGGTCGATACGGAGAAGAACTGTTGTGCTTGATCTTGAACTGCATGTAGAGTTTAGTGATCATAGTGTTATTGAGATTGGTACCATTGTCTGTGATAATTCTTTCAGAGATATCATACCAACAGATAAGGTTATACTTAATGAACCGGTCGACCATATTCTTAGTAACAGAGGAAAATGAGGCCGCTTCAACCCACTTCGTGAAGTAATCAATGGCGACGAGGATGAAGCGGTGTCTGTTGGAAGAAGTGGGTTTGATTTCTCTAATCATATCAATGCCCCAAATTGAAAACGGCCAAAGAGTAGTCAAGACATTTAGTGATATTGGAGGCGTATGTACTTTATCAGCATAAATCTCACACTTATGACATGTTCTTGAGTGGTGATGACAGTCAGTTTCCATAGTCGACCAATAGTAACCCGCTATCAAAATTTTCTTAGCCATAGTATGTCTACTGGAATGAGTACCAAAGATACCTTCATGTATATCCTTCATAATTTTCTCTGCCTCCTTTTTGTCCACACAACAAAGTAGAGTCGAATCATATTTGCGCATGTACAAAATTCCGTTGCTCAGGAAGACCTTAGCTGCAAACCTCCATAGGAATTTCTTGTCATTGGTAGATGCTCCTTCAGGATACTCTTGAGCCTCAATATATCTTTTCACTTCATGAAACCAAGTCTTCTCTTCTACTCCCTCAGTTTCAACTTCGTAGCAGTGTGTAGGTTCTTCCAGTCTTTCAATGGTAATTCTAGGAGCCTCGTTGTCCCATATGACTTTGAACATAGACGACATGGTTGCCAATGCATCTGCCAACTGGTTTTCTTCCCTTGGGATGTGCTTGAAAGTGATCTCCTCGAAGTACGGAATTAAAGTCAACACATGCTCTCGGTACAGAGTGAGGTTTGGGTGCTTCGTATCCCATTCTCTCTTAATCTAATTAATTACCAGAGCTGAGTCCCCTTATACACTCGAGAACTTGATTCTTAGGTCAATGGAAGCTCTGATGCCTATGATGCATGCTTGGTATTCAACCATATTGTTGGTACAGTCAAATAATAATCTGGCGGTGAAGGGTATATGGCAACCCCGAGGAGAGATAATCACAGCACCAATTTCGTTCCTAAGTGCATTAGAGGCTCCATCGAAAACCATAGTCCATCAGGATCTAGGCTCAGGTCCTTCATACGGTCCAGGTTCTTCGTAATCTGTAACTAGTATAATATTCTCATCCGGGAATTCTAAATTCATAGATTGGTAGTCGTATATAGCTTGATGAGCCAAATAATCTGCCAGTACACTTCCTTTGATTGCTTTCTGAGTGGTGTATTGTATGTCATATTCTGTCAAGACCATTTTCCATCTGGCTATTCTTCCGGAGAGAGCTGATTTTTCAAATATATACTTTATGGGATCCATTTTAGAGATCAACAAAGTAGTATAAGTTAACATATACTGTCTTAGTCAGCGAGCAGCCCATGATAAAGCGCGTCAAGTTTACTCGAGTACTGAGTATCTTATTTCACAGTCGGAAATTTTTTTTTATAGATAGTATATTGGATGCTCTTTTCGACCATAATCGTCATGCTGCCCCCAGTACACACCCCATTGAGTTCTCTAACACTGTTAGGTACACGATCAAAGGTCTTCCTTCAATTGATGGTATCAGAATCAGAGGTTCTTGTAGGTACTCCTTGATTTTGTCAAAGGATATCTGACGATCATCATTCCATTTCACTACTTGATCTTTCTTTAGTAACTTGAAGATTGGCTCACAAGTAGCAGTTAGATGGGAAATAAACCGGGAAATATAATTCAGTCATCCTTGTAGCAGTAGAAATGTTTAGACTAAGCCATTGAATTGACTTGACTCGCACATATCAAATAAAAATCGCCACCGTGCTTTATTGTTTCCAAAGGAATGGGAAATGAGCGAATAATCCAAAAAGAGGGGGAGAGAATCTAAGTTCGGGGGTTGGTTATGCAAAGGGAAGGTATTAGCACCCTTAACATCTACGGTATTCCGCAGGAACCTCTTTGAAAATCTGTGTATTTTGGCTATAAGTGTTGCATGGAATAAATGGTAGAGATGAGAAAAGAAATATTTTTTACAATTTTTGCACCCGCCGCGGTTGCGAACCTTTAGTGCCTACGCACCACCTTTCATGCAATAGGGAATCAGGGTACTCGTAGTTCTCCTTAAATTTTTTTAAAACACATGTGTGTTGGTTAATTTTAAGAGACGAGACATCATCGTGTTATCCGAGTGGAAGAGCATACTTACTACCCACGACTATGAGAAAGGAGAATTTGCATCATCTCAAAGTGGAAGATATGGCTTGGATTTTAAAATCAACAAATCCTCGCTCAACACCCTAGTGGAAAATATCTCACTTCGCTACATATCGTAGAAGTATAGTAGTTCACATCACTACAAGGATTGACAAGAGTATAATCTTTTGAGAAAATTTTAAGGTAAAAATCCAAAATGGCCAAAATGGTTTGAATGAGATTGATTGACTTTTAGTCTTCTCACAAAAATGTCAAAGTATGATTAAGTTGATTAAAATTTGATTAAGAAAATATTTTTGAAAATGCATGGACATAAGTCCAATTTTATTGTGAAAGCCGTTCAAGTTTAGAAAACAAGAATAATTTTTAAAATGAGGGAGAAGATTTTTGAAATTAAAGAAGATGAGAGGAGATGAAGGGACTATCCTAAAGCATAAGGTAAAAGTCAGGGAAAAGAATCGTCTAACCAACAAGAAGCCAACACTTGACATAATGAGTCAATGTAGAATTCTCATCCTTTGGATTTGAAACCAAACAAGCAAAGTTAATAAACCTCTTAAGAAAACCAAGCTTCAAATGCATTAAGTCTTCACAAAAATTGGGCAGCGTAACAGCTGTATACAGATGAATTCCCAATCACAGACAAAGTATATAATCAGAATAACCTGCACACATAGAAAACAAACAACCCAATATCTCGGGGTAAACCCCAAGAACTCCAGACAAAGTAACAATAGAAGTTACAAGGTCTGAAGGTAGGTCAAGGTCTCTACTCCTAAGTCCAAGAAGTCCACAACTCCATAATACCAAGGATAGTAACCAAATAGTCCAAGTAACCTTAAAGTTTTTTATTTTTCAAGTTGGTTATTTGGTATCTTCAAAAAGAAAATGAATAGCTCAAGTGAGGAAAATAGAAATGACCTAAAGATAAATGCTCAAGTGAGCAAAGATGAAAATAGCATGAAATAAAAATGTTAAAATAAATGGTGCTTAAAGTAAAGTCATAAAGTAAAAGCATAAAAATAAAAGTCAATTATTAATGAGTTAGAAATTAGTGGTTAGTTGAATGACCATCTTGAAACTTGCATTTGAAAACTCATTAGAAGATTGATAAAATCAAAGCCTCTCAACAACAAGTTTCATTTTCTTTTTGTCAAGTATATCATTCATTTCAAATTCTCAAGGCAACAATAAATGATCAACGATGTTTAAATGATTCACTTAGACAAAAGTTTATGAAGATTCATTAGAGGATTGATAAGACCAAAGCCTCATAACAATGAATCTCAAGGTTATTGAATCAAAGGTTTCAAATTAAACATACTTGGGCTTACAAACATAGGTTTGGGCCACGAATGATCATTTCTCGAATCGGGACAAACTTTAGCGCTATGTTAAGAAATCGTAAGTGGACTTATATAGAAGTCACACCTAATTTAAGGTCGGTCAATAGAAATCTATGTACCATATTTTTGGAGAGATGATGTGTAGATCATCCTCTAACAACATGTAGTACATGTAAGAAAAGGATAAGATGAAGAGGGAGGGAAAATATTTGAATCAAAAAGTTTAATCAAACTATCATTAAAACCATCCATCCATTTTAGTGGAGTTAAACTCAATATCCAATATTCAATGATGTTAATAAAGTTCATGATCAACAATCACATAGTCAGAATATATTAAAAAATAAATTGCATAAAATAAAAAAGAAAAATGATTTTTAAAATGAAAATAATAGGTAAAATAGCAAACTATATTCAAAGTATCAAAGAAAAATTTAAAGAGACCATAGAAAAATAAAAAAATGATCTCAAATATTGTTTAAATTTTTTGGTAATTTTTTTAAAACAGAAAAGTATTTTTAAACTAATTAAAACCACTCAAATAAGTGAAAAAAAGATAAAAAATAGTAGAAGTCCAAATAAAATTCTACAAAAATTTCAGAAAAGTCAGAAATAAAGAAAATGATTTTTATAAAATTTTTTAGAATTTAAAAATATCAAAAAGTAATTTTAAATAAATAGAAACAAGTTAAAATAGAGGAAAAATTATAAAAAATATCAAATCTGAAAATAAAATCATGAAAAAATAAAAATTAGAAAGAGAATATTTGAAAATATTTTTGTGGATTTTTTCATAAGTTTTGAGTAAGAAATGAATTTTCTATGATTTTTTGAAGTTTAGTGTAAAAAATAGAAAACAAAATAAAGTTTAAAAAAATGTGGACCATTGGATGAGAGTCAAAACATGCTAGTAATCAAATCCAAAGGATTAGGCACGTTGTGCATATCATGGTCAACTTTGGAAATTGCACTGGATCACCTTTTAATATTTAAAAACAACTAAATTTGTGGCGCGTTGGATGGAGTCTGACTAATAGATGTAATCAGATCCAAGGGCTCTCAAAGCGCATGTATGATAAAGCAAACATACTGGATTGAATTAAAAAAAATTACATGTCACACCTTCATTGGTTGAAGCACGACACGTAGGTTGTCTTAAACCTCCAGACGCCCTAGATTGAAGTTCCTCAAACAGTAAAATTTAAGGACCAGACCGGTACCATTAGATTCATCTCTTCAAGAGGATTCTAATGGTACCATCGCGCCAAATTTATGTAAACTGAACAAGGCTTAAATTGAGAAAATGCAGAAATAATAGCGAGCACGAAATTCTGGAATATCTCACTCAAATCTCAATGAAATTGCAAATTGTAAAAAGCACGAGAATCAGAAAGATGAAGAGAGTAGGTTAGTCTTTTATTTTGATCGATTTGGCCAAGAAATCTACTTGAACGAAGTAGAAAAAGGTGGCTCTGAAACTAGACTTTTGTAGATCAATATAGGTAACAATTATTGAAGGTAAGAGTATGGTTAGCTTCAAAGAAGTTCAATGAAGCTAACTGAATGGAGCTTTTGGTGTTTTGGAGTGAGAATGCAAGAAATGAGAAATTAAAATTTAGAACTCATGTGGGATCTGAACAGGGGTCAATTGGCTATCAAAAGCTTGCTAAAATGAGTGGAATAGAGCCTGTATTTATAGGAGAAGCGAATGGAGTCAATAGGAGGGGTGAATGATGCAATTTCCCTTGAGTTCGTGCACACGTGTGATCATGAAGAAAGTTTGATCACATGTGCATCAAAACTCAATCAAATAATGTGGTTTATCATTCTAAATGATCCAAACATATTTTTTAATCATGTTTAAGTGGAAAACGTGTGGATATTTGGTGATTAGAAGCCAAATTATGTATTTTGTAATCTGGCTTGAAGGAAAACTTCATTTTCAAGGTACCATCTTTGAATCAATGGTATTCATAGCTCAAAGGCTCTTAGGGCATGGTTCTTGAAGCATTTGAAAGATAATATCACAATCTTTGCAATATGCTAAGAATGGAATCAAATGGATGTTTGAGCTAAAAGTTATGATGAGTCAAAGTTGAGAAAAAGATGCTGACTTTTTTGTACTTAGAAAAATTCTAAGTTTTTCTTCAAAAGTGACCTATAATGTTTTGAGTTTAAACAAGGCATTCCTCCAAAATTGAGCTTTTATAATTGATGCTAGATTGAAGTGGACATCCAAAAGAGCATTGTGAAACTTGAATCACTGAAAAATACCAAATATTGAAAAAGTTTTGGCCTTGTAACATTGGTGAAAATTCATGAGGTGGCCTATAATATTTTTAGTTCTTAGGGCATCTTCCACTTGTTTTCAAGTTTTGCATATAAAATAAAGGTTGAATTTCACATACTTAAGATCATTATGGAAAAAGAATGGGATCAAGGAGATAAAAATTGACCAAGTTTTGATTTTTTAAATCATAAAAGGGAATTTGATGGCCTATCTAGAGGACTTGTAATCTTTCTTCATCATTAGGCATCTTCCACACCAAATTATCTTGAAACTCTTGAAGTTATTAGTTGATAACCCTTTAAAGAGAAGCATTTCTTTTTAATTACTCAAAAATCTCAAAATATGAGCAAGATATAGCCCTTAGAAGTTCAAAACCCTAGCTCCTCAAGCACCAAAATGACTTGGAAACCCTTTTCAATTTTGACAAACTTTCTTGCACAATAACTTTTGCCACGTGAATAGAGGTTGTTGTGGATGATAATAAGAACCCATATAAATAATAACCACCTCCAAATATTAAGGATTGAGAGAGAGTTAAGTACTTGTGATCAAAGAATCAAGAATTTGTCCAATTAGGACAAACTTCTTCAATCAACCCTTGCATCTTTTGACTTTATTTAACCAATTGAGGCATGATAAATCATATTAGACCTTGTAATTATATTACTTTAAAGTATATTCAATAATGAAGCTTGAATCTCAATAAAGCTTTGTTAAAGAAGGCATGGAAATAAACTCATTTGAACCTATGAATTCACCCGATGAACTGTGTTGCGCCATCACCTATAACATCATCATTTAGAGCAAACATTCATAGTATTTGTTAGTTAAAAGTTAATCAATACAAAACATAGATGATCACAATATACAAATAAAGGTTCTTGGTGATTCCTCATGAGCAAACCTAAAGATAGGGAGAAGAGCCAAACCCTAGTGTGATCTTGTTGTGATTGAGTTGATATGAGATGATAGATGAATCTCAGGGGCAAAAATTAGGGTACAACAGTCCCAAGAAACCTCTGACTTCCTTCTCGGTATGAGGAGGAGGAATTTCTTGGATGGATTTGACTTTTGCGGGATCAACCTTGACTCTTTTATTATCGACAACAAAACCCAGGAGTTTACCAGATCTCACCCCAAAGGTGCCATTGTTCGGATTCAGTCTCAACTTATATTTCCTCAGTCTCTCAAACAACTTATGTAGATGGTCCAGATGCTCTTATTTAGTCTGTGATCGGGCTATCATATCATAGACATATACCTTTATCTCGTGATGAATCATGTCATGGAACAAAGCTACCATAGCATATTTATATGTTGCACCGGCGTTCTTCAACCCAAAAGGCATAACCTGGTAGCTGAAACTGCCCCACTGTGTAACAAAAGTAGTTTTTTCCATGTCTTCAGGTGCCATCTTGATCTTATTATATCCCGAGAAACCATCCATGAAGGAGAATACCTTATGCTGAGCGGTATTGTCGACAAAAACATCAACGTGTGGAAGTGGGAAGTCATCTTTGGGGCTTGCCCTGTTCAGATCCCTGTAGTCTACACACATTTGTACCTTGCCGTCTTTATTTGGTACCGAAACAACATTTGCAAACCATTGAGGATATGATGTCACTAATAAGAACCCTACGTTGAATTGTTTCATAACCTTCTGCTTTACTGGAGAACAACCCTCTTTCATTGGTAGACGGTGAACCATAATATCTGTATCGATCCCTGGCATGTCTTCGTATGACCAAGCAAAGATCTCATCATATTCATGCAACATATGTATCAACCTGTTCTTGACACCATCCTCTAAGTTGATGCCTATCTTGACTTCTTTCCTATCTGTTTCAGAACCCAAGTTTACCACCTCAACTGATTCTTCATGTGGTTGAATAGCTTTATCTTCTTGTATTAGCAGTTTGGCTAGTTCTCCAGGTATTTCACAATCTTCCTCACCTTCGTCCTCGGCTTGGTAGATCGGATTTTAGAATCCATAAGTGGAAATAGAAAAATCGTTATCATCGAGATCCAGAATGAATGTGGATCTGCAATTTATTGTATGGATGTGTGTAAGAACACATAGCTATTTGAAAGTGATAAAAGTGAAAAGAAAGAAAGAGAGCACAAAATTTGAATGCAAAATGTCCAATGCTTTTATTAAATGAAAATATGACTATGAAATGACAACCCTTAACAAATGAACCGCTATGCCCCGAGTAAGGCACAAGGCTTAAAGTCATTGTACAAATATTACAAAGACAAAACTTGAAAGCAATAAAAAACATAAATTTAGCTATTACTACTGACTAAAGGAGATAGAGATAATGTCCTCGGCCTTCCAGTTGTTGAGCCCATTGCCAATGGTAGGGAAGATGCAGCTATAGAAGTCATAATTACTGTCAGCATCTTCTATTACGTTGACTATATTATTGCTGATGCGGAATGGTGTCCTTCCAGCTCGAGCGTGACAAACATCCCTCTGACCCTCTGTAGTGAAAACCAGACCAAACTTGTTAGATTTATAGGGGATGTCAGGAAGCTTACCCCAAATAATAGAACCACCTTCTTCTACAGTAGCTTTAGCATCTTTCAATGAAGCCATCCTGAGTGGAACCCTAGTAACTTTGAGAATGGCAGAGACGTCTTCAGTAGCGGCAAGAGGGATAAATTTGAAAGTATGACAGGGAGTATCGATGAATTCACCATCCATTTCTACATATCAGAAAGAGTTCAAGTGGGTAACCATATACTCTTCTTCACCGTAGACAGTAATAATCTTTCTGTTCACATGATACTTTAACTTCTGATGTAGGGTAGAGGCGACAACGCTTGCCCCATGGATCCAGGGGCATCCCAATAAGCAAGAATAAGCTAGACGAATATCCATCACATAGAAGGTATATTCAAAGATCTGTGAACCCACCTTGATCAGAAGATCCACTTCCCCGTGTACCATCCTTTTTGATCTGTCAAAGGCTCAAACCACAATATCATTAGGTTTCAGTATGATCCCTTTGCAATCAAGTCTGTCAAGAGAGCATTTCGGTAGCACATTAAATGAAGAGTCAGTATCAACCAATACATGGGCCAGAGTAGTGCCCTCACATTCAATGGAGACATATAAAGCCTTATTGTGGTTTCTTTCCACAAGAGTCAGATCAGCATCAGATAAACCTAAACGATTATTAGTCGTCAAGCTCACAACATATCTTTCAAATTGATCGGTAGAGATAACTTGCGGCATGTGAGAAGTTTTCAAGAATTTCACTAAATCATGTGCATGGGCTTCAGAACACAGTAGTAGGGATAACATAAAGATCTTGGATGGGGTCTTCCCCAGTTGTTCAACAATTTTGTAGTCACTCTTGAGGATAATATTCAATACCTCTTCCAACTCTTTTCTAGATGTGTCTTCAACTGTAGCTTCCTTAGGTGCCTCCGTCTGGGCAGACTTTGTCTTGGTGAAAATTAATGAGGTGACCTATAATCTTTTGAGTTCTTAGGGAATCTTCCACTCATTTTCAAGTTTTACATATAAAAGAAAGGTAGAAGTTCACATCCTTAAGATCATTATGGAAAAATAATGGGATCAAGGAGATAAAAATTGCCAAGTTATGATCTCTTGAAATCACATAAGGGAGTTTGATGGCCTATCTAGAGGACTTGTAATCTTTCTTCATCATTAGGAATCTTCCACACCAAATTTTCTTGAAACTCTTGAAGTGTTTAGTTGATAACCCTTTAAGGAGAATAATGTATTTGGAATTACTCAAAAATCTCAAAAGATGAGCAAGATATAGCCCTTAGAAGTTCAAAACCCTGGCTCTTCAAGCACCAAAATGACTTGGAAACCCTTTTCAATTTTGACAAAATTTCTTGCATAATAATTTTTGCCATATGAATAGAGGTTGTTATGGATGATAATAAGAACCCATATCAACAATAACCACCTCCAAATATTAATGATTGAGAGATTTATGTACTTGTGATTAAAGAATCAAGAATTTTTCCAATTAGGCGAAACTTCTTCAATTAACCCTTGCATATTTTGACTTTCGTTAACCAATTGAGGCATGATGAATCATATTAGACCTTTTCATGATATTACTTTAAAGTATATTCAATAATGAAGCTTGAATCTCAATAAAGCTTTGTTAAAGAAGGCATGGAAATAAACTCATTTGAACCTATGAATTCACCTGATGAACTGTGTTGTGCCATCACCTATAGCATCACCATTTAGAGAAAACAGTCATAGTATTTGTTAGTTAAAAGTTAATCAATACAAAACATAGATGATCACAATATACAAATCAAGGTGCTTGGTGATTCCTCATGATTAAACCTAAAGATAGGGAGAAAATCTAAACCCTAGTGTGATCTTATAAGCTTTTGAATAAGTATTGACTCTTCTAATCTATGAATTAGTACTATTCCCTAATCCAAACCAACTCATAGATGTGAATGCTGTCAAAATCTTCCTTTCTCGTAACCCCGTGCCTACTTTGCTCGGAGACATTTTACATACTCTTCACACACGTACCATGAGGAAGAGACGGACTCTTATATGTTGCATACCGTTTCTATCTAGGTGGTTTATTTCGCACCTTCCTCGATCAGTATTGAAGAATGAACGGGTCTTTATATGGTCTCAAAGCATGATGTCTCTCTCTCATTCAGATATTTATTGGTGTTCTCGATCTATGGAGGATGTTACTATCATTAACCGCTGTGGGGAGTTCCCTGATGTTCCACTCTTGGGAATTAGGGGAGGTATTACTTATAACCCTTCTCTGGCTCTACGAAAATTTGGCTATGCTCGAAGGGGTGGTCCTCACGATGCACTTATCCATGGTATTATATTCGACTACGAGAATGATGTCCAAGGTTATCGTCAAAGATTTGTACGATCTTGAGGCATGGTAAACAAGGTTGATAGAAATAATTTGGGGCATAAGAACTCCATCCCTTTAGAGCCTTATCTCAAATGGGTGCGATCTCGCGCTCAAAATCTCATGATGCCGTATCCAGCTATCCTACCAATAGTCGTGGAGCCTATTACTAAGGGACACATTCCTTATACGATTCTCCATCCTGACATGCCTACCAACTTCAAAGAATTGCAGATATCTTGGATCCAACTCAAGGGAGAATGAGACACCTTTGAAGCTCGATTCTACGTAAGCGATAAGGAAGTGTTGGAGCTCACCAAGCAAATTCACGAGGAGGAAAGCCTGAATGCCTACCTCGACACAAAGAGGAAACGCCCTTGGGAGACTTGAGTCTTTTATTTTAGGAGTTCATTTTGTTGTCTCTTTGAGACCTTTTTTCTTTCATATTGTAAGCCCAAGGGGAAATTTTAACTTTTGAACTTATTAATACAATTGTTGTGTTTGTTTCCTTTTGGCTAAACAAATTTAAATTCCTTAAAGTCCTTGAAAACATTGCATCCACATAGGATGCATCATGACATAAGCAGGTTTTCTGATACAAGTTTCCTCATCTTTTTACTATTTATTTCAATATAAGATTGCTCTAGAGCAATCCGTCAAAGATCTGCAAACTCAACATGCACAGTTCCAAGAGACTCTCCTCAACCTAGCTAAAGGTCAGCAAGAAATGATGGCACTCTTGGCCATAAAAAAGAAGACCAAGAAACAGGCTGTTATCCTTAACATGGGAAGAAGGTTCAAGGGGCCCGCCCGACTGGCTCAAATAGAAGAGGATTCTTCTGAGGAAGAAGACAATCAAGACGAGGAAGTTAGAAGCACTAGAGTAGGGATGGAAACAATCAAATTTCTAAGGATGAAGACTATTCCAATGAGCAGTATCCACCGGCGGAGGACAAATACAAATAGCTGGAAGACCGACTTAAGGCTGTAGAGATCCAAACAATGCCTGGTTTGGACTTTAGAGACTTAGGTCTGGTCCCTGAGGTGGTCATTCCCCACAAATTCAAGGTTCATGTCTTTGCCAAATACGATGGAATCTCTTGTCCAAGATGAATTTGAGGTCTTATATCTGTAAGATTCAACCACACACCGCCAATAGGAAGTTATGGGTTCATTTCTTCCAAGAGAGCTTATCTGGAACACAATTAGAGTGGTTCTATTAACTTGAAGGGACTAATATCCACACATGGGAGGATTTGGATGTTGCCTTCTACAAAAAATACCAATACAACACTGATCTTGCACCAAATCATGCACAATTACAAAATATGACTATGGGTTCAAATGAAGGCTTTAAGGAGTATGCTCAAAAGTTGAGGGACCTGGCTGGATAGGTGCAACCCCCTTTGACTAATAGAGAATTAGTGGACATGTTCATGGGAACCTTGACTGGTCTATTCTTTAATTTACTGATCGGGAGTTCTTCGCTAGGGTTTACGAGTTAATTTTGACTGGCGAACAAGTTGAAAGCGGAATCAAAAGCGGGAAGATCTCAATGACATCAACCTCTACTACTGTAAAGAAACCATTTGTTGGTAAGAAGGAGACTAATTCCGTTTATGATCAAAGGAGCCGTATCAAGAATGACCGTTATCAATCGGTAAGTGCAATATTGATTTCTAACCCAACCCCAGTTCAACGACCACAACGACAAAACAGTCAGCAAAGGACGAATGCCCCAAGAAAACAGTTCACTAGGATCAACATGCCATTGTCTCAAGCTTTACAACATCTATTGAAAGCAAAATTGATAACACAACGAGATCCTCCGTAAAATCCCAACACAACATCTCCGAAGTATAACCTAAATATAAGGTGTGCATACCATTCCAATAGTCTTGGGCACGACACCAATGATTGTTTGGCCCTAAAAAGAAAAACCCAAGATTTGATTGACAACAAAGTGATTGGCTTGACCCACCACAGACCCAAAATGTGTTTATCGCACCCATGCCCAGTCATGGTAAAAGTATTAATGTTGTTGACGATGTTTCCTATTTCTCCTTCATCATTGATTTAATTACTCCCTTGATGACCATTAAGAAGAATCTGTTAAGATCTGGTTTATTTCCAGGCTGCCTTGAAAATTGTTACCACTGTGCTTCTCAAACTAATGGTTGTATGTGGATGAAGAAAGGTATCCAACACCTGATTAATAGCCATGAAATTATGTTCGAGAAAAATCCACCTATGAAGAGTTTGCCTGAAAGTACTTCCCTAGAGCTGAGACTTGAAGACGTTTCCATAATTACCATTTCAAATACTCCTATTAGGATCACCTCTAAAGGCCCTATAAGGATTCCTGCTGAGCCAAGAGTGGCTCCCCTGATTATCACTACATCGGGGCCAATCCCCTATTCCTATGACAAAGCTGTTCCTTGGAACTATGAGGCAAAAGTTTACTATCATGGTGTCAAGCAAGAGCCATGGATTACTGAAAATTAAAAGCCTGAAATTACAAACATTGCCGGAACTAGTAATGTCACTAGGACAAGGAGGATCTTCTCTCTGGAGATGTCTCCTCCAACAACTACTACAATACCTGTTTGCATTCCTGCTGCTGGGCCAACTACCAATGTCTGAGGTAAAGAGAAGGTTATTAAGCCTGCCCTGACGGAGGCACCCTCAAAAGAAGTGATAATTGAAGACACATCTAGACAAGAGATGGAAGAAATTCTGAAGATCATCCGAAAAAGTGTCTACAAAATAGTTGAACAACTGGGGTAGACACCCTCAAAGATATCCATGTTGTTCTTGTTATTATGCTCCGAAGCGCATGCCCAAGCTTTGTTGAAATTCATGAAAAATGCCCATGTACCATAAGAGACCACTGCTGATCAATTTGAGAATTGTGTTGCAAGCCTAACTGCTGATAATGGCTTGGGATTTTCTGATGCAAATTTAACTCTGGCAGGGAAGAATCACAACAAGGCTCTCCACATCTGTATTGAATGCAAAGGCACTACTCTAGCGCATGTGTTAGTAGATATTGGGCCCTCCCTCAATGTTTTACCTAAAGGTGCTTTGGATAGGATAGACTGTGATGCACTGGTACTGAAACCCAACGAAATTGTGGTAAGAGCCTTCGATGGTTCAAAAAGAATGGTCCACGGAGAGGTCGATCTGCCGATCAAGGTAGGTCTCAAGTCTTCAGTTCAACATTTTATGCAATGGATATCCGCCCGACCTATTCTTTCTTTCTCGGACACCCATGGATCCATGGGGCAGGTGCGGTTACCTCTACATTTCATCAAAATCTGAAATACCCAGTAAAAGGGAAGATTGTCACAGTCTGTGGAGAGGAAGAATATATGGCCAGTCATTTGAATTCTTTCAAATATATTGAAATGGACGGAGAATTCATTGAAACCCCTTGTCAAGCATTTGAAGTGATCCCTCCAACGATTGTTGTTGCTAAAGCTACTATTCCTAAGATTTCCAATGACACACCAAGAATAGCCTCTCTGAAGATGCTCGGGCTGTTGTAGAAGATGGAGGTTTCACTATCTAGGGACAAATTCCTGATATCCCATATAAATCCGACAAGTTTGGGTTGGGTTTCACTTTAAAAGCTCAGAAAGAGGTTCGTCGTGCTCGTGTTGGTGGACCACCTCTCTGTATTAGCAACAATGAAGTCAATGCACTGGAAGAAACGAATAGTGATGGTGACTTGGACGACTGGATATTCCCAACTGCTGACGGTGGAATTGACAACTGGAAGGCCAAAGACTTCATCTCAATCTCCTTCAACCAGGAGTAATTGTTATTTCTTGTTTTTATTGCTTTAAGAAGTTTGTCTGTACAATTTCCTTTAAAATAATGACTTTAAACCATGTGCTTTACCTGGGGCACAATGGTCCATTTGTTAAGGGTTGTCATTTCATATATCATATGCTCATTTAATGAAAACATTTGACTATTTTGCATCTAAATTTTGTTCTCCTTGTCTTTCTTTTACTTTACTACATTTTCAAAATAGCCATGTGACCTTACATGCACACACACACATTTGCAGATCCACATCCACCATGGATCTCATTGAAAATAATTCTGCTATTTCCGTTTATGACTTCGAAAATCCAATCTATCAAGCCGAAGACGAAGGTGAAGAAGATTGTGAGATACTTGGAGAAATCGCCAGACTCCTAATATAAGAGGAAAAGGCCATCCAACCGCACAAAGAACCGGTCGAAGTGATAAATTTGGGTACTAAGGAAGATAAGAAAGAATTCAAGATTGGCGCCAACCTGGAAGATAGTTTCAAGAGCAGATTGGTTCAGATGTTGCACAACTATGTCGAGGTACTCACTTGGTCATATGAAGACATGCCAGGTCTCGATAGTGATATCATGGTTCATCGTCTGCCAATGAAAGAAGGTTGTTCTCCGATCAAACAAAAGGTTCATCGCATGCGTCTTGATATGTTTGAGAAGATCAAGGATGAGGTAATGAAACTGTTCAATGCAGGTTTCTTGGCAGTAACGTCGTATCCCTAATGGTTTCCAAATGTTTTTCTAGTGCCGATGAAAGATGGTAAGGTCCGTATATGTGTAGAATACAAAGATTTAAATAGGGAAAATCCCAAAGACGACTTCACACTACCATATATTGATATCTTGGTTGACAACACTGTTCAACACAAGGTATTCTCCTTCATGGATAGCTTCTCGGGTTACAACCAAATCAAAATGGCACCTGAAGACATGGAGAAGACTACCTTTGTCACACAGTGGGGCACCTTCTGTTATAAGGTCATGCCTTTTGGGATGAAGAACGCAAGCGCAACTTATCAACGGGCTATGGTAGCTTTATTTCATGACATGATTTATCATGAGATAGAAGTCTATGTTGATGACATGATAGAGAGATCACAAACTGAGGAAGACTACATGGATCATTTGCACAAGCTATTTGAAAGAGTAAAGAAGTACAAGCTGAGGTTGAATCCCAACAAATGCATCTTCAGGGTAAAGTCTGGAAAGCTCCTAGGCTTCATCGTCAGTGGCAAAGGTATTGAGGTAGATCCCGTAAAGGTCAAAGCTATCCAAGAAATTCCAGCTCCTCGTACTAAGAAGGAGGTCAGAGGTTTCTTAGGACGACTAAACTACGTTTCCCGATTCATCTCTCACTTGACTGCTACTTGTGAGCCACTCTACAAGCTGCTGAAGAAAGATCAAGTGGTAAGATGGAATGATGACTGTCAAATAGCTTTTGACAAAATCAATGAGTACTTGCATGAACCTCCAATCTTGATGCCACCAGTTGAAGGAATACATATGATCATGTACTTAACTGTGTTATAAAATTCAACGGGATGTGTGCTGGGGCAGCATGACGAGTCTGGTCAAAAAGAGCATGCAATATACTATCTTAGCAAAAAGTTTACCGATTGTGAAACAAGATATTCACTGCTCGAGAAAACTTTCTGCACTTTGGAATGGGCTACTCTCCAACTAAGACAATATATGTTGACTCATACCAATCTACTGATCTCTAAGATGGATCTCATCAAGTACATCTTTGAGAAGCTAGCTCTCTCCGGAAGGATAGCCCAATGGAAAATGATCTTAACTGAATACGACATTCAGTACACTACATAAAAAGAAATCAAAGGAAGTGTACTGGAAGATCATTTGGCGTATCAAGCTGTAGATGACTACCAATCTATGAACTTTGAATTCCTGAACGAGAATATCATGCTGATTGCGGATTATGAAAAGCCTGGACCGTATGAAGGACCTGAACAAGGATCCCGATGGACTATGGTTTTTGATGAAGTTTCCAACGCACTGAGTAATAGAATTGGTGCTGTGATCATTTCTCCCAAAGGCTGCCATACTCCTTTCACTGCCAGACTTTGCTTCGACTGTACCAACAATATGGCCGAATATGAAGCGTGCATCTTGGATCTTAAAGCTTCTATTGACCTAAGAATCAAATTCTTAGGTGTATATGAAGACTCAGCCTTGGTGGCCAGTCAAGTTAAAGGAGAGTGGGATACAAAACATCCAAATCTTATCCCTTGCAAAGAACTTGTGCTTACCTTGATCCCGTACTTTGAAGAAATCACCTTTGAACATATCCCGAGGGAAGAGAATCAGTTGGCAGATGCTCTAGCTACCATGTCATCCATGTTCAAGGTAAAATGGGACAATGAAGCTCCCCAAATTACTGTCGAAAGATTTGATGAATCGGCGCACTGCTATGAGATTGACACTGATGGGGTAGAAGAGAACCCCTGGTTTCATGAGGTAAAAAGGCATCTCAAAGCACAGGAATACCCTGAAGGAGCACAAGTCAACAACAAGAAGTTCATGTAGAGGTTCTCATCCAAGTTCTTCCTAAGAAATGGGATCTTATACAAGCGCAACCATGATTCAATTCTGCTCCATTGTATGGACAAGAAGGAAGAAGAGAATATCGTGGATGATATGCATGAAGGTATCTTTGGTACTCACTCTAGTGGACATACTATGGCCAAGAAGATTCTGAGAGTTGGTTACTACAGGTCGACTATGGAAATTGATTGTCACCACCACTCAAGGACTTGTCATAAGTGCCAAATTTATGCTGATAAGGTGCATGTTCCTCTTATACCTTTGAATATCATGACTTCTCCTTGGCCATTTGCATATGGGGCATTGATATGATCGGAGAAATCAATCCCACTGCCTCTAATGGACATCGTTTCATTCTTGTCGCCATTGACTACTTTACCAAGTGGGTTGAAGCAGTTTCATTTGCCTCAGTTACCAAGAACATCATAGCTCGGTTTATCAAGCATAACCTCATCTGTCAGTATGGCATCCTTGAGAGGATCATCACTGACAATGGCACCAACCTCAACAACACCATGATCACTGAACTCTGTATGTAGTTCAAGATCAAGCATCACAACTCTTCTCCATACAGAACTAAGATGAATGGTGTAGTAGAAGCTGCTAACAAGAATATAAAGAATATTGTGCAAAAGATGTTGGTGACCTACAAAGACTGGCATGAGATGCTACCATTTTCTCTTCATGGCTATCGTACTTCAGCGCGAACATCAACTAGGGGAACCATTTTCTCTTTGGTCTATGGCATAGAAGTTGTCCTTCCTGTCAAAGTTCAAATTCCTTCTCTAAGGATTACGAAAGAAGCAAGCTTAGACGAAGACGAATGGATTCAGACAAGGTTGGATCAGTTGAATTTGATTGAAGAAAAGAGGCTGGTTGCTGTTTGTCATGGTCAGATGTATCAAAAACGTATGATCAAGGCAATCCACAAGAAGATCAAGCGTCAGGTATACCAGGCTGGTGACTTGGTAATAAAGTGCATCATTCTACCACAAGGTGATCCCAGGGGCAAATGGACTCCCACCTACGAAGGGTCATTTGTTGTCAAGAAAGTATTCTCGGGCGGTGCTATGATGCTAACCACTATGGACGGTGAAGATTTCCTACATCATGTAAACGCAGACATTGTCAAAAAATACTACACATATGAATGACCCACTAGGAAGACACACCTAGGCAAAAATAAGGGCATCCTGGCGAACCAAAAAGGTTCGGGAAAAAGTAAGGGATATATACAAAAGATTGTACACCCGACAAGTTGAAAACCTGAAAAGGCGGCTTGGGCAAAAAAGGGTATCCTGGTGGACTGGAAATTCGAAAGGGCAGTCCAAGAAAAAGTTAGGGATTAAAGTGTACGACTATGTTTCGTTGGATCACTTACATACAAGCTTTATTACCAAAGTCGAAAGTTCAAATGGTTCAATCAACTTCTTCCAATGGCAAAGGACGAGATGCTCAAAGACATAGGGGCAATAGCAGAGTTGGAACCCAATGAGATAACTTCCACATGGCTATACATTTTGTTTTCACTTTGTATTCTTTTCATTTCACGACGACTTCCTCTTACTAGGATTTCCGTCTCTTTGTACAAAATCGCCTGTTCACAAATAAGGGTACATTCCCCGCAATCTCCCCGACAGATCAAGAAGTATAATCTCTTTCCTGGAAGTATCACCAACCTACAGAGTTTACAATCAGTACACTTCCTGGAAATTTTCTTCTCCAGCCGAGTTTGGTCCTCCAAAACTGAAAAAGAAACCTTGCAAAGTATCTTCTCTTTAGCAAATTCAATTCCCCCAAAAGAATTTATCTCCTCAGCAGAGCTCTTCTCCATTAACAAGGGTTTATTTCCCTAACGACCTACAAAATTCCCTAGCTCGAGGCTATTCCTAAGACTACAAATTATTGACAAAATTCTTCTCCCCAGTGAAGTCATCACTACCCCCAGAAAGTTGCTGCAAAAACTGAAATCCGACAAGATACCACTTAACGTTATCCTCCCCAGATGAGGTGCGATCTTATCCATCTCTTTTATCCCCAGTCAGTGTTTACAATAATTGTTTTCCCTAGATAACTCGAAATATTATCCATCTCTTGTATCCCCAGTCAGGGTATATAAGAATTAAATTCTCCAATAGAGCAACGGACGACCAATGTTCCTAAACCCTATTCCTCAAGCAGAAATCAATACATCCCCTGCGAAGTTTCTTCAAACAAGTAAACAGGAATCCCCAGCGGAAGCATTCTACACAAGATTGAAGATACACATACTCTTCATCCCCAGCAATGGTCAGGGATTTATTTTCCCAGACAAGATTATGCACGAATTTACAAATGCACTTCAACAACATCTTACATTTATACATCATAGCATATGCATACGAAACGCATATAGAATAATCTCATTTATTTTGAGAACATCATTACGCAATGCATTTAATACATCGTGACATTGCATACAACTAACTCTTTACCTTTTCAGGAAAGAACAATCGATAGACTGATATCATCAACAAATCCTCAAAACAGAGTGTAGGTCATTCCCTAAAACAAGACATGGAAAATATCTACATGATGAACACTCCCTTCAAATATCTGTTGGCTCAGATTAAATCGGCCTAAGATTTATTCCGATACTTCTCTTAGTAGACGTTTTTCTAGTTCAGATTAAATCAACCAAAGATTTATTCTGATACTTCTCCCAATTAAAGATTTAAAGACATCTGCTGGCTCAGATTAAATTAACCAAAGATTTGTTCTGATATGTTGTACCCCAAAATTTTCCCTCTCATCTCTCAAGACATTTCTTCACAAGGATTCTCAAAAGT
Source organism: Vicia faba (assembly GCA_948472305.1). Lineage (NCBI taxonomy): Eukaryota > Viridiplantae > Streptophyta > Magnoliopsida > Fabales > Fabaceae > Vicia > Vicia faba. Next base: position 714,981,477 of record OX451736.1, read on the forward strand.
TCAAATTTGCACAAAGTACAATTGGACTTTCAAGCATCAAATCGAAGAAGAGCACGCCTACTTCGATTTCACATCCTTAGATTGGGCTTTTGGCCTCTTTCAATGCAAGTTTGGTATACATCCTTCATTTTGGCATGTAGTCCCCTTTTATGCAAGCTTTGGTTTACATCTTTCGTTTGAGCTGGTGGCCTCCTTCGAATGCAAGTTTGGATTACATCCTTTGTTTGGCCATGTGACCTTATTGGACAAGTTTCGATTGGATAAATGTTTTCCTGCATGCCTATTTAGATTGGACATTTGATGCCTACATGCTTGTTTCGATTGGACAAGCTTAGATTGGACAAGCTTCGATTGGACAAATAACTCCCTCCATGCTTGCTTCGAATTCACCTTCATGTCTTCTTCGAATCCATGTTCAGGATTGGCCTCCTACATGAAGTACAAGGCAAGGGTCTCCTACATGCCTTCCTGCACAAGGAAATGGCTTCCCTTTATGCTAGATCCCACAAAGCAAGTGGCCTCCTACATGCAAGCTTCGATTGAAGCAATGACCCCTTACATGTTTGCTTTGATTCACAAAGCAATGTCCCTTTACAGTGTTTGTTTCGATCCAGGAAGCAAAGGTTTCTTTCCTGCTTGTTTCAAATCACAAGGCAGGAAATTCCCTCATGCATTGGCTATTTTCATACTAGTTTCGAATAGAAAATATCTCCCTTTGAAATAGCTTGCTTCGGTTCCACCATTGAAAATATTCAACACACAATTTCTACACTATGACACACAATTGTTGGCCCATTTGAAGGACCTGCAAGACATACCTAGATGTTCCATTCGAAGGACATGTTTGGTGGCCCATTCAAAGGACCTGCAAGACATACCTAGATGTCCCATTCGAAGGACATATCTTGGTGACCCATTCAAGGGGCACACATTTGGCCCCTTTGAAGGATGCACAAAAAGGGCCCATTCGAAAGACACTTTGATTGGAAATAAATATTGCTGTCTGAAGAGGAGTCTGGTCGAAGGTTGGACCTATGAGGTCAAATATTCAAAGATTCTTGCTGCAGGTCCAAGCCTGATGCACTGGCCATAACGCTCCAAAACTGCTGCAAATAGTCCTGCTATGCTGCTCCTATATTTACACCAATTTGGCATACTAATACTTCCCCTCGAAAGGTACAAAAATAGTATACCCAATTTGTTCAAATTCTTTTGTTTTCCCTCCTAAACCTTAGCCAACTTCATCTATAAATAAGAGGCTCCATAACACATCTAAGGGGATGAACAACACATCCAGAAGGCTTTAATAGTTGGAGAAACTTTGACTGTGTGAAAATCATCAAAAACTTAACACATTCTCAAACCTAGAATCAGTAGACCACACCCTTGTTTCTGTTCCTTTCGAATCCAGCAAAGAAACACTACACCTGTTCTTTTCCTTCAAATCCATAAACAACAAATACAACTCCACTCTCCTTGACCTTCGAACCCAGTCAAAGAAACACTACACATGTTTCTTTCCTTCGAACCCAGGAGCACCCAGGGCAGCAACTCAAGGTCCATAAACCCCAACTTCAGAAGCAAGGTGAGTCCCCTGACCTTAACCCTTTCGTTTCAAGAATGTACATGAAATTTGTTTCCTTTTCGTTTCTAGATTTTTTGTTTGTTTTTCTTTCCCAAGTATACGTTAAAACTAACATGTACATACCCCAAATTAATGAAAAAGTTTTTGTGTGAAACGAAGCCTCAGGCTTCGCCCCTTACTTCTTCACAATCCAAATGCAGGAGCAAGAAGGGAGAAACGAAGGGTGTTCACACTGACTTCCAGGCCCCAATCGAAAGAAGCATCCAGAAGGATGAATCGAAGACTGCATCTCACACTTCATTCTAGGCCCAAATCGAAAAAAGCAGCCAGAAGGATGAATCGAAGGCTGCATCTCATGCTTCATTCTAGGCCCAAATCGAAAGAAGCCAGGAAGAGCAGAATCGAAGGGTGCATTATGCCTTGATCTAAAAACTTATTTTTCCTTCTTTTATCTTGTTTTGTCTTTACATTTTCTTGCTATTCAATATGATTGTAATAGTGTAGGATATTTATTTTCTGCATTTTTATTGCTTTATACAAATATTAGTAATTAGGATGCATGGAAAGATAAAATCAACAAGTAGACAATCCTAATCAAAGACTAAATGCATGCAATCAAACACACCATGCACACACATGCACCTCTATGGAAATCTCACTTGTTGCCTCGAAAAATAGTCATGTCCCTCGAATATGGGTGTTTTAGCAAAAACCCTCGATAAAAGATCGTAGTCCCTCGATGACCATGATGTTGCCTTCGGTAAACGATCTAGTCCCTATACGAAAATTGCTAAAACGTCCCATAGGTTGCCTTCTATGACTATACAAATGACCCACACTCGTCCCTTCACATCCAATGATGGGACTTCTTATCAATCAATGGTAAGATAGCAACATCTAAAGGAGGAGGAAAAGAACAAATGACCTTTTGAGTAGGTAGGACGCTCGTAGTTTCTTGCTTGCTCACGACTGAAAAACCATTTACACACCAACACTTTCAATTGAAACATTTTCAAAAGTCAAAGATCTTTGTACGCATTCTTATAGAGACGAGAATCATTACAAAGGCACTTTTCAAAATCACTTTCAAAAACATCTTCCACAACAAACATCTCTTTGAACTAATTTCAAAACCAACACTTTGTACGCATTCTTATAAAGACGAGAATCATTACAAATACGTTTTCAAAATATTCTCAAACCCACACCACAAGCACATTTTCAAACAAAAGCAAGTGATATAACAAGCAACTAAGAGCCCGTAGATAACTGCGGATGAAAAGGGTGCTAACACCTTCCCTTTTCATAACCTACCCCTCGAACTCAAGAAATAATCTCAAAGGTATTTCCTGTTCTTTTCACCCTTTCCTTATTAGATAAAAAAATTCGGTGGCGACTCTTGCTATCCGCAACAATTGCAATCAAATGCAAAACAATCAAGTCAGTTCTCCCACCGTATTACAGAACTGGAGACTCTGTTGGGGACAATAACTTAAAAGTGGGGTTACCTTAGGGCTAGATCACCTTTGCTTGCTTTCCTTGTTTTACTTGCATGCTTTACATTATGGTTCCTTGTTTGGGCTTTGTTTTTTATCCTCCACCCAGATCTGGGGCACCTTTTAGGTAAGTAGCAATAGATTATGGAAACTGTACGACATAGACTGATATGGTTGAAGTAATGGCTAAATTAGTGTGACACATTTGTTAGTACCGGTATCCCTTGTGTTGAATCGAGGAGAATACGGGGCTGCTGAGCAGTGTCATGAAGCACTAATTGACCTTAGAACCTTAATTGAACAACTTGGCCATTAGGAAGTAGTGAGATAGCCAGTTTCGATGGAAAGTTGAAAATTGGTTAATACTCGATACTAAACACATTGAGATTGGACTTTTGGGATATCTCAGCCGCAAGAAAAGATTGATTGTGCTGAGACAATGCCTAAAAGAAAGGTCAGTGATATTCAGATCCCCTAGAACCCGGTTACTTTCTAGGAAAGGTTGAGCCAACTAAACTTCAAGAAGGTACTTACCTACAAACCCCATTGCAAGTATAAACTTAAGGACTTGTCTTCTTTGTGTGTATATGGTTTGTTTGCTTTGTTCACATGTACATAACATCATAAACATGATAACATCATAAGCATTCTCACTAACCATTTCAAGGATTTAGGAATTTATCTTTGCTTTGTTTTGTAGGCCATGCATCCCATTCGAAGGAATACCATCCGAGTCAGCTTCGTGAAAGCACATCCTCAAATCCAAGAATTAGCACCAAGGGTGCCTGGAGATTCTCCCTTCACCAAGAAATATGGTCGACTTCTCAGCTTGGCTACCTCAAATTTCCAAGAAGAAATGATGTGTGTGCTCTTCCAATTCTTTAATCCCATGCATTATTGATTCACCTTTTCTGACTGTCAGTTGGTTCCTACATTAAAAGAGTTCTCTCAACTATTAGGAGTGCCCGTGCTTGATCAAATACCATTCACCGGTTTATAGGAGACTCCAAAGCCTGAAGTCATTGCTGAATCTTTACATTTGAAGAGATCCGACATTATAACAAATTGGGAGATAAGAATCGGAGTTAAGGGTTTCTTAGCCAAGTTTCTGTTGGAGAAGGACCGTTTTTGAAGATGTATTAGCCCTCCTAATCTATGGTTTGGTTCTATTTTCCAATCCGGACCCATTCTTAGATGTGAATGCCATCAAGGTTTTCCTCTCTCGTAATCCTATACCTACTTTGCTTGGAGATATTTTACATTGTTTCCACACTCGCACCATGAAGAAAAGAGGTAGTCTTTTGTGTTGCATTCCCTTACTCTCTAGGTGGTTCACTTTTCACCTACCTCGATCAACGTTGAAGAACGAACAAGGCTTGACATGGTATCAAAGGATGATGTCACTCACGCACTCTGACATTTATTGGTGTTCTCGATCCTTGGAGGACACTACCATCATTGACCGTTGTGGGGAATTCCCTAATGTCCCACTCCTAGTAATTAGGGGAGGTACCACCTATAACCCTTCTCTTGCATTACAGAAATTTGGATATGCACGAAGAGATGGTCCTCACGATGCACTCATCCAAGGTTTGGTATTCGACTATGAGGGCGACAACCAAGGCTACCGTCAAAGGTTCATACGAGCTTGGAGAATGGTAAACAAAGTGGATAGCAAGACTTTGGGGCATAATAACTCCATCCCTTTGGAGCCTTATCTTAAGTGGGTATGAACTCGTGCCCAAAGTCTCGGTATCCCATACCCTACCATTTTACCTATCATCATGGAGCCAATTGTTGAAGGAGATATTACGTATACTGTCCTTCATCCTACCATGCCTACTTCTCTTGAAGATTTGCAAAGATCTTAGATTCAACTGAAGGAAGAGCGAGACACCTTCGAAATCCAGTTCTACGCAAGTGAAAATAAGGTTTTGGAGCTAACGAGAAAACTTCATAAAGAGCGAAATTTGAACGCCTACATAACGCCAAAGAGGATGCGTTCGACCTTTTTGTCTTGGGAGTTTATTTTGCTTTATTTCCTCCATTGTAAGCCCAAGAGACATGTTTGTAAACAATTCAAACTCATTAGTGAAATTGATGTTTGTTCCTTTTGCCTAAACAAATTTAAATCTTCTAAATCCTTTAAAACATTGCATCCACATATCATGCATGTCATCACAACAGGCTTTCCCCACACAGGTCTCTCATATGATTACTGTTTATTTCAGTAGAGATGGCTCAGGAACAAACTATCAAGGACATTCAGACTCAAAATGCTCAACTTCAAGAAATGTTCTCGACCCTACCCAAGGGACAAGAAGAAGTGAAAGCACTCCTCACTAGGGGCATGACCATGAAGAATCCCGAGGACAACAAGGATGACCAGTTGAAACGGCTACAAACTGAGATAGCCACAATGAAGATCCAGATGATGGGACAGATGGTGGGTCAGATGGATCTTATCCAAAACTTGGCTCAGGGACAAGAATAGCTAAGGGCCCTCGTCAACAAACTTCATCAAGACGGATGCAACCATATTAAACAAACAGTCGAGATTGGGGATCAAGTCATCATTCAATCTCCCATGAGACAAAAATCGGTTTAATGGAGAGTGGACTTTTCTAAATTGCTGCCACATCGCGAGCCCAACAACAATATCTCCAACAACGAAAGGGGAATCATCGCAAGGAGGTCGCACCTAAGAGACAATTCACCAGGATTGGCATGTCGCTGGCTCAGGCGTTACAACACATGTTAAAGGCAGAGATAATTACATTAAAGGCTCCTCCCCGGAATCCTAACACTACTGCTCCTAGTTACCATCCCAATGAGAGGTGTGCATATCATTATTATAGTCCTGGGCATGATACAAATGGTTGTTGGGCTCTGAAGTACAAAATTCAAGACCTAATCGACGAAAGAGTGTTGGAGTTTACACAAGACGATCAACTGGAACTCTTCTATCACCCCTCAAGGGCATCCATATGAAGTGATGGTCTAGGCAGAGGAATTTTCTATTTATTCGAATTTTCAGTTGTAATTTCTTTGTTTGCTTAAACACTTATCTATTAATGTCAAACTTTGTTTCATTAATGCATTGCATATGTTTGTCTTGAATTAATCCATTCATTTTCATTTAAACTAAGCTTTTACTCCTTTTATGATATTCAACTCTTTCTTCAAAAAGTTGCAAACCTTTAGAGGGAGGATGACGAAAACAATTCCATAATCTCATATAGTATGCTTTTGGACAAACCTTGCTGACGATGTACAGGCATTTCTTTCAATTCCTAAACACTGGAGTTATAAGGAAGATAATCCCTAGTCAACCCCTTTGAGCCAAAGAAGTAGGAGTTTTCTTTTTTACACAAATTGAAACCTTTAATCAAACCTTGGGGAATGGTAGTTTCTTAGTTATTTCGAATGCGTGTTCAGTCATAAATTTTCACTTCGTACACAATGAATGACATCAAAAATATTCCTCTGGAATCAAAAGATGGTGATGGCTCCCTATAAAATAAGCAGTCATTATCTCTCAAGAGAAAATCCCACTAATTCAAAACCTACGAAGGAGACTTAAGAAAACTGGGGGCATCCCGCTGACTGTAATCTTAAAACAAGGATAGTCAAACAAAAATCAGGGATAATAAATCAAAAAAGAGGTCACGAAAAATCCTCAACAACATGAAAAATGTTGCAAAAATGACTGCCTTCCAACAAACTTAACTTGTCTGAATCATCACCAAAACGTCATTTCAGACTCAATTGGAGTTCAAACATACAATTAACTAAGTTTAGGACTGAAGAACATCACGAAGAACAGGCGGGTACAAATGCACTTTGAGCCTTATCTTTTGTTTCTTAAACCGTGAACCAAGCCATGCTACAACCCTTCAAAATTCCTAATTGAAGCATGGGTTAGTTCAAAAGCATACTGTTACAAAAGGTATCCTGACTCCTGTAAGGCTTACTGTAAATTCTGAGTTGAATTCATATTCCTACAAAACTCTTTAAAAATGCATTCTCAAAACTTCAAGACAAGCATAAACATTGTATTATTTGAATATCGCTGTTTGCATATGGCTATTTGTTTGACAACAGAGAAATTCACACGACAAATATCCAACGAACAAAAACTCTCTCAGTGAACAAAACCACTTCAAATGGGATGACGCTTCTAAATGACAAAATCTCCTATAAGCAAGGGGGCATGACATGTCACTGTCCAACTCGTCTGGGGGAAGTCAAGTCGAGATTCCAAGAAATCTTTCAAGAAATGTTGAATAACCAAGGGTAGGTCTGTATCTGAATCACTTAGGGCATTAAACGTGAATTCCAGCAAAGGGTTACGTACGGTCAAGCAAACATTTCCTGGAAATACTACAACACTTACTACTAGGGGCATAGACAAATTCCCAAAGTACTTTTCATAGGGTGACCCCCAGTCAAGTTCCCACAAAGTCATCTCTACAAGGGTATTCCCATAAAATAAGTGTACAAACCCCTCCAGGCCAAATTCATGGATATCCCCACAAAGTTAGATCCAGGCGATTCCCAGCCAGAGTTTCATTCTCCCAAAAACTTTCTTCTTAGCTGAGTTGGTCTCAAGAAAAATCCTCGAGGATTTCTGCCAAAAGAAAACACCTCTCCAACAGATTGGCAACATGGTTTATTTCCCCAACAAACTACAGACTCCCCAACTTGAATTTGCCTCTTAAAATATTACAAGTCAACGAACGACAAACCCTCTTCCCCAATAGACATTTTCAACAATCCCCAGTGATTTGCTGCAAAGCCTAGGACCAGATAACAATTAACTTCTTTTTTCCCAACAAGTTCTTAACTTCCTTTCTCTTACATAAAGAGATAACTCCCTAGTAGAGTCACGAACAACTAAAACTCCTGAACTCTTTTTCCCCAAGCGGAAATCAACACTCTCCATAGAGTTTTCCCTCAAACAAATTTAATATTCCCCAACGGATTTCTCCTCAAACAACAAGACATGAATCCCCAGCGGAAACATTCTAAAACAAGGTCTAGAGAGGGGCATACTCTTCATCCCCAACGGCAGTCCGGGATTCAGCCTCCCAAAACTCCCCAACATATTTGTCCAAGATTTATTTTCCCAGAAAAAAAATACACTTCAATAACATTTCACATTTCATACGTCTTAGCATATGCATACGAAAAGCATATAGCACAATCTTATTTGTTTTGAGAAACATCATTGCACCATGCATTTCATACATCATGACATTGCATGCATCTGACTCTTTACCTTCTCAGGAAAGATAAATCAATAGATAGCTATCATCAACCATTTTCAAAAGAGTCAGAGATTATTTCCTAAAACCTGCCAGGGCAACTATCTCAACGACCAACACAAAAACAAGTTTAAGATTAATACTTGTAACAAGCCAGGATAACTATCTATGGACGGTCGATTGTAGATTAATACCTGTAACAAGCCAGGAAAGCTATCTACATGAGCAGATTGAAGATTAATACATATAATAAGCCAAGAAAACTATCCTTCTTTCTAAGGTCAGAGACTAATACCCCAAACCAGACAGGACAACTATCTCTACAACCAATAAAAAAGAAAGTTTTAGATTAATACCTGAAATAAGATAGGAAAAACTATTTGTGAACAACTGACTATAGATTAATACCTGAAACAAGACAGGACAACTATCTACTCGACTAGCTGAAGCAACCCTATTCGGGTTCCTTCTCATACATTTCCAGATGAATTTTCACACAGACTCATCCTGAAGAAACCCTACCCAGGTTCCTTCTCATTTCCAGATGAAGTTTTACACGGACTCATCCTGAAGCAACCCTACCCATGTTCCTTCTCATTTCCAGATGAAGTTTTACACGAACTCATCCTGAAGTAACCCTACCCAGGTTCCTTCTCATTTCCAGATGAAATTTTACACGGACTCATCCTGAAGCAACCCTACCCAGGTTCCTTCTCATTTCCAAATGAATTTTTACACGGACTCATCATAAAGAAACCCTGCCCAGGTTCCTTCTCATTTCCATATGAAGTTTTACACAGACTCATCTTGAAGCAGCGCTACCTAGGCTTCCCTCTCATATATCTCCCAGAGCAGCCCTACACAGGCTCACCATAAAGCAATCTTACATAGATTCCTTCTAATACATTTCCAGACACGATTTAACACGGGTCCGTTCTAGCATATCCTTCATATTTAAAGCAACCAAAGATTTATCCTGATATTTCCCCAAGATACAGTCAAACTTTGACTTAGTCTAATTTCTGTCAATAATCACCTTTTGGATGGCATCTGTAAGCCCATCTCCGACAACCCTCCATCATCTGTCCAAATGGCATATTTAAGCCCATTCCCTACATAATCAACCACCACATCATTGAGCGCAAATTTCTGAGCACTCTAGTGTTCAATCATCTTCCACCTTCAATTCACGAATGGCGGATTCACCAATCTAACTCTCCAGGTTTAAGAAGATTGAACAGGGGAAGTTGTTGTACCCTAAAATTTCCCTTCTCATCTCTCAAGACATTTCCTCACAAGGATTTTCAAAAGTTCAAATTTGCACAAAGTACAATTGGGCTTTCAAGCATCAAATTGAATAAGGGCATGCCTGCTTAGATTTCACATCCTTTGATTGGAATTTTGGCCTCTTTCGATGCAAGCTTGGTATACATCCTTTGTTTTGGCATGTAGTCCCCTTTTATGCATGCTTTGGTTACATCTTTCGTTTGAGCTGGTGGCCTCCTTCGAATGCAAGTTCGGATTACATCCTTCATTTGGCCATGTGACCTCATTGGACAAGTTTCGATTGGAAAAATGTTTGCCTGCATGCCTGTTTCGATTGGACATTTGATGCCTGCATTACTGTTTTGATTGGACAAGCTTCGATTGGACAAATAACTCCCTCCATGCTTGCTTCGAATTCACCTTCATGTCTGCTTCGAATCCACCTTCAGCATTGGCCTCCTACATGAAGTACAAGGCAAGGGTCTCCTGCATGCCTGCCTGCACAAGGAAATGGTTACCCTTTATGCTAGAGCCCACAAAGCAAGTGGCTTCCTGCATGCGAGCTTTGATTGAAGCAATGACCCCTTGCATGTTTGCTTTGATTCACAAAGCAATGGCCCTTTACAATGTTTGTTTCCATCCAGGAAGCAAAGGTTTCTTTCCTGCTTGTTTCAAATCGCAAGCCAGGAACTTCCCTCATGCATTGACTATTTTCATACTAGTTTCAAATGGACAAAATCTCCCTTTGGAATAGCTTGCTTCGATTCCACCCTTGAAAAATCTTCAACACACAATTTCTACACCATGACACATAATTTTTGGCCCATTCGAAGGACCTGCAAGACATACCTGGATGTCCCATTCGAAGGAAATGTTTGGTGTCTCATTGGAAGGACCTGCAAGACATACCTGAATGTCCCATTCAAAGGACATATCTTGGTGACCCAGCACACATTTGGCCCCTTCGAAGGATGCACAAAAAGGGCCCATTCGAAAGACACTTTGATTGGAAACAAATATTGCTGTCTGAAGAGGATTCTGGTCGAAGGTTGGACCTATGAGGTCAAATATTCAAATATGCTTGCTACAAGTCCAAGCCTGATGCACTGGCCATAACGCTCAAAAATTGCTGCACAATAGTCCTGCTATGCTGCTCTTGTATTTACACCAATTTGGCATACAAATACTACCCCTCGAAAGCTACAAAAACAGTATACCCAATTTGTTCAAATTCTTATGTTTTCCCTTCTAAATCTCAGCAAACTTCATCTATAAATAAGAGGCTCCATAACAAATATATGGGTCTGGACAACACATCCAGAAGGCTTTGATAGCTGGAGAAACTTTGACTGTGTGAAAATCATCAAACACTTAACATATTCTCAAACCCAGAATCAGTAGACCACACCCTTGTTTCTATTCCTTTCGAATCCAGCAAAGAAACACTACACCTGTTCTTTTCCTTCAAATCCAGAAACAACAAATACAACTCCACGCTCCTTGACCTTTGAATCCAGTTAAATAAATACCATAACCTGTTTCTTTCCTTCGAATCCTGGAGCACCCAGGGCAGTAAATCAAGGTCCAGAAACTCCAACTTCAGAAGCAAGGTAAGTCCCATGACCTTAACCCTTTCGTTTCAAGCATGTACATGACATTTGTTTCCTTTCCATTTCTGGCTATTTCGTTTGTTTTTGTTGCCCAAGTATATGTTTAAACTAACTTCTACAGACTTCAAACGAAAGAATAAGTTTTTGTGTGAAATGAAGTCTCAGGCTTCACTCCCTTACTGCTTCACAGTCCAAATGAAGGAGCAAGAAGGGAGAAACGAAGGGTGTTCACACTGGCTTCCAGGCCCCAATCGAAAGAAGCATCCAGAAGGATGAATCGAAGGCTACATCTCACACTTCATGCTAGGCCCAAATAGAAAGAAGCCAGGAAGAGCAGAATCGAAAGGTGCATTCTGCCTGGATCGAAATACTTATTTTTCCTTCTTTTATCTTGTTTTGTCTTTACATTTTCTTGCTATTCAATATGGTTGTAATAGTGTAGGATATCTATTTTCTGCATTTTTATTGCTTTATACAAATGTTAGTAATTAGGATGTATGGCAAGATAAAAACAACAAGTAGACAATCCTAATCAAAGACTAAATGCATACAATCAAACACACCATGCACACACATGCACCTCTAGGGTAATCTCACTTGTTGCCTTGGAAAATAGTCATATCCCTCGAATATGGGCGTTTTAGCAAAGACCCTCGATAAAAGATCGTAGTCCCTCGATGACCCTCGATGTTGCCTTTGGTAAACGATCTAGTCCCTATACGACAATTGCTAAAATGTCCCATAGGTTGCCTTCTATGACTATACAAATGATCCACGCCCGTCCCTTCACATCCAATGATGAGGCTTCTTATCAATCAATGGTAAGATAGCAACATCTAAAGGAGGAGGAAAAGAACAAAGGACCTTTTGAGTAGGTAGTACGCTCGTAGTTGCTTGCTTTCTCATCACTAAAAAACCATTTACACACCAACACTTTCAATTGAAACATTTTCAAAAGTCAAAGCTCTTTGTACGCATTCTTATAGAGACGAGAATCATTACAATGGTACTTTTCAAAATCACTTTCAAAAACATCTTCCACAACAAACATCTCTTTGAACTATTTTCAAAACCAACACTTTGTACGCATTCTTATAGAGACGAGAATCATTACAAAGACGTTTTCAAAATATTCTCAAACCCACACCACAAGCACATTTTCAAACAAAAACAAGTGATATAGCAAGCAACTAAGAGCCCGTAGATAACTACAGATGAAATGGGTGCTAACACCTTCCATTTTCATAACCTAACCCCCGAACTCAAGAAATAATCTCAAAGGTCTTTCCTGTTCTTTTCACCCTTTCCTTATTGGATAAATGAAAAGTCGGTGGCGACTCTTGCTATCCGCAACAATTACGATCAAACACAAAAAAACAAAGTCAGTTCTCCCACCGTATTACATGATACTTATCTCAGTAGACATTTTTCTGGATTAGATTAAATCGACCAAAGATTTATTCTGATAGTTATCTTAGTTAAAGATTTAAAAACATCTGCTGGCTTCGATTAAATCAACCAAATATTTATTCTGATACTTCTCTCAGTAGACCTTTTTCTGGCTCAGATTAAATCGACCAAAGATTTATTCTGATACTTCTCTCAGTTAAAAATTTAAAGACCTCTGTTGACTCAGATTATATTGACCAAAGATTTATTCTAATACTTCTCTCAATAGAACTTTTTCTTGCTCAGATTAAATCGACCAAAGATTTATTCTGATGCTTCTCTCAGTTAAATATTTAAAAACATCTACTGGCTCTGATTAAATCGACCAAATATTTATTCTGATACTTCTCTCATGAGACATTTTTCTGGCTCAGATTAAATCGACCAAAGATTTATTCAGATACTTCTCTCAGTTAAAAATTTAAAGACCTCTGCTGGCTCAGATTAAATCTACCAAAGATTTATTCTGATACTTCTCTCAGTAAACCTTTTTCTGGCTCAGATTTAATCGACCAAAGATTTATTTTGACACTTCTCTCAGTTAAAGATTTAAATACATCTGCTAGACCTGACTAAACCGAACAAAGATTTGTTCTAATACTTCTCTCAGTAGACCTTTTTCTGGCTCAAATTAAATCAACCAAAGTTATTTCTGATACTTCTCTCAGTAGACATTTTCTGGCTCAGACTAAATCAATCAAAGATTTATTTTATTACTTCTCCCAGTTAAAGTTGAGCGTAGACTCATTCTGATATTTCTTTCAACAATTACTTTGGATGGCATCTTTAAGCTCATCTCCGACGACTCTCCATCATCTATCAAAATGGAATCTCTAATCCCATTCTTGATATAATCAACAAATAGTTTTACTTCGTGCACAGGTGAATGCAAATTTTTGGCACTTGAGTGTTCAATCATCTTCTACCCTCAAGTCACAAATGGAGAACAAGCGAATCTAACTCTTCAGGTTTAAGAATATTGAACAGGGGAAGCTGTTGTACCCCAAAATTTTCCCTCTCTATTCTCAAGGCATTTCTCACAAAATATCTCAAAATGCTCAAGGAGTTTTAAGAGTTTGATAAGACAAGTTCACCTACTAAGCATTAACCTCACAAATTAAGGTTATGGTTTTCTTAAGGAAAATTAGAATTTTAATTCTTAAAATGACTTTCATGGTTCATTATAGGTCTTCAAGATTTCCCATACCAAGTTTCAAGCCTTGCATCACAAATTTGCTCAATCAATTGCTCAGATGACTGAAAATCATATGTATTGGGTAAAAAGTCAAATGTGGTCAACATAAAGTCAAACTTCATGATTTTTGGCCAACGTCAACATTTTGAAGTCATATTCATCAATTGATCAAGGGTTGATCATAATTACTCAAGTAAAGCATTCAAATCATCAAAGGGGCAAAATTACCAAAATTAGGGTTTTGACTGAGAATGGTTGATCATTGACTTTTGACCTAGTATATGACCAAATGGCTTGAAGAATGATCTTAAGGATTCAAATACAATATCTTGACCTAATTTTATGGTTCAAATCATTTCTCAAGATCAATGGATTAATAGTTGAAATTTGATCAACTAATGAAAAGTCAACTAATACACAAAAGTCAAACTTTGACTTTTTTGTAAACATTAAATTTCAAAGATCAAGAGTCATCAAGACATTCAAAAATATCAAACTTGATCATAAAGAATCAAGAAAGTCAAGAAAGTCAACAAAAAGTTAATATTTTCAATACTTAGAAAAATTCTAAGTGTTTTTACCTTGATAATTTCACTACTTCATGACAATTTTTCACCAAGATGCAAGATGATTCAAGGAAAATTTTCAACATGAAAGTTGTAGATCTTGATGAATTCTAAAGCTTTGTTCCTTAGGTTTGATGTCCAAAAAATTCTTAGATTTGAAGATATAGGCTCATGAAGCCATGACATTTTTGTATAATCACTTAGTGAAATTTTCATCAAGTTAGGCAGATTTTTTGTCCCAACTTCTTGGAAATTTTTCACCAAGTTCAAAGTTGATTTAGCCAAAGTGGTCAACATGAAGGTTGTAGAAAATGTCTAAATATTTCCAAAATGTCCAAGAACTTGAAGAGATCATGCTTGATCTAGGAGAATCAAAGAGAAGAAGTTGGACATCCATTCTTGAATTATAGGGCATTTTCATGAAGAACACTTGAATAAATCTCAAGTCATGCTGCATAATCTTGCTTTACAGGCCTTTAAACTTTCAAATCACTCAATAATTAAATGTTTACACAAATGTTTGAGCCATTGTCCAAGTGTTTGAATCTTTGTCCAAGTTTATTTTCCATTTTGGCACAAAGTCACCACTTCCATTTTAGAAAAGCTAACTTTAATCACAATGTCAACTCCTTGAGCCCATACATTATTTCTTCTAACTCCAAAACAATTCAAAGCAAGAAGCAACATATCTACAACATGTTAACCACCCTACAAGCCAACTTTAATCACAATGACAACTCCTTGAGCCCATACATAGACCTCTATCTCGTGATGAATCATGTCATGGAACAAAGATACCATAACACGCTGATATGTTGTGTCGGTGTTCTTCAACCCAAAAGGCATAACCTAGTAGCTGAAAGTGCCCTACTGTGTAACAAAAGTAGTCTTTTCCATGTCTTTAGCTGCCATCTTGATTTGATTATATCCAGAGAAACCACCCATGAAGGAGAATACCTTGTACTGAGCGGTATTGTCGACCAAAACATCAATGTGTGGAAGTGGGAAGTCATCTTTGGGGCTCGCCCTATTCAGATCTGTGTAGTCTACACACATCAGTGCCTTGTCGTCTTTCTTTGGTACCAGAACAACATTTAGAACCCATTGAGGGTATGATGTCACTGCTAAGAACCCTGCATTGAATTGTTTCATAACCTCCGCCTTGATCTTCTCTGACATCTCGGGACGCATGCGACAAACCTTCTACTTTACTGGAGAACAACCCTCTTTCATTGGTAGACGGTGAACCACAATATCAGTATCGATCCCTGGCATGTCTTTGTATGACCAAACAAAGATCTCAACATATTCATGAAATATTTGTATCAACCTGTTCTTGACACGGTCCTCTAAGTTGGCTCCTATTTTGCTTCTTGTATTAACAGTCTGGCTAGTTCTCCAGGTATTTCACAATCTTCCTCACCTTCGTCCTCGGCTTGGTAGATCGGATTTTCTAAGCCATAAGTGGCAATAGTAGAATCGTTATCAATGAGATCCAGAGTGGATTTGGATCTGCAATGTATTTTGTAGGTGTGTGTAAGAACACATAGCTATTTGAAAGTGATAAAAGTGAAAAGAAAGAAAGAGAGCACAAAATTTTATGCAAAACATCCAATGCTTTTAATAAATGAAAATATGTCTATGAAATGATAACCCTTAACAAATGAACTGTTGTGCCCCGGGTAAGGCACAAGGCTTAAAGTCATTGTTTAAATATTACTCCTTGTTGTACCCAAAAATTTGCCCTCTCATTTTACTCAGCACATGCCCATTGAGATCCTCAATTTGCTCAAGGTTGCCCAAGAGTTGACCAGACAAACTCTCTCCTAAGGCAATGTGTCTCAAATTAGGGTTTCCATTTTCATCAGGATGGGTGTACTCCAAAGGCCTCAAATGCTTTCCATGGTCCTAATATGATCGCAAGATCATCCATGTCAAGTTTCATGCCTTGAACAAGAAGTTTGCTCAATCAACTGCTCAGATGCCTAGAAATCAACTATACTAGGTCAAAAGTCAATTGTGGCCCACATACAGTCAAACTTCAAGATTTTTGGTCAACATCAACATTTTTAAGTGAATTTCATCATTTTATCAAGGGTTGATCATGATACCTCAAGGAATGCTCCTAATTCATCAAAACTCAAAAGTTGCTAAATTAGGGTTTCTCAAGAAAAGTCAACCAAACTTTGACCAAGTATAACTTCCTCATACTTTATCAAAAAATTTCCATCCAAGGCTCATTTTGAAGAGGATGCAATTACCTACAATTATCTTCAACCCTCAAGTTTAAAATATGCACTCATCAAAAGATATGAATTTCCATATTATAGGTCCTTTTGAAAAGTCAACAAAAACACCTTTTGGGTCAAAGCTTCTTACATGAACATAGAACACCCAATTGAGATGAGACCAAAAAGGTTGTTTGGGAGACATCCTAAACTTTATAAAAAGTCTAAGAACACCTCTCCAGGGTTAAAATTGGAAGAGACATGCCTTGTCAAAGTTGACCATTTTTGCAAAATTGCCAAAAGTCAAATGTGCTCAAATATGCATTTTTTTGCCAAATGGGCCTAACGTTTTATGCTTGCACCTCACTCATAACATGGTCCACGACCCAAATATTCACCCACATATTGTTTGCTTCATTTTTCATTTTATTTTGATTTTTTATTAATTAAAAATTGAATTAAATCAAATAAATGACAACTAATAGCAAAGATTTGTTTTGATCTGATTTTTGGACAGGATCACAAGAAAATTATGTTGATATATCAAGATCTAATCGAATCAAGGTGGATTGGCACAAGAATGGCATGATTAGGCCTAATTTGGAAACATATCATACAAGGAAGGAATAAGATCAAATCTTCAAAATTTTCAAAGATACATGTAGTTTTTATAACCCTAATTCATTCAGGGATATATATTGAGCAAGGCTAGGCATGAAACAAAGGGGTTGCAGCCGTGGAAATACCAAGAAAACTCAATTTTTTGCAAAAAAGTAATGAATCGGTTTCAAGCTTGAAGGCCAATTCAAGCCATTCTAACGTTGCCAATAGATTGCTGGACATCTCAGGAACGTATCTCCATCATTTGCAAGCCTTTTCACGCCCAGAAACACACGCTACGAGTCACACGGTTTGTTCTCTTAGCCAAAATCGATTACATCAATTCTTGCATCATTAGCAGATTTGAATGATATGTTTGTGATCATTGATATGTTTGTAACATGTCAGAATGGTTTAATTGAATTTTTGATGCCTATATATGCATTTGCCATTGCTAGAATTTTTGTCCACAGGTAAAATTATACCAAGAACAATCCACCATGAGGATCGTGGAATCAAGACCAGTTGAATTCTAGTCTTCAATTTCATTTATCATTTTTTTGTGAATTTTGGAAATTTGCAGGGTTTTAGTTACAGACGCTATCCGTAGGTATAAGTCACATATCTAAGACGACGGACAGAAGAAAGAAGACGATGATTTGTCATCACCCCATTGGTTTGTTTGAATACAACACGCACATTTTTTCTTTTGATTCATTAATCCATTATTTTTTATATAATACTAATTTTTTCTATTATACTAACAAACAAAGCAAGTGGTTCAGTTGGTAAAGTGCGCATGATTTGAATGGAGGGACCTGGGTTCGGTCCCAGGTCCAGCAAATTTTGTTTTCTTATTTTCTTTCTATAGATCATGTACATCACCATCCCAAGTGTCTACCATGTACTACAACCATCCAGCCAATTGATCGTTGTTGATTCAAATCCAACATTCTACCAAAGAAGGACCATGGTACACCATCAGAAAGGGCCAGCAGTGGATCTCACGCATTGATTGGGCTCAGCAGTTATTGGGCCTAAAGACAAATTTCAACATACACCCCCTTCTTCCATACAGGCCCATTCTATCCTTTTTTATCTCAATTTCTTTTTAATTATTTTCTAACTATTTTCTTTTTTTTAAAATAACATCAAATTATTTCTTTTTATTATTAAATCAAAAATCACAAAAAATACCAAAAATAATTTTTTTCATAAAATGTTTATTTTATCTAATTAATTAATTTAATTAAAAATTAGGATAATTTAATTCTTTTTTTTTGTAATTAAAATCAATTAGAAATTAGGGTTTAATTTTGTATGTAATTAAATTTTTCTTCAAAAAACATAACTTAAATATTTTTCTCAATTAGATTTTTAAGTTTTATAATTATCCTCGCATTTAATTCGTCGCGCGCATTTTAATTATTTTTTTATTATTTTTGTAACTGCTCCGAGTTTGTAATAGCTTTAATTAGGTTTTAATTCCGCCTTTTATTTTACAGTAAAAAATAATTATGTATCTGCGAAAGCCATGTAATAGCTAGAACTTTAAACTTTCCGCATTTTAATTTCCGCAATTATAAACTGCCTAGATGTATGTTAATAGGATTGTATGGAAAGACTAACTGAAAATTAATACGGTAGAAAACCCTAAATGTGCAAAGATAAATTAACTGAAAAAAATTCACTGGCACATGCTCACTCCTAGGGTTTACTTCACTCCGGTTGCCTTCGGTTAAACGATCATAAAGTATAGGGTTTATTAGCGGTCGTCCTCTAGCCTCGAAAGATCTAAATGACCCATTCAGATGTTGCCTCGGAAAAGATCTTTAAGGCTTTAGGAGGATTACTAAAATTCCCTAACATTTCTTTTGTGACCGTATCTGTCCCTTCAAATTCCCCTTAAAACTCCAACGACGGTGCTGCCTATTCCTTAATAATGGGATAATGTTGTCTAAAGGAAAACGAACAGTCTTTCTCGAGTAGGTAGATTAACTCTTAAGTACTTGCTCAATCAATCAAACAAAACTTTTCACACAAACACTTTTTCAAAACAATTTTCAAAACAACTTCGTTACACCTTTGAGGACTGATACAAGGGTTATCACGAAGTAAAACTTTTTTTCAAAACAAGCACACACACAAGCAATTTTAAAATGAGCAAGTACCTAAGAACCCGTGGAAAACCACGGATAAAAAGGGTGCTAACACCTTCCTTTTCTATAATCTACCCCCGTACTCAGAAATATTCTCGAAAAAGGTTTTTTCCTGTTCTTTTCCCTTTCCTGATTGGATAAAATAAAAGTTGGTGGTGCCCCTTGCTTACCGCGAGATTTGCGAACAAAAAACGCAAACCAATATTAACAGTCGGTTCTGCCACCGTATCACACTCCTGACTAAAGGAGATAGAGATAAAGTCTTCGGCCTTCCAGTTGTTGAGCCCATTGCCAATGGTAGGGAAGATGCAGCTATTGAAGTCATAATTACTGTCAGCATCTTCTATTACATTAACTCTGTTATTGCTGATGTGGAATGGTGTCCTTCCAGCTCGAGCGTGACGAACATCCCTCAGACCCTCTTCCGTTAAACCCAGACCAAACTTTTCAGATTTATAGGGGATGTCAGGAAGCTGACCCTAAATAGTATAACCACCTTCTTCTACAGTAGCTTTAGCATCTTTCAATGAAGCCATCCTGAGCGGAACCCTAGTAACTTTGGGAATGGCAGAGACGTCTTTAGCAGCGGCAGGAGGGATAACTTCAAAAGTATGACAGGGAGTCTCGATGAATTCACCGTCCATATCTATATATCAGAAAGAGTTCAAGTGTCTAACCATATACTTTTCTTCACCGCAGACAATAACAATCTTTCCATTCACAGGATACTTTAACTTCTGATGTAGGGTAGAGGTGACAATGCTTGCCCCATGGATCCAGGGGCATCCCAGTAAGAAAGAATAAGCTAGACGAATATCCATCACAAAGAAGGTGGGTTCAAAGATCAGCGAACCCACCGTGATCGGAAGATCCACTTTCTTGTGTACCATCCTTTTTTATCTGTCAAAGGCTCAAACCACAATATCATTAGGTTTCAGTATGATCCCTTTGCAATCAAGTCTGTCAAGAGCATATTTTGGTAGCATATTCAATGAAGATCCAGTATCAACCAATACATGGGCCAGAGTAGTGCCCCCGCATTCAATGGAGACATATAGGGACTTATTGTGGTTTCTTCCCACAGGGGTCAGATCAGTATCAGAGAAACTTAAATCATTATTAGTCGTCAAGCTCGCGACATAGCTTCCAAATTGATCGGCAGATATCTCATACGGCACATGAGCAGTTTTCAAGAATTTCACTAAAGCTTGTGCATGGGCTTCAAAACACAGTAGCAGGGATAACATGGAGATCTTGGATGGGGTCTACCCCAGTTGTTCAACAATTTTGTAGTCACTCTTGAGGATAATCTTCAATACCTCTTCCAACTCTTGTCTAGAGGTGTCTTCAATTGTAGCTTCCTTAGGTGTCTCCGTCTGGGCAGGCTTTGTCTTGGTGAAAATTCATGAGGTTACCTATAATCTTTTGAGTTCTTAGGGAATATTCCACTCATTTTCAAGTTTTACATATAAAAGAAAGGTATAATTTCAAACCCTTAATATCATTGTGGAAAAATAATGGGATCAAGGAGATAAAAATTGACCAAGTTATGATCTTTTGAAATCACATAAGGGAAATTGATGGCCTATCTAGAGGACTTGTAATTTTTCTTCATCATTAGGAATCTTCCACACCAAATTTTCTTGAAACTCTTGAAGTGATTAGTTGATAACCCTTTAAGGAGAATAATGTCTTTGGAATTACTCAAAAATCTAAAAAGATGAGCAAGATATAGCCCTTAGAAGTTCAAAACCCTAGCTCTTCAAGCACCAAAATAACTTGGAAACACTTTTCAATTTTGACAAAATTTCTTGCATAATAATTTTTTCCATGGGAATAGAGGTTGTTGTGGATGATAATAAGAACCCATAGCAACAATAACCACCTCCAAATATTAAGGATTGAGAGCGTTATGTACTTGTGAATAAAGAATCAAGAATTTGTCCAATTAGGCCAAACTTCTTCAATCAACCCTTGCATGTTTTGACTTTATTTAACCAATTGAGGCATGATGAATAATATTAGACCTTGTCATGATATTACTTTAAATTATCTTCAATAGTGAATCTTGAATCTCAATAAAGCTTTATTAAAGAAGACATGGAAATAAACTCATTTGAACCTATGAATTCACCTGATGAACTGTGTTGTGCCATCACCTATAGCATCATCATTTAGAGCAAACATTGATAGTATTTGTTAGTTAAAGGTTCTTGGTGATTCCTCATGAGAAAACCTAAAGATAGGGAGAAGAGCTAAACCCTAGTGTGATCTTGTTGTGATTGAGTTGATATGAGATGATACAGGAATCTTAGGGGTAAAAACTGGGGTACAACAATAGCCCTTATTTAAGTGTATTCTATCCGGAGATATGAAGGTTAAAATCTTCATGTCAACGTGATTGAAGATACTTAAATATAAAACAAACCCTATTTTTGGCCCTAAGATGCCATGCAATGCATATGATTGTGCATGCAAACAAACAAATCCAAACGTGACACAGGACACCATTGGGGATGTGGGAAATAAAATAAAGAATCAACAGAAAGTTCGACTAGGATAATAAATCGCTGGTAAACAAAAGACTCAACTCTATGGGGGTAAAGCCCAAGGAGGAGATAAAGCAACATCCACTCAAATATCGAGGAGAAAAAGTAAAGGATAACAATAATCGACAGATAACTGGAAACTATCCACTCACTGAGAAGATAGCAAAAAAGGTAACGTCGACCCACAGGGTGAAAGAAATGGCAAGATAATAACAACAAATAAAAATATTAAGATAGGAAACAAATAATCAGCATCAGTACTTACAACTGGAAACAAATGAACTCTCAAGAGCAAAATGAATCTCAACAATGAACTATCTCCCATAATGACGAGATTACCATCCATCAGAGTATAAATCTCAATAACAAAATATCTCCTATAATGACAAGACTACCATCCATTGGAGTAACAAATCTCAACAATGAACTATCTCCCATAATGACGAGACTACCATCCATTAGAGTAACAAATCTCAACAACGAACTATCTCCCATAATGACGAGCCTATCATCCATTGGAGTAAAAAATATCAACAACAAACTATCTCCTATAATGATGGGACTACCATTCAATGGAGTAACAAAATGAATCTTCCCTGGGAACTAACAGACTTACTAGAGAGGAATAGGTGGCTCAAATAAAGAGACAACCACTTGCTGTTATAAGAAAACTGTTATGAAAAGAAATATGACCTCTCTTGGTAAATACTAATATATTCCTGTTGAGGAGATAAAGTCTTCTCGTGCCAAAATAAATGCACATTCTCATACCAGGGCTTAAAGCCTACAGAAATCAGAATAATAAAGTAGTCGGGGACCACTGATTTAAACCAGAAATAAACCAAAGTGAAACAGTCAACCAAGATAGCACCTGATGAGAAATAAACTCAAAAGGGAACCACAAATCTAACAAGATAATGAGACGACTAAGAAGGATAAAGTATAATTCTTCCACGAGGGATAACTTAGTGGGGAAATTGAAAGAATATACACTTTCTGCTTAAGGTTGTCACTCTATTGGAGAGAGGGTAACATAACTATGCAAAATAGGGTAATATGCCAACAAGAACATCAATGAATGCAAATGAGCAATGAATGTTAAAATCAACTATGCATGATGTATGTATGAATGTTATCATGTATATGCTGACAACACATACATACAACACTTGGGAGTAAGCAGAAAAAACCAACTTTGGTAAAGTCAACACTCGGCTAAATCACATCCAGGAGGAAATTTTCACAAGAAAGTAAGCTCCAACTGAGGAAATAAATTCCCATTTCACAGCTTAACTTCACTGGGAAGAAACATAATCCAAAAATAATCAAAATAACAAATATGTACAGATACAGGGATATAACATCATCCTCTAGGCTTCACCGAGGAATATCACACAGACTTCAATGGGGAAAACAATGTCTCAATGTCTATCCTTCCACTAGAGATTATAATATTGACTTCTCTAGGGAAGATGAAAACCATGCCTTCGAGATATCAGCTGGGGATCCCATGTTGACTTCATTAGGGAGGAAAATACCACATCGTCGAGAGGATCCCAAAATACATTCTTAAATACCAAGAGTGATGATTACACAAACTTCTCTAGGGAGAAATCATGAAACTACATTGGGATAACAACTTTCAGAGAGAAACATTATCTTAGCTTTACTTAGGGATTTAAGAAGTCAAATAATACAACCAGAAATCAAAATTATGGGGATTTTAAATCAAACCCAACGCTTGGCGGGAAAAAACCCAAAAAGTTGACAACTATTTCAACACTTATTTTAAAAGATATTGCACTTGTCTAGTTGCCAAAAAACAACAATAATGCCGACACCGCAAAAGGGCGATGTTTTGCAAATGATTCCACCTCATCACACAAAGGGAGAAGGAACTTCCGTCATATGAGTGAAGACCTCACTGGGAAATCTGGGATAAAGGTTTCAAACCATGCAAACCTGAAACCAAAATTATCAACCTGGAGGAAAAATCGAACCAAGACCTGACTGGGGAAAATGGGAACATAAATCCAACACCGCACCATACATCAATTGGTATCATCTCCAACTATTTGAGAAACAACAAGAAGATCGTACGCATATCAGGGAAAGCGACCTGAAATAACTTTCTTGGGGAATACCTACTTCAGAGTTCGTCCATCCTCAGAATCACTATTTTTTTTCTTCTCTTGAATATAAAAATCTAAAGTAAAAACCACCTTCTTCTACAGTAGCTTTAGCATCTTTCAATGAAGCCACCCTGGGTGGAGCCCTAGTAACTTTGGGAATGGAAGAGACGTCTTCAGTAGCGGCAGGAGGGATAACTTCAAAAGTCTGACAGGGAGTCTCGATGAATTCGCCGTCCATCTCTACATATCAGAAAGAGTTCAAGTGGCTAACCATATACTCTTCTTCACCGCAGACAGTAACAATCTTTCCGTTTACAGGATACTTTAACTACTGATGTAGGGTAGAGGTGACAACGCCTGTCCCTTTGATCCAGGGGCGTCCCAGTAAGCAAGAATAAGCTGACCGAATATCCATCACATATAAGGTAGATTCAAAGATCTGCAAACCCACCTTGATCGGAAGGTTCAATTCCTTGTGTACCATCCTTTTTGATCCGTCAAAGGCTCGAACCACAGTATAATTAGGTTTCGGTATGATCCTGTTGTACCTAAAAGTTTTACCTCTCACTTATCAAGAATTTTCTTACAAGATCTCATTTGGCTCAAGACTGCACTAAGGTTGATCAGCTCAAGACACATCCTTAAACACTAATGACCAAAATTAGGGTTTGAGATTGCACAAGGATATTTGAACTTCCAATTCCCCATATGAATTTCAGGGATCATTATGGACCCTCAAGATTACTCATGTCAAGTTTCAAGTCTTGCATCACACTTTTGCTCAGTCAATTGAGCAGTTGACCTAAATGTCAACTGTATTGGGGAAAAAGTCAACTATGGCCAATTCACAGTCAAACTTCATAATTTTTTATCCACATCAACATTATAAACTCATATGTATCATTTTATCAAGTTTGGACCATAATTCCTCAAAAAATTTGATCAAATCATCAAAAGGGAAAAATGGTTAAAATTAGGGTTTTGACTAAGAAATGGCAATTTTTGATTTTTGACCTAGCAAATGATCAATTGTTTTAAGGCATGACCTAAAGATTCAAATTTCATCATTTTTACCTATTGACATGGCTCAAAATATTGCTCAAGACCAATGGATTGAAAAATGAGTTTTCAGTCAACTGATTAAAAGTCAACTGTATACTGAAAAGTCAAACTTTGACTTTTTAGTCAAAATCAAATGTCAAAGATCACAATTCATCAAAGCATGTCAAAATATGAAACTTATTCATGAAGAAATAAAAAATTCAAGATTTCATTTTGAAAAGTTAAAATTTCTAAACTTAGAAATTTTTCTAAGTGTTGGAAATTTCTTATTTTTTCACAACTTTGAGCAAAATTTTCACCATGATGCTAGATGATTCAAAAGAAACTTCCAACATGAAAGTCATAGATCTCCATGAAATATACAACATTTCTTTACACAACTTCTTCCAAAAGTTCTTGGATCTCAATTTATAATTTTAAGAATACATGGTCATGAAATAAAACACTTAGTGAAATTTTGCCCTAATTTAGTCAGGATTTTGACCCAACGTCATGGCACTTTTTCATATAATTCCAAGGGGAATTTTCAAAAGTAATTCAAAGAGGGGTTTTATATAAAATTATAAGATTTACAAAATGTCCAATAACTCGTTGAGATCATTTTTGAGTAGGGAGAATCGAAGAGATGAAGTTAGGGTTTTATCACTTGAATTACAAGTCATTTTGTGATGAACAAGATTCAAAATTCAAACTTATGCTGCATAACCTCTACATTGCAGGCCTCAAAATTGTTAGGCACTCCATAATTAATTTCTTTCACAACTATTATAGGTCCCAATTCAAGCATTCAATGCAAGGCCATGCTTTATATCCATTTTGGGAAGAAAGTGCACAATGCCATTTTGATAAAGTAGCTTTTTGCATAAAACTTGTTCTTGAGCCTTGCACTTGTTCTCTTCTGATCATACATGTCTTATAACTCAAGAGAAACTTGTTTAGACACTTATAATCACTCAACCCATGCTTGTACTTCCTCTTGAAACTTGTTTTCCCACTTTTCTTCAAAACCAAGTAACCTAGCAATTAACTTGTAACTTGTACTTCTGACTCTCCAAAGCACTCAAACCCTTTTTCTTATACATACAAAAGTCATTTGCCACAAATCCCATGCATGCTTAAGCCCTGAAAACACCAAGAACACATAATCACCAAAAACACTTCAAAACTTGCCATTTCTGAGTTTTGAATCCGATCTCCAAATTTGCTCGTGCGTTTCTTGGCCTTTTACTTTCATAAGCTTCTAAACAACATACACAAATAATCCCAACACCTGCAACACCACTGTAACACCTCCATCATCATCCACCATTTTCAAAAATAGCACCTTGCACCTTGACTTCTCTAGAACTCCTCAGGCACTTTCAGCTCAAGCTAAGCATCCCATTAGCTTCCTGGGAACTTGAGGAAGCTAATCCAATCATTGGAACTCACTAAAAGCTAGTCAAACTCCAAACCCGATAC
Organism: Vicia faba; assembly: GCA_948472305.1. Lineage (NCBI taxonomy): Eukaryota > Viridiplantae > Streptophyta > Magnoliopsida > Fabales > Fabaceae > Vicia > Vicia faba. The sequence goes on from OX451736.1 coordinate 715,008,102, forward strand.
CCTCTTGTAAAGTAAGTTTTCTGACTTTTGAACTCTTCATACAGACATCATTAATGGTTTATTTGTGAATGAAAAATATAGATATCATTGCCCTAAAGCTAACCATGTCCATAGTTTTCATTTATATTGCTTGAACTTAGAGAATTTTAGGGTTGATGTTTCTGAAAATTTTAGGGTTTAGATTAGGGCCAGTAAAATTCATGCTTATCTTTGATCTATAATTTTATTGCTTTGCATTTCTGAAATCATGAGGAAATTTGCTAAAAGTTTCCTGTTTACACTTTTCATTTTTGTTGAGAATTGAATGAGATACAAAGGTCCTAGCTGGACGTGAGGTTGAAGATGAAGTTGGCCTCAGGAACATGTTTACCATATATATTTATGGTTTGATTTATATAAACAGATGTATAGCCACCCTAGTGGTAGAAGCGCGCGCTTGTGACTATAGGGACCTGGGTTCGAGCCCCAATGGTACCCTTTTGGATTATTTTCATATTTTTCATATTCTGACTCTTTTTTTTTTGGCAGCGTTGGGCCTCCCTTGGGCCTTATGTTTTTTTTTCTTACTTCAGACCCCCTTGCTGGCTATTTGCACCCTGGCCCATTTTGATTTTTCTTTTTCTTTTTTTTATTTATTTGTTTTCTTAAGTATTTTATCTAATACTAAAAAATCAGAAGAAAAAAAACATAAAAAAATTAGGTTTATATTTTGGTAAAGTTTATTTTTTTTGTACACAAAAAAATTATTTTATTTAATCATACTTTATTTATTTTACTAATTGTTTTGTAAATTTAATTAAAAAAATTAGGGTTTTAGTTATTTTTTTACACCATTTAAATATATTATTTTAAAATATAAAAAGACCAAAAATATTTTATAATACTATAATTATTTTTAAGACAAAAATACCAAAAATATTCTTCTTATAAACTTAATTTCTTTTTTAATCAATTAATAGATTAGGGTTTTATTTAATTTCTTTTCCTAGTAAATTTAGGTTTTACTTTTTACTAATTTAATTAATTAATTATCTTTCTTTTAGTTAATTAGGTTAAAACAAAATCCCTTTTCCCTAAGAAAAATCCAAATAAATATATATTTTCTTTACATTTACATTCTTGTATATTTATTCATTTTTGTACAAATTCAATATGGTTGTAATAGATAATTAGGCTTTGTTTTTCTTGCAATCCCCATTTGTAATTTGCACACCCCCCTCCCACAAGTATTGTAATAGCGTAGTAATTTTAAATTCCGCAATTTACCGCTTTATATACAAATGCTAGTAATTAGGATTTGTATGGAAAGACTAAAACCAATCAATTAGAAAACCCTAATCAAAGACAAAACCAAGCATGAAAAACAAATCACTTGCACACAAGCACCCCTAGGGTAAATCCACTTGGTTGCCTTACAAAATGGCCATATTACGCATGTGAGGTATCTTAGCAAAAACAAGCAAAATATAAGATCATAGTCCCACGATGACGCTATCTATGTTGGCTTTCAAATGATCTTAGTCCCTAAAATAGAATGCTAAGATACCTTGCAACATTGCTAACCACGGTTATACGATGACCCACGCCCATCCCGTTTACATCCAAAGATAGGGTTACTTACCAAATCAATGGTAAGATAACAATGTCAAAGGAAAAAGAAAAATGAACATGAAAGACTTTTGAGTAAGTAGAATGCTCCTAATTACTTGCTCCATTTCTAAACAAAACATCCTTGCTATTTTCAAAACAAACACCTACACTTTCAAAACGTCTTACAAACTTGAAAACATTTTAAAAAGATAAACATCTTTGTATACATACTTACGAACAAGAATCATTACAAAGTTTGCCTAAACAATGGCCTCTGTACAAAGTACTTTCAAAAACCATACAAAGCATAATTTCAAACAAAAATAAGCGATCTAGCAAAGTAACTAAGAGCCCATGGAAAACCATGGATGAAAAGGGTGCTAATACCTTCCCTTTTCATAATCTACCCCTCGAACTCAAGAAACAATCTCAAAGGTGTTTCCTATGCTTTTTCACCTTTCCTTTTGGATAAAAGAAAAGTCGGTGGCGACTCTTGCTAACTGCAACATTTACGATCAAACGCAAAACACCCAAGTCAGTTCTCCCACCGTATCATAAAATTGGCGACTCTGCTGGGGAAAATTATAAAAGTGGGGTTACCTTAGGATTAGATCATATTTACTTGCTTCCATTGTTTGACTTGTATGCTTTATATTATTGTTCTTTGTTTGGGTTTGAATCCTCTACCCGGATTTGGGATACCTTATAGGTAAGTAGCAATACATTATGGAAACAGTGCGGGGTATACCGACATGGTCTAAGCAATAGCTATTTTAGTGCAACATATTTGTGGGTACCGGTAGTCCTTGAGTAGTCAAGGAGAATACGGGGCCGCTGAGTGATGTCATAAAGCACTAATGAACTTTTAGAACCTCTACTTGACCAACTTGGCCATTAGGACGTAGTGAGATGACTAGATTTGGTGCAGTCTGAAGTTGGTAGATACTCGATACTACACTCATTGAGGTTAGGTTTTTTGGGATATTTCGGTCGCCATTAAAGAGGCTTGTGCTGAAACAATGACCAAAGAAACAAACCAGTGATATTGAGCTCCTTAGAACCTGGTTACTATTGCTAGGACAGGTTTAAGCCAACTAAACTTCAAGAGGGTACTTACCTATGAGACTCCGTGCAAGCCTAAACCTAAGGATTTGTTTTCTTTGTTTGTATATACATACTTGTACATAACATCATGAACATCATAACATCATACTCATTCACTAACCATTTCAAGGATCTTGAGATTTATCTTTGTTCTGTTTTGTAGGACATGGATTCTATTCGCAGGAAAACTATTCAAGTCAATCTTGTAAGGATCCCTCCTCAACTTAAAGAGCTAGCATCAAGGATTCCTGAAAATTCTCCTTTCACCGAAAGACATGGTCGCCTACTAAACTTGGTCACCTCCAACACTGATGAAGACATGATGAAGGTGCTCTTTCATTTCTTTGATCCTTTACACCATTGCTTCATATTTCCCGATTATTAACTTGTGCCAACTTTGGAAGAATTATCCCAACTCTTAAGGATTCCCATTTTCAATCAACTACCTTTCAACGGTTCCGAAAGAGATCCAAAGCCAAAAGAGATTGCTCAAGCTCTACACTTGCAACCATCTGATATCACAACTAATTGGGAAACAAGGAGTGGTGTCAAGGGTTTCCTAGCCAAGTTCTTGTTTGAGAAATCCCAGAGCTGTTGGAACTCTTTGTACCTGCAAGCTTTTGAGGAAATTATGGCTCTCCTCATCTATGGGATGGTTTTGTTTCCAAATCCTGACCAACTCATAGATGTGAACATCGTCAAAATCTTCATATCCCGCAACCCGGTGCCTACTTTGCTAGGGGACATCCTACATTCTTTTCACACTCGCACTATGAGGAAAAGAGGTATCCTCATGTGTTGTACTCCTCTCTTGGCAAGATGGTTTATTTCACATCTTCCCCAATATGTATTAAAGAACGAGCAAGGTTTAAGGTGGTCACAAAGGTTGATGACGCTCAAACATTTATACATTCATTGGTGTTCCCGGTCCTTAGAGAATGTTACTATTGTCGACCGTTGTGGAGAATTCCCTAATGTCCCTTTACTTGGCATTAGAGGAGGTATCACCTACAACCCTTGCTTAGCCTTAATACAATTTGGTTACGCCCGAAGGGATGGCCCACATGAGATGCTCATTCAAGGTTTGGAATTTGACTACGAGAACGACGATCAAGGTCATCGCCAAAGATTTATCCGAGCTTGGAGGATGTTAAACAAGGTAGATAGCAAGACATTGGGGCGCATGAATTCCATCCCTCTTGAGCCTTACCTCAAATGGGTACGAATTCGTGCTCAAAGTCTTATGATGCCTTATCCTTCCATTCTCCTGGTAATCATTGAGCCTGTTATGGAAGGAGATGTTCCATACACTATCCCGCATCCTGACATGCCTACCTCTCTTGAAGACTTACAAAGAGATTCGATACAACTCAAGGGGGAGCGAGACACTTTCGAAGCCCAATCCTACGCTAGAGAGAAGAAGGTTTTGGAACTCACTAAGCAACTTCATGAGGAGCAGAATCTGAATGCCTACATTGCACCAAAGAGGATGCGTACAACCTTTTTATCTTAGAATTTTTGTGTTGTTTTTCCCAAAGAGGAATTGATGTACTCAAACTTTAATTTATTAATATAACGTGTGTTTCCTTTTTGTCTAAAACAAATTTGAATCTTTAAAATCCTTGAAATCATTGCATATGCATTTACCATTCATCATAACATGAGCAGGTTTCTTGCAACAAGTCTCCTCATATTTCTACTGTTTATTTCAGTAAGATGGATCTCGAACAGACGGTGAAGGACCTCCAAACACAAAATGCTCAGTTTCAACAGATGTTCTTAACTCAAGCCAAAGGACAAGAAGAGTTGAAGACCTTGCTGGTTGAAGAGAAAAATAAGAAAGCAAAGAAAATAACCGGAGTTCTAAATATGGGAAGAAGGTTCCAAGGACAAGCAAGAAGGACCCTAAACTTTGCAACGTCATCCGGTGAGAAAGACAATCAAGATGGGAAAGGCAAGGAAGAAGTTGCCCAGCCAGATTCAGAAGAGGAAAAGGAAGAAGAAGATTATTCTGAAGAACAATATCCTCCAGCCGACGAAAAGTATAGGCATCTGGAAGAACGGTTAAGTACAATGGAAATTCAAAAAGTGCCTGGATTGGACTTTGAGGAGTTGGGGTTAGTATCTGGGATTGTCATTCCTCCCAAATTCAAGGCACCGGTGTTCGCAAAGTACGACAGAGTCTCATGTCCCAAAATGCATCTCCGGTCCTATGTGAGGAAAATCCAGCCTCATACCACTGACAAGGATTTATGGGTACACTTCTTTCCAGACAGTCTGTCTAGAACTCAACTTGATTGTTTTATCAGTTAGAAAAAGCCAATGTTCATAATTGGGAAGATCTGACCGCTGCCTTTTACAAATAATACCAATACAACGCTGATCTTGCTCCCACCCGTACTCAACTCCAGAGTATGGCCATGGTTTCAAGTGAAGGCTTCAAAGACTACGCACAAAAAAATGGAGGGACTTAGAAGGAAGAGTCCAGCCTCCTCTATCTGAAAGAGAGTTAGTAGACATGTTTTTGGGCACCTTGCCCGGTCCTTTCTACAATCACTTAATTGGGAGTTCCTCGGCAGGTTTTACTGAATTGATATTGACCGGAGAAAGAGTGGAAGCTGGGATAAAGAATGGGAAGATTCAAAGAGATGCATCCTCTGCTGCTGTAAGAAAACCATTCATTGGAAAAAAAGAAGTTGTTTATGTATATCCTCAGAGAAATCAAGATAGGGTTGGACGTCGTCCAATGGTGGGGGATATCATGACAGTTCACCCGAATTAATATGACACTATCTCAAGTATTTCCACATTTGTTAAGATCCAATCTAGTGACTTTTAAATAAGCTCCAAAGAATCCTAACACAACCTCTCCTCATTATCATCCTAATGACCGCTGTGCATACCATTCTGAGAGTCCCGGCCATGACACTAGTAACGGTTGGGCTCTGGAAAAAAAGGTACAACATCTTCTTGAAGCCAAAGAGATTGAATTCGATGCACCAGAAATTCGCAATGTCATCACTGTCCGTATGCCCAAGCACGACCGTGATGTCAATACCATTGAGGAAGATATGCTTGTTACTTTAGTTGATGAACTCATGACCCCACTCCTGAAAATCAAAAAGAACTTGTTAAATGTCGGTGTATTCCCAGGCTGTGATGAAAGCTGTCATTTCTGTTTTCCCTCACCAACCAGCTGTCATTTGTTAAAAGCAGGCGTTCAATGCCTAATAGATAACAAGGAGATTTTGTTCGAGAAGACTTCTATTCCAACTGTTTCTTATAATGATGTTTCCATAGTGACCATTTCCTACAATTCTTCCAGGGTCTCCACCAAAAGACCCGTTAGAATTACATCAGTTCCTAAAGTAGCTCAGTTGATAATTACAATGCTTGGACCAATCCCGTATTCATTAGACAAAACCGTCCCATGGAATTATGGAGGTGATGTCTACTATCACGGTATCAAGCAATATTGGCCAGGTGTTAAAGATTCAAGTTTTGAGAAAGTTGACTCTGATATCATTAACATCGCAGGGACTAGCAAGATAACCCGAAGTGGAAGGGTTTTCTCTCCAGAAATTGTTCCTCCCAAAGTTATTTTCGGGCTTGTAATCATTCCTGTTGTTGTTGCTCCTCCAAAGGATATTCCCAGTCCTGCGGTCATCTCTGCTAATATGCATGTTGACAAACTGTTGCAGTCCCTGTTATCACCCCTACTGACATTCCTACTGCGAGTCGACCGAGACTCGAGGAAAAGGTATCTGGTTAAGCTTGTCCGGACGAAGGCACAATCAATAGCTATCCCTGGGACCTCCCGAAAAGAGATGGAGGAAATTCTAAAGATTATAAAAAGAAGCGACTACAATGTAGTCGAACAACTGGGGAAAACTCCATCAAAAATTTTCATGCTGGCTTTATTGTTATATTCTGAAGCTCATGCAAAGACCTTGGTAAAATTCCTTAAAACTGCCCATGTACCCCAAGAAACATCTGCCAATCAGTTCCAAGACTGCGTAGCCAGCTTGAGTGCAAATAATGGTTTAGGTTTTTCAGATGTTGATTTAACGACAAGGGGGAGGAAGCATAATGAGGCATTACATGTCTCAGTCGAATGCAGGGGCACGACCTTGGCTCATGTCTTGGTGGATACCGGTTCGTCTCTGAATGTGTTGCCTAAAAAGGATCTAGACAGGCTTGAATGTGAAGGATTGACCTTGAAACCTAGCAACATAGTAGTGAGGGCCTTCGACGGCTCAAAAAGGATGGTGCATGGAGAAGTGGACATCCCCATAAAAGTTGGAACCTAACATTTGATTCAACTTTTTATATAATGGATATTCGCCATCATATTCCTGCTTATTAGGACAACCGTGGATTCATAATGCTGGTGTCGTTACCTCTACATTGCATCAAATGCTGAAATATCTAATTCAGGGGAAAATCATCACCGTTCATGGAGAAGAAGAGTATATGGTCAGTCATCTAAATTCCTTCAGATATGTGGAATTAGATGGTGAATTTATTGAAACTCCATTCCAGCACTTTGAAGAAGTCCCACAAACTATGGCAGTAACCAAGGTTGTTTCTCAATTCCCAAAGATTACAAGGCCTCCGTTCAAGATGTCGTCTTTGAAGGATGCCAAGGCAGTGATAGAAGAAGGTGGGTGCACTATTTGGGGCCAACTCCCAGATATCCCATACAAATCTGGAAAATTTGGTTTGGGTTTCACTTTAGGAGCCCAGAAAGCTGTATGTCATGCTCATGCCGGAGGACCACCCTTAAAGATAAGCAACCACCAAGTCAACGCAGTGGAGGATGATGAAGACAGCTATGACCTGGAGGATTGGATTTTTATAACTGTCAGTGGAGGGCTCAGCAACTGGGAAGCTAGAGATTTTTTCTCGATCACTTTTATCCACCAGTAATTTGTATTTAAATTTGGTTGGACCTGTAATATTAAACAATTCCGACTCTTAAAACCTTGTGTCTTATCGAGGCACAATGGTCCATTTGTAAGGGTTATTATCTCATTTCCATATGACATCAATGAATCATGGACGTTTTTGCATACAAAACTTTGTGCTCATTGTTTTTATTTTTACATTTCATTTCTTTCAAAGATAGCTATACTCTTACACACACTCACATTCAAAATGCAGATCTACATCCATTCGGGATCCCATGGGTAACAATTCTGCTATGGCCTTCTGTGACTCTGAAAATCTAATCTACCAAGCCGAAGACGAAGGTGAGGAAGATTCTGAAGTACTAGGGGAACTCGCCAAGTTACTACAACAAGAAGAAAGGACTATTCAGCCCCATGAAGAACCAGTAGGCACAATTAACCTAGGTACCAAAGACGACAAAAGAGAAGTCAAGGTGGGTGCCAATCTGGAACCCAATTTTAAAGAGTGTCTGATTCAATTGCTACACGATTATGTTGAGGTCTTTTCCTGGTGGTACGAAGACATGCCAGGACTTGATGCAGATATCGTAGTACATCGTCTACCAACAAAAGAAGACTGCCCACCGGTAAAACAAAAGGTCTGTCGCATGCGACCAGATATGCCAGAGAAGATCAAAGTGGAAGTCATGAAGCAATTCAACACCGGATTCTTGGTCGTCACCTCCTATCCGCAATGGGTCGCCAATGTTGTTCGCGTGCCCAAAAAGGACGGCAAGGTACAAATGTGCGTGGACTACAAATATTTGAATAGGGTAAGCCCTAAGGATGATTTCCCACTTCCCCACATTGATATTCTAGTTGACAACACGACACAACACAAAGTGTTTTCCTTTATGGATTATTTCTCAGGCTACAACCAAATAAAAATGGCGCCTGAGGACATGGAGAAAACAACCTTTGTCACACAGTGGGGCACATTCTGCTACAAGGTTATGCCATTCGGGATGAAGAACGCTGGGGCAACCTATCAGCGTGCCATGGTAGCTCTATTTCATGACATGATACATCACGAAATAGTGGTCTATATGGACGACATGATAGCCAAATCTCAAACAGAAGAAGAGCATCTTGGTCATTTGCAGAAATTATTTGAGAGGCTAAAGAAATACAAGCTGAGATTGAACCCGATTAAATGCACATTTTGGGTGAGGTCTTGTAAACTCCTAGGATTTGTCGTCAGCGGTAAAGGTATTGAAGTAGATACTTCCGAGGTGAAAGCGATACAAGAAATGCCAGCTCCTCGTACCGAGAAGGAAGTCAGAGGATTCTTGGGACATTTAAACTACATTGCCAGATTCATTTCTCACCTAACAACTACTTGTGAACCAATCTTCAAATTGCTGAAGAAAGATCGAGTAGTCAAATGGAATGATGAGTGCCAAACTGCCTTCGACAAGATCAAAGAGTACTTACAAGAGCCACTTGTTTTTATGCCACCAGCCGAGGGAAGACCATTGATTATGTATCTGATTGTTTTGCAAAATTCAATGGGGTGTGTGCTGGGGAAGCATGACGAGTCTGGCCGAAAAGAGCATGCTATTTATTACCTGAGCAAAAAGTTTACCGACTGTGAAACAAGATATTCACTGCTCGAGAAAACTTGTTATGCTCTGGCATGGGCTGCTCTCCGGCTAAGACAGTATATGCTGACCCATACTACCTTATTGATATCTAAACTGGATCCAATAAGATACATCTTCGAGAAACCTGCCCTTTCTGGGAGAATAGCGAGATGGCAGATGATCCTGACAAAATATTACATACAATATACTACCCAGAAAGCAATAAAGGGAAGTGTACTAGCTGATCACCTTACTCATCAAGCTGTGGATGACTACCAGTCTATGAAGTTCGAATTCCCATATGAAGACATCATGATGGTAAACAACTGTGAAGAACTCAAACCATATGACGGACATGAACAAGGATCCCGATGGACCCTGGTTTTTGATGGGGCGTCCAACGCACTCGGCAATGGTATAGGTGTTGTACACATATCTCCTGAAGGATGTCATACTCCCTTTACGACAAGACTCTGCTTCAATTGTACAAATAACATGGCAGAATACAAAGCGTGCATTTTTGGTCTCAAAGCTGCCATAGATTTAGGGATCAAATCCTTAAATGTATTCGGAGATTCAGCTTTGGTCATCATCCAAATCAAAGGGGAATTGGACACCAAACACCCTAACCTTATCCCCTATAAATAACATGTGTTAACATTGATCCCACATTTTGAGAAGATTACCTTCGAGCATTTCCCGCGAGAAGAAAATAAGCTAGCAGACACACTAGCCATAATGTCATCCATGTTTAAACTTAAATGGGATAACGAGGCTCCCCAAACCACCATTGAACAAATGGATGAACCAACTCACTGTCACAAGATTAATACTGAAGAAGTAGTGGACCGGCCTTGGTTTCACGAAGTCAAGAGGTATCTCGAGGCTCAAGAATATCCAGAAGGTGCTTCAGTCAATGATAAGAAGTTCTTAAGGAGATTCTATGCTAAGTTCTTCCTTAGTAATGGCATTCTCTACAAACGCAACCATGACTCTGTTTTGCTCCGTTGCGTAGACAAGGTTGAGGCAGAAAAGATCATGGTTGATCTACATGAGGGCACTTTTGGCACCCATTCCAGTGGGCATACGATGGCAAAGAAAATCCTACGGGCAGGTTATTACTGGTCTACCATGGAAGCAAATTGCTATCAACATTCTTGAACCTGCCACAAGTGTCAGATTTATGCTGACAAGGTGCACGTACCTCCAGATCCTCTAAATGTCTTGAAGGCTCCTTGGCCCTTTGCTATGTGGGGCATCGATATAATTTGGGAAATCAAACCAACAACCTCTAATGGACACCGCTTCATCTTGGTGGCCATTGATTATTTCACAAAGTGGGTTGGGGCAGCTTCTTTCGCTTCTGTTACCAATAATGTTGTCTCCCGGTTCATTAAACAAAATCTCATCTATCGGTATGGTATCCCGGAGAGGATCATCACAGACAATGGTACGAATCTAAAAAATACTATGATCACCGCCCTGTGCGAGCAATTCAAGATCCAACATCACAATTCTTCCCCTTACCAGCCAAAGATGAATGGTCCAGTCGAAGCCGCAAATAAGAATATCAAAAAGATCACATAGAAAATGACAGTCACATACAAAGACTGGCATGAGATGCTACCATTCGCTCTCAACGGGTATCATACCACAGTGTGCATATCAACCGGGGTAACACCCTACTTTCTGGTATACGACATGGAGGTTGTCTTGCATATTGAGGTCCGAATCCCCTCTTTGAGAATTATGAAGGATGCAGGTCTGAATAAAGACTATTGGATCCAGACTCGACTTGATCAACTGAACTTGATTGATGAGAAAAGGCTTACTGATGTCTATCATGGTCAGATGTATCAAAAACGGATGATCAAGGCTTTCAACAAAAAGGTCAGATGCCAAGTGTATCAAGTCGGGGATCTGGTGATCAAACGTATCATACTACTGCAGGGTGATCCCAGGAGCAAATGGACTCCTACATACGAAGGACCATTTATGATCAAAAACATATTCTCTGGTAGAGCAATGATCTTGACCACCGTGGATGGCGACAACCTGCCGCACCCTGTGAATGCGGACATAGTCAAAAGATACTACGCATAAGAGAACCGCTAGGTTGACACACCTAGGAAAAACAAGGGCATCCCAGAGAACCAAAAAGGTTCGTGCAAAAATTAGGGATAAAACAAAAAAATTTGTACACCCGACAAGCTGAAAACCCGAAAGGGCGGCTTGGGAAAAAAAGGGTATCCCGGTGGACTGAAAACCCGAAAGGGTGGTCCAAGAAAAAGTTAGGGAATAAAAGCGTATGACTATCTCCCGTTGGATCACCTTACGGACAACCTACAAACTCGACGGTTCTGATTAATTCAATCAGCTTCGGACAAGGCAACAAATAAATAAGATGCTCAGAGACACGAAGGCTATAGCCGAATGGGAACCCCATAAGATTATTTCACATAGCTATCTTTTCTTTGTATCAAATTTTCATTTTTTTTACGACGGCATTCTCTTACTAGAATGTTTGTCTCATTGTACAAAAATACTTACTAAAGGTCAATACAAAGATATCCCTTTGAAAGTGAAAAACTATCTGTTTTTCTTTACTCTTGTGTTTTGTTTACGAAAACGTCCAATGATTTATTTTTTTGCACATATGCATTTGGACGTAACAACTATTTACAAATGAACAAAATAAAAAGACAATCACTGATGGCTTTAAGAGGTAGGGAAATCTCTCTAATCTATTTCCATAAAATCCCCCGCAGTGTGCAGTTTAATCCCCAGCGGAACAAAACCTCCATTTATCACTCCCTGTTAAAAGTCGCCAAATTTCTTAGGATTCCCCAATAGGATTTTACAAGAAGTACACGACATTTCCCTTACAACAAGGTTTATTTCTCTAAGTGGAAATTCATCAGCACTTCACAACATGAAGACTTACACTCCATATCCTCAGTAGTAGTCAGGGATTTATTTCCCCAATCCAACAGCAGTGCAATAGATTAGCTCACACACACATACATCGCATCCATATATCATAAACATCGATAACACGAATACATGTATTCAAATCTCATTATACCATGCATTTCATACAACATGTCATTGCATATTAGCTAACATTTTACCCTTTTCAGGATAAGGTTAATCAACATCTACCATTAACAATGTTCAAAGATTTTTTAGATACAGTTCATATACGCTCCATACATGGGCGCCATCCTGATACTCATTCAGTTTCAATCTTCAGATACAGTTCAAATACGCTCCAGACACGGGCGCCATCCTGATTCTCATTCAGATTCAATCTTCAGATACAGTTCAAATACGCTCCAGACACGGACGCCATCCTGATATTCATTCAGATTCAATCTTCAGATACAATTCAGATACACTTCAGACACGGACGCCATCCTGATACTCATTCAAATTCAACTTTTAGATACAGTTCAAATACGCTCCAGACACGAATGCCATCCTGATATTCATTCGTATTCGAATTTTAGATACAATTTAGATACACTCCAGACACGATGCCATCCTGAGACTCATTCAGATTTAGATTTCAGATACAGTTCAGATATGCTCCAAACACGGACGCCATCTTGATACTCATTCAGATTCAGATTTCAAATACAGTTCATATACGCTCTTGATACGGATGCCATCCTGATACTCATTCTGATTCAATCTTCAGATACAGTTCAGATACGCTCCAGAAATGGGTGCCATCCTGATACTCATTCAGATTAAAATTTCAGATACAGTTCAGATACGCTCTAGACATGGATGCCATTCTGACACTCATTCAATTTCAGCTTACAGATACGGTTCAACAATCATTTCTGGATGGCATCTACAATCCCATCTCCAACAACTTTCCATCATCCCCCCAAATGGAATCTTTAAGCCCATTACCTATATCATCAATCATCACATCACAGAGTGCAAATTTATGGGCACTCTAATGTCCAATCATCTTCCACCTTCGAGTCACGAATGAAAAAACTCGCCAATCTAACTCTTTAGGCTTAAGAAGATTGAACAGGGGTAGCTGTTGCACCCCAAAATTTTCTCTCTCACTTATCAAGAGTTTTCTTACAAGATCTCCTTTGGCTCAAGACTGCATTAAGTTTGATCAGCTCAAGACACCTCCTTAAGCACTGATGACCAAAATTAGGGTTTGAGATTTCACAAGGATATTTGAACTTCCAATGCCCCATATGACTTTCATGGATCATTATTGACCCTCAAGATTACTCATGTCAAGTTTCAAGCTTTGGATCACACATTTGCTCAGTCAATTGAGCAGTTGACCTAAAAGTCAACTGTATTGGGGGAAAAAATCAACTATGGCCAATTCACAGTCAAACTTAATAATTTTTTATCCACATTAACATTATAAACTCATATGTATCATTTGATCATGTTTGGACCATAATTCCTCAAAAAATTTGATCAAATCATTAAAAGGGAAAAATGGTCAAAATTAGGGTTTTGACTAAGAAAGGGCAATTTCTGATTTTTGACTTAGAAAATGATCAATTGGTTTAAGGCATGACCTCAAGAGTACAATTGAATCATTTTGACCTATTGATATGGCTCAAAACATTGCTCAAGACCAATGGATTGACAGATGAATTTTCAGTCAACTGATCAAAAGTCAACTGTATACTGAAAAGTCAAACTTTGACTTTTTGGTCAAAATAAAATGTCAAAGATCACAATTCATCAAAGCATGTCAAAATATGAAATTTATTCATCAAGAAATAAAAAATTCAAGATTTCATTTTGAAAAGTTAAAATTTCTAAACTTAGAAATTTTTCTAAGTGTTGGAAATTTCTTATTTTTTCATAACTTTGAGCAACATTTTCACCATGATGCAAGATGATTCAAAAGAAACTTCCAACATGAAAGTTGTAGATCTCCATGAAATATAAAATATTTATTTACACAACTTCTTCCAAAATTTCTTGGATCTCAAGTTATAATTTTAAGAATACATGGTCATGAAACAAAACACTTAGTGAAATTTTGCCTTAATTTGGTCAGGATTTTGACCCAACTTCATGGCACATTTTCATATATTTCCAAGGGGAATTTTCAAACGTTAATTCAAATATGGGTTATAGATCATATTACAAGCTTTCTAAAATGTCCAAGAACTCATTGAGATCATTTTTGAGTAGGGAGAATCGAAGAGATGAAGTTAGGGTTTTATCACTTGAATTACAAGTCATTTTGTGATGAACAAGATTCAAAATTCAAACTTATGTTGCATAACCTCTACTTTTAAGGCCTCAAACTTGTTAGGAACTCCATAATTAATTTCTTGCATAGCTGTTAGAGGTCTCAATTCAAGCATTCAATGCAAGGCCATGCTTTATATCCATTTTAGGAAGAAAGTGCACAATGCCATTTTGATAAAGTAGCTTTTTGCATAAAACTTGTTCTTGAGCCTTGCACTTGTTCTCTTTTGATAATACATGTCTTATAACTCAAGAGAAACTTATTTATACACTTACAATCACTCAACCCATGCTTGTACTTCCTCTTGAAACTTGTTTTCCCACTTTTCTTCAAAATCAAGTAACCTAGCAATTAGCTTGTAACTTGTACTTATGACTCTCCAAAGCACTCAAACCCTTTTGCTTATACATACACAAGTCATTTTCCATAAATCCCACGCATGCTTAAGCCCTGAAAACACCAAGAACACAGAATCACCAAAAACACTTCAAAACTTGTCATTTCTGAGTTTTGAATCCAATCTCCAAATTTACTTGTGCGTTTCTTGGCCTTTTACTTTCAAAAGCTTCTAAACAACATACAAATACAATCCCAACACCTGAAACACCACTGTAACACCTCCATCATCATCCACCATTTTCAAAAACAGCATCTTGCACCTTGACTTCTCCAGAACTCCTCAGGCACTTTCAGCTCAAGCTAAGCATCCCATTAGCTTCCTGGGAACTTGAGGAAGCTAATCCAATCATTGAAACTCACTAAAATATACTCAAACTCCAAATCTGATACCCTCTTGCAAGGTAAGTTTTCTTACTTTTGAACTCTTCATACATGCATCATTAATGGTTTATTTGTGAATGAAAAATATAGATATCATTGCCCTAAAGCTAACCATGTCCATAGTTTTCATTTATATTGCTTGAACTTAGAGAATTTTAGGATTGAAGTTTCTGAAATTTTTAGTGTTCAGATTAGGGCTAGTAAAATTCATGCTTATCTTTGATCTATAATTTTATTGCTTTGCATTTCTGAAATCGTGAGGAAATTTGCTACAAGTTTCCTGTTTACAATTTTCATTTTGGTTGAGAATTGAATGAGATACAGAGGTCCTGGTTGGGCATGAGGTTGAAGATGAAGTTGGCCTCAAGAACATGTTTACCATATATCTTTATAGTTTGATTTATATAAACAGATGTATAGCCACCCCAGTGGTAGAAGCGCGTGCCTGTGACTATAGGGACCTGGAATCGAGCCCCAGTGGTACCCTTTTGAATTATTTTCATATTTTTTATATTCTGACTCTTTTTTTGGCAGCGCTGGGCCTCCCTTGGGCCTTATGTTTTTTTTCTTACTTCAGACCCCCTTGCTGGCTATTTGCACCTTGGCCCATTTTGATTTTTCTTTTTCCTATTTTTATTTATTTGTTTTCTTAAATATTTTATCTAATACTAAAAAATCAGAAAAAGAAATATAAAAACATTAGGTTTATATTTTGATAAAGTTTTTTTTTTACACAAAAAAATTATTTTATTTAATCATACTTTATTTATTTTACTAATTGTTTTGTAAATTTAATTAAAAAACTAGGGTTTTAGTTATTTTCTTTTACACCATTTAAATATATTATTTTAAAATATAAAAAGACCAAAAATATTTTATAATACTATAAATTATTTTTAAGACAAAAATTACAAAAATATTCTTCTTATAAACTTAATTTCTTTTTTAATCAATTAATAGATTACGGTTTTATTTAATTTCTTTTCCTAGTAAATTTAGGTTTTACTTTTTACTAATTTAGTTAATTAATTATCTTTCTCTTAGTTAATTAGGTTAAAACAAAATCCTTTTTCCCTAAAAAAAATCCAAATAAATATCCATTTTCTTTACATTTACATTGTCGTATATTTATTCATTTTTGTACAAATTCAATATGGTTGTAATAGATAATTAGGATTTATTTTTCTTGCAATCCCCATTTGTAATTTGTACACCCCCTCCCACAAGTATTTTAATAGCGTAGTAATTTTAAATTCCGCAATTTATCGCTTTATATACAAATGCTAGTAATTAGGGTTTGTATGGAAAGACTAAAACCAATCAATTAAAAAACCTAATCAAAGACAAAACCAAGCATGAAAAATAATACACATGCATACAAGCACCCCTAGGGTAAATCCACTTGGTTGCCTTACAAAATGGTCATATTACGCATGTGAGGTATCTTAGCAAAATATAAGATCATAGTCCCTCGATGACGCTATCTATGTTGCCTTTCAAATGATCTTAGTCCCTAAAAGAGAATGCTAAGATACCTTGCAACATTACTAACCATGGTTATACGATGACCCACGCCCGTCCCATTTACATCCAAAGATAGGGTACTTACAAAATCAATGGTAAGATAACAATGTCAAAGGAAAAAGAAAAATGAACATGAAAGACTTTTGAGTAAGTAGAATGCTCCTAATTACTTGCTCCATTTCAAAACAAAAAATCCTTTCTATTTTCAAAACAAACACCTACACTTTCAAAACATCTTACAAACATGAAAACATTTTTAAAAGATCAACATCTTTGTATGCATTCTTACAAACGAGAATCATTACAAAGTTTGCCTAAACAATGGCCTCTTTACAAAGTACTTTCAAAAACCACAAAAAGCACAATTTCAAACAAAAGAAAGTGGTCTAGCAAAGTAACTAAGAGCCCATGGAAAACCATGGATGAAAATGGTGCTAATACCTTCCTTTTTCATAATCTACCCCCGAACTCAAGAAACAATCTTAAAGGTCTTTCCTGTGCTTTTTCACCTTTCCTTTTGGATAAAAGAAAAGTCGGTGGAGACTCTTTCTAACCGCAACATTTGCAATCAAACGCAAAACACCCAAGTCAGTTCTCCCACCGTATTACATATCCCTTTGCAATCAAGTCTTTTAAGAGCGCCTTTCGGCAGCTCATTCAATGAAGAGCGAGTATCAGCCAATACATGGGCCAGAGTAGTGCCCCTGCATTCAATGGAGACATATAGGGCCTTATTGTGGTTTCTTCCCTCAGGAGTCAGATCAGCATCAGAGAAACCTAAACCATTGTCACTCGTCAAGCTCGCGATATAGCTTCTAAATTGATTGGCAGAGATCACTTGCGACACGTGTGCAATTTTAAAGAATTTCACTAAAGCATGTGCATGGGCTTCAGAGCATAGTAGCAGGGATAACATGGAAATCTTGGTTGGGTTTGCCCTAGTTGTTCAACAGTTTTGTAGTCACTCTTTAAGATAATCTTGAATACCTCTTCCAACTCTTGTCTAGAGGTGTCTTCAACTGTAGCTTCCTTAGGTGCCTCCATCTAGGAAGGCTCTGTCACTTGCTTTTTTCCTCGAGCCTCAACAGTTGACTCGATAGAAGTAACTCTAACAGGTGTAGCAATGGTCTTCAGAGAGATTTCCGGGGAGAAAACCCTTCCGCTTCTAGTAACCTTACTGGTTCCAGCAATATTGTCAAAGCCAGAATCAACAACTTCAATAACTTTATCTTCAAGGATCGGTAGTTCTTGTTTGATGTCGTGGTAGTAGACATCAGATCCATATTTCCAAGGAATAGATTTATCTGAAGAATATGGGATAGGCCCGGTGTAGTGATGACTAGAGGAGCAGCTTTCAAATTGGCAGTAATCCTTACAGGACCTTTGGAGGTGATTCTGACAGGAGGGCCATAAATTACAGATAAGTCTTGACACAGATTCTCAGCAGATGGAACCTTCTACATCAGAATTATATGATTGTCCATTAGAAGTTGAATTCCTTCCTTCAGTAATCTGCAGCCATTGGTTTGGGCTGCACAGTAGTAACATTTTTCAATACAACCTGGAAATAAACTGGCCTGCAACAAATTCCTCTTGATAATTGGTAGAAGAGTCACCAATTCATTTACAACAGCAACATAAAGAACATCGTCAATTTCACTTATGCCTTTGTCATGCTTCGGCATAGGCGTAATAATCACATTCAGGGTCCCCAGAGGATCAAACTAAATTTCCTTATTGTCAATAATATCCTGAATTTTTTTTCAGGCTCTAGAAGTTGTTGGTTTGGTGCCCAGGGCTGTTAGAATGATAGGCACATCTCGCATTCAGATTATACTGAGGAGAGGAGGATCCCTTAGCATAATCAGTTCCGCTTTGAGTAAATGTCGTAGCGCCTGAGACAATGGCATATTAATCTTGGTAAACTGCCTTCTCGGAGCATCTGACCTATGCCTATTGCCTTGTTGTTGTTGTTGAACAGGTGGAGGATTAGAAATTAGTACCGCTCCCACGGGATGATTGCGGTCATTTTTACCATGGCCCTTCTGGCCATAAACATAATTGGTTTCCTTTTTATTATTGAACGTCTTCTTTACAGCACTCGAAGATGCAACCACTTGGATTTTTCCGCTCTTAATACCACTTTCAACTTGTTCCCCGGTTAGGATCAACTCAGTAAAACCAGACAAAGAACTCCCAATCAAATGATTAAATAATGGACTTCTTAGATTACCCATGCACATATCAACTAGCTCCCAGTCATACAAGGGAGGTTGCACCCTTCCAGCTAAGTCTCTCCACTTCGGGGCATATTTTTTAAATCTTTTATTCGAACCCATAGTCATGTTTTGTAATTGCACACGAGTCGATGCAAGGTCAGCATTATATTGATACTGCTTATAGGAAGCAGCGTTCATGTCTTCCCAAGTATGAATGTTGGTTCCCTCTAGTTGATAGAACCACTCGAGTTGTCTACCAGACAAACTTTCTTGAAAGAAGTGAACCCGTAACTTTCTATCAGCAATATGGGATTGGATCTTCTGAACATAAGATTGCAGATGAAGTTTCGGACAGGACACACCATCATCTTTAGCAAAAATAGGGACTTTGAATTTTTGAGGTAAAACCACCCCCAGAATAAGACCCAGCTCTCTAAAATCTAATCCAAGCACTTTCTGGATTTCCATGACCTTGAGGAGATCTTCCAACTACTTGTATTTGTTGTCAGTGGGAGGATACTGCTCATCAGAATAGTCTTCGTCCTTGGGCATTTTACCAGAACCAATGTTTCATCCACCTTCAGCCCCGACAGTTCTACCATCCTCCTCTTGGTTTTCATCTTTATCAGAAGTGATATCAGCAGTTTGAACTCGTTTAGCAGGACCTTTGAATCTTCTTCCCATATTAAGAATAACAATGGGCTTCCGAGCCTTCTTCTTTTTGGCAATGATCTCTATCATATCCTTCCGTCCTTGAGCAAGATTCAGGAGGGTCTCTTGGAATTGGGCATTCTGAGCTTGGAGTTCCTTAACAGTTTGTTCAAGAGCCATCTTTTACTGAAATAAACAGCAAGAAGATGAGAAAACCTATATAGGAAAACATGTTTATGTAATGATGCATGACATGCAAAATGCAATGTTTTCAAGGATCGTCGTGAGATTTAAATTTGTTTAAACAAAAGGAAACAAGATAAATTTTAGCAATAAACTCAAATTCCAATTGCCTTTAACAAAAAGAGTTATAGCAAAAATATAAATTTAAGTCTCCCATGGACGCTTCCTCTTTGTGTTGACATATGCGTTAAGACTTTGTTCTTCATGGAGTTGTTTTGTTAGCTCCAGTACTTTCTTCTCACTAGCATAAAACTGAGCTTCGAAGGTATCTCTCTCTTCCTTTATTTGGATCCAGGACTTCTGTAGCACTTCGAAGTCGGTAGGCATATCGGGATGAAGAACATTATGAGGAACATTCCCTTCAACATCAGGCTCTACGATCACTGGTAGGATAGAAGGATATGGCATTTTGAGATTCTGAGCACGAGACCGCACCCATCTGAGGTAAGGCTCTAGAGGAATTGAATTCTTGTGTCCCAAAGTCTTGCTATCGATTTTGTTGACTGTACCTCAAGCATGTATAAACCTTTGAGGGTAACCTTGAGGATCGTTCTTGTAATCAAATATAATACCATGGATAAGCATATCATGAGGACCGTCTCTTCAAGCATAACCAAACTGACACAAAGCTAGAGAAGGGTTCTAAGTGATGCCCCTCTTATACCAAGAAGCGACACATTAGGGAATTCCCCACAGCGATCAATAATAGTAACATATGCCTGAGATCAAGAACACCAATGGATATCTTCATGAGTGAGCGACATCAACCTTTGAGACCACCTCAAATCTTGTTCGTTCTTTATCACTGATCAGGGCAGGTGCAAAATAAACCACCTAGACAGTAGATGTATGCAACACATAAGAGTTCATCGCTTCTTCATAGTACGAGTGTAAAGGGAATGCATGATATCTATGAGTAAAGTAGGTACCAGATTATGAGTGAGAAATATCTTGATGGCACTCATATATATGAATTGGTCTGGATTAGGGAATAGTATCAACTCATTGATCAACAAGGCCAACATGTCCTCAAAAGCACAAAAATGCATGGCATCTAGAAATCCCTGAGCCTTTTCTTTCAGAAATTTAGGAGAGAAACCCTTGACTCCATTCCTTGTTTCCCAATTGGATAGAATATCCGATCATTTCAGATGTAGGGCTACTGCAATGTCTTCAGGTTTCAGAGCTTGCTCTAGACCGGTGAAGGGGATCTGATCAAGAATAGGCACTTCGAGCAATTTAGAGAACTCTTCCATTGTGGGCACCAATTGATAATTTGGGAAGGTAAAATAGTGATGCTTAAAATCAAAGAACTGGAAAAGAATGCTCATCATGTCTTCTTAAAAACCACTAGTAACCAGAATGAGTAGATGACCATGTCTCTTTGTGAATTGAGAATTTTAGGGAACTTTTAAGACCAACTCCTTAAGATGAGAAGGTATCCTTACGAAGTTAATCTGGTGGTATTCCTACGACTGGAAGCCATGACCCTACAACACTGAACAAACATAAATCCCCTAGATCCTTGAAATGGTTAGTCATGATATGATGATGCTATGATGTCATGATAACATGTTCAAATATATAAATCAAACACAAGAAAAGCAAGCAAAGGCCTTAGGTTTAATGCTTGCATGGGGTTTGTAGGTAAGTACCCTTTTGAAGTTTAGTTGTCTCAACTTGTCCTAGAGAAGTAACCGGGTTCTAGGGATCTCAATATCACTAATCTTTCCCTAAAGTTTCGTATAGCCCGGAAACTGACTTTCCACCAAACAAAACTCGGGATTCGAATCTCAATGAGTGTAGTGTCGAGTATCAACCAACTTCGGACTGCACCAAAGTCGGATATCTCACTACCTTTCAATGGCTAAGTTGGGTCAATTAAGGTTCTAAGGTCAGTTAATGCTTATGACACCACACGGTAGCCTAGCATGCTCCTCGACTGACTCGAGGTATACCAGTACAAACCAATGTGTCACACTAACGTAGCTATCATCTCAACCATATCGGTATATGCCGTATGGCTTCCATGATCTATTGCTACTTACCTAAAATGTTCCTCAGATTCGGGCGTAGGATCTTTGCAAGAAATAAACCCTAGTAACCCTCAAATATAAATCAAACAAGGCAAACAATTTTAAGTAAAAGTGATCTAACTCTAAGGTAACTCCTCTTTTATTCTCCCCAGCAGAGTTGCTAGTTCTGTAATACAGTGGGAGAACTGACTTTTTTGGTTTTATCCAAATGTATGGATAGAAAGAGTCGCCGCTGACTTTTCTTTTATCTAATAAGGAAAAGGTGAAAAGAACAGGAAAGACCTCTAAGAATTTTCTGAGTTTGTGGGGTAGGTTATGAAAAGGGAATGTGTTATCACCCTTTTCATTCGTAGTTATCTACGGGCTCTTAATCGCTAGTTCACTTTGTTTGAAAATGATTTTGTGGGTATGTTTGAAAATATTTTGAAAAATTCCTAAGTTCATAAATACTTTCTAATGATTCCCATATCAGTTGAGAATGCATACAAAGTGTTTGTTTTGAAAATATTTCAGAGAAAAGTGTTTGTGAAAATGTTTTATGTGAGCAAGCGATTAACAGAATTCTACCCTTACTCAAAAGTCTTTCGTGTTATTTTCATCCTCCTTAGATAGTGCTACCCTACCATTAGTTAGTAGGAATCCCTATCATTGGATGTTGTTTTACCCCAAAATTTCCCCCTCTTTTCTCAATACACTTCTCACACAGATCCTCAATGGCTCAAGCTTGCACAAGTGTTGACTAGGTCAAACCACCTCCTAAGCACTGAGACTCCAAATTAGGGTTTTTATTTTCACAAGGACAATTGGACTTCTAATGCTTCAAATTACTTTCATGGTTTATTATATACCTTCAAGAATGCTCATACCAAGTTTCAAGTCTTGCATCTCACAATTGCTCAATCAATTGCTCAGATGATTAAGAATCAATTGTATTGGTTAAAAAGTCAACTGTTGCCAAATTACAATCAAACTTCAATATTTTTGACCAATATAAACATTTTAAAGTCATATTCATCAATTTATTAAGTTTGGTTCACAATTCCTTAAGAAAAGTGTTCAAATCATCAAAGGGGGAAAATGGTCAAAATTAGGGTTTTGACTGAAAATGACTGATTTTTTACTTTTGACCTAATACATGATCTAATGAATTAAATCATAATCTTAAGAACTCAAACACATCATTTTTACCTAATTTCATGACTCAATTCATTCCTCAAGATCAAACAGTTGATAGTTGAAATTTGGTCAACTAATGAAAAGTCAATTGATACACCAAAAGTCAAACTTTGGCTTTTTGGTCAAAATTAAGTTTCAAAGATCAAGATTCATCAAGACATTCAAAAATATTAAGCTTGATCATCAAGGAATCAAGAAAGTCAAAATTCGATATAAAAAGTCAAACTTTTCAAGACTTAGAAAAATTTCTAAGTGTTTTAAACCTTGATAATTTCACTACTTCATGACCTTTTTTCACCAAGATGCAAGATGATTCAAAGAAAACTTTCAACATGAAAGTTATAGATCTTGATGAATTCTACAAATTTGTATAATAGGGTTGATGTCCCAAAAATGCTTATATTTGAAGATATAAGCCCATGAAGTCATCACATTTTCATAAAACACTTGGTGAAAATTTTGACAAGTTTAGGCAGATTTTTGACCTAACTTCTTGACCAATTTCCACCTAGTTCCAATTTGGTTTTGTCAAAATGGCCAACATGAAGGTTGTATAAAATGTTTCAAGCTTTCCAAAATGTCTAAGAACTTGAAGAGATCATGCTTGATCTAAGAGAATCGTAGGCAAGAAGTTGGGCATTCATTCTTGAATTACAAGTCATTTTTAGGATGAACACTTGACCAAATATCCAACCATGCTGCATAATCTCACTTTACAGGCTTCTAACTTGTGTTTCATTCCATAATTAATTGATTACATAACTGTTAGAACCATTGTCCAGGAATTTGAGCCATTATCCAAGTTGCATTTCCATTTATGGCACAAAGGCACCATTGCCATTCTTGAAAAGTTGCTTTAATCACAAAGTCAACTTGTATTGAGATTTGCACTTGTTCCTTCTACACAAGCTTCATCTATAAAGTCAGATAAACATGTTTAAATCTTCTAACCACTCTAGATAGCCATGTACCTTACATTGAAACTATGTTTGTCAAGATTGCTTCAAAAACAAGCCAAATATCCATAACATGTGATCTTGTGATTATGATCACTCCAAGCCTTCAAACCTATTTCCTATAAATTGAGACATTATTTGCAAGCTAAGACATGAATTGGCAAGCCTGAAAACTCCCTCAAACACTCTCAAACAAGAATTACATTCAAACTTCCATAACTTGTCATTTTATGTCCAAAAACTTCCATCTCATAATCCACTTGTGTGTTTCTTCTCCAAATCAATCCTAAAGCTTCCTTACATAAAATATAACTCACCCCCTTCCCTGTTTTGGAACTGTAACACCTCCTTCATTATCTTCTATAACCAAAATCAGTCACCTGCACTTTGACTTCTCCAGCACGATTCATGAACTCTCAGCTCAAAGTAACTATTGAAATAACTTCCTGGAGGTTCAAGGAAGCTAACCAGATCATTACAACACCTTGAAGTGTGCTCAAACTCAAAACAAGATCTCCATATGCAAGGTGATTTTTCTGAACTTCTATCTCTTCATACAAGCATCATTTGGATTCAATTTCAAAAGATAAAATGTAGACATCATAGCCCTGAAACTAACCATGTCCTTAGAATTCATTTATATTGCCTGAGTGATGTGAATTTTTAGTATGAACTTTTTGAAAAAGTTAGGTAAAAATTGGTACCAATAGAAGTCCGTGTTTATCTTTGATCCATTGCTTAATTTATTTACATATTTGAAATCATGGTGAAATTTCTAAGAAGTTTGATGTTTACACTTTTGAGAGTGATTGAGAAATGAGCAAGATATGAAATTAGAAAATGGTGTTAAAAGTTGGCGCGAGGAAGAAGATGAAGTTGTCATTTAAGAAGGAGTTTATTTTAAATTTATTGAAAGTTATTTTATAAATGAATGAAACAACCACCCCCGTGAATAAAGGCGCGCGCGTAAGGCTTTGGTCTATAAGGTCCTGGGTACGAGCCCCAGCGCTACCTTTTTTTCTTCTTTCTAACATTTCCTTATTTTCTCTTTTGTTTGAGACGCGCCTGGGCTTGTCCTTCTTGGGCTTCAAATTCTTTTTAATTCACACCCCCTGAATACTTCTTGGCCATCTATTAGTTTTTATTTTAATTTTAATTGTTAGTTCTCTTGTTTTAGGATTGGCTTAATTTTTGTAAAACAAATAATAGCGGCAATAATGTAATGTAGAATAGGATGTATAAACTTACTAAGAAGAACAAGTACAATAAGAAGTCCTATTACAATGTCAGAACATGTTGTGTTGAACTTTTCCAACAACTGGAACAACATGTCAAAGAAGA
This sequence comes from Vicia faba, assembly GCA_948472305.1. Classification (NCBI taxonomy): domain Eukaryota; kingdom Viridiplantae; phylum Streptophyta; class Magnoliopsida; order Fabales; family Fabaceae; genus Vicia; species Vicia faba. The sequence continues at coordinate 715,033,508 of OX451736.1, forward strand.
TGTCTTGACATCGCACCTGCTGAGCTGGATTAATGAGATTCAATTTGTTCTTAACATCAGCAGAATATTCAGGATAATATTATGCATCCTATATGGCGCATATTTAAGGGTCCAGAAAATTCAATCAGAAATCAAGGAGAATGAAGACTTTCTAAATAAGGAGATTATTTAGGAAAGTAAAGATTGAAGACCTTTCTTGGGACAAAAGTTTCTGCAGTTTGTTACAGTTGATTTGCTGTGATTGAAGGCCCAAAACCGGTTGGGTAATAGGTTATAAATAGAAGGGTTTGTAACCCAAGAAAGACACGGCTCAAGATATATAAGTCTATGGTTTTGTCAAGGTAAACCTCCCGGGTTGTGGGAAGGTTACCAAGTTCACCTCGAAGTATGTAGGTAAGAGTTGTATTGTTCTTGGAGGAAGCTTTGAAGAAACTCCAGGATGTGTTCTTAGTTAGGAGCAAAGCTAACAAACAGTGGATTTTTGCTTGGAGACTTAGCTAGGTTGTCATGGAAGTGTGTCTTCCAAACTGTCTATGTGATCAGAATCCTGGTGAAGGGCCGTCTATGCAGTGACTGAAGTGTTGACTGCTAGATATTATTGCGATGATTGGAAGTGGAATGGGGATATTCCATATCTAGGGAGGACCTAGACAGAAGGGTCATTGGGTAGTGATTAAGTGTGTAGATCGTCAACAGGAGTGTTGGCTGTAGGGTCTGAAAATTGATACTGTTGATAGTGGACTTCATTCCTGGCTTGGTAGCCCACAGAGTAGGTGTTGTTGTACATTGAACTGGGTAAACAATTCCGGTGTGCTCTTTATTTTTTCAGTACTGTTGTATCCTGCATGTGTGTTATGTCAGATCAGATGTCTCGATATCCTTATAGGACATCTAAATCACCTGTACCAGAATTTTATTATTTTCTTATTTATTTTACTTAATAAAAATATTCAAATTAGACTAAAATTTTCTAACTTCATTATATTTTCCACTATATGTATTTCATAAATAAAAACTCCAAAAAACATCATTTTCTTAACTAATTAATATTTTCCTTTTGATAAAATTAAAATTAAACTAGACTTAGGTTTTTTTAATTTAGTTTTTTCTTTTAATTAACTTAGACTTTAGGCTTTTGATTAATTAAACTTATCTTGTAAATTAATTAGGTTAATTAAAACCCTTTCTACCAAAAATCATAAAAACAATTTTCTTTTTTTTTTTACATTACATTTATATTCTTGTACATTTTATTTTTTACATTATTCAATTTGGTTGTAATAGTAATTAGGTTTTAATTGCTTTCTTCCCCATTTGTAAATTTGTATCCCCCATCCCAAAATTGTGTAATAGCGTAGAACTTTTAATTTCCGTAATTTATCGCTTTCCATATTGTTAGTTATAACTAGGATTTATATGGCAAGACTTAAAATCAAGAAAGTAGGCAACCCTAATTCAAGACAAATAAAATGAAAACAATACACTTTACACACTTGTACCTCTAGGATTAACCCACGCTTATTGCCTTAGAATAAAACAAGCATGTCCCTCAAACGTGGGATGTTTTGGCAAAGACCCTCGAATAAAAGATCATAGTCCCTCTATTACCCTTCAGATGTTGCCTTCAGTAAATGATCTTAGTCCCTTACGAAAATTGCTAAAACATCTTACAAGTTTCCTTTTATGACTGTACAAGGACCCACACATGTCCCTCACATCCAATGATAAGGTTTCTTACGAACTAATGGTAAGATAACACTATCTAAAGGAGGAGGAAAAGAAAAAATATTTTTGAGTAGGTAGAACGCTCGTAGTTTCTTGCTCACAAACATTTCAAAACAAAATATCTTTCAAACACACCAACACTTCCATGAAATATTTTCAAAAGTCAACACTTTGTATACATTCTTATAGAGACGAGAATCATTAAAAAGTTGGCCTAAACAAAGGCACTTTTCAAAAATACTTTCAAACAAACACATTTACAAAGCTTTTTCAAAGTGAGCTACCAACTAAGAGCCCGTAGATAACTACGGATGAAAAGGGTGCTAACACCTTCCCTTTTCATAACCTACCCCCCAAGCTCAAGAAAAATTCTCAAAAGGTATTTCCTGTTCTTTTTATCCTTTCCTTTATTGGAAAAAATAAAAGTCGATGGCGACTCTTGCTATCTGCAACAATTGCGATAAAACGCAAAACACCCAAGTCAGTTCTTCCATCGTATCACAGAACTGGCGACTCTGCTGGTGAAAATTAAAAGTGGGGTTACCTTAGAGATTAGTTCATATTTAAATGCTTTCATTGTTTGACTTTGTTTAACCCTAAAATTATCCCTCCCATTTTATTCAAAGCATTCTCATTAAGGTCCCCAATTTCTCAAGGTTGACCAAGAATTGATCAGATAAATTCTCCTCCTAAGCAGTGGCCTTTCAACTAGGTTTAACTTCCCACAAAGAGTTTTGGTTTGCAAGGGCTTCAAATGATTTTCATGGCACCCTGTAGGCCTTAGCATAATGGCACAACTGAAAGAAAGAAAAGAAGTGTGCATGACAAAGTGTAGGTCGAAGGTTGAAAATATGCATAAGGGCTTTTGGGTCGAAGCAGCTTTGACAGCAGTATGTAGGCTAAATCGATGGATCGAAGGAAGGCTAATTCGAAGAAAAATGTGAGGAGGCATTTAATAAGTCTTTGATTGGAAGAGCTAATAAGGAGCTTCAAAGGGTTCTTTTTTGAAGCACTGAAATGGAGGTCATTCGAAGCGCTACAAGGAAGGCGCCTTTCGATTGACATGTTGTTTGGATGGGAGATTCAAAAAGAAGAAAGAACAGTTCAAAGGAAAGCGTGATAAGACTTTTATGAAGTCTTAGATTGGTAGAGCACCATCGAAAGGTTTGTTTTCGAACATGGAGATGTAAGCCATTCGAAGCGCCACAAGGAAGGCGCCTTTTGATTGACCTGTTATTTGAATGGGCGCTTCGAATAGAAGAATATTTTGAATTCAAAAGCTTTGATATTATTGGTTCAAAGGGCGTGCAATCTTCAAGCATGGCATGATCGAAGGACAGTTAGAGATGAATCAACCAAATATGAGTCATCTTAGAGTTTTGGGGATCAATGTGTTTCATGCATGTGCTTGAACAGGCACGGAAGGAGTTGGGTAATCAAAGTGAAGGCTTGGTGCTCATAAGTCATCCTTCGATTGGCGCATATAAGCTATGTTCACCAATCTAAGGTGAACTAATGATCAACAAGAAATATATTTTTGTAGACATAAGCAAGGGGTGGGAGTTGGAATCGAAGGACCACCTGCACAACCACATTAGAAGGAAAGGACAAAACAAACTTCGATAGGCCAAGATGAAGAAGTATTTGAATTGAGAAAAATGAAGCTTCGACAGGCCAAGACGAAGAAGTATTCGAATTGAGAAAAACGAAGCTTAGACAGGCTAAGATGAAAGAGGTGATGCTTCGATTGGTCTGATTGAAGGAAAAGAGATTTAAAAGGGACATTAGTTGAGTTCAATTGGGCTAATTGGATAGTTTTTTGAATCAAGCAACTAAGGCAGTTAGTGACTCAATCGACGAGGCCACAATGATAAGGCCTTGGACCATTTGAATTGGAACTCAGAACCATCGAAGAACAAAACTTGGGAGCATTCGAAAAGTCAAGATGTGGGGGTGAAACCTGTCCAGGTTCACTCAAAACCTAAAATGGTAGAAAATCATCAAAAATGGAAACCTTTTAAGACTTTCGATTCTGCCTTCAAAGCCATGGTTAATGGCTGATTCTTGCCATTTTCGTTCAACACTGCCTACACGCACAAGAATCTGCCCCAGAAAACCAACCCAAACTCTCCAAACCTTCACAAAGGTGTCAGAATCGAAGAAATCTTTGCAGGCCTCCTCAATCCAAATAAAGCATTCCACTCATTCCCTGAAGGTTCCATGAGACGTTTCCCCATATTAGGTAGGCCCAACACGCGCAGGACATTCACTCACGCAATCCCTCTATTGCTTAAATGGTAAAGGGGAACGTGTGCAATGGAAAGTGCCTGGGTTCGATACTGAGGTCATGTATTATGTTTTTTCTAACAATTATCTTGCGGATCCAGTATGTTGTGTTTCGAACACTTCCCATGTGCATTCAAGTTCCAGCCAATGGATGACAAGGAGATCAGATCCAATGCTCCAGGAGTACCTCCTCATGATAAAACCCTCAATGGCCAATAGCACAAGATCCTAACGTGGTTGGGGCTTATTTTCATTTGGGCTAAACAAAATTTCAAAATCTCACCCCTGCTTGCTAGTTAACACCAGGCCCATTTACATTTTTGTCTTGTTTTTATTGCTTATTTCTTTTGTCTTTTTATTTAATTAGCAAAATAATAAAAAATCATAAAAAAACATTAGTTTAACGTTTTTCTTAATTAAATTAATTCTGTAAATTAATTAATAATTATTTAAATCATCTTCTTAATTTTAAAATCAATAGACTTAGGATTTATTTAATTTCAATCCTTTTCATAAAACAGACACACAAAAAAAAGATTTCATTTCTATTAGGCGTTTTAGACGTATTTTCAATTCTCGTGTTTACCTTTATTTTCGTCTTTTTGCATATTATTGTATCTGCTTACTGGGATGTAATAGATTTAACTAGGACTTTACCTTTTTCTGCTTTATTCCCCAGTTTTGGATATGTAATAAATCCCCCTTCCGGAAGCCATGGAATAGCGTAGGATTTAATTTCCGCACTTTATATTTCCTATATATATATATATTAAACTGTTTAGATGTATGGTAATAGGACTGCATGATAAGAGCTTAATAATCAAAACGCTAGCAAACCTAAAGGCCAAGATAAATAAATGAACACAATACACTTTCACATGCGCACCTCTAGGGTACCCCCACTTTGGTTGCCTTCGGAAAACAGTCACAACTCTCGAAACATGATAGATTTTAGTGACTACCCTCTGGTTAAAAGATCATAAGCCCATCAATGACCCTCTCGACGTTGCCTCGGTAAAAAATGATCTTAAAACTCTAGGGTAGTTACTAAAATTTCTTTACCAGTTGCCTTTGTGACTATAAACGTCCCTTCGAATGTCCCTCAAACATCCAATGACTAGGGCTACCTACTCACTAATAGTAGGATAGCACTGTCTAAAGAAAAAGAGGAAAATAACGATCCTTTCGAGTAAAGTAGATAACTATTAGATGCTTTCTCAAACAATTATTTCACATACACAAACACTTTCAAAAACTATTTAAAAAATGCTTTATCAACACTCTTGAGGACTGATACAAGAGTTATCATAAAGCAACTGCCTGACTATTTGGAATTTCAAAATACTTTTCAAAAACATACAAAAGCACAAGGTATTTTTCAAAATGAGCTAAGCATCTAAGAGCCCGTAGAAAACTACAGATGGAAAGGGTGCTAACACCTTCCCTTTCCATAATCTACCCCTTACTAAGAAAACTATCGAAAGGTCTTTTTTTTGTTCTTTTCACCCTTTCCTTTGTTGGATAAAAGAAAAGTCGGTGGCTACTCTTTCTTACCGCAACATTTGCAAACACAAATGCAAAACCAGTACAATAGTCGGTTCTACCACCGTATCACAGAACTGGAGACTCTGCTAGGGAAATATAAAAAATGGGGTTACCTTAGAGTTTAGTTCATTTTAAAATTGCTTTACATTGTGTATTTTGTATGCTTTATCTTTGAGGGCTTATTTTTGTTGTTACTAAAAGATCCTACACCCGGATCTGGGGCACCTTTTAGGTAAGCAGCAATAGGTTGTGAAGACTTTACAGCGTAGACCGATATAGTTGAAGCGATGGATGAGTTAGTGTGACACATTTGCTGGTACCGTTATCCCTTGTGTTAAATCGAGGAGAATACTGGGCCGCTGTGTGGTGTTATAAAGCACTAACGAACTTTAGAACCTTAGTTGAACAAACTTGGCCATTAGAAAGTAGTGAGATAGTCGGCCTCGGTATAAAGCTGAGAATTGGTTGATACTCCATGCTACACTCATTGAGATCGGACTTTCGAGATATTTCGGCCGCGAGAAAAGGTTGCCTGAGCTGAAATAATGCCTGATAAAGTAAGATCAATGATATTGAGACTCCTTAGAACCCATTTACTTTTCTAAGACAGGTTGAATCAACTAAACTTCAAGTGGGTACTTACCTACAAACTTTATGCAAGACTGAACCTAAGGCTACTTATGTGACTTGTTTTCTTTCGTTATCTAACAACTTGAACTCCTAGCAGAGTTTTTTTTAACGATGTGAACAGGACTTGTTTGTAGTCATTATCCAATGACCTGACTTCTTGCAAGACTCACTCGTCTTCATCACCTTACACTTTTTCTTTGTGCATAACATACACATCATAGCATCATGCCATAGCATTTCCTTAACCATTTCAAGGATCTCAAGGGTTTGTGATGTATGTTATGATAAACAGGACGTCTAGCAAGGGGCAAGGGGATTTATTTTCCTCTAGACAATGTCGTCAAAAAGTCCATAACACAACAACTTGAGTCAGAGGATATGACCCACTCGACATGGTGAGCTTGATTCTTGTAGAAGGACCTTCAATGATACGAAGTTCTTCAATTAAAGCTGAAAAATTCAACTTCTGACATTTTCTTGTTTACCCCACGAGATCCTTGAAAACATTGCATGCATGTCATTACATAATAGGTCTTCCAGTACAGGTTTCTTATCCCTTCGATGTTTATTGTAGCAAGAAGAAATGGCACTCGAACAAAACGTTAAAGATCTTCAGACACAGAATGCTCAATTCCAGTAAATGTTCTTGGCTCTATCTAAAGGGAAAGAAGATTTGAAGGCTCTCATCTTGAAAGGAAAGAAGAAGAAGACTAAGAAACTGACTGGTATCTTGAACCTGGGGAGAAGAGTCAGAGGACCAGCAAAGCAAGCTTTAGACTTTGCCACTCTGTTAAATGAGGCAGACACTCAAGATGAAGATAACAAGAAGACCAAGGAAGAAGACAGCAGTCCGGGGTATGAGGAGGATGAAGCTGACTACTCTGAGGAACAATATCCTCCTGCTAATAACCAATACAAGAAGCTGGATGATCGCCTCAACGCCATAGAAATCTAGAGGATACCCGATCTAGATTTTGAAGATTTAGGGATGGTTTCTGGAATGGTCATCCCACCAAAGTTCAAGGTTCCCGCATTTTCCAAATATGACGGGGTCTCTTGTCCTAAACTTCACTTGAGATCACACGTCAGAAAGATCCAGCCTCACACTGCTGACCGAAAGTTATGGGTCTATTTCTTCCAAGAAAGTTTGGCTGGAACTCAAATGGATTAGTTCCATCAGTTGGAAGGAACCAATTTTCATACCTGGGAGGATCTGGCTGCTGCTTTCTACAGGCAATACCAATACAATGCTGACCTCGCTCCAACCCGTACTCAACTTCAAAGCATGTCTATGGGTTCTAGCGAGGGCTTCAAAGATTATGCCCAAAAATGGAGAGATCCTGCAGGGAGAGTCCAGCCTCCTCTGTCTGATAGAGAGCTGGTAGACATGTTCTTGGGTACTTTGTCTGGTCCATTTTTCAACCACTTAATTGAAATTTCTTCGGCTGGGTTCACCCAGCTGATACTGATAGGTGAAAGAGTAGAAGCCGATATCAAGAGCAGTAAGATTCAAAGGGATGAATCTTCAAGCGCGGTGAAGAATCCTTTCATTGGGAAGAGGGAAGTTAGAGTTGTTTATGCTAGAGGTAACCACAACCAATCTGTGGGAGCTGTGTTAATCTCTAATCCTACGACTGTGCAACAACATCAATAGGGGAATCAGCATAAGGAGGTAAGGCCTAAAAGATAATTCACCAAGATCAACATGTCACTAGCTCAAGCGTTACAACACATGTTGATGGCAGAGTTGATTACGTTAAAGGCTCCTCTGCAGAATCTTAATACTTCTGCTCCTAGTTACCATCCTAATGAAAGGTGTGCGTACCATTCCGATAGTCCTGGACATGATACGAATGGCTGCTGGGCTCTGAAGAACAAAATTCAAGATATGATTGATGCCAAGGAGATTGAATTCGACCCTCCAGAGACTCCCAATGTGATCACTGCTCCTAGGCCAAATCATTGAGAGCGTCTAGTTCATTTGTGATTTTTCAATTGTAATTTCCTTTGCTTGTTCGAAAAATTACTATCATGTCAAAATTTTGTGTTTCCAATTAATGCATTGCATATGTTTGTCTTGAATTATTTCATTTTCATTATATTTAAACTTCTTTCTTACTTCCTTTTTGTGATATTCGAATCTCGATTAAAAGTTGTAAGCCTTTAGAGGGAGGATGATGAAAACGATACCATAATCTCATACAGTGTGCTTTTGAACAGACCTTGCTGACGATGTACATGCGTTCTTTCAAATCCTAAACAGTGGATTTATAAGGAAGATAATACCTGGTCAACCACTTTGAGCCTAAGAAGTAGGAGTTATCTTTTCCATGCAAATTGAAACCCTTAATCATAACCAGGGGCATGGTAGTTTCTCAGTTAAAAGGTGCATTCAATCGCAAGCTTTCACTTCATACACGACGAGTGGTGTCGAAGTTTCCCTTCCAGAACAAAAGACGGTGATGGTTCCGCATAATCATCATAACAGATAGTCATTATCTCTCAAAAGAAAAGCCCGCTAAGTCAAAACCTATGAAGGAGACTTAAGAAAAAAACGGGGGCATCCCGCTGACTGTAATCACAAAAGAAACAATTCAGGCAAAAAGTAAGGATAATAAAATTATTAAAAAAAAGAGGTCGCTACAAATCCTCAACAAAAAGAAAAGGTTACAAAAATGACTGCCTTCTCAAACAAACGTTCAATTTTGAACCATCACCGGAATATCAGAGCCAACATTCCAGAGTCGATCGAGATTCAAAATGCACAATTAACTGAGCATAGGACTGAAGAACATCACGAAGAACGGGTTGGGTACAAACAAATTTAGAGCCTTTATCCTTTGTTTCTTAAACCGTGAACTAGGCCATGTTACAACCCTTAAAAGTCTTAGCTGAAGCATGGGTTAGTTCGGAAGCATACTGTTACAAAATGTATCCTGACTCCTATAGGACTTGCTATAAATCCTGAGTTGATATCACATTCTTGCAAATTTTGTTTTACTGAAACATGAATTTTCAAAAACTTCAAGACAAACATAAACTTTGCATTATTTGAATATCGTTGTTTGCATATAGCTAATTGTTTGACAGCGGAGAAATTCACACGATGAATATCTAGTGAACAAAAACTTTCTCAATGAAAAGATTAACCTCAAATGGAAAAACACTTCCAACCAAGGGGGCACGGCATGATCATTGTCCAACACATCTGGGGCAGTCAAGTCAAAATTCCATGAAATCTCTCATAAAGTCCTGAAAAGCCGGGGCAAGTCTCCATCACTTAGGGCATCAGGTGTGATTTCAATCAAAGGAGCATGTACAATCAAGAAAAATCAATGTTCCCCAGTGGATTTCTTCTCAAAACAACAAAACGGGAATTCCTAGCAGAAAAATTCTAAATGAACCATATTCTCTTCCAGAAATGGTTCAGATACGATCCAGAGATGGATGTCATTCTGACACTTATTCTAGATTCTCTTCTAGAAACGGTTCAGATACGATCCATAAACGGATGTCATTCTGATACTTATTCCATATTATCTTCTAGAAACTATTTAGATACGATCTAGAAACGGATGTCATTCTGACACTTATTCTAGATTCTCTTTTAGAAAAGGTTCAGATATGATCTAGAGACAGGTGTCATTCTGACACTTATTCCAGATTCTTTTCTAGAAACGGTTGAGATACGATCCAGAGATGAATGTCATTCTGATACTTATTCCATATTCTCTTCTAGAAATGGTTCAGATACGACCCAAAGACGAATGTCATTCTGACACTTATTCCAGATCCTCTTCTAGAAACGGTTCAGATATGATCCAGAGACAGATATCATTCTGATACTTATTCCAGATTCTCTTCTAGAAACGGTTCAGATACGATCCAGAGACAAATGTCATTATGATACTTATTCCATACTTTCTCTAGAAACGATCCAGATATGATCCAGAGACGGATGTCATTCTGACACTCACTCAATACATCTTTCAAATACAGTTCAAATACGAACCAGAGACGGATGTCATTCTGACACTCATCCAATACATGTTTCAAATACAGTTCAGATACGATCCAAATACGGATGTCATTATGACACTCATTTAATACATGTTTCAAATACAGTTCAAATATGATCCAAATACGAATGTGATTCTAACACTCATTCAATGAATGTTTCAAATATAGTTCAGATACAATCCAGAGACGGATGTCATTCTGAGACTCATTCAATACATCTCCAGATTCAATCACGACATAGGTTCACTCTGACAATCCCCAAGCGGTTTGTGTAGTTTCCCTTCCCTAACAGAGTTTATTTCTCTAACAACGGAAATCCGTCTCCCATCATTTCAACTTCAACAAAATTTGAAGACTTACATTCTTCATTCCCAACAACATTCAGGGATTTATTTTCCCTAGTTCAACAACACTGCAATAGAACAACTGATACGTTCATACATTGCATTCATACATAATTCTACAAGCGTCATAGCATATACAACACAAAGGCATATATCATAATCTCATTTATTTTGAGAACATCATTACCCAATGCACTTCATGCATCATGGTATTGCATACAACTAATTCTTTGCCTTTTCAGGAAAGATCAATAGACAAATATTATCAACAACTTTCAAATGTTCCGGATTAATACCTGAAACAAGCCAGGACGACTATCTATGAATGGCTAATTGTAGATTAATACCTGAAACAAGACAGGACAACTATCTATAGGAGCAAATTGAAGATTAACTCCCGAAACAAGTCGGGGAAACTATCTTTCTTTCTCAAATAGGTCAGAGATTAATTCCAAAAACAAGCCAGAGCAACTATCTCTATGACCAACAAAGAGTGGGTTCCAGGTTAATACCTGAAACAAGACAGGACAACTATCTGTGAACGACTGATTATAGATTAATACCCGAAACAAGACGGGGCAACTATCTACATAACCAGATGAAGCAATCTTACACGGTTCCTTCTCATATTTATAGATGTAGTCTAACACGGGATCATCCTGAAGTAACCTTACACGGTTTCCTTCTCATATTTCTAGATTTAGTCTAACACGAACTAATCCTGAAGCAATCTTACACGAATTCTAATTTCCAAATGCATCTTCACACTGACTCATCCCGAAGCAGCCCTACACATGCTCCTTCTAATACATTTCCAGATAGCAGTTAATTTCATTCTCCCCAGCAAGTTATTGTGAAGCCTGTATTTTAGCCAGAAAACATCTAACGTTCATCTCTCTAGTCCAGAGATAACTCCTCAGTAGAGCCTTGGACAACTAAAAGACTCTATTCCCCACAGAGTATTCCTCAAGCAGGAGAACAACAGAAATCAACATTCCCCAGTAGAGTCCTTATCAGACAACAAGAATAGGAATCCGCATAAAGAGACCTCTTATGAAGCCAACATCTACTTTGGATGGGATATATAAGCCCAACTCCATAACTCTCAGTCATCTTCTCCAAATGACATTTATAAGCCAATTCCTGATATCATCAACCAACGGTGTTACTTCATGCGAGTGCAAATTTCTGGGCACTCTAGTGTTCAATCATCTTCTACCTTCAGATCACAAAAGGCAGACAAGCCAATCTACATCTTCAAGTTTAAGAAGATTGAACAGGGGTATCTGTTGCACCCCAAAATTTTCCCTCCCATTTTATTCAGATCATGCTCATTAAGGTCCCCAATTTCTTAAGGTTGACCAAGAATTGATAAGATAAATTCTCCTCAGCAGTGGCCTTTCAATTAGGTTTCACTTCTCACAAAGAGTTTTGGTTTGCAAGGGCTTCAAATGATTTTCATGGCATCCTATAGGCCTCAGCATAATGGCATATCTAAAAGAAAGAAAAGAAGTGTACATGACAAAGTGTAGGTCAAAGGTTGAAAATATGCCTAAGGGCTTTTGGGTCGAAGCAGCTTCGACAACAGTATGCAGACTAAATTGATGGATCGAAGGAAGGATAATTTGAAGAAAAATGTGAGGAGGATTTTAAGAAGTCTTCGATTGGAAGAGCTAATAAGGAGCTTCAAAGGGTTCGTTTTCGAACCACTAAAATGGAGGTCATTCGAAGCGCTACAGGGAAGGCACCTTTCGATTGACATGTTGCTTGGATGGGCGCTACAAAAAGAAGAAAGAACAGTTTGAAGGAAAGCGTGAGGAGACTTTTATGAAGTCTTCTATTGGGAGAGCTCCATCGAAAGGTTCTTTTTTGAACATGGAGATGTAAGCCATTCGAAGCATTATAAGGAAGGCGCCTTTCGATTGACATGTTGTTTGAATGGGCACTTCGAATAGAAAAATATTTTGAATTCAAAAGCTTTGATCTTATTGGTTCGAAGGGCATGCAATCTTCAAGCATGGCGTGATCGAAGGACAGTTAGAGATGAATCAGCCAAATATGAGTCATCTTAGAGTTTTAGGGATCAATGTGTTTCAGGCATGTGCCTGAACAGGAAGGGAAGGAGTTGGGTAATCAAAGTGAAGGCTTAGTGCTCATAAGTCATCCTTCGATTGGCGCATATAAGCTATGTTCACCAATCGAAGTTGAACTAGTGATCATCAAGAAAGATATTTTTGTAGACACAAGCAAGGGGTGGGAGTTGGAATCGAAGGACCACCTCTACATTCGAAGGAAAGGACAAAATGAAGCTTCGACGGGCCAAGATGAAGAAGTATTCGAATTGAGAAAAACGAAGCTTCAACAGGCCAAGACGAAGAAGTATTCGAATTAAACAAAATAAAGCTTCGACATGCTAAGATGAAAGAAGTGATGCTTCAATTGGTCTGATTGAAGGAAAAGAGATTCGAAAGGGATAATAGTTGAGTTCGATTGGGCTAATTGGATAGTTTTTTCGAATCAAGCGACTAAGGCAGTTAGTGACTCAATTGAAGAGGCCACAATGATGAGGCCTTGGACCATTCAAATTGGAACTCAGAACCATCAAAGAACAAAACTTGGGAGCATTCGAAAAGTCAAGATGTGGGGGTGAAACCTGTCCAAGTTCACTCAAAACCCAAATCGGTAGAAAATCATCAAAAATTGCAACTTTTTAAGACATTCGATTCTGCCTTCAAAGCCATGGTTAATGGATGATTCTTGCCATTTTCGTTCAACACTGCACCCCTATAAATACAGAGCTAAAGCGCAAGCAAAAGACACAAAGACATTTCCTAGACACAAAACATTGCCTACACGCACAAGAAGCTTCCCCAGAAAACCACCCAAAATTCTCCAAACCTTCACAAAGGTGTCAGAATCGAAGCAAGCTTTGCAAGCCTCCTCAATCCAAAGCAAGCATTCCACTCATTCCCTAAAGTTTCCAGGAGACATTTCCCCACATTAGGTAGGCCCAACACACACAGGAGCATCACTCACGCAATCCCTATGTTGCTTAGATGGTAAAGGGGATCGTGTGCAGTGGAAAGGGGGTTTGATACCCAGGTCATGTATTATGTTTTTTCTAACAATTATCTTGCAGATCCAGTGTGCTGCATTTCAAAAACTTCCCATGCGCATTAAAGTTCCAGCCAATGGATGACAAGGAGATCAGATCCAATGCTCCAAGAGTACCACCTCATGATAAAACCCTCAATGGCCAATAACACAGGATCCAAACGTGGCTTGGGCTAAACGAAATTTCAAAATCTCACCCCTTACTTGCTAGTTAACACCAGACCCATTTACATTATTTGTCTTGTTTTTATTGCTTATTTCTTTTGTCTTTTTATTTAATCAGCAAAAAAATAAAAAATCATAAAAAAACATTAGGTTAGCATTTTTCTTAATTAAATTAATTCTGTAAATTAATTAATAATTATTTAAACCATCTTCTTAATTTTAAAATCAATAGACTTAGGATTTATTTGATTTCAATCCTTTTCATAAAACAGACCAGAAAAAACAAACCAAAAGATTTCATTTTTATTATTCGTTTTAGACGTATTTTCAATTCACGCGTTTACCTTTATTTTCATGTTTTTGTATATTATTATATCTGTGTACTGGGATGTAATAGATTTAACTAGGACTTTACCTTTTTTTTCTTTATTCCCTAGTTTTGGATATGTAATTAATCCCCCTCCCTGAAGCCATGTAATAGCGTACGATTTAATTTGCGCGCTTTATATTTCCTGTACATATATTAAACTGTTTAGATGTATGGTAATAGGACTGCATGACAAGAGCTTAATAATCAAAATGCTAGAAAACCTAAAGGCCAAGATAAATAACTGAATACAACACACTTTCACATGCGCACCTCTAGGGTACCCCCATTTTGGTTGCCTTCGGAAAATAGTCACAACTCTCGAAACGTGAGAGATTTTAGTGACTACCCTCCAGTTTAAAGATCATAAGTCCCTCGATGATCCTCTCGACGTTGCCTCAATAAAAAATAATCTTAAAACTCTAGGGTAGTTACTAAAATTTCTTGCCCAATTGCCTTTGTGACTATAAACGTCTCTTCGAATGTCCCTTAAACATCCAACGACTAGGGCTACCTAGTCACTAATAGTAAAATAGAACTGTCTAAAGGAAAAGAGGAAAAGAACGATCCTTTTGAGTAAAGTAGATAGTTGTTAGATGCTTTCTCAAACAAATTTTTTCACATACACAAACACTTTCAAAAACATTTTCAAAAACATTTTCAAAAACACTTTATCAACACTCTTGGGTACTGATAAAAGAGTTATCATAAAGAAACTTCCTGATTATTTGGCATTTCAAAATACTTTTCAAAAACACACAAAAGCACAAGGTATTTTTCAAAATGAGCTAAGCATCTAAGAGGCCGTAGAAAACTACGGATGGAAAGGGTGCTAACACCTTCCCTTTCCATAATCTACCCCTCTTACGCAGAAAACTCTCGAAAGGTCTTTTTCTGTTCTTTTCACCCTTTCCTTTCTTGGATAAAAGAAAATTCGATGGCGACTCTTGCTTACCGCAACAGTTGCAAACACAAACACAAAACCAATACAATAGTCGGTTCTGCCGCCGTATCATAAACTTGCTTGCTTTACTCTTAAAAGGGTGTTTGTGTTTTGTTTAGATCCTCTACCCGGATATGGGAGGCATTATTAGGTAAGTAGCAATGAATTTTTGAGACTGTACGATGTAGACCGATATGGTTGAAACAATGGCTATGTTAGTGGGACACATTTGTTGGTACCGGTATCCCTTATTGCAAATCATGGAGAATACGAGACCGATGTGTGGTGTCGTGAAGCACTAACTGACCGTAGAACCTTTAGTTGAAAAACTTGGTCATTAGGAAGTAGTGAGATAGCCAACTTTGGTGGAAAACTGAAGATTGGTTGATACTCAATACTACACTCATTAAGATCAGACTTTCGGGATATTTCGTCCGCAAGAAAATATTGATTGTGCTGAGACAATTCCTGATGAAGAAAGATCAATGACATTGAGATTCCCTAGAACCTGGTTACTTTTTAGGACAGGTTAAACCAACTAAAACTTCAAGAGGGTACTTAACCATAAACCCCATGCAAGCCTAAACCTAAGGCCATTGTGTGTTTTGTTTGTGATTAAATATTCATGACATCATAAACATCATAAAATCACACCATAGAATTCTCACTAACCATTTCAAGGATCGAGGAATTTATCTTTATTTTGTTTTATAGGATATAGCTTCCACTCGTAGAAAATACCATACGAATCATCTTCGTGAAAGTGCCTCCTCGACTCTAAGAGTTAGCATCAAGGATTACTAAAGATTCTCCCTTCACCAAAAGATATGGTCGACTTCTCGGTTCGGCTACCTCAAGCTTTCAAGAAGAAATAATGTGTGTGATCTTTCAATTCTTTGATCCTATGTATCATTGCTTTACCTTTCTTTATTATAAATTGGTTCCTACATTGGAATGATTCTCCCAACTACTAGGAGTGTATGAGCTTGATCAAATACCATTCACCGGTTTAGAGGAAACTCCAAAGCCTGAAGTTATTACCAAAGCCTTGCATTTGGAGAGATCTGACATTGTAGCAAATTGGGAAACAAGGAGTGGAGTCAAGGGTCTTATAGCCAAGTTTCTATTAGAGAGGGATCGACTATTTTGGGAAGATTTGGATTTTCAAGCTTTTGTAGATGTCTTGTCCCTTATAATCTAAGGTTTGGTTCTATTCCCCAATTTGGACCAACTCATAGATGTGAGTGCCGTCAAGGTTTTTCTTTCTCGTAACCCCGTGCCTACTCTGCTTTGAGACATTCTACATTATTTTCACAGTCGCACCATGAAGAAGAGAGAGACTCTTTTCTGTTGCATTCCATTGTTGTCTAGGTAGTTTATTTCACACCTACCTCGATCAATATTGAAGAATGAACAAGGCTTGACGTAGTCTCAAAGGGTAATGTCGCTCTCTCATTCGAATATATATTGGTGGCCCCGATCCCTAGAGGATGTTACCATTATTGTCCACTGTGGAGAGTTCCATAATGTTCAAATGTTAGGAATTAGGGGAGGTATCACTTATAACCCTTCTCTTGCATTACGACATTTTGGGTATGCACGAAGAGATGACCCTCATGATGCGCTCATCCAGGGTTTGGTATTTGACTACGAGGGCGATGTCTAAGTTTATCTTTAAAGGTTTGTCCGAGCTTGGGGCATGGTAAACAAGGTTGATAGCAAGACTCTGGGGTATAAAAATTCCATCCCTCTTGAGCCTTACCTCAAATGGGTACGAACTCGTGCTCAAAGTCTCATGATGCCATACCCAGCCATCCTACCCGTAATTATGGAGCCCGTAGCTGAGGGAGACACTCCTTATATCATTCTCCATCCTGACATGCCTACCGACTTCGAGGAATTGATGAGATCATAGATTCAACTCAAGTGAGAACAAGACACCTTTGAAGCTCTATTTTATGCAAACGAGAAGAAAGTGTTGGAGCTTACAAGGCAACTTTACGATGAGCGAAGCCTGAATGCCTATATTGCATCAAAGATGATATGTTCATGGGAGACTTGAGTATTTTTGTTTTAGGAGTTTATTTTGTCGTCACCTTAAGACCTTTTTAATTTTTTCCATTGTAAGCCCAAGAGGCATTTGTAATTATGGAATTTATTAATGCAATTGATGTTTTTGTCTTCTCTTTGTCTAGCAAATTTAAATTCCTTAAAGTCCTTGAAAACATTGCATCCACATAACATGCATCATATCATAAGCAGGTTTTCCGACACATGTTTCCTCATATTTTTACTATTTATTTTAGTATAAGATGGATCTCGAGCAAACCGACAAGGACTTGCAGACTCAACACTCTCAGTTTCAAAAGACTCTGCTCAACTTAGGAAAGGGTCAACAAGAAATGGTGGCGCTTCTAGTCACGAAGAAAAAGACCAAGAAGAAAGTTGTAATCAACATGGTGAAGAGGTTCAAAGGCCCTGCCCGGCAAGTTCAAATTGAAGAGGTTTCCTCCTTCGAGGATGATAATCAAGATGAAGATGCTAGAAGCACCCGTGCTGGGGGTGGAAACAATCAAATCTCTGAAGACGAGGATTATTCTGATGAGCAATACCCACCGGCCGACGACAAATGTAAGCAGCTAGATGACATACTAAAGGCTGTAGAGATCCAACTTGTGCCTGGCTTGGACTTTGGAGACTTGGGTTTAGTACCTAGGGTAGTGATCCCCCACAAATTCAAAATCCCTATCTTCTCCAAGTACGATGGTGTCTTATGTCCGAAGCTTCATCTAAGATCATATGTCTATAAGATTCAGCCGCACACCGCTGATAGGAAACTATGGATGCACTTTTCCAAGAGAGTCTATCGGGAACGCGGTTGGAGTGGTTTTACCAATTGGAAGGGGATAATATCCATACCTGGGAGGATTTGGCTGCTGCCTTTTACCGCCAATATCAATATAACGCTGATCTTGCACCAACTCGGGTGCAACTACAAGGCATGACCATGGGTTCAAATGAGGGCTTCAAGGAATACGCCCAAAAGTGGAGGGACTTGGCTAGTAGGGTGCAACCACCTTTAACAGATAGAGAGTTAGTAGACATGTTTATGGGAACACTTACTGGTCCTTTGTTTAACTTGCTGATTGGAAGTTCATCATCTAGATTTACTGAATTGATCTTGACAGGCGAGAGGGTTGAAAGCGGGATTAAAAGCGGGAAGATACCCATGGCCTCCACCTCAAATGCTGAGAAAAACCATTTATTGGTAAAAAAGAGACTAATGTTGTGTATGGATCAAGAAGCCGTTTTAAGAATGACCATCATCATTCATTAGGGGCAGCATTGATTTCCAACCCAACTCCGAGTCAACGACCATGTCAACAAAGCAATCAACAAAGACCGGATGCCCGAGAAGACAATTTACTAGAATCAATATTCAATTATCCTAAGCTTTGCAAGACCTATTGAAAGCTGATCTGGTGACATTACGAGACCCCTATGCTAATCCTAACACAACCTCCCCGAAATATAATTCCAATGCAAAATGTGCTTACCATTCAAATAGTCCCGGACATGATACCAACGACTGTTGGGCATTAAAGAACAAAATCAAAGACCTAATTGATAACAAGACAATTGAATTCAACCCTCCGACAACTCCCAATATGATCACCGCACCCATGCCCAGTCATGGTAAGGGCGTCAATGATATTGAAGATTCCTCTTTTATTTCCTCCATCAATGATTTGACCACTCTTTTGAAGACTTTTAAAAAGAATTTGTTGAAAGTCGAGATATTCCCAGGCTGTTTTGAAGACTGTTACCAGTGTGCTACACAAATTAATGGTTGCACATGGCTGAAGAAAAGTGTCCAACACCTGATGAATAGCCATGAAATTCTATTTGAGAAAACTCCACCTGTGAAAAGTTTGACCAAAAGTGTATCTAAAGAGTTTGAAGACGTGTTCATCATTACTATTTCAAGCACTCCTATTATGACCACATTTAAAGGCCCTATAAGGATCCCCTCTGAACCAAGGATATCTCCACTAATTATCACCACACTAGGGCCAATCCCCTACTCTTCCGAAAAAGCGGTGCCCTGGAACTATGGGGCGGAAGTGTATTACCATGGCATCAAACAAGATCCACAGATTGTTAACGATGAAATTGCTGAAGTTACAAACATTGTTGGATCCAGTAAAGTTACTAGGACGGGAAGGATCTTCTCACCACAGATCTCACCTCCGACAACCACTACTACACCCATTTGTATTACTGCTGTTAAAACTGTTGTTGATACTATAGGAAAGGAAAAAATGATTGAGCCTTCCCGAAAGGAGGCACCCACAAAATATATTGCAGTTGAGGACCCGTCTACCCAAGAGATGGAGGAGATTTTAAAAATTATCCAAAAAAGTGACTACAAGATAATGGAACAGTTGGGGCTGACACCCTCGAAGATTTCCATGCTATATTTGTTGCTATGCTTCGAGGCACATGCCCAAGCCCTGTTAAAATTCCTGAAAAATGCACATGTCCCACAAGAAACTACGGCTGACCAATTTGAAAACTGTGTAGCAAGCCTGACTGCTGACAATGGTTTGGGATTTCCGGACGCAGATTTAACCTCGATGGGGAAGAATCAAAATAAAGCTCTGCATGTTTCCATAGAGTGTAAAGGTACCACTTTAGCACATGTGTTAGTGGATATTGGGTCCTCCCTAAATGTCTTACCAAAAGGTGCTCTGGATAGGTTGGACTGTGAAGGTTTAGTACTGAAACCTAGTGACATTGTGGTGAGAGATTTTGACGGATCAAAGAGAATGGTCCATGGAGAGGTTGATCTCCATATCAAGGTTGGGTCTCAAGTCTTCAACTCAACATTCTATATGATGGATATCCTCTCGACTTATTATTGCTTGCATAGACGCCCATGGATTCATGGGGCAAGTGCGGTTACCTCCACACTACATCAAAAGCTAAAGTACCCGGTCAAAGGGAAAATTATCGCTGTCTGCGGGGATGAAGAGTTTATGATCAATCATTTGAATTCATTCAATTATGTTGAAATAGATGGCGAATTCATTGAGACTCCTTGTCAAGATTTTGAAGTGGTCCCTCTAATGATTGATGTTTATAAGACCACTCCTGTCACTCCTAAAGCTGCTAAAGATACACCAAGGATGGCCTCTTTCAAAGATGCTTATGCCGTAGTTAAAGATGGAGGTTGCACCATTTGGGGACAACTTCCAGATATCCCATACAAGTCAGACAAGTTTGGGTTGGGCTTCACTTCCAAGGCTCAAAAAGAGGTTTGACGTGCTCGTGTAGGGAAACCACCTCTCCGTATTAGCAACAATGAAGTTAATGCTATTGGAGAATCTGGCAGTGACAGTGATTGGGACGACTGGATCTACCCAACTTCTGATGGAGGACTCAATAACTGGCAGACCAAGGACTTCATCTCAATCTCCTTCAGCCAGGAGTAATTGCCATTTCCTATTTTTATTACTTTGAGAAATTTGTCTGTAATTTCCATTAAAACAATAACTTTAAACCACGTGCCTTGCCCGGGGCACAATGGTCCATTTGTTAAGGGTCTGCCATTTTAATATGCCATATGCTCATTTTAATGAAAAACATTGGACTATTTTGCATTCAAATTTCGCGCTCTTTGTCTTTCTTTCACTTTATTGCATTTTCAAATAGCCATGTGACCTTACATACGCACACACACATTTTCATATCTACATCCACTCTGGATCTCGTTGACAATGATTCTTCTATTGCCATCTATGACTTTGATAATTCAATCTATCAAGCTGAAGACGAAGGTGAAGAAGATTGTGAGATGCCTGGGGAACTATCCAGACTCCTGATTCAAGAGGAAAAGTCCATTCAATCACACGAAGAACTAGTTGAAATGATAAACTTGGGTACTAAGGAAGATAAGAAAGAAGTCAAGATTGGCGCTAACCTGGAAGACAGTGTCAAGGGCAGATTAATTTAGATATTGCATGACTATGTTGAAGTGTTTGCTTGGTCATACAAGTATATGATAGGGCTTGATACTGATATTGTAGTTCATCGTCTACCAAAGAAAGAAGGTTGTCCTCCGGTCAAGCAAAAGGTTCGTCATATGCAGCCAGATATGTCTGAGAAGATCAAAGTTGAGGTAATGAAACAGTTCAATGCAAGTTTCCTGGCAGTAACATCATATCCTCAATGGGTTCCAAATGTTTTTCCAGTGCTGAAGAAAGATGGAAAGGTCTGTATGTGTGTGGATTATAGGGATTTAAATAGGGTGAGCCCCAGAGATGACTTTCCTTGACCATATATTGATGTCTTGGTTGACAATACTGCTCAACATAAAGTGTTCTCCTTCATGGACGGCTTCTCGGGTTATAACCAAATCAAAATGGCACCTGAAGACATGGAGAAAACCACTTTTATTACACAGTGGGGAACCTTCTGCTATAAGGTTATGTCGTTTAGGATGAAGAATACAGGCGCAACTTATCAACGGGCTATGGTGGCTTCGTTTCATGATATGATTCATCATGAGATAAACGTCTATATTGATGATATGATTGAAATATTGCAAACTGAGGAAGAGCACCTTGATCACCTACACAAGCTGTTTGAGAGGTTGAAGAAATTTAAGCTAAGGCTGAATCCTAACAAATGCACCTTTGGGGTAAGATCTAGAAAACTCCTAGGGTTTGTCGTTAGTGGTAAAGGTATCAAGGTCGATCCTGCGAAAGTTTAAGCAATATAAGAAATTCCAGTTACCTGTACTGAGAAGGAGGTCAGGGGTTTCTTAGGTCGACTCAACTACATTTCCTGATTCATCTCTCACTTAACTACTACTTATGAGCCAATCTTCAAACTGTTGAAGAAAGATCAAGTAGTCAGATGGAATTACGATTGCCAAACAGATTTTGATAAGATCAAGGAGTATTTACAAGAACCTCCAATCCCAATGCCTCAAGTTGAAGGAATACCTTTGATCATGTACTTGACTATTTTAGAAAATTAAATGGGGTGTTGGGCCCACATGACGAGTTTGGTCGAAAAGAGCATGTGATATACCACCTTAGCAAAAAGCTTACCGATTGTGAAACTAGATATTCACTGCTCGAGAAAATTTGTCGCACTTTGGCATGGGCTTCTCTCTTGCTAAGACAGTATATGTTGACTCATACTACTCTCTTGATCTCTAAGATGGATCCCATCAAGTACATCTTCGAGAAACCAGCTCTCTCCGGACGAATATCCAGATGGCAAATGATTTTGACTGAATATAACATCCAGTACACTACACAAAAAGTAATCAAAGGAGGTGTATTTGAGGATCATTTGGCCCATCAATCTGTTGATGACTACCAATCCATGAACTTAGAATTCTCGGACGAGAATATCACGCTAATAACCGACTGTGCAAAGCCTAGACCGTATGAAGGACCTGCACAAGGATCCCGATGGACTATGGTTTTCGATGGAGATTCCAATGCATTGGATAACAAAATTGGTGTTATGATCATTTCTCCTGAAGGTTTCCATACACCTTTCACTGCCAGACTTTGCTTCAACTATATCAACAACATGGCTGAGTATAAAGCATGCATCTTGGGTCTTAGGGCTTCCATTAACCAAAAAATGATGACATAATCGCAAGATCGCAAACTAATAAAGAGCACCTTGATCACCTACACAAGTTGTTTGAGAGGTTGAAGAAATATATTCTAAGGATAAATCTTAACAAATGAACCTTTGGGGTAAGATCTGGAAAACTCCTATGGTTTGTCGTCATTGGTAAAAGTATTAAGGTCGATCCTACGAAAGTTAAAGCAATATAAGAAATTATAGCTCCCTGTACTGAGAAAGAGGTCAGGGGTTTCTTAGGTCGACTCAACTACATTGCCTGATTCATCTCTCACTTAACTACTAGTGAGCCAATCTTCAAACTATTGAGAAAGACCAAGTAGTCAAATGGAATGACGATTGCCAAACAACTTTTGATAAGATCAAGGAGTATTTACAAGAACCTCAAATCCTAATGCCTCTGGTTGAAGGAATACCTTTGATCATGTACTTGATAGTTTTAGAAAATTCAATGGGGTGTGTGCTGGGCCAACATGACGAGTCTGGTCGAAAAGAGCATCTGATATACTACCTTAACAAAAAGTTTACCAACTGTTTAACTAGATATTCACTGCTCGAGAAAACTTGATGTGCTTTGGCATGGGCTTCTCGTCGACTAAGACTGTATATGATGACTCATACTATTCTCTTGATCTCTAATATGGATCCCATCAAGTACATCTTCGAGAAACAAACTCTCTCCGGACGAATAGCCAGATGAAAAATGATTTTGACTGAATATGACATCTAATACACTACACAAAAAGCAATCAAAAGAAGTGTATTGATGGATCATTTGGCCCATTAAGCTGTTGATGACTACCAATCCATGAACTTCAAATTCTCGAATGAGAATATCATGCTAATAACCGACTGTGCAAAGCCTGGACTATATGAAGGACTTGAACAAGGATCTCGATGGACTATGGTTTTTAATGGAGCATCCAATGTATTGGGTAACGGAATTGGTGTTGTGATCATTTCTCCTAAAAGTTGCCATACACCTTTCACTACCAGACTTTGCTTCGACTGTATCAATGACATGGTTGAGTATGAAGCATGCATCTTGGGTCTTAGGGCTTCCATTGACCTAAGAATCAAATTCTTAAGCGTATACGGAGATTCGGCCCTGGTAATCAGTCAAGTTAAGGGAAAGTGGGATACCAAACACCCGAATTTGATCCCTTACAAAGAGCTTGTGCTAACCCTGATCCCATACTTTGAAGAGGTCACCTTTGAACATATCCCAAGGGAAGAAAATCAATTTTCAGATGCTTTAGCAACTATGTCATCTATGTTCAAGGTCAATTGGGACAATGAAGCTCCCATAATTACTATCAAAAGATTTGACGAACCAGCACACTCTTGTGAGATTGACACTGATGAGGAGAAGCCTTGGTACTATGAAGTAAAAAGGTACCTTGAAGCACAAGAATGTCTTGAGGGAGCTTCAATCAACGACAAGAAATTCTTGTGGAGGTTCTCAAAAAAGTTCTTCCTAAGCAATGGGATTTTGTAGAAACGCAACCATGATTCAACTCTACCCCGTTGTATGGATAAGAAGGAAGCAGAAAAGATCATGGAGGACATGCATGTCAGTATCTTCGGAACTCACTCTAGTGGACATACTATGGCCAAGAAGATTATGAGGGGTGGTTACTACTGGTCGACTATGGAAACTGATTGTCACCACCATTCGAGGACTTGCCATAAGTGCCAGATCTATGCTGATAAAGTTCATGTGCCTCTAATACCGTTAAATGTCATGACCGATCCTTGGCCATTTTCAATGTGTGGCATTAACATGATCGGAGAAATCAAGCCCACTGCATCTAATGGACATCGTTTCATCCTCGTCGCCATTGACTACTTCACTAAATGGGGCGAAGCGGCTTTATTTTCCTTAGTTACCAAGAACGTTGTAGCCTGGTTTATCAAGAACAACCTCATCTATTGGTACAGTATCCCTGAAAGGATTATCACTGAAAATAGTACCAACCTCAATAATGCCATGATCATCGGACTCTGTATGCCATTCAAGATTAAGCATCACAACTCTTCTCCATACAAACCTAAGATGAATGGTGCAGCGGAAGCTGCCAACAAAAATATAAAGAAGATTGTGCAAAAGATGGTTGTAACCTATAAAGACTGGCATTAGATGCTACCATTTTCTCTTCATGGATACCATGCCTCGATGCGAACATCAACTGGGGCAACCTCATTCTCTTTAGTCCATGGCATGGAATTCGTCCTGCCTGTCGAAGTTCAAATTCCTTCTCTAAGGATTATGAAAGAAGCAGACTTCAGCAAAGACGAATGGGTCCAAACTAGGTTAGATCAGTTGAACTTGATTGATGAAAAGAGGCTAGCTGCTGCATGTCATGGTCAAATGTATCAGAAACATATGATCAAAGTGTTCAACAAGAAGATCAAGCCTCGAGTATATTAGATTGACGACTTGGTAATAAAGCGCATCATTCTACCACAAGGCGATTCCATGGGAAAACGGACTCCCACATATGAAGGGCCATTTGTAGTCAAGAAATTATTCTTTGGTGGTGCTATAATGTTAACCACTATGGACGGTGAGGATTTACCTCCCTTGGTGAATGCAGACATAGTCAAAAATTACTACACATAAGAATGACCCGCTAGGTTGACATACCTAGGCAAAAATAAGGGCAAAAAAGGGTATCCTGGTGGACTGAAAACCCGAAAGGGCAATCCAGGAAAAAGTTAAGGATCAAAGCGTACGACTATGTCCCGTTGGATCACTACAACCAGCTTTATTACCAAGGTCAAAAGTTCGAATGGTACAAGATCAGTTCAATCAAATTCTTCTGACATCAAAGGATGAGATGTTCAAAGACATATGGGCAATAACAGAGTTGGAACCTGATGAGATCGCTTCCACATGACTATATACATTTATTTTCACTTTTTATTCTCTTCATTTCATGATGACTTCTTCTTACTAGGATTTCCGTATCTTTGTACAAAAACGCATGTTTATAGGCAAATTATCAATACAAATATACTTTGAAGTGCAAACTTTTTGTTTTTTTGTCTTGATTGCAAAAACGTCCAATGACTAAAATTGAATGAACATATGCATATGAAAATGATTAACTGTTAAAGAATATACGCATAAGAACATGAATAAATACTTACTCTAGGAGCCAAGATAACACTCATGCTTCCCATAAATCCCCACAGAGTTAAATTGATACAATTTTCTTTCAGAGTTCCAATAAGAATATCTCCTGGAAATTTTTCTTCCCCAGCCGAGTTTGGCTTTCCAAAAGTGGAAAAGAAACTTTGCAAATGTTCTTCCACAAAAGAATTCATTTCCCCAATAAGGTCGCCAAAATACTTTCTTAAACATGGTTTATTTCCCCAACAGACTACAATCTCCCCCAGCTTGAGTCCATTTCTCAGACTACTACAAATCATTGACAAAACTCCTCTTCCCTAGTAGAGTTTCTACTATCCCCAGAAAGTTGCTGCCAATCATGGAATCTAAACAGATACCAGTTAATCACCTCTTTTATCCCCATCCAGGATATACGAGAGTTAAATTCCCCAGTAGAGCAACGAACAACCAAGGTTCCTATACTCTATTCCCCAAACAGAAATCAACATCCCCAACAGGGTTTTCTCAAACAAGTAAACAGGAATCCCCAACAGAAGCATTCCAAACAAAATTGAAGATACACATACTCTTCATCCACAACAACAATCAAGGATTTATTTTTCCTAGACAAACATTTCACATTCATATGTCATAGCATATGCATACGAAATGTATATAACACAATCTAATTTATTTTGAGAACATCATTACGCAATGCATTTCATACATTACATGTTGCATACAACTAACTCTTTATATTTTTAGGTAAAGTCTACAAACAGATGAATATCATCAACAATTTTCAAAAACAGGTCGCAGATTAAATCCTGAAACAACACATGGCAACTATCTGTATGACCAGACACAGATTAATACCTGAAACAAGATAGGACAATTGTTTGTGAACAAACCAATTGTAGATTAATACCTGAAAAAAGACATGACGACTATCTACATGAGAAGATTGAAGATTAACTCCTGAAACAGGACGAGGAAACTATTTTTCTTTCTCTTTGGTCAGATAAAGATCAATTCCCGAAATAGGATGGGGCAACTATCTTTATCACCAAGTGGTATGAACTCCCAAAATAGGAAGATTTTACCAACAAACTGATTGTAGATTAATACCTGAAACAAGACAGGACAACTATCTACGTGAGTAGATTAAAGATTAACTTCCGAAATAGGATGGCGAAACTATCTTTCTTTCTCTTTGGTCAGATAAAGATCAATTCCTAAAATAGGACGGGGCAACTATCTTTATCACCAAGTGGTATGAAATCCCTAAACAGGACGGGTGTACAACCAAACTGACCATAGATCAATTCCCAAAAATAGGACAGGGTGACTATCTATATGATAAGCATCTTCTCAAATACCTTTCCTAGAGGATCATTCTGGAAAGCATCCCTCAGATCCAGGCGAGTATAGACTCATTCTGATACTCCTATAAACAATTACCTCTGGATGGCATCTGTAAGCCCATCTCCGTCAACTCTCCAAATGGCATCTCTAAGCCCATTCGCGATATAATCAACCAACGACATTACTTCGTGCACCGGTGAGTGCAAATTTCTGGGCACTTTAGTGTTCAATCATCTTCCACCTTCAAGTTATGAATGGCGAACATACCAATATAACTCTCCAGGTTTAAGAAGATTGAACAGGGGAAGATGTTGTACCCTAAAAATCCCCCCCCCCCTTTCTCAATACACTTCTCACAAAAATCTTCAATGGCTCAAGCTTGCACAAGTGTTGACTAGGTCAAACAACCTCATAAGCATTGAGACTCCAAATTAGGGTTTTGATTTTCACAAGGAAAATTGGACTTCTGATGCCTAAAATTACTTTCATGGTTTATTATATACTTCCAATAATGCTCATACAAAGTTTCAAGTCTTGCATCTTACAATTGTTCAGTCAATTGCTCAGATGACTAAAAATCATTTGTATTGGTTAAAAAGTCAATTGTGGCCAACTTACAGTCAAACTTCAAGATTTTTGACCAATATCAACATTTTGAAGTCATATTCATCAATTGATCAAGTTTGGATCATAATTCCTTAAGAAAAGTGTTCAAATCATCAAATGGGCAAAATGGTCAAAATTAGGGTTTTTACTAAAAATGACTGATTTTTGACTTTTGACCTAATACATGATCTAATGACTTGAATAATAATATTAATAACCCAAACACATAATTTTGACCTAATTTCATGACTCAATTAATTCCTCAAGATCAAATAGTTGATAATTGAAATTTGGTCAATTGATAAAAAAGTCAATTAATACACCAAAAGTCAAACTTTGACTTTTTGGTCAACATTAAGTTTCAAAGATCAAGATTCATCAAGACATTCAAAATATGAAGCTTGATCATCAAGGAATCAATAAAGTCAAAAGTCAATATAAAAAGTCAAACTTTTCAAGACTTAGACAAATTTCTAAGTGTTTTAAACCTTGATAATTTCACTACTTCATGACCTTTTTTCACCTAGATGCAAGATGATTCAAACAAAACTTTCAACATGAAAAAGTTGTATATCTTGATGAATTATTAAACTTTTTATTAGATGGTTGATGTCCAAAAAATTCCTGGATTTGAAGATATAAGCCCATGAAGTCATGACATTTTCATAAAACACTTAGTGAAAATTTTGACAAGTTTAGGCAGATTTTTGACCTAACTTCTTGTCCAATTTCCACCTAGTTCCAATTTTTTTTGTCAAAATGGTTAACATGAAGGTTTTATACAATGTTTTAAGCTTTCCAAAATGTCCAATAAATTTAAGAGATCATGCTTGAGCTAAGAGAATCCAAGCCAAGAAGTTGGGTATTCATTCTTGAATTACAAGACATTTTTAGGATGAGCACTTGACCAAATATCCAACCATGATGCATAATATCACTTTGCATGCTTCTAACTTGTGATTCACTACATAATTAATTTGTTACACAACTATTAGAACCATTGTCCAAGCATTTGAGCCATTATCCAAGTTGCATTTCCATTTATGGCATAAACGCACCATTGCCATTCTTGAAAAGTTGCTTTAATCACAAATTCAACTTGTCTCGAGCTTTGAACTTATTCCTTCTGCACAAGCTTCATCTACAAAGTCAGATAAACATGTTTAAAGCTTCTAACCACTCTAGATAGCCATGTACCTTGCATTGAAACTATGTTTGTCAAGATTGCTTCAAAAACAAGACGAAGATCCATAACATGTGATCTTGTGATTCTGATCACTCCGAGCCTTCAAACCTCTTGCCTATAAATTAAGACATTATTTGAAAGATAAGACATGAATTGGCAAGCCTGAAAACTCCCTCAAACACTCTCAAACAAGAATTGCATTCAAACTTCCATAAGTTGTCATTTTCTGCCCAAAAACTTCTATCTCATAATTCACTCGTGTGTTTCTTCTCCAAATCAATCCTAAAGCTTCCTTACATCAAATATAACTCATCCCCTTCCCTGTTTTGAAACTGTAACACCTCCTTCATTATCTTCCATAACCAAAATCAGTCACCTTCACTTTGACTTCTCCAGCACGATTCAGGAACTCTCAGCTCAAAGTAACTATTGAAATAGCTTCCTGGAGGTTCAAGGAAGCTAACCAGATCATTACAACACCTTAAAGCATGCTCAAACACAAAATACGATCTCTATCTGTAAGGTGAGTTTTCTTAACTTATATCTCTTCATACGCAAATTGTTTGGATTCCATTTTAAAAGATAAAATGTAGACATCATAGCCCTGAAACTAACCATGTCCTTAGAATTCATTTATATTGCCTGAGTGATATGAATTTTGAGTTTGAACTTTATTAAAAATTTAGGTCAAAATTGGTACCAATAGAAATCCGTGTTTATCTTTGATCCATTTCATAATTTATTTACATATTTGAAATTGTGGTGAAATTTATAACAAGTTTGATGTATACACTTTTGAGAATGGTTGAGAAATGAGCAAAATAAAATACTTAAAATGGTGTTAAAAGTTGGCGCGAGGAAGAAGATGAAGTTGTCATTCATGAAGGAGTTTATTTTAAATTTATTGCAAGTTGTTTTATAAACGGATGAAACAGCCACCCCAGTGGCAGAAGGCGTGCATGTAAGTCTTTTGTCTATAAGGTCCTGGGTACGAGCCCCATTGGTACTTTTTTTCTTCTAACATTTCCTTGTTTTCTCTTTTGTTTGAAACAAGCTTGGGCTTGTCCTTCTTGGGCTTCAGCTTCTTTTTAATTCACACCCCCCTGAATACTTCATGCACGCAGGCCCAACATTTTTTTTATTTTGTTTTATTATTTTCTGACTTGCACAAAAACAGGCTTTGGGCCTAATCTCTTTTAATATTTTCTAACACCCTTCCTACTTTCTAACCCCCTTGCCCTGTATTCAATTTTATATTTATTTTCTTTTCTTATTTATTTTACTTTATAAAGATATACAAATTAGACTAAAATTTTCTAACTTCATTATATTTTTCCACTATATTTATTTCATAAATAAAAACTCCAAAAAAAATCATTTTCTTAACTAATTAATATTTTACTTTTGATAAAATTAAACTAGACTTAGGTTTTTTTTATTTAATTTTTTCTTATAATTAACTTAGACTTTTATTTAATTAAACTTCTCTTGTAAATTAATTAGATTAATTAGGTTAATTAAAACCCTTTCTACCAAAAACCATAAAAACAATTTTCTTTTCTTTTACATTATCTTTATATTCTTGTACATTTTATTTTTTGTATTATTCAATTTGGTTGTAACAGTAATTAGGTTTTAATTGCTTTCTTCTCCCATTTGTAAATTTGTATCCCCCATTCCAAAATGATGTAATAGCGTAGAACTTTTAATTTCCTCAATTTATCGCTTTCCATATTATTTCTAGTAACTAGGGTTTGTATGGCAAGACTTAAAATCAAGCAAGTAGACAATCTTAATTCATGATAAATAAAATTAAAACAATACACTTTGCACACTTGCACCTCTAAGGCTAACCCATACTTATTGCCTTAGAATAAAACAATCATGTCCCTCGAACGTGGGATGTTTTGGCAAAGACCCTCAAATAAAAGATCATAGTTCCTCGATGACCCTTCATATGTTGCCTTCAGTAAATGATCTTAGTCTCTTATGAAAATTGCTAAAACATCTTACAAGTTTCCTTCTATGACTGTACGACGACCCACACCTGTCCCTCACATCCAATGATAAGGTTTCTTACGAACTAATGATAAGATAACACTATCTAAAGGAGGAGGAAAAGAACAAAGACTTTTTGAGTAGGTTGAACGCTTGTAGTTTCTTTCTCACAAATATTTCAAAACAAAATATCTTTTTAACACACCAACACTTTCATGAAATATTTTCAAAGTTCAACACTTTGTATACATTCTTATAGAGATGAGAGTCATTACAAAATTTTCCTAAACAAAGGCACTTTTCAAAAATACTTTCAAACAATCACAAACACATTTACAAAGCATTTTCAAAGTGATCTAGCAACTAAGAGCCCGTAGATAACTACGTATGAAAAGGGTGCTAACACCTTCCCTTTTCATAACCTACCCCCCAAACTCAAGAAAAATTGTCAAAAGGTCATTCCTGTTCTTTTCATCCTTTCCTTTATTGGACAAAAGGAAAGTCGGTGGCGACTCTTGCTATTCGCAACAATTGCGATAAAACACAAAACACCCAAGTCAGTTCTTCCAAGGTATCACGGATGTGAAGGGACAGGCGCGGGTGATCGTATAGTCATAAAGGCAACTTATAGGGCACTTTAGAAATTTATAGTAAGGGACTAAGATCATTTATCGAAGGCAGCATCGAAGGGTCATCGAGGGACTACGATCTTTTTAATCGAGGGACACTGCTAAAGCGTCCCCACGTTCGAGGGACATGACTGTTTATTCAAAGGCAACAAGTAAGGTTACCCTAGAGGTGCATGTGTGAATAGTATATTGAATTCAGTTACTTTATCTTGATTAGGGTTATCTAACGGTTGATTTTAGATCTTGCCATACAATCCTATTAACTAGGCGGTAATAAGGAAAACAGTAAAGGAAGAAATTAAAAGTCCTACGCTATTACAAAGCTTCAGGAAAGGGGGTACGGACCATAAAAATTGGGGAAAATAGAAAGAAAAATAAAACCCTAGTTAAAATATTGCATTCCGTAGTAGTTACATAATAGGAAAAAATTAATGCGAAAATAATAAAGCGCGAGAACAGTAAAATAAGAGGAAAATGGTTTGATGAAAAATAATTGATGATTGAGCTTAAACCTAATTTATTAAATTGATCAAACCCTAAAGTCTAGGTTGATTTTAATTTAATCGAAAAAGTTAGGTAAATAAATTAATCAAGATTAATTATCCTAATTAGTTTTAATAAATAAAAATCAAAGTTAATTTATATGAAAGAAAACTAAACCTAATTTATTTTAATGTTGATTAAAACTAATTAGGGTTTATTAAAAAAATAGGGTTAAGTTAGAAAAAGAAAATAAAGTTAGTGAAGAAAATAGAGAAAAAGAAGAATGTTGGGGTTGGGTGTTGAATCCACGCCCCTTGCCTTTGCAGTGTGCATGCTCACCACTAGGCCAGGTGTGCGCCTGTGCTAGGATACGCGTTCAACATGTTGTATAATTAACGTGTAAAAC
Organism: Vicia faba; assembly: GCA_948472305.1. Lineage (NCBI taxonomy): Eukaryota > Viridiplantae > Streptophyta > Magnoliopsida > Fabales > Fabaceae > Vicia > Vicia faba. Next base: position 715,066,106 of record OX451736.1, read on the forward strand.
ATATGAAATATTAGAGAAAAAAGTGTCAAAAGGCTGGATCGAACCCATGCCCTTTCAGACTAAGGCCTTATCACGCGTGCTTCTTCCATTGGGGTGGTTGTTTCATCCGTTCATATAATTAAACAAAATAAATATAATATATAAGCAAATGCATTGGCTGGAGAAGTGCCAGAGCCCTAGCTTTGGTCGTCTTCTCTGGCAACCTGTGTATTCAAAACCTGCAAAACTCAAATGGTTAATGATCCAAAATGTCATATCCCCCCCTAATTCAACCCTCCCGAATCCAAATATGGGCTTAGTTTTGGCTAAAAGTCCTTGGATCATGAATTTTGAAGAAAGAACCCTAACTCAGTTCAAGAATGGCAAGTTAAGATCTGGACGTCAAAAACCCCATGTAAGGATTGCAACATGTTCTGAACATATATATATATATATATATATATATATATATATATATATATATATATATATATATATATATATATATATATATATATATATATATATATATATATATATATATATATATAAACTGATTTAAATGGTTAGAAACGTTCAACAATGCATAGAATTAAAAATATATGAATGATAAAAAAACAAGAATCGACCATTGCCTATATGTATGTTTCAGGCCCTTTGGATCATGGTAACTGATCCAAACTCACCCTTTAATATTCCTGGAAGTGAATGGAATGGAGGTTTGGTGGTGAGGAGGCTCGAGAATAGGGTTTTCAAAACTTAGGGTTCTTGGAAAGTTTTGATATTTTTTGACAATTTTGTGGTGCAAGGTTTTCCTGTCTTTGCTCTTGTCTTGATGTCTGAATATATAGAGGATTTTAGGGCAAAAAACCAATGGGCTTGGACCTTGTAGTAAGATATAATTTTTATCTTATATTATTTTATATTATTAATGAATTAAATAAAAAAATAATTAAAATAATTAAAATAAAATAAGGCCAAAAGGTGTTTGAATGAATTATGAGGTGTATGAGACGTATAAACGCGTTTGGACCTTAAAACCATGGCCCAATAGTCCAAAACATCCATTTTTATCATTTTGGCTTTTGAAGATTTTATCTTGATGTAAGTTTCCTTGACAAAAAGTGTCCTTTTGTTGAATTTTTAAATGACCTATAATGTATTGGCTTATATCTTTCAAATGATGCATTTTTTGGACTTGAGCATAGAGATAAAAAGTTGTAGATAATTAAATTTACTTCAAAATGGGTTTTGGTTGGGGAAAAGCTGATGAAGCATGTGAAAGTTATGTTTGATCAAAGTTTAGTTTACTTCTCATAAGGAAACCCTAATTTGGAAAGTTTTGACTTTTGATGATTTGAGTGCTTTTCTTGAGGAATCGTGATCAACCCTTGATCAAATTATGAATATCACTTCAAAATTTTGATGTTGACCAAAAATATTGAGGTTTGAGTGTATGTTGACCATAATTGACTTTTTACCCAATACAGTTGATTTTCAGTCATCTGAGCCATTGATTGAGCAAACTTGTGATGCAAGACTTGAAACTTGACATGAGAAATCTTGAAGAACTATGGAGAATCATGAAAACCACTTGAGACATTGAAAACCCAATCTTCCTTTAGAAATACCAAACCCTAGATGTGGACCCATTGCTTAGTAGTAGAATTTGTGTGATCAATTCTTGAGCCAACTTGAACAAATGAGGACCTTATGAGAATGTCTTTGAAGAAAAATATGAGGGGAAATTTTGGGGTACAACAAAATGATTTTATTTATTTTTTCAAATACCCAAGATAATTTCAACGTAGTATTTACAAGAAATACTCATAGTATTTTGCAAACAAATAAAAAAAAGAAAAACACGATTGAATTTGAAATTGAAAAATAGATTGTTTTATTGATGAAAGTGTCTTTGAATTGGCGAGAGTACAAGATGAAGTTCCTAAAAAGAGGTAATTACAAAAAAATTTAACAAAATTTGAAAATGGAAATAAAAAAGATAATTGTTATTGTTGTTTCTCCAATATCCTTTGATCACCCCAATCTCCTTTGCTTCTGAGTCAGATGATCTAGATCGGTCTTTCTCTTTCATAGTCGTGGTAATAAACTCTCAAATCAAAGTCTATTTGTTCATTTTTTGAATAAGATCCCTAAGTTTTTCCTGGACCTCCCTTTCGGGTTTTCAATCCCCAGGGATAATAATTTTTATTTGTATGTCCCTAATTTTTGCCTAGGTCTCCCTTTAGGGTTTTCAATCCACCGGGACACCCCTTTTTGCCTAAGTCTCCCATTGAGGGTTTCGACTTTGCGGGCCTTTTATACATAGTATTTTTTGACTGCGTCGGAGTTTGTCGAATGTGGTAGTTCTTTCCCATCCATTGTTGTGAGGATAAGATCTCCACCTGAGAATATTGTTTTAACCATATATGGACCTTCATAGTTAGTTATCCATTTACCACGTGAATCTAGGTGAGGTATTATAATCTTCTTGAGAACCAAATCCCCTTCTTTGAACACTCGAGGACGAACTTTTTTATCGAATTCCTTTTTCATCCGCTTTTGGTACAACTGACTGTGGCACATAGTTGTTAATATTTTTTCTTAGCGAGGGAATCTCTACTTCAACAGTTAGTACAACCTCCATGTAGTATACATGAGAGAAGGGAGTTTCACCTCTCGAAGTACGCACTGAGGTACGGTAGCCATATAGAGAAAAGGGAAGCATTTTGTGCCAATCTTTATATGTCTTCACCATTTTCTGAATGATTTTCTTGATATTCTTATTAGAAGCTTCAACGGCCCCATTCATCTTGGGTCGATAAGGCGATGAGTTATAATGCTTAATTTCAAAATCATCGCGTAACTCCTTCATCATTTTGTTATTCAAGTTAGACCCGTTGTCTATAATAATTCTACATGAAACCCCATATCTGTATATGATATTCTGCTTGATAAACCGAGTAACCACTTGTCTTGTCACATTCACATAAGAGCAGCTTCCACCCACTTGGTGAAGTAATCAATGGCGACTAGTATGAATCATGTCCATTAGAAGCCGTCGGTTTGATCATTCCTATCATGTCAATTCCCCACATCGAGAATGGTCAAGGTGAATCAGGATATTTAGAGGAGTTGGTGGAACGTGCATTTTGTTAGCAAATATTTGGCATTTGTGACATGTCTTTGTATAATGGTAGCAATCAGCTTCCATCGTTAACCAATAATAACCCGCTCTCCAGATTTTCCAAGCCCTGTGTTGCAACTGGTTTTTAAATACAGAGTCGCCACCCTTAATTTTTATCCTAAGGAAGGGAATATAAAGGAATAACCCTAAATAAGTTAGAGATTCTAGATTGTTGACTCAGTTCTAGATGAAGGGAAAATGTAAGGCACCCCTTATCTACCTTATTCACAAGGATACTAGGTTTAGAAGTGCGTTTTTAGGAAATAGGGTTTTTAAGTATAATTAAGGGAAAAGGGTTTTGATTTTAATTAGGGGAACTCGCCACAATTTTTGATTGTATGCCTACGTATCCTCTTAGGAGGAATCAGAGTCTCATTTCGTAGTTCGCGGTTGGTTTGTGTTTTTTTTTATGGATTACACAGATATTTTAATTCCCCGCACTTAGTCTGAGTGTGTGAACAACAGAGATTTTGAACTAAGCGCGTAGTTAATTAAATATACTTCGTATTCCTTTTCGAAAATTAATTGCTTGAATTAATTTAATTTACGAAAAATGATTTGGTGTTTGGTTGAATATTTTAAAGTATTTAATTAAAAATATATTTTATTTAAGTGCACGATTAAAAGAAATAATTTAATGCAATAAATAAATTTTTTTTTATGAGTTGAAAATAAAAAATTTGATTTATAATAATAAATATTAAAATTATAAATATATAAAATAGAAAATATAAATAATAAAATAAATAAATTAAAAAAAACGTGGGGTGTAAATTATGTTAAGCCAGCAAGAGAGGAAGGTGTAAATAGCATGGGCCTGAATTAAGATATTAAATTCAGGCCCAAACAGCAGGGGTACGCTTTTGAAGGGTGCAACAAAACTGAGGGGATGAGAAGTGGGGCCCAAGTCCAGATTTTTGACTGGGCCAAACAAGCCAAAGGGGGGTATGTTTCATACGCAATTAGCAAAAATAAAAATAATAAGGTTTGAATAATAATGGGTCAGGCCCAACGCAGGATTTAAACCAGACTTGTATGGCCAAGGTAAAAGAGGGTGTACCGTAGGCGCGCGTGTTAAGACCATATGATGAGGATCGTGGGGTTGTGATTTGAGGGTGTGTGGTAATACAATGAGACGACATGTATATGATTATAGGACAATATATTTTATTTTATTAAAGTGTTATTTCACTTTCGTTATATCCTCTCTCTCTCTCTCTCTCTCTCTCTCTCTCTCTCTCTCTCTCTCTCTCTCTCTCTCTCTCTCTCTCTCTCTCTCTCTCTTTATTGTCTCTCACCTTTCCTCCCTCTCGCCAACACAAAACCTAACCTTTTGTCTCTATATTACGGTGATGCCACCTCCCTTCTTCCCCTCCAATACAACAATGATTCCTCCAGTAGTGATTTTCTTTCCAGCTTTTTTTCTTACCCTCCCTTTGATTTTTTCCTGCTTGCGTTTGATAGGTACGGCGGTGAAGGGTGATTAAGATGAGGTAGCAGAAGTGTGACAAAGAAGATGGCAAGGAGGGTTTTGGATATCGAAAACCTAGACTGGAACGGCGGCAATGGTGGCCTTATTTTCTCCCCTTTAGGTCTTTTACCTCTGTCAACAATATTTTTCTTTCCTTCTAATTTTCTTTTTCTTTTTGTATCGATCTCCCTCCCTCTGTACTGTCTTGATTCTTCTGTATTTATAGTTTTTAGAGATAGTAGATTTAGGAATGAAAGTTATTCAGTCTTGATTATGAACTAGGGATTTTTAGGAAAAAAAATTTTTGTCTGTAAATTAATTCGTTTCTGCTTGATTATGTTTCTCTTTTTAGTTTTGAAATGTTTCTGTTTTGGTCTGTATCTTGTCTCTGTATTATGAACTTAATGCCAAGATAATTTGATCTGATTAGTTACTGTATGATATTATTTCTGATTTTGTGTATAAGCTTGCTCATGTAAATCACGAAGGCCTCAATGCAAAGAATCAATTTTGATTCTTAATTCAAACAAAGGCTGTTAATGCATTTAACCATGTGTCATTCCTTTTGAATTCGTACAGTAGTTGTTCTTTCCTTTTTGGGCCAAGCGCTTTTCCGATTTGAATTGGGCCGAACATGATCTTTGGATTTGGGCTTTGGACCGGTAACAAGGACAACACGATGGTCTCACATTAATCAAGCATTGTTTTCTTTAGATTTTAATCAAACAATTTGTTTAGTTTTTTTTGGGCCAAACATTAACTCGACCTAGACTGGGCCTTGAAAGAAGAAAACTTTTTATCAACACCTCTCTTTGAATCAATAAATAGAAATCAATTTTTAATTAAGTTTTTAATATAATGCCTTAATTAAAATCAATATTAGTATAAAAATTAATTGTAATGTTGATAATAATGATAAAATTGTTATAATTAAAAACAAAACAATCTCTTCCAACTTTAAAAAACTAAATGGACCATATTGTTTTAATTCATTGGGCCTTAACAAAATAAAATACTTTATGGGCCTCCCTGGCTTAGAATATACACCCCCTAACTTATCCTGGAAAACAAGACTTTAATAATTTTAGTGGGCCGGTCTGGAACCCATAATGGGCCATATCATTTTATTGGGCTTCTTAAAAGGGAAACTAATTTTTTTTATGGACCCCCCCTCTCAAAATGAACGAAACCCTAATGGGTCGTCAGATATTGATGGTCCATTTCTTAGATCAATACACCTTTCTTCCCTATTTTAAACCCCTACAAAATTAAAACCATATACTGCAATTTTATTGAATAGAACCATAAATATAATATAAGGGTAGGGCAAATTAGGGGTATGATAGTTGCCCCTATTTAATCATCTTTTGATTGAATAGTGCGAGAATATGCAGTTCTCGCATGTTCTGATCGAAATTTTATTAAATATTGGAAGACCCCAAAATTTATCCAAAACTTTATAAGAATAAGTTATACATCGTTCTCGTGAGTATGAATAATAGGCATATATGATGATGTATCATCTTACCAGCGTTTGAACCAAAGTTGATTTGACTTAGATATGATGATGCAGATAACCCGTCAATATCTAAGAAGAAATCGTTTGTATATTTACCATAACCTATGAGGTAAAATAATACATGTTTTGAAAGGTTGGCTTTCTAATGCTTGGAGACTAATATAGTAAGATTTGATATGATTTGATTTATTCATCGCAACCTATGGGAGAAATAAAACAAAGTCTGATAACACATTATTGCATTGAGACTGGTGCAATGGATTATGCAAGTTTATTCACATATCTGTCACAACTTAGGGGATAGATATTTGAAAAGAACTTGATACCTAAATCACTGCATGGAGACTGAGGTAATGAGTTATATCAAGGAAGAAACTTGATAACAACACTGCTGCATAGAGACTGATGCAATGAGTTAAATTGTAGATTTTGCATGTTATTGCATGGAGTCTGACGAAATGGATTACATAAATTTATTTCGCATATCTATCACAACATTGAGGATAGATATTTGAGAAGAGCTTCATAACTACATCGCTGCATGGAGATTGAGGTAATGAGTTATATCGAGGAGGAAACTCGATAACAACATTGCTGCCTGGAGACTGATGCAATGGGTTATACCGCAAAAAAGTTTGATAACAACATTGCTGCATGGAGACTAATGCAATAGATTAAATTATAGATAAAGAAACATATTATTGCGTGGAGACTGACATAATTAGTTAATTTGCAAATTTCACACATTGTCGTATAGAGACTGACACAATAGGTGGAATTGTTGATTTTGCAAGTTTACTGCCTAGGGTCTGATACAATGAGTTAGATCGCAAAGAAAGAACATATTGACGCGTGGAGACTGACACAATAAGTTAAATATAGAAAATTTCACATATTGTCGCATAGAGACTAACACAATGGATGGAATTGTTGATTTCATAACATTGCTTCCTGGAGTCTCACACAACAAGCTAGATTGCAAAGAAAGATCATATTACTGCGTGGAGACTGACACAATAAGTTAAATATAGAAAATTTCACACATTGTTGCATAGAGACTGACACAATGGGTGGAATTGTTGATTTCACAACATTGTTGCCTGGAGTCTGACACAATGCGCTAGATCGCGAAGAAAGAACATATTATTGCATGGAGACTGACACAATAAGTTAAATAGAAAACCTCACACATTGACGCATAAATACTGACAAAATGGGTGGAATTGATGACTTTGCAACATTGTTGCCTGGGGTCTGACACAATGAGCTAGATCACAAAGGAGGAACATATTGCTGCGTGGAGAGTGACACAATAAGTTAAATTGTAGATTTCACACATTGTCGCATATAGTCTGACACAATGAGCTATATTGCAAAGTAGAAAACATATTGTTGCATGGAGACTGGCACAATAAGATAAATATAGAAGATTTCACTCATTGTCGCATAGAGATTGACACAATGGGTGGAGTTGCTGATTTCACAACATTGTTGCTTGGAGTCTGACTCAATGAGCTAGATCACGAAGAAAGAACATATTGTTGCTTGGAGACTGACACAATAAGTTAAATATAAAAAATTCACACATTGTCCCATAAAGACTGACATAATAGGTGGAGTATATAGGAAGCTGATTTGAATGATCCACATCTTAGACAACTAAACCAGAGATGAGAATGAATTTTACTGGTTATTTATTTCTAACTGAGGTAATAATCTGATGGAGAGCCCAAATATATTGGTTTTGTCCAAAGCATGATTTGAGAAATGCCATGTGTGATGTATGTGCATGATGTCTTAAATCAGTATGGAACCCAGAGTGTATATACACTGAGTGTGTATGCCCTAAGCATTTTTGAAAATGTTTTTGATAATTTTACTTCTTAAACCATCGGGTTCTTGTATTCACCTTCTTCCGAACATTGTTTGTTGCCAATTATTGTATCTCCAAGAGTATTTGAATTTGGCGAAAAGTTTCAGCAAGATTTTGATGTCTGTATCATAGGTGCAGGCATAGGTATTGGCGTAGATGTGTGCGTTCGAATAGGTGCGGATTTTCTTTCAATGTTTTTCTAACCAGATTAGACTTTGATGTTTTATCAAATGTTCTTTAGTGTTTCCGTATGTTAGGTGCACCAAATGTTGTGGATGACCTTGAGATTTTTATATGGTTATGTGTACATGTCATGCTTGATATGAGGCTTTTAGTGGGAAATCTATTGTCGAGATTTCTAAGGAATCTAATACCTGGATTCAATTGTGAACTACCTTCTGCCGAGGTCTTTTGAATAATCAATTATCGTGATCAAACAGAGGAATCTACTACCGAGATTCAATTGAGAAAATACCCTTTGTCGAAGTCTTCTGGAAAATCATCTACCGAGATCTACCAGGGGAATCTACTGCCGAGATTCGATTGAAATATACCTTCTGCCGAGGTCTTCTAAATGATCAACTACCGTGTCAAACAGGGGAATATACTGCCAAGATTCAATTGAGAAAATACCTTCTGCCGAGGTCTTCTGGAAAATCATCTTCCAAGATCTACCAGGGGAATCTACTGTCGAGATTCAACATAGAATCGGTAGCTTGATTGACAATGATGATTTGTCTTTACATAAAACAAGTTTTTATTCCATGCGTGTAAATTTGATTGATGCATGAAATGTAATGATTAATGCATGCAATGAGTGACTCGGATATGTGTAAATGGATGTTGGATTTTGAAATGAGGATGTGTAATTAGGCTTTTTGAGATATGCTCGACCCATGTTGTCGGACTTCGTCAGATGGATGAGATGATAAGTATAGCTTGATTCTAGATCGAGGAACCTTAATGCATAATTTATATGTTTTATGATTATGACTCAAATGGTTTTTGATTGATGCCCCTGTGATAGGTCGTGGATGATTTAAGTGTAGAGGTTTGCTTATGCAACAAGGTTGCTTGTCACATGATGGTAGAGTGTTGTGCTTGCAAGATTTCCTGCTACTCGTTTTTGAGCTTGAAGACTGGTGATGTAGAAGAGAGACCCACTGGAGGTTGTGAAAGTGCGCAGAGAGCTTGCCCCTTCGTGGACTGTTTTTTTCCTAATTTGTTGGCAGGCTCTTGGAGGAGACTCTCTTTGATATGAGCTTGGAAATAGTTTGATCATGTGGATGACCCCACTATTTTGTATTATGCCCCTAATTAAAATATTTTGGAAAATGTTTGGTTTTGATGGACCCTTTTGTTTTAACTCATTTTGCTCGACCCTCGCAGTAGTTTGCCCCAACATTCGAATTTTGAAAAGATGTGCCCCTCAATTTCCAGGATATGGAGGAAGCACCCTCAGAAGGAACTTAGACCTTACCGTGAACCTTTCATAGGTTGCCCCAAGTATTCGAAGCTTGAAAAGTTTGCACTTGAAGTTTCTTAAAGGGGATTTTGGACCCTACATGCAATAAGATGGACTTGGTACATACTTCCCCAATATTTGAATCTTGGAAGGATGCCCCTGATTGTCAAGGCTTTGGGAGGTTTATTGAAACGAGGAAACTGAGCCATACCCTATTGTGATATGGCTTGGTTAAGGAATGCTCCTTCGAAAGGTATGACCCTTGTTGAACAGTGCTTTTAAATTTGATCTGAGTTGATTGGACCTCAGAATGATCATCCCTTGTCAATAGTATCTTCGTGTGATATACCCCTACGATCATTAGTATTTTCCTATGATTATAGGGATACCTTTAGATGCTTTTTCCCTAGTTAGGAGCTTCCTGGGAAGGATGGTTTTTGATCAAACCAATTTTGAGATCTCCTTGATGCTAAGTATTAATTCGTAGATAAAATTGTACATTTTGAAAAAGTAATTTCGTTTGATGCACATGCAAGTTCTTGAAATCGAAATTAATTATTTGAAAAGAAATGGAAGATTAGAAGATGAATATTCAAAGAATCAAAGTAGTTAGAAATGATTTTAACAAACATAGGGGTCAGTTTAACACAAATCTTGTTGAGTATGCTTTCATAGTGAACCTAGCTTCAATTAGGACTTTTGAAGGTTGTAACGTGGCCATGGTTCATGGTTTAAGAAACAAAAGATATAAGGCTCAAAATTTATTTATCCCGCCCATTATCCTTGATGTTCTCCAATCTTAATTTCAATTAATCTGAAAGATGCGTTTAATCCCCAAGAGAAATTTCATAGTTGCACAGATGACCGGAAGCATTGATAAGATTCAACATTGATGAAAAAGCATTGATAAGATCCAAGCATTGATGGGAAGAATTGATGGGAATCCTTGATGATTCTTGAGGTGGCAGTCACAAGATTGTTCTCCAATTCATTGTTTTCAATTCCTTATTTTTGCATGGGCAAATTCTTTTGAATTTTTCGGTCCATCGGGATGCCCTAACTTTTGCCTAAGTCAATTTTTGATTTCCTTTGACTTAGCGAGCTCTTTTTTTTGAACTTCTCATTTTTTTTTGCTTTTGGTTTTGAAAATTTGTGACTGCCACGTTGATTATTGTAAGCTTCATTTTCATTGTTTCCTCGATCTTAATTGATGTAATGAGGAAGAAGATGTCATGGACTTTGTATTCGTTGATTCCTCAATCTTGGATGATGAATGCAGGGAAGATGATATGCTTGAATCTTTTCTTGGATCGTTATCTCAATGATGTATAGAGGAAAGAGATATGCTTGAATATTTTGTTTTGATCGTTTCGATTTTCCTGGGATTTGAATGCATCGTCTAATTAATTGAAATCTACCTTGAACCTGGTTAAGATTAAGGGTTTTTTAGAGAATAGAAAGAACTCTGACTTCTGGATCGAGGGGGTTAACTACCGATTAACACCTTATTTCTCCACTGTTTAGGAAGTGAAATAATTCCTTACATCGCCAGCTAAGCCTTACTATTAAAAAGCACACGTCAACAAAATTTGATTATTTTGTATTTTCATCATTCTCCCTTGAAGTTTGTTAATGTTGTGCAATGGAATATAGAAAAGAAGAATAGAAAGTCATTAATTATTTGTGTAATGGATCCATTTCAAAAACAAGCATGATTTTTTATTCGAATTACTGATCACAGAGTACAAAGTTTATAACAAATAACACTTAGCAAGAAAGAAATTATAATTTGAAAAGATAAAAGCCTAATGATCCAAGTGATGGGATTCTTTAGTGATCCACCAATCAGGGTGATGGGTTTTCCACAATATGTGGACCATCTTCTTCAAAAGTTAATTGCTTGTTATCAATCAGCTCTTGTACCGCTTCTTTGAATGAATTGCATTCTTCAATTGAATGCCCCGCTACTCCTTCATGAAACTCACATTGAACATCTGAGTTGTACCAAGGAGGAAATGAAGACTTCATGGATCTGGTTTTCCTAGGGGTCACTGATGAATTTTGGACAAGATATGACCATAATTAACTGTATGTCATAGGGATCAGATCAAACTAGTGATTTTCCCCTTCTTGGCTGTTTGGACGCCTATGCTGATTCGAACGTTAATGGTAATTGTTTTGATTTCGAACCTGTCGATTCTGACATTGATGTCGAGGTGAAATCTTAGCATGCTCGTTATGTGTTATAGGCTATGATTGTCGATGTTGAAAACCAGAGGGAGGTTGTTGGCATTGAGTATCGACTGCATACGAATATTGATGATAAGGCATATGAGACGGAGTTTCTGGAGCTTTATAAGTTTCCCATATTGCATTTGTTTCATTTTCTCCTTCCCCTTGGGAATCTCTAAGGGATTCACTAGTCGAGTTACTCGAGATGCTTTGGATTTTTCTGGTTTTGATACCATTCTCGATGCATTCCCCAGCTATTACTAGGTCAAAAAAGAGTGATGGTATACTACCCAACATTTTTTCATAGTACTCACCTTGTAGGGTGATCATGAACATGTTTACCAACTCCTTATCCAATAATGGTGGTTTTTATCGAGAAGCCAGCTCCCTCCATCTCTGCGCGTATTCTTTAGAGGATTCGTTACTCCTTTGAGATAAATATTGCAGTTGCATGTGACTTGGAGCCATGTCAGTGTTGTATTGATAATGATTCTGAAATGCCACAACCAAGTCATTCCAGGTGGGAACGCGGTTTCTTTCCAATTGTGTATACCATTCTAATGATGCTCCACTAAGGCTGTCTTGAAAGCAGTGGATAAGCAATTTTTCGTTGTGTGGGTACGCTGCCATTTTCCTAACATATATCTTCAAATGGGTCTTAGGACAACTAGAACCTTTGTACTTTTCAAAATCTGGCATCTTAAACTTCGAAGGAAATACCATGTCTTTAACCAAATATAAAGCAGAAGCATCAAAGCTATGAGTGTCTTGTCCTTCTACGGTGCCAATCCTATTTTCTAGCATGCAATATCTTTTTGTGTCCTCGGCATATTATAGCTCTTCAGTATTCATGGTCGGGTTTTCCCCTTGGGGTTTCGGCACAGGGAATGCAAATTGATGATACTCAATGGATTCAGGGGATGGAGTATCCCCATCTTGGAAAATGGCGTGTTCTTGCACATCAAGGTTCTTAATTGAAGCTTGTATAGGTCAGGGTCAAGCCTGAGTGTTTTCTTGAGGTGTAATGATGTCCTCAGTTGTGGCTTGTTAACCTTCTTCCATTTTTGTAGCTAACATTACGCTTGCTTCGTGAGCTGCCTCAAGTTCATTTTGAGTATCCGAGAATCACCTTGTTGGACTATGGTTGGAAGTTTTGTGAGTGGAAGAGATATGAGTTTATGCAGATGGGTGAAGAATGAAAATGTATGAAAATGCGTTGGTATGCAAAAGTAATTTTTTTTTGGCTTTTAGGGTAAAAAAAGTTTCATGGATGTGCAATGCGATATAGACATAGTATAAGGGTAGACATAGGGGTACTCTATTCGAGTATAATGATAGATATGGTGATACCCTACAATGACTCATAGATTGAGACAGGTAGAAACTCCTTGAGGATTATGGCCAATGAAAGACAACGAGGATTCCTTACAGGATAAGGATTATGACATAGACGGAAGCCCTACCGACTAAAGATATTAGTGGATGAAGGGATAACCCTTGCGGGTTTTCAGATTGTACGGGGATTTGTGAAAGGGTAGGTTCTTAGTATTGGCCTACAGATATTCTGTAACACCCCAATTCTACCCGACAATGATATATGCAAATCAGAGTCATAAAATTCATGCAACTGAAATCAGGATGCCACAAATTCAACTTTAAAAACACATTGCATTCAACGTGGATACATAACACTTTAAAATTTCGGATGAACTATCAGCATAATAATTTAATCTCTTAATTCAATAACTTAAACATCTACGCATCGGAATTCTTAATCACATCTTTGTCCATCGTTACAGCAACTTAAAAACAACACATACTTAGCAACAATCAAATTAAAGTTCAACAACCGAAATAATCAATAATTAAAAGCAACAAGCATTCATCCCCCTGAGTGTTACGTATCAGAGCAATGACACCGACTCGAACTACTGAAGGTAAACCACTTTCACTATGGATTACCTGCACGTTACCAACATAAGGGTAACATTCAAACAGAAGGGGTGAGATATCTAACAATATAATAAAACGTATGATAAATAACATATTAAATTAGATCACCTAACATCACCACTTCTCATTGTATAAACAACAATAATTGCAACAGAGTACCAATAATATACACATTTACCACATCAATACACAACTTCTTTATGCAATCATATAATGCAACTCAATACTATGCAAATGCATGTGGTACCATTGGATCAGAACTCCCATCTCAAATAACTGCCAATAAATAGAGGCATTAACAAGGCATAATACTTCATCTTAATATTCGCCAATACAGGCCATCTTAACGAGCATCAGCTCCATCTTGAAATGCAATATATGCGACACAATCATGAATTCAATAACAACACCATAATTAACAACATCTAAATACAACATCATCATTGGCCAGAAGCCGACATCTTAATAGCTGCCAATTGTTTGAGGCATCTCAACATCATTCATATACATCATTCATCAACATCATTTATCAACATAATTCATCAAACATCATTTATCATCATAATTCATCAAACATCATTTATCATCATAATTCACAGCAACTCAGCCATAACAACAATACAACGGTAAATCGACAATCCTTCAGCATTGGCCATAGGCCTACAGCATGATATTTCCTATAATTATTTAATTATCTAAGGCTTACCTCTAGTTAAACAATCTCTACATATTATTCTGTAATACTATATCATTATCATCATTAATCTTATTGTTAAGAACCAACCAGTAATCTGTAATTATCTTATCCTCATCATTTTTCACAAAATCATCATAGAGATTAACGCGAGAAGCTAACTATAATCCTAATTTAGGTACTAGAATTTACTCTTCTTATCCTTCATTTTAATCCTTAAGAATGAAGTTCATTGCGTTAGCTATCCAATGCTTCGAACGACACCTCGAACGGAGTCTGAAAACTCAAGTTACAGCCTCTGGAAATGATTCTTTCAAAAACCAAACTACATGGGTCGACGCCTAACGTCTTGAGTCGATGGGTACTGGGCTTAACACGCTGCATAAGTCGACACGTATTCCTCTTGGGTTGACTCATAATGAGTCTGCAAAACTGCATGTATCGATATATAGTCCTATGTATCGACTCATCTTGAGTCCAAAAGTCTGCATGTATCGATGCATGGCTTCTTCGTATCGACTCATTCTGAGTCCAAAAACCCACATGTATCAGCACATGGCCTTTCGGGTCGACACATACTGTTCTGTCATGAATATTTTCTGTGATTTCACTGTGTTTTCGCTACGGTTTCCCTGCCTTAGGTCCTAAAAAAATCCTCTAATCATAGGTAATCATCAATTATAATTATCCTATATTTCTACATCAAATATACAACATTAGGGCTTCATTACTCATCTCTAAATCATTGATCTTCATCATACAACAACATATACATTCAAATCATAAACAAGACATCTTTTCACATCTAATCCCACATACCACTCATCATAAACCCTATTATAGAGTTAGAACCCCACCCTTACCTTAGATTGAAGGTTGCTCTACGACTTTTCCGATTGAATTCCTTTCTGCCTCTTTTCCTTCTTTTCTGCAACTTTCACATTCTCTTTCTCTTCTTCCAACCCTTATTTCCTTCTCTTCTTACTACTTCTTTCTTTTTCCTCATTATTTCTAATAATAATAAAATAACCCTATAATTCTCAATATGTGTTAATGGGCTTAAAACTCCTACACACCCTTTTCTACTACTTCTATTCTTTAAAATAAGCCCACATCAAATAATATTATCATTCTAATATTACTCCACAACTTAATAAAATAAATAAATCCAATAACTATAACACGTCAACTATCATCATAACTCAACATCACAATTATTCCAAAAATAATTTAATTAAATAATTAATTAAATTACGGGCATTACATATTTTACCCTCCCCATAAGGTGGTTTCCTTAAGGGTATCATGAATTACACTAGAGGGAAAGACACAAGGGCCTCCCTTAAGCGAAGTCTCTTTACAGACCGAAACTTTCGTCTCTAGGTTATGAAAGGTCTCATCCTGAGTTTTTGGTTTAAAGGTCGTACAAAGAGTCATAAGTGTCATTCCAAAGTCCCACTTCCCGAGAGGATGTCTCTCGAGAGGTATTCCTTTTGCGGAATCCCACCGACTCTAGGCGAATTCGTCACATAAACTCATAGGGCCAATTAACCCTTTGGCTAATTGATGAACCTTCTTTCTAAGGTTTTTTTTAAAATAATTTTTTTGCGGAAATTAAATTCCACCATAGATATAATATGATAATGATAAAAACAATAAGCATATAAATAAATAATTAAATAAGTAAGAAATAAAAACCCAATAAACAAGAAAACCCTAAAAACCCTAAAACCGAAAGATAAGGCTTCTAAACCTATGGTTGAATCCTCAGCAGAGTCGCCAGCTGTTGCAACTGGTTTTTAAATACAAAGTCGTCACCCTTAATTTTTATCCTAAGGAACGGAATATAAAGGAATAACCCTAAATAAGTTAGATATTCTAGGTTGTTGACTCGGTTCTAGACGAATGAAAGGTGTTAGGCACCCCTTATCTACCTTGTTCACAAGGATACTAGGATTAGAAGCGTGTTTTTAGGAAATAGGGTTTTTAAGTATAATTAAGGAAAAGGGGTTTTGATTTTAATTAGGGGAATTCACCACGATTTTTGATTCTATGCCTACGTATCCTCTTAGGAGGAATTAGAGTCCCATTTTGTAGTTCGTGGTTGGTTTGTGTTTTTTTTATGGATTACGCAAATATTTTAATTCCCCCTACACTTAGTTCGAGTGTGTGAATAGCGAAGATTTTGGACTAAGTGCATAGCTAATTAAAATATACTTCACACTCCTTTTCGAAAATTAATTTTTTGAATTAATTTAATTTATGACAAATAATTTGGTGTTTGGTTGAATATTTTTTAAGTATTTGATTAAAAATATATTTTATTTAAGTGCACGATTAAAAGAAATAATTTAATTCAATAAATAAAATATATTTTTTATGAGTTGAAAATAAAAAATTTGATTTATAATAATAAATATTAAAATTATAAATATATAAAATAGAAAATATAAATAATAAAATAAAATAATAAAATAAATAAATAAATAAAAATGTGGGGTGTAAATTATGTTAAACCAGCAAGAAAGGAGGGTGTAAATAGCATGGACCTGAATTCAGATATTGAAGTCAGTCCCAAACAACAGGGGGTACGTTTTTGAAGGGCGCAACAAAACTAGGGGGATGAGAAGTAGGGCCCAAGTCCAGATTTTGGATTGGGCCCAACAAGCCAAAGGGGGGAATGTTTTATGTGCAGTTAGCAAAAATAAAAATAATAAGGTGTGAATAATAATGGGTCAGTCCCAATGCAGGATTTAAACCAGACTTGTGTGGCCAAGGTAAAGGAGGGTGTACCGTATGCGCGCGTGTTGAGACCATATGATGAGGATCGTGAGGTTGTGATTTAAGGGTGCGTGGTAATACAATGAGACGACATGTATATGATTATAGGACAATATATTTTATTTTATCTAAGTGTTATTTCACTTTCGTTATATCCTCTCTCTCTCTCTCTCTCTCTTTACTATCTCTCACCTTTCCTCTCTCTCGCCAACACAAACCCTAACCTTCTGTCTTTATATTAGGGCGGCACCACCTCCCTTTCTTCCCCTCCTATACAACAACGATCCTTCCAGTCTTAATTTTCTTTCAAACTTTTTTCTTACCCTCCCTCGGATTTCTTCCTGCTTGCGTTTGACAGGTACAACGATGAAGGGTTATTAAGAAGGGGTAACGGCAGTGTGACGAAGAAGATGGAAACGAGGGTTCCAGATATCGAAGCCCTAGATTAGAACAGAGGCAACACTGGCCTACTTTTCTCCCTTTTCGGTCTTTTCCCTCTGTCAACAATCTTTTAATTTCCTTTTAATTTTCTTTTTCTTTTTGTATCGATCTCCCACCCTCTTTACTGTCTTGATTCTTCTGTATTTATAGTTTTAGGGATAGTAGATTTTGGAATGAAAGTTATTTTGTCTCTATTATGAACTAGGGATTTTTAGGAAAAAATATTTTGTCTGTAAATTAATTCGTTTCTGCTTGATTATGTTTCTGTTTTTAGTTTTGAAATGTTTCTGTTATGGTCCAGATTTTGTATCTATATTATGAACTTAATCCAAGTTAATTTGATCTCATTAGTTACTGTATGGTATTGTTTCTTTTGTGTTTAAGCTTGTTCATGTAAATCACGAAGGCTTCAATGCAAAGAATCAATTTTGATTCTTAATTCAAACAGTGGCTGTTAATGCATTTAACCCCGCTTCATTCCTTTTGAATTTGTATAGTAGTTGTTCTTCCCTTTTTGGGCCAAGCGCTTTTTTGATTTGAATTGGTCTGGACTTATTCTTTGGATTTGGGCTTTAGACTGGTAACAAGGACCACACAATGGTGTCACATTAATCAAGCATTGTTTTCTTTAAATTTTAATAAAACAATTTGTTTAGTTTTTTTTTTGGGCCAAACATTAACTCGACCTGGATTGGGCCTTGGAAGAAGAAAACTTTTTATCAACACGTTTCTTTGAATCAATAAACAGAAATCAATTTTTAATTAAGTTTTTAATATAATGCCTTAATTAAAATCAATATTAGTATAAAAAGTAATTGTAATGTTGATAATGATAAAATTGTTATAATTAAAAACAAAACAATCTCTTCCAACTTTAAAAAACCAAATGGGCCCTATTGTTTCAATTCATTGGGCCTTAACAAAATAAAATAGTTTATGGGCCTCCTTGGCTTAGAATATACACCCCCCTAACTTATCCTGAAAAACAAGACTTTAATAATTTTAGTAGGCCAGTCTGGAAACCTTAATGGGCCATATAATTTTATTGGGCTTATTAAAAGGGAAACTAATTTGTTTTATGAACCCCACTCTCAAAATGAATGAAACCCTAATGGGCCATCAAATACTGATGGTCCATTTCTTAGATCAATACACCTTTCTTCCCTGTTTTAAACCCCTATAAAGATAAAACCATATAATGCAATTTTATTGAGTAGAACCCTAAATATAATACAAGGGTAGGGAAAATTTGGGGTATGACATTATGGCATGTCCAATTGTATGAGTCCCGAAGGTTCCTTCATGGATCTCCCTCATAAGCGTATCTGCTACATGTTTCTCCATGCACCTGAGTAACACCATATCATAGTTTCTTTTGTACAACACATTACCATTTAAAAAGAGATTTTCGGCTAGCTTTCATAGAGTTCGCTTGTCAATTATTGAGGCATTTTCTAGATACATTTGTTTCTCCAACTACCTTTTGATGTCATATAACTAAGGTTTGTCATTTGGTCCTTCTTCAATGGCAAGACAGTGTGCAAGTTCTTCAAAGTGTCTAATCGTGATGTGTAGTTCGTGATTTGGTCAAGTTACCTTGAATATGGCTGAGAAAGTTACCAAGGCATCTGCCATATGATTTTTTCTCGCGAATGTGAGTGAAAGTGATCTCAGTGAATTTCGTAGCTAGCTTCAAAAATGATCCCGATATGGAATCAATTTGGGATGTCGAGCGTCCCATTTACTGTTGACTTGGTATATGACCAATGTTAAGTCTCCATACACTTCGAGGTATTTAATCATAAGATCAATAACAACTTCTAGACCCAAGACACAAGCTTTGTATTCAGCAACGTTGTTGGTGCAATCAAAACAGAACCTTGCAGTATAAGGTTTGTGAAAATTCTTTAGAGAAGTCAGCAATGTGTTTGAAGCACCGTCAAACATGAGTGTCCAACGTGCCCTTGGTTCAGGTCCTTCGCCGTGTCCTGGTATTTCATAGTCACCTATAACCATGACATCTTCGTCTGGAAAGTCAAACTTCATTGGTTGATATTCTGGCAATGGCTGATGAGCTAGATGATCAGCTAGTGTACTGCCTTAGTCGTTTAATAGCCCAATCCAAGCAAAATAAGTCTTCTCGAGGAGTGAATAATGGGCTTCACAGTCGATGAACTAATTTCTAAGGTAGTAGGTCATGTGCTCTTTTCTACTTGTTTCAACGTGTTTCCCCAATACACATCCCATAGATCCTTCAAGCACTGCTAAGTACATGATAAGTGGTCTTCCATGACCATTGCTCGTTGATAAGTTGCCCATGTGTTATTTAGACCGAAGGGCATTACCTTGTAACAAAAGGTACCCCAAAGAATCATGAAAGTAGTCTTTTCCATATCCTCGGGTGCCATTTTGATCTGATTATAACCTAAGAAAACATCTGAAAGAAAATAATGAAGCTTGAGTTGTATTATCTACTAAAACATCAATGTGAGGTAGCGAGAAATCATCTTTAGGACTTTCTTTGTTTAGATCCCGATAGTCTACACACATGCATACTTTACCATCCTTCTTGGGCACTGGCACGATGTTAGCTATCCAAGGTGGATAATCTACCACGGCTAAGAACTTTGTATCAAATTGTTTAAGGACTTCTTCTCGAATCTTTTCAGACATGTCTGGACGAGTTCTTCTGAGCTTCTATCTAACTGGAGAGCAACCTTCTTTGAGAGGTAGTCTGTACACCATAATATATGTATCCAATCTTGGCATATCTCTGTAAGATCGGGCAAATATATCCACGTATTCATGTAAAAGCTTGACCAACCTTTCTTTGATACTTTCCTCCAAGGTTGCACCTATCTTGATCTCTTTTGGATCTTTTTCTGTGCCAAGGTTGATGACCTCAATAGATTCTTGGTATGGTTCTATATTGTCTGCTTTTTTCTCTAACACCCTCGCCAATTCTTCAGAGAGTTCAAGATCTTCCTCTTCATCTTGGTTAATTGGTGCATCAAAGATATATCAGATAGCAACAGTAACATTATCAGTGGGTTTAGATGTGGATCTGCACATTTTATCATGTTTTAATGCTTTTTCGAAGTGGACTTGGAAAATGCATATGAAAAAGTATTGCCATTTAAAAATAAAAGAGGAAATGCAAAAGAAAGACATGGATCTTAATTAAATGCAAAACATAACTTTTATTAATTGAAAATACTGTTTGAAAACAAATGGGGGCCCTTACAATCTACCCATATGCTTCGGGCATGACATAGGTTCTTTTAAAAATAGAAAAATTTCTTTGGAAAGAAGAAGATTTCTGGAATCTCCACAGTTGTCCAATTCTTGAGCCCTTCTCTTGGAGAACATTCAAGTATGAAGTTATATGCTCCTTTGTTGTTTCGCCTTTTGGATATCATTGCTACTTGTCCACCATGCTCTACTCTTTTGCTGACGAAGATTTTCTGGATGGGAAGAATCTGCGCCTTGCCTTTCTGAATAGCCTTTGACGATTTGTAGCCCAAACCAAAATTATCTTTCTTCTCAGGCATCTCCACAAGTTTACCCCAACCTTTTAAGGTACTATCTTCCACAGTTGTTTCCAAATATCTCCATGAAGTCATAGTAGTTCTTGGTTTCTTGATTTTCTCAATCAGTAGGGTTACCATGAAAATGACTTATATGGCTTGGAAAGGTGTTCCTATGCAGTCTTCATCCACACTGATATATCTGTAGGACTCTATGTGACTTACAAAGATGGAATCCTCTTCGTAGATTATAACCAATCTTCCTTCAATAAGGAACTTCAATATTTGATGCAGGGTTGATGTAACAGCCCCTTACGCATGGATCTAAGGTCGCCCGAGCAAGCATGTATATGATGGTTCTATATCCATCACCTGAAAGGTAATGTAGAACATATGCAGACCAATCTTGACAGGAAGATCTACTTCTCCAAACACTATACTTTGAAAACCATCGAAAGCTTTAATTATCGTAGAACTTAGCCTTATGATAACACCATCTAGTTTTAGCTTCATCAAACTGGCCTTTGGTAGTATGTTGAGGGAGGAACCAGTATTAGTAAGCACCATGGATAGGCTTGTTGTTCCTATATGTATAGAAATGTACAGCGCTTTGTTTTGAGATCTACCTTGTGGAGGCAACTCATTGTCATTGAAGCCTAAGTGTGACCTAGATGTTAGATTCGCTACGACTATGTCAAACTGATTCATTGCAATCTCTTTTGCAACATGAGAAGAACTAAGAATCTTCATTAGAGAGTCTCGATGCGCTTCTGAATTGATAAGCAACAAGAGTATTGAAACTTTGGCCAGGGTTTGGTGTAGCTGATCCACCAACCTATAATCACTTTTCTTGATTATTTTCCAAAATTCTCCCGCCTCTTGGTCGGTAAAATTCTTACTTAGAGATTATTGTTCTTGACTTTCCTCCACCGCAACTTTACCTTTATCCTTAACCATAACACCATCTTTCTTTTTTTGTTCGGGACCATATATTCGACCGCTGCGGGTCATGCCCTATGTTCTTGCTATATTTGTAATTGCAGGCCCCTGGCTTGTTGATGGCTCACATTCTTGTTTAGACCATTAACATAGACAGTAGTATCATAGTTCCATGGCACGACTTTGTCACTTTCATAAGGAGTGAAAGATGGCCCCCTTATCACCATTGTAGTCTTCAGAGGTAATGGTATCCTTAGAGTCTGGCATGGTATCGTTGTTGGTGCTTTTGTCATACTTGACTCTTCCCAAGGAATTACAAGAGTTTTCTTGGCAAGACTCGGCCCTTGGCAAGGAATTACCAATGGCTTATTTGTATGTCCATTAATCGCATCTACATATTCTTATTCAGGGTATCGCCCGAATTATACTATCCCTTGATTCACTAATTTCTGCAAAACCTTCTCGAAAGCATCATTATGTTCCAAAAGGAAACCATGTTCAAACAGATATTCCTTCAGGAGATTTGTCGGAGTTTTTACTTGTTCAACTGCCCAATAGTCGGTGACTACCTCAATTGCGTTCATAGTTGGTCCGCCATGCGGAGGCATGGGGTTCGTCTTGATATTAGGCTTATCAAAATTGATTTCTTGGGGGTCCAACAAATCTTGTACCTTATGTCTGAAGTCCCAACACTTATCTATTGTGTGACCTAAAGAATTGTCATGATACTTACACCTTGCATTAGCATTATATTTTGGCGGGAGTGTCCCAATTGGAGGAGCTAATGGCTTCAGCTCTACCAAAGAGGCCTTGATTAAGTGTTGTAGTAGTTAACATTGAGGCATGGAGAGAGGATCAAATATTCTCAGAGGCATTTCAACCCTGTTTTGTTGTTGTTCTCGTGAAATTACCAACGGTTTTTATGCTTTAGGATGTGATACGACAACATTAATTTCTCCTTCCTTCTTTTTCGAGAAGTTCAGAGTATGATTCTTTGGGTTATAAGGAGTACTGGATGATTCCCCTTGTATTTTTCCGCTTTTCACAAATGTTTTAATTCTTTCTCCAATTGTCACTAAATCAGAAAATCCAAAAGAGACGCTTCCTACCATTTTATCATAATATAGGCCTTGTAGCGTACTCATGAACATATCGACCAATTCCTTCTCAAGGAGTGGTGGTTGTACTCGGGTAACTATTTCTCTCTGTTGTTGCACATATTCTTTGAAGAACTCATCTTTCTTTTGAGATAAGTTCTGGAGTTATATGCAGTTAGGAGCTATGTCCAAGTTGAACTTGTACTGTCTCAAGAAAGCGCTAGCAAGATCTGCCCACGTTTGGATATGGACTCACTCCAAATGCATATACCAATCAAGAGATTCCCCACTCAAATTGTCTTGGAAACAATGGATTATCAGCTTCTGATCTTAAGCATAGGCATGCATTTTTCTGCAGTACGTGCATAGATGTTGGGCATGTGAGTCCCTTATATTTTCAAAAGTCAAGTACTTTGAATTTTGGAGGGATCACCACATCTGAACCCATTTCGAGAGCATCAACATCGAAAGCATTGTAACCCTCCACGACTTTCAACCTTTCTTCAAGAGATTTAAATTGAGTGAGCGCCACAGGGTTTTCAGCAATATTAGCCTGGGTAGTCCTTTGAGGCACTTGATTGATGCCTTCCAAGTCATTGTCTATATACTGCAGGTCTATGTAGTTTTCCATGTTGTGTGGATTGTTGACTGGAATTTGTACGGTATGAGATGCCTCTACTTTTGGAGGAGGTGGGACAAAGCCTTCAGTATCAGCTTGCTTGACCTCTTGTTGAGCCATAGTTGACTTTAGAGGACTTGATTCTGGTTCTTTTCTTGGTTGGTGACTGCTCATGTACCAATAGTCTGGGCTACTTCTTCAAATGCTATCTTAGGAATTTGATCTTGTCTTTCAATGATGTTTTTCAAGGCTAGCATAACTTGACTCATGTCTCCTTTCATCAAGTTAATGCTACCCTTCACTTGCTCTAAATCTTCTTGAAAGACGGCTTGATTTTGTTCGATCTATTTCATCACTTTATTTTGATGAGCTCCGGTTTGATATAGAGGTTAGAGAGGCGGTGCTCATTTACCAATGATTTATCTGGAGATGATTTTTTTGAAAATGATGAGTTTTTTGTATGAAATTGCTAAATGTGATGCTTGTGAATGCATGGATGTGTATGAATATGCTAAGATTTTAATTCATGTCTTATTCACGTCGGATTTACTTTTCTTTTTATATTCTCTTTTTTTTTTGCATATATATTTTTTTCTCAGGTTTTACTTTTTATTGGTGAGTATCCCGCAATAAATACACAATTTGAATGTGGAAACATAAGTATTTTTATTGAATTAAACTAGCCTTAAAAGAGAATTACACTCCAAAAGTTTGAAACAAAATACCAAAGGGGAAATACTGAAAACGAGAAATCAAAACCAAACGCTGAGTACTGGAAGAAATAACAAAAGGCAAACTAAAATCTCCTAAGCACGCTTGCAAATCTCCACCCTAAAACCATCCACCATTCCCCTACAAAGCTTGAGGAAGTCTTCGATGTCCTTTAGAAGAGGGACCATCACGACTTCTACATCTCTCAAACTTCTTGGGATGTCACCAATGAGATTATTTGACAAAAAGGCAAGCTTTGCATGCTTGTCTTTGTACATTCAATACTCCTTGTAAAGGTCTGAAACTATCTTCTTATTATATTCTTCAGCTTGGGCAATCTTTGCATATTGTCCTTCCCAATACATCTTTTCATCCCTCATATCCTTATAAAGTTCCCTTTGAATGAGGAAATCCATTCGGAGGCCTTCTAACTCTTGATAGACTTGTTCATACTCTTCTGTCTTTTATGAGAGAAGTCTTTATACCCTCATCCACTTGAGACGTTATCCTACATCTAATTATTATCTATCTTGGGGTCTTTTAGTGAGATATTGGATTTGCTCTTCATGTTCTAGAGCACCTTGTGCTAGCCCTTGGATTTGGGATCTCAAATTCTCCTTCATCTCCTTTTTGTATTGCAGGGCTTTTTCATACAATCAATTTAGCCTCCCGATTTCTCTAGCAGCATCATCCAAACATTTGTCATGGGAATCCAAGTTCAAAGTAGAACTCAACAATCCTTCGACCGAACGCTTTCTCTTAAGACTCTCCTTTTAAAATAATTCACGGTCTCTTTGAATTTGTTGATCCTTTGACTCAAGCTCTTGTTGCATCTGTCTTTTCTCCTTAGTAAGGTCATGGAGGCTATGCTTCAATCCCTCTTTTTCTTTTTGAGCTTGATCCAAGGCTCTCTTCAAGTTTTCTATCTCTTCTGTGGACATAGGAAGAGGATCTGGTACGACTGGCTTGTACTCAGGATCAATGTGAAATGATAGCTTAACAACTAGAACTCTTTCTAAAACTCATTGAGTATAGGGTTCTCTCGCCACAACATTTTTCCTTTCGGCCTTTCTTTTGTTGATTGTACTACAAGCTCGAATGATTTTATTGAGAAAATCAAGGTCATCTTTACCCATGTTGTGAAGCATGAATTGTTGAAGTTGTTCTTCAGAGGGTTTATCCTTCAAAGGATACCCAAGTTGGCATAAAGCCAAAACATGGTTATAGTTAATGCAACCACGTGACCCAATCAAAGGAACATTCAGAAAATCTCCATAACTGTAAATAATATCCCCAAAGCTTTCTTGCATACCATAAAACAGAATCGGCGGTGAGAGCCTTCAATTTTTTGGGCCATTCATCTCTTGTTATATTTTTAAACATGTATTCCTATTTGTAGAGGTGAGAAATAAGCCAAGAATACAAGAGAGAGGAATACAACAATTCAGTACACCCCTCCCTTTTTCGTAACGAGTGTGAAGAGCATAATAAACATTGATAAGTAAAGCAGGAGTTAGGTCCACATTTAATACTCTCACGATGTTGTACCCCAAAATTTTCCCTCCCATTTTCTTCAAGACATGCTCACAAAGGTCTCAAATACTCAAAGCTACTCAAGGGTTGACCAGTCAAAATGCTCCTGCTAAGCAAAGGGTCTACAACTAGGGTTTTGAGTTACTCAAGGAAATTTGGGTTGCAAAGGTCTCAAGTGTTTTCCATGGTTCTCCATAGGTCTTCAACAATGTTTATGTTAAGTTTCAAGTCCTACATCACAAGCTTGCTCAGTCAATGTCTCGAATGATTGAAAGACAACTGTATTGGGTGAAAAGTCAACCATAGTCAACTTACAGTCAAAATTCAAGATTTTTGGTCAACATCAACATTTTGAAGTGATATTCATCATTTGATTATGGGTTGATCATGATTCTTCAAGGAAAGCCCTCAAATCATCAAAGGTCAAAAATTGTCAAATTAGGGTTTCCTTAGGAGAAGTCAACTGAACTTTGACCAAGCATAACTTTCACATGCTTCATCAACTTTCCCCCAACCAAATCTTATTTTGAATTATATTCAATTCTTTACAACTTTGTATTTATGCTCAAGTCCAAAAAATGCTTCATTTGAAAGATATGAGCCCATACATTATAGGTCATTTCAAAAATCAACAAAAAGACACTTTTTGTCAAGGCAACTTACATCAAGATAAAATCTCCAAATACCAAAATGATAAAAAGAGAAATTATATAGGACATCTTGTGCTTTCCGAAAAGTCTTAGATCACCTTCAAAAGATGAAAATTGAGCAAGTTATGAGTTGCACAATTTGGGTAATGTTTGAGAAATGCATGAAATCTCAATTGAGCAAATTTGTGATTTATGGCTATTGGGACTAATTTTTGGAATTCAAATTTGTTCATGACATATTTAAAGACCCTTAAGTGCATTCATGCATTATTTTAGTTTTTATTTTATTTATTTTGATTTTATTGATTTAAAATCAAAATTAAATCAAATAAAATGCAAGCTTAATGGACAAGGCATGTAAGGCTTATGGTCTAAACTCTTGGAGGCCCAAACAACTTGTACAAGCCCGTCACAAATATTTCCAAAAACATATGAACTTGAAAATGGCAAGAATAATCTCAAAAATGGAAACTTTTCAATGTGTTAGATTTTTGTTTCATGGCTATGAATGCCTTATTTTTGTTCCATATTTGAGGATTCCTTCCATTTCTATATAAGTACACAAACTTTAGATCTCACGGGACCAAGAAAACACGCGCAGACTGCCTCCAAAGAACACAAAATTCTCAAAAAAATTCAAGAATTAGGGAAAACACAAACTCTTATTTCCAGCAAGCCTCAACCAATTTTGGGCATTCAGTCGCCTTCCTGAAGGTACCAGGAGTCAAACCAGGTTCTCATTCAAGCCAAAGAATGTTCAAATACCGTCCCTACTATTGTACCCCAAAATTTGACCTCCCATTTTACAGAAGACATACTCCTAGAGGTCCTCAATTGCTCAAGTTGACTAAGGATTGACTAGACAAATCCTCCTCTTAAGACAATAAGCCTCAAACTAGGGTTTCAATTTCAAGCAAGATGGTTGAGTTCAAAGGTTACCAAATGGTTTATATTGTCCTAGTATGTCATCAAGATCATCCATGCCAAGTTTCATGCCTTTCACAACAAGTTTGCTCAGTCAACTGCTCAAATGCCTGAAAATCAACTGTATTAGGTCAAAAGTCAATTGTGGCCTAAATACAGTCAAACTTCAAGATTTTTGGTCAACATCAACATTTTGAAGTAATCTCCATCATTTTATAAAGGGTTGATCATGATTCCTCAATAAATGCTCCTAACTCATCAAAAGTCAAAAATGGCAAATTAGGGTTTCTATAGGAAAAGTCAACCAAAATTTGACCAGGCATAACTTTCTCATACTTTATCATAAATTTTCCAAAAAAGGCTCGTTTTGAAAAGAATCCAATTCCCTAAAACTTCTCTTCAATCCTCAAGGTCAAGAAAAGCCTCAATCAAAAGATGCAAGTTCATACATTATAGGTCATTTCAAAAAGTCCACAAAAACACCTTTTGGGTCAAAGGTCCTTACATGAACATGGTAGATCCAATTGATATGAAACCAAAAAGGTTGTCTAGAGGACATCCTAAGCTTTCTAAAAAGTTCAAGAACACCCTATTAGGGTTAAAAATGAGAGAGATATGAATTTCTAAAGTTGACCAAATTTTGGAAATGTGCATGAAGTCAACATTGATCAATTTTTTTTCTCTTCCAAATGGGCCTATGTTTTCTTGTTTGAAACTTGTTCCTAAGATGGCCCACGACCCCTGAGCTTGTCCACTTATTATTTTATTATTTTTATTATTTGTTTTGATTTTTTATTCATTAAAATCAAAATAAATTATTTAAAATAATGGAATAATAAAATAAAATAAAAGATTGGATTTTATGAGCACATTATGGATCCATGATCAGCTGGAAAATCATGTAATTCATGCAAGGGATAATTGGATTAGAAAAGATCATGATTTGGCCTATTTTAGAAACAAAGTATACAAGGCACAAATCAAATCTTTTCTCATCAATTTCAAAGATTCAACTCAATTTTATTGACCTAATTGCTTCTACTATATATGCATAACAAACCTTGATGATAAAAACAAGGATTGGCCGTGTGAATTGGGAGAACAAAACTTAAATTTTTTACAAGAAAGTGGTGGTCGGATTTTTGTCCACAAGGAGATTCAAAGCATCCTGAGGCTTGCATTCGATTGCTGGAGGTACTCTGAAGCTAGTTGCATCACTCCCGAATGCCAAAGCTCCAAGAATCATCACCTACATCATCACAGTTTGCTACATTTTTTCAAATTCGTATCCGTGCATTCTTACATTATTAATCTGTTTTGATTGCATATTTGTGTTTGTATGGATGCATAAAAAGTTTTTGTATAGTTGAATTCGTGTTTAGATGCAGGATGCGTGATATGCCATTGCTAGGGTTTTGAGGTCCCAAATTAGGAATTTTGTACACAGGCCAAATTGGGCCATGATAAGGACGCCATCACGTTTAGGGACTAGTTTCGAGTGGAACCCTGTTTTTGGTTTGGATTTATTGTGTATATGTGATGTCTTGAGCTTGGCAGGTGCTATGGTGACGGAAAAAAACCGTCACTATAAATTGCTACCCTAAAACGACAGTCCCTTGGGGATGACGCTTGTGTGTCAAAGCCTGAGTGGTCATATTGAACTTGGCGTATGTTTTGTTATAGTTAATAATCATTATTCAATATAATATATCATTCTTATTTTATACAACAAGTGAAGCGTTAGCTCAGTGGTAAAGAGGAAGGGTCATAAGGCGTTGTGTGTGGGAGGTCAGGGGTTCAACCCCTTCCTCCAGCATTTTCTATTTTCTCTCAATTTCTTGTAGATTCCAATGCATCATTACCCCAGGCGCGCATCATACACTCTCACGCTCAGCCATATGATCACCCCTTCATCCAGATCCAAAGCTTGGAGGCGCATCCCCGTGATGGACCTCCAAAATCCAAACAACACTGGATCCAGTGCTTGCTATGGGCCAATCAGACCTGGGCTTGGCAGAATTCAGCATGCCACCCTCCATTTGGGCTCATACCCCCTCAGGACCATTTCTTTTCACCTCTTCTATTTATTTTATTTTTAATTTCTATTTTGTTCTTATTATTTCAAAACAAATCAATATTTTTATTAAAATCACAAAAATAAAAAAAATCACAAAAAATAGGATTTAGTCTTTACTTTTAATATATTAATTCTTTGCAAAATAATTATTTTAATTAACTTTAATTTTTGTTTCATTAATTAAAATTAATTTGAAAAAAATTAGGTTTAAACTTCAAATCTTTTTTTCATAAAATCCAAAAAAAAATATTTTTAACAATCAAATTAGATTTCTAGGGGTTTCGAACTTTCATCCAGTTAACTCTCACGCATAATTACTTTTGCCATATGATTGTTTTTCATTATTGATGTAATTGCACCCGGTTTGTAATAGTTTAATTAGGGTTTTAATTCCGCAATTTTGCTTTTCAGTCACTAATTATGTAATTCCACAAAAGCCTTGTAATAGTTAGGAATTTTATCATTCTGCCATTTATCTCCCCGTACGATAAACTGCTTAGATGAATGTTTAATAGGGTTGCCTGAAAGATAATGATTAATTGAACCTAGATAACCCTAATTGCGCAAGATAAGATATGTCTGAAAAAACACACTTTTTCACACTTGCATCCCTAGGGTATTACCTCACTTGGTTGCCTTCGGAAACAATGGTCGTGTCCCTCGAGCATAGGGACACTCTTAGCAAAGACCCTCAGTTTAAAATCATCATAAAGATCATAGTCCCTAAAATGTCCCTCGAGTTGCCTGCGAAAAATGATCTTATGATGATAGTCCCTTCGAAATGCTAAGGTATCCTTACATGTTGCCTTCAATGATCGTACGTCCCTTTCGATAGTCCCTCATACATCCAACGACTAGGATTACCTACTCACTAATAGTAGGATAACATAGTCTAAAGGAAACGAGGAGAAGAACAGTCTTTTTTCGAGTAGGTAGATAACTGTTAGTTACTTGCTCAAATAAATTTTCACACCACACTTTCAAACATACTTTTCAAACAAAAGTTTTCAAAACTCTTTATCACACTCTTGGGGACTGATACAAGAGTTACCATAAAGTGAATCGCCGCACAAAGGCATTTTCAAAGTTTTTCAAAACACACGAACACAAGCAATTTTTTTGTTCTTTTCACCCTTTCCTTATTGTATAAAAGAAAAGTCGGTGGTGACTCTTGCTTACCGCGAAATTTGCGAACAAAAAATGCAAACCAGTATTAACAGTCGGTTCTGCCACCGTATCACAGAACTGACGACTTTGCTGGGGAAAAATATAAAGTGGGGTTTACCTTAAGGTCTAGATCATTTTGAATTGCTTTCTTATGTTTGCTTTGATTGCTTTACTTTTAAAGGTTTGTTGGGGTATTCTTGTATAGATCCTATACCTATATCTGGGGACACTTTTTAGGTAAATAGCAGTAGATCGTGGAGAGTGTACGACATAGACCGATATGGTTGAAGCGATAGTTGTGCTGGTGTGACACTTTGGTTGGTAGCGCTATCCCTTGTGTCAAATCGAGGAGAATACGGGGCCGTCGCGTGGTGTCGTGAAGCACTAGAAAACCTTAAAACCTTAATTGAACAAACTTGGCCATTATAAAGTAGTGAGATAGCCGGTCTCGGTGTAAAGTTTGGAATTGGTTGATACTCAATACTACACTCATTGATATCATACTTTTGGGATGTTTCAGCCGCAAATAAAGATTTCTAAGCTGAGATAATACCGATAAAGAAGGATCGGTGATATTGAGACTCCATAGAACCCGGTTACTATTTCTAGGACAAGTTTGAAACCAACTAAAATTCAAGAGGGTATTTACCTATAAACCCCATGCAAGCCTAAACCTAAGGTCTCGTGTGTTTTTTTTGTCTATGATTAACTTGATTAAACATGACATCATACATCATAAACATTCATTACACTAACCATTTCAAGGATGAGGGGAATTTATCTTTGTTTTATTTTGCAGATCGTGGATTCCGCTCATAGAAATACCATCTGAATCAGCTTTGTGAGAATACCGTTTCAACTCAAAGAGCTAGTATCCAGGGTTTTTGAGACTTCCTCATTCACCAAGAACTAAAGTCTAATCCTCAATCTGGTTAACTCAGGTTTTGATGAGAAGATGATGAGTGTGCTTTTTCATTTCTTTGACCTTAAGCACCATTGCTTCACCTTTCTAGACTATAAATTGGTACCCACCATGGAAGAGTTCTCTCAGATATTGGATATTGTTGTACCCCAAAATTTACCCTCCCATTTTACTCAACATATATTCATTGAGATCCTCAACTTGCTCAAGGATGCCCAAGAGTTGACCAGACAAACTCTCTCCTAAAGCAATTAACCTCCAACTAGGGTTT
This sequence comes from Vicia faba, assembly GCA_948472305.1. Classification (NCBI taxonomy): domain Eukaryota; kingdom Viridiplantae; phylum Streptophyta; class Magnoliopsida; order Fabales; family Fabaceae; genus Vicia; species Vicia faba. The sequence goes on from OX451736.1 coordinate 715,098,138, forward strand.
CCATATTCATCAAGATGGGTGAGCTCCAAAGGCTTCATATGATCTCCATAGTCCTAATATGTTCTCAAGACCATCCATGTCAAGTTTCATGCCTTGCACAAGAAGTTTGCTCAGTCAACTACTCAGATACTTGAAAATCAACTATATTAGGTCAAAAGTCAATTGTGGCACCCATACAATCAAACTTCAAGATTTTTGGTCAACATCAACATTTTGAAGTGATATACATCATTTTATCAAGGGTTGATCATGATTCCCCAAGGAATGCTCATAATTCATCAAAACTCAAAAGTTGCTAAATTAGGGTTTCTTAGAAAAAGTCAACCAAACTTTGACCAAGCATAACTTTCCCATACTTTATCAGATAGTTTCCATCCAAGGCTCATTTTGAATATAATATAATTCCCTACAACTAATCTTCATCCCTCAAGTTCAAAAAATGCACTCATGAAAAGATATAAATTCAGACATAATAGGTCATTCCAAAAAGTCAACAAAAACATCTTTTGGGTCAAAGCTTATAACATGAACATGGAAGATCCAATTGAGATGAAACCAAAAGGGTTGTTTAAAGGACATCCTAAGATTTCTAAAAAGTCTAATAACACCCTCTTAGGTTCAAAATTGAAGGAGATGTGCATTGTCAAAGATGTCCATTTTGGAGAATTATCAAAAGTTAACAATGCCCAAAATTGCATTTTTTTGGTAAATGAGCCTAACTTTTTATGCTTGCATCTTACTTATAGCAATGTCCACAACCCAAACACTCTCTCATATATTATTGACTTTATTTATTTAATTTGTTTTTATTTTTATCATTTAAAAGTCAAATTAAATCAAATAAAGGATATAAAATATGGAATATTTGTTTTTTTTATTTGATTTTGAATAGAATCTCAATTCATTGATGCTGTCAAACAGAATCAAATCGTGCCAAGGTTGATTCGGATGAGAATGGAATGATTTAGCTTGATTTGGAAAGAAATAATGCAAGGTTGGAATGAAATCAAATCTTGATAATTCGCAAGGATGTGAAGCCTTTTTGTTAACCCAATTCAAAGAGATACATATACAGAACAAATCCAAGCACACAAAAAGAGGTGAATCGTGTGATACGGCCAAGAACAAATTGCATTTTTGTCAAAAAAATCTCAAATCGAATTCCATATTACAGTCATTCTCAAGGATATTCAAGGCTTGGAATACGTTCCTGGACACATTCAGAAGTTGTTCCAATCATTTGCACACACTAAGACGCCCAGAACCAGCCTCCACATCCCTCACGGTTTGTCATATTTGTTTAATTTTGTTCTGTAAATTTATGCATCATAAATAATTTCTAATCATGCTTTCTTGTTTACATCATCATTTAGAACGTATTGGTATGGGTAATTAAGAGTTTTAGTGCATGTACTGATAGTTGCCATTATTAGGGTTTGAGGTCGTGTTTTAGGGCTTTGTGATGCAGGTAAAATCAGGGAAAAAGAGGGATGTCATTATACTCATGAGATCAAAACGAGTTGATCTGTATGCTTGGAATTGATTTATCATGCTTGGCATTAATTTTTCAGATTTGCATGGTTGTAGTTACAGTTGGTGTTCGTAGGTAAAAGGTGGATGTCTAAAACAACAGTCTAGGGGAGAAGATGATGACGCGTCTGATAACCATTGGACGGTTTGAAATTACGCGCGCTTTTGGGCATAAGGCGTGCTTTTCTATTATATTATTGTTTGTTCATTATACTAATAGATACGCAAGCTAGCGTAGTTGGTCAGGGAAGGGAAGTATGAAGCTCATGTCCTGGGTTCGATCCCAGGCGTGAGCTTTTGCATTTTTTTCCATTATTTTCACAGGATCCAGCGTGCACTACCCATGAAAGCTATCATGCACCCTCCAAATCCAGCCAGTTGATCATCTTCAGATCCATATCTAATGCCTAGTGGAGAGAAGTCTATGGTGCACCCTCAGACATGGCCAGCACTGGATCCAAACGCATGGTGGGCTTGCACAAAACTGGGCTTGAAAATTCTAATTCAGACCCCTTGTTCTACTAACATCACTCCAGGCCCAAACTCTTTCTCTTGTTTATTTTCTTTTGTTTATTTATTTGATCAATTATTTTCTCACAAAAATAAAACATTAAAAATCATTTTTTCAATTAAATCATAAAATCAGAAAATCACTAAAAAAATTAGATTTAGTTTTTTTTCATAAAATATTTAATTGTAATTAATTAATTAGTTTAATTAGATTAATTGAAATTCCTTTTTAAATTAAAATTCAATAGAAAATTAGGTTAATTTAAAAACTCTTTTTTTTATATAATTAAAAATAAATAAAAGTTAGGTTAATTTGCAATATTAATTACTTTTCTCAAAAACTCCAAAAAATATTCTTTCTCTATTCCCGTCTTAATTCTTCGTGCGCGTATTTATTTATTTATTTATTTCAGATTATTGTAACTGTTTCGAGTTTGTATTAGATTAATTAGGATATTAATTTCCTCATCTTTATTTTCAGTCAAATATGTGTGTATCTGCCCAAAAGCCTTGTAATAGCGTAGATTTTATTTTCGCACTCTTTACGTTTCACAACTATTAACTGCTAGATGTATGGACATTAGGATTGTATGCAAAGATAAACCAAGAATTAAAAAGTTAGATGACCCTAATTGTGCAAAGATAATTAATTAAAAAAAGCACACTTGTACATGCTCACTCCTAGGGTTTTCCCCACTTGGTTGCCTCAGAAATAATGGTCGTGTCCCTCGAACGTAGGGATGCCTTAGCAATGACCCATAGTTCAAAGTCGTCATAAAGATCAAAGTCCCTCCTTGTCCCTCGAGTTGCCTACGAGAAATGATCTTATGATAATAGTCCCTTCGAATGCTAAGATATCTTTACATGTTGCCTTCGATGACCATCTCGTCCCTTACGAATGTCCCTTAAATTCCAACGACGAAGCTACCTACTCCTTAATAGTAGGATAACGTTGTCTAAAGGAAAATGAACAGACTTTTTTTTCGAGTAGGTAGAAAACTCTTAAGTACTTGCTCAAAACAAAAACTCTTTCAAACAAACACTTTTCAAAATAGTTTTCAAAACAACTTTGTCACACTCTTGAAGAAAGATACAAGGGTTATCACGAAGTAAACAAAACTTTTCAAAATAAGCACACAAGCAATTTTAAAAAATGATCAAGTACCTAAGAGCCCATAGAAAACCACAGATAGAAAGGGTGCTAACACCTTCCCTTTCTATAATCTACCCCTCATACTCAGAAACATCTCGAAAAAGGTTTTTTCTGTTCTTTTTCCTTTTCCTTTGTTGGATGAAATAAAAGTCGATGGCGACTCTTGCTTACCGCAACATTTGCGCACAAAAAACACAAACTAGTATAACAGTCGATTCTGCCACCGTATCACAGAACTGGCGACTCTGCTGGGGACCTAATAAGTGGGGGTATACCTTAGGATCTAGGTCATTTCTAAAATTAATTTCTTGTGTTGCTATGTATGATTTATATTCAAGGATTTTGTTGGGGTTATGTAGATCCTACACCCGGATCTGGGGACACCTTTTAGGTAAGTAGCAATAAATTGTGAGGGAACTATGTGGGGTATACCGACATGGTTGAAGCAGTAGCTACGTTGATGTGGCACTTTGGTTGGTACCGGTAACCCTTGAGTCAATCAGGGAGAGTAGGAGGCCACCGCGTGGTGTCATAAAGCATCAACTGACCTTAGAACCTTTAATTGCACAACTTGGCCAGTAGAACGTAGCGAGATGGTCGACTTTGGAGTATTCCCAAGGTCAACAGATACTCGATGCTACACTCATTGAGGTTTGAATCTTGAGTTTTGTTCGGTTGCGAGTCAATCCCCTATTGAATGAAGCTTGGGGGAAAGATCAGTGACATTCAGATCCCTTAGAACCCGGTTACTATTTATAGGACAAGTTCAACCAATCCAGCTTCAAGAGGGTATGACCTTAAAACTCATGAAGGCATTAAACCTAAGGACTTGGTGTGACTTGTTTGTTTCTTGCTATACATGTGTTTTCTAGCATAATCATGACATCATAAGCACGACATATCATACTGACCATTTCAAGGACTTCTTAGGGCTCATCTTTGCTTTGTTCTGTAGGACATGGCATCCGCCCGTAGGAATACTATCCAGATTAACCTTGTGAAAGTGCCTCTCCAACTAAAGGACTTGGCATTAAGGATTCCTGAAAGATCTCCCGTCACTAAGAAACATGGTCGGTTGCTTAACTTGGTCAATTCAAAACCTGATGAAGAATTGTTAAAAGTGTTATTTCAGTTCTTTGACCCTGTGCATCACTGCTTCACTTTCCCAGACTATCAGCTAGTACCTACTATGGAGGAATTTTCTCAGTTGTTGGGGGTACCTATTCTTGATCAGTTACCTTTCAATGGTATGGACGAACATCCAAAGCCTGAAGAGGTTTCTCGAGCTCTATCCTTACAACGGTAAAACATAGTGACAAATTGGGAAACTAGAGGAAGTGTCCAAGGAATTCCGATTAATTTTCTATTCGAGAAGGCTTACTATTTTTGGGATACCCTGGATTTACAAGCATTTTAAGAGGTATTGGAACTCCTCATCTACGGGATGTTACTTTTCCCTAATGCGGACCAACTCAGAGATGTGAATACTATTAAGGTTTTTTTGTCTCATAATCCGGTGCCTACGTTACTTGGGGATGTTCTACACTCTCTGTATTCTCGCACTCTAAATAGAAGGGGGACCCTCCTGTGTTGCACTCCTCTATTAGCTAGGTGGTTTATTTCACACCTACCCAGGTCTATTTTAAAGAATGAATAGGCTTTGAAATGGTCTCGTAGGCTGATTTCCCTTACACATTCAGACATTCACTGGTGTTCACGGTCCTCGGAAGATGTTACCATCATCGATCGTTGTGGTGAATTCCATAATGTCCCTCTCTTAGGCATTAGGGGAGGAATAACTTATAACCCTTGTTTGGTTACGCGAGAAGGGATGGTCCTCATGATACACTTATCCAAGGAATCGCCTTCAACTATGAGAACGATGCTCAGGGTCACCGCAAAAGGTACATAAAAGCTTGGGGCATGGTACATAAAATAGATAGAAAGACACTGGGGCACAAGAATTCCATCCCTCTTGAGCCCTATCTCCGATGGGTACGAGCCTGCGCCCAAAGTCTTATGATGCCTTACCCTGTTGTCCTACCAATAATTGTGGAACCAGTTGCTAAAGAAGACACTCCTTACCTTGTTTATCATCCTGACATGCCAGCTGATCATGAGGAGTTACAAAAATCCTGGGTCCAACTTAAAGAGGAGCGGGACACGTTTGAAGCCCAGTTCTATGCCAGCGAGAAGAAGGTCTTGGAGCTCACTAGGCTACTTCATGAAGAAATAAACATAAACGTCTACATTGCACCAAAGAGGATGCGCTCTTGGGAGACCTAGTTTCTTTTTGCTTTTAGTTTAGTTTTGTTTAATTGTAAGCCTAAAGGGAATTCTTTGTAACAATTAGAACTCTTTATATAATTAATGTGTGTTTCTTTTTTGTTAAACAAATTTGAGCCTTTAAAAGTCCTTGAAATCATTGCATACACATACCATCCATAATATTGCATAAACAGGTACCATTACAGGTTTCTCATCTTCTTTGCTGTTTATTTCAGAAAAAATGTCTTCTGAACAAAGCATCAAAGATCTTCAGGCACAAAATGCCCAATTTTAACAGATGTTCATAACTCTAGAAAAAGGGCAGGAGGATCTGAAGGCCCTTATTCTGAAGGAGAAGAAGAAAAAGAAGAAGGTCTATGGTGTTCTGAATCTGGGCAGAAGGTTCAGGGGGCCATTAAAGTAACCAGTCGATCTTACCTCCCCGTCTAAAGAAGGTAAGAATCAAGAGAAGGAGACAAGGGAGAAGGACCCTAGCCCCGAAGTTTCTGACAATGATACAGACTACAATAATAAGCAGTATCCTCCCACTGAGGATAGATACAAGCAGTTAGAGAATCGGTTGAGCGCTATGGAAGTCTAGAGAATACCTGGGTTAGATTTTGAAGAACTGGGATTGGTGTCGGGAGTGCTTATCCCACAGGAATTTAAGGCTTCGGTTTTTGCAAAGTATGATGGGGTGTATTTCCATAAGCTCCATCTCCATTCCTATGTAAGGAAGATCCAGCCCCACACCGCTGATAGAAACTTGTGGGTTCACTTCTTTCAAGACAGTCTGTCAGGGACTCAACTTGAATGGTTTTACCAACTGGAGGGAACCAATGTCCGAAACTGGGAGGATTTGGCTGCTGCTTTTTATAAGCAGTATCAGTATAATGCTGACCTTTCCCCTACTTGTACTCAACTCCAGAGTATGTCCATGGGTGCAGGTGAAGGCTTTAAATACTATGTGCAGAAGTAGAGAGATTTGGCTGGGAGAGTCCAACCCCCTTTATCTGATAGGGAGTTGGTCGACATGTTTCTTGGGACGCTGTCTGGTCCATTCTTTAATCATTTGATTGGCAGCTCATCAACTGGTTTCACTGAGCTGATATTAACTAGAGAGAGGGTAGAAGCCGAGATCCAGAGCGGCAAAATACAGAAAGACACCTCTTCAAGTTCAGTAAAGAATCCCTTCACTGGTAAGAAGGAGGCCAGTGCCATCTATAGCCCTAGAGGTCAGAGCAGAGCTGAACATCGTCCAACGGTAAGTGCTGTGATGATGCCTAGGCCTGCGACTGCCCCACAATGCAAGAATCAGCAAAGGATAGAAAGACCATAAATGTAGTTTACCTCGATTAACATGACATTGACTGAGGTTCTATCCTATCTGCTAAGATCCAATTTGGAAACCTTGAAAGAGGCTCCCAAGAGTCCTAACACCACCTCTCCTCAGTATAATCCAAACTCTCAGTGTGCCTACCATTCTGAGAGTCCTGGTCACGATACAAATGATTGTTGGGCTCTAAGAAATAAAGTACAAGATCTGATTAAATCCAAGAAGATTGAGTTCGATGCTCCGGAGAAGCCCAATGTCATAACTTCTCCCATGCCTAAGCACAACCGTGGAGTTAATGCCGTTGATACCGATCTGTTTATTACCTCAGTAGATGAAGTTTCTACTCCTCTTATGACTGTTAAGAAGAATTTGTTGCTGGCCGATTTATTTCTGGGTTGTGGTGAAGGTTGCCAGATGTATTCATCTCTGCCCACTGGTTGCTATTTGTTGAGAGCAGGTGTCCGACGTCTGATGGACAGCGGAGAAATTTTGTTCGAAAAGACTTTGATTCCAACTGTTATGTGTGAAGATATTGCTATTATAACCATTTCCGGCAATCCTTCCAAGGTCTCCTCGAGAAGACCTGTTAGGATTACACTCGCTCTAAGAGTCGCTCCGTTAATAATCACTTTTCCTGGTCCTGTCCCATACGCCTCTGACAAAGCTGTCCCTTGGCATTATGGCGTCGATGTTTACTGTCACAGTGTTAAACAAGATCTGAAGAATGAAGAGGCTGATCCTGATGTCAGTAACATTGTCGGGACCAGTAAGATTACCAGAAGTGGAAGGGTTTTCTCTCCTGAGATTTCCTCGAAGACTGTCAATAAGCCTATTGTTATTCCATCCGCTGTTCCTGCTAGTACTTCAGCTACTACTCCTGTTCTTACTCCAATTGTTACTCCCACCTTTGAATCATCTAGGACTCGAGGAAAAGAAGCTATAGGTGAGCCTGCTCGGACGGAGGCACCTAGAAAAGTTGTTGTGGAATCCTCTAAGCAATAGATATTAATAATAATTAAAAAGAGCGACTACAATGTGGTCGAACAGCTGGGGAAGACCCCCTCGAAGATATTAATGTTGTCTCTGTTGTGTTCTGAGGCCAATGTGAAGGTGTTGATTGCATTCCTCAAGACTGCACATGTGCCACAGGAAACTTCAGCCGATCAATTTAAAGATCGTGTGGCCAGCTTGACTGCTGACAATGGACTAGGTTTTTCAGATGCCGACTTAACACCGAAAGGGAGGAAGCGTAATGATGCTCTGCATGTCTCGATCGAATGCAGGGGCACCACTATGGCTCATGTGCTGGTGGATACTGGGTCTTTACTGAATGTTCTGCCTAAAGAGGCTCTTGATCGGCTGGATTGTGAAGGCCTGACCTTAAAGCCTAGTAACATTGTGGTAAGGGCTTTTGAAGGGTCGAAGAGAATGGTGCATGGGGAGGTGGACATCCCTGTGAAAGTAGGCTCTCAGACATTTGAGTCCACCTTCTACGTGATGGACATTAGGCCATCATACTCTTTTTTGTTGGGTCGTCCTTAGATCCATGAAGTTAGGGTCGTTACTTCTACACTGCACCAAATGCTGAAATATCCGGTGAAGGAGAAGATTGTCACTGTCCATGGCGAAGAGGAGTATATGGTGAGCAACCTGAACTCCTTCAGGTATGTGGATATTGTGGTACGGTGGGAGAATTGACTTGAAGGTTTTGCGTTTGATCACAAATGTTGCGGTTAGCAAGAGTCGCCACCGACTTTTCTTTTATCCAAAAGGAAAGGTGAAAAAGCAAAGGAAAGACCTTTGAGATTATTTCTTGAGTTTGGGGGGTAGATTATGAAAAGGGAAGGTATTAGCACCCTTTTCATCCATAGTTTTCCATGGGCTCTTAGTTACTTTCTAGATCACTTGCTTTTTGTTTAAAATTGTGCTTTGTGTGGCTTTTTTAAAAGTATTTTGTAAAGATGACATCTTTTAGGCAAACTTTGTAATGATTCTCGTTTGTAAGAATGTATACAAAGTGTTGATCTTTTCAAAATGTTTTCAAGTTTGTAAGATGTTTGAAAGTGTAGGTGTTTGTTTTTGAAAATAGCAAGGATGTTTGTTTTGAAATGGAGTAAGTAATTAGGAGCAATCTACCTACTCAAATGTCTTTCTTGTTTATTTTCTTTTCCTTTGACATTGTTGTCTTACCATTGATTTGGTAAGCAACCCTATCTTTGGATGTAAACGGGACGGGCATGGATAATCGTATAACCATGATAAGTAATGTTGCAAGGTATCTTAGCATTCTTTTTGAGGGACTAAGATCATTTGTAAGGCAACTTAGATAACATCATCGAGGGACCATGATCTTGTATTTGCTTGTTTTTGCTAAGATACCTTACAAGCGTAATATGGGCATTTTATATAAGGAAACCAAGTGAGATAACCCTAGGTGTGCTTGTGTGCAAATGTATTATTTTCATGCTTGTTTTTTTTTTGTCTTGAATTAGGGTTTTCTAAGTATTGGTTTTAGTCTTTCCATACAAACCCTAATTACTAGCATGTTATAGAAAAGCGATAAATTGCGAAAAAGTAAAATTACTATGTAATTACAATACTTGTGGGAGGGGGCTATTACAACCACATTGAATATTATACAAAATTGAAAATAAAAATGCAAGAATATAAATGGAAAAAGAAATGATTTTTATTGTTTTTCTGAAAGGGTTTTATCTTGACCTAAATAAATAAAATGAGTAATTAAAATTAAATAAAATTAATTTAAACTAACTAAGGAAAGAAATTAATTTGAAAAGGATTTTTTTAGGTTTTTTTTTTATTAAAAGGTTTTAAATTAATGAAAATAAAATGAAAATTAATTAACTAAAATAAACTAAGTTCTAAATTAATTTTAACTAAGAAAATAAAATAATAAATTAATTTATCCTAAGTCTAAAATTATTTATGAAAAGAAAGGAAATTTATTTATTTTAAGAAAAAAATGTTTTTTATCCTTTTGTTTTATGGAAAATAAAATACATCAATATAAAAAATAAGTAAAAAAAAATTTGGATTTTTTATGATTTTATGAAAATAATAATAATAATAATGAAAATTTAATAATAATAATAATAATGAGGAAAAATAAAATAAATAAATAAAGAAAGAAAGAAAATTCAGGGGGTTAATCAGTAATGCAAGGAGTATTATGAGAAAAAAAACTAGGCCCATATGAAGAGCCCAAGCGCTGCCAAAAAACACAAAAAAAAGTCAGAAAATTGTGAAAATAGCAAAAGGTCACGCTGGGGCTTGAACCCAGGACTTAAGGGTGAACAGGCGCGTGCTTTACCACTGGGGTGGCTATATACCAGTTAATATAACTGAAACAATAAATACATAATATAAAGCGCGCCCTAAATACACTTCATCTTCAACCTCTAGCCAAATGACTTGTATCTTCTTCATTTCTCAACAAAAATGAAAAGTTCAAACATGAAAGTTGTAGCATTTCTTCCCATGAATCCAAACATATACGTAACTTAAGCTAACAGTCAAAGATGAATGAGAATTTTTCTGGTCCTAATTCAAACCCTAAAAATTTCAGAAAACTTCAACTCTAAAATTCTCTAAGCTCATGCCATATAAATGCAAACTATGGATATGTACAGCTTCGTGGCAAAGTTCTCTACATTTTATCTTCACAAATTAAGACCTAACAAAGCCTAAATAATGAGATGAAAAGTCAGAAAACCCACCTTGCAGTTGGAGATCGTATTTTGAGTTAGAGCTACTTTCAAAGTGTTTTGATGATTGGGTGAGCTTCCTTGCACCTCCAGGAAGCTATTGCAAAGCTTACTTTGTGCTGAGAGTTCTTGAATCAAGCTGAAGAAGTCAATGTGCAATGCCTTGTTTTTGAAAATGGAGAATGGTGTAAATGGTTTTACAGTTTGAAAATAGGGGTTGGGATGGTTTCTATATGTGTATTAGAAGCTTTGTGGATGGTTTGGCCAAGAAACACATTAGGGGATTCGAAGTTGGGTTCCAAAAATCAGAAATGACAAGTTTTTATGCTTGTATGGCAATTTCTGGTTTTGGGGAGTTTTAGGACCTATTTTCCTCGTGTGTTAGCTTGCAATGCACTTGTATAAAAATATGGAAAAGGTTAGAGGACTTGAGGAGGTCAGAAAACAAAGATCACATGTTATGAGTTTTTGACTTGTTTTTGAAGTTATCTTGAAAAACATTGTTTCAATGCAAGGTACATGTCTTGTAGGGTGGCTTGCAACTTTAAACATGTTTGTTCTAAGTTTATAGAGCATGCTTGTGCAGAAAGAATAGGTGCAAAGCTCCATACAAGTTGACTTTGTGATTAAAGTCACTTTTCCTAAATGGAAGTGTGAACTTTGTTCCATTAATGGAAAATTTACTTGGACAAAGCTTGAATCAAGTGGATAATAGCTCAAAAGCGAGTGTAATCTTCTGATTATGGATAGATCTTAAGGTTTAGAGGCCTGCAAAATGAAATTGTGCAGCATAGGTTTGAAATTGAATTCTTTTTCATCACAAAATGACTTGTAATTCAAGTGTGAAAACCCTAACTTCATCTCTTCGATTCTCCCTACTCAAGAATGATCTCAAGGAGTTCTTGGAAATTTTGGAAAGCTTGTAATGTGCTATACAACCTATATTTGAATTTCTTTTGAATATTCCCCTTGTAACTATATGAAAAAGTGCCATGAAGTTGGGTTAAAATCCTGACCAAATTAGGGCAAAAATTTCACTAAGTGTTTTGTTTCATGACCATATGTTCTTAAAATTATAACTTGAGATCCAAGCAATTTTGGAAGGAGTTGTGTAAAGAAAAGTTGTATATTTCATGGAGACCTACAACTTTCATGTTGGAAGTTTCTCTTGAATCATCTTGCATCATGGTGAAAAGTTTGTTCAAAGTTATGAAAAAACATGAAATTTCCAACACTTAAAAAAATTTCTAACTTTAGAAATTTTGACTTTTCAAAATGAAATCTTGACTTTTTGATTTATTGATGAATAAGTTTCATATTTTGACATGTTTTGATGAATTATGATCTTTGGCACTTGAATTTGACCAAAAAGTCAAAGTTTGACTTTTCAGTATACAATTGACTTTTGATCAGTTGACTGAAAAATTCATCTGTCAATCCAACGGACTTGCAATGTTTTGAACCATGTCATTAGGTAAAAATGATGAAATTGGACTCTTGAGGTCATGCCTTAAACCAATTGACCATTTTCTAGGTCAAAAATCAGAAATTGCCCTTTCCCAGTCAAAACCCTAATTTAGACCATTTTGCCCTTTTGGAGATTTGATCAAATTTCTTGAGGAGTTGTGGTCCAAACTTGATAAATGGTACATATAAGTTTAAAATGTTTGTATGAATAAAAAATTATGAAGTTTGACTATAAATTGGCCATGGTTGACTTTTTCCCCAATACAGTTGATTTTTAGGTCAATTGCTCAATTGACTGAGCTAAAATGTGATTTAAAGCTTGAAACTTGACATGAATAATCTTGAGGGTCCATAATGATCCATTAAATTCATATGGGGCATTGGAAGCTCAAATATCCTTGTGCAAACTCAAACCCTAATTTTTGTCATCAGTGCCTAAGGAGGTGTCTTGAGTTGATCAAACCTAGTGTAGTCTTGAGCCAAAGGAGATCTTGTGAGCAAATTCTTGATAAGTGAGAGGGAAAATTTTGGGGTACAACAGAGATGGACGGGGAATTCATATAGACTCCTTGTAAAAACTTTGAAGAGGTTCCCCAGATTTTGGCATCAACCGAAACTACCACCAGCAACAAACCTCCTTTGAAGATGGCTTCCCTCAAGGACGCTAGAGTAGTGGTCGAAGAAGGTGGGTGTACCAACTGGGGACAGCTCCCTGATTTTACTCACAAAACTGACAAATTTGGTTTGGGCTTTACTTCAGGGGCTCAATGGGCTGTTCGACGCGCTCAGGCTGGAGGACCTCCCCTACACATCAACAATCGTGGGGTCAATGCTATTAAAGACAGTGAGGAAAACTCTGACATTGACAACTAGATATATCCGACTACCAACGGTGGACTGAGTAATTGGACGGCCAGAGATTTTATACCAGTTTCTTTTATTCCGCAGTAATTTTCTTACTTGTTTTCCAAGTTTGTAATAAACAATTTAAACTTTATGGCCTTGTGTCTTACCCAAGGCACAATGGTCCTATCTGTGAGGGTTATTATATGTCATTTCATATATCATCAATAAAAAATTGGACGTTCCTTGCATAAAATTTTTGCGCTCTCTGTTTTTCTTTTTTGTTTTTACTTTATCGAAACAGCTATGCTCTTACACACACTCGCGTATCGAACTGCAAATCCATATCCACTATGGATCCCATTGATAACAGTTCTGCTACTGCCAGTTATGACTTCGAAAATCCAATCAACCAAGCCGAGGACGGAGGTGAGGACGATTGTGAGGTGCCTGAAGAACTTGCTAGGATGTTACAGCAGGAAGAGAGGGCTATACGGCCTCTGAAGAGCCAGCTGAGACGATAAACTTAGGCACAGAGGTGGACAGAGAAGAAGTCAAGATCGGCGCAAATCTAGAAACTAAGATAAAACAACGGTTGATACAGATGTTGCACGACTATGTTGAGATCTTCGCCTGGTCATATGAAGACATGCCTGGTTTAGACACTGGTATTATGGTACATCATCTGCCAACTAAAGAAGATTGTCCTCCGGTTAAACAGAAGGTCCACCCTATGTGCCCTGAAATGTCAGAGAAGATCAAGGCAGAGGTCATGAAGCAGTTTGACGCGGGGTTCTTAGTTGTCACCTCCTATCCGCAGTGGGTTTCCAACGTCATTCTGGTACCTAAGAAGGACGGCAAGGTATGGATGTGTGTAGACTACAGAGACCTGAACAGGGCGAGTCCCAAGGATGACTTCCCGCTTCCGCACATTGATGTTCTGGTTGACAACACCGCGCAGCATAAAATCTTCTCCTTCATGGATGGTTTCTCTGGCTACAACCAGATCAAGATGGCTCCTGAAGACATGGAGAAGACAACCTTTGTCACATAGTGGGGCACCTTCTGTTACAAGGTGATGCCTTTTGGGTTGAAAAATGCTGGGGCAACCTATCAGCGAGCCATGGTCGCTTTATTCCACGATATGATTCACCATGAGATCGAGGTTTATGTTGACGACATGATATCCAGGTCTCAAACTGAAGAGGAACACCTTGATCATCTACAAAAGTTGTTCGACATGTTGAAGACATACAAGCTGAGGTTGAATCCGGATAAGTTCACCTTTGGGGTAAGTTCTGGTAAGCTTCTGGGTTTTGTCGTCAGTGACAAAGGTATTCAGGTAGACCCCGAAAAGTTAAAGGCCATACAAGAGATGTCGGATCCCCGTATAGAGAAGGAAGTTAGAGGTTTCTTGGGACGCCTAAATTATATCGCCAGGTTCGTTTCACATCTGACTGCTACTTGTGAGTCCATCTTTAAGCTTCTGAAGAAAGATCAAGTGGTAAAGTGGAATGACAAATTCCAGACAGCTTTCAAAAGGATCAAAGAATACCTACAAGAACTGCCAATTCGGATGCCTCCGGTTGAAGGAAGACCTTTGATATTGTACTTAACAGTGCTAGAAAATTCAATGGGGTGTGTGTTGGGCCAACATGACGAGTCTGGTCGAAAAGAGCATGCAATATACCTTAGCAAAAATTTTATCGACTGTGATACAAGATACTCACTTCTCGAGAAAACTTGATGCACTTTGGCATGGGCTGCTCTCCGAATAAGACAGTACATGTTGACCCACACTACTGTGTTGATATCTAAGATGGATCCAATCAACTACATCTTCGAGAATCCAACTCTCTCCGGAAGAATAGTGAGATGGCAGATGATCTTAACTGAATATGATATACAATATACAACCCAGAAAGCAATTAAGGGGAGTGTATTGGCTAATCATTTGGCTCATCAGGCCATGGATGACTACCAGTCCATGAATTTTGAGTTCCCGGACGAGAATATCATGCTGGTGACTGACTACGAAGAACCTGGACCGGATGAAGGATCCGAGGAGGGATCCCGATGGACTATGGTTTTTTATGGAGCTTCTAACGCACTCGGTAATGGCATTGGCGCCTAATCATATCTCCTGATGTATTTCATACTCCTTTCACTGCCTGACTATGCTTCAATTGCACTAACAACATGGCAGAGTATGAAGCCTGCATCATGGGTATCAAAGCCTCTATCGACCTCAGGATCAAGTTCTTAAATGTCTTTGGGGATTTAGCTTTAGTGATAAGTCAGATCAAAGACGAATGGGATATGAAACATTCGAATCCCATCCCATACAAAGAGCACGTGCTGACATTGCTCCCACACTTTGAGGAGGTAACCTTTGAACATTTCCCGCGAGAGGAGAATCAGTTAGCGGACGCGCTAGCTACCATGTCTTCTATGTTCAAAGTCAGGTGGGACAACGAAGCTCCCCGAATCACCATTGAAAGGTTGGATGAACCAGCACACTACTGCGAGATTAATACTGAAGAGGTACCAGATAAACCTTGGTTTCATGAAGTAAAAAGGTACCTCGAGACTCAAGAGTATCCCGAGGGGGAATCTGCTAATGATAAGAAGTTTCTGACAAGGTTTGCTGCGAAATTCTTACTCAGTAATGGAATTATCTACAAGCTCAACCATGACTCTACCTTACTGCGGTGTGGAGACAAGAGCGAAGCAGAGAGGATTATGACAGATCTATATGAAAGTACCTTCGGAACCAATTCAACTGGACATACCATGGCTAAGAAGATCCTACGGACAAGATACTACTGGTCCACTATAGAAGCAGATTGTTATCAACATTCCTGAACTTGTCATAAGTGCCAAATATGTGCTGATAAGGTGCTTGTGCCTCCGGTTCCTTTGATTGTCTTGATGGCTCCTTGGCCCTTTGCAATGTGGAGCATTAACATGATCGGAGAAATCAGACCTACCGCTTCCAATGGGCATCGCTTCATCCTGGTGGCCATTGATTACTTCACAAAGTGGGTTGAAGTTGCCTCCTTTGCTACCGTTACCAAGAATGTTGTAGCTCGATTTATCAAGCATAACCTGATCTGTCAGTATGGTGTGCCAAAGATAATTATCACCGATAATGGTACAAATCTCAATAACACGATGATCACTGAACTTTGTAAGCAATTCAAGATACATCATCATAACTTTTCTCCCTACCGGTCGAAGATGAATGGCGATGTTGAAGCAGCTAATAAGAACATCAAGAAGATTATACAGAAGATGACAGTGACATACAAAGACTGGCATGAGATGTTACCATTCGCTCTTCATGGGTACCGTACCTCAGCACGGACATCGACAAGGGCAACACCCTACTCTCTGGTATATGGAATGGAGGAAATCCTACCCATCGAGGTCCAGATTCCTTCTTTAAGGATTATGAAAGATACGGGTTTGAACGAAGACGACTGGATCCAGACTCGACTTGATCAACTAAATATGATCGACAAGAAGAGACTTACTGTTGTCTGTCATGGATAGATATATCAAAAGCGGATGATCAAGGCTTTCAACAAAAAAGTCAGACGTCAAGAGTATCAAGTCAGAGATCTGGTAATCAAGCGCATCATACTGCCGCAAGGTGATCCCAGGGGGAAATGGACTCCCACCTACGAAGGGCCATTTGTGATTAAAAACATTTTCTCAGGTGGAGCCATGATTCTAACCACCATGGACGGTGATGAACTTCCTCACCCTGTCAATGCAGACATAGTGAAAAGATACTACGCATGATAAAAGACCCGCTAGGTTGACTGGCCTAGGCAAAAATAAGGGCTTCCCGGTGAGCCAAAAGGGTTCGGGAAAAAATAAGGGATGAAAATGAAAAAAAATTGTACACCCGGCAAGTCGAAAACCCTAAAAGGCGGCTTGGGCAACAAAGGGTATCCGGTGGACTGAAAACCAGAAAGGGCAGTCCAGGAAAATGTTAGGGATGAAAAGCGTATCACTATGTCCCATTGGATCACCTTATGATCAGACCTCAGTATCAACTATTAAGCTCGAACGGCACCGATCAATCTAATTAGCTTCGGACAAGTAGCAAAGTGATGAGACGCTCGAAGACATAGGGGAAATAGCAGAATTGGAACCCAATGGGATTGTTGTACATAGTTGTTTTCTTTTTACACAATATTGTATAGCTTCTATTTTTACGGCGGAGTTCTCTTACTAGAGCACCATCCTCTTTGTACAAAAACACCTATTATAGGCCAACTTTGAAAATCAATACAAATCATTTTTACAAAAAAACTATGTGTTTTTTCCTTTTCTGTTTTGTTTTGCAAGAACGTCCAATGATTTATTCTTGACATATGCATCTGAATATGATTGCTGCTCATAAATATTTACATAAGAAACGGAAAGACAATTGCTCATAACTTAAGAAACAGGGGCAAAAACCAGAAATGTCAAAAACCCGACAGTTACTCTGTCCAGCCGGTACCGGGGCAGAGAAAACTTTGAAGCACAATCATCAGTGCATACAACCTTGTAACATCTGTACTCCCCACAGAGTAAAAGAAATCAAGGAATTTGGATATCAGCTCTCCCAAAACAGGAAGTAATCTCCCGAGCCAGGGTCTTCCAGAATCCTGACATCTATATCCCCCAGCCGAATTTCATAATCGTGAGCGGGTCATAAAATTTGTCTCGCAAGCAGAGTCTATTTCTCTGAATACAGAAGTTCAATCCTCAACAGAGCTTATTGCTTCAGCTACGAAAGTTCACCTTCCAAAAGATTCATTCCCCCATAGAGCTATTCTCATACAGAGTCTCTCCATGGTAGAATATTCACAAACAACAAAGAGTAAATCTCCATCACAGTCATTTCCGTTCACCATCCCCAGCGGAAGTAGAAGAACCACAATCCTCTACAACAGTCAGGAAAGCTATACTCTCCAGTAATAGTCAGGGATTTATTTTCCTAGACTCGGACATGTCATAATAGCATTTCATGTTCATGCATCATGGCATGCACATACATATCACATACAGCATAGTCTCATTTATTTTGAGAACATCATCCCACAATGCATTTCATGCATCGCATATAATTAACCCTGTTATCATTTCAGGAAAGAGAATTATCACCAACAATTCCAGCAGTTATACAGGTCACATCTGCAGACAACTAATGGAAACTCAGTTTCCGAAACCAAATGGGTCAACTAATCTACATGATCAAACGAAGTAACCCTACTACCCAGGTTCCTTCTCATAGCCCTATTATCCAGGCTCTCATCCCGAAGTAACCCTACTATCCAGGTTCCTTCTCATAGCCCTACTATCCAGGCTATCATCCCAAAGTAACCTTACTATCCAGGTTCCTTCTCACAGCGCTACTATCCATGCGCTAATTTCGAAGTAACCCTACAACCCAAGTTCCTTCCCATAAGCCCTACTATCCAGGCTCTCATCTCGAAGTAACCCTACTATCCAGGTTCCTTCTCATAGCCCTACTATCCAGGCTTTCATCTCGAAGTAACCCTACGACCCAGGTTCCATCCCATAAGCCCTACTATCCAGGCTCTCATCTCGAAGTAACCCTACTATCCAGGTTCCTTCCCATAGCCCTACTATCTAGGCTTTCATCCGGAAGTAACCCTACTATCCAGGCTTTCATCCCGAAGTAACCCTACTATCCAGGTTCCTTCTCATAGCCCTACTATCCAGGCTCTCATTTCGAAGTAACCCTATGACCTAGGTTCCTTCCCATAAGCCCTACTATCCAGGCTTTCATCTCGAAGTAACCCTACTATCCAGGTTCCTTCTTATAGCCCCACTATCCAGGCTTTCATCTCGAAGTAACCCTATTATCCAGGTTCTTTCTTGTAGCCCTATTATCCAGGCTTTCATCTCGAAGTAACCCTACTATCCAGGTTCCTTCTCGTAGCCCTACTATCTAAGATTTCATCTCGAAGTAACCCTACGATCCAGGTTCCTTCTTGTAGCCCTACTATCCAGGCTTTCATATCGAAGTAACCCTACGATCCAGGTT
Source organism: Vicia faba (assembly GCA_948472305.1). Lineage (NCBI taxonomy): Eukaryota > Viridiplantae > Streptophyta > Magnoliopsida > Fabales > Fabaceae > Vicia > Vicia faba. Next base: position 715,117,040 of record OX451736.1, read on the forward strand.
CCTTCTCATAGCCCTACTATCCAGGCTCTCATTTCGAAGTACCCTATTATCCAGGTTACTTCTCATAGCCCTACTATCCAGGCTCTCATTTCGAAGTAACCCTACTATCCAGGTTCCTTCTCCCGTATCTCTAGACAACAGTTTACAACACTGTAAGACTTGGACCCGACCAAATACGGTCGATTTCACATTTCCCCAGTAAGTTGCTGTGTAGCATGGATCCTAACCATGATATGCAGTGTAATCACACCTCCTCAACCAGGAGTTAATTCCCCAGTAGATTAATGGATAACCAAAGGTCCTATACTCTATTTTCCCAGACGTAAATCAACATTCTCCAGCAAAGTCCTCCTCAGTGGCAGGTACAGGAATTCTTGCAAAGGAATCTCTTATACAACTAATAGATTTTTTTGGATGGCATCTTTAAGACCATCTCCGACGACTCTCTATTTACTTTCAAATGGCATCTGTAATCCCATTCCCAATACCACCGATCAGTATTACTTTATGCGAGTGCAAATTTCTGGGCACTCTATTTCCAATCATCTTCCACCTTCAGATCACTAAAGGAAGACCAGCCAATCTACATCCTCAGGTTTAAGAAGATTGAACAGGGGTAGCTGTTGTACCCCAAAATTTTCCCTCCCATTTTACTCAACATATGTTCATTGAGATCCTCAACTTGCTCAAGGATGCCCAAGAGTTGACCAGACAAACTCTCTCCTAAAGCAATTAACCTCCAACTAGAGTTTCCATCTTCATCAAGATGGGTGAGCTCCAAAGGCCTCATATGCTCTCCATAGTCCTAATATGTTATCAAGACCATCCATGTCAAGTTTCATGCCTTGCACAAGAAGTTTGCTCAGTCAACTGCTCAGATGCTTGAAAATTAATTGTATTAGGTCAAAAGTCAATTGTGGCCCCCATATAGTCAAACTTCAAGATTTTTGGTCAACATCAAAATTTTGAAGTGATATACATCATTTGATCAAGGGTTGATCATGATTCCCCAAGGAATGCTCCTAATTCATCAAAACTTAAAAGTTGCTAAATTAGGGTTTCTCAGGAAATGTCAACCAAACTTTGACCAAGCATAACTTTCTCATACTTTATCAGAAATTTTCTATCCAAGGCTCATTTTGAAGATAATCTAATTCCATACAACTCATCTTCAGCCCTCAAGTTCAAGAAATGCACTCATGAAAATATATGAATTCAGACATTATAGGTCATTCCAAAAAGTCAATAAAAACACCTTTTGGGTCAAAGCTCCTTACAAGAACATGGAAGATCCAATTGAGATGAAACAAGAAGTTTTGTTTAGAGGACATCCTAAGCTTTCTAAAAAGTCTAAGAACACCCTCTTAGGGTCAAAATTGAAGGAGATATGCATTGTAAAAGTTGGCCATTTTTGGAGATTTGTCAAAAGTCAACAATGCCCAAAATTGCATTTTTTGGCAAATGGGCCTAACTTTTTATGCTTGCATCTTACTTCTAGCAATGTCCACGACCCAAACACTCTCTCATATATTATTGACTTTATTTATTTAATTTATTTTGATTTTTATCATTTAAAAGTCAAATTAAATCAAATAAAGGATATAAAATCTGGAAGATTTGTTTTTTTTATTTGATTTTGAATAGAATCTCAATTCATTGATGCTGTCAAACAGAATCAAATCGTGCCAAGGTTGATTGGGATGAGAATGGAATGATTTAGCTTGATTTGGAAAGAAATAATGCAAGGTTGGAATGAAATCAAATCTTGATAATTCTTAAGGATTTGAAGCCTTTTTGTTAACCTAATTCAAAGAGATACATATACAGAACAAATCCCAAGCACAAAAAAAGAGGTGAATCGTGTGAAACGGCCAAGAACAAATTGCATTTTTGTCAAAAAAATCTCAAATCTAATTCCATATTACAGCCATTCTCAAGGAGATTCAAGGCTTGCAATACGTTACTGGACACATCCAGAAGCTGTTCCAATCATTTGCATGCACTAAGATGCCCAAAACTAGCCTCCACATCCCTCACGGTTTGTCATATTTTTTGAATTTGGTTCTGTAAATTTATGCATCATAAATAATTTCTAAGCATGCTTTCTTGTTTACATCATCATTTAGAACGTATTGGTATGGGTAATTAAGAGTTTTAGCGCATGTACTGATAGTTGCCATTATTAGGGTTTGAGGTCGTGTTTTAGGGCTTTGTGATGCAGGTAAAATCAGGGCAAAAGAGGGATTCCATCATACTCGTGAGATCAAAACGAGTTGATATGTATGCTTGGAATTGATTTATCATTCTTGGCATTAATTTTTGAGATTTGTAGGGCTGTATTTATAGTTGGTGTCCGTAGGTAAAAGGTGGATGTCTAAAACAACAGTCCAGGGGTGAAGATGATGACGCGTCTGATAACCACTGGCCGTTTTGAAATTACGCGCGCTTTTGGGCATAAGGCATGATTCTCTATTATATTATTATTTGTTCATTATACTAACATATAAGCAAGCTAGCACAGTTGGTCAGGGGAGGGAAGTATGAAGCCCATGTCTTGGGTTTGATCCCAGGCGTGAGCTTTTGCATTTTTTTCCATTATTTTCACAGGATCCAACGTGCACTACCCAGAAAGCTATCATGCACCCTCCAAATCCAGCCAGTGGATCATCTTCAGATCCAGATCCAACACCCAATGGAGAGAAGTCTATGGTGCACCCTCAGACATGGCCAACACTAGATCCAAACGCATGGTGGGATTGCACAAAGCTGGGCTTGAAAATTCCAATTCATACCCCATGTTCTACTAACATCACTCCAGGCCCAAACTCTTATAATATTAATTCAAATTCCTTTTATAATTAAAATTTAATAGAAAATTAGGTTAATTTAAAAACTCTTTTTTTATATAATTAAAAATAAATAGAAATTAGGTTAATTTGCAATATTAATTACTTTTCTCAAAAAATCCAAAAAATATTCTTTCTTTATTCCCGTCTTAATTCTTCGTACGCGTGTTTATTTATTTATTTATTTCGGATTATTGTAACTGTTTCGAGTTTGTAATAGATTAATTAGGATATTAATTTCCACATCTTTATTTTCAGTCAAATATTTGTGTATCTTCCCAAAAGCCTTGTAATAGCGTACATTTTATTTTCGCACTCTTTAAGTTCTGCAACTATTAACTGCTAGATGTATGGACATTAGGATTGTATACAAATATAAACTAAGAATTAAAAAGTTAGATGACCTTAATTGTGCAAAGATAATTAATTTAAAAAAGCACACTTGCACATGCTCACTCCTAGGGTTTCCCCCACTTGGTTGTCTCAGAAATAATGGTCGTGTCCCTCGAACGTAGGGATACCTTAGCAATGACCCGTAGTTCAAAGTCGTCATAAATATCATAGTCCCTCCTTGTCTCTCGAGTTGCCTACGAGAAATGATCTTATGATAACAGTCCCTTCGAATGCTAAGATATCTTTACATGTTGCCTTCGATGAACATCTCGTCCCTTTCGAATGTCCCTTAAATTCCAACGACAGAGCTACCTACTCCTTAATAGTAGGATAACATTGGCTAAAGGAAAATGAATAGACTTTTTTTCGAGTAGGTAGAAAACTCTTAAGTACTTGCTCAAAACAAAAACTCTTTCACACAAACACTTTTCAAAACAGTTTTCAAAACAACTTCGTCACACTCTTGAAGACAGATACAAGGGCTATCACGAAGTAAACAAAACTTTTCAAAACAAGCACACACAAGCAATTTAAAAAAATGAGCAAGTACCTAAGAGCCCGTGGAAAACCATGGATAGAAAGGGTGCTAACACCTTCCCTTTCTATAATCTACCCACCGTACTCAAAAACATCTCGAAAAATGTTTTTTCTATTCTTTTTCCTTTTCCTTTGTTGGATGAAATAAAAGTCGATGGTGACTCTTGCTTACCGCAACATTTGCGAACAAAAAACGCAAACTAGTATAATAGTCGGTTCTGCCACCGTATCACAAATATACCTATTTTAGATCAGTTTCCTTTCACCGGTTTAGAAGAAGCTCCAAAGATAGAGGTCATCGCAGCAGCTTTACACCTGAAATGGTCCGTCGTTGTATCTAACTGGGAAATAAGAAGCGAAGTTAAGGGTTTTCTAGCCAAGTTCTTAATAGAGAAGGCTCGGCTGTTATGGGATGATTTGGACTTTCAGGATTTTGAGGAGGCCTTGGCCCTTATCATCTATGGGTTAGTATTGTTCCCTAATACGGACTTTCTCATAGATGTGAATGCTATCAAGGTCTTCTTTTTTCGCAACCCTGTGCCGAATTTACTCGGAGACATCTTACATACCTTTCACACCCACACCACCAAGAAAAGAGGGATTCTTATGTTTTGTGTGCCATTACTTTCGAGGTGTTTTATTTCTCACCTCCCTAAGACAATACTAAAGAATGAAGAAGGTTTGGGCTGGTCGTAAGGGATAATGTCACTTTCTCACACAGATATCCTTTGGTATTCCCGATCTATGGGAGATATTTCTATTATTGACCGCTGCGGGGAATTCCCTAATGTTCCACTACTTGGAATTAGGGGAGGCATAACTTATAATCCTTCTTTGGCTCTGACAATTTGGTTACGCTCGAAGGGATGGTCCTCACGAGATGCTTATCCAGGGCATTATGTTTAATTATGAAGATGATGTTCAAGGGTATCGTCAGAGGTTCATACGAACTTAGGGCATGGTAAACAGATTTGACGTCAAAACTTTGGGGCCGAAGACTTCCATTCCTATGGAACCTTATCTCCAATGGGTACAAGCTCGTGCTCAGAAACTTATGATTCCATATGTATCAATCTTACCAGTGATTGTGGAGCCCATTACTGAAGGGGATATTCCCTATACGGTTCTTCATCCTGATATGCCCACTGATCTTGAAGAATTACAGAGGTCTTGGATTCAGCTGAAGAAGGAGCGAGATACTTATAAGGACCGGTTCTATGCCCAGGAGAAGAAAGTTTTATATCTCACGAAGAAAATACATGAAGAAAGAAGCCTTAATGTCTATCTCGGCGCAAAAAGAAAGCGCCCATGGGAAACTTGACGCTGTTTTAATTTTTTTTAACCTTCAATTGAAACGCCTAAAAGGAAATTGTATTATGAATTCTACTAATAAAATCTTTGTTTCATTTTGGTTCGCAAATTTAAATTTCCCAAAATCCTTGAAATCATTACATACACATGCCACACATATCAATGCATAAACAGGTTTCATAACAGGTTTCTCATCTTCTTCGCTGTTTATTTCAGCAAGAAATGACTCTCGAAAAAACTATGAAAGACTTACAGACCTAGAACGCACAATTCCAACAGATGATCATGGTTCTAGCCAAAGGGCAGGAGGAACTTAAAGCCTTGATTGTTAAAGACAAGGCTAAGAAGCCAAGAAGGACAACTGGTGTGGTAAATCTGGAAGAAGATTCAAGGGACCGTTAAAACAAATGGTTGATCTGACCTCTTCATCCAAGGAAGGAGAGAACCAAGAGGGAGAGATAAGATAGGAAGACTTTAGTCCGGAGGAATCTGATAATGACACTGATTACAATGAAGAGAAGTATCCTCTGGCTGATGAAAAGTACAAACAACTGGAAGAGTGTCTGAGCGTAATAGAGATTCAGAAAGTGCCCGAGCTGGACTTTAAAGAGATGGGTTTGGTGTTTGGGATTATTATTCTGCCAAAGTTCAAGGCACCCGTGTTTGCTAAGTACGATGGGGTTTCGTGTCCCAATATGCACCTCTTATCTTATATGAGGAAGATTTATCTTTACACTGCTGACAGAGACTTGTGGGTCCATTTCTTTAAGGATAATATATCCGGAACTCAGCTAGATTGGTTCTATCAACTAGAGAGGGCCAACATCCATAATTGAGAAGACTTGGCTGCATATTTTTATAAGCAGTATCAGTATAATGCAGACCTTGCTCCCACCTGTACTCAACTCCAGAGTTTGGCTATGGGTTCGAGCGAGGGTTTCAAAGACTACGCTCAGAAGTGGAGGGACTTAGCAGGAAGAGTCCATCCTCCCCTTTCTGATAGGGAGCTGGTGGATATGTTTCTGGGTACCCTATCTGGTCCATTATTTAATCACCTAATTGGAAGTTCCTCGGTTGGCTTCACTCAATTAATATTGATAGGGGAGAGAGTGGAAGCTGGGATTAAGAATGGGAAGATCCAAAAGGACGCATCCTCCAGTGCCGTGAGAAAACCATTCGCTGGGAAGAAAGAGGTTAGTGTTGTGCACCATCAATGAAGTCATGACAGAACTGAACACCATCCAACAATAGGGGTTTTCGTGATTCCTAAGCCCGCACCCACTTAATAGAGGAATAATCAGAAGAGAACAGAAAGTCCGGTAAGACAATTCACCCGGATAAATATGACTCTAGCCCAAGTTTTACCCCATTTGTTGAGGTCCAATCTAGTAACCTTGCGGGAAGCGCCGAAGAATCTCAACACTACCTCTCCCTGCTACAATCCAAATGCCCGTTGTGCTTATCATTCGGAAAGTCCAGGTCATGATAAAAATGACTGCTGGGCTTTGAAAAACAAAGTACAAGACCTTCTTAAGGCAAAGGAAATTGAGTTTGACGCCCCTAAGATGCCAAATGTTATCACTGCTTCTATGCCCAAGCACGGCCGTGGTGTTAACGCCATTGAAGATGATATGTTTGTTACTACTATTGAAGAGCTTGTTACTCCACTTATGGCTATTAAGTGGAACTTGTTGAAGGACGGTTTATTTCTGGGTTCTGGCGAAGGTTTCCACTTCTGTTTATCTCTACCGACTGGTTATCATTTGTTGAAGGAAGGTGTTCAGCGCCTGATGGATGTTGGAGAGATTTTATTTGAGAAGACTCTCGTTCCAACCATTATGTGCAAGGATATTTCAATAATAACAATTTCCGCCAATCCTCCCAGGGTCTCCACCAAAAGACCCATCATGATTACATCTGTTCCGAAGATTACTCCGCTGATAATCACTGCCCCAGGGCCAATCCCATACTCCTCTGATAAAAATGTACCTTGGAACTATGGGGGTGACGTCTACTACCACGATGTCAAGCAAGATTGGCTAGCTGATGAAGACCAGGTCTCTGAGAATGCTGATCCCGACATTGTCAACATTGTTGGAACCAGCAAAATAACCAGAAGTGGAAGAGTGTTCTCCCCTGAGATTTCTCCTCCGAAAGTTGTTACTGGTCCTGTGATTATTCCTACTTTTGTTCCTACTACTACTACAATTCCTTTGATTACTCCTGCTGACACCCCTATCACCGAGTCGACCAAGACACGGGGTAAAGACATATTGATTGAGCCTGTCCATACGAAGGCGTAGTCAATATCTATTCCAGAGGTTTCCAAGAAGGAGATGGAATAAATTCTGAAAATTATCAAGAAAAGCGACTACAATATGGTCGAACAGCTGGGGCAGACCCCTTCAAACATATCTATGCTAGCCTTGTTGTTGTGCTCCGAAGCTCATGCGAAGGCTTTGGTGAAGTTTCTGAAAACTGCCCATGTGCCCCAGGAAACTTTTGTTGACCAATTTGAAGATTGTGTGGCTAGTTTGACGGTCGATAACGGTTAGGGTTTTTCTGATTCCGATTTGACCCCTAGAGGGAGGAAGCACAATGATTTGTTGCATGTCTCTGTCGAATGCAAGGGCACCACTTTGGCCCATGTCCTTGTAGATACTGGTTCGTCGTTAAATATGCTGCCTAAGAACACCCTGGATAGACTAGACTGTGAAGGTTTGACTTTGAAGCCAAGTAATATTGTAGTGAGGGCTTTTGACAGATCAAAGAGAATGGTGCATGGGGAGGTAGACATCCCCATCAAGGTTGGTTCTCAGACTTTTGGATCTACCTTCTACGTGATGGATATCAGGCCATCTTATTCTTGTTTGTTGGGACGCCCTTAGATACATGGGGCTGGAGCAGTTATGTCCACTCTGCATCAGATGATGAAATACCCGGTCAAAGGGAGAATTGTCATTGTACGCGGCGAAGAGGAATACATGGTCATTCACCTGAATTCCTTAAGATATATGGAAATGGAGGGTGAGTTCGTTGAGACTCCATGCAAGAATTTCAAAGAGGTACCTCAGACTCTGGCCACAACTGAAATTGTTACCAACATGTCGAAGATCACCAGACCTCCCTTGAAGATGGCCTCTCTCAAGGATGCAAAAGTGGTTATTGAAGAAGGTGGGTCTACCATCTAGCATCAACTCCCTGATATTCCGCACAAGTCTGATAAATTTGAATTGGGTTTCTCCTCAGGGGTTCAAAGGGTTGTTCGACGTGCTCGTGCTGGAAAACCTCCCCTACGCATCAATAATCATGGGGTCAATGTTGTAGAAGACGGAGACGATGACAATGACATGGATAGCTGGATCTTCCTTACTACCAACGGTGGACCTAATAACTGGACAGAAAAGGATTTTTTACCTATTACTTTTATTCAGAAGTAATTGTCTTTCTTGTTTTTATGGATATGTAATAAACAATATAACTTTATGGCCATGTGTCTTACCCGGGGCACATCGGTTTATTTGTGAGGGTTATCATGTTTCACTTTCATATGGCATTAATAAAGAATTGGACGTTTATGCATATAAATTTTGTGCTCTCTGTTTTTCTTTCCTATTTTTTTACTTTGCATATACAGCTATGCTCTTACACACACTCACGTATCAAAATGCAGATCCATATCCACTCTGGATCCCATCGATAATAGTTCTGCTATTGCCAGTTATAACTTCGAAAATCCGATCAACCAAGCTGAGGACGAAGGTGAGGAAGATTGTGAGGTACCTGGAGAACATTCTAGATTGTTACAGTAGGAAGAGAGGGCTATACATCCTCATGAAGATCCAGTTGAGACAATAAATTTGGGCACAGAGGTAGACAGAAAAGAAGTCAAGATCGGCACAAACCTGGAGCTTAATGTCAAACAGTGGTTGATACAAATGTTGCATGACTATGTCGAGATCCTTGCCTGGTCATATGAAGACATGCCAGGACTGGATACAAATATTGTGCTTCACCAACTGCCAACTAAAGAAGATTGACCTCCGGTAAAGCAGAAGGTTTGTCGCATGTGCCCTGAAATGTCAGAGAAGATCAAAGCAGAGGTTATGAAGAAATTCAACATTGGGTTCTTAGCTGTCACCTCTTATCCCCAATGGGTTGCCAACGTAGTTCTGGTGCCTAAAAAAGATGGTAAGGTATGGATGTGTGTGCACTACAGAGATCTGAACAGGGCAAGCCCCAAAGATGACTTTCCGCTCCCCCACATTGACGTCCTGGTTGACAATACCGTGCATCACAAGATCTTATCCTTCATGGATGGTTTCTCTGGTTACAATCAGATCAAGATGGCACCCGAAGATATGGAGAAGACAACCTTCTTCACTCAATGGGGAACGTTCTGCTACAAAGTGATGTCGTTTGGATTAAAGAATGCCGGGGAAACCTATCAGCGAGCCATGGTCGCCTTATTTCATGACATGATTCACCATGAGATAGAGGTATACATGGATGACATGATAACTAAGTCTCAAACTGAAGAAGAGAACCTTGATCATCTACAAAAGTTGTTTGATAGGTTGAAGACATACAAGCTAAGGTTGAATCCGAACAAGTGCACCTTCGGGGTAAGGTCTGGTAAATTTCTAGGTTTCATTTTCAGTGACAAGGGAATTCAGGTAGACCTTGAAAAAGTAAAGGCTATACAAGAGATGCCGTCTCCTTGCACTGAGAGGGAGGTCAGAGGATTTTTGGGACGCCTAAACTACATTGCCAGGTTCATTTCCCATTTAACTGCTACTTGTGAGCCAATCTTCAAACTCTTGAAGAAATATCAAGTGGTAAAATGGAATGATGAATGCCAGACTTCCTTTGAAAGAATCAAGGAATACCTTCAAGAACCACCAATTCGGATGCCTCTGATTGAAGGAAAACCTTTGATAATGTACTTAACAGTGTTAGACAATTCAATGGGGTATGTGCTGGGGCAGCATGACGAGTCCGGTCGAAAAGAGCACGCAATATAATACCTTAGCAAAAAGTTTACCGACTCTGAGACAAGATACTCACTTCTCGAGAAAACTTGTTGTGCTTTGGCATGGGCTGCTCGCCGACTGAGACAGTATATGTTGACCCACACTACTTTTCTAATATCTAAGATGGATCCAATCAAGTACATCTTCGAGAAGCCTGCTCTCTCCAGAAGAATAGCGAGATGGAAGATGATCTTAACCGAATACGATATCCAATACACAACCCAAAAGGTAATCAAGGGAAGTTTATTAGCTGATCATTTGGCTCATCGGGCCGTGGATGACTACCGGTCCATGAATTGAGTTCCCAATGAGAATATTATGCTAATGACTGACTATGAAGAACCTGGACCAGATGAAGGAACTGAAGAAGGATCTCGATGGACTATGGTTTTCAATGGAGCTTCGAACGCACTCGGTAATGGCATTGGTGTTGTAATCATATCCCCCGAGGGCTGTCATACTCCTTTCACCGCCCGACTATGCTTCAACTGTACCAACAACATGGCGGAAAATGAAGCATGCATCATGGGTCTTGAAGCTGCTATTGACCTTAGGATCAAGTTCTTGAGCATTTTCGAGGATTCAGCCTTGGTGATAAGTCAAATCAAAGGAGAGTGGGATACGAAGCACCTGAATCTCATCCTGTACAAAGAACATGTGCTGTCAGTACTTCCACACTTTTAAGAGGTCACCTTTGAACATTTTCCACAACAGGAGAATCAGTTAGCGGATGCGCTAGCTACAGTGTCTTATATGTTCAAGGTCGGGTGGGACAACGAGGCTCCTCGGATCACTATTGAGAGGTTGAACGAACCAGCATACTGCTATGAGATCGACACTGAAGGAGTAGCAGACAAACCTTGGTTTCATGAAGTGAAAAGGTATCTCGAGGCTCAAGAGTATCCTGAGGGGGCATCTGTCAATGATAAGAAGTTTCTGAGAAGGTTCGCTGTGAAGTTCTTCCTCAGTAATGTAATCCTCTACAAGCGCAACCATGACTCTACTTTACTTCGGTGTGTAGACAAGAGTGAAGCAGAGAGGATTATGACAGATCTGCACGAAGGTACCTTCGGAACCCATTCGAGTGGACATACCATGGCTAAAAAGACCCTACGGGAAGGATACTATTGGTCCACTATGGAAGCGGACTGCTATCAGCATTCCTGAACTTGTCACAAATGCCAAATCTATGTTGATAAGGTGCATGTACCTCCGGTTACTTTGAACGTCCTAACGGCTCCTTGGACCTTTGCAATATGGGCCATTGAAATGATTGGAGAGATTAGACCTACGGCTTCTAATGGGCACCGCTTCATCCTGGTGGCCATTTGATTATTTCACGAAGTGGGTGGAAGCTGCCTCGTTTGCTACTATTACCAAGAACGTTGTGGCGCGGTTTATCAAGCATAACCTGATCTGTCGGTATGGTGTGCTAGAGAGAATCATCACTGACAATGGTACGAATCTCAACAACATGATGATCACCAAACACTATAAACAGTTTAAGATCCAGCACCATAATTCTTACCCTTACCGGCCAAAGATGAATGGTGTTGTGGAGGCTGCTAACAAGAACATTAAGAAGATCATACAGAAGATGATGGTGACATACAAAGACTGGAACGAGATGTTACCATTTGCTCTTCATGGTTATCGCACCTTAGCACGAACATCGACAGGGGAAACACCCTACTCTCTGGTATATGGTATGGAGGTTGTATTGCCTATTGAAGTAAAGATCCCTTCTCTGAGAATCATGAAGGATGAAGGTCTGAATGAAGATGACTGGATCCAGACTCGACTTGATCAAATGAATCTGATTGATGAAAAGAGACTTACTGTTGTCTGTCATGGTCAAATGTATCAAAAACGGATGATTAAGGCTTTTAACAAAAAGGTCAGACGCCAAGTATATCAAGTCGGGGATCTAGTGATCAAGCGCATCATACTTCCGCAAGGTGATCCCATGGGAAAATGGACTCCCACATATGAAGGATCATTTGTGATCAAAAGCATATTTTCTGGTGGATCCATGATTCTGACCACCATGGACGATGACGACCTTCCTCACCCTATCAATGAGGACATAGTGAAAAGATACTACGCATAAATAAGACCCGCTAGGTTGACTGGCCTAGGCAAAAATAAGGGCTTCCCGGCGAACCAAAAGGGTTTGGGCAAAAATTAGGGATGAAAACAAAAATATTTGTACATGCAGCAAGTCGAAAAACTTAAAAGGCAGCTTGGGCAAGAAAGGGTATCCCGGTGGACTAAAAACCCGAAAGGGCGGTCCAGGGAAAAATTAGGGATTTAAAGCGTATCACTATGTCCCATTGGATCACCTTACGACCAGACTTCAGCATCAGCTATCAAGCTCAAAATGGCACCGATCAATCCAGTCAGCTTCAGACAAGTAGCAAAGTGATGAGATGCTCGAAGACATAGCGACAATAGCAGAATTGAAACTCAATGGGGATTATTACACATATCCATTTCTTTCTCTTCGTACACAATATTGTATAGCTTTCATTTTCACGGCGGCGTTCTCTTACAAGAGTGTCAGCCTCTTTGTACAAAAAACGCCTTTTATAGGCCAACTTCAAAATCAATACAAGTCATTTCTACACAAAAACTATTTGTTTTTCTCTTTTTGTTTTATTTTGCAAAAAACGTCCAATGATTTATTCTTGACATATGCATTTAAATATGATTGCTATTCACAAATATTTGCATAATAAACAGAAGGACAGTTGCTCATGACTTAAGAAACGGGGCAAAATCTATAAAAAAAAAACAATTTATAATTCCGACAGTTAATCCTTCCAGCAGGTATAGGGGCAGAGACAGCCTTGAAAATAAGTCACCTTTACATGAACCTCTGTGACATATACATCCCCCACTGAGTAGAGGCAACCAAAAGCTTTGACATTGGCTTCCCCAAATAGGAGATACTTTCCCCAACAAAGTTCCTTCAGAGAGCCGATATCTATATCCCCCAGCCGAATTGTATAATCGCAAGCGGTTTATAAAATTTTCTCTCGAGCAGAGTTTATTTCTCTGAATACAGAAGCTTAATCCCCAACAGAGTTTATTTCTCCAGCTACGGAAGTTCATCCCCCAACGAAGTTTATTTCTCCGAATCAGCAAAATCTTCCAGCAAAGCATCTCCTCTCTCAAACATAGTTATTCCCCTACAAAGTTATTCTCGGGTAGAGTCTCTCCCTGACAGAATATTCGCAAACAGAAAGGAGTAAATTCCCAGCATAATCATCTCCATTCACCATCCCCGATGGAAATGACGAACTCAACTTCCCAATACCCTTCAGCAGCAGTCTAGAATTTATTTTCCTTGACTAAGAAACACCGCAATAGCATCCCGTATTCATACATCATGGCATGCACATACATAATGTATACAGTACAACCTCATTTAGTTTAAGAACATCATCACAATGCATTTCATACATCATGACATTGCATACGACTAACTCTTTACCTTTCAGGGAAAAGATCAAATCAACAAGCTACATCTAACAAAGGGCTATTCCAGGATTTTCCTTAGAAAGAAATTCCAAGATTTTCCCTGGGTCAGACAGGTTGACACTAAGATCTCTCTAATTACTATGCCAGTGGAAGATATACCAAGACTTTCGTCTGGGTCAGTTGAATCGCTACTAAGATTCTTCTGATTACTATGCTAGTTAAAGTTAACCCAAGATCTCTCTGCTTACTATGCTGGTAGAAGAGACTCCAAGACTTTCGTCTAGGTCGGTTGAATCGCTACTAAGATTCTCCTGATTAATATGCCAGTCAAAGTTATCCTAAGATCTCTCTGCTTACTATGCCGGTAGAAGAGACTCCAAGACTTTCGTCTGGGTCAGTTGAATCACTACTAAGATTCTCCTGATTAATATGCCTGTCAAAGTTATCCCAAGATCTCTCTACTTACAATGCTGGTGGAAGAGATTCCAAGACTTTCATCTGGGTCAGTTGAGTCGCTACTAATATTCTCCTGCTTACTATGCCAGTCAAAGTTAACCTAATAATTTCTCTGGATCATCCAGATCTACATTAAGATCTCTCTAATTATTATGCCAGTGGAAGATGTACCAAGACTCTCGTCTGGGTCAGTTGAATCGCTACTAAGATCCTCCTGATTATTATGATAGTCAGAGTTAATTCAAGGCCTTTCCCAGGTTTAGTCAAATCGAGACTAAGATTTCTATCCCAGTTGAAGATAACTTGAGACCTTTCTCTTGTTCGGTCAAATCAATACTAAGATTTCTATTCCAGTTAAAGAAGCTATGAAGCCCAGAAACTTATCGGATAATAGTCAATCAACAATTCAAGACACTGTGAAGCCCGGATCCTGACCGGATAATAGTTTAATCTCATTTCCCCAATAAGTCGTTGTGAAGCCTGGAATACGACCAGATAGTAGTCAGCCTTATCATCCTTAGCAAGTCACTATGAAGCCTGGATCCTGACCAGATAGCAGTTCACTTCCGTATCTTCAATCAAGTGATGAATCCCTAGTAGAGTAATGGACAACTGAAGCTCCTGAGCTCTATTTCCTCAAGACAGAGACAAACATTCCTTAGCGAAGTCCTCTCTAACAACAGGAACAAGAATTCCCACAAAGGAATATCTCATGAAATCATCATTGTTCTGGATGGCATCTTTAAGCCCATCCCCGACGAATCTCCATCATATTCTCTGGATGGCATCTTTAAGCCCATCTCTGATGATCTTCCATCATCTTCTCCAAATGGCATCTGTAATCCCATTCCCGGCGTCATCAACCATCAGTATTACTTCATGCGAGTGCAAATTTCTAGGCACTCTAGTGTTCAATCACCTTCCACCCTCAGATCACAAAAGGCGGACAAGCCAATCTAAATCCTCAGGTTTAAGAAGATTGAACAGGGGAAGTTGTTGTACCCCAAAATTTTCCCTCCCATTTTCACACAAGACATACTCCTAGAGATCCTCAATTGCTCAAGTTGACTAAGGATTGACCAGGTAAATCCTTCTCTTAAGACAATAAGCCTCAAACTAGGGTTTCAATTTTAAGCAAGATGGTTGAGTTCCAAGGGTCCCAAATGGTTTCCATTATCCTAAAATGTCCTCAAGATCATCCATGCCAAGTTTCATGCCTTGCACAACAAGTTTGCTCAATCAACTGCTCAAATGCCTGAAAATCAATTGTATTAGGTCAAAAGTCAATTGTGACCCAAATACAGTCAAACTTCAAGATTTTTGGTCAACATCAAAATTTTGAAGTAATCTCCATCATTTGATCAAGGGTTGATCATGATTCCTCAAGAAATGCTACTAACTCATCAAAAGTCAAAAATGGCAAATTAGGGTTTCTATAGGAAAAGTCAACCAAACTTTGACCAGGCATAACATTCTCATACTTTATCCGAAATTTTCCAACCAAGGCTCATTTTGAAGAGAATCTAATTCCCTACAACTTCTCTTCAGCCCTCAAGGTCAAGAAATGCCTCAATCATAAGATGCAAGTTCATACATTATAGGTCATTTCAAAAAGTCAACAAAAACACCTTTTGGGTCAAAGCATCTTACATGAACATGGAAGATCCAATTAAGATGAAACTAAAATTTTTGTTTATAGGAAATCCTAAGCTTTCTAAAAAGTGCAAGAACACCCTCTTAGGGTTAAAAATGAGAGAGATATGCATTGCTAAAGTTGACCAAATTTGGGAAATGTGCATGAAGTCAACATTGATCAAAATTGTTTTTCTTCCAAATGGGCCCAGGTTTTCTTGTTTGAAACTTGTTCCTAAGATGACCCACGACCCCTGAGCTTGTCCACTTATTATTTTATTATTTTTATTATTTGTTTAGATTTTTTATTCATTAAAATAAAAATAAATTATTTAAAATAATGGAATAATAAAATAAAATCAAAGATTGGATTTTATAAGCACATTATGGATCCATGATCGGCTGAAAAATCATGTAATTCGTGCAAGGGATAATTGGATTAGAAAAGATCACGATTTGGCCTATTTTAGAAATAAAGTATACAAGGCACAAATCAAATCTTTTCTCATCAATTTGCAAATATTCAACTCAATTTTATTGACCTAATTTCTTCTACTATATATGCATAACAAACCCTGATGATAAAAACAAGGATTGGCCGTGTGAATTGGGAGAATAAAACTCAAATTTTTGACAAGAAAGTGGTGGTCGGATTTTTGTCCACAAGGAGATTCAAAGCATCCTGAGGTTTGCAGTCGATTGATGGAGGTGCCCTGAAGCTAGTTGCATCACTCCCAAATGACAAAGCTCCAAGAATCATCACCTACATCATCATGGTTTGCTACATTTTTTTCAAATTCGTATTCATGCATTCTTGCATTATTAATCTATTTTGATTGCATATTTGTGTTTGTATGGATGCATAGAAAGTTTATGTATAGTTGAATTCGTGTTTAGATGCAGGATGCGTGATATGCCATTGCTAGGGTTTTAAGGTCCCAAATTGGGAATTCTATACACAGGCCAAAATGGGCTATGATAAGGACGCCATCACGTTTAGGGACTATTTTCGAGTGGAAACCTGTTTTTGGTTTGGATTTATTGTGTATATGTGATGTTTTGAGCTTGGCAGGTGCTATGGTGACGGCAAAAAACCGTCACTATAAATTGCTACCCTAAAAAGATAGTCCTTTGGGGAAGACGATTGCATGTCAAAGCCTGAGTCGGAAGTTTTAACTTGGCGCGCGTTTTGTTCCTGTTACTAATCATTATTAAATATAATATATCATTCTTATTTTATACAACAAGTGAAGTGTTGGCTCAGTGGTAAGGAGGAAGGGTCATAAGGCGTTGTGTGTGGGAGGTCAACCCCTGCCTCCAGAATTTTCTATTTTCTCTCAATTTCTTGCAGATTTGAATGCATCACTACCCCAGGCGTGCATCATACACTCTCACGCTCAGCCATATGATCACCCATTCATCCAGATCCAGCGCTTGGAGGCGCATCCCCATGATGGACCTCTAGAATCCCAACAACACTGGATCCAACGCTTAAAAAAGGGCCAATCAGACCTGGGCTTGGCAGAATTCAGCATGTCACCCTCCATTTGGGATCATACCCCCTTAGGGCCATTTCTTTTCAGCTCTTCTATTATTATTTTTATTTAATTTCTTTTTTGTTCTAATTATTTCAAAACAAATCAATATTTTTATTAAAATCACAAAAATAAAAATAAAATCACAAAAAATAGGATTTAGTCTTTATTTTTAAAAAATTAATTCTTTGCAAATTAATTATTTTAATTAACTTTAATTTTTGTCTCATTAATTAAAATTAATTAGAAAAAAAATTAGGTTTAAACTTCAAATTTTTTTCATAAAATCCCAAAAAAAAATTAACAATCAAATTAGACTTCTAGGGCTTTCGAACTTTTATCCAGTTAATTCTCGCGCATAATTACTTTTGCCATACGATTATTTTTCATTATTGATGTAATTGCGTCCGGTTTGTAATAGTTTAATTAGGGTTTTAATTCCGCATTTTTACTTTTCAGTCACTAATTATGTAATTGCACCAAAGCCTTGTGATAGTTAGGAATTTTATCTTTCCTCCATTTATCTTCCCGCATGATAAACTGCTTAGATGAATGTTTAATAGGGTTGCATGAAAGATAATGATTAATTGAACCTAGATAACCCTAATTACGCAAGATAAGATATGTCTAAAAAAGCACACTTTTGCACACTTGCACCCCTAGGGTATTACCTCACTTGGTTTCCTTCGGAAAAATGGTCATGTCCCTCGAGCATAGGGATACTCTTAGAAAAGACCCTCGGTTTAAAATCATCATAAAGATCATAGTCCCTAAAATGTCCCTCGAGTTGCCTGCGAGAAATGATCTTATGATGATAGTCCCTTTGAAATGCTAAGGTATCCTTACATGTTGCCTTCAATGACCGTATGTCCCTTTCGATAGTCCCTCATACATCCAACGGCTAGGGTTACCTACTCACTAATAGTAGGATAACACAGTCTAAAGGAAAGGAGGAGAAGAACAGTCTTTTTTCGAGTAGGTAGATAATTGTTAGGTACTTGGTCAAATAAATTTTCACACCACACTTTCAAACATACTTTTCAAACAAAAGTTTTCAAAACGCTTTATCACACTCTTGAGGACTGATACAAGAGTTGCCATTAAGTGAATCGCCGCACTAAGGCATTTTCAAAGTTTTTCAAAACACACAAACACAAGCAATTTTAGAAAATGAGCAAGTACCTAAGATCCCATGGAAAAACATGGATGGAAAGGGTGTTAACACCTTCCCTTTCCATAATCTACCCCCGTACTCAGAAATCTCGAAAAAAAGGTCTTTTTATGTTCTTTTCTCCCTTTCTTTATTGGATAAAAGAAAAGTCGGTGGCAACTCTTGCTTACCGCGACATTTGCGAACAAAAAACACAAACCAGTATTAACGGACGGTTTTGCCACCGTATCACACCTACAATCCCACCGGTGAGGTAAGGAGTTTTGTTTTGAATTTGAATTTTCATGTTCTTTTAACATGATCTCTCTATCCAAATGTGTTTGTTATATCATGTAGAACAGGTTGACACGATCACATGTGAGGTTAAACGTCCTCTGCGATAAATGGCATCTTTAGGATTTTGAGGGACAAGTTGCTTGTATCCCTGTAAACACTGGGTTTCAGGCCAAACTATCTCCATGGTTGAATTTGCAGCATATGATTTAGGGGGGGTAGGTCCAAGGATTTGAGTTGTTGTTTTTGTTTTGCAAGTTTTTAATAAAACACATCATCGGTGAAGATGGTGTTTCCCCTCTATTTATGGGGGCCTAAACAGTCAGGGGCTTGCATGGCTCCCCTACATTCCCTGATTCAAAAACTCAGGGTCCCACCGCATGCGTTTCTTTTGTTTGACTGAAATTATTTTTCATTTCAAAATATAATGTTTTTTGTTTGATTTACATACCAGATGTAATGGCCGCCCCATCGGTAAGCGTGTGTGTGTTAAGGTGTTAGGGTCCCAGGGCATGGGTTCGATCTCTTCCCCTGGCGTGTTATTTTTCAATATTTTTCTATTTCAGTTCCAATGTCAAGCAGATCCATGCGCGCACCGTGCATCCTCATGCCATGACCTTCAAATCTCATAATTCCAGATCCAACGCTTCAGATGGACATGACCATGATGTACCTCTTTAAATCTTTCTCATTGGATCTCACGCAGGCGCTTGGACTCCTTGATATGGGCCTATAAGTTTTTTCTTTTATCATCCCCCATTTTACTTGTTTCAGGAGGCCCATATCTTTTTTGTTTTAATTTTTTTCTTTTTCAATTAATTTGATTTAATCAACAAAAAATTAAAAAATCACTAAAATTGGATTTAGGTTTAGATTAATTAATTTAATTTTTGATAAATAAAAATTGATTTAATTTAATCATATTTTGATTTTATTTTATTAATTAATTTGTAAAACTAATTAGAATTAGGTTTTATCATTTCACACTAGAAAACATTTTTCTAAACAAAACACCAAAAATATTTTCCTAAATGCTTAGAATTTTTTTTTTATTTTAATATCTTTCCCTTTTTTACAATCTCCGCACGCTTATTTATTTTCTCATTGTTATAGTTATGCAACTGATAAAGGATGCAATAGATAAATTAGGGTTTACTTTTCTTTTTCCCCATTTTATGGTTTATAACGCCATCCTCGAAGCTCTGTAATAGTCTAGATTTATTTCTCCGTAATTTACTGCTTTCCTTATTATTTCTAGTTTAATAAGATTGTATGGCAAAGACTAAAAGTAAACGCTAGATAACCATAAATCCAAAACAAAATAACTGAAACACAACACACTTTGCACATGCGCACCTCTAGGGTGACCCTCACTTGTTACCTCGGATAAAAAATATTCATGTCCCTTGAACGTGGGATGCTTTAGCAAAGACCCTTCGGTTAAAAAGATAACAGTTCCTCGATGACCCTTCGATGCTGCCTCGGGAAATGATCTTATTCCCTTACGACAATTGTTAAAGTGTCTTATGAGTTTCCTATGTAACTGTATGATGACCCACGTTTGTCCCTCAAACATCCAACGATAGGGCTTCCTACTAACTAATTGTAGGATAACACTATCTAAAGGAGGAGGGAAAGAACAAAAGACTTTTGAGTAGGTAGATAGCTCGTAGTCGCTTGCTCACAAACGAAAAAAATTTTCACACAAAAACACTTCTTTTATAAAATATTTTCAAAACAAACACTTTGTATGGGTTCTCAACGATACGAGAATCATTACAAAGTTTGCCAAACTTAGGCACTTTTCAAAATATTTCCAAACACGAACATATAAGGAATTTTTAAAGTGAGCTAGCGATTAAGAGCCTGTAGATAACTACGGATAGAAAGGGTGCTAACACCTTCCCTTTTCATAACCTACCCCTCTTACTCAGAAAAATTCTCAAAGTTCTTTCCAGTTCTTTTTACCCTTTTCTTTCTTGGATAAATGAAAAGTCAGTGGTGACTCTTTCTATCCGCAACATTTGCGATAAAATGCAAAACCAAAAAGTCAGTTCTTCCACCGTATTACAGAGTTGGAGACTCTGCTGGGGATAACTAAAAGTGGGGTTACCTTAGAGCTATATCACATTTAAAATGCTTTACTTGCTTCATTTTCATGCTTTACATTTCAGGGTTTTTGCTCGGGTTTATTTTTGTAAAGATCTTGTACCCAGATCTGAGGCATTTTAGGTAAGTAGCAATAGATCGTGAAAATTATACGGCTGTTGTACCCCAAAATTTTCCCTCCCATTCTTCTTAAGACATGCTCATTTAGGTACCCAATTTCTCAAGGTTGACCAGACAAATTCTTCTCCTAAGCAATGGATTTCCATCTAGGGTTTCATTTCTCACAAAGAATTTTTGTTTGCAAAAGCTTCAAATGATTTCCATGGCACCCTATACGCCTCAGCATAATGACATAACTGAAAGAAAGAATAGAAGTGTACTGAACTTGACGAGATGTAAGTTGAAAGATAAACAATTTCCTAAGAGATTCTGGGTCGAAGCAGCTTCGACAATAATATACACTCTGATTAGATGCCCAATGAAGTCGTGTTAGCTTAGAATTTTGATTACATAAGTTTTAAATCATTGAAACTATGATCAAAGAAAGAATAGCTCAAAAGAAATTGTAAGGAGGCTTTTATGAAGTCTTCGATTGATGAAGAGATAGTAAAGAGCTTCAAAGGATTCGTTTTTGAACTATTGAAATATAAGCTATTTGAAGCATTACAAGGGAAGACATTTCGACTATCATGTTAATTGAATTGGCGCTTCGAAAAGAAGAAGATTTGGATTTCAAAAGCTTTGAAGAAACACGTGGAAGTCTAATGGTTCAAAGGACATGCAACCTTCGAATAGGGAGTGATGCCATAGAAGGAATTAGGGTCGAATCAACCAAATATAAGTCATCTTAGAGTGTTTGGATCAATGTGTTTCAAGCATGTACCTGAACAGGCGAGGAAGGAGTTGGATGATCGAAGGGAAGTCACGGTGCTTATAGGTTATCCTTCGACTGGTGCATACAAGCTGAATTCACCAATCGAAGATAAACTAGTGATCAGTAAAGATGGTCTTGCAAACGAAAGCAAAGGGTGTGATTGGAGTCGAAGTTCAGCTCGACAAGAATCAGACACATTCACAACTGTGTTCGAAGTAGATTAACAAAACAAAGCTTCAACAAGTCAAAATGGACAAGTTGATACTTCGACTGGTCGAATCGAATAACCACCTGTGCAAGTGTGTTCGAAGGAGATGAACAAAACGAAGCTTCGATAAGTCAAATACTTCGACTGGTCGACTCGAAGAACCACCCGTGCAGAAGGAAAGAAGATCAAAAGGAACAAGAACTGAGTTCGACTAGGCTGATTGGATATGAGGGGTTTCCAAATTACACAATCAATGCAGATGGTGACTTAATCTAACAAGCCATGATGATGATAAGGCCTTGAGCAATTCGAATTGGAACTTAGAGCCATCGAAAAGAACCAAGCTTGGGAGCTTGTCGAAAGAATCAATTGATGTGAAATGGAGCTACAAGTTGAAACGAAAGCCTAATAGGAAGAAGCTTGTTGGGCTTATAATGATTAGATTGAAGCCTAAATTCATGTAAAACACCAACCATAACCTGTCCAGGTTCACTCAAAGTTCAAAATGGCATGAAATATCTCAAAATGGCAGCTTTTCAAATCTTATAATTTTGCTTTCAAAGCCATAGTTAATGACCGATTCATGCAATATTTGTTCACCACCACACCCCTATATAAATACAAGACCAAATCAGAAGTAGGACACGTACATTGCTTATCAAAAAGCTCCACGAAAAAATCATCAAAGTTGTGAAACTCCCAAAATCCTTCCTCCATCCAAACTAACACCCAAATCATTCTCCTGAGACTTCCAAGAAGCCATCCCACACTCAGAACTATAGATCAAGGCACCTCTGTTTGGTAAAAAAATTCAATCTCAAACTCATTCAATCTCTAATTTAAACTCATTTTGATTGCATATTCATGTTATTATTGTTATTTGTGAATGATTTAACGTAATACATGTAAGTTGCAGTACCCAAATGACATGATACCATTGTTAGGCCCTTCGAAACTGGTTGCTTTCGAAACTCATGGTACAGGCCCTTTCAGGCCAAAACAAACCCAGATTCAAACTCAGTGAATTCGAATTAGGGGGGTCGAATTGAGGGGAAGGACTTGGGTTCGACACCCAGGTCATGCATTTTGTTTTTTCTAACAATTTTATTCCAAATCCCATGCTTGCAGGTCTAACGTGCACACCATGCACCATGTGGTCTTCACCAGTATATCCCATCTGAGCAGATCCAGTGTTCCTAGATCAAAGGAGTGCGTTGTACCCCATCATTCCCCTACTTCCAGATGCTGGCCAATCCAGATCCAGTTCCCTCAATATGAAGTCCATCATGCACTTTAGACAACCTCCCTCATTGGATCGAAAGAAAACCTCCCTCATTGAATCAAAACGCAACCATGGGCCTCTTCTTGATCTGGGCCTGCATTTTGTAAACTATACCCCCTATTTCTGTTTGCTATCCTGGCCCATTTACTTTTTTTATTTTTATTTATTTATTTTCTTTTAAATTGTTTTATTTTTTTAATAACATTATAAAATCAGATAAAAATCACAAAAATATTAGGTTAGCATTTTCTAAAATAAATTAATTTTGTAAATTAATTGATTAAATATTTTAACCCTTTTTTTAATAAAATAAATAGACTTAGGATTTAAATTAAATTTCTTTCCATGATCAAAAACAAACAAAAAGATTTTTCCTTTTTAGGTTTTAGACGTTATTTTCATTTCGCGTGCGTTATTTCCTTTCACACTTTTTTCATATTATTGTAACTGTCTACTAGATGTAATAGAATAACTAGGACTTTTACTTTTTCTGCTTTATTCCCTATTTTGGACATGTAACTAATCCCCCTCCCTGAAGCCTTGTAATAGTTTAGGATTTCCATTTCCGCACTTTTAATTACTGCAAATTATTGACTGCTTAGATGTATGCTAATTAGGATTGTATGGCAAGAAAAAAACAAAATGCTAGCAAACCTAACACAAGATAAATAACTGAATATGACACAATTGCACATGTACACCTCTAGGATACCCCACTTTGGTTTCCTTCAAAAAAACAGTCACAACTCTCGAAACATGAGAGACTTTAGTGGCTACCCTCCGGTTTAAAGATCATAGGTCCCTCGATGACCCTCTCGACGTTGCCTCGGCAAAATGATCTCAAAACCCTAGGGTAGTTACTAAGGTTTCTTGCCCAGTTGCTTTTGTGACTGTAGAAACGTCCCTTCGAATGTCCCTCAAACATCCAACGACTAGGGCTACCTACTGACTAATAATAGGATAACACTGTCTAAAGGAAAAGAGGAAAAGAACAACCCTTTCGAATAAAAAGTAGATAGTTCCTAGATGTTATGCTCAAATAATTTTTACACTTACACAAAACCTCTTTGAAAGTTATTTTGAAACACTTTGTATACGTTCTCTACTATTCTGAGAAACATTACAAAGTCCGCCGCACTAAGGCGCTTTCAAAAATACTTTTCAAAATACACAAAGCACAAGGTATTTCAAATTGAGCTAAGTATCTAAGAGCCTGTAGATAACTACGGATGGAAAGGGTGCTAACGCCTTCCCTTTCCATAATCTACCCCCTTACTCAGAAATAATCTCGAAAGGTCTTTTTCTATTATTTTCACCCTTTCCTTTGTTGGATAAAAGAAAAGTGGATGGTGACTCTTGCTTACCACAACATTTGCGAATACATACGCAAAACCAGTACAACAGTCGATTCTGCCACTGTATTACAATGGTGTATACTGATACAATTGAAATGATGGCTATGTTAGTGTGACACGTTGGTTGGTGCCGGTGTCCCTTGAGTTAAGTCAAGGAGAATGTTCGGATGCCGCGTGGTGTCATAAAACACTAACTGACCATAGAACCTTAGTTGACACAACTTAGCCATTAGAAAGTAGTGAGATGGCTGACTTTGGTGCAGACTGAAGTTGGTTGATACTTGATGCTACACTCATTGAGATCATACTCTCGGGATATTTCGGTCGCAAATCAGATGCTTGTGCTGAAACAATTCCCGGGAGAAAGATCAATGATATTGAGGCTCCTAGAACCCGATTACTTCTTCTAGGACAGGTTGAGCCAACTAAAACTTCAAGAGGGTACTTACCTACAATCTCCTTGCAAGCTTAAACCTAAGGCCTTGTGTGTTTTGTTTGTGTATAATTAATTGTTCGAACATAACATCATAACATCATGACATCATACCATATCATTTTCACTAACCATCTCAAGGACCAAGGGATTTATCTTTGTTCTTTGTTGTAGGTTATGACCTCCGCTCGCCAAAACACTATCTGGATCAACTTTGTAAGGGTGCCTCCTCAGCTTAAGGAGTTAGTCTCAAGGGTTCTCGAAAGTTCTCCATTCATCTGAAGGCATGGTCGACTACTCAGTCTGGTTACCCCAGGTTTTGACGAGGACATGATGAGTGTTCTATTCCAGTTCTTTGACCCTGTACATCACGGCTTCACCTTTGTAGACTATCAGTTGGTACCCACAATGGAGGATTTCTCTCAATTACTAGGGGTACCTGTTCTTGATCAGACACCCTTCACCGGTTTAGAGGAAGCTCTGAAACCAGAAGATATTGCAGCAGCCTTACATCTGAAGTTGTCCGACATTGTATCTAATTGGGAAATGAGAAGTGGAGTCAAAGGTTTTCTGGCTAAATTTCTGATGGAGAAAGCTCAATTGTTTCTGGATGCTATGAGTTTCCAGGCTTTCAAAGAAATATTTGATTTGTTAATCTATGGGTTGGTGCTATTCCCTAATCCAGACCAACTCATAGATGTGAACACCATCAAAATATTTCTTTCTCATAACTATGTGCCTGCCTTGCTCGGAGACATTTTCCATTCTCTTCACACTCGAACTATGAAAAGGAGAACAACTATCATGTGTTGTATACCTCTGCTATCCAGATGGTTTATTCCGCACCTTCCCCGCTTGGTAATGAAGAATGAACAAGGTTTGAGGTGGTCACAAAGAATAATGTTACTTTCTCATACAAAATTCTTCTGGTATTCCCGATCTCATGAGGATATCACTATCATTGACCATTGTGGTGAATTCCCTAATGTCCACTCCTTGGCATTAGGGGAGGTATTACTTACAACCCTTATTTGGCTCTACGTCAATTTGGTTATGCTCGAAGAGATGGTCCTTATGACACACTTATCCAGGGTATTATGTTCGACTACGAAAATGATCCTCAAGGTTATCGTCAAAGGTTTATACATGCTTGGGGAATGTTAAGAGTTGAACCCCAAAATTATCCCTCTCATTTTCTCGAGATTTCTCTTACAAGATGTCCATTGGTTCAAGAATGCACAAGGATGGATTAGCTCAAGATACCTCCTCAAGCACTGATGACTCAAAATTAGGGTTTGAGTTTACAAAGGGAGTCAGATTTCTAATGTTTCAAATGACTTTCATGGATCATTATGGACCCGTGGGATTACTTCTGTCAAGTTTCAAGTCTTGGATCACAATTTTCCAAGAAAGTCATTCAATTATCAAAAGGGAAAAATGGGCAAAATTAAGGTTTTGATTGGAAATAACCAAACTTTGATTTCTGACCTAATACCTGACTTATTGGTTGGAAGCATGATCTCAAGGATCTGAGCGTGTCATTTTGACTTAATCGCATATTTCAATTCATCTCCTGAGACCAGTGGATTGATAGACGAAATTCGGTCAACTGGTAGAAAAAGTTAACTGTGTACTAAACAGTCAAACTTTGACTTTTTGACCAAAATTGAGTCCCAAAAATCACATTTCATCAAGACATCCAAAATATGAAATTTTATCATCAAAAATCAAGAGAGTCAAAAATCCAACTTTGCAAGATTTGGAAATTTTTCTAAGTATTTTCTATACATGTTAATTTCATTGCTTCATGACATCTTTTCACTACAATTTAAAATAATTCAAGATGTTACAAATAATTCAAGTTATTACAAAGTGGCATTTTTGCAAGATTACAAATTCTAAACTTTGTCTTGGTTGAAATTTTCCCTTTGACTCAAACCTTGCCACTATGTTGTCCACAAAACTAAACTAGTGCCATGCTACAAACAATGCTATCCAAACTACTGCTGAACAAAGCTCTATATGCTCCAAGTCCAAGCCTGTTGTACTGTCCACATAACAGCCCAAAACCATGTCAAAAAAAGTTGTTGTACTGCTGTGAAACAGCCCCGCACCAAGCTGCCATAACACTTCAAAATTACTGAAAAATAACCCTGTTATGCTACTACCAACCCAGTCCAAGCCTGCATTATCTCAGTCCCATGTTTGCACCAAATTTGCATATGAGAGCTACATCTAAAATGAAATGATACAGGATACCCAAACAATTCAAATTTTTATTTTTTTCCCTCCCAAAATCCTAGCAAAACTCATCTACAAATAGACTGTTTTCACAACACACAAGAGGTTGGATTTTAGAGAGAAAAAGAGAGAATAGAAAAAACAGCATTCTTTGTAAACTCTGCTTATTCACAAAAGACCCTTGCTCATACTCATCTTGATTCTTAGTCACAAAAAACAGAACCTCAATCCATTATTCTATCTTACAAACTCTCCCATAAATCAACCAGCCAAACACTTCACACTACATAGAGATTGTTCAAACATAAGAACAGTTTCTGTGGTGCCATTATCTTCCCCTTCCAAACAAAAAAATAGTACTATACAACTTGACTGGGTTGGTGTGGTTCTAACAGCTTGGAATAACTTCCTGGAGGTTCACTAAGGCCCTCACAGCATCTTGAAAAGTATTCAGATTCAAAATACCAAGTGCAGTCTCAAGGTAACTCTTCTTGACTTTACATTTTTTCATACATCACTAATGATTTATTTTTGAGGATAAAATGTAGTAATCATTGCCCCGGGAAGCTAACCATTTGCTTGCTGTTTGTTTTTATCAATCATGTGCTTTAAACTGACTTGTACAGACCATAAAAACAATGTTAGAACTAAAAAACTACAGCATTAGTCGACACATATCCACATGGGTCGACTCATTCTAGTGAAAAAACAGAGTATGAGTTGACATATGGCCTTATGCATCGACTCATATTATTATCCAGGCCCCAAAACAGAAGGATGAAAGGTGCATGAGTCAACATAAAACGCGTATGTGTCGACACAAACAGGTGCATGATTCGACACATCCCATTATGCATCAAATCATACTGAGTTGATTTTGTTTTACAGGAGCAAGAAGAGTTATGTGTCGATGCATAGCATCATGTGTCGACACATAATAGTTCAAAATTCATTTTTATTTTCTTTTACACTGTTTTTACATTTCCTTTATATTTTCTTCATTTTTATTCGATATGGTTGTAATATTTAAGTTTCTATTTCATCCACATTGGTAAATTATACCCCAACTCCCCTAATGATGTAATAGCGTAGGATTTTAATTTCCTCAAATTTATCGATTTTCATAAAACTTTTAGTAATTAGGCTGTGTATGGCAAGATAAAGTCAACCGTTAGAAAAACCTTATCTCAAAGACAAAAATGCATGAAATAAAAACACAATTCACACAAGCACCTCTAGGGTAACCCCGCTTGTTGCCTAAGAAAATAGTCATGTCCCTCGAATATGGGTGTTTTAGCAAAGACCCTCGATAAAAAAGATCGTAGTCCCTTGATGTCCCTCGATTTTTCCTTCGGTAAATGATCTAGTCCCTTACGAAAATTTCTAAAACGTCTCATAAGTTGCCTTCTATGACTATACGTTTGACCCACGCCCGTCCCTTCACATCCAATGATGGAGCCTCTTACTAATCCATGGTAAGATAGCAACATCTAAAGGAGGAGTAAAAGAACAAATACCTTTTGAGTAGGTAGGACGCTCATAGTTGCTTGTTCACAAATCAAAACCATTTTCACTTACACTTTCAAAACATCTTCAAAAACCAAACATCTCTTTGAACTATTTTCAAAGCCAACACTTGTATGCATTCTTATAGAGACGAGAATCATTACAAAGTTTTCCGAAACAAAGGCGTTTTAAAAATACTTTCAAAACCCACCACAAAGCAGATTTTCAAACAAAGAAATTCCTAAAGTGATTAAAAAAAGCATCTAAGACCCCGTAGGTAACTACGAATGAAAAGGGTGTTGTGATACAGTGGGATAACTGACTTGAAGGTTTTGCGTTTGATCGCAAATGTTGCAGTTAGCAAGAGTCGCCACCGACTTTTCTTTTATCCAAAAGGAAAGATGAAAAAGCACAGGAAAGACCTTTGAGATTGTTTCTTGAGTTCGGGGGGTAGATTATGAAAAGGGAAGGTATTAGCACCCTTTTCATCCATGGTTATCCATGGGCTCTTAGTTACTTGCTATATCACTTGCTTTTGTTTGAAATTGTGCTTTGTGTGGTTTTTGAAAGTATTTTGTAAATAGGCCATTGTTTAGGCAATCTTTGTAATGATTCTTGTTTGTAAGAATGTATACAAAGATGTTGATCTTTTGAAAATGTTTTCAAGTTTTGTAAGATGTTTTGAAAGTGTAGGTGTTTGTTTTTGAAAATAGCAAGGATGTTTGTTTTGAAATGGAGCAAGTAATTAGGAGCAATCTACCTACTCAAATGTCTTTCTTGTTCATTTTCTTTTCCTTTGACATTGTTGTCTTACCATTGATTTGGTAAGCAACCCTATCAATTGGATGTAAACGGGACGGGCGTGGGTCATTATATAACCATGATTAGCAATGTTGCAAGGTATCTTAGCATTCTTTTTTAGGGACTAAGATCATTTGAAAGGTAACTTATATAGCGTCATCGAGGGACTATGATGTTGTATTTGCTTTGTTTTTGCTAAGATACCTTACATGCATAATATGGCCATTTTGTATAAGGCAACCAAGTAGGATAACCCTAGGTGTGCTTGTGTGCAAATGTATTTTTTTCATGCTTGTTTTTTATCTTGAATTAGGGTTTTCTAAGTATTGGTTTTAGTCTTTCCATACAAGCCCTAATTACTAGCATGTTATATAAAAGCGATAAATTGCAAAAATGTAAAATTACTCCGCTATTACAATACTTGTGGGAGGAGGGTGTACAAATTACAAATGGGGATTGCAAGAAAGTTAAACCTAATTAGCTATTACAACCACATTGAATATTATACAAAATTGAAAATAAAAATGCAAGAATATAACTGGAAAAAGAAATGATTTTTATTATTTTTATGAAAGGGTTTTATCTTGACCTAAATAAAGAAAATGAGTAATTAAAATTAAATAAAATTAATTTAAACTAACTAAGGAAAGAAATTAATTTGAAAAGGATTTTTTAGGTTTTTTTTATGAAAAGGTTTTAAATTAATGAAAATAAAATGAAAATTAATTAACTAAAATAAACTAAGTTCTAAATTAATTTTAACTAAGAAAACAAAATAATTTATTAATTTATCGTAAGTCTAAAATTATTTATGAAAAGAAAGGAAATTAATTTATTTTAAGAAAAAATGTTTTTTATCCTTTTGTTTTATGGAAAATAAAATATATTGGTATAAAAAATAAGTAAAAAATAAATTTGGATTTTTTATGATTTTATGAAAATAATAATAATAATAATAATGAAAATATTAATATTAATAATAATAATAATGAAGAAAAATAAAATTAAAATAAAAAGAAAAGTCCAGTGGGGTTAATCAGCAACGCAATGAGTATTATGAGAAAAAAGACTAAGCCCACATGAAGAGCCCAAATGCTGCCAAAAAACACAAAAAAAAGTCAGAAAATTGTAAAAATAGTAAAAGGTCACGCTGGGGCTTGAACCCAAGACCTAAGGGTGAACAAGCGCGCGCTTTACCATTGGGGTAGCTATACATCCGTTAATATAACTGAAACAATAAATACATAACACAAAATGTGCCCTGAATACACTTCATCTTCAACCTCCAGCCAAAGGACCTGTATCTTTTTCATTTCTCAACAAAAATGAAAAGTTCAAACATGAAAGTTGTAGCATTTCTTCCCACGAATCCAAACATAAAAGTAACTTAAGCTAACAGTCAAAGATGAATGAGAATTTTTTTGGCCCTAATTTAAAACCTAAAAATTTTAGAAAACTTCAACTCTAAAATTCTCTAAGCTCATGCCATATAAATGAAAACTATGGATATGTACAACTTCGTGGCAATGTTATCTACACTTTATCTTCACAAATCAAAGCTTAACAATGCCTAAATATGAAGATAGAAGTTCAAGAAAAATACCTCAAAACTGAAAATTGTGAAATGGATTTGAGCTTGTTTCAGGCAGTGGTGATGATCAGGTTAGCTTCCTTGGACCTCTAGGAAGCTAATGCAATGCTTTGCTTGAGTTGAGGGTAGCTGAAATGGCCTGGAGAAGTCCAACTGCAATGCCCTGTTTTTGAAAATGGACAATGGTGTAAATGGTTTTACAGTTTAAAAACAGGGGTTGGGATAATTTCTATATGTGTATTAGAAGCTTTATGGATGGTTTGGCCAAGAAACGCACGAGGGGGTTTGGAAGTTGGGTTCAAAAATCAGAAATGACAAGGTTTTGTGCTTGTATGGAAATTTCTGGTTTTGGGGAGTTTTTAGGACTTGTTCCCTCGTGTGTTAGCTTGCAATGCACTTGTATAAATATATGGAAAAGGTTAGAGGACTTGGGGAGGTCAGAAAACAAAGATCACATGTTATGAGTTTTTGACTTATTTTTGAAGTTATCTTGAAAAATATGGTTTCAATGCAAGGTACATGTCTTGTAGGGTGGCTTGCAACTTTAAACATGTTTGTTCTAAGTTTATAGAGCATGCTTGTGCAGAAAGAACAGGTGCAAAGCTCCATACAAGTTGACTTTGTGATTAAAGTCACTTTTCCAAAATGGAAGTGTGAACTTTGTTCCATTAATGGAAAATTTACTTGGACAAAGCTTGATTCAAGTGGATAATAGGTTTGAAATTGTGCAACATAGGTTTGAAATTAAATTCTTGTTCATCACAAAATAACTTGTAATTCAAGTGTGAAAACCCTAACTTCATCTCTTCGATTCTCCCTACTCAAGAATGATCTCAAGGAGTTCTTGGACATTTTGGAAAGCTTGTAATGTTCTCTACAACCCATATTTGAATTTCTTTTGAATATTCCCCATGGAAATATATGAAAAAGTTCCATGAAGTTGGGTTAAAATCCTGACCAAATTAGGGCAAAAATTTCACTAAGTGTTTTGTTTCATGACCACATGTTCTTAAAATTATAACATCAGATCCAAGCACTTTTGGAAGGAGTTTTGTAAATAAAAGTTGTAGATTTCATGGAGACCTACAACTTTCATGTTGGAAGTTTCTCTTGAATCATCTTCCATCATGGTGAAAATTTTGTTCAAAGTTATGAAAAAACAAGAAATTTCCAACACTTAGAAAAACTTATAAGTTTAGAAATTTTGACTTTTCAAAATGAAATCTTGACTTTTTGATTTCTTGATGAATAAGTTTCATATTTTGACATGTTTTGATGAATTATGATTTTTGGCACTTGAATTTGACCAAAAAGTCAAAGTTTGACTTTTCAGTATACAGTTGACTTTTGAATAGTTGATTGAAAAATTCATCTGTCAATCTAATGGACTTGCAATGTTTTGAACCATACCATTAGGTAAAAATGATAAAATTGGACTCTTTAGATCATTCCTTAAACCAATTGACCATTTTCTAGGTCAAAAATTAGAAATTGCCCTTTCCCAGTCAAAACCCTAATTTTGACCATTTTGCCCTTTTGGAGATTTGATCAAATTTCTTGAGGAGTTATGGTCCAAACTTGATCAAATGATACATATAAGTTTAAAATGTTTGTATGGATAAAAAATTATGAAGTTTGACTATAAATTGTCCATGGTTGACTTTTTCCCCAATACAGCTGATTTTTAGGTCAATTGCTTAATTGATTGAGCAAAAATGTGATTCAAAACTTGAAACTTGACATGAGTAATATTGAGGGTCCATAATGATCCATGAAAGTCATATGGGGCATTGGAATCTCAAATATCCTTGTGCAAACTCAAACCCTAATTTTGGTCATCAGTGCCTAAAGAGGTGTCTTGAGCTGATCAACCCTAGTGTAGTCTTGAGCCAAATAAGATCTTGTGAGTAAATTCTTGATAAGTTAGAGGGAAAAATTTGGGGTACAACAGCTGCCCCTGTTCAATCTTCTTAAACTTGGAGAGTTAGATTGGCTAGTTTTGCCATTCGTGACTCGAAGGTGGAAGATGATTGGACACTAGAGTGCCTAGAAATTTGCACTCGGTGATGTGATGATAAAGGGAATGAGCTTAAAGATTCCATTTGGAGGAGTGATAGAAAGCTGTTGGAGATGGGCTTGTAGATGCCATCCAAAAGTGATTGCTGAATCTGAAAGAGTATCTGAATGAGTATCCGAATGGCGTTTGTGTCTGGAGCGTATCTGAATTGTATCCGAAATTTGAATCTGAATGAGTATAAGAATGGCCTCCGTATCTGGAGCGTATCTGAACTGTATCTGAAAAATAAATCTGAATGAGTATCAGAATGGCCTTCGTGTCTAGAGCATATCTGTACTGTATCTGGAAGTTGAGAATTGAATGAGTATCAGAATGGCATCCGTTATCTGGAGCGTATCTGAACTGTGTCTGAGAAGTTGAATCTGAATGAGTATCAGAATGGAATCCGTGTCTGGAGCGTATCTGAATTGTATCTGAAAGTTGGATCTGAATGAGTATCAGAATGGCATCCGTGTCTGGAGCGTATCTGAACTGTATCTAAAAGTTGGATGTGAATGAGTATCAGAATGGCATCCATGTTTGGAGCGTATCTAAACTGTATCTAAAACTTGGATCTGAATGAGTATCAGAATGGAATCCGTGTCTGGAGCGTATCTGAACTGTATCTGAGGACTTTGAACATTGTTAATGGTAGTTGTTTGATTAATGTTATCCTAAAAGAGGTAAAATGTTAGCTAATATGCAATGTTATGTTGTATGAAATGCATAGTATAATGCATTCGCGTTATTAATGTTTATGATATATGGATGTGATGTATGCGTATGTGAGCTAGTTTGCTGCACTGCTGTTGGATTGGGGAAAATAAATCCCTGACTGCTGCGGAGGATATGGAGTATAAGTCTCCATGTTGTGGAGTTAAAGTGCTGATGAATTTCCCTTTAGAGAAATAAACTTTGTTGTAAGGGGAATGTCGTGTACTGTTTGAAAAAATCCTGCCTGGGGAATTCGGAGAAATTTCACGACTTCTATTGGGGATTGATAACTGGAAGCTTTGCTCCGCTGGGGTTTAAACTGCATACTGTGGGGGATTTTATGGAAATAACTTAGAGAGGTTTCCCTATCTCTTAAAGCCACAGTGATTGTCTTTCTATTTTATTTATTTATAAACAGTAATTATGTTCAAATGCATATGTTCAAAAATGAATCATTGGACGTTTTTGTAAACAAAACACAAGAGTAAAGAAAAAACATATAGTTTTTCACTTTCAAAGGGATATCTTTGTATTGACTTTGAGTAAGTACTTTTGTACAATGAGACAAACATTCTAGTAAGAGAATGTCGTCGCAAAAAAATGAAAATTTTGATACAAAGAAAAGATAGCTATGTGCAATAATCCCATGGGGTTCCCATTCTGCTATAGCCTTCGTGTCTCTTAGCATCTTGTCTATTTGTTGCCTTGTCCGAAGTTGATTGAATTGATCAGAACCTCTGAGTTTGTAGGTTGTCTGTAAGGTGATCCAACAGGACATAGTCATACGCTTTAATTCCATAACTTTTTCCTGGACCTCCCTTTTAGGTTATCAGTCCACCGAGATACCCTTTTTTCCCAAGTCGCCCTTTCGGGTTTTCAACTTGCCGGGTGTACAGATTCTTTTTTGGTTTTATCCCTAATTTTTTCCTGAACCTTTTTGGTTCACCGGGATGCCCTTGTTTTGACTATGTCTGTGTTTGCAGGGTGCGACAGGTCGTCGCCATCCATGGTGGTCAAGATCATTGCTCCACCAGAGAATATGTTTTTTATTACAAACGGTCCTTCGTATGTAGGAGTCCATTTTCCCCTGGGATCCCCTTGCGGTAGTATGATGCGCTTGATCACCAGATCTCCAACTTGATATACTTTTCGTCTGACCTTTTTCTTAAAAGCCTTGATCATCTGTTTTTGATACATTTGACAATGATAGACAGCAGTAAGCCTTTTCTAATCAATCAAGTTTAGTTGATCAAGTCGATTCTGGATCCAATCGTCTTCATTCAACCTTGCATCCTTCATGATTCTTAGAGAGGGGATCTGGACCTCAATAGGAAAAACAACTTCCATGCCTAAACCAGAGAAAAGGGTGTTGCCCCGGTTGATGTGTGAGTTGTTGTACGATATCCGTGCAGAGTGAGTGGTAGCATCTCGTGCCAGTATTTGTATGTGACTGTCATTTTCTATATGATCTTTTTAATGTTATTCGCGGCTTCGACAACACCTTTCATCTTTGGCCGGTAAGGGGAAGAGTTGTGATGCTGGATCTTGAATTTATCGCACAAAGCGGTGATCATAGTATTGTTCAAGTATGTACCATTGTCTGTAATGATCCTCTCCAGGATATCGTAACGACAAATGAGATTCTGCTTGATGAACTGGGAAACAACATTCTTGGTAACGGAAGCGAAGGAAGCTGCCTCCACCCACTTTGTAAAATAGTCAATGGCCACTAAGATGAAGCGGTGTCCATTGGAAGTTGTTGGCTTGATTTCCCCAATCATATCAATACCCCACATAGCAAACGGCCAAGGAGCCGTTAAGACATTCAGAGGAACCGGAGGTACGTGCACCTTGTCAGCATAAATCTGACACTTATGGCAGGCTCGAGAGTGTTGATAGCAATCGGCTTCCATGGTAGACCAATAATATCCTGCCCGTAGGATTTTCTTTGCCATCGTATATCCATTGGAATGGGTGCCAAAAGTGCCTTCATGTAACTCAGCCATGATTCTTTCAGCTTCATCCTTGTCTACACACTGAAGTAACACAGAGTCATGGTTGCGTTTGTAAAGAATGCCATTACTAAGGAAGAATTTAGAAGAGAATCTCTTTAAGAACTTCTTATCATTGACAGAAGCTCCTTTTGGATATTTTGGGTTTCGAGATACCTCTTGACTTCGTAAAACCAAGGCTGGTCCACTACTTCTTCAGTATTAATCTCGTGACAGTGTGCTGGTTTATCCATTCATTCAATGGTGATTTAGGAGCCTCATTATCTCATTTAAGTTTAAACATAGATGACATTGTGGCTAGTGCGTCTGCTAGCTGATTTTCTTCTCACAGGAAATGCTCGAAGGTAATCTTCTCAAAATGTGGGAGCAATGTCAAAACATGTTCTTTGTAAGGGATAAGGTTAGGGTGTTTGGTGTCCCATCCCCCTTTGAGCTGGCTAATAACCAAAGCTGAATCTTCAAATACATTCAAAGATTTGATCCCCAAGTCTATGGCAGCTTTGAGACCAAAGATGCACGTTTCGTATTCCGCCATGTTATTTGTACAATTGAAGCAGAGTCTTGCAGTAAATGGGGTATGACACCCTTCAGGAGATATGAGTACTTCACCAATACCATTTCCGAGTGTGTTAGATGCCCCATCAAAAACCAGGGTCCATCGGGGTCCTTGTTCAGGTCTGTCATATGGCCTTAATTCTTCACAGTTGTTTACTATCATGATGTCTTCATCCGTGAATTCGAACTTCATGGACTGGTAGTCTTCCACAACTTGGTGAGCAAGGTGATCGGCTAGTACATTGCCCTTTATTGCGTTCTGGGTAGTATATTGTATGTAATATTCTGTTAGGATCATCTGCCATCTCGCTATTCTCCCAGAGAGAGCAGGTTTCTCGAAGATGTATTTTATTGGATCCATTTTAGATATCAACAAGGTAGTATGGGTCAGCATATACTGTCTTAGACAGAGAGCAGCCCATACCAGAGTGCAACAAGTTTTCTCGAGCAGTGAATATCTTGTTTCACAGTCGGTAAACTTTTTTCTCAGGTAATAAATAGCATGCTCTTTTCGGCCAGACTCGTCATGCTGCCCCAGCACACACCCCATTGAATTCTCTAAAACAGTTAAATACATAATCAACGGTCTTCCCTCGACTGGTGGCATCAAAACAGGAGGCTCTTGCAGGTACTCTTTGATCTTGTCGAAAGAAGTTTGGAATTCATCATTCCATTTGACTACTTGATCTTTCTTGAATAGTTTGAAGATTGTTTCACACGTAGCTGTCAGGTGATAAATGAATCTGGAAATGTAGTTCAAACGTCCCAAGAATCCTCTGACTTCCTTTTTAGTACGAGGAGCAGGCATCTCTTGTATCACTTTTACTTTGGCAGGATCTACTTCAATACCCTTATTGATGACGACAAAGCCTAGGAGCCTACCAGACCTTACTCCAAACGTGCAGTTATTTGGGTTTAGCCTCAGCTTGTATTTCTTTAGCCTCTCAAACAGTTTCTGTAAATGATCAAGATGTTCTTCTTCTATTTGAGATCTAGCTATCATGTCGTCCACATAGACCTCTATTTCGTGATGTATCATGTCGTGAAATAGAGCTACTATGGCACGCTGATAGGTTGCCCCCGCATTCTTCAGTTCGAATGGCATAACCTTGTAGCAGAATGTGCCCCACTGTGTGACAAATGTTGTTTTCTCCATGTCCTCAGGCGCCATTTTGATTTGGTTGTAACCTGAGAAACCGTCCATGAAGGAAAACACTTTGTGTTGTGCACTATTGTCAACTAGGATGTCAATGAGGGGAAGTGGGAAATCATCCTTAGGGCTTGCCCTATTCAAATCTCTGTAGTCCACGCACATTTGTACCTTGCCGTCTTTTTTGGGTACGGGAACGACATTGCAAACCATTATGGATAGGAGGTGACAACCAAGAATCCAGCATTGAATTGTTTCATGACTTCTTCTTTAATCTTCTCCGACATGTCAGGTCGCATACGACGAACTTTTTGTTTTACCGGTGGGCAATCCTCTTTTATAGGTAGACGATGTACCACAATATCTGCATCAAGTCCTGGCATGTCTTCATACGACCAGGAAAAAACCTCAACATACTCGTGTAACAACTCAATCAACCGCTCCTTGACACTGGGTTCCAGATTGGCACCCACCTTAACCTCTCTTTTGTCTTCTTTGGTACCTAGGTTGATTGTATCCACAGGATTCTCGTGGGGCTGAATGGTTCTCTCTTCTTGTTGTAGCAATCTGGAAAGTTCCCCTGGTACTTCACAATCTTCCTCACCTTCGTCTTCGGATTGGTAGATTAGATTTTCAGAGTCAGAGAAGGCCATAGAAGAACCATTACCCGTGGGATCCCAAATGGATGTAGACCTGCATTGTGAGTGTGAGTGTGTGTAAGGGTATAACTATCTTTGAAAGAAATGAAAAATGTAAAAAGAAAAACAATGAGCACAAAGTTTGTATGCAAAACATCCATGATTCATTGATGTCATATGGAGATGAGATAATAACCCTTACAAATGGACCGTTGTGCCTCGGGTAAGACACAAGGTTTTAAGAGTTTGAAATGTTTTAATATTAGAGATCCAACAAAATGTAAAGACAAGTTACTGTGTGGGATAAAAGTGATTGGGACAAAGTCTCTAGCCTCCCAATTCCTAAGCCCTCCACTGAAACCAGGGAAGATCCAACCCTCCAGGTTGCAGCCATCTTCATTATCCTCTACCGTGTTGACTTCACGGTTGCTGATCTTCAGGGGTGGTCCTCCAGCATGAGCGTGGCGTACAACCTTTTAGGCACCTGAAGTGAAACCCGGGCCAAACTTATCAGATTTGTATGGGATATCTGGGAGTTTCCCCCAGATAGTGCACCCACCTTCTTCTATTACTGCTTTTGCATCCTTCAAAGACGACATCTTGAGTGGAGGCCTTGTGATCTTGGGAACAGCCCTGGTTACTGCTACATCTTGCGGGACTTCTTCAAAGTGTTGGAATGGAGTTTCAATAAATTCACCATCTAACTCCACATATCTGAAGGAATTGAGATGGCTGATCATATACTCTTCTTCTCTATGAACGATGATAATCTTCCCTTGAATCAGATACTTCAGCATTTGGTGCAATGTAGAAGTGATAGCGCCAGCACTGTGAATCCACGGTCTGCCTAGAAAGCAGGAATATGAAGGGCAGATATCCATTACATAAAAAGTTGAATCAAATGTTTGGGTTCCAACCTTTATGGGGATAACCACTTCCCAATGCACCATCCTTTTTGAGCCGTCAAAGGCCCTCACTACTATATTGCTTGGCTTCAATGTCAATTCTTCACAGTCAAGCCTATCAAGAGCCTTTTTAGGCAATACATTCAAAAATGACCCGGTGTCCACCAAAACATGAGCCAAGGTTGTGCCCCTGCATTCCACTGAGACATGCAATGCCTCATTATGCTTTCTTCCTCTTGGCGTTAAATCATCATCTGAAAAACCTAGACCATTATCCACAGTCAAGCTGGCTACGCAGTCTTGGAATTCATCAGCAGATGTTTCTTGGGGTACATGAGCAGTTTTTAGGAATTTTACCAAGGCCTTTGCATGCGCCTCGGAATATAGTAGTAAAGCCAGCATGGAAATTTTGGATGGAGTTTTCCCCAGTTGTTCAACTACATCGTAGTAACTTATTTTTATGATCTTTAGGATTTCCTCCATCTCTTTCCGGGAGGTCTCAGGGATAGCTAATGATTGTGTCTTCGTCTTGACAGACTCAACCAGAACACCTTTTTCCTCGAGTCTCAGTTAACTTGGCAGCAGGAGTGTCGATAGGAGTGATAACAGGAGTTGTAACAGCTTTGTCAGGTGGAGTATTGGTGGAGATGATTGTGGGACTGGGGATAGCCTTTGTAGGAGTAACAACGGGAATGATTATGGGTATAGAAACTTCTTTTGGGGGAGTAATTTCTGGAGAGAATATCCTTCCGCTTCGGGTAATCTTGCTAGTTCCAACAATGTTACTGATACCAGAGTTATCTTTCTCAGAACTTGAATCTTTGGAAGCTGGCCAATCTTGCTTGATACAGCGGTAGTAGACATCCCCTCCATAATTCTATGGTACAATTTTGTCTGACAAATACGGGACTGGTCCAGGTATTGTAATTATCAAAGGAGCTACTTTTGGAACTGATATAATTCTAACGGGTCTTTTGGTGGAGACCCTGGAAGATTTGTTGGAAATGGTCACAATGGAAATGTAATTATAAGAAACAGGTGGAACAAAATTCTTTTCGAACAAAATCTCCTTGTTATCTATTTGGCATTGAACGCCTGCTTTCAACAAAGGACAGTTGGTTGGTGAGGACAAACAAAAATGACAGCTTTCATCACAGCCCAGGAAAACACTGACATTCAATAAGTTCTTTTTGATGGTCAGGAGTGGGGTCATAAGTTCATCAACTAAAGTAACAAACATACCCTCTTCAATGGCGTTGGCATTATGGTCGTGCTTGGGGATAGGGGCAGAAATGACATTGGGCTTTTCTGGTGCATCGAATTCAATCTCTTTGGCTTCAAGGAGGTCTTATATTTTGTTCTTTAGAGCCCAACAGTTGTTAGTATCATGGCCAGGACCCTCAGAGTGGTATGCACAGTGGGCATTAGGATGATAGTGAGGAGATGTTGTGTTAGGGTTCTTTGGAGCTTGTTTCAAAGTCACTAGGTTGGATATTAGAAAGTGTGGCAATACTTGAGATAGGGTCATGTTAATTCTTGTGAATTGTCTGACTGGTCTTTCCAATCTTGGCTGATTGTTTCTTTGCTGATCGGGCGCAGGTTTAGGAATCATAACGGCCCCTACCATTGGACGGCATTCAGCCCTATCTTGATTTCTCTGAGGATACACAACAACCACTTCCTTCTTTCCGATGAATGGTTTCCTTACAGCGGCAGAGGATGCATCTTTTTGAATCTTTCCATTCTTTATCCCGGCTTTTACCCTTTCTCCGGTTAATATCAATTCAGTAAAATTCGCCGATGAACTCCCAATTAGGTGATTGTAGAAGGGACCAGACAAGGTGCCTAAAAACATGTCTACCAACTCTCTTTCAGATAGAGGAGGTTGAACTCTTCCGGCCAAGTCTCTCCATTTTTGTGCATAGTCCTTGAAGCCTTCATTTGAAACCATGTCCATACTCTGGAGTTGAGTACGGGTAGGCGCAAGATCAGCATTGTATTGGTATTGTTTGTAAAAGGCTGCATCAAGATCTTCCCATTTGTGAACATTGGCTCTTTCTAGCTTATAAAACCAGTCAAGTTGAGTTCCAGACAGACTGTCTTAGAAGAAATGTACCCATAAATCTTTGTCAACAGTATGGGGCTGGATTTTCCTCACATAGGACCGGAGATGCATTTTAGGGCATGAGACTCCTTCATATTTGGAGAACATATGTGCTTTAAATTTTGGAGGAATAACAATCCCCGACACTAACCCCAATTCCTCAAAGTCCAAGCCAGGCAATTTCTGGATTTCCATTGCACTCAACCATTCTTCTAGATGCTTATACTTATCGTCGGCTGAAGGGTATTGTTCTTCAGAATAGTCTTCTTCTTCCTCTTCCTCTTTTGAATCAGACTGAACAAACTGTTTTCTTGCCCTTCCCGTCTTGATTGTCTTTCTCGCCGGATGTCGTTGCAAAGTCTAAGTCTCTTCTTGTCTTCCCTTGGAATCTTCTTCCCATGTTCAGAATTCTGGTTATTTTCTTCGTCTTATTTTTCTTCTCCTCAACCAGCAAGGTCTTCAACTCTTCTTGACCTTTGGCCAGAGTTAAGAACAGTTGTTGAAACTGTGCATTCTGAGCTTGGAGTTCTTTCACTGTTTGCTCGAGATCCATCCTACTGAAATAAATAGTAGAGAGATAAGGAGACTTGTCGCAAGAAACCTTCTTATGTTATGATGAATGATAAATGCATATGCAATGATTTCGAGGATCTTAAGATTCAAATTTGTTTTAGACAAAAAGGAAACACATGTTATATTAATAGATTAAAGCTCGAGTACATCAATGCCTTCTTGGGCAAAACAAATACAAGAAACTCTAAGATAGAAAGGTAGTACGCATCCTCTTTGGTGCAATGTAAGCATTCAGAGTCTGCTCCTCATGAAGTAGCCTAGTGAGTTCCAAAACCTTCTTCTCGCTTGCGTAGAATTGGGCTATGAAAGTATCTCGCTTCCCTTGAGTTGTATCCAATCTCTTTGTAGGTCTTCAAGAGAGGTGGGCATGTCAGGATGTAGGATAGTGTATGGAACGTCTCCTTTCATGACAGGCTCAATGATTACCGGGAGAATGTTGGGATAAGGCATCATAAGATTCTGAGCACAAGTTCGTACCCATTTGAGGTAAGGCTCAAGAGGGATGGAATTTTTATGCCCCAAAGTCTTTCTATATACCTTGTTCAACATCCTCTAAGCTAGGATAAATCTCTGGCGAAGACCTTGATCGTCATTGTCGTAGTCAAATACCAAACCTTGAATCAGCATCTCGTACAGGCCATCCCTTCGGGCGTAACCAAACTGTCTTAAGGCTAAGCAGGGGTTGTAGGTGATACCTCCCCTAATGCCAAGTAAAGGGACATTAGGAAATTCTCCATAACGGTCGACAATAGTAACATTATCTATGGATCGGGAGCACCAATGAATGTCTGAATGTTTGAGCGTCATCAACCTTTGTGACCACCTTGAACCTTGCTCATTCTTTAATACAGATTGGGGAAGATGTGAAATAAACCATCTGGCCAGGAGAGGAGTGCAACACATAAGAACACCTCTTTTCCTCATTGTGCAAGTGTGAAAAGAGTGTAAAATATCCCCTAGTAATGTAGGTACCGGGTTGCGGGACATGAAGATTTTGACGGTGTTCATATCTATGAGTTGGTCAGGATTTGGAAACAAAACCATCCCATAGATGAGGAGAGCCACAATTTCCTCAAAGGCTTGCAAATCCAAGGAATTCTAACAGTTTTGGGCTTTCTCAAACAAGAACTTTTCTTCTAAACCCTTGACACCACTCCTTGTTTCCCAATGAGTTGTCACATCAGATGAGTGCAAGTGTAGAGCTTGAGAAATCTCTTCTGGCTTTGGGTCTCTTTCCGTACCATTGAAAGGTAGTTGGTTGAGAATGGGAATCCTCAAGAGTCGGGAGAATTCTTCTAAAGTAGGCACAAGTTGATAGTCGGGAAATGTGAAGCAATAGTGTAAAGGATCAAAGAACTGGAAGAGCACCTTTATCATGTCCTCATCTGTGTTGGAGGTGACCAAGTTGAGTAGGCGACCATGTCTCTCGGTGAATGGAGAGTTTTCAGGAATCCTTGAAGCTAGCTCCTTAAGTTATGGAGGGATCCTTACAAGATTGACTTGAATAGTTTTCCTGCGAAGAGAATCCATATCCTACAAAATAAGAACAAAGATGAATCCCAAAATCCTTGAAATGGTTAGTGAATGTATGTGATGTTATGATGTTCATGATGTTATGTACAAGTATGTATATACAAACAAAACAAACAAGTCCCTAGGTTTAGGCTTGCATGGAGTTTTATAGGTAAGTACCCTCTTGAAGTTTAGTTGGCTCAAACCTGTCCTAGTAATAGTAATCGGGTTCTAAGGAGCTCAATATCACTGGTTTGTTTCCTTGAGCATTGTTTCAGCATAAGCCTCTTTAATGGCGACCGGAATATACCAAAAAACCAAACCTTAATAAGTGTGGTATCGAGTATCTACCAACTTAGGACTGCATCAAAGCGGTCATATCACTATGTCCTAAAGGCCAAGTTGGTCAAGTAAAGATTCTAAAAGTTCATTAGTGCTTCATGACATAACTTAGCAGCCCCATATTCTCTTTGATTAACTCAAAGGCTACCGGTACCCACAAATATGTCGCCCTAACATAGCTATTTCTTAGACCATGTCGGTATACCCCACACAGTTTCCACAACGTATTGCTACTTACCTATAATGTATCCCAAATCCGGGTAGAGGATTCAAACCCAAACAAAGAACCAAAATGTAAAGCATACAAGTCAAACAATGAAAGAAAATAAATTTGATCTAACACTAAGGTAACCCCATTTTTAAAATAATCCCCAGTAGAGTCGTCAGTTCTGTGATACGGTAGGAGAACTGACTTGAAGGTTTTGCGTTTGATCGTAAATGTTGCGGTTAGCAAGAGTTGCCACCACTTTTCTTTTATCCAAAAGGAATGGTCAAAAAGCACAGGAAAGAACTTTGAGATTTTTTCTTGAGTTCGGGGGGTAGATTATGAAAAGGGAAGGTATTATCACCCTTTTCATCCTTGGTTATCCATGGGCTCTTAGTTACTTGCTAGATCACTTGCTTTTGATTGAAATTGTGCTTTGTGTGGTTTTTGAAAGTATTTTATAAAGAGGCCATTGTTTAGGCAATCTTTGTAATGATTCTTGTTTGTAAGAATGTATACAAAGATGTTGATCTTTTGAAAATGTTTTCAAGTTTTGTAAGATGTTTTGAAAGTGTAGGTGTTTGTTTTTGAAAATAGCAAGGTTGTTTATTTTGAAATGGAGCAAGTAATTAGGAGCAATCTACCTACTCAAATGTCTTTCTTGTTCATTTTATTTTCCTTTGACATTGTTGTCTTACCATTGATTTGGTAAGCAACTCTATCTTTGGATGTAAACGAGACGGGCGTGGATCATCATATAACCATGATTAGCAATGTTGTAAGGTATCTTAGCATTCTTTTTAGGGACTAAGATCATTTGAAAGGCAACTTAGATAGCGTCATCGAGGGTCTATGATGTTGTATTTGCTTTGTTTTTGCTAAGATACCTTACATGCGTAATATGACCATTTTGTATAAGGCAACCAAGTGGGATAATCCTAGGTGTGCTTGTGTGCAAATGTATTATTTTCATGCTTGTTTTTTTGTCTTGAATTAGGGTTTTCTAAGTATTGGTTTTAGTCTTTCCATGCAAACCCTAATTACTAGCATGTTATATAAAAGCGATAAATTGCGAAAAAGTAAAATTATTAT
Source organism: Vicia faba (assembly GCA_948472305.1). Classification (NCBI taxonomy): domain Eukaryota; kingdom Viridiplantae; phylum Streptophyta; class Magnoliopsida; order Fabales; family Fabaceae; genus Vicia; species Vicia faba. Next base: position 715,161,968 of record OX451736.1, read on the forward strand.
GCTATTATAATACTTGTGGGAGGGGGTGTACAAATTGCAAATGGGGATTGCAAGAAAGTTAAACCTAACTAGCTATTACAACCATATTGAATATTATACAAAATTGAAAATAAAAATGCAAGAATATAAATGGAAAAAGAAATGGTTTTTATTGTTTTTATGAAAGGGTTTTATCTTGACCTAAATAAAGAAAATGAGTAATTAAAATTAAATAAAATTAATTTAAACTAACTTAGGAAAGAAATTAATTTGAAAAGGATTTTTTAGGTTTTTTGTATGAAAAGCTTTTAAATTAATGAAAATAAAATAAAAATTAATTAACTAAAATAAACTAAGTTTTAAATTAATTTTAACTAAGAAAACAAAATGATATATTAATTTATCCCAAGTCTAAAATTATTTATGAAAAGAAAGGAAATTTATTTATTTTAAGAAAAAAAATTTATCCTTTTGTTCTATGGAAAATAAAATACATTAGTATAAATAATAAGTAAACAATAAATTTGGATTTTTTATGATTTTATGAAAATAATAATAATAATAATAATAATAATAATAATAATAATAATAATAATAATAATAATAATAATAATAATAATAATAATAATAATGAAAATATTAATAATAATGAAGAAAAATAAAATAAAAAGAAAAAGAAAAGTCCAGGGGGTTTAATCAGCAAGGCAAGGAGTATTATGAGAAAAAAGACTAAGCCCACATGAAGAACCCAAATGCTGCCAAAAAACACAAAACAAAAGGCAGAAAATTGTAAAAATAGCAAAAGGTCACGCTGGGGCTTGAACCCAGGACCTAAGGGTGAACAGGCGCGCGCTTTACCACTGAAACAATAAATACATAACATAAAATGCACCCTGAATACACTTCATCTTCAACCTCCAGCCAAAGGACCTGTATCTTCTTAATTTCTCAACAAAAATAAAAAGTTCAAACATGAAAGTTGTAGCATTTCTTCCCACGAATCCAAACATATAAGTAACTTAAGCTAACAGTCAAAGATGAATGAGAATTTTTCTGGCCCTAATTTAAAACCTAAAAATTTCAGAAAACTTCAAATCTAAAATTCTCTAAGCTCAGGCCATATAAATGCAAACTATGGATATGTACAGCTTCGTGGAAATGTTATCTACACTTTATCTTCAAAAATCAAAGCTTAACAATGCCTAAATATGAAGATAGAAGTTCAAGAAAAATACCTCAAAACTGGAAATCGTGAAATAGATTTGAGCTTGTTTCAGGCAGTGGTGATGATCAGGTTAGCTTCCTTGGACCTCTAGGAAGCTAATACAATGCTTAGCTTGAGTTGAGGGTAGCTGAAATGGCCTGGAGAAGTCCAACTGTAATGCCCTGTTTTTGAAAATGGAGAATGTTGTAAAGGGTTTTACAGTTTCAAAACAGGGGTTGGGATAGTTTCTATATGTGTATTAGAAGCTTTGTGGATGGTTTGGCCAAGAAACGCATGAGGGCATTTGGAAGTTGGGTTCAAAAATCAGAAATGACAAGTTTTTGTGCTTGTATGCCAATTTCTGGTTTTTGGGAGTTTTTAGGACTTGTTCCCTCATGTGTTAGCTTGCAATGCACTTGTATAAATATATGGAAAAGGTTAGAGGACTTGAGGAGGTCAGAAAACAAAGATCACATGTTATGAGTTTTTGACTTGTTTTTTAAGTTATCTTGAAAAACATGGTTTCAATGCAAGGTACATGGCTTGTAGGGTGGCTTGAAACTTTAAACATGTTTGATCTGAGTTTATAGAGCATGCTTGTGAAGAAAGAACAAGTGCAAAGCTCCATACAAGTTGACTTTATGATTAAAGTCACTTTTCCAAAATGGAAGTGTGAACTTTGTTCCATTAATGGAAAATTTACTTGGACAAAGCTTGAATCAAGTGGATAATAGCTCAAAAGAAAGTGTGATCTTCTGATTATGGATAGATCTTGAGGTTTAGAGGCCTGCAAAACAAAATTGTGCAGCATAGGTTTGAAATTGAATTCTTTTTCATCACAAAATGACTTGTAATTCAAGTGTGAAAACCCTAACTTCATCTCTTCGATTCTCCCTACTCAAGAATGATATCAAGGAGTTCTTAGACATTTTGGAAAGCTTGTAATGTGCTATACAACCCATATTTGAATTACTTTTTAAGATCCCCCTTGGAACTATTATAAAAAGTGCCATGAAGTTGGATCAAAATCCTGACCAAATTAGGGAAAAAATTTCACTAAGTGTTTTGTTTCATGACCACATGTTCTTAAAATTATAACTTTAGATCTAAGAACTTTTGGTAGGAGTTGTGTAAAGAAAAGTTATAGATTTCATGGAGATCTGCAACTTTCATGTTGGAAGTTTCTCTTGAATCATCTTGCATCATGGCGAAAATTTTGTTCAAAGTTATGAAAAAACATTAAATTTCCAACACACAAAAATTTCTAAGTTTAGAAATTTTGACTTTTCAAAATGAAATCTTGAATTTTTGATTTCTTGATGAATAAGTTTCATATTTTGACATTTTTTGATGAATTATGATTTTTGGCACTTGAATTTGACCAAAAAGTCAAAGTTTGACTTTTCAGTATACAGTTGACTTTTGATCAGTTGATTGAAAAATTCATCTGTCAATCCAATGGGGTTGCAATATTTTGAACCATGCCATTAGGTCAAAATGATGAAATTGAACTCTTAAGATTATGCCTTAAACCAATTTACCATTTTCTAGGTCAAAAATCAGAAATTGTCCTTTCATAGTCAAAACCCTAATTTTTACCATTTTGCCCTTTTGGAGATTTGATCAAATTTATTGAGGAGTTGTGGTCCAAACTTGATCAAATGATACATATAAGTTTAAAATGTTGGTATGGATCAAAAGTTATGAAGTTTGACTGTAAATTGGCCATGGTTGACTTTTTCCCCAATACAACTGATTTTTAGGTCAATTGCTCAATTGACTTAGCAAAAATGTGATTCAAAGCTTAAAACTTGACATGAGTAATCTTGAGGGTCCATAATGATCCATGGAAGTCATATGGGGCATTGGAAGCTCAAATATACTTGTGCAAACTCAAACTCTAATTTTGGTCATCAGTGCCTAAGGAGGTGACTTGAGCTGATCAACCCTAGTGCAGTCTTGAGCCAAAGGAGATCTTGTGAGCAAGTTCTTGATAAGTGGGATGGAAAATTTTTGGGTACAACAGGTTCTAACACCTTCCCTTTTAATTACCTACCCCCCGAACTCAAGAAAATATCTCAAAGGTCTTTCTTGTTCTTTTCACCCTTTCCTTTATTGGATAAAAGAAAAGTCAGTGGCGACTCTTGCTATCCATAACATTTGTGATAAAATGCAAAACACCCAAGTCAGTTCACCCGCCGTATCATAGAACTGGCGAATCTGCTGGAGATGAGTATACTTTAAAAGTGGGGTTACCTTAGAGCTAGATCACATTTAATTGCTTTTATTGTTTAACTTGTTTGCTTTACATTTATGGGTCCTTGTTTGGGTTTGTATTGATCCTCTACCTGAATCGGGGAACATTATTAGGTAAGTAGCAATGGATCATGGGGACTATGTGGGGTATACCGACGTGGTTGAAGCGATGGCTACACTAGTATGACACATTTGTTGGTACCGGTAGCCCTTGAGTTTAGTCAATGGGAATACGGGGCCGTTGTGTGGTGTCATGAAGCACTAACTGACCTTAGAACCATTAATTGAACAACTTGGCCATTAGGAAGTAGTGAGATATACGACTTTGGTGCAGTCCGAAATTGTTTGATACTCGATACTACACGCATTGAGATTGGACTTTAGGGATATTTCGGTCGCCAATAAAGAGGCTTGTGCTGAAACAATGGCCGATGAAGAAAGATCAATGATATTGAGATTCCCTAGAACCCGATTACTTTCTAGGACAGGTTGAACCAACTAAACTTCAAGAGGGTACTTACCTATGTAACCCATGCAAGCCTAAACCTAAGGACTTGTTTGTGTGCTTGTGTATAATTCATTGTACATGACATCATGACATCATAACATGACATTTTGCACTAACCATTTCAAGGATTTTTAGGACTTATCTTTGTGTTGTTTTGTAGGACATGGCTTCCACTCGCAAGAATACTATCCAAGTCAACCTCGTAAGAGTGTCTCCCCAACTCAAGGAGTTAGCGTCGAGGGTTCCTGAGCATTCTCCATTTACCAAAAGACATGGTCGACTTCTCAATATGGTTACCTCGATCCTTGATGAAGACATGATGAAAGTGCTCTTTCAGTTCTTTGATTCTTTACATTATTGCTTTACATTTCCCGATTACCAATTAGTGCCTACCATGGAGGAGTTTTCTCAGTTATTGGGAGTGCCTATTCTTAATCAATTACCCTTCAACGGTATTGAAAGAGACCCAAAACCTGAGGAGATTGCTTGAGCTCTGCATTTACAACGGTCCGGTGTTGTGGAAAATTGGGAAACAAGAAGTGGTGTCAAAGGGTTTCTAGCCAAGTTTTTGTTTGAGAATGCTTACTATTTTTGGGATACTCTGGATTTACAAGCCTTTGGAGAAGTTTTGGCCCTTCTCATCTATAGGATGGTACTATTTCCTAATCTGGACCAACTCATATATGTGAATACGGTCAGAGTTTTTCTGTCTCGTAACCCGGTGCCTACCTCACTTGGAGACATTGTGCACTCTCTAAACACTTGCACCATGAAGAGAAGAGGGAACCTTATGTGTTGCATTCCTCTATTGCCTAGGTGGTTTATTTTTCACCTACCTCGATCTTTTTTGAAGAATGATCAAGGCATGAGATGGTCTAATAGGCTGATGTCCCTCACGCATTTGGATATTCATTGGTGTCCTCGATCTGCAGAGGATTTTACCACCATTGATTGCTGTGGGGAATTCCCTAATGTCCCTCTCATAGGAATTAGGTGGGAATCACCTATAACCCTTGTTTGGCTTTACGAAATTTCGGATATGCTAGGAGAGATGGTCTCCACGATGCGCTCATCCAAGGTTTGATATTCGACTACGACAGCAACGACCAAGGCTATCGACAATGGTTTATACGAGTTTGGAGAATGGTAAACAAAGTGGATAGTGAGACATTGGGGCATAAAAATTCCATCCCCCTTGAGCCCTACCTTAAGTGGGTACGAACTCGTGCTCAAAGTATCGTTATGCCATACCTCGCCATCTTACCTATCATCATGGAGCCTGTTATCGAAGGAGATGTTCCATATACTGTCCTCCATCCTGATATGCCTACTTCTCTTGAAGATTGCAAAAAGCTTAGATTCAACTAAAGGGGAGTGAGACACCTTTGAAGCCCAGTTTTATGCAAGCGATAAGAGGACACTGGAGCTCACGAAACAACTTCATGAGGAGAGGAACTTGAATGCCTATATCGCTCCAAAGAGGAAGCATCCATATGAGACTTGAGCCGTTTTTATTGTATCTTAGTTTATTTTGTTTCTTTTGTTTCAATGTAAGCCCAAGAGGCATGTTGGAATCGATTTGAACTTATCAATGCAATTAATGTTTGTTCTCTTTTTTGTCTAAACAAATTTAAATCTTCTAAGTCCTTGAAATCATTTGCATACATATTTTCATGCATCATAACATAAACAGGTTTTCCATAACCAGGTTTCCTTATCTTTCTACTGTTTATTTTAGTAAGATGGATAATGAACAAACAGTGAAGCATTTTCAGAAACAGAACTCCCATTTCCAAGAGACCTTGCTGACCCTGGCTAAGGGCAAACAAGAGCTTATGACTTTTCTAGTAGCCAAGAAAAAACCCAAAAAGAAGGCCCTCATCAACACGGGTAAAAGGTTTAAAGGTCCGGTTCGTTAGGTACAGATAGTAGAAGAGTCATCTTAGGAGGACGAAAATCAAGACGAAGAGGCAAGGAGCACCCGTGTTGGGGGTGCCAATGATCAATATTCCGAAGACGAAGACTACTTTGATGAACAGTATCCTATGGATGAGGATATATACAAGCAGTTGGAGGATAGACTAAAGGCTAATGAAATTCAAGCCGTGCCTCGTTTGGATTTTGATGAGTTAGGCTTAGTACCTGGGGTCCTCATTCCCCATAAGTTCGAAATACCGGTCTTCGCCAAGTATGAAGGGGTTTCCTGCTCGAAACTTCATCTAAGGTCTTACGTGCGCAAGATACAGCCGCACACTACCGACAAAAAGCTCTGGGTCTATTTCTTCCAAGAGATTCTGGCTGGGACTCTACTAGAATGATTCTATCAATTGGAGGGTTCCCGCATCCACACATGGGAAGATATAGCCACTGCTTTTTATCATCAATATCAATACAATGCCGACCTGGTACCAACCAGAGTCCAACTTCAAGGTATGACAATGGATACTAATGAGGGGTTTAAAGAGTATGCACAAAAATGGAGGGATCTTGCTGGTAGGGTCCAACCACCACTAATTGACAGAGAACTAGTTGACATGTTCATGGGTACATTTACTGGCCCATTTTCAACCTATTGATTGGGAGTTCTTTGTCTTGTTTCACCGAGTTGATACTGACTGGTGAAAGGGTAGAAAGTGGCATTAAGAGTGGGAAAATTCCCATGACATCTGCTTCCGCATCCAACAATGTAAAGAAGCCTTTCATTGGAAAGAAGGAAACAAATGTTGCGTATAGGGCAAGGTCCCGTACCAAGAAGAATCCCCGATCCTCTGTTAATGTTGTGTTAATCTCTAACCCTTCATCTGTTCAAAGACAATCATCCAACAATCAACTATCTAAAGTTCCTCTAAGACAGTTCATGAGAATAAGCATGTCAATGTCCAAAGCCTTACAACATCTGTTGAAGGCCATCTTAGTGACATTGCGTAATCCACCATCCAATCCTGACATTTCATCACCTAAGTACAATCCAAATGCCAAGTGCGCGTATCATTCCAACAGCCCTGGGCATGAAACTGATCAATACTGGGCTCTGAAGAATAAGATTCAAGATCTGATAGATAATAAAACAATTGAATTTGATCCACCTGCTACTCCAAATGTGATAACCACACCAATGCCGAACCATGGCAAAGGTGTTAATGCAATTGATGATACTACTTTTGTTTCCTCCATTGAGGATTTAACAACTCCATTAACTACTGTGAAGGGTAATTTGCTGAGATTCGGGGTGTTCCCTGGCTGTTCTAAAGATTGTGTTTATTGTGATCAACAAGTAAATGGGTGCAAGCAGCTGAAGGAAGGTGTGAAACGCCTGATAAATAGCCGCGAGATTCTGTTTGAGAAGATTCCTACCATCAAAAGTTTAACCAACAAAGTTGAAGACCTATCCATAATAACCATCTCCAACAAGCCTCTTAGGATCCCCTCAAATGGTCATATTAGAATTTCAAATGAATCAACCATTGCTCCTTTAATAATCACTGCCGATGGGCCTATTCCCTACTCCTCTAACAAAGTGGTTCCATGGAACTATGGTGCCGAGGTTTATTACCATGGGATAAAACAAAATTCTTGGATCAATGAAAACGAAGCTGATGTTACTAATATTGCAGGTTCTAGTAAAGTAATAAGAACAAGGAGGATCTTTTCCCCTAATATTTCACCATCCATTACTACAACATCTCCCGCCCGCATAACAAATAACAAGTCTAGTTCCAACACTAGAGGCAAAGAGAAAGAAGGTGAGCCTGCTGGGATAGAGGCACCTACCAAAGATACTGATGTTGAAGAACCCTCCACTCGAGAGATGGAGGAAATCCTGAAAATCATAAAGAAGAGTGACTTCAAAACAGTTGAGCAACTGGGGAAAACCCCCTCCAAAATCTCCATGATGTCATTGTTACTCTATTCGGACGCTCGTGCCCGAGCTTTAATGAATTTCTTGAAGAAATCCCATGTGCCTCAAGAAACCACAGCTGACCAGTTCGAGAACTGTGTAGCAAGTTTAATGTCTAACAATGGATTAGGGTTCTCCAACGTTGATTTGACTCCTATGGGAAGGAACCACAACAAAGCCTTGCATGTCTCTATTGAATGCAAGGGAACCACTCTGGCTCATGTCTTAGTTGATACTGGATCTTCTCTAAATGTGCTAGGGGGCTCTGGACGGGTTAGATTGCAAAGGCCTGGTGTTAAAACCAAGTGATATTGTTGTAAGGGCTTTCGATGGATCTAAAAGGATGGTTCATGGAGAGGTGGATCTCCCAATTAAAGTTGGATCGCAGATTTTCAACTCTACCTTTTATGTAATGGACATACGTCCTGCCTACTCTTGTTTGCTTGGGCGCCCTTGGATACATGGAGCAGGGGAAATAACATCCACCCTTCATCAAAAATTAAAATATCCAGTCAAAGGGAAGATCTTTACTATTTGCGGCGAAGAAGAATTTATGGTGAGCCATCTCAATTCCTTCAAGTATATGGAAATGGATGGTGAGTTCATAGAGACTCCATTCCAGGATTTCGAAGTTGTTCCTCCTATGGTTGTCGCCACCAAAATCTCCTTTAACATACCAAAAGCTGATAAAGTTGTGCCAAGAATGGTTTCGCTTAATGATGCATGTGTCGCAGTCGAAGATGGAAGTTGTACTAACTGGGGCCAACTCCCCGAGATTCCGTTTAAAGCAGAAAAATTTAGGTTAGGTTTCACCATCAAAGCTCAAAAAGAGGTCAGGCGCGCTCGCATGGGAAAGCCACCTCTCTGTATCGGAAACCATGAAGTAAACGTTGTGGAAGACTCTGATGATTAATGCACTTTTGAAGAATGGATCTACCCTACTGCCGGAGGAAAGATCAACAATTGGCATGCAAAGGATTTCACTACCATCTCCTTCATTGAGGAGTAATTACTGTTTACTTGTTTTATGTCAATTCAATAACTTTTTCCTGTAATTTTAAATTCCAAACAATGACTTTTAAGTCATGTGCCTTGCCCGGGGCACTATGGTCCATTTGATAAGGGTTTTGTTCATGTTCATTTATCATATGATCATTTAATATAAACCATTGGACCTTTTTGCATTCAAATTTTGCGTTCATTGTCTTTCTTTTTTTCTTTATTGCATTTTTTTCAATAGCCATGTATCTTACATGCACACACACACTTGCAGATCTTCATCCACTCTGGATCTCGTTACCAACGAATCTACTATTGCGAGTTATGACTTTGAACATCCAATTAACCAAGCCAAAGATGAAGGCGAGGAAGATTGTGAAATACCAGGGGAACCAGTCAGACTTCTGATGCAAGAGGAGAAATCTATTCAACCTCATGAAGAGATAGTCGAAGTTATCAACCTAGGTATCGGGACAGACAAGATAGTAGTCAAGATCGGTGTTAACCTAAAAGATGGTATCAAGAGCAGATTGGTTCAGATGTTTCATGACTATGTTGAAGTGTTTGCTTGTTCGTATGAAGATATGCCAGCGTTGGATACCGACATTGTGGTTCATCATCTGCCAACAAAGGAAGATGGTCCTCATGTTAAGCAAAAGGTTTGTCGCATGCGGCCTGACATGTCTGAAAAGATAAAAGCTGAAGTGATGAAACAATTCGATGCAGGTTTCCTAGCTGTGACATCTTATCCTCAATGTGTTGCGAACGTGGTTCCCGTGCCAAATAAAGATGGGAAGGTTCGTATGTGTGTAAACTATAGGTATTTAAATAGGGAAAGCCCCAAAGATGACTCCTCCCTTCCTCATATTGACGTCTTGGTTGACAACACCGCTTAGCATAAAGTCTTCTCCTTCATGGATGGATTTTTTGGCTACAACCAAATTAATATGGATCTCGAAGACATGGAAAAAACCACTTTCGTTACACCATGGGGCACCTTTTGTTACAAGGCCATGCCGTTCGGATTAAAGAATGCAGGGGAAACATATCAAAGAGATATGGTAGCTTTATTTCATGATATGATCCATCATGAGATAGAGGTCTATGTGGATGATATGATTGCAAGGTCGCAAACTTAAGAAGAGCATCTCGATCACCTACACAAGCTATTTGACAGGTTGAAGAAGTACAAGTTGAGGTTGAACCCTAATAAGTGCACATTCGGAGTAAGGTCTGGAAAACTCCTAGGATTTATCGTCAGTAATAAGGGCATCGAAGTTGATCCTGCAAAGGTAAAAGCCATTCAAGAAATTCTAGTTCCCCATTCGGAAAGGGGGGTTAGAGGATTCTTGGGTCGTCTTAATTACATTGCCCGTTTTATATCTCATTTAACTGCTACTTGTGAGCTAATCTTCAAACTCTCGAAGAAAGATCAAGTAGTCAAATGGAACGATGACTGCCAAGCTTCCTTTGATAAGATAAAGGAATTTTTACAAGAACCTCCTATCCTTATGCCTCCAGTGGAAGGAATACCATTGATCATGTACTTGACTGTGCTAGAGAATTCTATGGGGTGTGTGTTGGGCAAACATGACGAGTCTGGCCGTAAAGAGAATGTGATATACTACCCGCACAAAAAGTTTACCGATTGTGGAACCAGACATTCACTACTCGATAAAACTTCTTGCGCTCTAGCATAGGCTGGTCGCCGGTTAAGACAGTATATGTTGACTCACACCACTTTATTGATTTCTAAGATGAACTCTATGAAGTACATCTTCAAGAATCCTGCTCTCTCCGGATGGATAGCTAGATGGTAAATGATTCTGACTGAATATGATATTTAATATACAACACAAAAGGCCATTAAAGGAAGTGTATTGGCAGATCATTTGGCCCATCAAGTTGTTGATGATTATCAATCTATGAACTTTGACTTCCTAGATGAGAATATCATGTTAGTGACTGACTGTGCAAAACCTGGACCGTATGACGGACCTGAACAAGGATCCGGATGGACTATGGTTTTTAATGAGGCTTCCAATGCTTTGGGTAACGAAATTGGTGATGTGATTATTTCTCCCAAAGGTTGTCAAACTCCTTTCACTGCTAGATTGTGCTTCGATTGTACGAATAACATGGCTGAGTACGAGGCGTGCATCTTGGGTTTGAAGGCTTCCATTGACAAGGATCAAGCACTTGGATGTATTCAGAGACTCTGCTCTAGTGATTAGCTAAGTAAAGGTAGAATGGGACACTAAGCATCCTAACTTGATTCCTTACAAGGAGCTTGTGTTAACTCTGATTCCATGCTTTGAAGGGATCACCTTTGAGCATTTCCCTAGAGAAGAAAATCAGTTGGCTGACGCCATGGAAACAATGTCTTCCATGTTCAAGGTCAAGTGGGACAACGGAGCTCTTATGATTACAATTGAGAAATTTGACGAACCTGTGCACTGCTATGAGGTTGACACTGGCGAAGAGAGACCATGGTACCATGTGGTGAGGAGATACCTTAAGGCACAAGAATATCCTAGAGGAGCTTCCATCAATGATAAGAAATTCTTGCGAAAATTTTCATCCAAATTCTTTCTAAGCAATAAAATCTTTTACAAGCGCAACCATGATTCTACTCTACTCCGATGTATGGACAAGAAGGAGGCGGAGAAAATTATAGAAGACATGCATGATGGTCTTTTTGGGACCCACTCTAGTGGACACACTATGGCCAAGAAAATCCTAAGGGCTGGTTACTATTGGTCTACAACGGAAACTGATTGTCATCATCACTCAAGGATTTGCCACAAGTGTCAAATCTATGCTGCCAAGGTCCATTTACCTCCTATTCCTCTAAATGTCATGACTGCTCTGTGGCCGTTTGCAATGTGGGGCATTGACATGATCGGGGAGATCAAACATACTGCCTCTAATGGACATCGCTTTATCCTTGTCTCCATTGATTACTTTTCCAAGTGGGTCGAAGCTGCTTCATATGCTCTAGTTACCAAGACTGTTATAGCCAAGTTTATCAAGCATAACCTCATCTACTATTACGGTATCCCCGAAAGGATCATCACTAACAATGGAACCAACCTCAACAATGCCATGATTATGGAACTTTGTACTCAGTTCAAAATCAAGTATCACAATTCTTCACCGTACAGACCCAAGATGAATGGCACAGTGAAAGCTGCCAATAAAAATATCAACAAGATTATGCAAAAGATGGTGGTAACGTATAAAGACTGGAATGAGATGTTTCCATTTGCTCTCCATGGCTACCGTGCTTTTGCTCGAACGTCAACTGGGGTAACTCCTTTCTCTTTAGTCTATGGCATGGAAGTTGTCCCGCCTGTGGAAGTTCAGATTCCTTTCTTAAGAATTATGAAAGAATCATACTTAGGAGAAGATGAATGGATTTAGACTAGATTAGATCAGTTAAACTTGATCAACGAGAAAAGACTGGCTGCTGTTTGTCATGGTCAGATGTACCAAAAACATATGATCAAGGCTTTCAACAAAAAGATCAAGCCTCAAGTATATAAGTTTGGCGACTTGGTAATAAAGTGCATCATTCTTCCACAAGGCGACCCCAGGGGCAAATGGAGTCCCACTTAAGAAGGACCATTTGTTTTAAAGAAAGTTTTCTCTGATGGTGCCATGATGCTGACTACTATGGATGGAAAAGACTTCCCACATCCTGTGAACACGGACATAGTTAAAAAGTAATACATATAAAATGACCCGCTAGTTTGACATACCTAGGAAAAAATAAGGGCATCCCGGCAAACCAAATAGGTTCGGGCAAAATTTAGGGATATATGTAAAATATTGTACACCTGGCGAGTCGAAAACCCAAAAGGGCGATTTGGAAAAAAAATGGGTATCCTGGTTGGCTGAAAACCCGAAAGGGCAGTCCATGCAAAAGTTAAGGATTAAAGCGTATGACTATGTCTCGTGGGATCTTTACAGTCGGATTTATTACCAAAGTCCGAAGTTCAAATGGTCCAAGATCAATCAAACCAACTTCTTTCAACAGCAAGGGATGATGTTCGAGAACATAGGGGAAATAGTGGAGTTGGAACACAATGAGATCACTTCCACGTGGCTGTTATTTTTTTTTGTATTCTTTTCATTCTTTTGACAATTTCCTCTTACTAGGATCTCTGTCTCTTTGTACAAAAATGCCTATTCATGGGCAAAACATCAATACAAATATACTTTGAAGTACAAACTTTTTGTTTTTTCTGTGCGAAGATGTCCAATGATTAAAATTGAATGAACATATGCATATGAACATGATTAAGCTTTTAGCAAATGTATGCTTAAAACAGTGACAAGCATCTCCTTAAATGAATTTGAGATATCCCCAGAGTTATTTCAATAACATTATCCCCACAGAGTTGGATTCACGCAATTCCTAGCCCGAGTTCCAATCTCTTGAAAACACCCTCCCTAGCCGAGTTGGTCTTAAAAAGAATCCTTATGGAAAGATACACCTCCCTCGCAGGTTATGAAATATTCTCTTCAACAAGGTTGATTTCCCCAACAAATGGAAAATTACACCCAGCTTGAGTTGGCCCCTCAGACTATCACAAATCAATGGACAAAACCCATTAATCCCCGGTAGAGTCATTTCAATCCTCAACGGGGTCATTACTATCCAAGTAAGTTATTGTGAAGCCTAGAACCCGACCAGATAACAATTGACTCCATTCCTCCAAAGCAAGTTACTGCAAAGCCTAGAATCTGACCAGATAACAGTTCAACTCCATCCTTTCAAGCAAGTTACTGCGAAGCCTGGACCCATACAGATAATAGTTTAACTTCATCCTTTAAAACAAAATACTGTGAAACCTGGACCCAACCAGATAACAATTTACTGCAAAGCCTGGAATCCGACCAGATAACAGTTCAACTTCATCCTTTCAAACAAATTACTGTGAAACCTGGACCCGACCAAATAACAATTGATTCAATTAACTGCAAAACTTGGAATCCGACCAGATAACAGTTTAACTTCATCCTTTCAAACAAATTAATGTGAAACCTGGACCCGACCAGATAACAGTTGATTCAATTTACTGTAAAACTGGGACCCGACCAGATAATAGTTTGAGTTGCTGAAACCTGGACCCGACCAGATAACAGTAAATCTCAATTTTAAGTTGCTAAAGCCTGGACCCTACCGGATAATAGTTTAACTTCTTCAAATTGCTGAATCCTAGACTTGACCAGAAAATAGTTTGAGTTGCTGAAACCTGGACCCGGCCAGATAACAATTAATCTCAGTTCCAAATTACTGCAAAGCCTAGACCCATCCAGAAAATAGTTCGAGTTGTTAAAACCTGGACCCGACCAGATACCAGTTAACCTCAAGTTCCAAATTACTGCAAATCATGGACCTAATCAGATAACAGTTCGAGTTGCTGAAACTTGGACCCGACGAGATAGCAGTTTAACCTCTTCAAATCATTACTGAAACCTGGACCCGACCAGATAATAGTAAACAAATTCAAGTTACTAAAGCCTGGACCCAGCCATATATTAGTTCAACTTCTCCAATTGATGAAACTTGGACCTGACCGGATATCAGTTAATCTCAAGTTCAAGTTACTATGAAACCTGGAGCCGACTAGATAATAACTTAACTTCTACAAATCACTAACAAAACTTCTCTTCCCCGGTAGAGTTTGCCACAATCCCTAGTGAGTTGTTGTAAAACCTGGAAACCTTCCAGATGACATTTAATTTCTTTATCCCCAGCAAGTTTTTTGTGGAGCCTGGAATCCAACCAGATAACAGCTAAACTTTCTTCCTCTCTAAACAATGGATAATTCCCCACTAGAACAACAGACAACTAGAAATCGTGAGCTCTTTCCCCCAAGAAAAAATCAACACTCTCCATAGAGTCTTCCCAAGCAAAGTCAATATTCCCCAGCGGAGTTTTTCTCAACAAAGCAGGAATCTCCAGCAGAAGCATTTTTAACAAAGTCTGAAGATACACATACTTTTCATCTCCAACGGCAGTACTAGATTAAACTTCTCAAAACTCCCCAATATCTGTTAAGGATATGCTTCGACAACATGTCGCATTCATACATCGTATAACATACATACAACATAATCTCATTTATTTTGAGAACATCATTATACCATGCATACTTCACATACAGCTAACCCATTGTTTCTTTGTAGAAAAATCATTGATCCAAAGACCTCTTTTGAATCAGAATAAATTCTTCCAGTTTTCAGCAGGAATCGACCAAAGATTTATGCTGATGTTTCTTATAGTTTCTACCATCATCTCTCCAAATGGAATCTATAAGCCCATTCTCGAATCAATACATCATCAAGTGAAAATTTCTGGGCACTCTAGTGTTCAATCATCTTTCACCTTCAAGTCACGAATGACGAATCCACCAATCTAACTCTTCAGGTTTAAGAAGATTGAATAGGGGCGGCTGTTGTACCCCAAAATTTTCCCTCTTATTTTCTCGAGATTTCTCTCACAAGATGTCCATTGGTTCAAGAATGCACAAAGATGGATTAGCTCAAGACACCTCCTCAAGCACTGATGACTCAAAATTAGGATTTGAGTTTACAAAGGGAGTCGGATTTCTAATGTTTCAAATGACTTTCATGGATCATTATGGAACCTCGGGATTACTTCTGTCAAGTTTCAAGTCTTGGATCACAATTTTCCAAGAAAGTCATTCAAATTATCAAAAGGGCAAAATGGGAAAAATTAGGGTTTTGACTGGAAATGATCGAACTTTAATTTTTGACCTAATACCTGACTTATTGGTTAGAAGCATGATCTCAAAGATCTGAGCGTGTCATTTTGACCTAATCGTATATTTCAATTCATCTCCTGAGACCAGTGGATTGATAGACAAAATTTGGTTAACTGGTAGAAAAAGTCAATTGTACACTAAAAAGTCAAACTTTGACTTTTTGACCAAAATTGAGTCCCAAAAATCACATTTCATCAAGACATCCAAAATATGAAATTTGATCATCAAAAATCAAGAGAGTCAAAAATCCAACTTTGCAAGACTTGGAAAATTTTCTAAGTATTTTCTATACTTGTTAATTTCATTGCTTCATGACATCTTTTCACTACAATTTAAAATAATTTAAGATGTTACAAATAATTCAAGTTATTACAAAGTGGCATTTTTGCAAGATTACAAATTCTAAACTTTTTCTTGGTTGAAATTTTCCCTTTGACTCAAACCTTGCCACTATGTTGTCCATAAAACTAAACTAGTGCCATGCTACAAACAATGTTATCCAAACTACTGCTGAACAAAGCTCTATATGCTGCCAAGTCCAAGCATGTTGTACTGTCCACATAACAGCCCAAAACCATGTCAAAAAAAGTTGTTGTACTTTCCACAAAACTAAATTAGTGCCATGCTACAAACAATGTTGTCCAAACTACTACTGAACAAAGCCCTATATGCTGTCAAGTCCAAGCCTGTTGTATTGTCCATATAACAGCCCAAAACCATGTCAAAATTAGTCTTATGTACTGGTGTGAAACAGCCCTACACCAAGCTACCACAACACTCCAAAATGGCTGCAAAACAACCCTGTTATGCTACTAATAACCCAGTCCAAGCCTGTATTATCTCAGTCCCATGTTTGCACCAAATTTGCATATGAGAGTTGCATCTAAAAGGCAATGATACAACATACCCAAATAGTTCAAATTGTTATTTGTTTCCCTCCCAAAATCCCAGCAAAACTCATATACAAATAGACTGTTTTCACAACACACAAGAGGTTGGCTTTTAGAGAGAAAAAGAGAGAACAGAAAAAATAGCATTCTTTGTAAACTATGCTCATTCACAAAAGACCCTTGCTCATACTCATCTTGATTCTCAGTCACAAAAAATAGAACCTTAATCTATTATTCCATCTTACAAACCCTCCCATAAATCAACCAACCAAACACTTCACACAACATAGAGATTGTTCAAACATGAGAACAGTTTATGTGGTGCCATTATCTTCCTCTTCCAAACACAAAAACAGTACTATATAACTTGATTGGGTTGGTGTGGTTCAAACAGCTTGGAACAACTTCATGTCGGTTCACTAAGGCCCTCACAACATCTTGAAAAGTATTCAGATTTAAAATACCAAGTGTGGTCTCAAGGTAAGTCTTATTGACTTTGCATTTTTTTCATACATCACTAATGATTTACTTTTGAAGATAAAATGTAGTAATCATTTCCCCTTGAAGCTAACCATTTGCTTGCTGTTTGTTTTTATCAATCATATACTGTGAACTGACTTGTACATACCATAAAAACAATGTTAGAACTAAAAAACTACAGCATGAGTCGACACATATCCACATGGGTTGACTCATTCTTGTGAAAAAACATAGTATGAGTCGACACATGGCCTTATACATCGACTCATACTGTTACCCAGGCCCCAAAACAGAAGGATGAAAGGTGCATGAGTCGACACAAAACGCGTATGTGTCGATACAAACAAGTGCATGAGTCTACATATCCAATTATGCATCGACTCATACTGATTTGATTTCATTTTATAGGAGCAAGAAGAGTTATGTGTCGATGCATAGCAGCATATGTCGATACATAATAGTTCAAAATGCATTTTTCTTTTCTTTTACACTGTTTTTACATTTCCTTTATATTTTCTTCATTGTTATTCGACATGGTTGTAATATTTAAGTTTCTACTTCATCCCCATTGCTAAATTGTACCCCCACTCCCCTAATGATATAATAGTGT
The DNA here is from genome assembly GCA_948472305.1 of Vicia faba. Lineage (NCBI taxonomy): Eukaryota > Viridiplantae > Streptophyta > Magnoliopsida > Fabales > Fabaceae > Vicia > Vicia faba. The sequence continues at coordinate 715,179,589 of OX451736.1, forward strand.
AGAATTTTAATTTCCACAAATTTATCGCTTTTCATATAATTGTTAATAATTAGGGTGTGTATGGAAAGATAAAATCAACTCTTAGAAAACCCTAATCTCAAAGACAAAAATGCATGCAATCAAAACATAATTCACACAAGCACCTCTAGGATAACCTCGCTTGTTGCCTCGAAAAATATTCATGTCCCTCGAATATGGGCGTTTTAGAAAAGACCCTCGATAAAAAAGATCGTAGTCCCTTGATGCCCCTCGATGTTGCCTTTGGTAAATGATCTAGTCCCTTACGAAAATTGCTAAAACGTCTCATAAGTTGCCTTTTATGACTATACGTTTGACCCACGCCCGTCCCTTGACATCCAACGATGGGGCTTCTTACCAATCCATGGTAAGATAGCAACATCTAAAGGAGGAGGAAAAGAACAAAGACCTTTTGAGTAGGTAGTACGCTCACAGTCGCTTGCTTACAAATCAAAACCATTTTCACACTTACACTTTCAAAACATCTTCAAAAACCAAATATCTCTTTGAACTATTTTTAAAACCAACACTTTGTATGCAATCTTATAGAGACAAGAATCATTACAAAGTTTTTCGAAACAAAGGCGTTTTCAAAATAATTTCAAAACCCACCACAAAGCACATTTTCAAATAAAGAAATTCCAAAAGTGATCTAGCAAGCAACTAAGAACCCGTAGATAACTACGAATGAAAAGGGTGCTAACACCTTCCCTTTTCATAACCTACCCCCTGAGTTCAAGAAAATATCTCAAAGGTCTTTCCTATTCTTTTCACATTTTCCTTTATTAGATAAAAGAAAAGTCGGTGGCAACTCTTGCTATCTGCAATATTTGCGATAAAACACAAAACACCCAAGTCAGTTCTCCCACCGTATCACAGTAAGCAAGATTGATAGTAAGGCTTTAGGATAGAAAAACTCCATCCCTCCAGATCCCTATCTCAAATAGGTACGAGCTCACACTCAAAACCTCATGATGCCATATCCATCTGTCCTACCAGTGATCATGGAGCTTGTTGTCGAAGGAGACGTTTCTCGCACCATCCTCCATCCAGACATGCCCACTGACCTTGAAGAATTGCAGAGGTCCTGGATTCAACTCAAGGGATAAGGGGACACCTTTGAGACTCAATTCTATGCAAGTGAAAAGAAAGTGTTAGAGCTCACCAAGCAACTTCATGAGGAGCAGAGTTTTAATGCATACATCACTAAAAAGAGGAAGCGTCCATGGGAGACTTGAGTCTTAGGTTTTAGAAGTTCATATTGTTGTCTCTTTAAGATCCTTTTGTTTTCATTGTAAGCCTAAAAGGAAATTGTAATCTTGAACTTACTAATAAAATCTTTGTTTCTGTTTCCTCTTGGTTAGCAAATTTAAATCTCCTAAGGTCCTTGAAAATATTGCATTTACATATCATGCATCATTACATAACAGGTTTTTCATACAAGTTTTCTCATCTACTTACTGTTTATTTCAGTATAAGATGGCCCTCGAACAAACTGTTACAGACCTCCAAACTCAGCATGCACAATTTCAAGAGACTCTTCTGAATCTGACACAAGGATAGGAAGATCTGATGGCGCTTGTCGCTAAGAAAAAGAAGACTAAAAAGACGGTTGTTATCCTTAATATGGGGAAAAGATTCATGGGTCCTGCTTAACCAGTTCAAGTGGATGATATTTCCTCGGAGGAAGACGATAACCAAGAAAAGGATGGTAGAAGCATCAAGCTTGAAGGTAGAAATAATCAGGTTTCTGAAGATGAAGACTACTCTAACGAACAATACCCTCCTGCAGATGATAAGTACAAGCAGTTGGAAGACCAACTCAAAGCTATGGAAATCCAGAAGGTGCCTGGATTAGATTTTAGAGAACTAGGTATGATCCTGGGGGTTGTCATCCCTCACAAGTTTAAGGTCCCCATCTTTGCTAAATGTGATGGGGTCTCTTGTCCCAAACTTCATCTGAGGTCTTATGTTCGAAAGATCCAACCTCATACTGTTGACCAGAAATTATGGGTTCATTTCTTCTAATAAAGTTTGGCCGACACTTAAATTGAATGGTTCTATCAGCTGGAAGGAACCAACACTCACACATGGGAAGACTTGGCTGCTGCTTTTTACAGGCAGTATCTATATAATACTGACCTAGCACTGACTCGAGTGCAACTGCAAAACATGTCCATGGGTTAAAATGAAGGGTTCAAGGAATATGAAAAAAAATGGAGGGATTTAGCTGGAAGGGTGTAACCTCCCTTGACTGATCGGGAATTGGTAGATATGTTCATGGGCACTTTAACCTTTGAAACACTTCATCCGCATCATATCCAAACCATCAAAGCCCTTGTCCTGTTGCTGTAACCTCTATTTCAGACATCACCATTTTCAAACTTGAAGGTTGCAGGTTGACTCGTGCAGGAGGTTTCAGCCATCCACAAGGCTAGCTAAGCATTGGAAAAGCTTGAGGGAACTTCAAGGAAACTCACACGATCCTTAGGCCTCACTCAAAGTCCCCACATTGCCATATCCAAACTCAGCTGAACAAGGTATTTTTCAAAACTCTATTTCTCTATTTAGGAATCCTCAAGCTTTGATTTATGAAGCAAAGATGTAGTCCTTAACATGGTGAAGTTGTACATATGCATAGTTGTCATTTATATTAACTGAGTAGTGAGAATTTGAAGCTTGAAGTTCATGAAAAAACTAGGTCAGAAATTATGGGTGATTAAATTATCTCTGATCTTTGAGAGTTAGTTTACAAACTTTATATCACTGGAATCGTGAGATCATAAGCTACATTTTTTGTGTTATGAGTTTTTCATTTTATGCAAGCATGAGCAAGTTCCAGATTTGAAGAAGAAACGCGCGCAAATGTTTGGTTGGAGGACAAGGACGACAGGTTTTGGGCCTTGGCGCGCTTGGGCTTGTTGTTCTACTTTTCACACCCCCTGATCCACTATCCACACCCCTTGCTTATTTTGTTTATTTTTCATATTTTCTTTTCATTTTTGTATTTATTTATTTTATTTATTTTTCTGAACCATAAAAAATCATGAAAAATATTTTCTTTATTTTTTTGCATTTTATTTTATTTTTTTTTTTTTTTTGCATAAAATAATAGTTTATTTGGATAATATGCTTTATTTTTTTAAATAAACTTGTAAATAATAAAAAATACTTAACATTTTTATTTTTATTATTATTATACATAAAATATTATTTTCATACATATTTTTATTTTTAATATTTGTTAATAATATTGTTTATTATTTTCTTATACAAAGAAATGGACAAATAAATAATATAGAACATATTTTTTTTCCTTTAAATCAAAAACTAGGGTTTTTCACCCTTTCAAAAATAACAATATTATTTTTCTTATTTTTAGGATTTAAATAATCTTATTTTCTCATGCATAAAACAATTACAAAACATTTTTTTGCATAATTACATTTTTATTGCTTTTTTATTATTTGTACATTTATTTAAATTGCAAATATTCAATTGGGTTGTAATAGTATTTTAGGGTTTTATTTTGTGAAAATATCCCTATTCAAAAACTTGTATCCCCCCTCCCATAATAATTGTTGTAATAGCTTAGATTTACTTTACGCAATTTATCGCATTATATACATGTTTAGTAAAATTAGGGTTTGCATGATAAGACAAAAATCAAACAAATAGACATGACCTAATCCAAGACAAAAAAAAAGCATGTAAAATGACACACATTGCACACAAGCATCTCTAGGGTTTCACCCACTTTGTTGCCTTAAAATAAATGGCCATGGTATGCATGCAAAGTATCTTGGCAAAACAAAATAAAACAAAAGATCATAGTCCCTCGATGACGCTATCAAAAGGTTGCCTAAAACAAAAATGATCTTGGTCCCTCAAACAAACTAAGATACTTGGGGCCTTTGCTATCATGGTCATACAATGACCCACGCCCGTCCCGTTTAAAATCCAAAGATAGGGTTGTTTACCAAAGCAATGGTAAATCAACAATGTCAAAGGAATAAAAATGTGTAGGAAAGACATTTGAGTAGGTAGATGCTCCTAGTTACTTGATCAATTTGCAAACAATCCTTGATATTTTCAAACAAACACACACACATTTCAAAACACTTCCAAACAACTTTCAAAACATTGAAACATTTTTTAAAAGACAAACATCTTTGTATATATATTCTTACGAACGAGAATCATTACAAAGATTTCCTAAACGATTGGCCTCTTTTCAAAATACTTTCAAAACCACAAAGCACCATTTCAAACAATTTCAAAAGCAAAGCAAATGATCTAAACAAGTAACTAAGAGCCCATGGAAAACCATGGATGAAAAGGGTGCTAGCACCTTCCCTTTTCATAATCTACCCCCCGAACTCAAGAAAACATCTCAAAAGGTCTTTCCTGTGCTTTTTACCTTTCCTTTTGGATAAAATAAAAGTCGGTGGCGACTCTTGCTAAACTGAAACATTTGCGACAAAACCCAAAACCTCAAGTCAGTTCTCCCACCGTATCACAGGATCAAATAATTGGAATAATACACACATCATTTCTTCTTGGAAGTTGGATGTAGCTAAACTGAGGAGTCGACCATATTTCTTGGTAAAAGGAGAATCCCCGAGCACTCTTAAGGCGAGCTCTTGAAGTTGAGGATATGCTTTTACAAATCTGATTCAGATGGTGTTTCTTCGGAGAGAATCCATGTCCTACAAAACAAAAACAAAGATAAATTGCTATATCCTTGAAATGGTTAGTGAGCATGCATATGATGTTGATGATGTTTATGATGTTTATGTACAAGAAAATATACACACACAACAAACAAGTCCCTATGTTTTAAGCTTTCATGAGTTTTGTAGGTAAGTACCCTCTTGAAGTCTAGTTGGCTCAACCTGTCCTAGAAATAATGATCGGGTTCTAAAGGATCTCAATATCACCGACCTTTCTTTTAGGCATTGTCTCAGCACAATAATCTTTTCTTACGGCCGAGATATCCCAAAAGTCTAGCCTCAATGAGTGTAGTATTGAGTATCAACCAATTTTCAGCTTTAAACCGAAACCGGCTACCTCACTACGTCCTAATGGCCAAGTTTGTTCAATTAGGGTTCTAAGGTCAATTAGTGCTTCATGACACCACTCAGCGGCCCCGTATTCTCCTCGATTCACCATGAGGGATACCGGTACCCACAAATGTGTCACACTAACATAGCCATTGTTTCAACCATATCGATCTACATCGTACAGTCTCCATAATCTATTGTTATTTACCTAAAAAGGTATCCCAGATCCGGGTGGAGGATCAAAGCAAGCCCAATACGAAGAACTAAATATAAAACACACAAATCAAATAATGAAAATGAGTAAAGGTGATCTAACCTTAAGGTAACCCCACTTTAATTATTAATCCCCAGTAGAGTCGTCAGTTCTGTGATACGGTGGGAGAACTGACTTGATGTTTTTGCGTTTGTGTTTGAAAATGTTGCGGTTTAGAAAGAGTCGCCACCGACTTTTCTTTTATCCAAAAGGAAAGGTGAAAAATCACAGGAAAGACCTTTAGAGACGTTTTCTTGAGTTCAGGGGGTAGATTATGAAAAGGGAAGGTATTAGCACCCTTTTCATCCATGGTTTTCCATGGGCTCTTAGTTACTCGCTAGATCAACTTGCTTTTGTTTGAATGTGCTTTGTGATGTGGGCTTTGAAAGTGTTTTGAAAATGTCTTTGTAATGGTTCTCGTTTCTATAAGAACGCGTACAAAGTTTTGTTTCGAAAGATAGTTCAAAGACGTGTTTGTGGATTGTGTTGTGGAGAATGGTTTTTGGAAAGATATTTTGCAATGGTTCTCGTCTCTATAGAAAGGTATACAAAATGTTTTATCTTTTTTTGAAAATGTTTTTGAAATGAAAGTGATGGTGTATAAAATGTTTTTGTTGCGAGCAAGCGAGTAACTAAGAGCGAAACTACCTACTCAAAAGGACTTAAATGTGCTTTTCCTTCTCCTTTAGATATGACTATCTTACCATTGATTTGGTAAGAAGACCCATCATTAGATATGGAGGGACGAGTGTGGGACGTTTGAATAGTCATAGAAGGCAACTCATGGAACGTCTTAGCAATGTCGTTTAGGGACTAGATCGTTTTACCGAAGGCAACATCGAGGGTCATCAAGGGACTACAATCTTTTTTCATCGAAGGGTCTTTGCTAAAATGTCCCATGTTCGAGGGACATGACTATTTTTCGAAAGGCCACGAAAATGAGATTACTCTAGAGGTGTTAGTGTGCAAGTGTGTTATTTTGCATACATTTTGTCTTATATTTGAAAGTTATCTATTTATTGCTTTTATCTTGTCATACACCCTATTTACTAACAAGATATGAAAAGCAAGTAAAAACAAAATCTAAACTATTACATCTTTTTAGGGGGTGGGGGTACAAATTAACAATGGAAATGAAGTAGAAACTAAAATATTACAACCATATCGAATGATAATGAAAACAATGTGAAACTAGTGTGAAATAAAGGGAAAAATGCATTTTGAACTGCTACGTGTCGACCCATGTTGCTATGCATCGACACATAGCTTTTCCTTGCTCCTGTAAAACAAAATATGTTCAGTATGAGTCGACACATAATGGGATGTATCGACTCATACACCTTCTTGTATCGACGCGAAACGCGTATGTATCGACTCATAAGTCCTTCTAGCTTCTGCTTTGTGACCTGAACTCAGTATGGGTCGACGCATGAGGGTTATGTGTCGAATCAAACCCTATTTATTCACTAGGATGGGTCGATACATGATGGGATGTGTCGATACATGCTGCATTTTCCTGCCTTAAACATTGTTTTACTGATTGTACAAGTTAGTTTATGGCATATAACAGATAAGTGTGAACCACAAATGATTGAATAAGCCTAAACAGGATGAAAATGACTAGTTCATAAAGGTATTAAAGTACTACATCTTGTCTTTAAAATAAACAAATCCATTAATGATGTATGGAGAGATATCAAGTCAAGCGGACTTACCTCTGAGTTGCACTGGCTGTTTTAAATCTGAATGCTTTTTTCCAAATGTTATGAGGACCTCAATGAATCTCCAGAAAGCTGCTCCAGACTGTTAAAATTGAGTTAGACTGTACTGTGAGGTTTTTGGTGTTTTGAAGGTGAAGATGATAGCACTACAGGGACTGTTTTTTGTGATGTTTTGGACCACCTTTGTATGTGATGAGTTGTTTGGTTTAAAGGAGAGTTTGTATGGTGGAGTAATGGATTGGGTTTTCTGTTTTGAACAAGAATAGACTTGGTTTTGAAAATGAATCAAGGTTGCACAGAATATTGTTTTTCTGCTCAACAAAACTCTCTATTCTCTCTCTCTAAAATTTTTTACTTCAAAAATCCCCCCCTTGTCTTATGAGACGGTCCTCTTTTGTAGACCCTTTGACTGTGATTTAGGGGGGAAACTACATAATTTATTTTGAATTGTTTTTGCTTACTGCTTTGACACTTTCTGTACACAAATTTCCTTTGCCATTTTGGTGCAATCTTGGGGCTTTTGTGATGCAGGCTTGGGCAGACTTCATAGAGTAGTTTTGGACTGTATTGGGCAGCCTGCATACTTGGGGTGTAGCATAGCACAAGCTTTCTTGCAAGGTAGTATGGGGTGTTGTGGTAATGTGGCACAACACATTTTGTTCAACTTGGACAGCATGATTTGTAGCATGTCACAATTTTGGTCTTGTGGAATATTTCATGCACATTATATCAAGGGCCAAAACATTGTGACAAGGTCTATTGAGAAAATTCAAACAAGGCATAGTTTTAGAATTTGTAATTTTGTAAGAATGCTACTTTGTAATAACTTGAATTACTTGCATTATTTTGAATTATTTAGAATTGTAGTAAAATGCCATGAAACAAATGAAATTAACCAAGTATAGAAAATACTTAGAAAAATATCAAAGTCTAGTAAAGTTGGATTTTTGATTCTCTTAACTTTTGATGATCAAACTTCATTTTTTTTATGTCTTGACATAATGATATTTTTGGGACTCAAATTTGGTCAAAAAGTCCAAGTTTGACTTTTTAACATCCGGTTGACCTTTTCCAGCTGAAACTCCAATTTTGCTCATTTTGCCCCCTTTTGATAGTTTGAATGATTCTTCTTAGAAAATATGATCTGAGGCTTGAAACTTGACTGAGGTAAATCTAAAAGTCTTTGAGACAAGAGAGGGAAAATTTTGGGGTACAACAGCTGCACCTGTTCAATCTTCTTAAGCCTGAGGATGTAGATTGGCTGGTCCGCCTTTCGTGATCTGAAGGTGGAAGATGATTGAACACTAGAGTGCTCAGAAATTTGCACTCGATGATGTGATGGTTGATTATGTAGGGAATGGGCTTAAAAGATGCCATTTGGAGAAACAAAGGAGAATTGTCGGAGATGGGCTTATAGATGCCATCCAAAGACGATTATTGACGGAAAGTTTGAACTCGATCTCTCTCTTTTTTCTCTTCTTTTTTTTAACAGAAAATGAATCAAAATAAACCGTTGAGAGATTTATCTGAACTAGTGAAAATTTGGAGACGAATCAGAATAAACCGTTGAGAGATTTATCTGAACCAGTGAAAATCTAGAGATGAATTAGAATAAATCATTGAGAGATTTATCTGAACCAATGAAAATCTGGAGTCGAATCAGAATAAATCATTGAGAGATTTATCTGAACCAGGGAAAATCTGGAGTCGAGTCAGAATAAACCATTGAGAGATTTATATGAACCAGTCAAAATAATCTGGAGACGAGTCATAATAAACCGTTGAGAGATTTATCTGAACCAGTTAAAATCTGGAGAAGAAATAGAATAAACCGTTGAGAGATTTATCTAAACCAGTGAAAATCTGGAGTCGAATCAGAATAAACCATTGAGAGATTTATCTGAACCAGTGAAAATCTAGAGACGAATCAGAATAAACTGTTGAGGGATTTATCTGAACCAGTGAAAATCTGGAGACGAATCAGAATAAACCGTTGAGAGATATGAACCAGTGAAAATCTGGATATGAATCAGAATAAATCGTTGAGGGATTCATCTGAACCAGTGAAAATCTGGAGACTAATCAGAATAAATCGTTGAGAGATTTATCTGAACCAGTAAAAATCTATAGACGAATCAGAATAAACCGTTGAGAGATTTATCTAAACCAGTAAAAATCTGGAGACGAATCAGAATAAACCGTTGAGAGATTTATCTAAACCAATAAAAATAATCTGGAAATGAATCAGAATAAACCGTTGAGAGATTTATCTGAACCAGTGAAAATATGGAAGAAAAATTTTGTTATGTAGATGGTCGACCAGTCTTTTCTTGTTGAAAATCTTGGTCTATTGGAAATTTGTTGATGATGATTTCCTGTCAAATGACTCTTTCCTGCAAAAGGTGAAGAGTTAATTATATGCAATGCTATGATGTATGTGATGCATGGGGTGATATTTGCCTCTCAAAATGAATGAGATTGCATTGTATGTACTTGAGTTGTCAATGTTATGACGTATGGATGCAAATGTATGGAATTAAAGATTGTTTGTGCCATAGCGTTGTTGGAAGCGGGGAAAATAAATCCCTTACGAAGCACTGATGGGTGAGTTTCCAAATATAAACTCTGTTGTAGAAGGGAAAAGCCAGACACTGCTTGTAGACTTCGTGAAATTCTGCTGGGGAAATCTGAGAAGCTGGGAAACTTACTAGGGAACCTCTGGAGCCGTTGTTGGAAGTTCTGCTTTGTCAGGAATATGAGAACGCTTGATACCAACAGGCTGCATACTGAGATATGTTAGTGATTCCGTAGTAGGATGTATTCGCTTCCGCTCCTGCTGAAGAAGGTGCCTGCGGGGGTCTTATGGAATGGCTTATAGATATGATCCTATTTCTTAAAGTCATTAGTAATTGTCTTTCCATTTTTTGTTATCTGTAATAGTAATCACGTTCAAATGCATATGCTCAGAAATAAATCATTGGAAATTTTTGTAAACAAGACACAGAAAAACAAATGGTTTTGTACTTTCAAAAGGGATATCTTTGTATTAATTTGAATAAGTATTTTTTGTACAATGAGACGAGCATTCTAGGGAGAGAATGTCGTCGTAAAAAATGAAAATTGATACAAAGAAAAGATAGCTATGTGAAATAATCTCATGGGGTTCCCATTCTGCTATAGTCTTCATGTCTTTGAATGTCTTGTCCACTTGTCACCTCGGCGAAGTCAATTGGATTAATTTAGAGTCGTTTGAGTTGATTGGTCGACACTAAAGATTGTCTGCCAGATGATTCAACGGGACATAGTCATACGCTTCAATCCCTAACTTTTGCCTGGACCTCCCTCTCGGGTTTTCAGTCCACAGGGATACCCCTTTTTGCCCAAGCCGCCCTTTTGGGTTTTCGACTTGCCGGGTGTACAGATTTTTTTTTAAAATTTTCATCCCTTATTTTTGCCCGAACCCTTTTGGTTCACCGGGAAGCCCTTATTTTTGCCTAGGCCAGTCAACCTAGCGGGTCTTTTATCATGCGTAGTATCTTTTAACTATGTCCATATTTACAGGGTGTGGGAGGTCGTCGCCATCCATAGTGGTCAAGATCATTGCTCCACCAGAGAATATGCTTTTGATTACGAACGACCCTTCATACGTAGGAGTCCATTTGCCCCTGGGGTCACCTTGTGGCAAAATGATACGCTTGATTACCAAGCCACCGACCCGATATACCTGACGTTTGACCTTTTTATTAAAAGCCTTGATCATGCGTTTTTGGTACATTTGACCATGACAGATAGCCGTAAGCCTCTTCTCATCGATCAAGTTTAGTTGGTCAAACCGAGTTTGGATCCAATCTTCTTCATCCAAACCAGCATCCTTCATGATTCTTAGAGAGGGGATCTGGACCTCAATAGGCAAGACAGCCTCCATGCCGTATACCAGAGAATAGGGTGTTGCCCTAGTTGATGTGCGAGTTGTGGTACGATACCCGTGGAGAGAAAACGGTAGCATCTCATGCCAGTCTTTGTATGTGACTGTCATTTTCTGTATGATCTTCTTAATTTTTTTGTTAGAAGCTTCTACAACACTATTCATCTTTGGCCGGTAAGGGGAAGAATTGTGATGTTGAATCTTGAATTGCTCGCACAAGGTGGTGATCATAGTGTTGCTTAGATTTGTACCATTATCCGTGAGAATTCTCTCTGGGATATCGTACCGACAGATGAGATTCTGTTTGATGAACCGGGTGACGACATTCTTGGTAATGGAAGCAAAGGAAGCTGCCTTAACCCACTTTGTAAAATAGTCGATGGCCACTAAGATGAAGCGGTGTCTATTGGAGGCCATTGGCTTGATTTCCCCAATCATATCGATTCCCCACATAGCAAAGGGCCAAGGAGCCTTCAAGACGTTCAGAGGAACCGGAGGTACGTGCATTGTATCTGCATAAATCTGACACTTATGGCAAGTCCGAGAGTGTTGGTAGCAATCTGCCTCTATGGTAGACTAATAATAGCCTGCCCATAGGATTTTCTTTGCCATTGTATGTCCACTGGAATGGGTACCAAAAGTGCCTTCGTGTAATTCAACCATGATCCTTTCAGCCTCAGCCTTGTCTACGCACCGAAGCAACACAGAGTCATGACTACGTTTGTACAAAATGTTGTTACTAAGGAAGAATTTAGCCGAGAATCTTCTTAGGAACTTCTTGTCATTCACTGAAGCTCCTTCAGGGTATTCATGAGACTCGAGATACCTTTTAACTTCATGGAACCAAGGTCGATCCACTACTTCTTCAGTACCGACCTCGTGGAAGTAAGTTGGTTCATCCATCTTCTCAATGGTGATTTGAGGAGCCTCATTATCCCAACTAAGTTTAAACATAGATGAAATTGTAGCTAGTGCGTCCGCTAGCTGATTTTCTTCTCGCGGGAAATGCTCAAAGGTAATCTTCTCGAAATGCGGTAACAATGTCAACACATGTTCTTTATAAGGGATAAGGTTAGGGTGTTTGGTGTCCCATTCTCCTTTGACCTGACTAATGACCAAAGTTGAATCTCCAAATACATTCAAGTATTTGATCCCCAAGTCTATAGCAGCTTTGAGACCAAAGATGCATGCTTCGTATTCTGCCATGTTGTTTGTGCAGTTGAAGCAAAGTCTGGCAGTAAAGGGAGTATGACATCCTTCCGGAGATATGAGTACGACACCGATACCATTTCCAAGTGTGTTGGATGCCCCATCAAAGAATAGGGTCCATCGGGATCCTTATTCAGATTCGTCATATGGCCTGATTTCTTCACAGTTGTCTAATGTCATGATGTCTTCATCCGGGAACTCGAACTTCATGGTCTGATAGTCTTCCACGGCTTGGTGAGCGAGGTGATCAGCCAATACACTACCCTTTATAGCTTTATGGGTAGTATACTGTATGTCATATTCTGTCAGGATCATCTGCCATCTCGCTATTCTCCCAGAAAGAGCGGGCTTCTCGAAGATGTACTTTATCGGATCCATTTTAGATATCAACAGAGTAGTATGGGTCAGCATATACTGTCTCAACCAGCGAGCAGCCCATGCCAGAGTGCAACAAGTTTTCTCGAGTAGTGGATATCTTGTTTCACAGTAGGTAAACTTTTTGCTCAGGTAATAAATAGCATGCTCTTTTCGGCCAGACTCGTCATGCTGTCCCAACACACACCCCATTGAGTTTTCTAAAACAGTCAAATACAGGATTAAAGGTCTCCCCTGGACGGGTAGTAACAATACCAGAAGTTCTTGCAAATATTCCTTGATCTTGTCAAAATCAACTTGGCATTCATCATTCCATTTGACTACTTGATCTTTCTTCAAGAGTTTGAAGATTGGCTCACAAGTAGCTGTCAGGTGAGAAATAAACATGGATATGTAATTCAGACATCCCAAGAATCCTCTGACTTCTTTCTCAGTATGAGGAGACGGCATTTCTTGTATCGCTTTAACCTTGGCAGGATCAACTTCGATACCGTTGTTGCTGACGACAAAGCCTAAGAGTTTACTAGACCGTACTCCGAACATGCACTTGTTTGGATTCAATCTCGACTTGTAATTCTTCAGCCTCTCAAACAGCTTCTGTAAGTGATCAAGGTGCTCTTCTTCCGTCTGCGATCTGGCTATCATATCGTTTACGTAAACCTCTATCTCATGATGTATCATGTCATGAAATAAAGCTACCATGGCGCATTGATAAGTTGTCCCAACATTCTTCAGTCCGAATGGCATGACCTTATAACAGAAAGTCCCCCATTGTGTAACAAATGTTGTTTTCTCCATATCCTCAGGTGCCATTTTAATTTGGTTGTAACCCGAGAAACCGTCCATGAAGGAAAACACTTTGTATTATGTTGTATTGTCGACTAGGATGTCGATGTGGGGGAGGGGGAAATCATATTTTGGGATTTCCCTATTCAAATCTCTGTAATACACACACATTCGGACTTTACCGTCTCTCTTGGGTACAGGAACAACATTGGCCACCCCTTGGGGATAAGAGGTGATAGCCAAAAATCCGGCATTGAATTGCTTCATAACTTCTGCTTTGATATTTTCAGACATATCGGGCCTCATGCGACGAACCTTTTGCTTTATCGTGGGACAATCTTCCTTTGTAGGAAGGCGATGTACCACAATGCATGCATCCAGTCCCGGTATGTCTTTGTACGACCAGGAAAAGATCTCAACATAATCGTGCAATAACTGAATCAGACGCTTCTTGACTTTAGGCTCCAAATTGGCACCCACCTTGACCTCCTTCCTATCTTCCTCGGTTCCCAAGTTAACTGTTTCGACCGGCTCTTCATGTGGCTGAATGGTCCTTTCTTTCTGTTGCAACAACCTGGCCAACTCTCCTGGCACTTCATAATCTTCCTCACCTTCGTCGTCGGCTTGGTAGATCGGATTTTCAAAGTCATAATTGGCCATAGCAGAACTGTTACCCATGAGATCCTGAGTGGATGTAGATCTGCATTTTTAATATATTAGTGTGTGTAAGAGCATAGCTACCTTTGAAAGAAATAAAATGTAAGAAAGAAAAGACAAAGGAAAACAAAATTTGATGCAAAAACGTCATTGATTCATTAATGACATATGAGAATGAAGTGACAACCCTCACAAATGGATCGTTGTGCCTCGGGTAAGACACGAGGTTTAAAAAGTCTGAATTGTTTAAATATTCCAAGCCTGAAAATATTAAAAGACAATTACTCTTGAATAAAAGTAATAGGAATGAAATCTTTGGCCTCCCAATTGTTGAGCCCACTGCCGATGGTTGGAAAAATCCATTCGTCCATGTCACAGCTTCCATCATTGTCTCCTATTGCATCTATTCCTTGATTGCTGATACGCAGAGGTGGTCCCCCAGTGCGAGAACATCGAACAGCTCTTTGGGCCTCTGAAGTGAGTCCCAACCCAAATTTGTCGGACTTATAGGGAATATCCGGAAGCTGACCCCAGATAGTACATCCTCCCTCTTCAACCATTTCTCAAGCATCTTTCAATGAGGCCATATTTAGTGGAGGTCTGGTAATCTTCGGGACCTTTGGAGTAGATTTGGTTGCCGCGACCATTGCTGGAACCTCCTCAAAGTTCTGACAGGGAGTCTCTATGAATTCACCATCCATTTCAACATACCTGAAAGAGTTCAGATGGCTAACCATGTACTCTTCCTCTCCGTGAACTGTGACAATCTTTCCTCTGATCGGGTACTTTAGCATTTGGTGTAGGGTAGAAGTGACGGCACCAACACCATGGATCCAGGGTCAACCCAACAGACAAGAGTATGAAGGGCGGATGTCCATCACATAGAAAATTGAGTCAAAAGTCTGAGTCCCAATTTTTATGGGGATACTAACTTCTCTGTGTACTATCCTCTTGGAGCCATCAAAGGCCCTCACTATGATATTGCTAGGTTTCAAGATGATCCCCTCACAATCCAGTTGGTCGAGAGCATTTTTGGGCAAGACATTCAATGATGAACT
Source organism: Vicia faba (assembly GCA_948472305.1). Classification (NCBI taxonomy): domain Eukaryota; kingdom Viridiplantae; phylum Streptophyta; class Magnoliopsida; order Fabales; family Fabaceae; genus Vicia; species Vicia faba. Next base: position 715,194,654 of record OX451736.1, read on the forward strand.
GGTATCCACCAAAACATGGGCAAGTGTGGTGCCCCTGCATTCAATGGAAATATGTAAGGCATCGTTGTGCTTCCTTCCCTTAGAGGTTAAATCAGCATCGGAAAATCCTAATCCATTATCAGCAGTTATACTGGCCACAGAGTTTTCAAATTGGTCGATGGAGGTCTCTTGGGGCACGTGAGCGATCTTAAGAAACTTTACCAAGGCTTTGGCGTGAGTTTCAGAACACAAAAGTAAGGACAATAATCATATCTTCGAGGGGGTCTGCCCCAATTGTTCTATAATGTTGTAGTCATTTTTCTTGATTATCTTCAGGATTTCTTCTATTTCTTTTCTATAAGCTTCAAGGATTCGGGACGTTCTCTTGCTTGGGCATGCTCAACCAAAGCCTTTTTGCCCCTTGTATCGAAAGCAAGGATAATAGTAGGCGTATCATTGGGAGTGGCCGTAGGAGTGGCCGTAGGAATGATCACATGAGTATCAACAGTCTTTGGAGAAATCTCAGGTGATAAGACTCTTCCACTTCTTGTTATTTTGTTGGTCCCAGTGATGTTACCGACATTAGAATCAATATCTCTCGCAACTTCATCTTTGACAGCCAACTAATCTTGCTTGACGCCATAGTAATAAACGCCAGCCCCATAACTCCAGGGAATAGCTTTATCTGAGGAGTAAGATATTGGTCTTGGCATAGTGATGATTAAAGGTGCAGATCTTGGAACAGATGTAATCCTGATGGGTCTTTTGGTGGAGACCCTGGGAGGATTGTTGGAAATGGTGATTATCGAAACATCTTGATAAGAACTTTTAATAAGAGGTAGCTTTTCAAATAGGATTTCTTTGCTGGTCATCTGGCGCTGGACACCTATCTTTAGTAACAAACAACCGTTCGGTAGAGACTTGCATAAGTGGCAATTTTCATCGCAGCCTGGGAACAGGCTGGCTTGCAGTAGATTCTATCTAATAGTCAATAGAGGAGTAACTAAGTCATTCACGGAGGAAACAAAACGATCATCATCAATGGTGTTGATACCTTGGCCATGTCTGGGCATTGGCGTCGTTATTAAATTAGGCATTTCTGGGGGCTCAAATTCAATTTCTTTTGCATCGATAAGGTCTTTCACCTTATTCTTTAAGGCCCAACAGTCATTTGTATCGTTCCCTGGGCTTTCATAATGATAGGCACATCGGGCGTTCGGGTTGTAGCAAGGAGAAGTAGTATTGGGATTCTTGGGAGCTTCCTTTAAAGTTTCCAGATTGGTCTTGAGAAGGTGTGGCAAAACTTGAGACATGGTCATGTTAATCCGGGTAAATCGTCTCATGGGCGCTTCTAGCTTGCGCTGATAATTTCGCTGTTGATTTGGCGCAGGGTTAGAAATCATGACATCCCCTACTGCCGGACGACGGTCGATTTTGTTTTTATTTCTATAGTCATATGCAGCACTGACCTCTTTATTTCCAACAAAGGGCTTCTTCACCATACTCGAAGATGCATCTCTTTGAATTTTTCCGCTTTTTATACCGGCCTCGACCCGCTCACTAGTCATGATTAATTTGGTAAACCCAGTTGAGGAACTCCCAATCAGGTGATTGAAAAAAGGTCCTGACAAGGTTCCTAGGAACATATCCACTAATTCTTTGTCGGATAGAGGGGGCTGGACCCTGCCTGCAAGATCCCTCCATTTTTGAGCATAGGTTTTGAAACCTTCACCCGTTCCCATAGACACGCTTTGTAACTGCATCCTAGTCGGAGCCAAATCAACATTATACTAATATTGTTTGTAGAAAGCGGCGGCCAACTCTTCCCAGTTGCGAACATTGGTCCCTTCCAATTGGTAGAACAAATCCAACTGCGTCCCAGATAAACTCTCTTGGAAGAAATGCACCCACATATTCTTGTCAGCCGTGTGGGGTTGAATCTTTCTGACATATGACCTTAGATATAGCTTCGGGCAAGAGACACCATCGTACTTGGAAAAAGTTGGGACCTTGAATTTTTGTGGGATGACAACCCCCGAGATGAGTCCTAACTCCTCAAAGTCCAAGTCGGGTACCCTTTGTATCTCTATGGCATTCAAACGATCCTCTAGCTGTTTGTATTTATCATCAGCAGGAGGATATTGTTCCTCAGAATAATCAGGCTCTTCCTCTTCTTCGGATGTTGGGTCGTTGTTCACTTCCTGGGTTTGATTATCTCCTTCGCCTGATGATGTTGCAAAGTCCAAAGTTCGTCTGGCTTGTCCTTTAAACCTCCTTCCCATGATCACAACACCGGTTGATTTCTTCGTTTTCTTCTTCTTTTCTTTGGCCAGCAGAGTCTTCAACTCCTCTTATCCTTTTGTCAGAGCCATGAGCATTTGTTGAAACTGGGCGTTCTGCGCCTGAAGATCTTTCACAGTCTGTTTAACATCCATCTCACTGAAATAAACAGTAGAAGGATAAGGCGACCTGTTATGAGAAACTGGTATGATGTTATGATGAATGAAGATGCAATATGCAAATGATTTCAAGGAAATTTAGAGATTTAAACTTGTTCAGACCAAAAAAAGGAACACACGTCATATTAAATAAAACCAAGTTTGAATACATCATGCCTCCTTGGGCTTACAAGGAAAGAAAGAAAATACAGCAAAAACTCCTAAGAAAAAAAGACCGAACGCATCCTCTTTGGAGCAATGTAGGCATTCAGGTTTTTCTCTTCATGAAGCAATTTGGTGAGCTCCAGAACTTTCTTCTCACTGGCGTAATACTGGGATTCAAAGGTGTCTCGCTCTTCCTATAACTGAACCCAAGTTTTCTGCTGGTCTTCGAGAGAGGTAGGCATGTCAGGATGAAGAACGGTATATGGGACGTCTCCTTTAATAACAGGCTTAATGATGACAGGAAGGATGGAAGGGTAAGGCATCAAGAGACTCTGGGTACGAGCCCGTACCCACCTAAGGTAAGGCTCGAGAGGGATAGAGTTTTTATGCCCCAAAGACCTATTGTCCACCTTGTTCACCATTCCCCAAGCACGTGTAAACCTCTGGAGGTAACCTTGATCTTCTTTGTCATAGTCGAACACCAGACCTTGGATGAGCATCTCATGAGGGTCGTCTCTTCGGGCATACCCAATCTGCCGAAGAGCTAAGCATGGGTTGTAGGTGATACCTCCCCTAATACCAAGTAGAGGTACATTAGGGAACTCCCCATAGCGGTCAATGATAGATATATCTTCCAAGGATCTCGAGCACCAACGGATATCAGAGTGGGTGAGAGACATCAATCTTTGAGACCAAGTTAGTCTATGCTCATTCTTTAATGCTGACTGAGGCAGGTGTGAAGTGAACCACTTAGCGAGTAGGGGGATACAACACAAAAGGGTACCTCTTTTCTTTATGGTGCGCGTATGAAGGCAATGCAATATGTCTCCTAGTAAAGTAGGTATAGGATTGCGAGAGAGAAATACTTTGATGGCATTAACGTCTATGAATTGGTACGAATTGGGAAACATAACCAAACCATGAATGAGGAGAGCTAGTACGTCTTCGAAAGCTTGGAAATCCATGTCATCCCAGAATGAACGAGCTTCTTCCAATAGAAACTTAGCTAGAAAGCCTTTAACCCCACTTCTTGTCTCCCAATTGGCTATGACGTCGGCCCTCTTCACATGTAAAGCTTCGGCGATGACTTCAGGTTTTGGAATCCCTTCTAGACCGGTGAACGGTATCTGATTAAGCACGGGCACCCCTAAGATTAGAGAGAACTCTTCCAGCATAGGTACCAACTGATAATCCGGGAAAGTGAAACAATGATGTACAGGATCAAAGAATTGGAATAATACACACATCATTTCTTCTTGGAAGTTGGATGTAGCTAAACTGAGGAGTCGACCATATTTCTTGGTAAAAGGATAATCCCAAGGCACTCTTGAGGCTAGCTCTTGAAGTTGAGGATGTGCTTTTACAAAGCTGATTCGGATGGTGTTTCTTCGGAGAGAATTCATGTCCTACAAAACAAAAACAAAGATAAATTTCTAAATCCTTGAAATGGTTAGTGAGCATGCAAATTATGTTGATGATGTTTATGATGTTTATGTACAAGCAAATATACACACACAACAAACAAGTCCCTATGTTTTAGGCTTGCATGAGTTTTGTAGGTAAGTACCCTCTTGAAGTCTAGTTGGCTTAACCTGTCCTAGAAATAATGATCGGGTTCTAAAGGATCTCAATATCACCGACCTTTCTTTTAGGCATTGTCTCAGCATAACAATCTTTTCTAGCGGCCGAGATATCCCAAAAGTCTAGCCTCAATGAGTGTAGTATCGAGTATCAACCAATTTTCAGCTTTACACCGAAACTGGCTACCTCACTATGTCCTAATGGCCAAGTTTGTTCAATTAGGGTTCTAAGGTCAATTAGTGCTTTATGACGCCACTCAGCGGCCCCGTATTCTCCTCGATTCACCATGAGGGATACCGGTACCCACAAATACGTCACACTAACATATCCATTGTTTCAACCATATCGGTCTACGCCGTATAGTCTCCACAATCTATTGCTATTTACCTAAAAAGGTGTCCCAGATCCAGGTGGAGGATCAAAGCAAGCCCAATACGAAGAACTAAATATAAAGCACACAAATCAAATAATGAAAACGAGTAAAGGTGATATAACCCTAAGGTAACCCCACTTTAATTATTAATCCCCAGCAGAGTCGCCAGTTCTGTGATACGGTGGAAGAACTGACTTGATGTTTTTGCGTTTGTGTTTGCAAATGTTATGGTTTAACAAGAGTCTCCACCGACTTTTCTTTTATCCAAAAGGAAAGGTGAAAAAGCACAGGAAAGACCTTTAGAGATGTTTTCTTGAGTTCGGGGGGTAGATTATGAAAAGGGAAGGTATTAGCACCCTTTTCATCCATGGTTTTCCATGGGCTCTTAGTTACTCGCTAGATCAACTTGCTTTTATTTGAATGTGCTTTGTGATGTGGGCTTTGAAAGTGTTTTGAAAATGTCTTTCTAATGGTTCTCGTTTCAATAAGAATGCGTACAAAGTTTTGTTTCGAAAGATAGTTCAAAGACGTGTTTGTGGATTGTGTTGTGGAGAATGGTTTTCGGAAATATATTTTGCAATAGTTCTCGTCTCTATAAGAACGTATACAAAATTTTTTATCTTTTTTTGAAAATGTTTTTGAAATGAAAGTGTTTGTGTATAAAATGTTTTTGTTGCGAGCAAGCGAGTAACTAAAAGCGAAACTACTTACTCAAAAGGTCTTAAATGTGTTTTTCCTTCTCCTTTAGATATGACTATCTTACCATTGATTTGGTAAGAAGTCCCATCGTTGGATATGAAGGGACGAGTGTGGGACGTTTGAATAGTCATAGAAGGCAACTCATGGAACGTCTTATCAATGTCGTTTAGGGACTAGATCATTTTACCGAAGGCAACATCGAGGGTCATCAAGGGACTACAATCTTTTTTCATCGAAGGGTCTTTGCTAAAACGTCCCATGTTCGAGGGACATGACTATTTTCCGAAAGGCCACGAAAATGAGATTACTCTAGAGATGTTAGTGTGCAAGTGTGTTATTTTGCATACATTTTGTCTTATATTTGAAAGTTATCTATTTATTTCTTTTATCTTGTCATACACCCTATTTACTAACAAGATATGAAAAGCAAGTAAAAACAAAATCTAAACTTTTACATCTTTTTAGGGGGGTGGGGGTACAAATTAACAATGGAAATGAAGTAGAAACTAAAATATTACAACCATATCAAATGATAATGAAAACAATGTGAAAACGTTATGAAATAAAGGGAAAAATGCATTTTGAACTGCTACGTGTCGACCCATGCTGCTATGCATCGACACATAGCTTTTCCTTGCTCCTGTAAAACGAAATTTGTTCAGTATGAGTCGACACATAATGGGATGTATCGACTCATACACCTTCTTGTATCAATGTGAAACGCGTATGTATCGACTCATAAGTCCTTCTAGCTTCTGCTTTGTGACCTGAACTCAGTATCGGTTGACGCGTGAGGGTTATGTGTCGACTCAAACCCTGTTTTTTCACTAGGATGGGTCGATACATGATGGGATGTGTCGATACATGCTGCATTTTCCTGCCTTAAACATTGTTTTACTGATTGTACAGGTTAGTTTATGGCATATAATGGATAAGTGTGAACCACAAATGATTGAATAAGCCTAAACAGGATGCAAATGGCTAGTTCAGAAAGGTATTAAAGTACTACGTCTTGTCTTTAAAATAAACAAATCCTTTAATGATGTACGGAGAGATATCAAGTTAAGGGGACTTACCTCTGAGCTGCACTGGCTATTTTAAATCTGAATGCTTTTTTCCAAATGTTATGAGGACCTCAATGAATCTCCAGAAAGCTTCTCCGGACTGTTGAAATTGAGTTAGACCGTACTGTGAGGTTTTTGGTGTTTTGAAGGTGAAGATGATAGCACTACAGGGACTGTTTTTTGTGATGTTTTGGACCACCTTTGTATGTGATGAGTTATTTGGTTTAAAGGAGAGTTTGTATGGTGGAGTAATGGATTGGGTTTTCTGTTTTGAACAAGAATAGACTTGGTTTTGAAAATGAATCAAGGTTGCACAGAATATTGTTTTTCTGCTCAACAAAACTCTTTATTCTCTCTCTCTAAAAAAATATACTTCAAAAATCCCTCCCTTGTCTTATGAGACAATCCTCTTTTGTAGACCCTTTGACTGTGATTTAGGGGGGAAACTACATAAGTTATTTTGAATTGTCTTTGCTTACTGCTTTGACACTTTCTGTACACAAATTTCCTTTGCCATTTTGGTGCAATCTTGGGGCTGTTGTGATGCAGTCTTGGGCAGACTGCATAGAGTAGTTTTGGACTGTATTGGGCAGCCTGCATACTTGGGGTGCAGCATAGCACAAGCTTTCTTGCAAGGTAGTATGGGGTGTTGTGGCAAAGTGGCACAACACATTTTGTTCAACTTGGACAGCATGATTTGTAGCATGTCACAATTTTGGTCTTGTGGAATATTTCATGCACATTATATCAAGGGCCAAAACATTGTGACAAGGTCTATTGAGAAAATTCAAACAAGGCATAGTTTTAGAATTTGTAATTTTCTAAGAATGTCACTTTGTAATAACTTGAATTACTTGCATTATTTTGAATTATTTGGAATTGTAGTAAAATGCCAAGAAACAAATGAAATTAACCAAGTATAGAAAATACTTAGAAAAATCTCAAAGTCTTGCAAAGTTCGATTTTTGATTCTCTTGACTTTTGATGATCAAACTTCTTTTTTTTTTTGGATGTCTTGACATAATGTTATTTTTGGGACTCAAATTTGGTCAAAAAGTCCAAGTTTGACTTTTTAACATTTGGTTGACCTTTTCCAGCTGAAACTCCAATTTTGCTCATTTTTCCCCCTTTTGATAGTTCGAATGATTCTTCTTAGAAAATATGATCTGAGGCTTGAAACTTGACTGAGGTAAATCTAAAAGTCTTTGAGACAAGAGAGGGAAAATTTTGGGGTACAACAACGTCTAACTTCTGAGCTTCTCTGATACTCTCCAGAAATTCATTATTAATCTTCAACATTCCCAACATAACGCTCTGCGGTGTCACTTAACAAACTAAGCTCATATCTCTGAACTGCTCAATTAATTCCAACTCTTTAACCATCATTGATGACTTATGTAAAGTCGTTCGACTTAACGCATCAGCCACCACGTTTGCTTTTCCTAGATGATAATTCAAACCGAAATCATAATCCTTTAACAACTCCAACCATCTTCGTTGCCTCATATTCAATTCATTCTGATCAAATAAAAACTGTAAGCTCTTATGGTCATTAAACACTTCAAATCTAGAACCATAAAGATAATGCCTCCAAATTTTCAACACAAAAACAACTGCAACAAGCTCTAAATCATGTGTATGATAGTTCTTTTCATGAGTCCTTAATTTCCTGATGCATAAGTAACTACCTTATCATTCTGCATAAGCACACCTCCTAAACCCATCTTAGAAGCATCACAATATACCACAAAAGGTTCTCCTAGATTAGGCAATGTCAAAATCGGAGCCAACGTCAATCTCTTCTTTAACTCTGCAAAACTTTCTTCACACTGAACATCCCACACAAAAGCTCTAGCTTTACAATTCAACTTAGTCAACGGAAGTGCCAACTTAGAGAAACCTTCGATAAACCTTCTATAGTAACCAGTTAATCCCAAAAAGCTTCTAATCTCAGTAGCCGACTTTGGAGTTTCCCATTGCAACACAACATCTACCTTCGATGGGTCTACAGCAATGCCACTACCTGAGATCACATGACCAAGAAAACTAACCTCCTTTAACCAAAATCCAGACTTAGACAACTTTGAATACAACTTCTTCTCTTTTAAAACTTGCAATACTATTCTTAAGTATTTTGCATGCTCTTCTTCCGACTTAGAGTAAATCAAAATGTCATCAATGAACACCACTACAAATTGATCCAAATAAGTATGAAAGATGCGATTCATGTATTCCACGAATACTCCTGGCGCGTTAGTAACACCGAAAGGCATCACCGAATACTCATAATGTACATAACGCATTCTGAAAGCCGTCTTCTGGATATCTTCATCCTTCACCTTAATCTCATGATAACCTGACCTCAAATCAATCTTACTAAACACACGAGCATCCACCAATTGATCCATTAAGTCATCTATTCTTGGAAGCGAATACTTTTTCTTAATTGTTACTTTATTCAATTATCTATAATCCATACAAAGCCTCATACTTCCATCTTTCTTCTTTACTAACAACACTAGAGTTCCCCACGGTGATACACTTGGTCTTAGAAACTTATTATCAAGTAACTCTTCCAATTGCCTCTTTAATTCTGACAATTCAGATGCAGACATCATGTATGGTGCCATAGATACAGGTCTGGTACCAGGTACAAGATCAATAGAAAATCCAACTTCTCTCTCTGGCGGTACATCAGGAATTTCATCAGGGAAAACTTCAGGAAATTCACGTACTACTTGAAATTCCTTAATTAAAGCTTGATTCTCGACAGATAGTGATGCCATCAATGAAAATATCGGAGCCTCTTCTTGCATCAACTGTCGCAACTGTCTAGCAGACAACAAACTATCTTCCTCTTCTTCAGGAGTAGAAAACCTCAAAGACTTGTTATAACAGTTAATATGAACATAGTTATGCTCTAACCAGTTCATACCCAGAATCACATCCAACCCTCTTAAAGGAAAACAAACCAAATCAACAACAAAGTCTCTTTCAAAAATCGACAAAGGACACTTTAAACATACAAAAGAAGTAGTCACTGATCCCTTGGCTGCAGTGTCGACGACCATCTCTCTGTTTATAAAAGACAACATAAGACCCAATATTTCAACATAGTCAGTAGAAATAAAGCAATGAGTAGCACCGGTATCAATAATAGTAATTAAAGGAGTACTATTAATGAAACATGTACCTCTGACGAGTTTGTCCTCAGTAGTCGTCTGATTCTCAGCCAAAGCAAACACCTTTCCACTGGTTTGCACCTTCTTTGGTTTCTGACACTGGCTACCAATGTGTCCTTCTTCACCACAATTGAAACATATCACCTCCTTATGCTTGCACTCAGATACAACATGTCTAGTCTTACCATAACGGGAACACCTCTTTACCTCAACAATACACACATTACTCTTATGCCCGGGTTTTCCATATTCGAAACAAACCACACCAGCAGGAGCATCTCCCCCACTCTTCCTCTGACCCTGAGCAACTTTCTATTTACCTTTACCAGCTGGGGCATCATAAGGCTTACCACGATTCTGTTGGTGCTTACCCCTCTTCTCACTGATAATCTTGTAATGAGCATTATTATCCTCTTCATAAATTCTGCAACTATCAATCAAATCGACAAAGACGCGAATCTTCTGGTATCCAACTGCCTTCTTGATCTCTGGGCGCAACCCGTTGTCAAACTTGATGCACTTAGAAAACTCAGAATTTGCCTCTCTATAGTGCGGATAAAACTTAGACAACTCAACAAACTTTGCAGCATACTCAACAACTGACATACTCCCTTACTTCAGCTTAAGGAACTCAATTTCCTTCTTACCACGAACGTCTTCAGGGAAATACTTCCTCATAAATTCCCTACAAAACACAGCTCAAGTGAAATTTTCACCTGCAGCTTCCAACCTCTGACAAGTCTCTAGCCACCAGTCATCAGCCTCGACTGCTAGCATATGAGTACCATATCAAACCTTCTGCAGTGGAGTGCATTCCGTCACATGGAAGATCCTCTCAATATTTTTCAACCAATCCAATCCAACGCTCCGTCAGGATCATACTTACCCTTAAATGTAGGTGGATTCTCCCTCTGGAAGATCGCCAAACTACGAGATCCAACATTCCCGTCAACATTCGGCTGATTCTCCATAGCATGCGCCATTGCTTCTAAAGTAGCAGCAAGTGCAGCATCATTCCTTCCATTCATCTTAACTTATCACTACAACATAAACAATGGTTAGAACTCAAATTAACAATACTCGATTGTTAAACAAAACTACGACTCGACAACTTGGTCAGAAGGACCGACTTACTCTAATACCAACTTTGTAACACCCTAATTCTACTCGACAATATATATATATATATATAAATCAGAGTTATAAAATTCTACAACTGAATCAGGATGCCACAAATTCAACTTAAAACAACGGCATTCATTACCGATGCATAACACCTTAAACTTGGATGAACCAACAGCAACATAATTTAATCTTAAAAAGAAACAACAACTTTCATAACTACACAGCAGAGTCAAAATATTCAACTTAACGCAATGTAACATCTCTGTCAAACTAAGACTACTTCAAATAATAATCATTTAAAGAACAATAACTTAAATTTCAATCAACTGGATTAATAATAAAACAGCAAGCGTTCATCCCCCCGAGTGTTACGTATCATAGTAATGACACTGACTCGAACTACTGAAGGTAAACTGCCTTCACTATGGATTACCTGCACGTTACCAACATCGGGGTAACATTCAAACAGAAGTGGTCAGATATCGAACATTATAATAGAACGCACGATAAGTAAAACATTAGAATCAGTTCATACATATTCACCACTTCTCAGATTTTTAACAACATAAACGTAATTAAAATTAATCACACAACATCTTAGAATGAAACACATAATGCAACTCATCTTTATGCAAATGCATGTGGTACCAATGGAGCAAAACTCGCATGTTAAAAATCTTCTAATAAATAGAGGCATCAACAAGGCATAAGCCTTCTTTGCAATTTACCAATCGAGGCCATCATAGAGGATGCAAATGTATATGACGCAATGAATGCACTATCACATACTCATAATAATCATCATTCATCGCAAGGCATAAGCCGACATCACCATTATTACCAATAAATAAAGGTAATTCATCATCATTTAAAATTCCCTACAACTTCACATTATCAACAAGAACTTACAGCAGCCATCACAACAACACAACAATTTAACATAAATCAACATTAGCCATAAGCCTACCAGATCAATCAATGATTCAATCATTAACATAATCAAACAGCAACTTAAAAATAATTCACTCAGCATGGTTAACGACCCAAAACAACCCATGTACGGGCAAAAAGGGATAGGGAACTACGTGCCCCTCGACATGCATAGCAACTAGGATAGCATAAAAACTAATTCATACTCCTCGACACGCACAGAGAAAAATAGGGTAACGACCAACTTATGCTCCTCGACATGTCCTGTGACCTAATATTGCCCGAAAATCTAACACATAACCCCTGACACGCCTTGCAGCCTAAATTCCGCTCGGTATCTAACACCATCAGCATCCTCCTCGACCACTTGTTCGGCCAACAGCACAGACACAATATCACGTCTTAATGATCACACCACTATAATTCATAACTTCGGACCAACCGCTCAAAATAACACAGTAACAGGCAACTAAATTTCCTATCAACAGATTCATCAAACATACAAGACAGTCCCGCAGGAACCTACCTAAAATGACCACTTCAACAATTTACAAATTTTCCTGCCAACCGCTCGGAATAACCTAACGACCATCCCGAACAGTGATCAACTATCCTAAACTATACATAAATTAAATCGGGCAGTCACACAGATAACTCAAACATCCACAACAACCAATCGGGCAACTTCCTATAACAAGTTCATTAAACGGCCATACGGTACTTCCCAACGGCCACAACATGAATAAACGGGAAACTTCGCTAGCAATTCCGAACTTCAACGTACAACAGGCCTACAAACGACCAATTCCCACGTAGTACACATCATAAATCCAATTATAAGGTCAGAACCCCACCCTTACCCGGATTGAAGGTCGCTCAACCAAAACTCCGGCTGAAATCCTTGCTTTGCTCTGCTCGACACCGGGAAGCTTGCTCCTCTTCCGCACGGCTCTTCCGGTCAACATACATAACTTCTTATTCTCCAACTAAAACAAGTCCTTATGTCAGCTTAACCTTATATATCAATCCTCTTGGGCCTAACCTACACACCCCCACTTTACTAATTCCAACCAAAAGCGTAGGTCCAACATTATATATATATATATATATATATATATATATATATATATATATATATATATATATATATATATATATATATATATATATATATATATATATATATATATATATATATATATATATATATATATATATATATATATATATATATATATTCCCTTAATTCCAACATTATAATTATTATTAATTAACTATTTAATTAATTAATAATAATCCAATAACTTATACCAATAATTCTCAACATCCTACAACATCCACAATTAATCCAAAAATAATTAATTAATTAAATTACGAGCGTTACAATGAGTGGTATTAAAGATGTTTTGCATGTTACCTCTGTAAGTGATGTGGTTACTCCTCTCTCGACAATCAAAAAGAACCTGTTACAGGCCAGTTTATTTCCAGGTTGTGTTAAAGGATGTTATTATTGTGAAGTCTAACCCAATGGATGTGGGTTACTGAAGGAAGGAGTTCAACGCCTAATGGATGAACACATAATTTTGATCGAGAAAGTTCCGTATACCGAGAATTTGTTCCAAGATTTGTCTATCATATCCGGTACTCCTATCAGGATCACTTTTAAGGATCCTGTATGGATTACCGCCAATCCAAAATTTTCTTTTTTGATCATTACTACACCTGGACCCATCCTATATTCCTCAAAAAAATATATTCCATGGAATTATGGATCTGACGTCTATTATCATGGCGTTAAAAAGAGTTGTCTGATGATGAAAAGGCTGATCCCAACATTGACAATATTGCGGGACCAACAAAATTATTAGAAGTGGAAGGATTTTCTCCCAAGAAATCTTTCCACTTGTTCAAGTCACAATTACTAAGTCAATTATCGAGGCCCGGGGTAAGGAGCCAATGATAGAGCTTGCCCAGACGGAGGCACCAAGAGAAATTGCAATCAAGGACACCTCTGGACAAGAATTGGAAGAAGTTTTGAAGATCATCCGCAGGAGCACTATAAAATTATTGAACAGTTGGGGCATACCCTGTCTAAAATTTCCATGTTATCTTTGATGCTATGTTCTGCAGCCCATGCGCATGCTTTAGTAAAATTCTTGAAGACTTCCCATGTGCCGCAGGAAATTTCAGCTGATCAATTTGAAAGTTACGTGGCTAGTTTAACAACAGATAATGGATTAGGCTTCTTTGATGCTGACCTGACTCTGGAGGGGAGAAATTATAATAAGGCCATGTATGTCTACATAGAATGCAGAGGCACTACATTGGCTCATGTGTTGATTTATACTGGCTCTTCGTTGAATGTTCTTCCAAATGGCGCTCTTGACAGACTAGATTGTGAAGGGGTTGTGTTGAAGCCCAGTAATATCATAGTTCGAGCCTTTTACGGGTCCAAAGGAATGGTGCATGGAGAAGTGGACCTTCTAATCAAATTGGGTTCACGGATATTTCAATCCACTTTCTATGTAATAGACATCCAGCCAGCTTATTCTTGTCTATTGGGACGCCCTTGGATCCATGGGGCAGGTGTTGTTACCTCCACCTTGCACCAGAAATTAAAATATTTTGAAAATGGAAAGGTTGTTACTGTCTGCGGAGAAGTGGAGTACATGGTCAGCCATCTAAATTCATTTTGGTACATGGAGATGGACGGAGAATTCATCGAGACTCCCCGCCAAAATTTTGAAGTGATATCTCCTGCTACTGTTAAAGATGTTTCTGCCATTCCAAAGATCTTTAGAATTTCACACAAGATGACCTCCTTGAAAGATGCCAAGGCTACTATAGAAGAAGGTGGTTGTACTATTTGGGGTCAGCTTCCCGATATCTCTTACAAATCTGACAAGTTTAGTTTGGGCTTTACTGTAAAAGGTCAAAGGGTTGTTCGCCATGCTCGTGCTGGAAGACCTTTGTTCTGTATCAGCAACAACGGAGTCAATGTTATAGAAGACGCTAACAGTGATTGTGATTTCGACAGTTGGATATTCCCTACCATTGGTGATGGACTCGACAATTAGAAAGCATAAGACATTTTCCCTATCTCCTTTAGTCAGGAGTAATAGCTACATTCCTGTCTTATTGCTTTTTAAATATTTTGGTTACGTAATAAACAATGACTTTAAACCTTGTGTCTTACCCAGGGCACAATGGTTCATTTGTTAAGGGTTTATAATTCATAAGCATTATTCATTCAATAAAAACATTAGATGTTTTGCATTCAAATTTTGTGATCTCTGTTTTTTCTTTTATCTTATTACATTTTCAAATAGCTATGTGTTCTTACACACACTCACACACTACATTGAAGATCCTCATCCACTCTATATCTCGTTGATAATGATTCTTCTACTGCCACTTATGACTTTAAAAATTCGATCTACCAAGCCAAGGACGAAGGTGAGGAAGAGTGTGAAATACCTGAAGAACTTACCAGACTTTAAATACAAGAAGAAAAGGCTATCCAACCACATGAAGAGTTGGTAGAAGTAATAAACTTGGGTACTGAGACACACGGGAAAGAGGTTAAGGTAGGCGCCAACTTAGAGAGCAGTATCAAAAATAGGTTAATCCAGATGTTGCATAAATATGTTGAGATCTTTGCTTGGTCGTACAAAGACATGCCAGGACACGATATAGATATTATGGTTCACCGTCTACCAATGAAAGAGGGTTGTCCCCCAATTAAGCAGAAGGTTCTTCACATGCGTCCCGAGATGTCCGAAAAGATCAAGGCTGAGGTTATGAAGTAATTTAATGTAGGTTTCTTGGCAATAACATCATATCCTCAATGGGTTGCTAATGTTATTCTCGTATCAAAGAAAGATGGCAAGGTACATATGTGTGTCAATTATAGGGATCTGAATAGGGCAAGCCCCAAAGATGACTTCCCACTGCCACATATCGATTTTTTGGTCAACAACACTGCTCAGCACAAGGTATTCTCCTTCACGTATGGTTTCTCGGGTTATAATCATATCAAGATGGCGCCTAAAGACATGGAGAAAACTACCTTCATCACACAGTGGGGCACTTTCTGTTACAAGGTCATGCCTTTTGGGTTGAAGAACGTCGGGGCAACTTATCAACGTGTCGTGGTAGCCTTATTGTAGTTGTTTAGGTATTGGCTTGCATTTTTGGTAAAACCCAAGTGTATGTGTGAATGTCATGACTGATGTCATAACATTCTAGTTTAGTTTGTACTGACTCATTAGGTACCTTTGCAGAAAAATATTGTAATTCAAGTACTGATGTTTATAAGTGTGTATCTGAGCATTTTGCAAAATGATCACATTTTGCTAAATCAGTAGACAGGTTTTCTCAGATGTCATAACAGATGTTATGACATCCTGTTCTGAACTAACAGGTTTGCAGGTTGGATAAGTCTGAGTTTTTTCAGGAAAATAACTCAGTCTTTCCTGAACAGAATCCTGCGTTTTCTGAGGGGTAACCTAGCTCAACCCTAACCTGGTTAATAAAGTCCTGTGACCTGGTCTTTAGGTCAAACGGAATTAACCCTAGGTTTTTGTGGAAACCCTAACTGAAGTTGCAGCTACTATATATTCAACAGAGCTGCTATTTTGCAAGGCATCCCTTTTATTGATCAGAAGATCATTTGTAATCTGTATAGGTTTGATTATTGTACTCCAAGCAATTATCATTGTGATAAGTGACTTGGAATAGGTTTCTAATTGTAAGGGCTGTGTAGCACTCAAAGCTTTGAAGCAAGAGTGTTTGAATGTTCCTTGACTAAAGCTGTGAAGAAGAGTCAAGTTAGTTGTGTGCATCACTCAAAGCTGTGAAGCACGAGTGATTGTGTTGCTTGATTAAAAAGCTGTGAAGCTTAATCAAGTGTCTATTTTTGAAGAGTGTCTTCATCAATTCTTAAGTCAAATTGGTTTATGTATCACTGCTGTGATTGGGGGGAGTGAGTAGGAACTCAGGTTTAAGTTGTACTTAGATTGGAATTGCATTGGGTAGGTCTTAAGTGAAGGAGATAAACTGGTTGGTTTATTCCTGAATTAACATCTCTTATAGTGGATTTCCTCCCTGGCTTGGTAGCCCCCAGAGTAGGTGTTGTTTCACGCTGAACTGGGTAAACAATTGACTGTGTTCTTTATTGCTTTTGTATTTACTGTCATATAGTAAGTCAGATACGGTGTCATAACATTGAACGTGACATTGAGTATCTGCAGCCAGAATTTCAATTGGCATCAGAGCAGGCACCCTGCCTGTATTACTGGGTGAGATCTAGGGATATCACTTTCTGGCACTATGGACAAAGAAGGAGTTTTTGGAAATAGACCACCCATTCTGGATGGAACTAATTATGACTACTGGAAACCTCGTATGATTGCCTTCCTAAAATCTCTGGACAAAAAGGCTTGGAGAGCTGCTGACAAAGGATGGATTCATCCCACCATAACTGAGAAAGATGGGACAATCAGTCTGAAGCCTGAGGAAGATTGGAGTAAAGAAGAAGATGATTTAGCCCTGGGAAATTCAAAAGCTTTAAATGCCTTGTTCAATGGAATTGATAGAAACATTTTCAGATTAGTACATCAATATGAACTGGCCAAGGAAGTTTGGGACACTCTCAAAATTACTCATGAGGGCACTTCCAAAGTAAAAATGTCAAGGCTTCAGATGTTGACTACCAAATTTGAGAATCTAAAAATGATGGAAGATGAAACCATTCATGAGTTTCACATGAACATCTTGGAGATTGCCAACACCTCGGGAGCACTGGGAGAAAAGATGTCAGAAGAAAAACTGGTGAGGAAGATTCTCAGATCCTTGCCTAAAAGATTTGCAATGAAGGTAACTGCCATAGAGGAAGCCCAGGACATTAGCAAGCTGAAAGTGGATGAACTTATTGGGTCTCTTCAGACTTTTGAGATGGGAATCACTGATAATGGTGTCAAGAAGAACAAGAGCATAGCACTTATGTCCAACACTGATGTTGAAGAAAACATTTCAGAAGCTGTAGCCATGCTTGGAAGACAGTTCAACAAACTCATCAAAAGAATAGATCCAAAGTCAAGGTCTAATGTTCATAACATTCCCTCTGACATTGACAGTTCCAGCAGAAGACCAAGGTCAGAAGAGAAGGGAATTCAAGGCAGAGGAATTCAATGCCATGGTTGTGAAGGATATGGGCATATTCGAGCTGAATGTCCTACCTTTCTTAAGAAATAAAAAGGAATGACAGTTACTTGGTCTGACTGTGATTCAGAAAGTAATTCTGAAGAAGAATCTGCCAAACGAGTTACTGCTTTAACTGGTGTTTGTACCTATGAAAGTGACATCAGTGATGAAGAAGTGACTTTTAAAGAACTGGCTGATACTTACAAGAAATTGTGTATCAGAAGTACTGAAGTCTGTGTGCAGAATGAGAAACAATCAAAACTCATCACAAAGCTGGAGGCTGAAAAAAGGGCAAACCTTGAAACTATAAGTCATCTAGAAGGAGAAGTTCAATTGCTGAACTCACAACTGAATCAAATGACCAAATCTGTCAAGATGTTGACCAATGGAACAGACAAATTGGAAGAGATCCTTCAGGTTGGACAAAATGTGGGAAATAAATCTGGACTAGGATTTATGGAAGCAAAGAAATCTGGTACTGGTAAGCAAATGTCAAAACAGATGTCTCACCACAACTCTCAACATCAGGAACAGAGACATATGAAGAAAAGGTACCAAAGATGGAAATGTCATCATTGTGGGAGATATGGCCACATAAAGCCCTTCTGCTTCAGACTACATGGATATCCTAATCAGAACTCAGGTGTCAAACCTAAGTCTAAAAAGGTACCACATGCTCCTAAATGGAAGAAAAAGGCTACTGCACTGATAGCTCACACTTCCCTGAGGGTCTCTGCAAAGGAAGACTAGTACTTTGACAGTGGATGTTCCAGACACATGACTGGAATCAAGAACCTCCTCAATAATGTTAAGCCTCACACCACCAGTTTTGTGACCTTTGGAGATGGGGCTAAAGGTGAAATCAAAGGAGTTGGTGATTTGGACTGCCCTGGAGTTCCAAGTCTGAATGAAGTACTGTTGGTGAAAGGGATGACCGCTAATCTCATTAGTATCAGTCAATTGTGTGATCTAGGATTCAAGGTCAATTTCTCAAGATCTGAATGCCTTGTAATCAATGACAACCAAGAGACAATAATGAAAGGAGTCAGATCCAAAGACAACTGTTACTTGTGGGAGCCTGAGAACACTAATTTCTCATCTGTGTGTTCCATTGCAAGAGAAGAAAAAGAGGTGAAACTGCGGCACCAAAAACTTGGCCATCTTCATCTAAGGGGTATGAAGAGGATCATCTCCTTGGAGGCAGTCAGAGGAATTCCAAGACTGCAAATTGATGAAGGAAGAGTTTGTGTTGAATGTCAGGTTGGTAAGCAGACTAGGATGTCACATCCAAAGTCAAGACATCTGACCACCTCTAAGGTTTTAGAACTCCTCCATATGGATCTGATGGGACCAATGCAAGTAGAGAGTCTTGGTGGTAAAAGATATGCCTATGTGGTTGTGGATGATTTTTCCAGATTCACCTGGATTAATTTCATTAGGGAAAAATCATATGTATTTGAAGTTTTTAAAGAATTGTGCAAAAGAATTCAAAGAGAGAAGGAAGGATGTATTGTCAAAATCAGAAGTGATCATGGCAAGGAATTTGAAAACAGCAAGTTTGGAGATTTCTGCTCTTCAGAAGGAATTAGTCATGAGTTTTCTTCTCCTATAACACCTCAATAAAATGGAGTTGTGGAAAGAAAAAACAGGACCATACAGGAATCTGCCAGAGCAATGTTACATGCCAAAAGACTTCCTATGTACTTTTGGGCTGAAGCTATGAATACAGCCTGCTATGTTCATAACAGGGTCACCTTGAGGAAGGGAACCTCATCCACCATATATGAACTCTGGAAAGGAAGAAAACCAACTGTGAAATACTTTCATGTGTTTGGCAGCAAATGCTATATTCTGGCTGATCGTGAACAAAGAAGAAAACTGGATCCTAAAAGTGATGAAGGCATATTTCTAGGATACTCCTCAAACAGCAGAGCTTATAGAGTATTCAACTCCAGAACCAAAACCATGATGGAATCAATAAATGTTATAATTGATGACTATCATGAAGAAATAGATGTTCCTTGTACTGTTGAGACATTCTTTGAGACTTCAACCCAACAGAATGGCCTACCCAACTCCACCACAACAGAATCTGAATCAAAGGAAGCTAGCAAGATCCCTTCCATCAGAATTCAGAAGGATCATCCAAAAGAGCTCATCATAGGAGATCCCAATAGTGGAGTCATCACAAGATCTAGAGAAATCATCTCAAACTCTTGTTTTGTGTCCAAAATGGAACCAAGAAATGTCAAGGAAGCCTTAACTGATGAATATTGGATTGGTGCAATGCAAGATGAACTGAACCAATTCAAGCAACATGAAGTTTGGGAACTGGTTCCTAGACCTGAAGGAACTAACATCATTGGGACAAAATGGATATTCAAGAACAAGTCAGATGTTGAAGGAGTTGTCACCAGAAATAAGGCAAGACTTGTTGCTCAAGGATACACCCAGGTTGAAGGGGTTGATTTTGATGAAACCTTTGCACCTGTAGCCAGGCTGGAATCAATCAGACTCTTGTTGTCAATTGCTTGTCTTCTGAAGTTCAAGTTATTTCAGATGGATGTGAAAAGTGCCTTTCTAAATGGGTACTTGAATGAGGAAGCTTATGTGGAACAACCTAAAGGCTTTGTGGATCCAACCCACCCTGATCATGTCTACAAATTGAGAAAAGCCCTATATGGCCTGAAACAAGCTCCTAGAGCATGGTATGACAGGTTAACAAAGTTTCTCTCAGACAAAGGCTACAGAAAAGGAGGCTTGGACAAAACTCTCTTTGTCAAAACTGAAGGAGGAAAGTTGATGGTTGCCCAAATATATGTTGATGACATAGTGTTTGGAGGAATGTCAGAACATATGGTTAAACACTTTGCTGACCAAATGCAGGCTGAATTTGAAATGAGTCTCATGGGAGAACTAACTTATTTTCTTGGACTACAAGTCTCACAGATGGAGGACTCAATCTTCTTATCTCAAAGCAAGTATGCTAAGAACATTGTAAAGAAGTTTGGTATGGAGAATTCAAGTCACAAAAGGACCCCTGCTCCTACTCATCTAAAGCTTTCCAAAGATTCAAGTGGGGTTAAGGTGGATCAAAGTCTGTACAGAAGCATGATAGGAAGCTTGCTGTACTTAACTGCCAGCAGACCTGATATTGCCTTTGCAGTTGGAGTTTGTGCAAGATACCAAGCTGATCCCAAAGTCAGTCATATCAATCAAGTGAAGAGAATTTTGAAGTATGTAAGTGGTACTTACAACTATGGATTGATGTATACTCATGGCTGTGAACCAGCTCTGACTGGCTACTGTGATGCTGATTGGGCTGGTAGTGCTGATGATAGAAAAAGCACCTCTGGAGGATGTTTCTTCTTGGGAAGTAATCTGGTTTCCTGGTTCAGCAAGAAACAGAATTGTGTGTCTCTTTCCACTGCTGAAGCTGAATACATTGCAGCTGGTAGTAGCTGCTCTCAAATGATATGGATGAAACAGATGCTCACCGAGTATAATGTCACACAAGATGTTATGACATTATACTGTGACAATCTGAGTACAATCAACATATCCAAGAATCCCATTCAGCATAGCAGGACCAAACATATTGACATACGACATCACTTTATCAGAGACCTTGTAGAAGAGAAGACAATCAAATTGGAACATGTTGCCACTGAGCTATAGCTGGCTGACATTTTTACCAAGGCTCTGGATGCAAATCAATTTGAAAACTTAAGGGGTAAGTTGGGTATTTGCCAACATGAGGAATTGTAGCAATTAATTTTGCTTAAAACAAGGATCAAAGGAGTTATGCCTGTTCTGATTGGTTTAAAATTGTATTTTCTCATTTCCTACAATTCTTTTAAGAAGTTGAATAGACACTCCCTTGCTTCCTTCCCCTCTCGTCTCCTCATCAAAACCCAGTCTCTCAATCAGAATTTTCTCCTCAGTTGCTGTTGGTCCTCTAGGACTGTCAAAATGTCTCAAACACTATCATCATCCAATACGACTATTTCAACCTCTTCCTCTGATCAAGACTCTAGGACAATCTCTTCTTGTCTGGACTCTGAAGTTCTGGAGATCTCTTCTCATAGAAAAGTCGGAACTAACCCCACCAAGGTCAAAGAGTTGAGAACAAGACATGCTAGAAAGCCCCAAGCTTCTGCCTCTGGTAATCCATCTCATCCTTCTTCTTCAGTTCCCCCTGAAATTGCAAATAGGGAAGGGACAGCCTATGTTAATCAAGCAATAGCAAAAATTGTTTCAAGAATTTTGAACGAGAACCACTCAGTTCCTGGCATTTCTGTTCCTCTGAACCAAGAAAGTTCAAATGCTGAAACAAATCCAGATGTCTCTAAGAATGTTGAGACATCAAACAAAGAGAAGAATGCTAACATTGCTCACAAGAAAAGAAAGAAGCCCGAATCCTCTGGATCTGATGACAGTGCTTGAAGGTTGGTTGCTGTTTGGTGGTGTTGCTGGTCAGTGCTGATATCTGGTGGAGTTTGGAAGTGTGTTCAGTTCTTCTGCTGCTGCTCTTATTAATTGTTTTTGGATAACTGTATAAACATGTATCTTTGGCCCATTTGTGGCTAAAGAGGGGGAGAATATTTTGGTACTTAATATGTTCTTGCTCAATTAGACATTCTATTTTTCTGCAGTCATTTATTTCTGCTGCTATCTATCTCTGATTGCTTAGGGTCTTTAGCCAAAAATCTGCCAAAGGGGGAGTTTGTAGTTGTTTAGGTATTGGCTTGCATTTTTGGTAAAACCCAAGTGTATGTGTGAATGTCGTGACTGATGTCATAACATTCTAGTTTAGTTTGTACTGACTCATTAGGTACCTTTGCAGAAAAATATTGTAATTCAAGTACTGATGTTTATAAGTGTGTATCTGAGCATTTTGCAAAATGATCACATTTTGCTAAATCAGTAGACAGGTTTTCTCAGATGTCATAACAGATGTTATGACATCCTATTCTAAACTAACAGGTTTGCAGGTTGGATAAGTCTGAGTTTTTTCAGGAAAATAACTCAGTCTTTCCTGAACAGAATCCTGCGTTTTCTGAGGGGTAACCTAGCTCAACCCTAACCTGGTTAATAAAGTCCTGTGACCTGGTCTTTAGGTCAAACGGAATTAACCCTAGGTTTGTGCGGAAACCCTAACTGAAGTTGCAGCTGCTATATATTCAACAGAGCTGCTATTTTGCAAGGCATCCCTTTTATTGATCAGAAGATCATTTGTAATCTGTATAGGTTTGATTATTGTACTCCAAGCAATTATCATTGTGATAAGTGACTTGGAATAGGTTTCTAATTGTAAGGGCTGTGTAGCACTCAAAGCTTTAAAGCAAGAGAGTTTGAATGTTCCTTGACTAAAGCTGTGAAGCAGAGTCAAGTTAGTTGTGTGCATCACTCAAAGCTGTGAAGCACGAGTGATTGTGTTGCTTGATTAAAAAGCTGTGAAGCTTAATCAAGTTTCTGTTCTTGAAGAGTGTCTTCATCAATTCTTAAGTCAAATTGGTTTATGTATCACTGCTGTGATTGAGGGGGAGTGAGTAGGAACTCAGGTTTAAGTTGTACTTAGATTGGAATTGCATTGGGTAGGTCTTAAGTGAAGGAGATAAACTGGTTGGTTTATTCCTGAATTAACATCTCTTATAGTGGATTTCCTCCCTGGCTTGGTAGCCCCCAGAGTAGGTGTTGTTGCACACTGAACTGGGTAAACAATTGACTGTGTTCTTTATTGCTTTTGTATTTACTGTCATATAGTAAGTCAGATACGGTGTCATAACATTGAACGTGACATTGAGTATCTGCAGCCAGAATTTCACTTATTTCATGACATGATTCATCATGAGATAGAGGTATACATCGACGACGTGATATCCAGATTACAAACTGAAGAAGAGCATCTTGATCATCTGCATAAATTGTTTGAAAGACTAAAGAAGTACAAGCTAAGGTTAAATCTGAAAAAATGCACTTTTGGGGTGAGATCTGGTAAACTCCTGGGTTTCATCGTCAGCAGTAAAGGTATTGAAGTTGATCCTACAAAGATTAAAGCTATTCAAGAAATGATAACTCCCCATACCGAGAAGGAAGTCAGAGGTTTCTTAGGACGACTGAATTACATTGCCCGATTCATTTCTCACTTGACTGCTACTTGTGAGCCAATCATCAAGTTGTTGAGGAAAGATCAAGTAGTAAAGTGGAATGAAGACTGTCAAATTTCCTTTGATAAGATTAAGGAGTACCTTCAAGAACCTCTGATTCGGATGCCACCAGTTGAAGGAAGGCCTTTAATCATGTACCTAACAGTGCTAGAGAACTCAATGGGGTGTGTACTGGAGCACCATGACGAGTCTGGTCAAAAAGAGCATGCAATATACTACCTTAGAAAAAAGTTTACCGACTGTGAAACAAGATATTCATTGCTCGAGAAAACTTGCCGCGCTTTAGCATGGGCTACTCGCCGACTAAGACAGTATATGGTGACCCATATTAATTTGTTGATCTCTAAAATGGATCCCATCAGGTACATCTTCGAGAAGCCGACTCTCTCCGAAAGAATAGCCTGATGGCAAATGGTCTTAATAGAATACGACATTCAGTACACCACTCAAAAAGAAATCAAAGGAAGTGTAATGACAGGTCATTTGGCACATCAATTTGTAGACGACTATCAGTCTATGAATTTCGAATTCAAGGACGAGAACATCATGCTAGTAACAGATTATGAAGAACCTGGACATATGAAGGACATGAGCCAGGATTCTGATGGACTATGGTTTTTGATGAAGCTTCTAACGCACTTGGCAACGAAATCGATGTTGTAAATTTCTCCTCAGGGTTGTCATACGTCCTTCACTGCCAGACTTTGCTTTGACTGCACCAATAATATGGCCGAATATGAAGCGTGTATCATGGGTGTTAAAGATGCTATTGACCTAAGAATCAAGTTCTTGAGCTTATATGGGGACTCATCCCTAGTGATCAATCATATCAAGGGATAATGGGATACAAAGCATCTGAATATTATCCCTTATCGAGAACATGTGCTAACCTTGATTCTGTATTTCGAAAAGATTACTTTTGAGCATATCCCAAGAGAAGATAATTAGTAGGCGGATGCATTGGCTACCATGTCATACATGTTCAATGTTGTTGTACCCCAAAATTTACCCTCTCATTTTACTCAAAAGATACTCCTAGAGGTCCTCAACTTGCCCAAGGATGCCAAAGGATTGACCAGCCAAATCCTCCTCCTAAGACAATGAGCCTCAAATTAGGGTTTCACTCCTCATCAAGATGTTTGAATTCCAAGGGTCCCAAATGATTTCCATTTCCCTCATATGTTCTCCAGACCCTCAATGTCAAGTTTCAAGCCTTGCACAAGAGGTTTGCCCAGTCAACTGCTCAGATGCCTAAAAGTCAACTATACTAGGTCAAAAGTCAACTGGGGCCCACATACAGTCAAACTTCAATATTTTTGGTCAACATCAACATTTTGAAGTAATTTCCATCATTTGATCAATGTTTGATCATGATTCCTCAAGGAATGCCCCAAATTCATCAAAACACAAAAGTTGCTAAATTAGGGCTTCTATAGGAAATGTCAACCAAACTTTGACCAAGCATAACTTTCTCATACTTTATCAGAAATTTCTCATCCAATTGAGATGAAACCAAATAGGTTGTTCAGGGGACATAATAAGATGTCTAAAAAGTCCAAGAACACCCTCTTAAGGTCAAAATTGAGAGAGATATGCATTATTAAAGTTGGCCATTTTTGGAAATTTGCCCAAAGTCAATAATGCTAAAAATTACATTGTTTGCCAAATGGGCTTAACTTTTTATGCTTGCATTATGCCTCTAACACAGTCCATGACCTAAAAACTCTACCACATATTATTGACTTTATTTATTTAATTTATTTTTATTTTTTATCATTTAAAAGTCAAATTAAATCAAATAAATGATATAAAATATGGAAGATTTGTTTTTGATCTGATTTTGAATGGAATTATAATGCAAATATGTTGTCAAACCAAATCAAATTGTGCCAAGGGTGATTGGGATGAAAATGGTATGATTTGGCTTGATATAGAAAGAAATAATGCAAAGATGGAATCAAATCAAATCTTCATAATTGGCAAAGATATGCATGTTTTTTGTTAACCTAATACAGTCTTGTACATATACACAACAAATGAAAGGCACAAGAAGGAGGAGAAATCGTGTGAAACGGCCAAGAAAATAGTGCACTTTTTTCAAAAAAATCTCAGATCGAATTCCATACTACAGCCATCCTCAAGGAGATTTAAGGGTTACAACACGTTCCTGGCAATCTCCTGAAGCTAACTGCACCTTTTGCACGCACCAAAACACCTTGAATCGTAAAATCCGCAACCCTGTTATCCAACTATTTTTTATTTTTGATTATGTGCATACATATTTTTTTGATGAAATTCAATCATACATTCTTGTTTATTACAAAGTCTTGATGCTTGCTGAATCGTTTAATTGAGTTTTAAGTGCAGGAATCATGGTTTGCCATTCTTAGGGTTTCTGAGCTTGTTTTAGGGCTTCCTTATACAGGCAAAATTAGGGCTAGGCGTGGACACCATGATGTTCAGGGCTTCAAGCCCAGTTAATTCATGGTCTTCAATGAATATTATATTGCTTGTGCTATATTTTTGAATAATGCATGGTTGTAGTTACAAGCATGAGACCGTAGGTAAAAGTCCCTAGGCTAAAACGACAGCCAGCTGAGGAAGACGAAGGCGTGGCACAACCTGGTTGGCTCATCTGAAACTACGCGCGTTTTCATTTATACTGGCTTTCTTTTATATATAATATATTATTATTGTTATATGTATGAATGACTTGGCAGCTTATTTGGTGTTGATGCACGTTGGTAAAGGAGAGAACCTGGGTTCGAATCCCAGGTCCAATGTTTTTTCTATTTTCCAAATGAATTCTTGTGGATCCAGCGCTTGTAGGCTATAGAGGTGCACCATGTAATTGCACACCATCATCATCAGATCATTCATCACTTAGATCTAACACTCCTGGACGCAACCCCATGGTGGACGTCCCTAATCCAGTAACGCCAGATCCAGCAATTGTAATGGGCCAACCAGATCTGGGCCTTGGCAAGTTCAACAATCATCACTCCAGTTTGGGTTTCACACCCCCTCAGGCCCATTTTTCTAACCTTTTCATTCTTTTTAATTATTTTGTATTATTTTGTTTATTCATTTTTTAAAAATCAGAAAATCAGAAAACCATCAAAAAAATTAGGACTTTTTCTTTTTCTTTTTTTCTTAATAAACTAATTTTTTCCAATTAATTAATTTAATTAACTTTAATTTCATTTTCATTAATTAAAATTAATTAAAAGATTAGGTTAAATTTCAAATCTTTTTCATAAAAAATCCCAAAAATATTTTTAATGAGCAAATTAGTTTTTTAGGGTTTTGAACTTTTTTCCAGCTTTAATTCTCGTGCGTTATTATTTTGTCGTACGATTATTATTTTTATTATTGATGTAACTGCACCCAGTTTGTAATAGCTTAATTAGGGTTTATAATTTCCGCACTTTATTTTTCGTTCATTATTTATGTATCTACACCAAAGCCTTGTAATAGCGTAGGACTCTTTTATTTTCTCGCTTTTATTTTATATGCGTGTATATAATTGTTAGTACCTAGGTTTGTATGCTTAATCAATTAAATAGATCATTTAATTACAAGATAAATATCTGAAAACAAACATTGCTGCACACTTACACCCTTAAGGCATGCCCCACTTGGTTGCCTCGGAAATAATGGTCATGTCCCTCGAACATAGGGGTACCTTAGCAATGACTCGCGATTCAAAATCGACATAAACATCTTAGTCCCTACTTGTCCCTCGAGTTGCCTACGAATTGATCTTATAATGATAGTCCCTTCAAAATGCTAAGGTATCTTTACTTGTTGCCTTCAGAGACCATTTCGTCCTTTCGAACGTCCCTTTTAAAATCCAACGATAGGGCTACCTACTCCTTAGTAGTAGGATAGCCCTGTCTAAAGGAAACGAAAACGAAGAGACCTTTTTTGAGTAGGTAGAAATCTTAAGTACTTGCTCAAAATAAAAACTTTTTCACGCAAACACTTTTCAAAAACAATTTTCAAAACAACTTCGTCACACTCTTGAGGACTGATACAAGGGTTATCACGAAGTAAAACTTTTTCAAAACAAGCACACACAAGCAATTTAAAAGAAAATGAGCAAAGCACCTAAGAGCCCGTAGAAAACCACGTACTCAGAAATATCTTGAAAAAATGTTTTTTCTGTTCTTTTTCCTTTTCCTTTGTTGGATGAAATAAAAGTCGGTGGTGACTCTTGCTTACCGCAACATTTGCGAACAAAAAACGCAAACCAGTATAACAGCTGGTTCTGCCACCGTATCACAGAACTGGCGACTCTGCTGGGGATAGATACTGATTATATTGATGAGAAGTATCCTCCTACTGAGGATAGATACAAGCAGTTGGAAGACCGTCTGAGTGCTATGGAGGTCCAGGGGATACCTGGGTTGGATTTCAAAGAATTGGGATTGGTGTCGGGAGTGGTCATCCTGCAGAAGTCAAGGCTCTAATTTTTGCTAAGTACGATGGGGTGTCCTTCCCAAAACTCCATCTCTGTTCCTACGTCAGAAAAATCCAGCCCCACACCGCTGATAGAAATTTGTGGCTTCACTTCTTTCAAGATAGTCTGTCAGGGACTCAGCTTGAATGGTTCTACCAACTAGAGAGAGTCAATGTCCGAAATTGGGAAGATCTGGCTGCTGCTTTTTATAAGCAGTATCAATACAATACCGATCTTGCTCCTACTCGTACTCAAATCTAGAGTATGTCCATGGGTGCAAGTGAAGGCTTTAAGGACTATGCCCAGAAGTGGAGAGACTTGGATGGAAGAGTTCAACCCCCGTTGTCTAATAGGGACTTGGTCGATATGTTTCTAGGGACGCTATCTGGTCCATTCTTTAATCATTTGATCGGTAGCTCGTCAGCTGGTTTCACCGAGCTGATTCTAACTGGAGAGAGAGTAGAAGCTGGAATTCGGAGCGATAAAATACAGAAGGATGCCTCTTCGAGTTCGGTAAAGAAGCCTTTTACTGGTAAGAAGGAAGCCAGTGCCATCTATATCCCAAGAGGCCAAAGTAGAGCTGAACATCGTCAGAAATTAAGTGTCGTGATGATACCTAGGCCCGCAGTTGCTCCACAGCGCAACAATCAACAAAGGGTGAAAAGACCACAACGGCAGTTTACCCGGATCAACATGACTTTGGCTGAAGTTCTACCCTATTTGCTGAGATTCAACTTGGCGACCTTGAAAGAGGCTCCCAAGAATCTGAACACCACATCTCCCCGATATGATCCAAATGCTCGATGTGTCTATCATTCTGAGAGTCCTGGCCACGACACGAACGACTGTTGGGCTCTGAGAAATAAGGTACAAGATTTGATCGAAGCCAAGGAGATTTAGTTCGATGCTCCCGAAAAGCCCAATGTCATAACTGCTCCCATGCCTAAGCACGGTTGTGTAGTTAATATTATGGATATCGATCTGTTTGTGACCTTAGTAGATGAAGTTTCTACTCCTCTTATGACGGTTAAAAAGAATTTGTTGTCGGCCAGTTTATTTCCGGTTATGGTGAAGGTTGCCACATGTGTTCATTTCTGCCTTCTGGTTGCCATTTGCTGAAGTCAGGTGTTCAGCGCCTGATGGATAACAAAGAAATTTTATTCGAGAAAACTTTGATTCTCGTTGTTCCATTTGAAGACGTTGCTATTATAACCATTTCCGCTAATCCTTCCAAGGTCTCCTCGAGAAGACCAATTAGGATTATATCTGTTCCAAGAGTCGCTCCGCTAATAATCACCGTTCATGGTCCTGTCTCGTATGCCTCTGACAAAGTTGTCCCCTGGAATTATGGTGTCGATGTGTACTATCATGGCATCAGACAAGATCTGAAAAATGAAGAGGTTGATCCTAATGTCAGTAACATTGTCGAGACCAGCAAGTTTATCCGAAGTGGAAGGGGTTTCTCTCTCGAGATTTCCCCGAAGACTGTCAATAGGCCTATTGTTATTCCGTCTGCTACTCCTATTGGTACATCAACTACTAATCTTGTGCTTACTCCAATTATCACTCCCGACGTCGAGTCATCTGGGACCCGAGGCAAAGAAGTTATAAGTGAGCCTGCCTGGACGGAGGCGCCTAGAAAAATTATCGTGGAAGCCTCTAAGTAAGAGATAGAGGAAATACTGAAAATAATCAAAAAGAGCGACTACAATGTGGTCGAGCAGCTGGGGCAAACCCCCTCCAAAATATCCATGTTGTCCATGTTGTTGTGCTCCGAGGCCCATGCGAAGGCTTTGATTGCATTCCTCAAGACTGCCCATGTGCCGCAAGATACCTCAGCTGATCAATTCAAAGATTGTATGGCCAGCCTGACTGTTGACAATGGGTTGGGTTTTTCAGATGCAGACTTGACACCGAATGGGAGGAAGCATAATGATGCTCTGTATGTCTCAATTGAATGCAGGGGAACCACTATGGCTCATGTGCTGGTAGATACTGGGTCTTCGCTGAATGTTCTGCCTAAGAAGGCATTGGATCGGTTGGACTGCGAGGGATTGACCTTAAAGCCTAGTAGCATTATGGTGAGGGCTTTTGATGGGTCGAAGAGAATGGTGCATGGGGAAGTGGACATCCCCGTCAAAGTAGGTTCATAGATTTTTGAGTCCACTTTCTATGTAATGGACATCCGGCTGTCATACTCTTGTTTGTTAGATCGTCCTTGGACCCATGAAGTTGGGGCAGTTACTTCTACACTGCACCAAATGCTGAAATATCCAGTAAAAGGGAAGATTATCACTGTGCGTGGTGAGGAGGAGTATATGGTGAGCCACCTCAATTCCTTCAGGTACGTAGAGATGGACGGGGAATTCACAGAGACTCCACGCCAGAACTTTGAAGAGGTCCCGCAGATCTTGGCATCGGCTGAAACTACTACCAACAAACCTCCTATGAAGATGGCTTCCCTTAAAGACGCCAGAGCAGTGGTTGAAGATGGTGGGTGTACCAACTGGGGACAGCTCCCTGATTTTACTCATAAAATTAACAAGTTTGGTTTGGGCTTTACTTCAGGAGCTCAAAGGGTTGTTCGACGCACTCGGGCTGGAGGACCTCCCCTACGCATCAGTAATCGGGGAATTAATTCCATTGAAGACAGTGAGGAAGACTCAGACATTGACAGCTGGATCTACCCAACTACCAACGGTGGATCGAGTAACTAGACGGCTAGGGACTTTATACCATTTTCTTTTATTCTGCAGTAATTTTCTTACTTGTTTTGAGATTTGTAATAAACAATTTAAAACTCTACAGCCTTGTGCCTTCCCCGAGGCACATTTGCTTTGTTTGTGAGGGCTATTATTTGTCATTTCATATATCATCAATAAAACATTGGACATTCCTTGCATACAAATTTTGCACCCTTTGTTTTTCTTTTTTGTTTTCACTTTATCAAAACAGTTATGCTCTTACACACACTCACGTATCATACTGCATATCCATATCCACTCTGGATCCCATTGATAACAGCTCTGCTACTGTCCGTTATAACTTTGAAAGTCTGATCAACCAAGCCGAAGACGAAGGTGAGGATGATTTTGAGGTTCCTGGAGAACTTGCTAGAATATTACAACAGGAAGAAAGGGCTATACATCCTCATGAAGATCCAGTTGAGACGATAAACCTGGGCATGGGGATAGACAGAAGGGAGGTCAAGATTGGTGCAAATTTGGAAGTTAAGGTCAAATAGTGGTTGATACAAATGTTGCACGACTACGTTGAGATCTTTGCCTGGTCATATGAAGACATGCCAGGTTTAGACACTGATATTATGGTTCATTATCTGCCGACCAAAGAAGACTGTCCTCCAGTTAAAATAGAAGGTCTGTCGTATGCACCCTGAAATGTCAGAGAAGATCAAGGCTGAAGTCATGAAGTAGTTCGACACAGGGTTCTTAGCTGTCACTTATCATCCACAGTGGGTTGCTAACATTGTTCCAGTACCTAAGAAGGACAATAAGGTACAGATGTGTGTGGATTATAGAGATCTGAACAGAGCAAGCCCCAAGGATGATTTCCCACTTTCTCACATTGACGTTCTGGTTGACAACACCGTGCAACACAAAATCTTCTCCTTCATGGATGGTTTCTCTGGCTACAACCAGATCAAGATGGCTCCTGAAGACATGGAGAAGACGACCTTCGTCACACAGTAGGGCATCTTCTGCTACAAGGTGATGCCTTTTGGGTTTAAGAATGCTGGGGAAACTTATCAGCGCGCCATGGTCGCTTTGTTCCACGACATGATTCATCACGAGATTGAAGTTTATGTTGATGACATGATAGCCATGTCTCAAACTGAGGAAGAGCACCTTGATCATATATAAATGTTGTTTGACAGATTGAAGATATACAAGTTGAGGTTGAATCCGAACAAGTGCATCTTCGGGGTAAGGTCTGGTAAACTTTTGGGTTTCATTGTCAGTGACAAAGGCATCCAAGTAGATCCTGCAAAGGTAAAGGTCATACAAGAAATGCCAGCTCCCCGTACAGAGAAGGAAGTTAGAGGTTTCTTGGGACGCTTGAATTATATCGCCAGGTCCATTTCACATCTAACTGCTACTTGTGCGCCCATCTTCAAGCTTCTGAAGAAAGATCAAATGGTAAAGTGGAATGATGAATTCCAGACCGCTTTCGAAAGAATCAAAGAATACCTTCAAGAACCACCAATTTTGATGCCTCCGGTTGAAGGAATACCTTTGATAATGTACTTAACAGTGCTAGATAATTCAATAGGGTCTGTGTTGGGGCAGCATGACGAGTCTGGCCGAAAAGAGCACGCAATATACTACCTTAGTAAAAAGTTTACCGACTGTGAGACAAGATACTCACTGCCCGAGAAAACTTGTTGCACTTTGGCATAGGCTGCTCGCCGACTAAGACAGTATATGCTGACCCACACTACTTTGTTGATATCTAAGATGGATCCGATCAAATACATCTTCGAGAAACCCACTCTCTCTGGAAGAATAGCAAGATGGAAGATGATCTTAACTGAGTACGATATACAATATACAACCCAGAAAGAAATCAAGGGGAGTGTGTTGGCTGATCATTTGGCTCATCAGGCCATGGATGACTACCAGTCCATGAATTTTGAGTTCCCGGATGAGAATATTATACTGGTGACTGACTATGAAGAACCTGGACCAGATGAAGGACCTGAAGAAGGATCCCGATGGAATATGGTTTTTGACAGAGCTTCGAATGCACTCGGTAATGGAATTTGCGCTGTAATCATATCTCCTGAGGGTTGTTATACTCCTTTCACCGCCTGGCTATGCTTCAACTGCACTAACAACATGCCGGAGTATGAAGCTTGTATCAGGGGTCTCAAGTCCGCTATTGACCTCAGGATCAAGTTCTTGGAAATTTTCGGGGATTCAGCCTTGGTAATAAGTTAGATCAAAGGCGAATGGGATATGAAGCATCTGAATCTCATCCCATACAAAGAGCTCGTACTGACATTGCTGCCACACTTTGAGGAAGTAACTTTAAACATTTCTCGCGAGAGGAGAACCAGTTAGAGGACGCGCTAGCTACCATGTCTTATATGTTCAAAGTCAGGTAGGACAACGAATCTCCCCAAATCACCATTGAGAGGTTAGATGAACCAGTACACTGCTGTAAAATTGATACCAAAGAAGTGGCTGACAAACCCTGGTTTCACAAAGTCAAAAGGTATCTTGAGGCTCAAGAGTATCCTGAAGGGGAATCTATCAACGATAAGAAGTTTCTGAGAAGGTTCGCTGCGAAATTCTTCCTTAGCAATGGAATCCTCTACAAGCGCAATCATGACTCCACATTACTACGGTGTGTAGACAAGAGCGAAGCACAGAGGATCATGACAGATCTACATGAAGGCACCTTCAGAAACCATTCTAGTGGACACACCATCGCTAAGAGGATCCTACGGGAAGGATATTATTGGTACACTATGGAAGCCAATTGTTATCAGCACTCTCAAACTTGTCATAAATGCCAAATCTACGCTGATAAGGTGCATGTGCCTCGGGTTCCCTTAAATATCTTGACAGCTTCGTGGCCCTTTGCAATGTGGGGCATCGACATGATCGGAGAAATCAGGCCTACTGCTTCCAATGGGCATTGCTTCATCCTAGTAGCCATTGATTACTTCACGAAGTGGGTTGAGGTAGCCTCTTTTGCTACAGTAACCAAGAACGTCGTGGTGCGATTTATTCGACATAATCTGATTTGTTGATATGGTATGCCAGAGAGGATTATTATTGACAATGGTACGAATCTAAACAACACAATGATCACCGATCTCTGTAAACAGTTCAAGATACAGCATCATAATTCTTCTCCCTACCAGCCGAAGATGAATGGTGTTGTTGAAGCGGCTAACAAGAACATCAAGAAAATTGTACATAAGATGATGGTGACATACAAAGACTGGCATGAGATGTTACCATTCTCTCTTCATGGATATCATACCTCAGCACGAACATCGACAGGGGCAACACCCTACTCTCTGGTATATGGCATGGAGGAAGTCCTACCCATCAAAGTCCAGATACATTCTCGCAGGATTATGAAGGATGCAGGCTTGAACGAAGACGACTGGATCCGAGCTCGACTTGATCAGTTAAATCTAACTGATGAGAAGTGACTTACTGCTATCTTCCATGGTCAGACGTATCAAAAACGAATGATCAAGGCTTTTAACAAGAAAGTCAGACGTCAAGAATATCAAGTCGGGGATCTAGTGATCAAGCGCATCATACTGCCACAAGGTGATCCCAGGGGCAAATGGACTCCCACATATGAAGGGACATTTGTTGTTAAGAACGTTTTCTCGGGTGGAGCTATGATTCTAACCACCATGGACGGTGACAACCTTCCTTACCCTGTCAATACAAACATATTGAAAAGATACCACGCCTAATCAAAAGACCCGCTAGGTCGACTGGCCTAGGAAAAAATAAGGGCTTCCCGAAAAACCAAAAGGGTTCAGACAAAAATAAGGGATGAAAATGAAAAAATATGTACACCCGGCAAGTCGAAAACCTGAAAGGGCGGCTTGGCCAAAAAAGGGTATCCTGGTAGACTGAAAACCTGAAAGGGTAGTCCAGGAAAAAGTTAGGGATATGAAGCGTATCACTATGTCTCATTGGATCATCTTACGACCAGACTTAAGTATCGACTATCAAGTTCAGACGACACCAATCAATCTAATCAACTTCAAAAAAACAGCAAAGTGATGAGACGCTCGAAGACATAGGGGCAATAGCGGAGTTGGAACTCAATGGGATTGTTTCACATAGCTGTTTTCTTTTACGCAAATTTGTATAGCTTCTATTTTTACGGCGGCGTTCTCTTACTAGAATGTCAGCCTCCTTGTACGAAAACGCCTATTACAGGCCAACTTCAAAAATCAATCCAAAATCATTTTCACAAGAAACTTCGAGTTGTTTTTCTTTTTCTGTTTTGTTTTGCAAGAACGTCAAATAATTTATTTTTGACATGTGCATTTGAATATGATTGCTACTCATAAATATTTACATAAGAAACAAAAGACAATTACTAGTAATTCCAGAAACAGGGGCAAAAACAAGAAATGTCAAAACCGACAGTTACTCTGCCCAGTAGGTACCAGGACAGAGACAGCTTTGGAGCATAATCATCAATACATACACTCCCCATAGAGTAAAAGTATTCAAAGCATTGATATCAGCTTTTTCGAAGTAGAAAGTAATCTCCCCAACTAGGGTCTTTCAGAAGCTTGACAGCTATATCCCCCAGCCGAATGTCATAATCGCGAACGGGGCATCATAATTTTTTTATCTCCCCAAGCAGAGTTTATTTTTCTGAATACAAAAGCTCAATCCCCGACAGAGCCCATTACTTCAGCTACGAAAATTCACTTTCCAAATTATTCCCCACAGAGTTATTCTCAAACAGAGTCTCTCCCTGACAGAATATTCACAAACAACAAGGAGTAAATCTCCAACACAGTCATTTCCATTCACCATCCCCAGCGGAAGTAGAAGAACCACATTTCTCTACAATAGTCAAGAATGCTTTACTCTCCAGCAGCAGTCGGGGAATTACTTTCCCAGACTTAAAAATACCCTAATAGCATTTCATGTGTATACATCATGACATGCGCTTACATATCATATACAACATGATCTTATGTATTTTGAGAACATCATCTCACAAGGCATTTCATGCATTGCACATATAATTAACCTTGTTATCCTTTCAGGGAAGACAATTATCACCAACAATTTGAGCAGCTATACATGTCATATCTACAAACAGCCAGTGGAAAATCAGTTCCCAAAGATTCAACAGGTCAACTAATCTATGTAACCAAACGAAGTAACCCTACTATCCAGGTTCCTTCTCATAACCCTACTATCCAGGCTTTCATTTTGAAGTAACACTACTATCCAGGTTCCTTCTCATAGCCCTACTATCCATGATTTCATCCCGAAGAAACCCTACTATCCAGGTTCCTTCTCATAGCCCTACTATCTAGGATTTCATCCCTAAGTAATCCTACTATCCAGGTTCCTTCTCATAGCCCTATTATCCAGGATTTCATCCCGAAGAAATCCTACTATCCAGGTTCGTTCTCATAGCCCTATTATCCAGGCTTTCATCCTGAAGTAACCCTACTATCCAGGTTCCTTCTCATAGCCCTACTATCCAGGATTTCATCCCAAAGTAACCCTACTATCCAGGTTCCTTCTCATAGCTCTACTATCCAGGCTTTCATCCCGAAGTAACCCTACTATCCAGGTTCCTTCTCATAGCCCTACTATCCAGGCTTTCATCCCGAAGTAACCCTAGTATCAAGGTTCCTTCTCATAGCCTTACTATCCAGGATTTCATCCTGAAGTAACCTTACAACCCAGGTTCTTTCTCATAAGACCTATTATCCAGGCTTTCATCTCGAAGTAACCCTACTATTTAGGTTCCTTCCCATAAGCCCTACTATCCAGGCTTTCATCTTGAGATAACCCTACTATCCAGGTTCCTTATCATAGCCCTACTATCCAGGCTTTCATCTCTAATTAACCCTACTATCCAGGTTCCTTCTCTCTTATCTCCAGATAACAGTTTACAACACTGTAAGACCTGGACCCAACCAGACACGGACGGTTTCACTTTTCCCCAGTAAGTCGTTGTGCAACCTGGACCCTGACCAGATAGGAAGTTTACTTCTACCTCCTCAATTAAGAGTTAATTCCCCAAGAGAGTAATGAACAACCGAAGCTCCTATACTCTGTTTTCCGAGGCGTAAATCAACATTCCCCGATGAAGTCCTCCTCAACGGCAGGTACAGGAATTCTCGCAAAGGAATCTCTTATGCAACCGATATCTTTTTCTGGATGGCATCTTTAAGCCCATTGTGATACGGTGGGAGAACTGACTTGAGGTTTTGCGTTTGTATTCGCAAATGTTGCGGTTAGCAAGAGTCGCCACCGACTTTTTATTTTATCCTAAGGAAAGGTTAAAAAGCACAGCAAAAACCTTTTGAGATGTTTTCTTGGGTTCGGGGAGTAGATTATAAAAAGGGAAGGTATTAGCACCCTTTCTATCCATGGTTATCCATGGGCTCTTAGTTACTTGCTTAGATCACTTGCCTTTTGTTTTCGATTGTTTTAAATGGTGCTTGAGTGTGTGGGTTTGAAAATATTTTGAAAAGAGGCCAATGTGGTGGCAACCTTTGTAATGATCCATGTTGGGATGTATACAAAGGTGTACGTCTTTTTGAAAAGGTTTTCATTTTGTTTTTGAAAGTTTTGTTTTGAAAGTGTTGTGATGTGTGATTTTGAAATTAGGCAAGTGTTTTGTTTTGCAAGTTGGATTCAAGTAACTAAGAGGTTATCTACTCCTAAATTTCTCAAAAGACTATTGCTATGCTTTAACCCTTTTAACAAGTTTGCTCCACCATTGTATTTGGTGGGCAACCTTGTGTTAGGATGTGAAAGGGACAGGCGCGGGTCATCGTTTAGACCATAATTGCAACGGCGTTAAATGTCTTTGAGCAGTTTCTCTAAGGGACTTGATCATTTGTTTTGTTTGTTTTGAAAAGTTTTATCGAGGGACTATGATCATTCAAACTGTTTGCTTTGCCCAAAGAAGTTTAACATGCAATATGGCCCATTTATTTGAAGGCAACAAGTGGAAAACCCTAGGGGGTGCAAGTGTGATTTGTATGTCCATTTTCATGCTTGTTTATCTTGTATTAGGTCAAACTATTTTTATCGTTTTTCGCATACAAACCCTAATTCTAACATGTTATCATTAGAAAGCAATAAAGTGCGGAATTAAAATTACTACGCTATTACAAAACCAAATATGGGAAGGGGGGTACAAAGGTTCAAATGGGGATATTGACAAGAATTTAAATCTAAATTATTACATCATTTGAATATTTGCAAGGGTAAATAAATTGCATAATTAAATGGAAATTAAATATGTATGTGAAATGCAAAAAGAAAGTTTTTATGTGTATGAGAAAATATTATTTATGTAAAAGAGAAAGGAAAATAAAAATGTATTATTTTTGGAGTATTTTGAATTTAGGGCAAAAAACCCTAATTTTAAAGAAAAGGTATTATTATCTAATTTAATATAACTATTTATTTATTATTTATAAAAATAAAATAAAATGAAGTGTATTATGGAAAAAAGGTATTTTTATATCAAATATTAATAAAAAATAAAAATTCAAGTAGTTTTATATTTTTAACTTAAATATATTGATAACCATATATATATATATATATATATATATATATATATATATATATATATATATATATATATATATATATATATATATTAAACCCTAAATATGTATTATACACAAAATAAATATTTATTTAATATTTTAATAAAATAAATAAAAAGAGTATTTTTTGTGTGAAATATTTTCAGAAAGTAAATAAAAATAAAAATGTATTTACACCATTTTTCTATTTTATTCTAATAATGGTATATATATATTTATGTACAAACAAAGAAAATAAACAAATAAATATGCAATAAATGCAAAAAATGATGGAAAAAATATTTTTAATTTTTAAATGCCATGAGAAAAAATAAACAAAGCTAATCAAAAAAGAAAAAGTCAAAAATGTTAAGAAATGAACAAATGGGCTCAGGGGGGTGTGAATCAAAAAAGGTGGTGTGAAAAGTGAAATAACACAGGCCCAGCCCACTGACCATTGTCTTCAACCTCCAGCTTCAAACATTTGAAAAACGCGCGCCCCTGTTCTTCAATGTCTAACTCCTGATTCTTGGCTTTTCAGCAAAAACTCATAACACAAGAAATGTTCAGCATGAAGAGACGGTTCTAACCATATAAAGAACTTGACCTATCTCTCTAAGATGAGGGAGAATTTCTCCTCCCCCAAATCCTAACCTAATTTTTCTACCATTTTCAAACTCCAAATTCTCTCTACTCAGGCAAAAGAAATGAAATGTAAGGATATGTACATGTTCAGAGCTATGAGTAGGACCTTGTTTCTTCACAAACTTAAGGCTAAAGATGCATGATAAGAGAGATACGAGTTCAAAGTTTTACCTGTGCAGTTGAACTTCAATCTGGAGAATGAGGAACTTCTAGTGCAAGGTAACGATTGGAAAAGCTTCCTTGAGGTCCAGGGATGCTTTTTCAATGCTTACTTTGTTTTGAACCTTCTTGTTTCAAGCTGTAGAACTTCAACTGCAAAAGGAAAAAATGAAAATGGTGGAAACTGTTAGAGTGATTACAGGTCAGGTTTTAGGCCATGGTTAGCTTGCATATGTTGTAAGGAAGGTGTGTGAATTGATTTTGGTGAAAATGCTCGAGGGAAGTGGGAGTTTGCACTCAATCTGCAGGGGCTCCCCTGTTTGTGCAGTTTCAAGGTGATTAGGGCAATGGGAGTGTTTCAGATGGCAAGGGCTCGTGTGTTAGCTTGGATTTGGTCTATGGAATGTGTTTGATAGCTTTTGTGTTGTGTATCTTAGCTGATATGAGAGATGG
The DNA here is from genome assembly GCA_948472305.1 of Vicia faba. NCBI lineage: Eukaryota > Viridiplantae > Streptophyta > Magnoliopsida > Fabales > Fabaceae > Vicia > Vicia faba. The sequence goes on from OX451736.1 coordinate 715,234,589, forward strand.
CATAAGTTATGGACTTTTCTTCTATCTTAAGCAACAAAAGCAAGTTGGTTGTTTTAGGTTAGTAGGGGGTCTCCTAATGTGCTGCATAAGCCTCTCTTGATCAGTGTGTTATGCACATAATCTTGTGCCAAGCAGATCTTTCATGTACTTGTTGGATTACAAACTTGACATAAAGTTAACCTTTTCAAAAATGGAAATTCCACTTTATCTAGTTTAGGATTAATCTTGCATACAATGCTTGCACTCAAAGAACAACACCTTAACACATTGAATATGCATTAAATTATTGAGTATGAAATGGTTCAAGGACCTGTAATCAAGCATAAAGCAAACTGATTTCAAATTGGCAAGATTATGAACATGTCTTGATGAAGAACAAAAGTGAATTTTTTCCAACTTGTGAAATTCGAATCTCTCAAGTTATGAGGTTGTTTGATGAGTTCTTGGACATTTTGGAAAGCTTGGAATGTGTACTACAATCCATCTTTGAAATGCAAATCAAAATTCCAAGTGGAAGGGTATGAAAAGTGGCCTTGAAGTAGGGTAGAAAACCTTGTCAAAATAGGTTAAATTTCACTAAGTTAAAAGATGGTTTAGTGCCCTTATTCAAAAAATTATAACTTGAGATATAAGCTTCAAATGAGAAAACTTTGTGAATCAAAGTTGTAGATTATGCAACAAGCTACAACTTTCATGTTTTGACTTTTGTTTGAATCCAAATGGATCATGGTGAAAAGATGGGGCAAAGTTGGGAAAAAATTAGGGTTTTTCATAACTTAGAAAAATTCTAAGTTATGAAAAATTCCATTTTCAAACCCTAATTTGCATTTTGTGATTTCTTGATGAACAAGTTTCATGATTTGGCATGTTTTGATGAAAAATGAATCTTGACTCTTGACTTTGACCAAAAAGTCAAAGTTTGACTTTTCAGTATACAGTCAAAATTGATCAATTGACTGGGAAATTCAACTGTCAATCTTGTGTACTTGGGATCTTTTGAGCTTGATGAACATGTCAAGATAATTCCATTGAGTCCTTGAGGCCATATGTGAGCTTGGTTTGCCATTGGCTAGGTCAAACAGTCAAAAATTGCCTTTGTGCAGTCAAAACCCTAAAAATGACCATTTTGCCCTTTTGGTGATCTGATCAAATTTCTTGTGGAATTGTGATCCAAACTTGATCAAATGGTTCATGTGAGTTCATAATGTTGATGTGGATCAAATTTCATGAGGTTTGACTGTTAATTGGCCACAGTTGACTTTTTCCCAATACAGCTGATTTCTAGGTCAACTGTCCAATTGACTGGGCAAAACTTGGAATCAAGACTTGAAACTTAGTATAGGTAAACTTGGGAGTCCAACATGAAGCATGAAAGTCATCTTAGGCATTTTAGGTCAAAACATCCTTGGGCAAACACAAACCCTAATTTTGAGTCCACAGTGCAAGGAGAAGCCTTGAGCAGAGGAAACCCTAATTGGATCTTGATCCTCAAAGGTCTTGTGATGAGAAAATGTTGAGGAAATGGGAGGGCAAATTTTGGGGTACAACAGTTGCCCCTGTTCAATCTTCTTGAACCTGAAGAGTTAGATTGGCCAGTTTGCCTTTCGTGACTCGAGGGTAAAAGGAGATTGGACACTAGAGTGCCCGGAAATTTGCACTCGCATGCTGGAGTCTCAACAATGTGGTGTCGGGAATGGGCTTATAGATGCCATTTGGAGAGATGGGAGATGGGCTTATAGATGCCATCTGGAGATGCGGCAGAACCTTGTCGGGAATGGGCTTATAGATGCCATTTGGAAGTGTCGGTCGCATAAGAGATTCCTTTGCGAGAAACTTGTGTATTTGAGAAAGACGGATGTTTTCCTGGCTTGTTACAGGTGTTTGATCTTCAGCCTCCTTATGCAGATATGCCCTGGCTAGATACAGGTATTGAGCCTACAATTGGTTGCTCACAGATATGCCCTGGCTGGATACAGGAGTCGAATCTGGAAATAGTCGCTTAATAGATGTGCCCTGGCTGGATACAGGAATCGAATCTTCGAACTCTTCAGACGTGCCCTAGCTAGATACAGGAGTCGAGTCTGGAAACGTGGTCAACAGATATGCCCTGGCTGGATACAGGAATCGAATCTGGAGCTGTTGTAGTTGATAGATGTGCCCTGGCTGGATACAGGAATCGAATCTTTGAACTCTTCAGACGTGCCCTGGCTAGATACAGGAGTCGAGTCTAGAAACTGATCACTCTCAGATGTGCCCTGGCTAGATACAGGTATCGAATCTGGAATTGTGACAGTTGAAGGTAGTCGTTTTTGAGATTGTCTTTTTCCTGAAAAGGCAAAAACGTAAGTTGTATGCAATGTCATGATGTATGATATGCATGATATCATGATGTTCAACATGAGATGTTGTATGCGTTTCATCATGTATGTAAGCAAGATGTATGAAAATGTGAAATGTTTATGAGTGTAATTCCATCTTAGGAAAATAAATCCTTGACGAACGGCCGGGAAGCTGCTCTGTGGAAGAGATATTTGGCCGAAGTTTTGATGAGAGGCCTGCTGAGGACTTCAATGACGGATTCCGCTGGGGATAATGATGATAAAATCCACTGGGGAACTCCAAAGATAAACTCTTCTTGGGAATACCAAAGATAGACTCCGCTGGGGACTGAAGGAACTTTGCCGAGAGCGATCTTCCGTGGCTTTTTAGCTGAGGATAACCCAGTTATAAGTCCTTATGAGGAAATAACTCTAAATAAAACTCGGGTGAGACGTCCGTGCTTCGCAGGGGATAAGCTTGCAGAATTTACTGGGGATGAGCTTTAAGACCTGCCGGGGAATGTTGTGCCTTTTTAGGATCGACGGGGAACCAACTCCGCTTGGGGAAAGTATTGTCGCATCCTGTTTTATTCTGCGGGGAATTGAGATAATTTGGCCATATTCTTCAGTTGAACCTACCTTGGTGCCTTGGCGGACAAAACAACCAGACTGCATTAGACAACTCCACATTGCCCCTGTTTTTGATGTCATTTGTAATTAATCTCTTGTTTCATATGCAAACATTTATGAATCAGCAATTTAATGTCAAATGCATATATCAAAAATGAACATTGGACGTTCTTCGCAAGACAAAACAAAAAAAAGGAAACAATGGTAATTTGTATGGACAAGTGAATTTGTATTGATTTAAACTTTGCCTGTGAATAGGCGTTTTTGTACAAGAGGCTGACATCCTAGTAAGAGGACATCGCCAAATAGTATAGAGTTTACAATTTGAAAAAGGAAACAAAACAGCTATGTGAACAATCCCACTGGGTTCCAACTCTGCTATCGCCTTTATGTCTTCGAACGTCTCATCGCTTTGCTGCCTAATTTGAAGATGAAGCTGATTGGTCAATGCCGAAATCTGGAGCCAGATAGTTGATGCCGAATTCCGGATGCGAAGTGATCCAATGAGACATAGTGTTACGCTTTTATCCCTAACTTTTGCCTGGACCGCCCTTTCGGGTTTTCAGTCCACCGGGATACCCATTTTTGCCCAAGCCGCCTTTTCAGGTTTTCGACTTGCCGGGTGTACAGATTTTTTTTTTATTCATTTCATCCCTTACTTTTGCCCGAACCCTTTTGGTTCGCCGGGAAGCCCTTATTTTTGCCTAGGTATGTCAACCTAGCGGGTCTTTTATTTATGCGTAGTATTTTTTCACTATGTCTGCATTGGCGGGGTGAGGAAGGTCGTCACCATCCATGGTGGTTAGGATCATGGCTCCTCCTGAGAACACGCGTTTAACCACAAATGGCCCTTCGTATGTAGGGGTCCATTTGCCCCGGGGATCACTCTGAGGAAGGATGATGCGTTTGATTACCAGGTCCCCAACTTGATACTCTTGCGGTCTGACTTTCTTGTTAAATGCCCTAATCATCCGTTTTTGATACGTTTGACCGTGACAGATAGCAGTGAGCCTCTTTTCGTCAATCAGATTTAATTGATCAAGTCGAGTCTGGATCCAATCATCTTCATTCAAGTCCGCATCCTTCATTATCCGGAGAGAGGGTATCTGGATTTCAATTGGCAAGACTGCCTCCATGCCATAGACCAAGGAGAAAGGAGTTGCCCCGGTTGATGTCCTTGCTGAGGTGCGGTACCCATGAAGAGCGAACGGTAACATCTCGTGCCAATCTTTATAGGTCACTGTCATCTTCTACACAATTTTCTTGATATTTTTATTGGCTGCCTCTACAGCCCCATTCATCTTCGACCGATAGGGAGAAGAATTGTGGTGCTGTATCTTGAATTGTTCACAGAGTTCAGTGATCATTTTGTTATTGAGATTGGTACCATTATCCGTAATGATTCTTTCTGGGACGCCGTACCGACAGATCAGATTATGCCGGATGAAACGCGCCACGACGCTTTTGGTTACTGTGGCATAGGAAGCTGCCTCAACCCATTTCGTGAAATAATCGATTGCCACCAAGATGAAGCGATGCCCATTGGATGCCGTTGGTCGGATCTCACCGATCATATCGATGCCCCACATTGCGAAAGGCCAAGGTGCCGTTAGGACATTCAAAGGAACTGGAGGGATATGCACCTTGTCAGCATAGATCTGGCACTTATGACAAGTTCGGCAGTGCTGGTAACAATCGGCTTCCATTGTGGACCAGAAATATCCTGCCCGAAGGATTTTCTTAGCCATGGTGTGTCCACTGGAATGTGTTCCGAATGTACCTTCATGCAGTTCTATCATGATTTTCTCTGCTTCAGCCTTATCCACACAACGTAGCAGAGTCGAATCATGATTCCGTTTGTAGAGAATGCCGTTGCTGAGGAAGAATTTTGCAGCAAATCTCCTCATGAACTTCTTATCATTGACAGATGCACCTTCAGGGTATTCCTGAGTCTCCAAATACCTCTTCACCTCGTGATACCAGGGTTTTTCAATAACCTTCTCAGCCTCGAGCTCACAGCAGTATGCCGGTTCATCCAACTTCCAGATTATGATTCGGGGAGCCTCATTGTCCCATTTAACTTTGAACATTGAAGACATCGTGGCTAGTGCGTCTGCTAGCTGATTCTCCTCTCTGGGGAAATGCCCAAAAGTTATCTCTTCAAAGTGAGGGAGCAAGGTCGACATATACTCCTTGTAAGGAATAAGATTCGGGTGTTTCGTATCCCACTCGCCCTTGATCTGATTGATCACGAGAGCGGAATCTCCGAAGACACTTAGGAATTTTATCCTTAAGTCGATTGCAGCTTGTAAACCCATGATACATGCCTCGTATTCTGCCATATTGTTGGTGCAGCTGAAACATAATCGGGCGGTGAGGGGAGTATGAGTTCCTTTGGGAGATATGATTACAGCGCCGACGCTGTTACCCAAAGCATTGGAGGCTCCATCAAAATGCATAGACCATCGGGATCCTTCCTCAGGTCCTTCATCCGGTCCAGGCACTTCACAGTCAGTTACCACCATGATGTCTTCATCCGGAAAATCAAAGTTTAATGATTGGTAATCGTCCACAGGTTGGTGTGCCAAATGATCTGCCAGTACACTTCCCTTAATTGCTTTCTGAGTTGTATACTGGATATCATATTCTGTTAAGATCATTTGCCATCTCGCTATTCTTCCAGACAGAGCGGGCTTTTCAAATATGTACTTGATGGGATCCATTTTTGAAATCAATAAGGTAGTGTGAGTCAGCATATACTGTCTCAGCCGGCGAGCAGCCCATACAAGAGCGCAGCAAGTTTTCTCAAGCAGTGAGTAACGAGACTCACAGTCGGTAAACTTTTTGCTCAAGTAATAAATAGCGTGCTCTTTTCGGCCAGACTCGTCATGCTGCCCCAGCACACACCCCATTGAATTATCAAGCACTGTTAAGTATAGTATCAGAGGTCTTCCTTCCACCGGTGGCATAAGAATGGGTGGCTCTTGGAGATATTCCTTTATCCTTTCAAAGGCAGCCTGACATTCATCATTCCAGCGTACTACTTGATCTTTCTTCAGCAATTTGAAGATTGGCTCACAAGTAGCAGTCAGATGCGAGATGAATCGAGCAATGTAATTCAGTCGTCCTAGAAAACCTCTGACTTCTTTTTCTGTTTTTGGAGTCGGCATCTCTTGTATGGCTTTTACCTTGGCAGGATCCACCTGAATACCTTTATCACTTACAATGAAACCTAGCAACTTTCCGGATCTTACCCCAAAGGTGCATTTGTTGGGATTCAACCTCAGCTTGTATAACTTGAGTCGGTCAAACAACTTCCTCAGATGGTCAAGGTGCTCCTCCTCAGTTTGAGACCTTGCAATCATGTCATCAACGTATACCTCAATTTCATGATGGATCATATCATGAAACAAAGCAACCATGGCACGTTGATAGGTTGCCCCAGCATTTTTCAATCCGAATGGCATGACCTTATAACAGAAGGTGCCCCACTGAGTCACAAATGTAGTCTTCTCCATATCTTCAGGAGCCATCTTGATCTGATTATACCCTGAAAAACCATCCATGAAGGAGAAAACCTTGTGTTGAGCTGTATTGTCAACCAGGACATCAATGTGAGGTAGGGGGAAGTCATCCTTGGGGCTGGCCCTGTTCAAATCCCTGTAGTCGACACACATTCTGACTTTACCGTCCTTCTTTGGTACTGGCACCACATTGGCAACCCACTGGGGGTAGGAAGTCACTGCAAGGAACCCGGCATCAAACTGTTTCATGACCTCGGCCTTGATCTTCTCAGACATCTCTGGACGCATCCGTCGGACTTTTTGCTTTACCGGAGGGCAATCTTCCTTGGTTGGCAGGTGGTGAACTACAATGTCGGCATCCAAACCAGGCATATCTTCATAGGACCAAGCAAAAATCTCCATGTAGTCTTGTAGCATCTGGATCAATCGTTGCTTCACGCTGAGCTCTAGATTGGCACCAATCTTGACCTCTTTCCTATCCGTCTCAGTACCCAGGTTAATTGTCTCCACAGGCTCTTCATGTGGTTGAATAGCCCTCTCTTCCTGGAGTAGCAGTCTTGCGAGTTCACCAGGCACTTCGCAATCATCTTCACCTTCGTCTTCGGCCAAGTTGATCGGATTTTCGAAGTCATAACTGGCGATAGCAGAGCTGTTACCAGCGAGATCCAAAGTGGATTGAAACCTGTATAAGTGAGTGTGTGTAAATATAGCTGTTTTGCAATATATATAACACAAAAAAGGGAAAAGAGCAAAAGATTTGAAATGCAACAAACGTCCAATGTTTTGATTGATGATATATGAAAATGTCATACAAAAAGCCCTCACAAATGGAGCTACGATGCCCCGGGTAGGACACCGAGCCAACAAAGTTTTAACATATTGTTTGTTACAAATTTGGAAATCAAAAGAAATTAATTACTGCGTGACAAATGTGATAGGGGTAAAATCCTTCGTCGTCCAGTTGCTTGGTCCGTTGCTGGTAGTCGGGTAGATCCAACTGTCAAACTCTGCTTCCTCTACATCCTCCTCGATAGCATTCACCCTTGAGCTGGAAATAAACACTGGAGCCTTTCCGATCTTCTCTTTGCGCACCGCCTTCTGAGCCTCTGCAGTAAAGCCTAGCCCAAACTTGTCGTTCTTCTGAGTGAAGTCAGGAAGCTGACCCCAGTGTGCACAATTGCCTTTCTGTACCACAGCCCGGGCATCCCTTAGGGAAGCCATCTTCAAGGAATCATTCTCTTCGTCCATTGTCTCTGCAGCTGCTGAAATTGGATGTACCTCCTCGAAATGCTGGAAGGGGGTTTCAATAAACTCTCCGTCCATCTCGATGTACCTGAAGGAATTCAAATGGCTCACCATATACTCCTCTTCTCCTTGCACAGTGACGATCTTCCCCCTGACGGGATACTTCAGCTTCTGGTGCAAGGTGGAGGTCACTGCCCCAGCTTTATGGATCCAAGGTCGACCCAACAGACAAGAGTACGATGGACGTATATCCATCACGTAAAAGGTAGAGTCAAACACTTGAGAGCCCAAACGAATAGGGATGTTAACCTCTCCATGAACCATCCTTTTGGAACCGTCAAAGGCCCTGACGATGATATTGCTGGGTTTCAACTCCAGGCCTTCATAATCCAGACGATCTAAAGCCTTTTTCGGTAGGACATTCAAGGAGGAACCAATATCCACCAATACATGTGCCAGAGTAGTGCCCCTGCATTCAATAGAGACATGCAGGGCATCATTGTGGTCTCTCCCTTTCGCGGTCAGGTCAGCATCTGAAAAACCCAAGCCGTTGTCCGCTGTTAGATTCGCTATGCAATCAGTGAACTGGACTGCAGACGTCTCCTGCGGCACATGGGCCGTCTTGAGAAATGAGATCAAAGCCTTAGCATGGGCCTCGGAGCATAGCAATAAGGAGAGCAGGGAGATCTTGGAGGGTGTATGCCCCAACTGCTCGACAACATTAAAATCACTTTTCTTTATTATTTTCAGAATCTCCTTCATCTCTTGTCGGGAGGCCTCAGCATTCATGGGTATTGGTGCCTCCATCCGGGCAGGCTCTTCTTCAATCCCTTTGCCCCGAGCATTTGATGACTCGGCAACAGGGGACACAATTTGATCAGCAACAGGACCAGGTAAACTTGTAGGTTTTATGAGGAGGGGTTTTCGAATAGCGGGCGGTGCAATGTCAGGCGAGAAGAGCCTGCCACTGCGGGTGACCTTGGTTGGACCAGTGATATCGCAGATACTGGCACTAGCGTCGAATTCTTGTTTGATTCCATTTACATACACGTCTGCCCCATAATGCCAGGGGACAGCTTTATCAGACACGTAGGAGAGGGGCCCCGGAACAGTAATGATCACAGGCGCAACTGTCATGATTTGAATAGGCTTCTTCGGGGGAGCCTTGATTGGATTTTTGAAGATGGTTATCACGGAAACTTCTTTCATCGGAACCAATTAAACAGCAGTCTTTTTGAATAGAATCTCCTTGCTATCCATTAGGCTTTGGACGCCTAACCTCAGCAAGGGGCAATCAGACGGGGAAACATCGCAGAACAGGCAACCATCACTGCAACCCGGAAATAAACCGGCCCGCAGTAGGTTCTTCTTGACGGTCTTCAGAGGGGTAACAACTTCATCTACCGAAACAGCGTACACTTCTTCCTCAATGGCATTTACCCTATGCTGGGGCATAGGAGCAGTTACAATATTTGGTCTTTCCGGCGCTTCAAACTGAATTTCCTTTGCGTCGATCAGATCTTGCACTTTGTTTCTCAAGGCCCAGCAATCATCAGTAGTGTGCCCGGGACTATCAGAATGATAAGCACACCGGGCATTTGGGTTATATTTAGGAGACGCAGTGTTGACGACCTTAGGAGCTTCTTTGAGGGTCACCAGGTTGGTGGATAACAGTTGGGGTAAAATTTGAGATAATGTCATACTTAGTCGGGTATACTGCCTCTTGGGCCTTTCGCTTCTTTGTTGATTGTACTGCTGAGGAGCAGCAACAGGTTTGGAGATGACCAAAGCATTGACGGCTTGGCGACTTTCGGGCTTGACTTGTCTTCTAGGACCATAGACGGCACTTGCTTCTTTCTTAAACGGCCTCTTCTCAGCACTTGTAGAGGCAGCCTTCTGTATCTTGCCTGACCTGATGCCAGCTTCAATTCTTTCTCCCGTTAATATCAAATCTGTAAATCCAGCGGAGGAGTTACCAACCAAATGATTGAAAAACGGACCAGACAACGTCCCCAGAAACATATCAACCAACTCTCGATCAGTCAATGGAGGCTGCACCCTGCCAGCCAAATCTCTCCATTTTTGAGCGTACTCTTTGAACCCTTCACCCGTCCCTAGAGACATACCCTGAAGTTGGGTACGCGTAGGAGCGAGATCAGAATTGTATTGGTATTGTCTGTAGAATGCGGTTGCCAAATCCTCCCAGTGTCGGATGCTAGCTCCATCCAATTGGTAGAACCATTCAAGCTGTGACCCCGAGAGGCTATCTTGGAAGAAGTGAATCCAGAGGTTCTTATCTGCCGTGTAAGGTTGGATTTTCCTTACGTACGACCTTAGATGTAGCTTTGGGCAGGAGACCCCATCATACTTGGCGAAGGCAGGCGCCTTAAACTTGTGTGGAATGACTACCCCAGAAGATAACCCCAAATCTCCGAAATCCAGTCCCGGCACATTCTGAATTTCCATGGCACTTAAGCGGTCCTCCAATTGCTTGTACCTATCAGCAGCAGGTGGGTATTGTTCGTCGTTATAGTCCGTCTCGTTGTCGGAGACTGAGGGACTAGGAGCTCCTCCCCCTTGGGGACTGTTTTTCTCAGCAGAAGAAGTGGTTGGATCAGCTTCGTTGTGGAGTGTGTTCCCAAATCGGCGTCCAGTGTTGAACAATGCAGTCCTCTTTTTCTTCTTCTTCTTCATGAGTAGAGTCTTCAACTCTTGCTGACCTTGGGCTAGGCTTAGGACCATCTCTTGAAACTGTGCACTTTGGGCCTGAAGGGCCTTGATTGCTTGCTCACTGGAGGAGTCTGGATTCATGATGACTGTGCAAAATAAACAGCGAAGGAGATTAAGCAACCTGTGAAATAGGGTACCTGCTATGTATATGGTGTAATGGAATGCGTATGTTTTATATTTTCAAAGACAAACAAGATTCAACTTTGTAGACAAAAAGGGAAACACACTTCATTAGATTAAAAATTTCAATTGTTCAACAACTTGCCCTTAGGCATTACAGGAATGAAAAAGGAAATAAAACTACAAAAGGAAACATCAAAGCTCATCAATGCTCCCATGGCCTCCTCTTTTCAGTGCTGATGTAGTTGTTCAGGACCCGTTCTTCCTCCAATTGCTTAGTCAGCCTCTGGATCTTCCTTTCCTGCTCGTTGAACTTCTCCCGATAGAAATCCCGTTCTTCCTTTAGCTGTGCCCAAGATCTCTTCATTGTATCAAAATCAGTGGGTATCTGAGGAGGGAGGACAGTTGGAGGAATCCCATCTTCAACAGGAGACTCAAGAATGAGAGGTCTAACAGCTTCGTAGGGCATACCTAACTTCTGAGCACGGATGCGGACCCATTTGCAATACGGCTTCAATGGCAGAGAAGTCTTTGGTCCTAACTCAAGTGGGTCAGCTTTGTGAATTCTGTCCCAAGCTCTAATGAATCCCTGGCGTAGTTTGTCACTGTCTGCCTGAAACTCAAAATGGAAGTGAGGAACCAGCATTTCATGAGGCCCATCTCCTCTGGCTCTTCCAAACTGACGGAGAGCTAAACACGGATTGTAAGAGATTCCTCCTTGGATACCAATCAACGGGACATTAGGGTATTCTCCGCAACGGTCGATAACAGCTACCTCATCCAAACCTCTGAGAGTCCAGGTGATGTCATTATCAGTGAGAGACATTAACCTCCGAGCCCAACCCTTTCCTTCTTCATTCTTCAGCACGAACTTAGGAAGGTGCGAAATAAACCATCTTACTAGCAAAGGAGTACAACACCACGGAGTTCCCCGTTTTCGAGCAGTACGAGCATAGAGTTGTTGTAGAATATCACCCAAAAGAGTGGGTATCGGATTCCGAGACATGAAGATCCTTATGACATGGATACTGATAAAGGTGTCAGGGTTGGGAAATAGCACCAGACCATAGATCAAAAGAGCTAGAATATCCTCATATGCCTTGAAGTCCAAGTCATTCCAGAAATTATTAGCCTTGCCAACCAGAAATTTGACCAAAAAGCCCTTGATCCCACTTCTAGTTTCCCAGTTGGACAAAACCTCTGCCTTGGTCAAGGGGAGAACTGCAGCAATCTCCTCAGGCCTAGGAGTCTTTTCCAAACCAGTGAATGGAGTTTGTTCCAAGACAGGAATCCCAAGCAAATAAGAAAATTCTTCCAGGGTAGGAACCAGCTGGAAGTCTTGAAAGGTGAAACAGTGATACAGAGGGTCATAAAACTGGGTCAGAACACTTATCAGTTGTTGGTCCCATTTTGCAGTGACTAAACTGAGAAGAGAACCATGCCTCTGAATGAAGGAAGTGGTATTTGGAATTCTGCTAACCAACTCATCAAGCAACTCAGGTGAACGAACAAAGTTGAACCGGATAGTATTCCTTCGCACAGGCATCATAATGTCCTACAAAACAGAGCAAAGATGAAACCTCTTTTGTCTTTGAAATGGGTTAGCCTTTTATACAGGATGCATGCAATGGTATGATGGCATGATGCTATGATGAAGCACATCACAAGTATTCACATAGGCAAATAAGGCACACAAGTCACACAAGACACCCTTAGGTTTCAGGCCAGCATGAGTTTCAGGTATTACCCTCTTTTGGTTTTGTTGGTTAAAACCTGTCCTATCAAAAGTAACCGGGTTCTAGAGGATCTCAAATCATTGGCTACCCTCAATCGGTCATAACTCCAGCATCGCAATCTTTTCTCGCGGCCAGAACCATCTCGAGAGTTTAGCCTCAATGAGTGTAGCATACTGCTACTGTCCTAATAGCCAAGTTGGTCAATTTAGGGTTCTAAGGTTGGTTGGTGTTTAATGACCCCTTAGAAGACCTATATTCTCCCCGTTACAACACAAGGGATATAGGTACAGACTAAGATGCCACACCAACGTAGCCACTGCTTCACCCATGTCGGTCTACGCCGGATAGGTCCCTCACAGATTATGCTACCTAAAAAGGGTATATCCCAGATCCGGGTTAGGATCTATGAAACTCCGATGCAAAGCCCACAAATATAAAAGCAAACAAAGCAAACAATTGAAGACAAAGGTGATCTAAACCCTAAGGTTACTCCACTTTTAGAACAATCCCCAGCAGAGTCGCCAGTTCTGTGATACGGTGGGAGAACTGACTTGAGGTTTTGCGTTTGTATTCGCAAATGTTGCGGTTAGCAAGAGTCGCCCCCGACTTTTTATTTTATCCTAAGGAAAGGTTAAAAAGCACAGCAAAAACCTTTTGAGATGTTTTCTTGGGTTCGGGGAGTAGATTATAAAAAGGGAAGGTATTAGCACCCTTTCTATCCATGGTTATCCATGGGCTCTTAGTTACTTGCTTAGATCACTTGCCTTTTGTTTTCGATTGTTTTAAATGGTGCTTGAGTGTGTGGGTTTGAAAATATTTTGAAAAGAGGCCAATGTGGTGGCAACCTTTGTAATGATCCATGTTGGGATGTATACAAAGGTGTACGTCTTTTTGAAAAGGTTTTCATTTTGTTTTTGAAAGTTTTGTTTTGAAAGTGTTGTGATGTGTGATTTTGAAATTAGGCAAGTGTTTTGTTTTGCAAGTTGGATTCAAGTAACTAAGAGGTTATCTACTCCTAAATTTCTCAAAAGACTATTGCTATGCTTTAACCCTTTTAAAAATTTTGCTCCACCATTTTATTTGGTGGGCAACCTTGTGTTAGGATGTGAAAGGGACAGGCGCGGGTCATCGTTTAGACCATAATTGCAACGGCGTTAAATGTCTTTGAGCAGTTTCTCTAAGGGACTTGATCATTTGTTTTGTTTGTTTTGAAAAGTTTTATCGAGGGACTATGATCATTCAAACTGTTTGCTTTGCCCAAAGAAGTTTAACATGCAATATGGCCCATTTATTTGAAGGCAACAAGTGGAAAACCCTAGGGGGTGCAAGTGTGATTTGTATGTCCATTTTCATGCTTGTTTATCTTGTATTAGGTCAAACTATTTTTATCGTTTTTCGCATACAAACCCTAATTCTAACATGTTATCATTAGAAAGCAATAAAGTGCGGAATTAAAATTACTACGCTATTACAAAACCAAATATGGGAAGGGGGTACAAAGGTTCAAATGGGGATATTGACAAGAATTTAAATCTAAATTATTACATCATTTGAATATTTGCAAGGGTAAATAAATTGCATAATTAAATGGAAATTAAATATGTATGTGAAATGCAAAAAGAAAGTTTTTATGTGTATGAGAAAATATTATTTATGTAAAAGAGAAAGGAAAATAAAAATGTATTATTTTTGGAGTATTTTGAATTTAGGGCAAAAAACCCTAATTTTAAAGAAAAGGTATTATTATCTAATTTAATATAACTATTTATTTATTATTTATAAAAATAAAATAAAATGAAGTGTATTATGGAAAAAAGGTATTTTTATATCAAATATTAATAAAAAATAAAAATTCAAGTATTTTTATATTTTTAACTTAAATATATTGATAACCATATATATATATATATTAAACCCTAAATATGTATTATACACAAAATAAATATTTATTTAATATTTTAATAAAATAAATAAAAAGAGTATTTTTTGTGTGAAATATTTTCAGAAAGTAAATAAAAATAAAAATGTATTTACACCATTTTTCTATTTTATTCTAATAATGGTATATATATATTTATGTACAAACAAAGAAAATAAACAAATAAATATGCAATAAATGCAAAAAATGATGGAAAAAATATTTTTAATTTTTAAATGCCATGAGAAAAAATAAACAAAGCTAATCAAAAAAGAAAAAGTCAAAAATGTTAAGAAATGAACAAATGGGCTCAGGGGGGTGTGAATCAAAAAAGGTGGTGTGAAAAGTGAAATAACACAGGCCCAGCCCACTGACCATTGTCTTCAACCTCCAGCTTCAAACATTTGAAAAACGCGCGCCCCTGTTCTTCAATGTCTAACTCCTGATTCTTGGCTTTTCAGCAAAAACTCATAACACAAGAAATGTTCAGCATGAAGAGACGGTTCTAACCATATAAAGAACTTGACCTATCTCTCTAAGATGAGGGAGAATTTCTCCTCCCCCAAATCCTAACCTAATTTTTCTACCATTTTCAAACTCCAAATTCTCTCTACTCAGGCAAAAGAAATGAAATGTAAGGATATGTACATGTTCAGAGCTATGAGTAGGACCTTGTTTCTTCACAAACTTAAGGCTAAAGATGCATGATAAGAGAGATACGAGTTCAAAGTTTTACCTGTGCAGTTGAACTTCAATCTGGAGAATGAGGAACTTCTAGTGCAAGGTAACGATTGGAAAAGCTTCCTTGAGGTCCAGGGATGCTTTTTCAATGCTTACTTTGTTTTGAACCTTCTTGTTTCAAGCTGTAGAACTTCAACTGCAAAAGGAAAAAATGAAAATGGTGGAAACTGTTAGAGTGATTACAGGTCAGGTTTTAGGCCATGGTTAGCTTGCATATGTTGTAAGGAAGGTGTGTGAATTGATTTTGGTGAAAATGCTCGAGGGAAGTGGGAGTTTGCACTCAATCTGCAGGGGCTCCCTTGTTTGTGCAGTTTCAAGGTGATTAGGGCAATGGGAGTGTTTCAGATGGCAAGGGCTCGTGTGTTAGCTTGGATTTGGTCTATGGAATGTGTTTGATAGCTTTTGTGTTGTGTATCTTAGCTGATATGAGAGATGGCATAAGTTATGGACTTTTCTTCTATCTTAAGCAACAAAAGCAAGTTGGTTGTTTTAGGTTAGTAGGGGGTCTCCTAATGTGCTGCATAAGCCTCTCTTGATCAGTGTGTTATGCACATAATCTTGTGCCAAGCAGATCTTTCATGTACTTGTTGGATTACAAACTTGACATAAAGTTAACCTTTTCAAAACTGGAAATTCCACTTTATCTAGTTTAGGATTAATCTTGCATACAATGCTTGCACTCAAAGAACAACACCTTAACACATTGAATATGCATTAAATTATTGAGTATGAAATGGTTCAAGGACCTGTAATCAAGCATAAAGCAAACTGATTTCAAATTGGCAAGATTATGAACATGTCTTGATGAAGAACAAAAGTGAATTTTTGCCAACTTGTGAAATTCGAATCTCTCAAGTTATGAGGTTGTTTGATGAGTTCTTGGACATTTTGGAAAGCTTGGAATGTGTACTACAATCCATCTTTGAAATGCAAATCAAAATTCCAAGTGGAAGGGTATGAAAAGTGGCCTTGAAGTAGGGTAGAAAACCTTGTCAAAATAGGTTAAATTTCACTAAGTTAAAAGATGGTTTAGTGCCCTTATTCAAAAAATTATAACTTGAGATATAAGCTTCAAATGAGAAAACTTTGTGCATCAAAGTTGTAGATTATACAACAAGCTACAACTTTCATGTTTTGACTTTTGTTTGAATCCAAATGGATCATGGTGAAAAGATGGGGCAAAGTTGGGAAAAAATTAGGGTTTTTCATAACTTAGAAAAATTCTAAGTTATGAAAAATTCCATTTTCAAACCCTAATTTGCATTTTGTGATTTCTTGATGAACAAGTTTCATGATTTGGCATGTTTTGATGAAAAATGAATCTTGACTCTTGACTTTGACCAAAAAGTCAAAGTTTGACTTTTCAGTATACAGTCAAAATTGATCAATTGACTGGGAAATTCAACTGTCAATCTTGTGTACTTGGGATCTTTTGAGCTTGATGAACATGTCAAGATAATTCCATTGAGTCCTTGAGGCCATATGTGAGCTTGGTTTGCCATTGGCTAGGTCAAACAGTCAAAAATTGCCTTTGTGGAGTCAAAACCCTAAAAATGACCATTTTGCCCTTTTGGTGATCTGATCAAATTTCTTGTGGAATTGTGATCCAAACTTGATCAAATGGTTCATGTGAGTTCATAATGTTGATGTGGATCAAATTTCATGAGGTTTGACTGTCAATTGGCCACAGTTGACTTTTTCCCAATACAGCTGATTTCTAGGTCAACTGTCCAATTGACTGGGCAAAACTTGGAATCAAGACTTGAAACTTAGTATAGGTAAACTTGGGAGTCCAACATGAAGCATGAAAGTCATCTTAGGCATTTTAGGTCAAAACATCCTTGGGCAAACACAAACCCTAATTTTGAGTCCACAGTGCAAGGAGAAGCCTTGAGCAGAGGAAACCCTAATTGGATCTTGATCCTCAAAGGTCTTGTGATGAGAAAATGTTGAGGAAATGGGAGGGCAAATTTTGGGGTACAACACCCATCTCCGACGATTCTCCGTCACCTTCCAAATGGCATCTGTAAGCCCATTCCCAATATTATCGATCATTATTCACTTTATGCGAGTGCAAATTGCTGGGCAATTTAGTGTTCAATCATCTTCCACCTTTAGATCATGAAAGGCAGATAAGCCAATCTACATCCTTAGGTGTAAGAAGATTGAACAGGGGAAGTTGTTGTACCCCCAAAATTTTCCCTCTCATTTTACTAAAAACATACTCCTAGAGGTCCTCAACTTGCCCAATGATGCCTAAGGATTGATCAGACAAATCCTCCTCCTAAGACAGTGAGGTTCAAACTAGGGTTTCACTCCTCATCAAGATGTTTGAGTTCCAAGGGTCCCAAATGATTTCCATTGCCCTAATATGTTCTCCAAACCCTCTATGTCAAGTTTCAAGCCTTGCACAAGAGGTTTGCCTAGTCAACTGCTCATATGCCTAAAAGTCAACTATACTAGGTCAAAAGTCAATTGGGGCCCACATACAGTCAAACTTCAAAAAAATTTGTCAACATCAACATTTTAAAGTAAGTTCCATCATTTGATCAATGGTTGATCATGATTCCTCAAGGAATGCCCCAAATTCATCAAAACTCAAAAGTTGCTAAATTAGGGTTTCTATAGGAAAAGTCAACAAACTTTGAACAAGCATAACTTTCTCATACTTTATCATAAATTTCTCATCCAACGCTAATTTTGAAGATAATTCAATTCCCTACAACTCATCTCCAGCCCTAAAGTTCAAGAAATGCACTCATCAAAAGATATGGATTCAGACATTATAGGCCATTCCAAAAAGTCTACAAAAACACCTTTTGGGTCAAAGCTCCTTACATGAACATGGAAGATTCAATTAAGATAAAACCAAAGAGATTGCTTAGGGGACATCCTAAGATTTCTAAAAAGTCCAAGAACACCCTCTTAAGATCAAAATTGAGACAGATATGCATTGTCAAAGTTGGTCATTTTTGGAAATTTGCCCAAAGTCAATAATGCTCAAAATTACATTTTTTTGTCAAATGGGCTTAACTTTTTATGCTTGCGTTATGCCTCTAACAATGTCCACGACCCAAACACTCTACCACATATTATTGACTTTATTTATTTTGATTTTTTATCATTTAAAAGTCAAATTAAATCAAATGAATGATATAAAATATGGAAGATATGTTTTTGATCTGATTTTGAATGGAATTATAATGCAAATATGTTGTCAAACCAAATTAAATCGTGTCAAGGGTGATTGGGATGAAATGGTATGATTTGGATTGATATATAAAGAAATAATACGAAGATGGAATCAAATCAAATCTTGATAATTGGCAAAGATATGCATGTTTTTTGTTAACCTAATACAGTCTAGCACATATACACAACAAGTGAAAGGCACAAGAAGGAGGAGAAATCGTGTGAAACGGCCAAGAACATAGTGCACTTTTGTCAAAAAAATCTCATATCGAATTCCATACTACAGCCATCCTCAAGGAGATTTAAGGGTTGTAACACGTTCCTGGCAATCTCCTGAAGCTAACTGCACCTTTTGCACGCACCAAAACACCTTGGATCGTAAAATCTACAACCCTGTTATCCAACTATTTTTTATTTTTGATTACGTGCATACATGTTTTTTTGATGAAATTCAATCATACATTCTTGTTTATTACAAAGTCTTGATGCTTGCTGAATCGTTTAATTGAGTTTTAAGTGTAGGAATCATGGTTTGCCATTCTTAGGGCTTCTGAGCTCGTTTTAGGGCTTCCTTCTACAAGCAAAATTAGGGCTAGGCGTGGACACCATGATGTTCAAGGCTTCAAGCTCAATTGATTCATGGTCTTCAATGAAATTTATATTGCTTGTGCTAGATTTTTGAAAAACGCAGGGTTGTAGTTACAGGCATGAGACCGTAGGTAAAAGTCCCTAGGCTAAAATGACAACCAGCTGAGGAAGACGAAGGTGTGGCACATCCTAGTTGGCTCATTTGAAACTGCGCGCGTTTTCATTTATACTGGATTTTTATATATAATATATTATTATTGTTATATGTATGAATGACTTGGCAGCTCAGTTGGTGTTGATGCGCGTTGGTAAAGGAGATGACCTGGGTTCGAATCCCAGGTCCAACGTTTTTTCTATTTTCCAAATGAATTCTTGTGGATCCAGCGCTTGCAGGCTATAGAGGTGCACCATGTAACTTCACACCATCATCATTAGATCATTCATCACTCAGATCTAACGCTCCTGGACGCAGCCCCATGGTGGACGTCCCTAATCCAGTAACTCCAGATCCAACACTTGCAATGGGTCAACCAGATCTGGGCCTTGGCAAGTTCAACAAACATCACTCCAGTTTGGGTTTCACACCTCCCTCAGAACCATTTTTCTAACCTTTTCATTATTTTTAATTAATTTGTATTATTTTGTTTATTCATTTTTTTAAAATCATAAAATCAGAAAACCATCACACAAAAAAATAGGACTTAGTTTTTTTCTTTTTTTCTTAATAAACTAATTTTTTTCCAATTAATTAATTTAATTAACTTTAATTTTATTTTCATTAATTAAAATTAATTAGAAGATTAGGTTAAATTTCAAATCTTTTTCATAAAAAATCCCAAAAATATTTTTAATGAGCAAATTAGTTTTTTAGGGTTTTGAACTTTTTTCCAGCTTTAATTCTCGCGCGTTATTATTTTTCCATACGATTATTATTTTTATTATTGATGTAACTGCGCCCAGTTTGTAATAGCTTAATTAGGGTTTACAATTTCCGCACTTTATTTTTCGTTCATTATTTATGTATCTACACCAAAGCCTTGTAATAGTGTAGGACTCTTTTATTTTCTCTCTTTTATTTTATATGTGTGTATATAATTGTTAGCAACCTAGGTTTGTATGCTTAATCAATTAAATAGATCATTTAATTACAAGATAAATATCTGAAAACAAACATTACTGCACACTTGCACCCTTAAGGCATGCCCCACTTGGTTGCCTCGGAAATAATGGTTGTGTCCCTCGAACATAGGGGTACCTTATCAATAACCTGCGATTCAAAATCGACATAAAGATCATAGTCCCTACTTGTCCCTCGAGTTGCCTACAAATTGATCTTATGACGATAGTCCCTTCGAAATGCTAAGGTATCTTTACTTGTTGCCTTCAGAGACCATTTCGTCCCTTCGAACGTCCCTTTTAAAATCCAATGATAGGGCTACCTACTCCTTAATAGTAGGATAGCACTGTCTAAAGGAAACGAAAACGAACAGACCTTTTTCGAGTAGGTAGAAATCTTAAGTACTTGCTCTAAATAAAAAAAATTTCACACAAACACTTTTCAAAAACAATTTTCAAAACAACTTCATCACACTCTTGAGGACTGATACAAGGGTTATCACGAAGTAAAACTTTTTCAAAACAAGCACACACAAGCAATTTAAAAGAAAATAAGCAAAGTACCTAAGAGCCCGTGGAAAACCACGTACTCAGAAATATCTCGAAAAAAGGTTTTTTCTGTTCTTTTTCCTTTTCCTTTGTTGGATGAAATAAAAGTCGGTGGCGACTCTTGCTTACCGCAACATTTAAGAACAAAAAACACAAACTAGTATAACAGTCGGTTCTGCCACCGTGTCACAAAGGTCATATGGGACAATGAGGCTCCCAGAATTACCATTGAAAGATTAGACGAACCGGCACACTGCTATGAAATTGACCCTAATGGAGTAGAAGAAAAACCTTGGTTTCATGAAGTGAAAAGGTACCTTGACGCTCAAGAACACCCTAAAGGGGCATCTATCAATGACAAGGAATTCCTACGGAGGTTCTCATCTAACTTCTTCTTGAGCAATAGAACTTTATACAAGCGCAATCATGATTCGAGTCTACTTCGTTGTGTGGACAAGAAGGAAGCATGGGAAATTATGCAAGATATGCACGAAGGTATCTTTGGTACCCACTCCAGTGGGCATACTATGGTTAAAAATATTTTGAGAGCAGGTTACTATTGGTCTACTATGGAAACAAACTGTCACCATCACTCCAGAACTTATCATAAGTGCCAAATCTATGCTGATAAAGTTCATGTGCATATAGTACCTCTGAACGTCTTGACTGCTTTGTGGCCATTCGCAATGTGGGGCATTGATATGATTGGAGAAGTCAAACCTACTGCCTCTAAAGAACATTGCTTTATCCTCATCGCCATTGATTACTTCACGAGATAGGTCGAAGCAGCCTCGTTCGCCTCTATTACTAAGAATGTGGTCGCCCAATTCATAAAACATAACCTTATCTACCGGTATGGAATCCTCGAGAGGATCATCACAGACAACAGCACTAATCTCAACAACACTATGATCACTGAACTCTGCACGTAGTTCAAGATCAAGAACCACAACTTCTCTCCGTATCGACCAAACATGAATGGCGCGGTGGAAGCCGCCAGTAAGAACATAAATAAGATCGCACAAAAGATGGTTGTGACCTACAAAGACTGGCACGAGATGCTATCGTTTGATCTCCATGGCTATCTCACTTCGGCTAGAACATCAACTGGGGCAACTCCATTCTCTCTGGTCTACGGTATGGAAGTCGTCCTACTTGTCGAAGTTCAGATTCCTTCTTTGAGAATTATGAAAGATGCAGACTTAGATGAAGACGAGTGGATTCAGACTAGGTTAGACCAGTTGAATATGATTGACGAGAAGAGGCTTGCGGCTGTCTGCCACGGTCAAATGTATCAGAAGTGTATGATTAAGGTGTTCAACAAGAAAATCAAGCATCGGGTATATCAGGCTGGTGACTTGGAAATAAAGTGCATCAGTCTACCGCAACGTGATCCCAGGGGAAAATGGACTCCCACATACGAAGGGCCATTGTTTATTAAGAAATTTTTTTCTGGCGGTGCTATGATATTAACCACCATGGACGGTGAAGATTTCCCGCACCCTGTGAATGCGGACATAGTCAAAAGATACTACGCATGAAAAACGACCCGCTAGGTTGACTGGCCTAGGCAAAAATAAAGGCATCCCGACGAATCAAAAGGGTTCGGGAAAAAATTAGGGATATACATAAAAGATTGTACACCCAATAAGTCAGAAACCTGAAAAGGTGGCTTGGGTAAGAAATGGTATCCCGGTGGACTGAAAACCCAAAAAGGAGGTCCAGGAAAAAGTT
Organism: Vicia faba; assembly: GCA_948472305.1. NCBI lineage: Eukaryota > Viridiplantae > Streptophyta > Magnoliopsida > Fabales > Fabaceae > Vicia > Vicia faba. The sequence continues at coordinate 715,256,730 of OX451736.1, forward strand.
AGGGATTAAAGCGTACGAATATGTCCCGTTGGATCACTTACATTAAGCTTTATTACCAACCTCAAGTTCAAACGGTATAGATCAATTCAATCACTTTATTTCTACAGCAAGGGATGAGATGCTTAAAGATACAGGGGCTATAGCAGAGTTGGAATCTGATGAGATTATTCCCACATAGATATTATCTTATTTTAACTTTCTACTCTTTTCATTTCACGATGATTTCCTCTTATTGGGATTTCAGTCTCTTTGTACAAAATTGCCTGTTTATGGGCAAACTATCAATAGAAATACAAATTTCAAAGTTCAAACTTTTTGTTTTTACTTTTTCTGTTTTGTTTGCAAAAACATCCAATGACTAAAATTGAATGAACATATGCATATGAATACGATTAACTGTTAACAAATATATGCATAAAAATAGGAATAAGCATTTACTCAAGACTGTAGGAGTTGGGATAACGTTGAAGCTATCCACAAATCCCCACAGAAAATCCTCACTAGATTATCCCCACAGAGTAGTCTTATCATACTCACCAGCAAATCACCGTGGCAGATAAGGGAATATGATCTTTTTCCCAGCTATGTCGCCAACCTACGGAGACCCAATCAAGTACAGTTCATGGAAATTCTCTTCCCCAACTAAGTTTATCCCTCCAAAACTCTAAAATTCCCTGGAGATTTCTTTTTCTCCAGCAAGTTTGTTTCCTCAGCAGAGTATTTCTCCGTCAATAGGGTTTATTTCCCCAATAGATTATAATCTCCCCAATTTGAGTCTGTTTCTACCGCAAATTGTCGCTAAGGTTCCCACCTCCAGAAAAGGACAGTCCGGGTTGCTATCCTTAGAGAGTTGCTACTGAATCCGAAACTGGATCAGATATCATTCAAACCTTATTCTCTCCAGACGAGTCGGTGTGCATATTAGAAACTCAGTCAGACAGCACCTCAAAAGTTTGTCCATCTCTTTTATCCCCAATCAGGATATATATAAGAACTAAAATCCTAGTAGAGCAATGAATAACCAATGTTCTTGGACTCTTCTCCCCAAAATAAGAATCAACATTCTCCAGCAGAGTTTCCTCAACAGCAAGCAGGAATACCCATCAAGATCGAAGATACGCATATTCTTCATCCCCAACAACAGTCAGGGATTTATTTTCCCAGATAAAGATGCTGCACGAATTTACAAATACACTTCAACAAAATTTGGCATTCATACATGATTTATGAACAACATAGATTATGCATACAAAACACATATAACATGTTCTCATTTATTTTGAGAACATCATTATGCAATGCATTTCATACATCGTGACATTGCATACAGCTAACTCTTTACCTTTTCAGGAAAGGTCAATCAACAGACAAATATCATCAACTACTTATATGACCAGACAGTCTTCTCAAAGGCCACATCTTATAACTGGATACTTAAGCAATTTCCTCAGAGGGTCATTCTCAAAAAACATATTTTCCAATTGAAGATGGTCATAGACATTTTCTGTCTCAGATTAAATTGAGCGTAGATTTATTCTGATACTTCTTCCAGTTGAAGACGGGAATGGACATCTTCTGGATCAGATTTAATCGAGAGTAGATTTATTCTCATACTTCTTCCAGTTGAAGACGGTCATAGACATTTTCTGGATCAGATTAAATTGAGTGTAAATTTATTCTGATACTTCTTCCAGTTAAAGACGGACGTAGACATCTTCTGGTCAGATTAAATCGAGCGTATATTTATTCTGATACTTCTTCTAGTTAAAGATGGACACAGACATCTTCTAGCTCAGATTAAATCAAGCGGAGATTTATTCTAATAATTTTTCCAGTTGAATACGGTCGTAAATAGCTTCTAGCTCAGATTAAATCAAATGTAGATTCATTATTATACTTCTTCCAGTTGAAGACGGTCGTAGACATTTTTTGGCTCAGATTAAATTGAGCGTAGATTTATTCTGATACTTCTTCCAATTAAAGATGGGCGCATGTATCTTCTAGCTTAGATTAAATCGATTGTAGATTTATTCTGATACTTCTTCCAGTTGAAGACGGTCATAGACATCCTCTGGCTCATATTAAATTGAGCATAGATTTATTCTGATACTTCTTCCAGCTGAAGTCGGATGTAAACTTAGTCTAATTTCTATCAACAGTTACTTTGGATGGCTTCTATAAGCCCATCTCAAATAACTCTCTGTCACATCTCCAAATGGCATCTTTAATCCCACGCCTGGTATAATCAACCAACAGCGCCACTTCGTGCACCGGTGAATGCAAATTTCTAGACACTTAAGTGTTCAATCACCTACCACCTTCAAGTCACTAATGGCGAGTATGCCAATCTAACTCTTCAGGTTTAAGAAGATTGAACATGGGCAGCTGTTGTACCCAAAAAATTCCCCTCCCATTTTCTTCAAGACATGCTCACAAAAGTCTCAAATACTCAAAGTTACTCAAGGGTTGACCAATCAAAATGCTCCTCCTAAGCAAAGGGTCTACAACTAGGGTTTTGAGTTTCTCAAGAAAAATTGGGTTGAAAAGATCTCAAGTGGTTTCCATGGTTCTCCATAGGTCATCAACAATGTTTATGTCAAGTTTCAAGTCCTACATCACAAGCTTGCTCAGTCAATGTCTCAGATGATTTAAAGACAACTGTATTGGATAAAAAGTCAACCATGGTCAACTTACAATCAAACTTCAAGATTTTTTGTCAACATCAACATTTTTAAGTGATATTCATAATTTGATCAAGGTTTGATCATGATTCCTCAAGGAAAGCCCTCAAATCATTAAAGGTCATAAATTGTCAAATTATGGTTTCCTTAGGAGAAGTCAACTGAACTTTGACCAAGCATAACTTTCACATGCTTCATCAACTTTTCCCAAACCAAAGCCCATTTTGAAGGATATTCAGTTCTTAAAACTTTGTATTTATTCCAAGTCCAAAAAGTGCTTCATTTGAAATATATGAGCCCATACATTATAGGCCATTTCAAAAGTCAACAAAAAGACACTTTTTGTCAAGGCAACTTACATCAAGATAAAGTCTCTAAATGCCAAAATGATAAATAGAGAAATTGTAGAGGACATATTGAGATTTCCAAAAAGTATAAGATCACCTTAAAAAGATGAAAATTGAGCAAGTTATTATTTGCACAAGTTGGGCAATTTTTGAGAAATGCATGAAATCTCAATTGAGCAAATTTGTGATTTTGGGCTATTAGGCCTAAGTTTTTGAATTCAAATGTGTTCATGACATATTTAAATACCCTTAAGTGCATTCATGCATTATTTTAGTTTTTATTTTATTTATTTTGATTTTATTGATTTAAAATCAAAGTTAAATCAATTAAACACAAGCTTAATGGACAAGGCATGTAAGGCTTATGGTCTAAACTCTTGGAGGCCCAAACAACTCGTGCAAGCCTGTCACAAATATTTCCAAAAACATGTGGACTTGAAAATGGCAAGAATAATCTCAAAAATGGAAACTTTTCAATGTGTTAGATTTTTGTTTCATGGCTATGAATGCCTTATTTTTATTTCAAATTTGAGGATTACTTCCATTTCTCTATAAGTACACAAACTTCATATCTCAAAGGACCACGAAAACACGCGCAGGCTGACTCCAAAGAACACAAAAAATAAAAAAAATTCAAGAATTAGGGAAAACACAAACTCTTGTTTCAAGCAAGCTTCAACCAATTTTAGACATTCAGTCGCCTTCCTGAAGGTACCAGGAGTCAAACCAGGTCTTCATTCAAGCCAAAGCACGTTCAAATATCGTCCCTACGGTCCCACCGGTGAGGTAAGGAGTTTTGTTTTGAATTTGAATTTTCATGTGCTTTTAACATGATCTCTCTATCCAAATGTGTTTGTTAGATCATGTAGAACAGGTTGACACGATCACATGTGAGGTTAAACGTCCTCTGTGATAGATGAAATCGTTAGGGTTTTGAGGGATAGGTTGCTTGTATCTCTGTAAACACTGGGTTTTAGGCCAAACGAAAGCCATGGTTGAACTTGCAACATACGATTTAGCGGGGTAGGTCCAAGGATTCGAGCTGTTGTTTTTGTTTTTCCGGTTTTCAAAAAAACACATCATCAAAGAAGTAATCCCCTTCATTCGTTGATTCAAAAATTTAGGGTCCCACCACGCACACGTTTTTTTTGTTTGGATGAAATTAGTTTTCATTTCAAAATATAATGTTTTTTGTTTGACTTACATATCGGATGTAATGGCCTCCCCAGCGGTAAGCGTGTGTGTGTTAAGGTGTTAATGTGCCAGGGCATGGGTTCGATCCCTACCCCTGGCGAGTTATTTTTCAATATTTTCCTATTTCATATCCAATGTCAAGCAGATCCATGTGCGTACCGTGCATCCTCATGCCATGACCTTCAGATCTCATAATTTCAGATCCAATGCTTCAGATGGCCATGACCATGATGTACCTCCTGAAATCTTTTTCATTGGATCTCACGCATGCGCCTGGACTCCTTGAAATGGGCCTAGAATTTTTTGCTTTTCTCTTCCCCCCATTTTACTTGTTTCAGCAGGCCAATTTCTTTTTTGTTTTAATTAATTATTTTTTTTCTTTTTTAATCAATTTTATTTAATCAACAAAAAAATCACAAAATCACTAAAATTGGATTTAGGTTTAGGTTAATTAATTTAATTTTTGATAAATAAAAATTGATTTAATTTAATCACATTTTGATTTTATTTTATTAATTAATTTGTAAAACTAATTAGAATTAGGTTTAATTATCATTTCACACTAGAAAACATTTTTCTAAACAAAACACCAAAAATATTTTCCTAAATGCTTAGAATTTATTTTTTTTATAGTTTTTTTAATATCTTTTCCATTTTCAAAATCTCTGCGCGCTTATTTATTTTCGCATTGTTATAGTTATGTAACTGATAAAAGGTGTAATAGATAAATTAGGGTTTACTTTTCTTTTTCCCCATTTTATGGTTTGTAACCCCATCCCTGAAGCTCTATAATAATTTAGATTTATTTTTCTGCAATTTACTGCTTTCTTTATTATTGCTAGTTTAATAGGATTGTATGGAAAATACTAAAAGTAAACGCTAGATAACCATAAATCCAAGCCAAAATAACTGAAACACAACACACTTTGCACACGCGCACCTCTAGGGTGACCCTCACTTGTTGCCTCGGATAAAAAACAGTCATGTCCCTCGAACGTGGGATGCTTTAGCAAAGACCCATCGGTTAAAAAGATCACAGTCCCTCGATGATCCTTCGATGCTGCCTCGATAAACGATCTTAGTCCCTTACGACAATTGCTAAAGCATCCTGTGAGTTGCCTTTGTGATTGTACGATGACCCGCGCATGTCCCTCAAACATCCAACGATAGGGCTTCCTACTAACTAATGGTAGGATAGAACTATCTAAAGGAGGAGGAAAAGAACAAAAGACTTTTGAGTAGGTAGATAGCTCGTTGTCGCTTGCTCACAAACGAAAATATTTTTCACACAAAAACACTTCTTTTCTAAAATATTATCAAAATAAACACTTTCTATACGTTCTCAACTATACGAGAATCATTACAAAGTTTGCCGAACTTAGGAACTTTTCAAAATATTTTCAAACAAACGAACACACAAGGCATTTTCAAAGTGAGCTAGCGATTAAGAGCCCGTAGATAACTATGGATGGAAAGGGTGCTAACACCTTCCCTTTTCATAACCTACCCCCCTTACTTAGAAAAAATTTCAAAAGGTCTTTCATGTTCTTTTCACCCTTTCCTTTATTGGATAAAAGAAAAGTCGGTGGCGACTCTTGTTATCCGTAACATTTGCGATAAAACGCAAAACCAAAAAGTCAGTGAATTTTTTTTATTAATAACCAAGTATTAAAAAAATATTTCGCAAATAACCGGGTTTCGGAAAAAATTACGCAAATAACCATGTTTGAGATGGCTCCATAAAGGAGGAGCCAAGTCATTTGGCGCATGCACCTAGGGTTTTGCCCTAGGCGCCATCTCACTTGGCGCCTCCATTGGCTTTTAGCCAAGTGAGATGGCGCATGCTCCTTAAAAAGGAGAGGAGGCGCCATCTCACTTGGCGCCTAGGGCAAAACTAGGGTTTTTTGCCGTTTTATAAATAATTCGTCCGTTTCTTTGAAATTTCTCACACTTTCTCGCACTGTATTTTTATTTTGTACTCCCTTATTTACGTAATGACGTCGCCTATGATTTTTAGCAGAGATGGTTACGTTATATTCTCCGCCACGAAACCCGCGATGAAAATGAAATTCTGGCACATTCACTCCATGGAGCGTCTGAAGCGGGAGTTGATGCGGTGGCTAGATGGAGACATCGCCGAGGGGGAAAAAATTCGAAGGATCCAGCGAAAACGAACAACAACCTCGCATGCGACAGGAAGACCTAATGTGTGGTTGGAGGAAGTCAAAACAGACAGTGATGTAATGCTGATGATGCATGGGTCAGATGAAATTGTGTTAACAGTTGTAATTTCCTAGATTGATTATCGTTAATCATTGTTGTACGCGAAAACCCTAATTTAATTTCCTAGATTGATTATCGTTAATCATTGTTGTACGCGAAAACCCTAATGTAATTTCCTATATTGAATTTCTTAAATTGTGTGAACAGTTTTATTAACGGAAAACCCATAATGTTTACAACACAAATATTGAAAAGATTTATTGTATTACAAAATTTATGTGGTCGAGCCAGACGCCCGATTCGGACAGTTTTTGCGATTGTGTCCGACCTGACGGCATAAACCACACTTTCTTTCCAACCTGTCAAGATCGTCCATTTCTGTTGTTATGCGCCTGCTTTTGGGACGACCCTTCTTGTTCCTTCGCATTTGGTCATTGTGCCAAACTATATCACCGCTGTATTCAGGCCAATAGTCCGGTTTTGCCACCAAAGGAAAGTTGTTGTTGTAAACAGTTAGCAACGTCTCAGATTTATAAACGTTTGATAGCAGTTGAAGCGCGTCTTGATGGGTATGCGCACAAGCGGCAATGACATGAGAGCAAGGCATACGAAAAGCTTGAAACCTGCCACAATCGCACCATTGAGAAGGTAAAATGACCCTGTATTCCTGTCTTGCCAGGCCTTCATTGTGGTCAATTGTCTCTTTCACAATGAAGTTGTGGCTATGGCGGTCAAACCGTGTAACCATGTGAGTGTTGGCTTTTGCACTTTCAGCCTTAATGTATTTCATACAGCTTTCACTCCACAGTTGTCCTGATTGCAAGACCGAATACCACATTTCACCTCTTTTGGCAAATAACGCAGCCATCCTAAAATACGTGGATTTCACCAAGGCAGTGATGGGGAGGTTTCGTATGCCCTTGAATACCCCATTCATTGATTCAATGAGATTTGTTGTCATATGCCCCCATCTTTGGCCATTGTCGTATGACCTAGTCCACTTTTCGACCGGTATGTTGTCGATCCACGTACCGGCTTCTGGGTTAGACAAACGGATCTCGTTGCGGTAATATTTGAATGTGGGCTGTGTCAGTGCGTATCCCGCATTCATCACCGCTTTCCGCAATGTTTTGTCCTTGACCTCCCTCGAGAAATTCTGGACGATATGCCTGATGCAATAGACATGCGTAGAAGGAGGGTCATGCCAACCATTTGCCGGATTATTATAGGCACTTTCAATAGAGGCATGTCTGTCCGAGATCAAACATAGATCCGGTTGAGGAGCCACGTGTGTACGAAGATTTTTCAGGAAAAAGCTCCAAGCACCACCGGTCTCCCCCTCGACAAGGGCAAACGCAACGGGGAAAATGTTATTGTTGCCATCTTGTGCAACTGCCATCAAAAGAGTGCCTTTGTACTTGCCATACAACCAAGTCCCGTCTATTTGTAGAATTGGTTTACATGATGCAAACCCTGCGATGCATGGTTGAAATGCCCAAAAGACGCGACTGAATATTCCGTTGCCATGTAGAACACTACCATCTTGGGCGTAAGCGGGCAATGTTTCCAGAACATAAACACTACCTGGAGAATATGTCTTTAGTGCATTGAGGTAGCGGGGAAGTTCTCGGTATGACTCCTCCCAGTTTCCATACACCCTTTCAATCGCCTTAGTCTTTGCTAACCACGCCTTACGGTAAGACGGAGTGTAGTTAAAAACTGTGGTGATGTGGGAGATGATTGTTTTCACCTTCAAAGAAGGGTCGTTGCTCACCAGGGGTAGGATTTCTTGACAGATTAGATCATGGTTGAGTTTTCGGTGGTCTTGTGATTGAGTGGAACTTACACAAGTATGGGTTGTCATGGAACCTATGACCCAGCAATCACCCCTTAGTCTGTATGAAGCGGTCAGCTTGAACATGCAGTCAGGGTGGACACACTTGATCTTGTACCTTTCCGGGTTTACACGATCCACCTTATAATCAACCGAGTTGAGCATGTGAAATTTTTTGATGGCCCTTATGCATTCCTCTCTATTACGAAACTTGTCCTTCTCTTTTAAATTTTCATCTGATTGCATATACGGTTGGAAAAACAAGTCCGTAGAAGGTTCATCTCCGCCCATGTTGAAGTTTGTCATGTGCGTAGGTGGTGTGTAGATTTTGTCGGTAGGAATACTTGGGATGCCATCATCGTCAGAATCGTCGTTCACCATTTCATCGAACTCTAACTCGTTATCTTCTTCTTCATCATCAACTGCATCCACCTCGGCTTGCTCATTCTCCAAAGGATCAACCTCCTGTAACACCGGAGGCTCTACCTCCTGTGTCACCGGAGGCTCTTGAAACAGAACGTACAACTCAATAGAGTCGTTTCCAGAATAGACATGGCTGGAAATCATGTTCTGGAAATCCTCGTCATCTTGAATTGCAACCTTATAAAATATGACTTGGTTGTTTCCAAAATAGACTGGACTCTGATAAAATATCTGGGATATAGGGCCTCGTTCAAGTTTGGCCTCCAATCTTTTCTTAAAGTAGGAGAAATTTGCTTTCCCGTTTAAGAGAAATCGGACATTGTCGGTGTTTCTAAACAAAAACCCAACTGTGGGACACATGTATGTCTCACCGTTGAAATGTGCTTTGACAACAAATTATGGTGAAGAGGCCATTGTGTAGAATTGTTTTAGGTATGAAGGTGGGAATGTTTTGGGTTTATTGATTATATGAAGGTATGAATGCTGGAATGTTTGAAGGTTAGATGACTGATTCGAAGGTTGGAAAGTTTTACAGTTTATGTGAATGAATGTTATGTTCAACCTAAGGCAAAATATTTCAATTAAGTAAGTGATGCAACCCCCCAAGGCTGCCAATAATATTACATGCATGGGCTTATGCTGCCACCTAGCCTGGCCCTATTCTTCACACATAAAAGTTTTGTCTAAGCCTGCCACCCGTCAGCTCCAATAGCCTTGCATGCAACAGAGAAAGGCATCCCAAAGGCTGCCACCTAGCCTGAGACAATGCTGTAAAACGTGACACCTCTTATTCGCCAAATGGGGTGGCGACAACATTCATTTTTGTACTATTTCGCCAAGTGAGATGGCGCCTCCCTTACTGTCCAATAATATTACATGCATGGGCTTATGCTGCCACCTAGCCTGGCCCTATTCTTCACACATAAAAGTTTTGTCTAAGCCTGCCACCCGTCAGCTCCAATAGCCTTGCATGCAACAGAGAAAGGAATCCCAAAGGCTGTCACGTAGCCTGAGACAATGCTGTAAAACGTGACACCTCTTATTCGCCAAATGGGGTGGCGACAACATTCATTTTTGTACTATTTCGCCAAGTGAGATGGCGCCTCCCTTACTGTCCAATCGTATTACATGCATGGGCTTATGCTGCCACCTAGCCTGGCCCTATAATACACACATAAAAGTTTTGTCTAAGCCTGCCACCCGTCAGCTCCAATAGCCTTGCATGCAACAGAGAAAGGCATCCCAAAGGCTGCCACCTAGCCTGAGACAATGCTGTAAAACGTGACACCTCTTATTCGCCAAATGGGGTGGCGACAACATTCATTTTTGTACTATTTCGCCAAGTGAGATGGCGCCTCCCTTACTGTCCAATCGTATTACATGCATGGGCTTATGCTGCCACCTAGCCTGGCCCTATAATACACACATAAAAGTTTTGTCTAAGCCTGCCACCCGTCAGCTCCAATAGCCTTGCATGCAACAGAGAAAGGCATCCCAAAGGCTGCCACCTAGCCTGAGACAATGCTGTAAAACGTGACACCTCTTATTCACCAAATGGGGTGGCGACAACATTCATTTTTGTACTATTTCGCCAAGTGAGATGGCGCCTCCCTTACTGTCCAATCGTATTACATGCATGGGCTTATGCTGCCACCTAGCCTGGCCCTATAATACACACATAAAAGTTTTGTCTAAGCCTGCCACCCGTCAGCTCCAATAGCCTTGCATGCAACAGAGAAAGACACCTTACATTATTTGTAAATGCATGCATGCATATGTGTAACTCCCTAAGCATGCAAATGTGACACCTCGCATGCATGCAACCACTACATCAGAATTAGTTGCCTATAAATACATACCTTATGAAACATATCTCACACCCACACAACTCTCACTCTCTCACTCTCTGCTACGAAATATTTCTTAAGTCTATCATACTCCTTATTTCTTCCTAAGTCTTTCATTCACTCAAGCGTTCTGAAGAATGGCCCTTCTAACAATGGGAGATACTCACAGAGGCACAAGGGAAAACATTGCTGCATTTGTAAGTCTCTTCTTTGGTTATACATTTTTCATACTTTAAAAAACGTGTTGTTCATCTTAATTAATCTTACTCTTGTTTAATTATGATCTCAGGATACACAAAGATTCAGAATCCGTTCGCACAAATACCTGGCCCCCGACCCTTTTATCGTCCCTTATCTGGAATATGCAGGTTTTGGACACGTGATAAAGATCTCCAACTGCACCATTGACTCCAAATTCATCCTTGCAATGTTGGAGAGGTGGAGACCGGAGACCCATACATTTCACCTACCAATAGGTGAATGTACCATCACTCTCGAAGATGTCTACATGCTACTGGGCCTCCCTATTAACGGTAAAGCGGTGAACGGGTCGGTTCAACAACCCAACTCACAGTGTGAAGAACTGTTGGGTAGGGACATGGTAGAAGGGGGTGGAGCAAGAGGGCAGGGAATACTACTCACTGACCTGAAACGGCATTATGCAAGTATGGAATTAAATGAAAATTCCTCAGAAAATGACCGAGTAGTAAAAGCCCGGACGTATATAATGATACTTTTTGGTACTTTTTTATTTCCCGAAAGTACGGGAAATAGTGTAAATTTCATGTACTTACATTTACTAACCAATTTTGATAAAACTAGAAAATTTAGTTGGGGTTCTGCAGTATTAGCCCACCTGTACAGTTCCTTGTGCAAAAACGCAGTCAAGGAAAAATGTACATTTTATGGGTGCGCATTTTTACTACAAGCCTGGGGTTGGTGGAGGATGGAGTCCTTAAACCCCATCAACAACAACACTTTTGGTTTCCCTTACGCAACAAAGTAAGTCATTAAGTTATAGCATTTATAACTATTCTTCTCTTTCCAAAATATATGCTAAAAATAACATGTTTCTCATTTCCTATAGGTACTGCGTGAGGGGTATGGATTACGGCAAGAATCCCAGATTCAATGTCGCACTCTACCGGAATCTGTTGGATCACCTAGGCCCAGATGACGTAAGTCGTAGCTTTTAACTTTTGTTCATTTTATTTATTTATACATTACTTTTGCGCTTACCTGATTTAAATTTTATCGCAGTTCGTCTGGAGACCATATTTGGGTTTGGACCATTCTCCAAATCCAGAGGATGCAGCAACTTGGACTGCAAAGACTGCACTCATTCGGTTCAACATTGTGGAGATGCACCACAGCGACCACGTGAAGATGCAGTTCGGAATGATCCAAGAGATACCAAGTGACCCAACAGATTTGTCCCCCTGGCATCTAAAAAGGGTCGACGCCCAGTGGAATCTAACCAACTGGAAAGACTTTGCTCCAGAATGGTGTAAAATGTGGCAAAGGCGTCACCGCTACATCTTGCAATCCCCTGTTTTCCTTACTCAAGGTAACATGCGACACACCGATCAATATATGTCGTGGTACAGGTCGGTTAGTAACCCAGATATGCACGTGTCTCATCCGAGGTACTTGGTTGACCCACGCACACAATGGGCACAACCCTCGATTCCCCACCAACAAACCCAAAATCCTTCAACCTCAAATCCACCCCCAAGAAGAAACAGACCAACAAACACACAACCACATTCCCCACCACAACACAACTACAACCAAATGCCGTACTACCAACCACAGTCACCGCCAAACTACCAATACCCAGATATGCCTCAAACCCAACCACAATACCAACCCCAATACCAGCAAACCCACATACCCCATACCCAATTTCAGTCTTCCACATATCCCAATATGGGGCCCTCAACATCCAGCCTTAGCCCTGATATGGGAATGTCAGAAGATTACGACCAACCCGACCAAACCTACCATCAACCACCATATCACCAAACAACCCAACATCCACAGTACCAAACACCCCAAGATCCATTTCCTTTCTACCCCCCATACTCAGACGACCAATGCTACCGACCAACCATGGAACCCCACCCACCGCCAACACGACCAAACTTCGAGGGCATGGGTAACCGACTGTACCAGAGCGGATCTTCGAGATACGGAGATCTTACTGATTTTATGGATTCGGATCGCATTGACTTCGCTGGGCCATCGACCTTGCCGCAACAGGAAACGAGACGGCACCCAGCAAGAGAAAGGCGAGGACGGGGATGCGGAACTGGGGGTCATTACCGGGTTCCTGGGGATCATTGATGTATCTTTTTTTTTTTCAGTATTTTTTGTATCTATTTTTTTACTGTTATTTAAATGTAAAACAGTTGAATGTAATTATTTTTTTTCAAATAAAAAATCAATTTTGGTTATCTCTGTCTAATACGCAACGCGCAGGAAAGGAAAAAAAAAAAATTTTTTTTTGACCTACTTTTCCACATAGGCGCCATCTCATTTGGCTTAGGGCTTGCCATTTGCCCTTAGGCGCCAAATGAGATGGCGCCTCCCTTATAAAAATAGGAGGATGCGCCAAATGAGATGGCTCCTCCTTTATGGAGTCATCTCAAACATGGTTATTTGCGTAATTTTTTCCGAAACCCGGTTATTTGCGAAATATTTTTTTAATACTTGGTTATTAATAAAAAAAATTCAAAGTCAGTTCTCTCACTGTATTACACACAACCCAAAACACACTAATAGTTGTGGGGTCTATGTATTTCAAAGTATGCAAAAATAAAATCACACCAAAGACAAGTGACCCCAAACAATCCACACAAACTTCTCATTCTTTCTTATTGGCAAAATAAAGGGCTTTAGCTTTCAAATAGTGATTTTTAATCCCTTGTACTTCACCATCTTTTTTGTAATTTAGTGACAAATCAACAAAGGGTGGAGCTTATGGTGGTAGTCAAACTTCTGAAGAAGATACAGAAGGACAAGATGATTCTGACTCTGACTCCGATGGTGATCCACACTCTGAAGACAGTCAAGGTTCTGGAGAAAGTCCAATTTCTGAAGCAAGTGCTTCTGAAGGGGAAAGTTCTGGTGTCAAAAGTTCTGAAGGTCCAGTTCAGAGGCAACAAAGAGTCAGAAGCATCCCAAGAAGATTTGTAGATTTGACATGTTGCAAGACTGAAGTAGACTTTAAAGGAGAAGTTATTCAGTGTGCAATGTTAGTAGACTCTGAACTCGTAAGTACGGAAGAGGCTCTTAAGCAGCAAGTTTGGTTACAAGCCATGAAATAAGAACTTGATGCTATAGAGAGAAACAAGACTTGGAAGCTGACTGAACATCCAAAAGGCAAGAAAGCCATCAGCGTTAGATGGGTTTTCAAGAAGAAGCTAAAGCCAGATGGATCAATTGGAAAACACAAAGCGAGGTTAGTAGCAAGAGGCTTTCTACAGAAGCCTGGGCTAGATTACTTTGAAGTGTTTGCACCTGTAGCGACATATGAAACAATCAGACTAGTGATTGCAATAGCTGCTAACATGAATTGGCCTCTAATGCATTTAGATGTAAAATCTGCATTTCTGAATGGTCCATTACAAGAAGAGGTGTGCGTTTCACAACCTCCTGGATTTGAAAAAAAGAATCAGGAAGGGATGGTGTTCAAATTACACAAAGCCTTGTATAGATTGAAGCAAGCACCCAGGGCTTGGAATTTGAAGATTGATTCACTTTTCAAGGAATAAGGGTTTCAGAAGTGTGAGATGGAGTATGGTGTTTATGTTCAGAATACTTCAGAAGGTAATATGATTCTGGTTTGTTTTTTTGTTGATGACATATTACTCACAGGAAGTTATGAACAAGAGATAGCTGAGTTCAAGAAAGTTCTGGTGAATGCATTTGAGATAACAGATCTTGGAAGAATGAGTTTCTTTCTAGGGATGGAATTTATTTAATCTGAGAAAGGAATCATTTTGCATCTGATGAAGTATGAACTAGAGCTTCTAAAGAGATTTGAGCTAGAAAATTGCAAAGTTGCTATCACACCTGCTGATACAAATCAGAAGTTGGACTCTGATTCTGATGGAGAGGATGTGGATGCTACAACCTTCAAACAGATGGTTGGTTCTCTAATGTATTTGTGTAATATTATACCTGATATTTACTATGCAGTTGAAATAGTTAGCAGATTTATGAGTAAACCAAAGTGGTCTCATTACCAAGCTGCAGTCAGGATTCTGAGGTATATGAAGGGAACTCTGAAGTATGGAGTGTTATTTCCGTCTGGAAGAGAGATCGAATCAGAACTTCTGAGTTATTTAGACTCTGATTGGTGCGGAGATAGAATTGACAGAAGAAGTACTTCTGGATACTTTTTCAAATTTCTGGGAGGTCATATTTCTTGGTGTTCCAAGAAATAACATGTTGTTGCACTATCAACTTGTGAAGCTAAATATATTGCAGGCGCTCTGACTGCATGTCAAGCTGTGTGGATTCTAAACTTGCTGAAAGATCTGAAGATTGAGGTAAATAAACCTCTGAAGCTGATGATTGATAACAAGTTTGCAATCAATCTTGCCAAGAATCTAGTGTTGCATGGGAGAAGCAAGCATATTGAGACCAAGTATCATTTTCTGAGGAATCAAGTTCATAATAGAATTTTAAAAGTTATACACTGTAGCACCCAAAAGCAGCTGATAGATGTTCTGACAAAGGCTATCAAAATTGATCAATTTCTTGGTTTAAGGGATGAAATTGATGTTGTCAGTTTTGGGTAAATATAAATTAAGGGATGGTGTTAGAATTAATTTAGATTTTATAATTAATTAGATATTAATTTATATTTAAAAATATATTTTAGATTGTTTATATCTTTGTTAGAAGATATATATCTTAGATCTTCTTATATTTTTGTTAGAAGATACTCCCTCCATTCTCTTTTATAAGAAAATTTTAATTTTTTAGATTAATTTAATAATTGATGTATCTAACTTATATATAGTCTAAATACATTATTTATTCAATGAGTCTAAAAAATCAAAATTTTCTTATAAAAGAGAATGGAGGGAGTATATTTTAGATTTCATTGTGTATAAATAACTTGTGGAATAGGTTATTGTAATTCATTGTAAATCTTTATTTTTGAATCTTTCGGTAAATATTCTTTTTGTTTTTTATCTTCCTTGTGCACCAACACAAATAAAATTTACTTTTATAAATTATAAGATTAAAATAATACTTAAATTCCACTATTAAAAATGAGAAATTTTCAAAATCTAGTGACCCGATGTGATTAAATAAATATAATTTTTTATAATTTTTAATTATATATTTTTCTAGAATCATTTCTAATATGTATTCGATATTTTATTTGCACACTAATTAAAAACTATAGTAATTTTTTCTTAAACAATTTTAAAGTTTCATAAAATATATGTACAATTTTTACGAAATAAAATACTTTCATTTCATTGTAAGTACTCTTGCTCTCTATCTCTCACACCCAAAGATTATCCAATGTAATCATAAAATTTATTTACAAAATTTGCTTGAAGATATATTTATAAATATTAATTTTAATAAAAAAAAGAAGGTAAAATATGCAAGTCGATTAACTTCAAGTGTTCCGTTCTTTAAATTTAAATTATACATAATTATCTCTTTAGTTAATCACTTGTAGAAAGCCCAAAGTTCTTTTACCTATCTTCAAAATCATCAACAAATTGAGCTCAGAATCGAATAAAATCATTAAAGTAATGATAAATACACCATGAAAATGCAAATCAATAAATAAATTGTTGTAAAAACGATACTTTCAAAATAAAATATAAATAGTTTCTCTATAATCAAGAAATACATAAAGGAAGAAAACATGGAAAAAAATAAGAAAAACACAAAAAATTAGTTATTAACTGTTATTCTTTACTTTCTCTTTGAACAAGATTACAAGTACACAAGAATAACAAATAACTCTCTCACCCTAAATTAGCATTTATTGTATGCAATGATGAGAATAATATGCTATTTATAATAAACCTAACATACTAAACTAATGGCTTTTTTCACAAATACCCATTACAATCTAACTTAGAGTACAAACTAATTTAAACAGCTAGACATAACAAACAAGCTCAATTCAAAATACTAACAACCCTAACATTCCAACACCCACATACTAGAACATACTTCGACTATAGTATGTAGGTCTTCGACACACACATGTGAACATACTTCGATGACATACTAAACTCCTGTCGAACTGTCGAACAAAGAAGCTACCCTTCGACCATCTAGAGTTCGATCCAATTCTCACAAATCTCCATCTTGGAACAAACTCTAATATAAGAGAACAAACTAGCTTTCTTCATGCAGCTTTATCAACTGCATACAGAGAACAAACTAGCTTTCTCCACGCTCGATTACCCCTCAGACGAAATGCAGCCTCACATCGATGTGCTTGGTTCGTTCATGATAGGTTGAATTCTTCGACAGGTGTATTGCACTTTGACTATCACATTTAACAGTGATAACTTGACCTTGAAGTTTCAGCTTCTTAGTAAAACCTTCAAGCCACAATACTTCTTTCACAACTTTAGTGAGGGAGATGTATTCTACTTCAGTGCTTGATAAGGAAACAACCTTCTGAAGTGTTGCTTTCCAACTAATTGTTGTGCCAAACATAGTGAACACATATCCAGAAATAGATTTTCTAGAATCCATACAACTTGCATAATCAGAGTCGGCGTATCCTTAAATTACTGCTTTATTATCTTCACCCAAGGTTCCACCATAAATTAAGACTGTTCAGAGACCCATTTATGTACCTTAGAATCAACTTTAATGCTTTCCCGTGAGCCTTTCCAGGATTCAACATGTACATGCTTATAAGACTTACTGCATATGCTATATCGGATCTAGTATAGACCATAACATACATCAAAGAACTCATTATGTAAGTATATGGGATGCTATTCATATAAGCTCTTTCGACCTCTGTACTGGGACACTGATCTATACTCAGCTTGAATTGAGGGTTTGTTGGAGTTACAACAGGCTTTAAATTTGACATACCAAACTTGTTGAGAATCTTTCGTAGGTACGCCTCTTGAGATAAGCATAATTTCGACTGCTTTCTATCTCTTCGAATTTCAATCCCAAGAGTCATGGATGCAGCTCCCAAATCCTCATTTCAAACTCCTTATTGAGTTCAGCCTTCACCCTCATTACATCATCGACATTATTGCTTGCTATGAGAATATCATCAACATAAAGCAACAAAATAACAAATGAATTACCAGAACGGAATCTGAAGTAAACACAGTGGTCGAACTGGCTTCTAATGAAACTTATGCGTGCAGTGAAATTGTCAAATCTCCTATTCGACTATCGAGGAGTTTGTTTCATCCCATATAAAGATCTATTCAACTTGCACACATAATCTTTCTTTCCCTTTTTGACATACCCTTCAGGTTGCCTCATTAGGATTGTTTCATCTAGATCACCATACAAGAACACAGTCTTCACATCCATTTGTTCTAGTTCAAGGTCGAATTGTGCCACCATGGAAAACAATATTCGAATGGACTTGTACTTCACAACATGAGAAAATACATCATTGAAGTCTACACCTTCTTTCTGAGTGAAACCCCTTGCAACCAACCTTTCCTTCTATCTTTTTGATGCCATTCCTTTGATTCCTTCCTTAACTTTGAAAATCCATTTACAACTGACTAACCTGGCTCCAGTAGGTTTCTTGATCAGTTCCCAAGTTTAATTATCATGAAGAGGTTTCATCTCATCATCCATGGCCTTCAGCCATTCAGTCTTATTTCGACTCCTCATAACTTCCTTATGGTCTCTGATTTCTTCGTCTAGAACCTCACTTATAGAGATTAAAGCATAAGTTATAAGATCTGCATACCCAAGTCCCTGAGGTGGCTTGATGACTCTTCTTGACCTATATCTTGCCAATAGGTATTCATCGACAATTTCCTCAAATTCCTCAACATCTTCCGCTTCTTCTTCAACTTCATCTGGGATATGTAATTCAGCATCAACATGCTCCACCTCAACAGGAATCTCTACCTGTTCTAGCTCTTCGTCAGATATTTCTACACTTCAACCAACATCATCAGTTTCTTGAAAGTCATTTCAGCTTCATTGAAAACTATATCTCGACTAGTGATACCCTTACTGTGACCTGGCTCTAGGAACCATGACCTATAAGCTTTGACTTCTTCAGGGTATCCTGTGAACATGCATTTCAAAGTTTTAGGTTCGACCTTGTCTTGCCTAATGTGAGTATAGGCTACGCAACCAAATACTCTCAGTTTGTCAAGATTTGGTAGATGTCCCAACCAAACTTCTTCAAGTGTCTCCATATCTAATACAGTCAAATGACATGTGTTTATCAGATATGTTGTTGTTGAAATAACCTCATCCTAAAACACCTTCTTTAACTCAACACTAGTCAACATGCATCTAAATCTCTCCAAAATAGTTTGATTAAACCTTTCAGCCAAACCATTTTGTTGTGAAGTACCTGCAATAGTTTTGTGCCTTGTAATACCAAAGACAACACAAAAACTCTCGAAAGCCTCATTGAAAAATTAAAGGCCATTGTCGTTTCTCAACCTCTTGACCTTTGTGTCAGTTTGATCTTTCACCAGAGTCTTCCAACTTTTGAAATTCTTAAAAGTTTCATCCTTAGTCTTCTGGATGAATACCCATACCTTTCTGGAATAATCATTTACTATGGATAGAAAATACCTTGCTCCTGAATGTGTTAGACACCTTGTAGGCCCCCGAAGATCAGCATGGATGTAATCAAGGGATTCATGTGTTCTTTGTTTGCCTTTTTTGAACTTCACTCTGCAATATTTTCTAAGTACACAGGGTTCACAAAACTTCATCTTTTCGACTTTGTCTCCTCCGAGCAAGTTTTGTTTCCCCAGTTCAACCAGACCCCTTTCATTGACATGGCCCAATCTCATGTGCCAAACTTTTGTCTTCGTTAAAGGTTTCATGGATACAACATTTGTGGAACCACTTACAACTTCAGTCTCAAGGGTATACAAGCCTTGCTTCTTCACGCCTCTCAAGACTTCCTTCGACTCTTTCATGACTCGTAGGATACTTTTCTCTCCTTGGAAAACATATCCTTTCTTGTCAAATTCACCAAAAGAAATTAAATTTCTCTTCAAATCAGGTACATGCCTGACTTCAGTCAACAACCTTATTGACTCATCATGGAGCTTGAATCTCACAGATCCAACACCTGCAATTGCAAGCTTTTTTTTTTCCTAGCAATACAGATCCACCATCTTGATCACATAATTCCTCAAACATTTCTTTGTTTAGAGTCATATGCCAAGTGCAACCTGAATCCATAATCCACTCTTTTCTTGTCGCTACTTGAAACCACAAGAACATCAGATGAGTCGAAATCATCTTGAATAATGGTTGCATTTCCATTATCCTTACCTCAATGATCTTTCAGGCGTTGATGGCACACCTTTCTTGTGTGACCCCCTTCTTACAATGATAGCATCTAGTACCAGATGTTTCGCCAATGTAAGGCTTCTGCTGACTTTTACCTTTCTTCTTATCAAATTTACCATCCTTTCGCAAGAATTTTCCCTTAACGGCCAAACCTTCATCAACCGTCGAAGGTTTAGGGTCCTTTTGTTTGTTCAAGTCCTTAGAATACAAGGCTGATTGAACTTCTTCAAAGATCAGAGACTCCCTTCTATACAAGAAAGTTTCTTTGAAGTGAGCATATGTTATGGGCAAAGCGCACAACAACAAAAGTGCTTGATCTTCATCATCGATCTTTGTGATACGGTGGGAGAACTGACTTGAGGTTTTGCGTTTGTGTTTGCAAATGTTGCGGTTTAGCAAGAGTCGCCACCGACTTTTCTTTTATCCAAAAAGGATAGGTGAAAAAGCGCACGAAAGACCTTTAGAGATGTTTTCTTGTGTTCGAGGGTAGATTATAAAAACGGAAGGTATTAGCACCCTTTTCATCTATGGTTTTCCATGGGCTCTTAGTTACTTGCTAGATCACTTGCTTTTTGTTTGAATGTGCTTGTGGTGTGGTTTTTGAAAGTATTTTGAAAATGTAACTTTGTAATGATTCTCGTTTCTATAAGAACGCATATAAAGTGTTTATTTTGAAAATAGTTCAAAGAGGTGTTTGTGAGATGTGTTTTTGAAAGTGATTTTGAAATGTTGTCTTTGTAATGGTTCTCGTTTCTATAAGAACGCGTACAAAGTGTTGTTTTCAAAAGTGTTTCAAAATGAGAGTGTTGGTGCATAAAATGTTTTTGTTGTGAGCAAGCGAGTAACTAAGAGCGAACCTACCTACTCAAAAGGTCTTAAATATGCTTTTCCTCCTCCTTTAGATGTTGTTATCTTACCATTGTTTTGGTAAGAAGCCCCATCGTTGGATGCGAAGGGACGGGCGTGGGTCATCGTATAACCATGATAGCAATGTTGTGAGATGACTTAGCACTTTTCTTTAGGGACTAAGATCATTTCGAAAGGCAACTTTGATAGCGTCATTGAGGGACTATGATCTTATATTTTTGTTTGTGCTAAGACATCCCACATGCATAACATGGCCATTTTTAGGAAAAAAAGTGGAGTTAACCTTAAGGGTACTAGTGTGCAAGTGTGTTTGATTACATGCATTTTAGTCTTGATTAGGATGATCTATTTATCAATTTCATGTCTTGCCATACACACCCTAATTATTAGCATTTACATTCGAAAGCGATAAATTGCAGAAATGTAAAGTCCTACGCTATTACAATATTTAGGGGATGGGGGTACATATTTATGAATGTGGGTTGCAAGAAAAAATAAGTCCTAAGTTACTATTACAACCATATTGAAATGTACAATATAAGAAAGAAAAAAAACTTGTTTAGAAAATGGTTTTTTTGTCTTAATGAAAAAAAAAGAAATTAATTAATTAATAAAAGAAATATTTGTATGTCTTTTTATGTTAATAAAAAAAGGAGTTAATATTACAAATGATGAAAAAGAAAATAAATGAAAGATAGAAACAGTGTTGCCGCAAGCAAAACAACAAGGATCAGAAGTTCTGAAGCCAGGCGCACTGTGACTCAGAAGGAAACGTCAGTGGGATCAGAAGCTCTGGATTGGTAAACTCTGAGGTCCTGCAAGACACGTTAGAGGGAAAACACAGAAGTTCTGGGTGGTATTCAGATAATGGGCCACAAGTCAGAAGTTATGTATTACACTAAAACAGTGAGTAAACTTCAGAAGTTCAGTGTATTGTCAGCATGTGAAAATCAGAAACTCTGAGTGTTTGAAAACAATGAATAGAAACATCAGAAGTTCAGTGTATTTGACATGTAAGGAGAACTCATAAGTTCTGTGTTGTGTTAGAACAGTGAGTGAATCATCAGAAGTTCTGTATTGTGCTGAGCCATTGAGTGAACATTAGTAGTTCAGCGAGTTATCAGCATGTAAGAATCAAAAGTTCAGTGTGTGTTAGCAGTGAGAAAAATCATAGAAGTTTCGTATGTTAAAACAGTGAGGAGAACTCAAGTTCTGTGTGTGTTAACAGAGAGAAAAATCATAGAAGTTTTGTATGTTAAAACTATGAATGAACATCATAAATTTTATGCCATATTTCAACTCTTAATCAGCACATCAGCAATTTATTCAGTTCTTTTTAAACAGCAAATCAGAAGGATAACAGCACAACAGTTTATAGAAGTTCTAAATCTAAATCTGAGTCTAGCCCTAATGAAGAAACTCCGATCCACAGTTTTTCTACTTATGGAATGATATGGACAACTTTAATACTATGATATTTACATGTTAAATGATGTTCTGAATGAAACAGATGCAAAGTCAGAAAGACTTACCTTGAACCTGGAACGTGGGCTTGGAGCTTTGAGCTGCTACCTTTGGATGTTCTGGAATCAACAAGGGTAACGGAAGAGGAAGTGTCAAGCTCTTTGATTCAAAAGGAAGAACAAAGGTTTGGTTTTCTGTTTGGGATTTCTGGATTATTTATGAAGGTTTCAACTTCCTTTTCTCTCCCTTTTTTATCAATCTCTCTTCCAAAAGCCAGCCACTTGAACGTGTGATGGAGCAAAGTATTTATAGATGGGTTTGTTGTGGTTTTGGGGGGAAAAACAAATGGGATTCAAACCTTTTTGGTATATTGTTCCATTGCTTTTTAATCACAGTTTTTCTATGCTAATTTGATGCAAATATGGGGTGCAGGCGTAGGCTCACCTAGCTGCTGATTAACATCTTTTAACCATGCTTAAGATGGAGTTGTCAGCAGGATTTAAGGAAAAGCAAAAAAAAGCATGGGCCTAGTACCAAAGTTTGCTATCCCAAGACAGTAGAGGTACACGTGGTGAAAATCCTTTGGATAAAGACTCAGAAAGTGATTGTGAGCATTAATGACGATGAGACTTATCACAACCAGAAATCCTACAACGTGAGATTCTACACCAGGCTTAGTTCTGGATCAGAAGTTGTGCTTCAGCGTAGCATCCAACCTCTGATCTTTGTATCTTCTGGCTCCAGGATGTTCTGAAGGAGTTTCCAGGCTCTCCAGGAAGTTTGCAGCACGCTTCTTAACCTTCTTTGAATTACCCTGGCAAGCTCTGACTGAACTTTTGTGAAAACTTGCCCAGAAGTTCTGCCCAAACCCTGTCTTTAGAATACCCAGAATTTGCTGAGCGTTATGGTGATAATCTGGTCAGAAGTTCTGAAATGGTCATATTTCTTAAATATTTAGAAAATTTTCTAAATATTTAGAATTTGACTTTCCAAGGTAAAATTTGACTTTTGAATTTCTTGATGAAATAAACTTCATATTTTAACATGTCTTGATGAAATATGATTTTTTGAGATTTGATTTTGATTCAAAAGTCAAAGTTTGACTTTTCAGTATGCAAATGACCATTTTGCCCTTGTGAGTGATTTTCTTGAAAAATTGCAGTTCAAGGCTTGGAATTGGATGGAAGCAAACTTGAGGATCCAGGGTGATTCCTTGAGAAATGAGAGGGAAAATTTTGGGGTATAACAGTTGTCCCTGTTCAATCTTCTTACACCTGAAGAGTTAGATTGGTAAATCTGCCATTCGTGACTTGAAGGTGGAAGATGATTGAACACTAGAGTGCCTAGAAAATTTGCACTCGAAGATGTGTTAGTTGATTATGTAGGTAATGGGCTTAAAGATACCATTTGGAGAGGTAATGGATAGTTGTTGGAGATGGGCTTAAAGATGCCATCCGAAAGTGATTGTATCTGGACTGTATTTGAATGAGTGACAGAATTACATCCGAATCTGGATCGTATTTGGACTGTATTTGAATGAGTGACAGAATGACATCTGACTCTGGATCGTATCTAGACTGTATTTGAATGAGTGACAGAATGACATTCGAATCTGGATCGTATCTGGACTGTATTTGAATGAGTGACAGAATGACATTCGAATTTGGATCGTATCTGGACTGTATTCAAATGAGTGACAGAATTACATCTGAATCTGGATTGTATCTGGACTGTATTTGAATGAATTTGAAGTAAGTATCAGAATGTCAGCCTTATCTGGATCGCATCTGAACTGTTTCTAGAAGAGAATCTGGAGTAAGTATTAGAATGTCAGTCATATCTAGATCGCATCTGAACTATCTCTAGAAGGAATCTAGAATAAGTATCATAATGTCAACCATATCTGGATCGCATCTGAACTGTTTCTAGAAGGAATCTGGAATAAGTATCAGAATATCAGCCATATCTGGATCGCATCTGAACTGTCTCTAGAAGGAAATTTGGAGTAAGTATCAGAATGTCAGCCATATTTGGATCGCATCTGAATTGTTTCTAGAAGAGAATATGGAGTAAGTATCAAAATGTCAGCCATATCTGGATCACATCTGAATTGTTTCTAGAAGGAATCTGGAATAAGTATCAGAATGTCAGCCATATCTGGATCGCATCTAAACTGTCTCTAGAAGAGGATCTAGAATAAGTATCAGAATGTCAGCCATATCTGGATCGCATCTGAACTGTTTCTAGAAGGAATCTGGAATAAGTATCAGAATGCCAGCCACACTGGATTGCATCTGAACTGTTTCTAGAAGAGAATCTGGAATAAGTATCAGAATGTCATCCATATCTGGATCGCATCTGAACTGTCTCTAGAAGAGAATCTGGAGTAAGTATCAGAATGTTAGCCATATCTGGATCGCATCTGAACTGTTTCTAGAAGAGAATCTTTGGTCGCCTGTTATTAACTGGAAGGAATAAATCTAACCAGAGGAGGTCTTTTTTGATAATGATATGTGATGAAGGAATCTTGGACGATTACTACCTCAGCAGGATGATGACCTTTATCTGTCGATCGATCTTTCCTGAAAAGGTAAAGAGTTAGTTGTATGCAATGTCATGATGTATGCATTACGTAATGATGTTCTCAAAATAAATGAGATTGTGTCGTGTGCACTTGTCATGTATGTAATATGATATATGAAATGTGAGATGTTAATGAATGTATTTTTGTCTGAGAAAATAAATCCTTGACAAATATTAGGGAGTTTGTTAAATCCTGGACTACTGTTGAAGAGTGTGTGTGTCTTCAAACTTTGCTTAGAATGTTTCCACCGGGGATTCATGTTTTGTTGTTTGAGGAGAAACTCCGCTGGGGAGAGTTGAGAACTCTGTGGAGAGTATTGATTCCTACTTGGGAAAAGAGTTCTGGAGTCTCGGGTATCCGTTGCTCTACTGGGGTCGAAGTTGAACTGATATCTGGTCAGGTCCAGGTTTCACAGTAACTTGTCGGGGATTGTAGAGTACTCTACTGGGGAAAGGGAGTTGTGGTCCTTTGATTTGTATTAGTTGGAGAGGCAAACTCAAACTGGGGAATCATGTCGTTTGTTGGGGAAATAAACCCTGTTGCTTAATCTGTGGGAGAGGCGGCGACTTCACTGGAAGAAATCCTCGAGGATTCTTGAAGTCGACTCAGTTGGGAAGAGGTTTTCAGAGATTGAAAATCTGGCTGGGGAATCATCCTATGAGAAGGATTTTTGGGGAGATTTGTCACTTCCCCTAGTAGCTAATGTTTGTGGTATTGCCAAAAAAATGTTTGATTGTACGTAACCCTTTGTTGAGATTGACGTTCAATGCCCCAAGTGACGGAGATGGAGGCCTGCCCCTGGATGCTCTGTATTTCTTGAGAAATTTCTTAGAATCTTGACTGGACTGCCCCATGTGTGCTGGACGGTGACATGTCAGGTCCCCTTGTTGATAGGAGTTTTTACAATGGAAGTGTCATCCTTCTTGAATTGATTTTGTTCAATGAGAGAGCTTTCGTTCACTGGATATTCGTTGTGTGAATTTCTCCGCTGTCAAACAAATAGCCATATGCAAATAGTGATATTCGAGTAATGAAAAGTTTATGTTTGTCTTGGAGTTTTGAAAAATGCGTTTTTAGCAAGTAAAGAAGTTTGTAATTCAACTCTGGATTTTGAGTAAAGCCTTACAGGAGTCAGGATACCTTTTGTAACAGTATGCTTTCGAACTAACCCATGCTTCAATTAGGACTTTTGAAGGATTGTAACGTGGCTTGGTTCACGGTTTAAGAAACAAAGGATAAAGGCTCAAAGTATATTTGTACCCACCCGCTCTTCGTGATGTTCTTCAGTCCTAAACTCAGTTAATTGTGCATTTGAACTCCAATTGAGTCTGGAATGACGTTTTGGTGATGGTTCAGATAAGTTAAGTTTATCGGAAGGTAATCATTTTTTTTTCATGCTGTTGAGGATTTGTAGTGACCTCTTTTTGATTTGTTATCCCTGATTTTTGTCTGACTGTTCTTGTTTTGAGATTAGAGTCAGCGGGATGCCCTAGTTTTCTTAAGTCTCCTTTGTAGGTTTTGACTTAGTGGGCTTTACTTTTTTGAGAAATAGTGACTGCCTATGTGATAGGGAACCATCACCGTCTTTTGATTCCAGAGGAATGTTTCTTGACGTCATTCGTTGTATTATGAGATGAGAGTTTGCGGCTTAACGCGCGTTTGAATTAACTGAGAGACTATCTTGCCCCAGGTTTTGATTAAAGGTTTCAATTTGTGTTAAAATAGAAAACTTCTACTTCTTTTGCTTGAAGGGGTTGACTAGGGATTATCTTCCTTATAACTCCAGTGTTTAGGATTTGAAAGAATGCATGTACATCGTCAGCAAGGTCTGTTCAAAAGCATAATGTATGAGATTATGGCATTGTTTTCGGCATCCTCCCTCTAAAGGCTTGTAACTTTTAGCAAGAGTTGAATGTCATAAAGTGAGTAAAAAGCATAGTTTAAATGTAATGAAAATGAGTGGATCAAATCAATACAAACATATGCAATGCATTAATGAAACAGGGTTAGACATTAATAGGTAATTGTTTGAATAACAAAAGGAATTACAATTGAAAATTCAAAATGAACAAGACGCTTTCAATGATTCGGCATAGGAGCAGTGATCACGTTTGGAGTCTCCGGAGGACCAAACTCGATCTCCTTGGCGTTAATCAAATCTTGAATCTTGTTCTTCAAAGTCCAACAGCTGTTAGTGTCATGTCCGGGACTATCAGAATGATAAGCACACCTTACGCTTGGATTGTACTTAGAAGAGGTGGTATCGGGATTTTGAGGAGGATCCTTTGACGTGATCAGCTTCAACTTTAGCAGATGTTGTAACTCTTGAGACAAAGGCATGTTGATGTTAGTGTATTGTCTTTCTTGATATCTTAACCTACGTCTATTTCCCTGTTGTTGTTGGCGAGATTGTTGTTGCGCTCGTGTCGTATAAGCAATTTGGAAAGGTACACTCTTCATCGGAGGCTGATCAATGACTCGATCTCCAATTCTGGTTGTTTTCCCCATTTGGTTGCATCTGTCTTGATGAATCCTGTTGACAAGGGCTTTCATCTCTTCCTGTCCTTGAGCCAGGTTTTGGATAAGAGCCATCTGGCCCACCAGTTGTCCCATCATCTGGACTTTCATTGTTTCCATTTCAATTTGTAGCCTTTCCAACTGATCATCCTTGGTTCCCTCCGGATTTTTGATGACCATCCCCCTTGTGAGGAGAGCTTTCACCTCTTCTTGCCCCTTGGACAGGTTCAATAACATCTCTTGAAGTTGAGCGTTTTGAGTCTGAATACTCTTGATGGTCTGTTCTAGGGCCATCTCTACTGAAATAACAGTAGGAAGATAAGGAAACCTGTATGGGAGAAACCTGTCATGATATGATGCATGATATATGCATGTTTTCAAGGATCTCACGGGGTAACCACAAGAAAAAGTTAGAAGTTGAGATTTGCAACTTTGATTGAAAAACTTCGTATCGTCGAATGTCCTTCTACGAGAGTCAAGCTCACCATATCAAGTGGGTCATAGCCCCTAACTCAAGTTATCGTGTTTTGATCTTTTGAAGGCATTGACTAGAGGAAAATAAATCCCCCTGCCCCTTGCTAGACGTTTGGTTCATCATAACCTGCACCACAGGCCCTTGAGATCCTTGAAATGGTTAAGGAAATGCTATAGTATGATGTTATAATGTGTATGCTATGCGTTTAAGCAAAGGTGCGAAGTGATGTAAGCAAGTAAACCCTGTAAGAAATCCAAGTTATTGGATAATGACTATAAACAAAACCTACATGGAACTCATGTCGTCAGATAATAAAACCCTGCAAGTAGTTCAAGTTGAAAGCACACAAGTCACACAAACAGCCTTAGGTTTAGGCTTGCATGGGTTTTAAGGTAGTACCCTCTTGAAGTTGGATTGGTTCATCCTATCCAAGTAATAGTGATCAGGTTCTAAAGGATCTCAATATCACCGACCTTTCTCTTAGGCATTGTCTCAGCATAATCAATCTTTTCTTGTGGCCGAGATATCCCAAAAGTCCAGCCTCAATGAGTGTAGTGTCGAGTATCAACCAATTTTCAGCTCTAAACCTAAACTGGTTATCTCACTACGTCCTAATGGCCAAGTTTATTCAATTAGGGTTCTAAAGTCAGTTAGTGCTTCATGACGCCACTCAGCGGCCCCGTATTCTCCTCGATTCACCACGAGGGATACCGGTACCCACAAATGCGTCACACTAACATAGCCATTGTTTCAACCATATCGGTCTACGCCGTACAGTTTCCACAATCTATTGCTATTTACCTAAAAAGGTGTCCCAAATCCTGGTGGAGGATCAAAGCAAGCCCAAACAGAGAACCATAATGTAAAGCATACAAATCAAACAATGAAAGCAAGTAAATGTGATATAACCCTAAGGTAACCCCACTTTAAGAAAATCCCCAACAGAGTCGCAAGTTCTGTGATACGGTGGGATAATTGACTTGAGGTTTTGCGTTTGTGTTCACAAATTTTGCGGTTTAGCAAGATTCTCCATCGAATTTTCTTTTATCCAAAAAGGAAAGGAGAAAAAGCACAGGAAAGACCTTTAGAGATGTTTTCTTGAGTTCGGGGGGTAGATTATGAAAAGGGAAGGTATTAGCACCCTTTTCATCCATGGTTTTCCATGGGCTCTTAGTTACTTGCTAGATCACTTGCTTTTTGTTTGAATGTGCTTGTGGTGTGGTTTTTGAAAGTATTTTGAAAATGTAACTTTATAATGATTCTCGTTTCTATAAGAATGCATACAAAGTGTTTGTTTCGAAAATAGTTCAAAGAGGTGTTTGTGAGATGTGTTTTTGAAAGTGATTTTGAAAAGGTGTCTTTGTAATGGTTCTCGTTTCTATAAGAACGCGTACAAAGTGTTGTTTTCAAAAGTGTTTCAAAATGAGAGTGTTGGTGCATAAACTGTTTTTGTTGTGAGCAAGCGAGTAACTAAGAGCGAACCTACCTACTCAAAAGGTCTTAAATGTGATTTTCCTCCTCCTTTAGATGTTTCTATCTTACCATTGTTTTGGTAAGAAGCCCCATCGTTGGATGTGAAGGGACGGGTGTGGGTCATCGTATAACCATGATAGTAATGTTGTGAGATGACTTAGCACTTTTCTTTAGGGACTAAGATCATTTCGAAAGGCAACTTTGATAGCGTTATTGAGGGACTATGATCTTATATTTTTGTTTGTGCTAAGACATCCCACATGCATAACATGGCCATTTTTAGGCAATAAGTGGAGTTAACCTTAAGGGTGCTAGTGTGCAAGTGTGTTTGATTACATGCATTTTAGTCTTGATTAGGGTGATCTATTTATCAATTTCATGTCTTGTCATACACACCCTAATTACTAGCATTTACATTCGAAAGCGATAAATTGCAGAAATGTAAAATCCTACGCTATTACAATATTTAGGGGATGGGGGTACATATTTATGAATGTGGGTTGCAAGTAAAAATAAGTTCTAAGTTACTATTACAACCATATTGAAATGTACAATATAAGAAAGAAAAAAAACTTGTTTAGGAAATGGTTTTTTTGTCTTAATGAGAAAAAAAAATTAATTAATTAATAAAAGAAAATATTTTTATGTCTTTTTATGTTAATATTAAAAATGATGAAAAAGAAAATAAATGAAAGATAGAAACAGTGTTGCTGCAAGCAAAACAACAAGGATCAAAAGTTGTGAAGCCAAACGCGCTGTGACTCAGAAGACGTCAGTGGGATCAGAAGCTCTAGATTGGTAAACTCTGAGGTTCTGCAAGACACGTTAGAGGGAAAACACAGAAGTTTTGGGTGGTATTCAAACAGTGGGCCACAAGTCAGAAGTTTTGTATTACACTAAAACAGTGATTAAACTTCAGAAATTCAGTGTATTGTCAGCATGTGAAAATCAGAAACTCTGAGTGTTTGAAAACAGCGAATGGAAACATCAGAAGTTCAGTGTATTTGACATGTAAGGAGAACTCAAAAGTTTTGTGTTGTGTTAGAACAGTGAGTGAATCATGAGAAGTTCTGTATTATGTTGAGCCAGTGAGTGAACATTAGCAGTTCAGTGCGTTATCATCATGTAAGAATCAGAAGTTCAGTGTGTGTTAACAGTGAGAAAAATCATAGAAGTTCCGTATGTTAAAACAGTAAGGAGAACTCAGAAGTTCTGTGTGTGTTTAAAAGTGAGAAAAATCATAGAAGTTATGTATGTTAAAACTATGAATGAACATCAAAAGTTTTATGCCATATTTCAATTCTTAATCAACACATCAACAATTTATTCAGTTCTTTTTAAACAGCAAATCAGAAGGATAACAGCACAACAGTTTATAGAAGTTCTAAATCTAAATCTGAGTCTAGCCCTAATCAAGAAACTTTGATCCACAGTTTTTCTACTTATGCAATGATATGGACAACATTAATACTATGATATTTACATGTTAAATGATGTTCTGAATGAAACAGATGCAAAGTTAGAAAGACTTACCTTGAACCTAGAACGTGGGCTTGGAGCTTTGAGCTGCTACCTTTGGATGTTCTGGAATCAGCAAGAGTAACGGAAGAGGAAGTGCCAAGCTCTTTGATTCAAAAGGAAGAACAAAGGTTTGGTTTTCTGTTTGGGATTTCTGGATTATATATGAAGGTTTCAACTTCCTTTTCTCTCCCTTTTTTACCAATCTCTTTTCCAAAAGCCAGCCACTTGAACGTGTGATGGAGCAAGTATTTATAGATGGGTTTGTTGTGGTTTTGGGGGGAAAAACAAATGGGATTCAAACATTTTTGGTATACTGTTCCATTTCTTTTTAATCATAGTTTTCGTATGCTAATTTGATGCAAATATGGGGTGCAGGCGTAGGCTGACCTAGCTGCTGATTAGCAGCTTTTAACCATGCTTAAGCTGGAGTTGTCAGCAGGATTTAAGGAAAAGCAAAACAAAGCATGGGCCTAGTACCAAAGTTTGCTATCCCAAGACAGTAGAGGTACACGTGGTGAAAATCCTTTGGATAAAGACTCAGAAAGTGATTGTGAGCATTAATGACGATGAGACTTATCACAACCAGAAATCCTGCAACGTGAGATTCTACACCAAGGCTTAGTTCTGGATCAGAAGTTGTGCTTCAGTGTAGCATCCAACCTCTGATCTTTGTATCTTCTGGCTCCAGCATGTTCTGAAGGAGTTTCCAGGCTCTATAGGAAGTTTGCAGTACGCTTCTTAACCTTCTTTGAATTACCCTGGCAAGCTCTGACTGAAATTTTGTGAAAACTTGCCCAGAAGTTCTGACCAAACTATGTCTTGAGAATATCCAGAATTTGCTGAGCGTTATGGTGATAATCTGGTCAGAAGTTCTGAAATTGTCATATTTCTTAAATACTTAGAAAATTTTCTAAATATGTAGAATTTGACTTTCCAAAGTAAAATTTGACTTTTGAATTTCTTGATGACACAAACTTCATATTTCAACATGTCTTAATGAAATATGATTTTTTGAGATTTGATTTTGATTCAAAAGTCAAAGTTTGATTTTTCATTGTGCAAATGACCATTTTGCCCTTGTGAGTGATTTTCTTGAAAAATTGCAGTTCAAGGCTTGGAATTGGATGGAAGCAAACTTGAGGATCCAGGGTGATTCCTTGAGAAATGAGAGGGAAAATTTTAGGGTACAACAATCTTCACATTAATTATTTCAAGATCAAGAATCATCTTGTTGAACATATCCAACTACTCAGCCAACACTTTATCTTCAATCATCTTGAATGAATACAAAGCTTGCTTCAGGTATAGTCGATTTACCAACGATTTGGTCATGTATAAACTTTCAAGTTTCACCCATAACCCTGATACCGCCATCACCTTTGATACGTGTCAAAGAACCTTATCACCAAGGCTCAACAAGATTGCACTATTGGCTTTCTCTTCATGGCTATCTTTTCTTTTTTTCCGTTAAGGCAACATCCATAATCGTCGCTCCCTTCAACACTTCCAAGCAACCCTATTGAACCAGTAGGGCTTTCATCTTCAAGCGCCACAGACCGAAATCGTTCACTTTGGTGAACTTTTCAATCTCATAATTTGTTGAAGACATCTTCTCCATGCTCACCGCACCAACTTGTTATGAAAACGATGCTTTGGAAACAAAGTATAAACTATTTCTTTATGATCAAGAAACACATAAGGGTAGAAAATATGGGGGAAAAAACAAGAAGAACACAAGGAATTGGTTATTAACTGTTATTCTTTACTTTCTCTTTGAAAAATATTACAAGTACACAAGAATAACAAATAATCGTCTCACCCTAAATTAGGATTTGCTGTATGCAATAATGAGAGACTAGTATGTTATTTATAATAAACCTAACATACTATATTAATGGTATTTTTTCACAAATACCCCTTACAAGATAACTTATGGTACAAGCTAACTTAAACAATTGGACATAACAAACAATCCCAATTCAAAATACTAACAACCCTAGTATTCTGACACCTATATACTAGAACCCAGTTCAACTTCAGTATGTAGGTCTTCGACACCATCATGTGAATATACTTCAACGGCATGCTAAACTCCTGTCGAACTGTCAAACAGAGAAGCTACCCTTCGACCATCTAGAGTTTGATACAATTCTCACATATGTCATACCCATATTTTTAACCTAAGATCCCACCTTCATTTGCATTTTTTATAAAGCATCAAGGTCACGAGATACAATTGGTTTTTAGTCCGCTCACCTTCGAGCATTGCTTATGCAGGGATTATCAATTGTTATGAACCTTTTATTTTTTGAATCACTAACTTCAAATCCCATACAAAGGTGTATGCTTGTGCTTCTTTAGTTTCATGTGTAGAGACAAGTCTGAATCAAGTGTGTCAGGTGTTGCACCTCAATTAGGGTTTATAATTCCTCAAGTTGTTCAAGTATAGTGAATCACCGATTCTCAAAGGCTACTTCATCAAATTTTGGCCTATAATCTCAAGAGCATAGTCAAGATTTAATCATCACTGATTCGCGTATGCATCATTATGTCTGGGAATGCGAGGAAAGATCATCTTTGCAAGCCGATTCAAAACACTTCGATCAAAAGTCAACTTCTGCAAGCTCAAGCTCAAAGGATCGTAACTTATTCAACTTTCAACATTTTTAGGCGATTCTTTTTGTAAGGTATCACAAATAGATTTATCTATCAGATTGCTTCAAAGATCGAAGACAAATTATGACTAAAATACCTTGAAAGTTATTGAATCGTTATATGTCATTTATTGACTTAAAATGTTCCTAACTTCTAGTTCATGTCATAATTGTTTTCTTGGTACAAAATGTTGAGTTCGGGGATCCTTTGATTTGTTTTTCGCGTGTCTTTGAACATTGGTTACTATGAATTGAAGATTTTATTTAAGGATTCATTCAAATGATGCCTTAATTCAAGATTTTTGAGTTATAAGGAGGGAATAATGATTTGTGCTAGTTTGAAATCCATTTGTCTTTTGATATATTGAGCCAAGATTGTATGACAAGATTGCTCAAGTGGAGTTCGATTTGGATCGAATATAAAATGGTTTCATAAGCAAGATTATAATATCCATTCATAATCTTCAAAACAATTCAAGAGACTTTCAAAATTTCATACAAGCTCCACGTTTACAAAAAGAAGTTTCATGTCATTACTCAAGAATCCTCAAAATTCACAAGATGTTCAAACATTACAAAAATACAAAATAGGGCTTCATGATAAATGTGTCTTTCATGTTACACATAATTCATATTCCTCTAAAGCTTAAAGTTACAATCACAAGAGAAATTCTTCAAGTCTCTATGCCTAAGGCTTTATCTTCAAGGTCTCTCATATTCTCCAAGCTTTCATTATCAAAACTCAATATTCTCATGCTTTCCTCATCAACTCATGAAAAAGGAAACAAGAGTGTGGTTAGCTAAATTTCCATCAATACAAAAGAATTCCAAAAAGCCCATAAAATATGTCAAAGGCCCATAAAGGATGCAAAAAAAATCTGTCTGCAAAAAGTCCAACTTTGTTGTTTACATATCTCCAAACTTGTACAAGTAATGCCAAGAAAATTAAGGTCAAATGTTGCACTAAAATAGAACTGTCAAAAACCTGCTTAAAAATTCAAAAGAGCATACCAGAACTCTGCTGCTATCCTCTAGATAACCTGCTCTAAAACCAGTCCACAAAATGGCCAAATACAACAATCTAAATCTTGTTGTTCTGCTGCTCTTGTTGTCCAAAGATTTACACTGAATTGGCAACATAAAAAATGTTATGGAAAGGCAATGGAGAGGAACACTACAATTTTTCAAAATGTTATTCATTCCCCCCCCCCCCCCCCAAACCTCATCTGCTCCTCTATAAAAGGGGGTAGTTTGTTCAACACAGAGATGGAGAATCATAATAGAAATATTGAGAAATAGAGAGAGAAAGAGGAGTAGAAGCAACAATAGAAGAAGGAGTGTGAACTTACTGTCTTTTGAAGCTCTATCGGAGATACTCTGATAGGTATGATTTTATTTCCATTTATTTCTGCATAATCTCTTTTTCGATTACATATATGTTTGATCTGCTTGCACTGTATCACCACTTACACGAATTTTTTTCTTGTATAACTTACTGTGTGCCCCATGATTGTCTGATTTGTTAAAATTTTTGTTGTGTTCCAAATTTTCTCTAACTGGTAGAGGTCATAAAAACGTTAAAAGAAAAAAACATAGTTAGAAAACCATATACTTGTATTTCCAGAAAGAGAAAAGATTTGCAAACTATCATTTTTTTAAGCCAGAAAGATAATCAGTTTTAAAACTTGAGATATCACATAGTATCACGTAGTAAATAAATGAGGCAGAAAATCATTAGAAAAAAAACTATGCAGAAATCGTGCAACACTTCCTCAAACTTGTATCAAAAACCACAAGTCATTATTCGCAAACTCACCAGAAATTCCAAATTCATCTTCTCCCTATAATTAAATAGGTTATCACTTCTCTGCATCTTTCTCTGCTATACCTTCATCATTACTTCAATATTCAACAAAAATTTATCTCTGAAATTTCTCTAGATCACTTCACTTCTCAACAATCATCGCAAAAACCACAAGAACCTCAACACACATCATCTTTATTCCAGCTTCGCAAGCCAGAGCACCAACATGATCAAAGACAGATCCTTGTACAACAACAACTCAAAATTGGAAAAAAAAATGTAGTAACACAGAGAGACATCGCGAAAGAGAGAGAACCGAGAAAGCCATTGGTGAAGGGAGTGTCAATTTTGGTATATCAAGTAGCAGAGGAACTATGATTCGAGAAGGGAGTTCAGATGTTGTTGTCGTTGTTAATGAAGAAGAAGAATGGAGGAAGAGTATTGTTGTTTTGTTTGATCGATATAAACAAAGAAGGAAGTAGGAAGGTTGATAAGAGAAACAAAGGAAATTTAGAGAAGTTATAGCATATGAGAAGTCTTAGAAGAAACATAGTTTCTTTGGATTTAGCGTGAAACAAGAGAGAGATGGGGAAGTGGCTACTTTGTTCATTAGAGAGCTCTAGGGTTTATTTAGGTTACATAATTCCGTTGTGCCATTCCCTTACCCAGTAAGTCGAACCGCCCCATCTCTTCCCCTTCTCAACCACCCCAATCCGCCTCAACACACCTTCTTGTTTTTTTTCTGAACAACAACGATGGGCGTTACCCTGACCCGAATATCCTTCTGGCCCAATAAAATCTGCCCCAATACAACCCACTTTTAGTCATTTATTTATTTATTTATTACTATTTGTTGTTTCATTATTCATTTGGGCTTTAACCATGGATCTATTCTGAATTCTTTCTATCACCCGTCATTATTCTGCTTACACCAGCCTTTAGTAATTAGTTTGATTGATTAAATTTTTTTAGTGTTTTATTAACTTAGTTTAGTGAGTAAAAATAAATTAATTAATCATGTATTTTTCTAGTATTAGATAATCTTTGTTAATTTCTATCAATTTAGTATTCTTTAGAATTATTTTGATAACCTTAACATTTGTAGTTAGTTTAGAATTATTTTAATGTATTTAGATATTTAATTTAGTTTAGATTTAACTTAGTATTTTTAGAATTTAACTTAATTTTAGAATTAATTTAATAACCTTAGAATTTCAATTTAGTTTAGATAAACTCTACTACATTTTTCTTCTACTTTTAATTTTCATCCTCATTATTTACTTGTCATTAATTGTTGTTTGGATTTATTTCTTTGTTATTTTCTTTTCATATGTTGGTTAATTGTGATATTTTTCGATTTAGTTCATTTTTCTATAGCTTACCTTATTGTCTGTTTGTCTAAATCCAAGGGCAATGACCGTCTTGTTGACTTTATGTCATTGTGTCTAATGCATGTTTATTTTTATCCTATATGTTTTCCTTTAGTTAAAACCTTTAAAACTTTATTTTCAAACTTACACTCTTTTAAGACAAAACTTCGACACTAGGTCGTCGCATCTTCAAGATCTCATCCCCACACTCATTTTACAAGCAAACCAATTTTAACAAAAAACAAATATTTCAAAAGGTTCCCATAGGATACTATAGATACATAGGATGCTAGTACCTTCCCTTTGTATAACCAACCCCCGAACCTTCGACCTTTTCAAATGCATTGTATTTTTCTTTAATTTTAGTATTTCATGTTGTAGCGGTAGAAATGTTGAGACTAAGCCATTTGATTGATTTAACTCGTATAGATCAAAATGAAAATCGCCATTGTGCTTTATTATTTCCAAAAGAATGGGAAAAGTGCGAATAACCCAAAAAGAGGGGGAGAGAATCTAAGTTCGGGGGTTGGTTATGCAAAGGGAAGGTATTAGCACCCTAAACATCTACGGTACTCCATAGGAACCTCTTTGAAAATTTGTGTATTTTGGCTATAAGTGTTGTATAAAAATAGATGGTGGAGATGAGAAAAGAAATATTTTTTACAATTTTTGCACCCGCTGCGATTGTGAACCTTAAGTGCCTACGTACCACCTTTGTGCAATAGGGGATCAGGGTACTCGTAGTTTATCTTTAAAAAATTTAAAACATAAGTGTGTTGGTTAATTTTAAGTGACGAGACATCATCGTCTTATCCGAGTGGAAGAACACACTTACTACCCACAATTATGAGAAACGAGAATTTGCGTCATCTCAAAGTGGAGGATATAGCTTGGATTTTAAAATCAACAAAGCCTCGCTCAACACCCAAGTGGAAAATATCTCACTTCACTATATATCGTAGAAGTATAGTAGTTCGCATCACTACAAGGATTGACAAGAGTCTAATCTTTTGAGAAAAAGTTTTAAGGTAAAAAGCCAAAGTGACAAAATGGTTTGAATGATATTGATTGACTTTTAGTCTTCTCACAAAAATGTCAAAGTAAGATTAAGTTGTTTAAAGTTTGATTAAGAAAGTGTTTCTTTTGAAAATGCATGGACCTAAGTCCAAGTTTATTACGAAAGCGGTTCAAGTTAGAAAACAAGAAGAGTTTTCGAAAGGAGGGAGAAACTTTTTGAAATTAAAGAAGGTGGGAGGATATGAAGGGGCTATCCTAAAGCATAAGGTAAAAGTTAGGGAAAAGAACCGTCTAACCAACAAGAAGCCAACACTTGACATAATGAGTCAATGTAGAATTCTCATTCTTTGTTTTGAAACCAAACAAGCAAAGATAATAAACCTCTTAAGAGAGCCAAGCTTCAGATGCATTAAGTCTTCATAAAAATTGGGCAGAGTAACGGTTATATATAGATGAATTCCCAATCACCGGCAAAGCACATAATCAGAATAACCTGCATACAAAGAAACAAACAACCCAATGTCTTGGGTAAACCCCAAGAACTCCAGAAAAAGTACCAATAGAAGTCACCAAGGTCTCAAGGGTGGTCAAAGTCTCTACTCCTAAATCCAAGAAGTCCAAAACTCCATCAAGCCAAGGATAGTAACCAAATAGTCTAAGTGTCATTAAAGTTTTTTTATTGTTCAAGTTAGTTATTAGGTATCTTCAAAAAAAATGAAAAGCTCAAGTGAGCAAAATAAAAATGACATAAAAATAAATTCTCAAGTGAGAAAAGATGAAAATAACATGAAATATAAATGCTAAAATAAATAGTGTGTAAAAGTAAAGGCGTAAAGTAAAAGCATAAAAATAAAATTCAATTGTTAATGAGTTAGAAATTAGAGGTTAGTTGAGTGACCATCTTGAATCTTGCATTTGAAAACCCATTAGAAGACAGATAAAATAAAATCCTTTCAACAACAAGTTTCATTTGCTTTTTGTCAAGTATATCATTCATTTTAAATTCTCAAGGCAACAACAAATGATCAATCATGTTTAAATGGTTCACTTAGTCCAAAATTTATGAAGATTAATTAGAGGATTGATAAGACCAAAGTCTCCTAACAATGAACCTCAAGGTTATTGGATCAAAGGCTTCAAATTAAACATACTTGGTCTTGCAAACATAGGTTTGGGCCATGAATGATCACTTCTCGATTCGGGACAAAATTTAGCGCTATGTTAAGCAATCGTAAGTGGACTTATATAGAAGTCTCACATATTTTAAGGTCGGTCAATAGCAATCTATGTACCATATGTTTGGAGAGATGATATGTAGATCATCCTCTAACAACATGTTGCACATGTAAGAAAAGGATAAGATGAAAAGGGAGGGGAAATATTTGAATCAAAAAATTTAATCAAACTATCATTAAAATCATTCATCCATTTTGGTGGAGTTAAACTCAACACCCAAGATCCAATGATGTTAATGAAGTTCATGATCAACAATCACATAATATATTAAAAAAATAAATTTCATTTAATGAATAAAATAGAAAGGAAAAATGATTTTTAAATTGTTTTTTAAATAAAAATAAAAGGTAAAATAGAAAACTATATTCAAATTATCAAAGAAAAATTAAAAGATACTATAGAAAAGTCTGAAATGATCTCAAATATTTTTATAAAATTTTTGGTAATTTTTTGAAACAGAAAAGTATTTTTTTAATATAATTAAAATCACTCAAATAAATGAAAAAAAGATCAATAATAGTAGAAGTCAAAATAAAATTCTAGAAAAATTTCAGATAGTCAAAAATAAGGAAAATGATTTTTATAAAAAAAATTTAGAATTTAAAAATATCAAAAAGTATTTTTAAATAATTAGAAACAGATCAAAATAAAGAAAAAATTATAAAAAAATATCAAATATGAAAATAAAATCATGCAAAAATAAAAATTAGAAAGAGAATATTTGGAAAAAAAATTGTGAATTTTTTTCATAATTTTTGAATCAGAAATGAATTTTCTATGATTTTTTGAAGCTTGGTGTAAAAAACAGAAAATAAAATAAAATTTTAAAAAACATGGACCATTGAATGAGAGTCAAAATGCACTAGTAATCAGATCCAAAGGATCAGGCACACTATGCATATCATGGCCAGGTTTAAAAATTGCACCGGATCACCTTTTAATATTTAAAAACAACTAAAATTCTGGCGCGTTGGATGGAGTTTGACTAATAAGAGTAATCAGATCCAAGAACTCTCAAAGCGCACGTATAATAAAACAAACACACTGGATTGAATTCAAAAAAATACATGTCACGCCTTCATTGGTTGAAGCACGACACGTAGGTCGTCTTCAACCTCCAGACGCCCTAGATTGGGGTTCCTCAAACTGTAAAATTAGAGGACCAGATTGGTACTGTTGTACCCCAAAATTTGCCCTCCCATATTTCTTAAAACATTTCAAGAAAGATCCCTAAGTTGCTCAGGGTAGTCCAAGAGTTGGTCAGACAAGCTCTCTCCTAAGGTAGTCTACCCCAAATTAGGGTTTCATGTTGCATCAAGATACTTGAGTCCAAGTGATATCAAGTGCTCACCAATGTCCTAATATGTTCTCAAGATCATCCATGTCAAGTTTCAAGCCTTGCAGAGAAAGTTTGCTCAGTCAAATGCTCAAAGGTCCAAAAATCGACTGTGTTAGGGCAAAAGTCAACTGTGACCCATATACAGTCAAACTTCAAGATTTTTGGTCAACATTCTCATTTTTAAGTATACTTCATCATTTGATCAAGGGTTGATCATGATTCATCAAGGATTGCTCATAATTTATCAAGATTCAAAAGTTGCTAAATTAGGGTTTTGCAGGAAAAGTCAACTCAACTTTGACCAAGCATAACTTTCTCATACTTTATGAGAAATGACCCATACTAATCTAATTTTGAAGAGGATGAAATTCCCTACAATCCATCTTCATCTCCCAAGTTCAAAATATGCACTCACAAGAAGTTATGAATTTGGACATTATAGGACATTTTGAAAAGTCAACAAAAACACCTTTTTTGTAAAAGCTAAATACTTGATCATGGAATATCAAATTGAGATGAGACCAAAAGGGTTGGTTAGAGGACATCTCAAGCTTTCTAAAAAGTCCAAGAACACCTCCAAAGATTCAAAATTGAGGAAGTTATGCATGGTTGAAGTTGACCATTTTTGCAAAATTGCCAAAATTCAACTATCCCCAAAACATCAAATTTTTCCAAATAGGCCCATTCTTTTTCACTTGTTTTGAGTTGGAAACATAGCCCACGTGCTCTAGCCTTTGCCACTTGTCCATATTTTATTTTTATAATTTATTTTGGTTTTTATTTGAATTAATTCAAATTAAATCAAATAAAATCCAAAATATTGATAACAAAGAATCTTGTGATTATTTCAGGTTCTAATTACAGCTAGCAAGGGATTCCAATTCGTGTAAAGGTTTGTGTGCACAAAAAGATTCAAAATAAACCAATTTTGATAAGATCTTCAAAGCAAATCAAATCAATATCCAAAGCATTGAAATAAGGAGATTTGGACACAACTATTAACCCTAATACATTGTTGGATACATAAGGAGGCGAGGCAGATCAAAATGAGGGTTGGAGACAGGCGCTAGAGAAAAAACAAAATCTGAAAAACATCAAAGAAAGTGGGAGATCGAATTGGTGGTTAGAGGCATCCTCAAGGCCTGTTACTTGTCTCAATCGCTTCCTGGCATTCTCTAGAAGCTAAAGCAACACATAACTGGTCCATTCCAATCCCAGAACACGCTGTAAGTCGCTCACAAACTCACTTTGTTCTTGAATTCGTATATTGGAATTTATGCATTGTTAACCTGAATCAATTGCATATTCTTAACCTATCAATCATTTGCAAGCTTTTGACATTACCCAATTGCATTTTAATGGTCTGTAATGAAATCCACCATTGTTAGGGTTTCGTATTTGGTTTTAGGGCTTTTTGTTTCAGGAATAATTAGCCTTCATAATGGGCATGGTTGCAATCAGGAGGATGAGACGACCTCAACTATGGTCTTAGATATCATTTCCATGGCCTGTAGGAGATTTTGGAGGAACCCCTGTTTGTAGCGACGGACATTTCTCCGTAGGTATAAGTGGCTCAACTTTTAGCCACGGTTCAAGAACAGGGATGAAGGCGTGTCACTCCTCCATTCGTCCATTCAAACATTGGCGCGCGCTTTTTCTGAAAATCCCATTATTGCGTTTGTTTTTTATATTATTATTGTTTTGTAATATGTTAACAAATAAAAACAAGCAGCCTAGTGGTGACCACGTCAGCGCATAAGGATTCAGAGGCTAGAGGTCAGGGGTTCGATCCCTACCTCCAGCAATTTGCCATTTTCTTGTTTGTTTTCAGGTAATTCAATGCATATGCAAGCCTAATGTCCATCATATTCCCTCACCATTCAACATGTCATATGGCCAGATGGACAGATCTGGTGGCCATCATTGAAGGTGCACCAAAGGACCAAGTCAACGCCAGTACACAGGATTACTAAAGTCCAACGGATCTCATGTCATTGGGCCAGAAAATTGCTAGCACACCCTTGAAAATCAGGCCCAGTCTCTTTCTTTATATTTTCTTTTATATATTTCATTTAATTATTTTATTTCATTTAATTTAATTACTAATCAAAATTAATTTTCGTTTTTATCAAAATCACAAAAATATTTTTATCCAATTAAATTCCAGAATTTTATTTTTCATTAATAAATACTAATTAATTTAATTAGGTTAATTTGAGATAACTTTCATTTATTTTGTAAATATTTAAAATTAATTAGAATTAATAGGTCTAAACCCTAACTTAATTATTTTTATTTCTTTCCTAAAATAACCAAAAATCCAAAAATATGTCACTTAATTATTTTTTATTAATTAAATTAATAACTAATTAATTTAGTGTTTAACTTTAGGATTTAATTTCTTTTCTTAAAAAATAAAAACAACCAAAACATTTTATTTTAATTAAGAGGGTCAAAACCCTAATTTTGCATTCGATTTAATTTCGCATCGCGCGCTTTATTATTATTTTATCCAATTATTGTATCTGCTCCCGACTTGTAATAATTTTAAATAGGACATTTATTTACTTTACCGCTTTTATTTTCAAAGGGTTGTTTTTGACGATGTAAATACCCGACGCCTTGTAATAATTTAGTTTAAATTCTGCACTTTAATTTCTGCAAATATACAACTGTTAGATGTTTGATAATAGGGCTTGCATGACAAGAATGAATGTCTAATCTTAAAACAGTTAGATCACCCTAAACATGTGCAAAGATAAAAATAATCTGAAATCAACACACTCGCACATGCGCACTCCTAGGGTACACCCCACTTGGTTGCCTTTGTAAACGGTCATTGAGTATAGGTTATTTTAGAGGTCGCCCTCTTGTCTAAAAGATCATAAGTTGCCTCGGAAAGGTTGCCTCGGATATCATTGCCTCGGATAAATGATCTAAGACATTAGGGTTACCACTAAGATGTCCTAACATTGCTTTAGTGATTGTATGTCCCTCTTTCGAATTGACCCTCAAACTCCAACGACGGTGCTACCTACTCACTAATAGTGGGATAGCATTGTCTAAAGGAAACAAACATAGAACGATTCCTTTTTCGAGTAGGTATATTAGTTCTTAAGTACTTGCTCAAATAAAACAAAACTTTTTTCACACTTACACTCCTTTTACAAACAAGTTTTCAAAAACACTTCATTACCCTCTTGAGGACAGAAGCAAGAGTTAAATCGAAGTTAAAAACAAAAACTTTTTTCCAAAACCCACAAACACAAAGAAAACAATTTTGAAAACAATGAGCAAGTACCTAAGAGCCCGTAGATAACTACGGATAGAAAGGGTGCTAATACCTTCCCTTTCTATAATCTACCCCGTACTCAGAAATATCTCGAAAAAGGAATTTTTCTGTGCTTTTTTCCTTTCCTTGTTGGATAAAATAAAAGTCGGTGACGACTCTTTCTTACCGTGACATTTTGCAAACACAAACGCAAAACACAAACCAGCATTCCAAAAATAGTCAGTTCTTCCCACCGTATCATAGAACTGGCGACTCTGCTGGGGAATAGTGTAAGTGGGTGTACCTTAGGAATAGTTCATCATATTGTTTTCAATTGTTTGATTTGTTTGCGTTATTTTGTGGGCTTGAATCGGAGTTACTATAGATCCTAACCCGGATCTGGGGATACCTTTTAGGTAAGTAGCAATAGACTGTGAGGGAACTGTACGGCGTAGACCGATACGGTTGAAGCAGTAGCTACGTTGGTGTGGCACTTTAGTTTGTACTGATATCCTTTGTGGTGGAACAAGGAGAATATGGGGCTGTTAAGGGGTCATTAAGTACCAACTGACCTTAGAACCTATAATTGACCAACTTGGCCATGGAAACGTAGCAGTATGCTACACTCATTGAGACCAAATTCTCGCGATGATTTCGGCCGCAAGAAAAGGTTGCCAAACTGGAATTATGACCGATCGAGGGTGGTCAGTGATATTGAGATCCTCTAGAACCCGGTTACTATTACTAGGACAGGTTGAACCAACTAAACTAAAAGAGGGTAGTACCTAACTCCATGCCAGCCTGAAATTTAAGGGCTATCTGTGTGACTTGTTTTCCCTTACCATGTGTGCTATCTGTGAATACATGTGATGTGTTTATCATGACATCATGCATCATGACATTGCATGCATATTGCATTGGACTAACCATTTCAAAGACCAATGGGGATTCATCTTTATTCTG
Organism: Vicia faba; assembly: GCA_948472305.1. Lineage (NCBI taxonomy): Eukaryota > Viridiplantae > Streptophyta > Magnoliopsida > Fabales > Fabaceae > Vicia > Vicia faba. The sequence goes on from OX451736.1 coordinate 715,301,365, forward strand.
TTTTGCAGATCATGGCATCTATGTGTAGAAACACTATTCAGATCAGCTTTGTACAGATTCCCACTCAGCTTAGAGATTTGGTTTCCAAGGTTCCTGACACTTCCTCTTTTGAAAAAAGACATGGTCACCTCCTCAGTTTGGTCATTTCCAGATTAGATGAGCATATGATGAGTGTTTTGTGCCAGTTCTTTGATCCATTATACCACTGCTTCACTTTCCCGGACTATCAGTTGGTCCCTACTCTGGAGGAGTTCTCTGATTTACTTGGTATTTCTATTCTAGAGCAAACACCATTTACAGGTTAGGAGATAGCTCTTAGGCCAGAGGATGTTGCTACAGCCCTACATCTGACAAAGGCTGAGGTAATGTCTAACTGGGAGACTCGGAGTGGGACTAAAGGCTTCCTGGCTAAGTTCTTGGTTAATCAAGCTAATCAGTTCTGGGATAGTTTAGACTTTCAAGCGTTTGAAGACATCCTGGATCTTCTCATTTATGGCCTGGTTTTGTTCCCTAATTCAGATTCCTTTGTTGATGTGAACGCAGTGAAGATCTTCATATCTCATAATCTGGTGCCCACTCTCTTGGGTGATATCCTGCATGCTCTTTATGCCCGTATTGCTCGGAAACGGGGAACCCTTATGTGTTGTGCACCATTGCTGGAGAGGTGGTTTATTTCTCACCTCCCCAAATCTGTTTTGAAGAACAAGGAAGGCATGGGTTGGGCCTATAGGATCATGTCCCTTGCTCACACGGACATTATCTGGAGCACTAAAGACATGGAAGAAGTAGATGTTATTGATCGCTGTGGGGAATACCCCAATGTTCCACTACTTGGAATTAGAGGAGGGATCACCTATAATCCTTGTTTGACCTTACGACAGTTTGGGCGAGCTAGGAGGGACGGACCTCATGAGTTGCTGATTCCAAGCATTGTCTTTGACTTCCAAGGGGATAGTGAGGGACATTGCCGCAGGTTCATACGAGCTTGGGACAGGGTGCACAGGTCTGATCCGCATGAGCTAGGCATGAAGACTTCTCTTCCGATGGAACTGTATCTCCGGTGGGTTTGAGCCCGTGCTCAAAAACTGGGGATGCCCTACGACGCTGTCTTACCTGTGATTGTTGAGCGTGCTGATGAAGAAGGGGTTCCTCCTACCATCCTCCATCCATACATGCCTACTGACATTGGGGCATTAAAGAGGTCTTGGATCCAGTTGAGGGAAGAGCGGGATACTTACAGAGAGAAGTATCATGAACAAGAACGGAAGATCCTAAAGCTTACAAGGCAGCTGGAGAATGAGAGGGTCCTCAATGACTATGTCAGCACACAAGGAAAACGACCATGGGAGTGCTGATGTCTTTTGTTATTTCTAGTTTTGATTTACTTTTCAGTTTTTATTTTTGTAACGCCTTAAAGGCATTTGTCAAACATTGTTTCAAGTTTTTAATCTAATAAAAGTTTGTTTCATTTTGGTTTACAAATTTGAATCTCCAAAGTATTTGAAATCATATCATATGAATTCCATTCCCATGCACCTCATCGCAGGTACCCTTATAGGTTTCTCATCTTCTTCGCTGTTTATTTCAGCACATCATGTCTTCTGAAACATCAACTGATCAAGCTATCAAGGCCCTGCAAGCTCAAAACGCTCAGTTCCAGGAAATGTTCATGAACTTGGACAAGGGTCAGCAAGATCTGAAGACTCTTATCTTGAAGGATAAGAAGAAGAATACGGTCCTCCTGAATATGGGTCTCAGGTTAGGGAACAAATTAAGACAGGATGTTGATTTAACTCACTCATCTGGAGGGGGAGAAAATCAAGAAGAAAGGAGGGCTCCTATCCCTGTGGTCTCTGACGATGAGACTGACTTTGATGAAGACCAGTATCCTCCTGCTGAGGACAGGTATAAGCAACTCGAAGACCGGTTAAGTGCAATGGAGGTCCAGAAAGTCCCTGGTCTGGACTTTGGAGATTTGGGTTTGGCATCTGGGGTGGTGATTCCCCACAAGTTTAAAGCGCATGTCTTTGCTAAATACGACGGGGTCTCCTGCCCAAAGCTACACCTCTGCTCGTATATTAGAAAGATTCAACCATACACTGCCAATAAGAACCTCTAGATTCATTTCTTTCAAGATAGTCTTTCAGAGACTCAACTTGAATGGTTCTACCAACTCGAAGGAGCTAACGTCCGTAACTGGGAGGACCTTGCTGCTGCTTTCTACAAGCAGTACCAGTATAATGCCGACCTTTCTCCCATGCGTACCCAACTTCAGGGAATGTCTATGGGTGCGAGCGAAGGTTTTAAAGACTACGCTCAGAAATGGAGGGACCTTGCTGGAAGAGTGCAACCCCCTCTGGCTGATAGAGAGTTAGTGGATATATTTCTGGGGACCTTGTCTGGTCCGAATTTCAACCATATGATTGGTAGCTCATCGTCCGGGTTTACTGAGTTGATTATGATCGGGGAAAGAGTTAAAGTCAGTGTCAAGAGCGGCAAGATATAGAGAGGTGCTTCGTCAAGTACCGAGAAGAAGCTTTTCAAGAAGGAGTCTAGCGCAGTGTCCAGTTCAAAGAACCAAAACAGACTTGAGCGCCGCCAAGCAGTGAATGCGGTAGTTATAGCAAGACCAATTGTTGCCCCTCAATGCAACAATCAGCCAAGAGTAGAGAGGCTGCAAAGACAATTTACTCGGCTCAGTATGACCCTATCTCAGATTCTGCCACAGTTATTAAAGACCAATCTGGTGATTTCGAAGGAGGCTCTGAAGAATCCCAATACTACATCACCGCTGTATAATCTGAATGCCCGCTGTGCTTTTCACTCTGATAGCCCGGGGCATGATACGAATAACTGCTGGGTCTTGAAGAACAAAGTGCAGGATCTAATTGATGCTAAGGAGATTGAGTTCGAAGCGTCAGAGAAGCCTAATGTTATGACTGCTCCTATGCCCAAGCATGGAGTGAATGTTGTAGATGATGACTCGTTTGTGACTTCTGTGAAAGACATTGCAACTCCATTAATGAATGTGAAGAAGAACTTGCTGTTAGCCGGTTTATTTCCGGGCTATGGCGAAGGTTTCCATCTGGGTTCCGTCCTACCTACTGGTTGCCATCTATTGAAGTCAGGTGTCCAACACCTGATAGATAACAAAGAAATTCTGTTTGAGAAAACTTTTGTTCCATTGGTTCCTTTTGAAGAAGTTTCTATAATCACCATTTCCGCCAATTCTTCCAAGGCTTCCTCGAGAAAGCCTGTTAGAATTACTCTGTTCCGAGAATTGCTCCGTTGATCATTACCATTCCTGGGACTATCCCCTATACGTCAGATAAAGCTGTCCCGTGGCACTATGGGGTTGATGTGTACTATCACGGGATTAAATAAGACTTCAAGGTTGGAGAGGCTGATACTGACGTCAGCAATATTATTGGATCTAGCAAAGTCACCCGCAGCGGAAGACTTTTCTCTCCTTAAATTTCCCCACCAACTGTTCGGAGACCTGTTGTTATTACACCTGCCAGTACATCTGTTACTGTCCCTGTTCAAGTTCCAATCCTTACCCATGTCGCCGAGTCATCTGACACTCGGGGCAAAGGGATCACCGGTGAGCCTGCCCGGACGGAGGCACCGAAGAAGATTACTATTGAAGCCTCTAGACAAGAGATAAAGGAAATTTTAAAGATCATCAAGAAAAGCGACTACAATGTAGTCGAACAGCTGGGTCAAACCCCGTCAAAGATCTCTATGTTGTCCTTATTGCTATGCTCAGAGGCCCATGCTAAGGCTCTGATTGCTTTCCTGAAAACCGCTTACGTACCCCAGGAAACATCTACTGACCAGTTCAAAGATTGTGTTGCTAGTTTAACTGCTGATAATGGTTTGGGTTTCTCCGATGCAGACTTGACTGCTAAGGGGGAGAATCACAATGATGCCTTACATGTTTCAATCGAGTGCAGGGGCACTATTCTAGCTCATGTGTTAGTAGATATTGTGTCCTCGCTGAATGTTTTACCTAAGAAAGCGTTAGACCAGTTGGACTGTGAAGGGTTGGTGCTGAAGCCAAGCAACATTGTGGTTAGGGCCTTTGATGGGTCCAAGAGGATGGTACATGGAGAGGTGGATATTCCAGTTAAGGTTGGTTCTCAGTTTTTCTCGTCTACATTCTACGTGATGGATATTCGACCATCTTATTCTTGTTTGTTGGGTCGCCCGTGGATCCACAAAGTTGGGGCAGTAACTTCTACGCTCTACCATATGCTAAAATACCGAGTGAAGGGGAAAATTGTTACAGTACGAGGAGAAGAGGAGTACATGGTGAGCCACCTCAACTCTTTTCGGTATGTAGAGACGGACGGGGAATTCATTGAAACCCCATGTCAACATTTTGAGGAAGTCCCCCAGACACTGGCGTCAACTGAAATTGTTACTGAAGATCCTCCAATGAAGATGGCTTCCCTAAAGGATGCCCGGGTTGTTGTTGAAAAAGGTGGGTGTGCGAATTGGGGCCAACACCCTGACTTTGCACATAAGACTAACATGTTTGGTTTAGGTTTCACTGCAGAAGCTCAAAGGGCTGTTCGACGTGCACGGATCGGAAGACCTCCCATGTTTATCACTAATCCTGAAGTAAGTATGATTGAAGACGATGATGAAGAGTCCGAGTTTGACAGCTGGATTTACCCGACTACCGACGGCGGATTAAGCAATTGGACGGCAAAGGACTTCGTGCCAATTTCCTTTATTACACAGTAATCAGACTTTTGTTTTGAATTTGTAACAGGCAATTTTAAACTTTACGGCCCGGTGTCTTACCCGAGACACCATGGCTTTGTTTGTGAGGGCTTTATATGTGTCATTACAATATATCATTAATAAAAGCATTGGACGTTTTTTGCATTACAAATTTTGCGCTCCTTGTTTTTTTTTTCTATCTTGCAAAACAGTTATTTTACACACACTCACATATACAGGGCTACATCCACTCTGGATCCCACTGATAACGACTCTGCTACTGCCAGTTATGACTTCGAAAGTCCGATCAACCAAGTCGAGGACGAAGGTGAGGATGATTGCGAAGTGCCTGGTGAACTTGCTAGATTGTTACTTCAGGAAGAAAGGGCCATACAGCCGCATGAAGAGCCGGTGGAATCAGTGAATCTGGGTACAGAGGTAGACAAGAAAGAGGTCAAGATCGGTGCAAATCTGGAGCCTAGTGTTAAGCAACGGCTGATTCAAATGCTGTGTGACTATGTTGAGATCTTTTCCTGGTCTTATGAAGATATGCCTGGATTAGATACCGATATCGTGGTTCACCGCCTGCCTACCAAGGAAGACTGTCCTCCAGTGAAACAGAAAGTTCACCGAATGCGCCCAGAGATGTCCGAGAAAATCAAGGCTGAAGTTATGAAACAGTTTGATGCCGGTTTTCTAGCAGTTACTTCTTACCCGCAGTGGGTGGCCAATGTGGCTCCAGTGCCGAAGAAGGATGGTAAGGTTCGAATGTGTGTTGACTATAAGGATCTGAACAGGGCAAGCCCCAAGGATGATTTCCCTCTGCCTCATATCGACGTTCTGGTTGACAACACCGCACAGTATAAGGTCTTCTCCTTTATGGATGGTTTCTCCGGTTATAATCAGATTAAGATGGCTCCCGAGGATATGGAGAAGACAATGTTCGTCACCCAGTGGGGTACCTTTTACTACAAAGTCATGCCCTTCGGATTGAAGAATGCTGGGGCAACGTATCAGCGTGCCATGGTCGCTTTGTTCCATGACATGATCCATCATGAGATTGAGGTATACGTCGACTACATGATTGTGAGGTCCCAGACTGAGGAAGAACACCTTGACCATCTTCATAAGCTATTTGACAGGTTGAAGTTGTACAAGCTAAGGTTAAACCCGAACAAGTGCACCTTCGAGGTGAGATCTGGTAAGCTCCTAGGTTTCATCGTAAGTGATAAAGGTATTCAGGTGGATCCTGCAAAAGTGAAGGCCATACAGGAAATTCCAGCTCCCCGAACAGAAAAAGAAGTCAGAGGCTTTCTGGGACGTCTGAACTATATTGCCCGATTCATCTCGCACCTGACTGCTACTTGTGAGCCATTCTTCAAGTTACTGAAGAAATATCAAGTGGTAAGATGGAACGATGAATGTCAGGCCGCTTTCGAAAGGATCAAGGAATATCTCCAAGAGCCACCCATTCTGATACCTCTAGTTGAAGGGAGACCTTTGATCTTATACTTGACAGTACTCGACAATTCAATAGGGTGTGTGTTGGGGCAGCATGACGAGTCTGGCCGAAAAGAGCATGCTATTTATTACCTTAGCAAAAGGTTTACCGACTACGAGACCCGATACTCGTTGCTTGAGAAAACTTGTTGTGCTTTGGCATGGGCTGCTCGCCGGCTAAGACAGTGTATGCTGACTCACACTACTCTATTTATATCAAAGATGGACCCAATCAAGTATATCTTCGAAAAGCCTGCCTTGTCCGGAAGAATAGCAAGATGGCAGATGATCTTGACTGAGTATGGCATCCAATATACGACCCAAAAGGCAATTAAAGGAAGTGTGTTGGCAGATCATTTGGCACATCAGGCAGTGGACGACTACCAATCCATGAACTTTGAATTCCCGGATGAGAATATCATGATAGTAACTGACTGTGAGACACCTGGACCGGATGAAGGACCTGGGGAGGGATCCTGATGGTCTATGTACTTTGATTGAGCTTCGAACGCTTTGGGTAATGGAATTGGCGCCGTGATCATATCTCCTGAAGGCTTTCATACTCCGTTTAATGCCCGACTATGTTTCAACTGCACCAACAATATGGAGGAGTATGAGGCGTGCATCATGGGTCTTCGAGCAGCTATTGACCTAAGGATTAAGTTCTTGAGTGTGTTCGGAGATTCCGCTCTCATGATCAGTCAGATCAAATGCGAGTGGGATACGAAACACCCAAGTCTTATTCCTTACAAGGAGTGTGTATTGACGTTGCTTCTGCATTTCGAGGAGATAACCTTTGAACACTTCCCTAGAGAGGAGAATCAGTTAGCGAACGCGCTAGCTACGATGTCTTCTATGTTCAAAGTCAATTGGGACAACGAGGCCCCCCGGATCACCATTGAAAGGTTGGACGAACCTGCACATTGCTGTGACATTGAGACTGAAGAAGTAACAGATAAACCCTGGTTTCATGAGGTGAAGAGGTATCTTGAGGCTCAAGAATACCCCAAAGGTGCATCTGTTAATGATAAGAAGTTTCTGAGGAGGTTCGCGGCGAAGTTCTTCATCAGTAATGGCATTCTTTACAAGCGTAACCATGATTCGACCTTACTGCATTGTGTGGATAAGAACGAAGCAGAAAGGATTATGGTAGAGTTACATGAAGGTACTTTAGGAACTCATTCCAGTGGACACACCATGGCAAAGAAAATCCTATGGGTAGGATATTATTGGTCTACAATGGAAGCCGACTGTTATCAGCATTCTCGGACCTGTTACAAGTGCCAAGTCTATGCTGATAAGGTGCACATACCTCCAGTTCCTCTGAACGTCTTGACAACACCTTGGCCTTTTGCAATGTGGGGCATCGACATGATCGGCGAGATTAGACCTACTGCGTCCAACGGGCATCGTTTCATCCTGGTAGCAATTGATTACTTTACGAAGTGGGTTGAAGCAGCTTCCTTTGCTACTGTAACCAAGAACGTCGTGGCACGGTTCATTCGGCACAATCTGATCTGCCGATATGGTGTACCAGAGAGGATCATTACGGATAATGGTACAAATCTCAATAATAAGATGATCACCGAGCTCTGCAAGCAGTTCAAGATACAGCATCACAACTCTTCTCCCTACCGGACAAAGATGAATGGGGTTGTTGAAGAGGCTAATAAGAACATCAAGAAGATTGTGCAGAAGATGACAGTGACATACAAAGACTGGCACGAGATGTTACCATTTTCTCTTCATGGGTATCGTACCTCAGCATGGATGTTAACAGGGGAAACACCCTATTCCTTGGTATATGGTATGGAGGCCGTATTGCCCATTGAAGTTCAGATACCCTCTCTTCAGATTATGAAGGATGCAGGTTTGAGCAAAGATGACTGGATTCAAACCCGGCTTAATCAGCTGAACTTAATCGACGAAAAGAGACTTACTGCTATTTTTCATGGTCAGGCGTATCAAAAACGGATGATCAAGGCATTTAATAAGAAAGTTAGACGACAAGAGTATCAAGTTGGGGATCTGGTGATCAAGCGCATCATCCTACCGCAGGGTGATCCCAGGGGCAAATGGACCCCAACGTACGAAGGGCCATTTATGGTTAAGAACATCTTCTCAGGAGGAGCTATGATTCTAACCACCATGGATGGTGACGACCTTCCTCACCCTGTCAATGCAGACATAGTTGAAAAATACTATGCATAATCAAAGACCCGCTAGGTTGACTGGCCTAGGCAAAAATAAGGGCTTCCCGGCAAACCAAAAGGGTTCGGGCAAAAGTAAGGGATGAAAATGGAAAAAACTGTACACCTGGCAAGTCGAAAACCTGAAAAGACGGCTTGGGAAAAAAAGGGTATCCCGGTGGACTGAAAACCCGAAAGGGCGGTCCAGGCAAAAATTAGGGATCAAAGTGTAACACTATGTCTCATTGGATCACCTTGCAACCAGACTTCGGTATCAACCATCAAGCTCGGACGACACCAATCAATCAGATCTACCTTCAACCAAGTAGCAAAGTGATGAGATGCTCGAGGACATAAGGGCAATAGCAGAGTTGGAACCCAGTGGGATTGTTCATCTAGTTGTTCTTCTTTCTTTTACACAAATTTTATAAATTCTATTTGTTCAGCGGCGTTCTCTTACTAGGACGTCAGCCTCTTGTACAAAAACGCCTATTTACAGGCGAAACTTCAAAATCAATACAATACAGTTACAAAGAAATTTCAAACTGTTTTTCCTTTTTCTGTTTTGTTTTGCAAAGAACGTCTAATGTTCATTTTTTATATATGCATTTGACATTAGTTGCTGCTCATGAATATTTACATGCGAAACAAAAGACGATTACTTGTAATATCAGGAACAGGGGGAAATAAGAATTGTCCAAGCTTTACAGTTGCTCTTTCCACCAGGTACAAGGATAAATTTAGCTGAAGAGTATGACTAAGGTACACTCACTCCCCACAGAGTAAGAAAAAGACAGTAGGGTTCACCCTCCCCAGCTGAGGCTCACAACGCGAATGAGTCGGCAATATTCTCCCCAAGCAGAGTTTATCCATCATAAGCACTAGACAATTATCCCCAGCGGAGTCTGGAAAATCTTCCCCAGTGGAGTTCGGAGAATCGTCCCCAGTAGACTCTGGAAGATTGTCCCCGGTAGAGTCTAAAAGATTATTCCTCAGTAAAGTCGTAGCTGGAAAATCATCCCAGCAGAGTTCTTTCCTTTCATAAAACAGGAATTCAATCCCCAACAAGTTTCATTATCCCCAGCAACGGTAATTCATCCCCACCTGAATTTATCAGCAGAATTCTCTACAGAGCATCTCTTCCCCACAGAGTAATCTCCTCATCGGTTTATTCCCCAGTGGAGTTATCCTCTCCTGCAGGTTTATTCTCACAATCATCTTCTTTCTCTATCTCCAGCAGAAACGAAGAATTCAATTCTTTTTCTCCAGCAACTATCCGGGATTTATTTTCCCCAGCTAAAAACATTACATTTCCATACATCATAACACATGCATATACGCATCATACAACACAATCTCATTTATTTTGAGAACATCATTGCTTGATACATATCATGCATTACATACAACTAACCCTTACCGTTCAGGAAAGATACAATCAGATTCTCACAAAGTTCAAGCTATGAAGCTTTTACCTCAGTTGAATTACGGACAAGTTCCTAAATCTCGACAGAGATATTCCTCAGTTGAATTACGGACAAGTTCCTAAATCTCGACGAAGATTTTGAATTACGGGCGGGTTCCTAAATCTCAGCAAAGTAGTTGAATTACGGACGAGTTCCTAAATCTCGACACCTCAGTTGAATTACGGACGAGTTCCTAAATCTCGACACCTCAGTTGAATTACGGACGAGTTCCTAAATCTCGACACCTCAGTTGAATTACGGACGAGTTCCTAAATCTCAGCAGAGATGTTTCCTCAGTTGAATTACGGACGAGTTCATAAATCTCAACAGAGATGTTTCCTTAATTGAATTACGGACGAGCTCCTAAATCTCAGCAAAAATGTTTCCTCCATTGAGTACGGACGATCGAAGTTCCTAAATATCAATAGAGATGATTCCTCGGTTGAGTACGGACAATCAAAGTTCCTAAATATCAACAGAGACGACTCACCAGCAGAATAACAGACGCTGAAGCTCCTAAATTTCTACTTCTCTTAACAAAGATCAGACTTCCCCAACGGAATCTTCCACAACAACAGGTATACAAGCTCTCGCTAAGGAATCTCTTATGCGATCGACACTCCTTCAGATGGCATCTTGAATCCCATCCCCTCTTCAGCAATTTCCAAATGGCATCTGTAAGCCCATTCCCGACATCACAAGACAATTACCACTTCATACGAGTGCAAATTTATGGGCACTCTAGTGTTCAATCATCTTTCACCTTCGGATCACGAAAGGCACGAAAGCCAATCTACATCCTCAGGTTTAAGAAGATTGAACAGGGGCAGCTGTTGTACCCCAAAATTTTCCCTCCCATATTTCTCAAAACATTTCAAGAAAGATCCCCAAGTTGCTCAGGGTAGTCCAAGAGTTGGTCAGACAAGCTCTCTCCTAAGGCAGTCTACCCCAAATTAGGGTTTCATGTTGCATCAAGATACTTGAGTCCAAGTGATCTCAAGTGCTCGCCAATTTCCTAATATGTTCTCAAGATCATCCATGTCAAGTTTCAAGCCTTGCAGAGAAAGTTTGCTCAGTCAAATGCTCAAAGGTCCAAAAATCGATTGTGCTAGGGAAAAAGTCAATTGTGACCCATATACAGTCAAACTTCAAGATTTTTGGTCAACATTCTCATTTTGAAGTATATTTCATCATTTTATCAAGGGTTGATTGAAATTCTGGCAACAGATACTTAATGTCACAGTGAATGTTATGACACCGTATTTGACAAATTGTACACAAACCAAACAGTAATTTAAAAGACAGTAAAGAACACAATCAATTGTTAACCCAGTTCAGTGTATAACAACACTTACATCTGGGGGCTACCAAGCCAGGGAGGAAATTCACTATAAGAGGTATTAATTTAGGAATAAACCAACCAGTTTATCTCCTTCACTTAAGACCTACCCAATGCAACTTCAATCTAAGTCCTACTTAAACCTGAGTTCCTACTCACTCCCCCTCAATCACAGTAGTGATACTAATCTACTGATTAATAAGATTATGAAGACATTCTTCAATACACACGCTTGATTTTGCTTCAAAGCTTTAATCAAGAGACACAACACTCGTGCTTCAAAGCTTTGAGTGATAAACAACCCTTACAACCAAATCCTACTCCAAGTCACTTATCAAGTGATAATTTCTTGGCTCAGGGTAATTACTAAAACTATCACAACTATAAAATGTCTTATTGATCTTCTCTAAAAAGCGTTGCACACCATTAGGATTCGTGAGAAATATATATGCAGTCTATTATTCATTTTGGGCTTCCATAAAAATAGCTAGGGTTAACCAAAGTTAACCTAAAGACTTGGCCTTTGGCTTTCATCATAACAGATTAGGGTTAAGCAAGGTTAACCTAATATCCACGTGAGCATCTGATCTAGTCAATATACTTCAACTCAGAATAGCACACCAGATTCCTGAAAATTCTCATGAACAATAAATTTGCACAACAACTTGATCAGTACAGGATGTCTTAACATTGGTTATGACATCATGTATCCTGCTCACTGATTTTGGTAGAATTCAGTACATATGATCATAGCTTAATCATCATGATATTCACTCATACTGAGTTGTTCCGGTAGAATATTCCTTCTGCAGAATTTGTCTTTATCCCAGAATGTTATGACATCAGTCATGACATTCGCAAATATGGTTTTACCAAAAATTAATGCCAACAAGCAAACACTTACATTGATCATGATTCATCAAGTATTGCTCATAATTCATCAAGATTCAAAAGTTGCTAAATTAGGGTTTTGTAGGAAAAGTCATCTCAACTTTGACCAAGCATAAATTTCTAATACTTTATGAGAAATGACCCATCCAAATCTCATTTTGAAGAGTATGCAATTCCCTACAATCCATCTTCAGCTCCCAAGTTCAAAATATGCACTCAAAAGAAGTTATGAATTTGGATATTATAGGTCATTTTGAAAAGTCAACAAAAACACGTTTTTTGTAAAAGCTTCATACTTGAGCATGGAATATCAAATTTAGATGATACCAAAAGGTTTGGTTAGAGGACATCTCAAGCTTTCTAAAAAGTCCAAGAACACCTACAAAGATTCAAAATTGAGGAAGTTATGCATTGTTGAAGTTGACCATTTTTGCAAAATTGTCAAAAGTCAACTATCCCCAAAACTTCAAATTTTGCCAAATGGGCCCATTCTTTTTCACTTGTTTTGAGTTGGCAACATAGCCCACGTGCTCTAGCCTTTTCCACTTGTCCATATTTTATTTTTATAATTTATTTTGGTTTTTATTTGAATTAATTCAAATTAAATCAAATCAAATCAAATCAAATCCAAAATATTGATAACAAAGAATCTTGTGATTATTTCAGGCTCTAATTACAGCTAGCAAGGGATTCCAATTCGTGTAAAGGTTTGTGTGCATAAAAAGATTCAAAATAAACCAATTTTGGAAAGATCTTCAAAGCAAATCAAATCAATATCCAAAGCATTGAAAGAAGGAGATTTGGACACAACTATTAACCCTAATACATTGCTGGAAACATAAGGAGGCGAGGCAGATCAAAATGAGGGTTGGAGACAGGCGCTAGAGAAAAAACAAAATCTGAAAAATATCAAAGAAAGTGGGAGATCGAATTGGTGGTTAGAGGCATCCTCAAGGCCTGTTACTTGTCTCAATTGCTTCCTGGCATTCTCTAGAAGCTAAAGCAACCCAGAACCGATCCATTCCAATCCCAGAACATGCTGTAAGTCGCTCACAAACTCACTCTGTTCTTGAATTCGTATCTTGGAATTTATGCATTGTTAACCTGAATCAATTGCATATTCTTAACCTATGAATCATTTGCAAGCTTTTGACATTACGCAATTGCATTTTAATGGTCTGTAATGAAATCCACCATTATTAGGGTTTTGTATTTGGTTTTAGGGCTTTTTATTTCAGGAATAATTATCCTTCATAATGGGCATGGTTGCAATCAGGAGGATGAGACGACCTCAACTATGGTCTTAGATATCATTTCCATGGCCTGTAGGAGATTTTGGAGGAACCCCTGTTTGTAGCGACGAACATTTATCCGTAGGTATAAGTGGCTCAACTTTTAGCCACGGTTCAAGAACAGGGATGAAGGCGTGTCACTCCTCCATTCGTCCATTCAAACATTGGCGCACGTTTTTCTAAAAATCCCATTATTGCGTTTGTTTTTTATATTATTATTGTTTTGTAATATGTTCACGAATAAAAACAAGCAGCCTAGTGGTGACCACGTCAGCGCATAAGGATTCAGAGGCTGGAGGTCAGGGGTTCGATCCATGCCTCTAGCAATTTGCCATTTTCTTGTTTGTTTTCAGGTAATTCAATGCATATGCAAGCCTAATGTCCATCATATTCCCTCACCATCCAACACACCAGATAGCCAGATGGCCAGATCTGGTGTCCATCATTGAAGGTGCACCAAAGGACCAAGTCAATGCCAGCGCACAGGATTACAAAAGTCCAACGGATCTCATGTCATTGGGCCAGAAAATTGTTATGCACACCCTTGAAAATCAGGCCCAATCTCTTTCTTTATATTTTCTTTTCTATATTTCATTTAATTATTTTATTTCATTTAATTTAACTACTAACCAAAATTAATTTTCCTTTTTATCAAAATCACAAAAATATTTTTATCCAACTAAATTCCAGAATTTTATTTTTCATTAATAAATACTAATTAATTTAATTAGGTTAATTTTAGATAACTTTCATTTATTTTGTAAATATTTAAAATTAATTAGAATTAATAGGTCTAAACCCTAATTTAATTATTTTTATTTCTTTCCTAAAAAAACCAAAAATCCAAAAATATGTCACTTAATTATTTTTCATTAATTAAATTAATAACTAATTAATTTAGTGTTTAACTTTAGGATTTAATTTCTTTTCTTAAAAAATAAAAACAACCAAAACATTTTCTTTTAATTAAGAGGGTCAAAACCCTAATTTCGTATTCGATTTAATTTTGCATCGCGCGCTTTATTATTATTTTATCCAATTATTGTATCTGCTCCCGGCTTGTAATAATTTTAAATAGGATATTTATTTACTTTACCGCTTTTATTTTCAAAGGTTGTTTTTGGCGATGTAAATACCTGACGCCTTGTAATAATTTAGTTTAAATTCCGCACTTTAATTTATGTAAATATACAACTGTTAGATGTTTGATAATAGGGCTTGCATGACCAGAATGAATGTCTAATCTTAAAACAGTTAGATCACCCTAAACATGTGCAAAGATAAAAATAATCTGAAATCAACACACTCGCACATGCGCACTCCTAGGGTCCACCCCACTTGGTTGCCTTTGTGAACGGTCATTGAGTATAGGTTATTTTAGAGGTCGCCCTCTTGTCTAAAAGATCATAAGTTGTCTCGGAAAGGTTGCCTCGGATATCATTGCCTCGGATAAATGATCTAAGACATTAGGGTTACCACTAAGATGTCCTAACATTGCTTTAGTGACTGTATGTCCCTCTTTCGAATTAACCCTCAAACTCCAACAACGGTGCTACCTACTCACTAATAGTGGGATAGAATTGTCTAAAGGAAACAAACATAAAACGATTCCTTTTTCGAGTAGGTAGATTAGTTCTTAAGTACTTGCTCAAATAAAACAAAACTTTTTCACACTTACACTCCTTTTACAAACAAGTTTTCAAAAACACTTCATTACCCTCTTGAGGACAGAAGCAAGAGTTAAATCAAAGTTAAAAACAAAAACTTTTTTCCAAAACCCACAAACACAAAGAAAACAATTTTGAAAACAATGAGCAAGTACCTAAGAGCCCGTAGATAACTACAGATAGAAAGGGTGCTAATACCTTCCCTTTCTATAATCTACCCCCCGTACTCAGAAATATCTCGAAAAAGGAATTTTTCTGTGCTTTTTCCTTTCCTTGTTGGATAAAATAAAAGTCGGTGGCGACTCTTGCTTACCGCGACATTTTGCAAACACAAACGCAAAATGAAAACCAGCATTCCAAAAACAGTCAGTTCTTCCCACCGTATCACAGGTACCATTAGATTCGTCTCTTGAAGATGATTTTAATGGTACCATCGCGCCAAATTTATATAAACTGAGCAAGGCTTAAATTGAGAAAATTCAAAAATAATAGCGAGCACGAAATTCTGGAATATCTCACTCGAATCTCAATGAAATTGCAAATTATAAAAAGCATGAGAATCATAAGGATGCAGAGAGTAGATTCGTCTTTTATTTGGATCGATTTGACTAAGAAATATACCTGAACAAAGTAGAAAAAGGTGGCTCTGAAACTGGACTTCTGTAGATCAATATAGGTCACAATTCTTGAAGGTAAGAGTATGGTTAGCTTCAGAGAAGTTCAATGAAGCTAACTAAATGGAGCTTTTGGTGTTTTGGAGTGAGAATTCAAGAAATCAGAAATTCAAATTCAGAGTTCGTGTGGGATCTAAACTGGGGTCAATTGGAATCAAGAGGAGGGGTGAATGATGCAATTTCCCTTGGGTTCGTGCACACCTATGATCATGAAGAAAGTGTGATCACATGTGCATCAAAACTCAATCAAATGATGTATTTTATCATTCTAAATGATCCAAACATATTTGATAATCATGTTTAAGTGGAAAATGCATGGAAATTTGGTGATTAGAAGCCAAGTTATGAATTTTGTAATCTGACTTGAAGTGAAACTTCAGTTTCAAGGTACCAACTTTGAATCAATGATATTCATAGCTCAAAGGTTCTTAAGGCATGGTTCTTGAAGCATTTGAAAGATAAGATCACAATCTTTGCAATGTGCCAAGAATAGGATCAAATGGATGTTTGAGCCAAAAGTTCTGATGAGTCAAAGTTAAGAAAAAGATGATGACTTTTTGTACTTAGAAAAATTCTAAGTTTTTTCTTCAAAAGTGACCTATAATGTTTTGAGTTCAAACAAGGCCTTCCTCCAAAATTAAGATTTGATCATTGATGCTAGCTTTAAGTAGACTTCCCAAAGAGCGTTGTGAAACTTGAATCACTCAAAAATCCCAATTATTGAAAAAGTTATGGCCTTGCAAAATTGGTGAAAATTCATGAGATGGCCTATAATCTTTTGAGTTCTTAGGACATCTTCCACTCATTTTAAAGCTTTGCACATAAAAGAAGAGTTGGAGTTCACATCCTTAAGATCATTGTGGAAAACCAATAGGCTCAAGGAGATAAAAATTGACCAAGTTATGATCTTTTGAAGTCACATAAGGGAATTTGATGACCTATCTAGAGGACTTGTAATCTTTCTCCATCATTAGGAATCTTCTACATAAAATTTGATTGAAAATCTTGAAGTGATTAATTTATAACCCTTTAAAGAGAAATATATCTTTGGAATCACTAAAAAATCTCAAAATATGAGCAAGATATAATCCTTAGAATTTCAAAACCCTGGCTCCTCAAGCACCAAAATGACTTGGAAACCCTTTCAATTTTGACAAACTTTCTTGCACAATTACTCTTACCATGTGAATAGAAGTTGTTGTGGATGATAATAAGAACCCATAGCAAAAAACACTTCCAAATATTAAGAAATGAGAGAGTTATGCACTTGTGATCAAGGAATCGAGAGCTTATCCAATTAGGTCAAACCTCTTCAATCAACCCTTGCATCTTTTGACTTTCTTTGAAAAATTGAGGCATGATAAATCATAGTAAACCTTATCATGATGTACTTTAAAGCATCCTCAATGATGAAGCTTGAATCTCAATGAAGTTTTGTTGAAGAAAGTATGGAAATAAACTCATGAACCTATGAATCAACCTGATGAAGTATGTTGTTCCCTCACCTATAGTATCATCAATTAGAGCAAACATTCATTGCATTTGTTAGTCAAAAGTTAATCAATACAAAAAATATATGATCACAATATACAAATAGAGGTTCTTGGTGATTCCTTCTGAGCAAACCTAAAGATAGGGAGAAGAATCAAACCCTAGTGTGATCTTGTTGTAATTGATTTGATGTGAGATGATAGAGGAATCTTAGGGGCAAAAATTAGGGTACAACAACTGCCCTTATTTAAGTGTCTTCTATCC
Organism: Vicia faba; assembly: GCA_948472305.1. NCBI lineage: Eukaryota > Viridiplantae > Streptophyta > Magnoliopsida > Fabales > Fabaceae > Vicia > Vicia faba. Next base: position 715,318,869 of record OX451736.1, read on the forward strand.
GGAGCTACGAAAGTTAAAATCTTCGTGTCGACGCGATTGAAGATACTTAAATATAAAATAAGCCCTATTTTTGGCCCTAAGATGCCATGCAATGCTTATGATTGTGCATGCAAACAAACAAATCTAAAGGTGACACAGGACACCACTGGGGAAACAAAAAATAAAATAAAAGATCAAAAGGAAAACCCGACCAGGAAAATAAATCACTGGTGAGCAAAAGACTCGACTCCATTGGGGTAAAGCCCAAGGAGGAGATAAAGTATCATCAACTCAAATAAATAAGGAAAGAAATAAAGGATGATAACGATCAACAAATAACTACAAACTACCCACTCATGGAGAAGATAGAAAAAAAGTAACATCGACTCATATGGAAAAGAAATGGTAAGATAATACCGGTAAATACCAATATTAGGGTAGGCAACAAATGGTAAGAACACAACCTCGTAACAAAAACACACAATTGCAAATCAAATCAATGCTTATAACAATAGATCCATCATCATATGTTCATCAATATTCATCAAGAATCAATGGGAAAACAAAACTTATTGGAGGTTAATGGATCCTCTACCATACCCCTCATGAATATACCATTTATAAATTTTATTCTCCCCTCTTACCTTGTGATTTCGACAACACCGAGCAATCTCAATGGTCTCCTTTTCCCAAAGCTCTAGCTCTCCTTTTGTTCTTCTCTTTGCCCTAGCTCTTTCTCTCTTTTCACTTTTTTTACTTACTGATAAAACTCTTTCCTCCTAACTCTCTTTTTAAAATAAAAACTCAATTCCCCCATTAGGATGTTCCTACCTTACCCTCACATTTTCCCTAATTCCCATCTTTCCCTCAATATCTCTAAAAACTCCTATTTTCCTTTTTTTTATATTATTTTTTTTAAATAACAAAACTAAAGCATTATTTTAATTAGTAAAATAGTTCTAACTAAATATACCAAACTCTAATTACTCTCGACATTCTCCTCTCAAGGTCACACACTCCTACAACCAAATTAATTTACTTATTACTACACAATAATTAAATAAACATATAAAAATTCATAAATAATTTAATTAAATAAGATAATCCAAATTTGGGTGTTACAACTCTCCTCCACTTAAAGAATTTTCGTCCTAAAAAATTACCACAAGTGAATAGATTAAGATATGACCCCCTCATCTAGCTCTCAAGCTCCCAAGCCACGTTCACACCAATTGGTCCTTCCCAAGCTACCATCACAAAGATAATCTCTTCAGCACACAACTGCTTCACTTCCCAATCCTTTATCAACATGGGTGATGCCTCAATAGTTAGGTTATCTCTCACTTGTACATCATCCACTTGGATCACATGAGACAGGTCCAGAATGTATCTCCTCAACAGAGACACATGAAACATATCATAAAGATTAGCAAGTGACGGTGGAAAGTCGATCTGATAGGCCACTTCTCTTATCCTTTGCAAAATCTGGTATGAATCGATGAAACATGGAGTGAGCTTTAGAGATTTCAAAGATTTATCAACACCAATTATTGGAGTAACTCTCAGAAACACACTATCTCCCTCTTGGAACTGAAGTTCTTTCCTTCGCTTATCATGGTAGCTCTTCTTGTGACTCTGAAAAGCTCTCATCTTCTCCTAAATCACTTTGATTTTCTATGTGGTCTGTCGAACAATGTCAAGTCCAATCACAACACCCTCTCCCATCTCATACCAACATAAAGGGGTCCTACACCTTCTACCATACAATGACTTAAATGGTTCCATTCCAATACTCAAATGGAAGTTATTATTGTAGGTAAACTCGATCAACGATAAAAAGTTATCTGAAGCACCTCCTTGTTCTAGTACACAAGCTCTTAACAAATCTTCCAAAGATTGGATAATCTTCTTTTTCTAACCATCTTGTTAGGTCTGGGATTTTATGATTGACATCATTTTTGGTAAAACATATTTCATTTGGTATAACATGTATCACAACCAGATGTTGAGCAAGATGTCATGACATCTTGAACAACTGTCACAGTAGGTGTTGTTGTTACTTCTGCAAGGTTCTGATTTGATTTTGTGAGATTCGCAGTGGATATATCTCACATACTTGCGCGGGCCCAGAAGGATATATTTGGAATAAGTGATTTTATCTTCAACTGTGCATAAGTTTCTAAAATTGGATGTTGAGACAATTTAGAAAACTTGTGATTTTTTGTTCCATAATTCAAGGAGATTTTTCTACATAATTTGTGCAACCCTAATCTTATGAATCAACAATAAATTGGGTGAAGATTTCGAAGCCCATGGACTGCTGAGGAGTTTATAAAGAAAAACCTAAACATAATATTATTAAGAACTTAAGAAAAATAAGGGGAAGCTTGATATTCAAGAGTTTAATGTTTTAGAGTTTTTCAAGTGTGTTTTGTTTTTATACGTCACTCATGTATTTTGTTTGATGCATGGTGTTTGACTGATTGTTCATTGTTCATTGTCAATCACTCATGAGATTTTAAGCAAACAGTGGATTGTGTGCAATTGGAAGTGTGTTCTTCTGTTTTTTTTTATCATCACTGAGGTGGTTGTGGGAAGTGAGAGGGGGTTCTCATATCTAGGAGGTTCCTAGGTAGAAACTTCATAGGTAGTGATTAGATGATAAGTTGTAAACTAGGAATGTTTAACTTTGAACTAATAATATCATAGTGGATTTCATTCCCGACTTGGATGCCCTCAGAGTAGGGGATGTTGTACTGAATTAGATTAACAATTGACTATGTTATTTATCTTCAGCAATTTACTTTATGCATAATTCATAATTTCTGTAAATTATTGTATCAGGAAGATGATGTCTTAACATATGTCCTGACATTATGTTTTGGTGTTTTGATATTTGTCTTAACATCTATTTGAAAGTGCCAGAATTTCAATTGGCATAAAAGCAGGCACCCTGTTCTGTTTATTTGGTGAGCTCCAGGGAGAATATTTTCTTGTACTATGGACAAGGAAGGAGGATACAATAATAGACCTCCTCTGTTAGATGGTGCAAACTATTACTATTGGAAAGTTAGTATGGTGGCTTTTCAAAAATCCATGGACATCTAATCTTGGAAGGATGTTTTGAAAGGATGGAATCATCCTGTTGTGAAGGACAAATATAGGAATGAGTCTTTGAAGCCAGAAGAAGACTAGTCTAAAGAGGAAGATGAATTAACTCTTGGAAATTCCAAAGCTTTGATTGCTCTATTAAATGGAGTGGAAAAGAATGTTTTCAAGTTAATAAATACATGTATTGTTGCTAAAGATGCTTGGGAAATACTTTGGACAGATCATGAAGGCACATCTAAAGTAAAGATGTTCAGACTTCATCTCCTCACTACTAGATTTGAGAATCTAAAGATGAATGATGATAAAATAATTTAGGACTTTCACTAGAAGGTTCTTGAAATAGCAAATGCATCTAGTGCCTCGGGGGATAACATGTTAGAAGAAAATCTTGTTAGAAAGATTATTAGGTCTCTACCTAAGATATTTGACATGATGGTAATAGCTATTGAAAAAGCTTAAGACATCAGCAACATGAGAGTTGATAAACTTGTTGGGTCACTTCAATCTTTTGAATTGGCTATTAGTGACAAGTCTGAAAAAAGGACAAGAGCATAAATTTTGTTTCTAATGTTGAAGATGAAGAAGGTTAGGTTGATCTGGATACTTAGGAAGGATTGTCAAATACCATTGTATTACTTGGGAAGCAATTCAATAGAATTCTGAAGAGAATGGACAGAAGGGGAAGACCAAATGTTAAAAAAATCTCATCTGACATCAGTAATAACTATGATTATTAGAAGAATACTAGAACTGGAGATAAGTCCAATCAAAGCAAAGATATTCAATGTTTTGAGTGTGAATGTTTTGGTAACATTAGGCCAGAATTTCCCACCTTTCTCAAGAAACAGAAAAAGGGATTTTATGTATCTTGGTCTGATGATGATGAGTCAGAAGATAAACCTAACACTGAGATTGTCAAACTTGTGACTGCTCTCACTGGAAGATGGGTAGATAAGGTAGAATCTTGTGATGAAAATGTTCTATATGAAGATTTGGATGTGTCCTACAAAGAAACTTGTGACAGACGTGAAGAAAGTCTTGAGACAAAAGAAAATAAGAAAAAGATCATAGCTGAATTGGAGAATGAAAAGAAGGAACTTCTATGTATTGTCTCTCATCTACAAAGTAAGATAACTCTCTTAAATTCTAAGCTTAACAACCTGATATATTCCTTGAGAAGGATGAAAAAATGGAACTGATATAATGAAAGAGATGAAGATACAAAAGTTAATTATCCATCTAATAATAAACAAAATAAAAGGTCTGCAGAAAAGTTCCTTCCTTCTAAAAAGAAGAAAATGATCACCATGTCTACCCACATATTATAACATCTTGGCAGATATAATGAAACTCCAACTAAAACCAATTTTTCAACTTGGAGATGTCATTATTATGGTGATTATGGTCATATAAAGCCTTTTTGTTACAGATTGTATGGAGTTAAAAAGCATTAAGCTCATTTAAGGGTTAATCAAGTGAGTAAAAAGAGAAGTTCTAAAGATAGAGATATTAACCTTGTAGCTCATACTTCTTTAAGGGATTCAACTAGAGAAGACTGATATTTTGATCGTGGATGCTCTAGACATATGACAGGGGTTCAGAAATTGCTGGTGGACATCAAATCTCAGCCGACAAGTTCTGTCAGATTTGGTGATGGGTTTAGAGGTAAAATTAAGGAAGTTGGAAAACTGGTGAGTGTTGGCTCTCCTAGCCTAGAAAATGTTCTTCTTGTGAAAGGACTAACTGCTAATCTTATCAGCATTAGTCAATTGTGTGACCAAGAATTGTTAATCAATTTCTCAAAGTCAGAATGTTTGGTCAAAGATGAGAAAGATGTTATTCTGATGAAGGGGATAAGGTCTAAAGATAACTGTTAGCTGTTGGAACCCCAAATAACTGCTTATTCTTCCACATGTTTGATAACCAAGGAGGATGAGGTGAAGCTATGGCACCAGAAGCTTAGATACCTTCATCTCAAAAGAATGAAGGAAACCATATATGAATGAGCCATTAGATGAATACCAGAACTCAAGGTTGAGGAAATAAAATTATGTGGTGAGTGTGAGGTTAGAAAGCAAACCAAGATGTCACATACAATGTTACAACATCAGACTACTTCCAAAGTGATGGAACTTCTTCATATGGATTTAATATGACCAATGCAGGTAAAAAGCTTGGGTGGAAAGAGGTATGTCTATATGATTATAGATGATTTTTCTGGGTTTACACGGGTGAACTTTCTTAGAGAAAAATAAACACCTTTAAAGTCTTCAAAGATTTGTGTCAAGGTATTCAATTGGAGCAGAATAATGTGATTTTCAAGATTAGAAGTGATCATGACAAGGAGTTTGAGAATGCTAAATTCTCTGAATTTTGAGCTTCTGAAGGTATTAGTCATGAATTTTCTTATTTCATCACTTCCCAGCAAAATGGAATTGTTGAGAAAAAGACTAGGGCTATACAAGAATCATCTAGAGTCATGCTTCATGCTAAGCAGTTGCCATATCATTTTTGGGCTGAAGCTATGAATACTGCATGCTATATTCATAATAGGGTCACTTTGAGGACGTGCACTTCATCTACTCTCTATGAGCTATGGAAAGGAAGGAAGCCTACTGTTAAATACTTTCATATCTTTAGAATTAAATGTTATATCTTGACTTACAAAGAACAAAAGGGTAAGATGAATACCATAAGTGATGAAGGGATATTTCTGGGTTACTCTTCAAACAACAGAGCTTATAGAGTCTTTAACGCTAGAACTAGAGTTACAATGGAATACATAAGTGTGATGATTAATGATTTGATCACTGGAAATGAGAGTGATGTGAAGACAATGTTGGAACATCTCATGTGCTGACTGATGAGGCAGGAAGAGATGTAATTTATGAATTCACAAGCATTGAATCAGTAAGTTCTCAAGCCAACAAAGGTCTCTCTATTAGTTTTTAGATAGAACATTCCAAGGAACTCATTAAAGGACACATTGAAGGAATAGACACCACTAGATCCAATGAAGAGATATCAAATCCATGTTTTGTCTCTAAACTTGAACTTAAAATGAGCCTTATTATTCATGAAAAGAAAATTTTAAAATGTATCATTGGTACAAGTTTTTATGTTGTGCTATATTGTCACATCACAAATTTCATGTTGGAAGAATTTTGTAATGCAAATTACATAAAAGGCACTTCTGATGGATGTTTCTTCTTAAGAAACAATCTGATTTCCTATTTCAATAAGAAGCAAATATGTGCTTCTTGATTTATTGCTAAAGCTGAATATGGTGGAACAAGAAATAGTTGCTCTCAACTAATATGGATGAAATAGATAATGAAGGAATATAATGCCAAGTTGGATGTAATGACTTTACATTTTGAAAATTTGAATTCTATCAAATATCTCATTCAACATAGCTGGAACATGAACTTTGATAGTCATAATCAACTTATCAAGAATCTTGTTAAAGGCAAGGTTGTTACTCTAGAACATGTGGACACTAAGAAACATATGATTGTTATGTTTACCAAAGGCTTATATGCAAATCAATTTGAGAACATAAGGAGTGAACTAGGAACCAACACTGTTGAGAAGTTATAGCAATTACAAGTGTGGAGGAATGCAACAAATACTATATCTTTCCTCTATTTTCTGATGTATGATATACCTAAGCAAATTGTTAGTGTTAAACCTGTCAAATGATGTAACAAAAGATCTCTGCAAGAACAAAAGGTTGGTTTGAAGAAGACATGTTTAAAGGTGGTGGCAAGAGAATTCAATGTCAACACTCATAAAACATGTGGCAACAGCAAGACGTGCAGAAAGATTTTTGACAGGGGTAAAAGGTGAAAGATCACCTGAAGATTATACAAGTGTGTTTGTCTTTCCATCAAGAGTGTGTGTTTCCATCAATGTTTGTTTCTAATGAATTTGCGCTTCCATCTGTTGAATGTGCTTGTATGCATGTGTGCTTCAAATTTTTATTGTGCATTTACTCTACTTTTGTCAATTTTTGGCTAAAAATGGGGAGAAAATTGTATGTTTAGCTTGGTGGCTTGGTGTATTGTGTTTGTCCTGATGTCATGTCAAATGTCTTTACATGTTGGTTGACATTTTGATAGGACTATACTACTGCTTAAGGGGAGAGTAGTCTTTTTTGTTGCTTGCTATGTATGCAACTATTTAGGAGGAGCATGATTGTCTGTCATGCCTAATTCGGTGCTTTGGGGAATTGTTTCAACTGCTACTGCCGATGTGAGTGTGTGTGAATAATGTCAAACCAAATGTCCTGACATCTTCCCTTAAGTTTTTTTTATGGAGAACTCTATTTTTTCTTAAGTGTTTGTGAGAATTATTTTTCTTCTGCTTCATGTGCCTCTGATGTGTGAACTTGGATAGTTCATATGCCTCTGATGTGTGAACTTGGACATTTCATGTTTGTTTGGATGTTTCCTTGAATGGGAGTATTGATTATGTGTGACAGGGGGAGTAATGATATTATCTAAAGCTTTTAAGCATGGTGCTTTGGTACTGAGCATTTGTGTTGTGTTGAAGTTGTTTTTGGTCGTGTTGATATGATGTCAGACCACATGTCCTGACATCCGGCTTCTGAAGATTTATGGAGTTTGAAGGAGTTTTAATCTCTGGTGTTTTGTGTGTGAGGTTGGGTCTCTCTGTAGGTCCATTTATCTCTGATGTTTTTTTATCCAGTTTATACAAAGTTTACATGTATTTCATATAGCTTGTGTTTTATGAATTATTTTGTGGTTTTATTTCTTTTCTCCAAATATCTTATGCAAATATTGTTATAGCCAAAAATTTCCAAAGGGGGAGATTGTTAGGTTTGTGATTTTATGATAGGCAACAATTTTGGTAAAACATGTTTCATTTGGTAAAACATGTACAACATTCAGATGTTAAGCAAGATGTCATGACATCTTGACCAATTGTGGCATCAGGTGTCGTTGTTGCTTGCGCAATCCCATAAGGATATATTTGGAACAAGTGATTTTATCTCCAACTGTGTATAAGTTTCTAAAATTGGATGTTCAGACAATTTTGGAAACTTGTGATTTTTTGTTCCATGATTCAAGGAGATTTTTATGCATAATTGGTGCAGCCCTCAGCTTGTGGATCAATAACAAATTGGGTGAAGATTTCAAAGCCCTTGGACTTCTTAGGAGTTTATAAAGAAAAACCTAAACCTAATGTTATTAAGAACTTAAGAAAAAATAAGGGGAAGATTGATATTCAAGAGTCTTAGGGTTTGAGAGTTTTTCAAGTGTGTTTTGTTTTTGTATGTCACTCATGTATCTTGTTTGATGCATAGAGTTTGACTAATTGTTCATTATTCATTGTCAATCACTCATGAACTTTTAAGCAAAGAGTGGATTATGTGTAATTGGAAGTGCGTTCTTCTGTTTTGGTCTTTTCTTATTATCACAGAGGTGATTGTGGGATGTGGGAGGGGATTCTTATATCTTGGATGTTCCTAGGTATAAATTGCATAGGTAGTGATTAGGTGATAAGTTGTAAACTAGGGTTGTTTAGCTTTGAGCTAATACTATCATAGTAGATTTCCTTCCTGACTTGGATGCTCCCATAGTAGGTGATGTTGTATGGAATTGGGTTAAAAATTGACTGTGTTATTTATCTTCAACAATTTACTTTCTCCATAATTCATAATTTTTGTAAGTTGCTGTATCAGGAAGATGATATCTTAAAATCTATCATGATATTGTGTTTTGGTGTTGTGACATCTGTTTTAACATCTATTTGAAAGTTCCAGAACTTTACAGATGTTTGCGGATGATAAACAAAACTCAAATGTAGCTTCATACCCAAAGCTTCCTGCAAACTCTCCCAGAACCTCGAAGTAATCCTCAGATATCTGTCAGATACAATACTGGGTGGAATTCCATGCAAACTGACAATCTTCTTAATATACAACTTTGCTAACTTTCTCTAATGGATCGTTAAGTCGAATCAGAATGAAATGAGCTGATTTAGTCAACCTATTTATAATAACCCAAATAGTATCCCAACTCTTCACTATTCTCGGTAACCCATACACAAAATCCATCGAAATGTTATCCCATTTCCACTCGGGAATAGACAACAGATGCATCAAACCCAACGACTTATGATGCTCAACTTTTGAGTTTTGATAAGTCAAGCACTCATACACGAATTCAACATCCTCCTTCTCCATTCCAGACCACCAAAATATCTTCATCAAGTCTTGATGCATCTTTTTAGCATCGAGATGAATGCTCAGGCCACATCGGTGTCCTTCCTCAAGAATAATCTTCTTAAGTTCTGGAACATCTGGAACATACACTCAATCATGGAACCTCATAACACCATTCTCGTCGATTGTGAAATCACCACCTTGGCCTTGATTGATCAAAGTTAATCGATAAACTAGTCTTAAATCAATACTATGTCCTTCTTTAATCTCATTAAAACACCATTGGTAAGCTTCAACATACCTAGCTTTACACTCAGCGGCGTAACTTCACAAACCAAATTAAAATCTCTAAATTCTTTGATTAGTTCTAGCTCCCTAGCCATCAATGTTGACATATGCAACTCCTTCCGACTCAGCGCACCAGCTACGAGATTGGCTTTATCAAGATGGTAGTTCAAACCAAAATCATAATCCTTCAATAATTATAGTCATCTCCTCTATCTCATATTTAACTCATTATGATCGAACAAGTACTTCAAACTCTTATGATCATTGAAAACCTCAAATCTAGCGCCGAACAAGTAACATCTCCAAATCTTAAGCACAAACACAATGGTACCAACTCTAAGTCACACATAGAATAATTCTTCTCATGAAACTTAAGTTGTCTCGAAAAATAAGCCACAACTTATCCATTTTGCATCAACACACCTCCTAAACCCATCTTAGAAGCATCATAATACACGAAAAAAGATTCAGTTGGACTCGAAAAAATATACACCAGGGTCGGCGTCAACCTCTTTTGAAGCTCTTGGAAACTCTCTTCACACTTCACTTCTCAACCATAAGCTTGAACCTTCCTAATTAGCTTATTTAATGACAATGACGACTTGGAAAAGCCCTCAATAAATCTACGATAATAATTGTCCAAATTTGTCCGCCTTGGTGCTACAGTCAAAATTATTTTCAAATTTAAGTTTTTTAAAAATTCTTTTGATTTATTTACACTAACATTTTGGGTTTTATAAATATTCATTTTCAATTTATTTTTCTTATTTAAAAATATATAATAATTTACTTTAAATTATTTATATTTTTAGATAACAAAATATATTCACACCCTTGATATGCTTTCAAGTGCCTTTTATTTCGAATAAAAGAGACAACACAATCGATAGGGAGTAAGGCTTGAAAGTATGATTTAAATAAAAAGAAAGTTTTAATTTTGATTTTTGATTTTTAACATTTTAATTAACTTTGTGAGCAAGCAAATTAACTTAGGAAATATCCAATTTAATTAAATAAAAATATTTGAAATCTAAAATTAATTTTGAGACTTTAATTATTTTATTCAATTATTAAATAATTTAATTTATTTCTTATTTTAATTAACTTAATTTTCAAGTATAAATAAGTATTCATTCTAACCGTTAGAGAAGGTCAATTTTCTAACCCCATTCTATACACACAAAACCTACATTTTTTTTTAAACCTCTTTTTCTCACTAAGGTCATTTTTCACAATTCAAAGCAATTTCATTCGCTGTATATTTACAATTTATTTTGCACATACACACTAATACAGGCACAAAATCTTTTTGTTTCACGGCACAGATCTTACATTCTCTCAATATTTTTATATATAACTTTTCCTCATTCACACTAACAATTCATTGAAAACAAACATACATAAGTCTTCCACTATTTCCAATCCGCCGTAAAACTAACAATAATTTTTGAATTTTTTTTTAGAATAATCATGTATTAAATTTTTTTGTTGTAAATAACCATGTTTCAGAGAAAATTACTCAAATAACTATGTTTCAGAAAACTTTTCAAGGGAGGAGTCATCTCACTTGACGCCTACACTTTATTTTAAAGGGGAGATGCCATCTCACTTGGCGCCTAGGTGTTAAAGGCTTGTCCTAAGCCAAGTGAGATGGCGCCTTAGTGCAATTGGGAGGCAAATTTTCGCGTTTCTTTTAAATGCGGTGCGTTACGTATTCGATATAGGTTCAACAAAATTGACTTTTTATTTACAAAATATGATTACACACATAACGATTACATTAAAAAAATACAATTAATCAGTGGTCCCCCAGAACCCGGTAATAACCCCCGGTTCCGCATCCGCGTCCTCGCCTTTCCCGTGCTGGGTTTCGTCGCGTTTCCTATTATGGCAGGGTCGATGGCCCAACGAAGTTAATGCGTTCCAGATCCATGATATCAGTCAGATCTCCATATCTAGAAGATCCTCTTTGGTATAGTCGGTTACCCATACCCTCAAAGTTTGGTCGTGTTGGTGGTGGGTGAGGTTCCATGGTTGGTCTGTAGCACTGGTCGTCTGAGTACGGGGGTAGAAAGGAAATAGATCTTGGGGTGTTTGGTATTGAGGATGTTGGGTGCTTTGGTGATGTTGTGGTTGATGGTAAGTTGGGTCGGTTGGTTCATAATCTTCGGACAATCCCAGATCAGGGTTAAGGTTGGATGTTGAGGGGCCCATATTGGGATATGCAGAAGACTGAAATTGTGTGTGGGGTATGCGGGTGTATTGGTATTATGATTGAAATTGTGGTTGGGTGTGAGACATATGGGGGTATTGGTACTGAGGTGGTGATTGTGGTTGGTTGTGGGGTATATGGGTGTAATTGTATTATGGTGGTGACTGTGGTTGGGTGTTTGTAGTTCTGTTTCATTGGGGGGGGGGGGGGGGGATGGGAGGTTGATGTGTGTTGGGTTTGTTGTTGGGGAAATGAGGGTTGTGCCCATTGTGTTCGTGGGTCAACCAAATACCTTGGATGAGACACATGCATTTCAGGGGTACTAACAGATCTGTACCAAGATAAATATTGATCCGTGTGTCGCATATTACCATGGTTGAGGAAAACTGGGAATTGCAAGACATGTCGGTGACGCCTCTGCCACATCTTACACCATTCTGGAGCAAAGTCTTTCCAGTTGGTAAGACCCTATCGGGCGTCGACCCTTTTGAGATGCCACAGGGACAAACAAGTCGGATCGCTGGGTATCTCTTGATGCATTCCAAACTGCATCTTGACACAGTCGTTGTGGTGCATCTCCACAACATTGAATCGTATGATTACAGTCTTTGCGCTCCAAATTGCTGCATCCTCAAGGTTTGGTTCATGGTCCAAAACCAAATATGGTCTCTAGACAAATTGCGGATAAAATTAAATCAGGTTAATGAAAACGTAATAAATAAATAATTTAAAAGCAGAAAAGTTGAAAGGTACGATGTACATCATCCGGGTCAAGGTGATCCAATAGGTTGTGGTATAGAGCGACATTGAATCTTGGATTCTTGCTGTAATCCATACCCCTCACGCATTACCTAAAGGAATGGAAAAATATTTTATTTTTATCCTATATTTGGTGAAGAGATGAATAGTAATAAATGATATAAGTTGATGACTTACTTTGTTGCGTATGGGAAAACGAATGTGTTGTTGTTGACGGGGTTTAGGGACTCCATCCTCCACCAACCTCAGGCTTGAAGTAAAAAAGTGCAGCCATAAAATGTACATTTTTCCTTGATTGCATTTTTACACAAGGAACTGTATAGATGGGCTAAAACAGCAGAACCCCAACTATACTTTCTAGTTTTTCCAAAATCTCGAAGTAAATTTAAATACATAAAATTTACACTATTTCCCGTACTTTTGGGAAATAAAAAGGTTCTGAATAGTATCATTATATAATTTCTAGCTTTTATTACCTTAGCTAGCTCGGAGGAATTTTCGTTCAATTCCAGAGTCGCATAATGATTTTTTTAGCTCAGAAAGTAGTATACCCTGGCCTCTCGCACCACCACCTTCAACCATATCCATGCCCAACAATTCTTCACACAAAGAATTGGGTTGTTAAATCGACCCATTAACCGCCTTACCATCGTCAGGGAGACCCAATAACATGTACACATCCTCTAGTGTGACGGTACATTCACCTATTGGTAAATGAAATGTATGGGTCTCTGGTCTCCACCTTTCCAACATTGCAAGTATGAACTTTGAATTAATTGTGCAGTTGGAGATCTTTATAACATTTCTGAAACCTGCGTAATCGAGATAGGGTACGATCAACGGGTCGGGAGCAAGGTAGTTGTGTGACCGGATTCTGAATCTTTTAGTATCCTAAGTTAATAATATAAAAAGTGTAAGAGTAGGTAAGATGAATAAAGAATTACTAAAAGTATGAAAAATGTATAAGTATAAAAGAAACTTACAAACGCTGCAATATTGTCCCTTGTGCCTCTGTGAGAATCGCCCATTGTGAGAAGAGTCATTGTTGAAAATGTCTAAGATTATGAAAGAGTTTGAAATTATAAGAGATTATGAAAGAGTTTGTAGCAGAGAGTGAGATGATTGTGGATGCGAGAGAAGTATGTGAGGCTCTGTATTTATAGGCAAAATTTTATCATAGAAAAAGTGAGGTGGTAGGTGGGTGCATGCATGCATGATAAGTGTCACTCTTGTAGTGTAGGTGCAGGCTACGTGGCAGTGTTGGGGAAGGCATCTATGCATGCATGTAACACAATTGGACGTGATGGGAGGCGTCATTGGACTTGGCAAAAGAGTACAAAAATGAAAGGTGTCGCCATCCCTGTTGGTGAATAAGAGGTGGCATGGGTTGCAGTGTAGACGCGGGCTAGGTGACAGCCTTGGAGAAGGCATCTCTGAATGCATGTAACACTATTGGACGTGATGGGAGGCGCCATTGGACTTGGCGAAAGAGTACAAAAATGGAAGGTGTTGCCATCCCTGTTGGCGAATAAGAGGTGGAATGGGTTGCAGTGTAGGCGCATGCTAGGTGACAGCCTTGGAGAAGGCATCTCTGCATGCATGTAACACCATTGGACGTGATGGGAGACACCTTAGAGGTTGCAGTGTAGGTGCAGTTTAGGCGCAGACTAGGTGACAACCTTGGAGAAGGCATCTCTGAATGCATGTAACACTATTAGACGTGATGGGAGGCGCCATTGGACTTGGCGAAAGAGTATAAAAATGAAAGGTGTTTCCATGCCTGTTGGCGAATAAGAGGTGGCATGGGTTGCAGTGTAGGCGCAGGCTAGGTGACATCCTTGGAGAAGGCATCTTTGCATGCATGTAACACCATTGGACATGATGGGAGGCGCCTTAGTGGTTGCAGTGTAGGTGCAATGTAGGTGCAGGATAGGTGACAGCCTTGGAGAAGGCATCTCTGAATGCATGTAACACTATTGGATGTGATGTGAGGCGCCATTGGACTTGGCGAAAGAGTACAAAAATGAAAGGTGTCTCCATCCCTGTTGGCGAATAAGAGGTGGCATGGGTTGCAGTGTAGGTGCAGGCTAGGTGACAACCTTGGAGAAGACATCTCTGCATGCATGTAACACCATTAGACGTGATGAGAGGAGCCTTAGAGGTTGCAGTGTAGGTGCAATGTGGGTGTAGGCTAGGTGACAGCCTTGGAGAAGGCATCTCTGAATGCATGTAACAATATTGGACGTGATGGGAGGCACCTTAGAGGTTGCAGTGTAGGTGCAGTGTAGGTGACAACCTTGGAGAGTGCTTACTGTTGGTTTATCAAATTCAGTACAACCTATTTAATCTTACATTTATCAAAACACTCATACACTTAATCTCTCAAACACTAGAACATTCAAAAATTCCAGCAATTAACTCATAAACTTCAAACCTTCAAACCTTCAAACCTTCAAACAATCATACACAATGGTCTCTGCATCCCAATATGTGATAAGTGCACATTTCAACGGTGAGACATACATTTGTCCCACCTCTGGGTTTTTGTTTAGAGACACTGAGAACATCTGATTTTGTTTAAACAGGAAAGCCAATTTCTTGTACTTTAAAAAACGATTGGTGGCCAAACTTGGACGAGGTCCCGTGACACAAATATTTTATCAGAATCCGTTTTTTTTGGGTAACAACCAAATAATATTTTATAAGGTTTAGGTTAAAGATGACGAGGACCTTCAGAATATGTTTTCCAGTCATGAGTATTTTGGGTATGACTCTATTGAGTTGTACATTATGTTGCGAGAGCCTCAGCTGTCACAAGTGGTTGATCCTTTGGAGACCGAACAAACAAAAGTAGATGTCATTGATGAAGAAGAAGAAGATGCCGAGTTGGAGTTTGACGAAATGGTCAATGATGATTTCGAAGACAATGGGATACCTGGTATTCCTTCAAACGAGATCTACACACCACCTCCGCACATGAAAAACTTCAACATGGACGGAGATGAACCGTCTTCTGATTTATTTTTCAATCCGTATATGCAGTCGGATGAAAACTTAAAAGAGAAAGACAAATTTCGTAACGGAGAAGAATGTATCAGAGCCATCAAAAAATTTCACATGCTCAACTCGGTCGATTTTAAGGTGGACCGTGTAAATCCAAAAAGATACAAGATCAAGTGTGTCCACCCAGATTGAATGTTCAAGCTCACTGCATTATAAAGATTAAGAGGTGATTGTTGGGTCATAGGTTCTATGTCTACCCATACGTGTGTCAGTTCTACTCAATCACAGGATCATCGGAAACTAAATTATGATCTCATTTGTCAAGAAATCCTACCACTCGTCAGCAATGATCCATCATTAAAGGTGAAAACCATAATCTCTCACATCACTACAGTATTTAACTATACTCTGTCTTACCGAAAGGCGTGGTTAACAAAGACCAAGACGATTGAAAAGGTATATGGAAACTGAGAGGAGTCATACCAAGAACTTCCTCGCTACTTGAATGCACTCCAGACTTATTCTCCGGGTACTGTTTACATTCTGGAAACAGTGCCAGCATATGCCCCGGATGGTAGTCAACTCAACAGAAATGGAATATTCAGTCGAGTGTTTTGGGCTTTTCAACCTTGCATTACAGGGTTTGCGTCATGCAAACAAATTATACAAATTGATGGGACTTGGTTGTATGGGAAATACAAAGGAACGCTACTGATGGCAGTTGCACAAGATGACAACAACAACATTTTCCCAATTGCCTTTGCCCTAGTCGAGGGGGAGACTGGTGGTGCTTAGAGCTTTTTTCTCAAGAATCTCCGAACACATGTGGCTCCTCAACCAGATCTCTGTTTGATCTCTAATAGACATGCATCCATTGAAAGTGCATACAATAATCCTGCAAACAGTTGGCATGACCCTCCTTCTACGCATGTCTATTGCATTAGACATATCGTCCAAAATTTCATGAGGGAGATCAAAGACAATAATCTTAGGAAAGCGGTTATGAATGCGGGATATGCATTGACACAACCTACGTTCAAATATTATCGCAACAAGATCCGTTTGTCAAATCCAGAAGCCAGTAGGTGGATCGATAATATTTCGGTAGAAAAATGGACTAGGTCATACGACAATGGACAAGATGGGGCCACAAGACAACGAATCTAATTGAATCAATGAATGGGGTATTCAAAGGCATACGAAACATCTCAGTCACTGCTTTGGTTAAATTAACATATTTTAGGATGGCTTTGTTGTTTGCCAAAAGAGGTGAAATATGGAATATTGTGTTGCAATCTGGACAACTATGGAGTGAAAGCTGCATGCAGTACATTAAGCCAGAAAGTGCCAAAGCCAACACCTATCTGGTTATACGGTTTGACCGACACAACCACAACTTCATTGTCAGAGACAATCGACCACAACGAGGGCCTGCCAAGACAAGAATATAGGGTTATACTACCTTCTCGTTGGTGCGATTGTGGCAAGTTTCAAGCTTTTCGTATGCCTTGCTCTCATGTCATTTCCGCGTGTGCCTATACTCATCAAGACGCACTACAACTTCTATCTCCCATTTACAAATCTGAAACGTTGCTCAACGTTTACAACAACAGCTTCCCTTTGGTAGCAAAACCAGATTATTGGCCTGCATACGACGGCGAAATAGTTTGGCACAATGACCAAATGCAAAGAAATAAAAAGGGTCATCCCAAAAGTAAGCGCATCACAACTGAAATGGACTCCCTTGACAAGCTGGAAAGAAAGTATGGTTTATGTCGTCAGGTCGGACACAATTGCAAAAATTGTTCGAATCGTGCTACTGGCTCAACCACATAAAAATTGTATTACAAAAAATCTTTCCTTTATACAGTTGTAAACATTAGGGTTTTTCGTTAACAGTATTTGTTACAATAAATATTGTGCGAACAAGAAATAAAACACGATAAATAGTCTACGAAATTACAACCGTTAAAATAATTTCATCTGACCCATGCATCATCAACATTACGTCGCTGTCTGTTTTGACTTCCTCTAACCAAAAATTAGGTCTTCCTGTCGCAAGTGAGGTTGTTGTTCGTCTTCGTTGGATCCTTCTAATTTGTTCCCCCTCCTCGATGTCTCCCTCTAGTCATCGCATCAACTCCCTTTTCAGACGCTCCATGGAGTGAATGTGCCAGAATTTTATTTTCATCGGAGGTTTTGTGACGGAGAAAATAACGTAACCATCTCTGGTAAAAATCATGGGCGATGTCATGACGCAAATAACAGAGTAAAAAATAAGAGAACAGTGCGAGAAAATATGAGGAATGACGGAGAAACTGACAAATTATTTATAAAAATAGCATTTTGCCCTAGGAGCTAAGTGAGATGGCGCCTCCTCTCACTTTTAAAGTGCATGCGCCATCTCACTTGGCTAAAGAGAGAGGAGGCGTCAAGTGAGATGGTGCCTAGGACAAGAAGGGGAGTGTAGGCACCAAGTGGGATGACTCCTCTCTTGAGGAGTTTTCTAAAATATGATTATTTGCATAATTTTTTCTGAAACAGAATTATTTGCGAAATCTTTTTCAAAACATAGTTATTCCAAAAAAAAAAAAATTCACAATTTTCAACAATTAATCTTTTTTCTCACCTCTAACCAACTCCATAAACTAAATTGTAAATTATATTTATTCATATTAACGATATCTTATCAATATTTGTATGGATTATTTTTGCAGGTAAAAGGAGAAAAGAGAAAATATCATCAGATTCAGAACTATGTACAACAGTAATACAACACACACCACCGACACTGGTTCAAATTCCGCGAGGTCTCCGGTTCCACGCCGGCGAGACCAAGCCGACCAGGCCACACATGTATCCACCTCCGTGTTGTACAAAGCCTGAGTCCACTGTGAAGCCTTCCCGATGCCGACCGTGTTAGTCGCACCTCATTGGATCGCTGTTCTGATCGACCACTCACAACCATTCTTGCCACTGTCACCACCATCGAAATTAGTTTGCACTTTATTGTTGTTTTGAGTTTTCGTATGTGTTGCTATTGATTTTTTTCTTCTTCTTTTGATTGTATTACTGAGAAAAGAGATGAAAAATGAATTTGAGAAGAAAGAGATGAAGGAATCGTAGAATGAGAAGGAGAAAATGTATTATGTTGTTATTCTCTCTCTGTTGCTTTTACATTAACTATTTATTGTCTTAATTTTTTATTTTTTTATTTCTTTACAATTATGCATGCTACTTGTGTTTGAATAATTGATCCTTTTTGAAAATTTGAAATGGTCAAGAAAATCTCACTGAAGAGGGTATCATGCTGCAGACCCTCACATGGGTTGTTATTTTTTTTCTACTTTTATTCTAATAATTAATTCAAATTAATTCACTCTTCAAATATTCATTGCTAGTTTTTTATGTGTGCATTTTAGTGAAGAAAATTAACATGATGCAATTAGGGAGAAGCTCCCCCACGTACAACATCTTCATGCTTTTTTTTTTTTATATTATTTTTTGTTTTGTTTTTTTATTCAATCATTCTAAGAAAATTATAAATACATTTTAAGATTTTGTTTTAGTTCTTGGGACTTTGGGCCACTATGTACCTTTACCAATTGACACTGCTCTAAATTTTATTCACACCCCTTTTTGAATTTTACTATTTAATTAGCCTCTTTCTAATTAGTTTATCTAGGTTAAATTTTTAGGTTAATTATTATTTAGATCCTTTAAATTTTTGCGATCATGAAAGACACTATAAATTACCAAAAAAAAAACTAAATACTACAAAACACTAAAAAAATACTAAATATTAAAATAAATAATTTTTAAAATTAAATTAATTCAAACATGTTGCAAATAATAGAATTGGTGTATACACATCCACCATATTCTTTGGTTGGCTCAATGCCTTATCAATTAACTGTTCAACATCAGAATATTAAATTTCACACAGTCTTGGTTTTTGGTAAAAGCGATAATCAAACGCTATCGCTCAACGCGATAAACAAACCAAAGTCAATTCCTTTGTCTAGAGCGATCAAATTCTAATAAAGATTGAATCCTTATCGATCAAGTCAATTTCTTCGCCTCTAGCGAATTAATTTTTGATAAAGATCGACTCTTTAATCAAACTTAAAACAGCTAACCAACAACAATTACCATTTTTTCTACTAACTTAACAAAAATCAAAATATTTTCAGAAAAAGGATTAAGGAGAATTGCTATCAAAATTAACTGCGAACTGCGTCTACAATCACTCTTTTATAAAATCCAGACAAGGTTCAAGGATAATTTGAAATCAATTCTACGCAATCCTATAAAAAAACATCAACCAAACATACGAACTACAGAATTAGACTCTGATTCTTCACAAGGAGATACATAGGCACGCGGTTAAAACCAAGGCGAGTCACGCTATTAAAAAAATAAATTATTTTCTTAAATATATGGAAATAATAAAGTTTTAAGTAGAAATCTCTAATTCACTCATAAACCTAAAAGTGGAGCCCCTTGAAAACAAGGGATATGAATGGTGCCTAACACCTTCCCTTCGTTTAACTAACTCATAAACTTAGAATCTTTAAAAAATTAGGATTATCCGTTATTCCCCGTATCCTTAGGACAAAAATTAATGGTGGCGACTCTCTTATTTTTTGCCGGTTGCAACGATAACCATCTAGTCCAAGAAAACTTCAGATCTCATTGACAGACTCCAGAGTCTCCAACTGCAACACAACCTCCACCTTTAATGGATCAACAACAATACCTCCATTAGAAATAATATGGTCGAGGAAACTTAGTTCTCTTAACCAAAACTCACACTTTGAAAACTTAGCCAAAATTATTTCTCTGCAATAGTTTTAACACGAATCTCAGATGTTCAACATGCTCATCATCAATCTTTGAGTAAATTAGAATATCGTCAATAAACACCACCAAAAACTTATCTAAATACGGATGAAAAATTATGTTCATACACTCCATGAACACACTGGGAGCATTATACACACCAAACGACATTACTGAATACTCGTAATGATTGTACCTCATTCTAAATGTGCTCTTCAGAATATCTCCATCCTTCAAACGAAAGTGATGATATCCTTACCTCAAATAAATCTTACTGAAGACACAAGCCCCTACTAATTGATCCATCAAATCATCAATCCTCAGAAGCAAATACTTGTTCTTAGTAGTAAATTTATTCAACTATCGAGAGTCAACACATAAACGCATACTGCCATCTTTCTTCTTCACTAACAACACTGACACACCCCACAATGAAACACTAGGCTGAATGAACTTCTTCTCAAGCAAATCTTCTAGTTTCTTCTTCAACTCACTCAACTATGCAACATACATCCAATACGAATCCATTGAAATAGGACTAGTACCAAGTACTAAGTCTATTGAAAACTCTACATCACACTTTGGCGGAAAATCACTGATGTCTTCAGGAAACACTTTTGGAAATTCATATACGACATGTAACTCACTAGTTACTCCCTTACTCTTAGCATCTAAGGAATCTAACACCATAAACACCATCACACCATCTTTCACAGACTCATTTACTTGCTTAGCAGATACAAACATATCTTTCTCTTCCACGAACTCTGGAAATGACACTATCTTGTCGAAATAATTAATATGAACATGGTTAAACTCCAACCAGTTCATACCAAGAATAACATCAAGTTTTATCAATGGTAGACAGAAAAATCCATTCCAAAATCCTTACCAAAGATATATAATAGACAATTCAAGCAAACACATGACGTCATTACAGGTCTAAGAGCCAGAGTATCAACAACCATACTCCCATTCATAGAAGTCAATTTGAGGTTAAACCTCTTAGCACAATCTTAAGAAATAAACGTATGTTTTACACTCATGTCAATAATAACAATCAAGCGTATACTATTAATAAAACACACCTCGAATCAATTTGTCTTCACTGGTAGTCTTTGAACCAAACAAAGAAAATACCTTTCATCCATAATGAAACTTCTTTGGATTTTGAAAATTAGTATTGATATGTCCCTGCTCCCCATGATTATAGCAAGTGATCTCATTGCTCTTATAATCAGCAACCTGTTGACCTGTGTTCCCACACTTGAAGAACTTTTTCTTAGAACTCTAACACTCATTAACATGATGTCCCATAACACCACACTTGTAGCACTTGACATGAGAAAGATCTCCTCCTCCACTTGGCTTATTCTCATCAGAAGTCTTTTGCTTATTCCTGTCAATTGGAGTCACATACGGCTTCCCTCGAAACTGTACCTTCCATTTCTTCTCACTAAGACTCTTATAGTGAGCAGATCGAGCCCTACTATCCTCATCAAAAATCTTGCACTTATTCACCATTATAGGGATTTGGATAATCTCCTGGTATCTAATACCCTACTTAATCTCTGGACGCAATCCAGTCTCAAACTTGATGAACTTAGACCATTTAACTTATGCACTATCGTAATGCAGGAAAAATTTCACCAGTTTCTCGAACTTGACAGCATAATCAACAATAATCGAGTTCCCTTGTTTCAGATCAAGGAATTCAATCTATTTCTTGCCACGCACATCCTATGAAAAGTACTTCTCTAGAAATGCAGCTCTGAACATAACCTAAGTGACTTATGTACCTATAATTTCCATCCTCTAACGTGCATTATCCCATAAGCCTTCGGCCTTTTCTTCCAACATATGAGTACTGAACCGCACCTTCTGAACTTCAGTGCAAATCATCACTAGGGATATCTTCTTAATCCTATGAGCCATGCATGTGCACCATCAGGGTCATGCATGCCCTTAAAAGTTGGCGAGTTGTTCCACTAAAACTTCACCAAAGCACCGAACTGATCTTTCTCTCAAGAATTCTAATTTTTCTGTTGGTTCTAAGTCATTGCCTGAGCTAACGACTCCAAATATTCAACAATCACATCATCATTTCTTCCTCTAGTCATATCTCTACATATAGGAAAGTAACATTAGAAGAAATAAAACATCGACAGTGTCTACACAGTAGTCGACCCCTAGGGAACATACAACATTACACAAACCTGGCCAGACGAACCTACTTGCTCTGATACCACTATGTAAAACCCAAAAACCCGCACTTATTATCATAAAAATAAGGCATAAATAAAACATATATTGTACTTAGGATGTTACTCGACATCAAAAACATTTATTCTGCAACACTTATAATTTAAAATAAACATTCAACACCTGTCATCGCATACTCACCTTCACTTAGGCTATTATCGCATCAGAATCATAAAGTATAATGCTTCGCAAAATCATATAATTCTCATGAATACTTTATTAAATTCAGATAAAACATAGTAAAAATCTCCATCAAACAACATAGTTATCATCACGATGAGATATGACGTCTAACTCTCTAAACAATATAACATAATTAAAGCATCATTCACCCTGCCCAGTGTTACAGATTATATCACGTAATCTAAAGA
Source organism: Vicia faba (assembly GCA_948472305.1). NCBI lineage: Eukaryota > Viridiplantae > Streptophyta > Magnoliopsida > Fabales > Fabaceae > Vicia > Vicia faba. The sequence goes on from OX451736.1 coordinate 715,341,886, forward strand.
CACAAAACAAAAAGATAATAGAAGAACAATCTTGCGCCATCCTCCACTCTAAGAAGCTACTAAGTTACCTGTTTGTCTGTACTCCGAAGAGGAGTACAAACCATAAAAACAACAACAAAGAGGTGAGAAATTAAATTAATGAAGTAAGTGGTACATACTTCAAGGTAGAGTATCAACATATACACATTCCACATATAATCACGTACATCATTACATGATACATTTTCACACCTAAATCAATAATCACACACAAACCAAATATCATACATACAATTCATTTATGTAATGTAACTCAACTATAACTCGATGCATATCCATGTGGTACCAACTCAATATTTGGTTCTCTCAAGAACCAGGCCCCCTCTCTGAACCCATGAGCCTCATCTCTAAGATTGGGACAAGCCACTAGTCCCCTCTTTGAACTAGAGAATATGACTCTTGACACAAATCAAATGATGCATGATCATATCATCAATATCAATATGTTAAGACCCCTCTTTGATCCTAACATCGTGCTCTGACAACTCTCGTAATCCTATCTCTAGATTACCACTCAACAACAACACATACATGCACAACATAACATGAAATCAATATAATCAAGATTCCCAATAGCTCTTCTCAATCGAACTATTGTCTCATACACACAACAACACACACTTACACTCAACATGTTCAATATATCAGATCATATTCACAACTCAAAGTATTACTCGTCATAACATTCATCATCAACTTAACATCAACAATACAAGAAATTCTCATAAATTACTCACACAACCACAACATATTCAGCTCCTTAAAATAATCACATTCGATGGTAATATGCATTATCTTTCCGACGCTTTAAACGACAACTCATTTGGACTTATAAATCAAAATTTATGATCAAAACAAATGACGAAACAATTTATTGCTTCCACAGACCAATCGATTGGTGTGACCTACTATTGCATAACTTTTGAAAAAAATAAAGGGACCTAATCGATTGCTCTAAGCGGTCGATTGTCTCAAGTTGTTGTTTATGTTTTTAACAATTGTGAAGGGAACTTATCAATTGGTTCAGGGTGTCAATCGATTGACACCTTCATATTTTCCAAAAATTCCATTTTTTAATCAAGTTCATGTAACTTTAATCAATTTTAAACCCTTCCCAAACACACCTTAACATTCAAAATTAGCTTATTTCGAGTTCTACAATTATAGACCAATTATCTACAATAAGTTCATCATAATTTCATCAATAAACATATAAATTAACCAACCAAACCTCATTAGTATTTCAATTATGTTCATACCCCAAAACATCAAAACTCAAGAACACAATCTCATAACAACAAAACACCATTTAAAAGCAAACCAATGCTTATAACAACAAACCCGTCATTATATGCTCATCAATATTCGTCAAGAATCAATGGACAAACAAACTCTATTGGAGGTTAAGGACTCATCTACCTCACACCTAATGCATATACCCTTTATTAAGTTTATTCTCTCCCCTTACCTTTTGATTTCGGAAAAAGCAATCTTTTTGGTCTCCTCTTCCCAAAGCTCTATCTCCCCTCTTGCTCTTCTATTTTCCCTAACTCTTTCTCTTTTTTTCACTTTTTCTATGCGTGGATAAAATTTGTTCCTCCTAACTCTATTTAAAATAAAAATCTAATTCCCTTATTAGGATATTCCCACCTTACTCTCATATTTTCCCCTAATTCTCACCTTGCCCTCAATATCTCTACAAACTTGTATTTTCCTTTTATTTTATTTTTTTATTTAAATAATAAAACTAAAGAATTTTTTTAATTAGTAAAATAATTCTAACTAAACCTACCAACCTCTAATTACTTTCCACACTCTCCTCTCAAGGTCACACACCCCTAACACTCAAATTAATTTAATTATTACTACACAATAACTAAATAAACACACAAAAATTCATAAATTATTTAATCTGCATAAGATGATCTAAATTAGGGTCTTACAAGAGCAGTTTCAAAACCATATTCCCTATATTAAAAAAAACTAATTAAACCTTTCAATTGTTCTATAGCAACATCAATACATATATTCTTAGCAACATCAAAAAAATGTAACCAGACCTTTCAATTGTTCATTAATTTTTCTATTATTTTTATTTTTATTTTATTTGCCAGCAAATATATCAATTCATTTTGTATAGTATGTCCAAGGTAATGATTATGAATTTCTTCGTGTTTAATTCTACGAATGTGCTATTGCCTTATAGGATCAAATTTGACAATCTTCTCAATTATGCTTAAAAAAATTCCATTATTTCCTTCATTAATCTTTCCGCTTACCCTAGTCTGAATTAAACACAAGGCTACAAGAAAATAAACAAACATAACAAATTGAATAATTGAAGAAGAACAATACATACCTGTAATAAGCAACGTCACATAAGATAGAACTTGGGATTTGAGAACAATTTAATAAAATAATAAAGAGTTAAAGAGACATGGGAGCAAAACTATGAAATTATGAGTAAGCATGGAAGAGGAAGAGAGAAAGACAATGTTTATGCTAGTGTTTAAAAAATAGTGTGGTGTGAATAGTAATGTTTATAAAGAATAAAATGGGAATTGCAAACGCTAAGGCTAAAAATTGCAATTTATAGGGTACGACGTCCGACAACAATAATTAAGCAGTGCAATTAACAAAATTAATTATTTCTTTTAATTAATAATACTTTACAAACATTTTTGACAAAAAAAATGAACTATATCTTAAAATTTTGAAACCGCAATATATAACAATTGGTTGATGATATATATATAACATTATATAAACATTTGGGGCCTAAAGCGAGGGTTTTACTAGTCTAAAGGCTGAGACGGACGTGCTTTCAATTTACAGCATGTTTCGATATAAATTTTTTAATGTTGTCAACTGAGGATAACAATAAATTATGGAGCGTTTTCTTTGATTGACAACATAGAAAGGTTATTCCAAAAATATAATAACAACATCAACATCATTGTGTGATATAGATTGCAAGGACAAAAAAATCTTTTGTTCAAGATAATAGAACAACATACAACATATAATATTGAAGATTTTTTCTGTCTTGTAATCTATCCCAAAGAATGATAAGTACGAGTTTGGAGCGACTACCTATAAGTTAGGTTTAAGATAAAATCTATTTAACGAGTGATTTTATAGTAAAATCTGATTATTTAATCCCTCGGTTATTACAATAACTAAAGGTAGATCATTTAATTTACAAATAAAAAATAAAATAAAAATAAAGACACCACTTTTAAAGAAATAAAAACATAAATTGCATTTGTTGGGGCTCGAAGCATGTCCTGGATTATATTCAGAAACTGAGGGAATATGTGGTATTTATTTATTAAAAAAATAAAACATGACGCACCTTGGCATTATACCTCCATTTTTTGTTGGGTGAGGTGAAAGTTTTGTCATAAACACAATCTCATAACAACAAGACACCATTTTAAATCAAATCAATGCATTTAACAACAAATCCATCATCATATACTCATCAATAATCGTCAAGAATCAATGAACAAACAAACCCTATTGGAGGTTAAGGACTCATCTACCCTGCACCTAATGCATATACCCTTTATTAAGGTTATTCTCCCCCCTTACCTTTGGTTTCAAAAAAAGAAAGCAATCTTTATCGTCTCCTCTTCCCAAAGCTCTATCTCTCTTCTTGATCTTATATTTGTCTTAACTCTTTCTCTCTTTTCACTTTTTCTATGTGTTGATAAAATTTGGTCCTCCTAACTCTCTGTTTAAAATAAAAACCTAATTCCCTCATTAGGATATTCTCACGTTACCCTAACAATTTTCTCTAATTCTCACATTGTCTTCAATATCTCTACAAACTTCTATTTTCCTTTTATTTTATTATTTTATTTAAATAACAAAACTAAAGCATTATTTTAATTAGTAAAATAATTCTAACTAAATCTAACAAACCTCTAACTACTTTCCACACTCTTCTCTCAAGGTCACACACCCCTAACACACAAATTAATTAATTATTACTACACAATAATTAAATAAACACAAAAAAATTCATATATTATTTAATCTAAATAAGATAATCTAAATTAGGGTGTTACAAGAGCAGTTTCAAAACCATATTTCCTATATTTAAAAAAAAAAACTAATTAAACCTTTTAATTATTCTATAGCAACATCAATACATATATTCTTAGCAACATCAAAAAAAATGTAACCAGACCTTTCAATTGTTCATTACTTTTTCTATTATTTTTATTTTTATTTTATTTTCCAGCAAAGATATCAATTCATTTTGTATAGTATTTCCAAGGTAATGATTATGAATTTCTTCGTGTTTAATTCTACAATGTGCTCTTGCCTTATATGATCAAATTTGACAATCTTCTCAATTATACTTTAAAAAATCCATTATTTTATTCATTAATCTTTCCGATTACCCAAGTCTGAATTAAACACAAGGCTACAAGAAAATAAACAAACATAACAAATTGAAAAATTGAAGAAGAACAATACATACCAGTAACAAGCGACATAAGATAGAACTTGAGATTTGAAGATAACAATTTAATAAAATAATAAAGAGTTAGAGAGACATGGGAGAAAAACTATGAAATTATGAGTAAGTGGGGAAGAAGAAGAATGAAAGACAATGTTTGTGCTAACGTTTAAAAAATAGTGTGGTGTGAATAGCAATGTTGATAAATAATAAAATGGGAATTGCAAACGCTAAGGCTAAAAGTTGCAACATATAGGGTACGATATTCGACGATTATAATTAAGTAGTGCAATTAACAAAATTAATTATTTCTTTTAATTAATAATACTTTGCAAACTTTTTTTGACTAAAAATTGAACTCTATCTTAAAATTTTGAAACAATAGATTATATATATATATATATATATATATATATATATATATATATATATATATATAAATTAAACATTTGGGGTCTAAAGCAAGGGATTTACTAGTCCAAGGGTTGAGACGGCCCTGCTTGCAATTTACAGCATGTTTCGATAAACTTCTCAATGTTGTCAACTGAGAATAACAATAAATTATGGAGTGTTTTCTTTGATTGACAACATAGGAAGGTTATTCCAAAAATATGACAACAACATCAACATCATTATGTAATATAGATTGCAAGGGCAAAAAATGTTTGGTTCAAGATAGTAGAACAACATACAACACATAATATTGGAGATTTTTTATGTCTTACAATCTATCCCGAAGAATGATGCGTACGAGTTAGGAGCGACTATCTATAAGTTAGGTTTAGGATAAAATCTATTTAACGAGTGATTTTATAGCAAAATCTAATTATTTAATCCCTCAATTATTACAATAACTGAAGGTATATCATTCAATTTACAAAAATAAAAAAATAAAAATAAAGGCACCACTTTTAAATAAATAAAAACATAAACTGCATTTGCTGGGGCTCAAAACATGTCTTGAATTATTTTTCCACTCAATTATATTCAGAAACTAAAGGAATATATGGTATTTATTAATTAAAAAAAATAAAATATGACGCGCCTTGGCATTGTACCTCCATTTTTTGTTTGGTGAGATGAAAGTTTTGTCATAAAATGTATTAGACTTAAATAGTATTTTGATTCCTATAAGTTGTTATGTTTTTTATTTTCGTCTTTGTATCTTTTTTTCTTCTTGGAAATGATCCGTGAATGTTAAAAAAAAATTGGTTTTAGTCCTTAAAGTTAAAATCCACAGGAAAATCCACAGGAAACATGCGGATTTTAGTTTTAGGGACTAAAACCAAATGAAATTCAACATTTAGGAACTTTATCCAAGAAAAAAATACAGGGACAAAAATAAAAACACGTCAACTTACAAGTGAGGCAACTAGAGAAAAACAAACAAACAATATAGTCGCCATCGAATATTTATTTATCACATAAAAAGAAAGGAAAACATAGAAGAAAACCCGAGAAAGGAGAAATCAAGGTCTTACAACCCAGAAAATGGGTACGGGAGTCGATTACGCAAGGGAAAGGTATTAGCACCTCTCACGTCCGTGGTACTCCACGGGATCCACTCCTGTTGTTCTAATCAAAGGGTGTGTGAAGTCTAAAGCTAACAAGCTATGGGTAAATGCATGAATGCAAAGTATATCTAAAAAAAATGTTTTTAGTAGTTGTGTCTGCCACGGTTGCAAACCTTTGTACCTACGTACCACATTTTATGCAATAGGGGATTAGGGCACTATTAGTTCACCTAAAAAGGTGTTTTAGTTTGTTGTGTGTTTTTTATGAATAATACTAGCGAAGCATGTCCTTTTTTAAAAGATTAAAAGAAAAAAGTCCAGATACAAAAAGATTTGAATTGGTTGGTGTTTTTGTTATTTGTGAAAGGAGTTTGTAATTTAAAACACACAAAAGACTATGAATGAAGAAAGAACGAGCTTCGAGAATGGATCCACTCATTCTTTTCCATTTCTTAAGGCTCATAGAAGTGTGATTCTCATCATTGTTTATTAAGTGTTTTTAGAAACTTGAGAAGAAAATAAGTTTTAGTTTTAGAGATTCAAAAGAGGAATGGAAAAGTCTAAGGGAGACTAGAGCCCTAATGTTATCATGCAATTGTGATCCTAAGGTTAGGGTGAAGACGAAAACATCTACCTAAGTTAGCATGCAAAGATGGACTTAAGGTTAAGGTTAAAGGGAGCTACCTAATGTTGTCATGCTTAGTTTAGAATCTAAGGTCTATTTCATTCACATCTTAAAGAAGATGAAACTTAAATCCTAAGGGAGTATGTTATCACAAGCAAATGACAAAGAAACAAACATGAGTATAAACCTCAAAAGATATGGATTAAGAACCAAGCAAACACCTAAGTGTAAGAACCAAACATCAATCAACAAGTACAAACCAACAAGATCCTAAACTCTAACATGCCTCAAGTTATCAATTACCAAGTAAGAATGTGAATTAGTAAAGACTCAACACATACACTAAGGTACCCTAAGGGTCATGCTCAAATGGTTCTACCCTAAGGCATTACAAACTACACATAAGCAATCAACAAACACACAAGCACTCAAGGCTTTAAGTGTCAAACAAACATAAAAACTTAGCAAGCAAAGATAAAGTGAATAAATAAAGGTAAATACCTCTACAAGTCAGCAAGTATACCTTAATAAGTTCATGCAAATGTGTCCCAAAGGTTGGAGAAAGATCACACAAGGATCACACAAAGAAGACAGACAAACAAGTACTTGGGCAAGTAAAGAATAAAGGCATGCAAGCAATGATAAACCAGACAAAGAAGGCATGTTATGAAATTATATCAAACAACTCAAAGCTACTTCCCCTAACATATTATCATCCTAATTCTATCTAAAACAAGGCAACATAAGTCAAGAAGAAGATGAAATCACCTAACTAGGCAAGTAGAAGTACAATTAAGAAAATAGAAAACATAGCTTCAAACAATGTTAAAATCATTGATGTGCGATCGACCTAATGTGTCTAACGGTATCTTAACTGCAAGTGCACAGCCTATCACGGTAGTAATAAAAAGATGTCGAACCCACAGAGACTTTGTAATCACTCTAGTGATATAAAGGTTTGCTAGTTTAACTAAGGCGGATGTTGTCACGTTTGGTTTTTAGAAGTTAAAGTAGAGGAAAACTAAATCGAACTAAGGAAATAATAATAATAAAGCGGTCGGTATGTAATATAGTGAACCTAAGCGGATTTAATCGAACATAATCATATAAATATGTTTAACTTAAATGGTTCTGTAGAAATTATCAGTTTAAAAACCCTCGACTCACACTCTCGTGGTCTTATCTAGGATTATACCCCTAAAGCCCTATGCCTGCTCTCGCTAGCCCATAAGTGTTTAGAAAATACTCTTTGAAAACTTAATAAAGTCTAATTCGTTTTAAAGCGCTCTCGCTGTATTTAAATCAAATGCCTAACTTTAGCTATCCGGTTAAAACCTCACACTCTCGTGGTCTTGATCCTAACCTATTATACTTTTCTTACTCTCGTAACAAAAAGATTGATTTTAATTATAAAAAGTCACAACCAGAAATTAAGTTATTTTGGATTTTAGCTTAGGAACAATTTAATCCATTCAGTTACTATTATCACATCCCGACTCTAGAAATTTAGCTAGCCATGGTACTTAAAACAGACAGACAGGAAATATAATTGGAAAGCAATGAAACATTCATGATAAATAAATAACAGTAATTGAACGTAAACAAATTGTACTTAAAATTAAATTAAATGCGATTAAAACATGAATAATAATACTATTCCTCAAGCTCCCTCTTCCACAAGTTGGCAAGATTGGAACCTTCGGAATCGAAACTCGAAACGAAGTATGAGGCTAAAAACAAATTCTAACTAAGATAGCAATTTCCTAATGTTGGAAATGGCTATTAAATGGTAAAAGGGAAATAAAAACAAGAACAGCAGAAAAAATGCAAACTGGGAAATGGTTCGTAAATTCGGCAGAGCTTCCGCAAGAAATTTGTGAAAATAAAACTCTGTTCGTTCTTCATCGAAATCTCTCGTATTTATAGAGGAGAAATTGACAGTTAAAAAAAACAAGAACGCGGGCTTTGCACTTCAGTTGTGGAGAAAAACCAAGAAGACTGGGCGTTGGTGAGGTTGAGAGATTGTAGGAGTATCTGAAGACTCCTTTCTTTCTGTTGCCCACGTCTCCGCGTATTCACCTCACATTCTTCATAAAGTTGGATTAAGTGTGTTACAGTCGTATCACCAAGGTGACGGGCGTAAGACGCTTAGCAGCACGTTACGTTTGTAAGTGATGTGTGACGACCGTCACAGCATCAAAAACTGCAGAACTTTGCAGAATTGTTCCTTTTCTTCTGGTTTTCATGTTAACTTTATTCATATGATCTTTTTCCACTAAATTTACTTGAGACATGTTGTACCTGTGAAAAGAAAAAAACTCGGAACAATCGGGAGTTAAATGGATTAATGCAGTATGAAAACTGACTAAAAACATAGAAATTATACGATACGGTTTCTCGTTATCAAATTCCCCCATACTTAAACCTTTGCTTGTCCTCAAGTAAATAATCATTTAGAAAGATCAGATAAGTTTTATCAGACGCACATGCATATTATACCTTTGGTTTTCAAAACAATTACGGGAAATCAATCGTTAGTTCGACCGATACTTAAGTAAAACACTAACGATACACTAATGACACAAGCAATAAGCTAAGTCGTGGACTTCCATTTTAAACAAAATGTCCAATAATTCTGTTATAATTCTACCCAGAGTCTCTTGTACCTATTTCACCCGGTTTGTTCTAGCGCAATCACATGAAGCCCTTTGTCTTAGCACGCACGTAATGGAGTAACCGGTTAGTGACTTTGATCCTTTTTAGCACGGGGTCTGGTACACGAATGTGGCAACCCTACATGTACATATTATCCAAATTGGAGGTTGTGAGGGATCGAGCCGTAGAACGCCCTACCAAGTTCAGAACCAGATACCTCTGAACCAACCAACAGTGGACTCCTTCATTATTTGCTCATCTCTTATATGCGACCTTGTACTTTGGTGCAAGTTTTCCTTTTCAGTAGCGAGATAAGAAGGATACTTCATTGATTAGGCATCAAACACTTATATTCATCGGCTCCCCATGTGGTTTGTGTCTAGACGGTGTTGACTGCTAGTATAAACTACTAGGGGTTACTTTAGAACTAAAACTCGAGATATAGGTATAACGGTTATTAAAATGGACCGCGTAAGTAGGAAGTCTAAGGTGTCATAACTGTATCGATCTTGTTGAATCGTTCTCGGATTCCTAACTAGGATTTCGTTAAGGTAGGTATGTCGGGATATGCGAAGATAAAGCAAAAAATTTCGGTATGGCTAAATAAAACAGGGAAGAATTGAAACTGAGAAATATCGTAAAAATTACTTGTTTAATGGAAAATGAGGAAAGGGAAAGGTACCTCTCCCACACTATATCATACATTGTCCTCAATGTTGTGGTATAATAGTGGGGAAATACAAATACAAAAAGAAATAGCAAAAGCAAACTAATTAAGAATAAAGACTACTGATGTCTACGTCCTCTGCTCCTGGTGCATGATCGCCTGGTAGGCGTGGCTTCAAAATCAGTGTCATGGGAGCCAAGAGTGCTGACGTCCATCCTTAAAGCGTTTAGTTTAGACAAGGCCTCGTCTAACTTCTCGTTCATGCTCCGCTGGCCACTCAAAATCTGAGCGTTCTGTGCACATAAACTGTCATACTGCTCCTGTTGTTTTCTTGCAAGTGCTGCACCCATTTGATTCTGCTGGTGGATGGCTCGGAGAATTTCTTCAAGAGTGATAGGAGGTGGTGCGGATGAAGTTTCCGGAATGTCATGAACATGGGCAGCTCGGTCCAACTCTTCTTGTATCTCGTCCGCAGGGGCATCATGTTGTTCTTCATGAATAGTAACATGGCCCTCGGGAGCTGCGGGATCGAATAGCCAATTGGCTCTATTTTGAGGATCAATTCGGTCCCTGTAAGGCAAAATAATGTTATTATAAATGATGTTTCGGATCACAGGGTGGAATTTTCCATCTTCCCACTCATGGATGAGGTGGGCAGACTTGCAGTGGTCTAGAGTAAGCAATGCCGGTGCCATAGAAGGCATATCAGTTAGAGCGGCACCATGATTCAAAGCTAAAGCAAGAGAAGTGATAATCCCTCCGAAATAGAAGGGTTTTCCGCCTCTAGTGCAGATGGAGTGAATATGGGCCAAGAGAAATGGAGCGGCGTTGATCTTCTGGCCGGTAAATGCACAGTGCATGAAGAAAAGCTCCTTGGAGTTGAGCTTGTGGTTTCTATCTCTGGAGAAGATGGTGTTGCAAAGGATGCAGTGAAAATATCTGATGGCTGGATTATGGATATGGATGGCGTTGAGGTGGTCATAAGAGCTTGCACGATTGTTTGTCATGCTGTGCCATAAGTTGAATGCTTCCTCGCTGAAATTATCCGGCACACGAAGGTGGACACCTTCATCGGAACTGAAACCGAGTAGCCGCGTGATATCAGTTTGTGTTAGCTGATACTCAGTGTCAAACATGCGGAATTTGGTCACGCCAGAGAGTTGGTTGGTGGCTCCAGTAGGGGTGATGGAAGAAAATGAACTCAGAAACTCCAAAGTGAGAGTTTCATAGATAGGTTGTGGTTGGCTGCACAGATTCCATAAATTGACATTTTGCAGAAGTTGTTGGACGCTCTCAAGCAGTCCCAAATCTCTCAGACAGTCGAGGTCAACATACCGAGTTGGTTGGAGACCGCGGCGTTGGAATTTTTGGAACTTTGTTCTCTAGGTTTCTCCTTGGTCTCCTTCTCTGAGAATGATGTTAGGGATTTGCTGCTGGTTGTTGGCCATTGCATGCAAGGGGGTTGAAACGTGAAAGAGGTTGGATTTGAGAGATATGGAAAATATGAAGAAATGGGTTGAATATATAGTGTAGGAAGAAATGTGGGAAGTTGGAATGTGAATGGGGAAGTGGAGTGGAGTAATGGTATTTAAATGTTGGAGTGGGTGATTAAAGAAAGAATTTGAATGGATGGTGGACGGTTTTGGGAAAAGGAGGGAGAAGTGGGAAGGAGAAACTGCTTCTGGAATAGCAGAAGACGTGTTTCAGACGCGCGTGACGATCGTCACAGGAGGCTGACGGGCGTAACACGGTGAAACGCGTGTTACGATCGTCATAGGTGTACTACGACCGTTACAACTACAATGTTTGCAATTCCAAACCGGACAACACTTATTTCATAAATGAAGCAGATTAATTCCAACACACCTTATATTCCAACACAGTAATTCAACAATATATATATATATATATATATATATATATATATATATATATATATATATATATATATATATATATATAACACAATATCAGTCAATTTTAGTACACATCCCAATTATCATACAACCAATCAATCAGAACAAAATTTGCAAAATGAAAGTATCAGTATAATAGGTTACTGATAATAAATATGTAGTGAATTGAATTTTGCTGTAGCATGCACTAAATTTAATGAAACTTTTAAATAAAAACAAACTGAAATTTGCATTGAAATGAATATTTGTTCTTTGACAGAAATTTAAAAGTTGCAGAAAGTAAACTTGTGCAGAATTAAAATGAAATCTTAAATTTGATAAAATTGCTCCACAGTTATGTCAGTCAAGCCTATTATGTCCAGACGCATGCTCTTCAATTCGTCCTTGATTCCATTAATGTCAGTTTGATAAACATCTAGTGTGGTTAAGATTTTGTTCAAATTCTCAGTGTATTCTCCTTTGATTATTTCAGGGGCTTCAATATCCTCTGTAATGTTGTTAATGTCATAGTAACCAGGAGGGGTCTCAGGATCACTCTCATCAGACATCTTATCATCAGTAACTTGGTAAGATTGTGGTGTTTCAGGTGTTGAAGGATGGTCAGGAGGGTTTAGCTCATAAAGCCAGTTATCGCGATTGTGGACACTCACTTTAGCATGGTTTGGAAGGGTAAATAAAGTGACAACTTCATTCCTTATCAGGTATTCAAAAGGTGCAGGACCTAGATTTCCTATTATGCGTAGGTCGAAACAGAAATCAATATTCATAGGGCGAATCGAACCGAAGTGTGTACACTTATGCAGTTGGTATCTAAGTCCCAGGGCATTGGCAATCATGGTGACTAGGCCTCCTACGATGATCGGTTCATTAGGATCATGAACAATGCGAGAAAAGGTTTGCATCATGAATGGCACAACATTAACAGGTCGGCCTTGGGTCTTACAGTGCAGTAAAAACATCTCATCCTTAGACACTGCAATACGGTTCTTTTCCTTTCCGAATACAGTATGGGCTAGAATCTTATGAAAATAGTGGATAGCGGCATTGTGTATTTCATTGTTGCCCATGCTATCCGGATCAGGGTGATAGTTTCCGGTTAAGGTTCCCCAAAAGTAATCTAGCTCGAAATCCATTAATTCCACCTGGGTGGTAGTAAAAGCAAAAGGTCCGCTAGGGAATCCTAGTAGGTCAGCTAATTCCTTATGGTTATAAACAAATTCAATACCAAATAGTCTGAAAGCTATAAATCCTTTTCTGGCTCCGAAACCGTGCTCAGGTATATGAACTAGGGAGCTCAAAAATTCAAAGGTAAGCTCGCGGTATGTGACAAACTTAGACTTAATGTGGGCTTTTTCCCATCCCAGTTGGTTAAACAGATAAAGGACACTATCCTTGATACCTAAGGTGTCCATGGTTGGTTCATCATAATACAGAGTCATACCAATGTTCCTTTGTGACAATTCCTCAAATGTCCTCATTTGGTTCCTTCCTCTAAAAGTGGTTTCCATAAAGTTCTGTGGTTGTGGTTCCATAGTGAATGTTAAATAGGGAAACAAATCAGGGGAGAAGGTAAGATAGAAAAAGACTTTTCAGAAATTCTGTAGCAAGTAAAGTTGTTTTAAAATCAGCAGCAGTTTTATAAAGATTTTTAGAAAAATGGAAAAGAAAATAATGAAAATAAGGCTTTAAAATAAATAAATGCAGAAACAGAAAAGAAAATCAAAAGTAATAAATAGAAACAAACGGAAATAATAACAAAAAAAAATAGGTGGGTTGCCTCCCACTAAGCGTTGTTTTTAACGTCATAAGCCTGACATAGTGCTTAGCAGTAGATCATTCAGGGGAAATAGTGGGTAATTCTAAAAAATTTAGACTATTCGCATAGTCTCTATTCTCAATGTGATGATATTGTTTTAATCGCTGTCCGTTCACTGTGAACGGGTCACTATTCCTATCCTTAATTTCTATTGCTCCGCTAGGGAATACTTTTGTAACTTCAAAAGGACCAGACCATCTGGATTTCAGTTTTCCAGGAAAGAGCCTAAGTCTAGAGTTGAATAGTAGCACAACGTCTCCCACACTGAATTCTTTCCGGGATAAGTGCTTATCGTGCCATATTTTGGCTCTTTCCTTGTATATCTTAGCATTCTCATAAGCGTCTAATCTCAATTCTTCCAGTTCATTTAAGTCGAGGATTCTCTTCTCTCCAGCAGCAGTGTAGTTTATATTGAGCGTTTTGATTGCCCAATATGCCTTGTGCTCTAATTCTACCGGGAGATGACAGGACTTTCCGTACACAAGCTTGAAGGGTGTAGTTCCTATAGGAGTCTTGTAGGCTGTCCTATAAGCCCATAAAGCCTCGTTAAGCTTAGATGACCAATCTTTCCTAGATATGGCGACAGTTTTCTCTAGGATTTTTTTAATTTCTCTGTTCGAGATTTCGACCTGTCCATTGGTTTGTGGATGATACGGTGTTGCTACGTGGTGTTTTACTCAATACTTAGATAATAATTTGTCGAATATCTTCAAAATGAAATGAGATCCACCGTCACTAATGACAAGTCTAGGCACACCAAATCTTGGAAAGATTATGTTTTTAAAGAGCTTAATTACTACTCGTGTGTCATTTGTAAGAGAGGCTATAACCTCAATCCATTTTGAAACATAATCGACAGCTACGAGTATATAGTTGTTTCCGAAAGAGGATGGGAAAGGTCCCATGAAATCGATTCCCCAAACATCAAAGACTTCTACTTCTAGTATTCCTCTTTGAGGCATTTCATCGCGTCTTGAAATATTACCGGTGCGTTGACACCGATCACAGTTTTTAACAGCGATGTGGACATCCTTCCATAGATTAGGCCAGAATAGGCTGGCTTGTAGGATCTTTGCACATGTTTTAGAAGTGCTTGCATGTCCGCCATAGGGAGATGAATGACAGTGAGAAATAACATCTTCTATTTCTTCTTCAGGTATGCATCGGCGGAAAATTCCGTCCGATCCTCTTTTAAATAATAAAGGTTCATCCCAATAATAATACTTGAGATCATGGAAGAATTTCTTTTTCTGTTGATAAGTTAAGTCTGGTGGGAGCGCGCCTGCAGCTAAGTAGTTGACTATGTTAGCATACCATGGCAGTCCCATGGTTGTATAGATCGCTTCCATGGCTTCCTTGGCTTTTGGTTTGTTTAGATCCAGTTGAGATAGATCGCTTCTTATTTGCGCTACCAGCTATTCATATGGAAAATCGTCGTTAATCGGTACTTGTTCGGGTTTTATACCTTCTAATCTTGACAAGTGGTCTGCTACGACGTTTTTGGTTCCTTTCTTATCCTTAATATCTAGATTAAACTCTTGCAAAAGTAGGATCCATCTGAGGAGTCTTGGTTTTGCATCCTTCTTGGTTAGTAGATATCTGATAGCAGTGTGGTCTGTGTAAATGATTATCTTCGCTCCTACTAGGTAAGAACGAAATTTGTCAAGCGCAAAGACAACTGCTAACAGCTCTTTCTCAGTTGTGGCATAGTTCATTTGAGCTGAGTCTAGCGTTCTACTGGCATAGTAGATTGCGTGAAGTTTCTTGTCCTTCCTTTGTCCAAGAACTGCGCCTACGGCGTAGTCACTCGCATCACACATGATTTCAAAAGGTAATCTCCAATCGGGTGGTTGCATGATTGGTGTGGTGATAAGGGCTGATTTTAGAGTTTCAAACGCTTTAAGACAATCTTCATTGAATATGAACTCAGCGTCTTTCATTAATAGACCAGTAAGTGGTTTAGTGATCTTCTAGAAATCTTTGATAAATCGTCGGTAGAAACCGGCGTGTCCTAAAGACTTCGTATTTCTCGAACGGTCTTAGGTGGTTGAAGTTCTTTTATGACTTCTATCTTAGCTTTATCAACTTCAATTCCATTATTAGATATAACATGTCCTAGTACAATTCCTTCTCTGACCATGAAATGGCATTTTTCCCAGTTAAGCACGAGGTTTACTTTCACACATCTTTCTAAAACCTTTTCTAGGTTTGATAGGCATCCTTCAAAACTTTTCCCGCATACAGAGAAGTCGTCCATGAACACTTCCATGATGTTATAGATGAAATCTGCAAAGATTGACATCATACATCGTTGAAAGGTTGCTGGGACATTGCACAATCCGAAGGGCATTCGTCTGTAAGCGAACGTTCCATAGGGACACGTGAATGTAGTCTTCTCTTGATCATCAGGGTGAATAGGAATTTGGAAAAATCCGGAATAACCATCTAGATAGCAGAAGTAGGAATGTTTGGCTAATCGCTCTAACATTTGATCTATGAAGGGTAGAGGAAAATGGTCTTTTCGAGTAGCTTTGTTTAGTTTTCTATAATCAATGCACACTCTATGCCCATTAACCACTCTTTGTGTTATCGGTTCACCTTTTGCATTCTTCACAACAGTGATACCTCCTTTCTTTGGTACGACGTGTACTGGGCTAACCCATTTACTGTCAGAGATTGGATATATGATTCCTGCTTCCAATAGCTTCTTAATTTCATCTCTGAATACAGTGCTAAGGATTGGGTTAATTTTTCTTTGAGGTTCTCTATAGGTTTTTCAATCTTCTTCTAGCATAATACGATGCATACAAATTGAAGGACATATTCCTTTCAAATCGGATATGTTATAACCTAATGCAGTCGGGTACTTCCTTAGGATGTCTAAAAGTTTCTTAGTTTCAAGCGTTCCTAAACTAGAATTGACTATTACTGGTCGCGTACATTCGGTATCTAGGAATTCATATCTTAGGTTCCTGGGTAAGTTTTTTAATTCTAAACCCGGTTTCTTTGGACATGGCATATGATCAGGTGTAAGTGCTAGACTTTCGCTTAGACTATCATCTTGATATGGTTCACGCTAATTGTCGTCTTTGAATATCAGAGGGGTTTGGATTTTCATTATTTCAGAGTATGTGGTATGTTCTGCTTCCATCTCTCTTACGCACTCGTCTATAACGTCGATTAGATAACATGTGTCATTCATGGCTGGTGCTTGTAAGAATTGAGTGAGGATGAATTCCACTTTTTCCTATCCAACTTCGAATGTTAGTCTGCCCTTCTTTACGTAAATTATAGCTCCAGCTGTGGCTAGGAAGGGTCTTCCTAATATGATAGGAGTAACTGAGTCCTCGGTAATGTCCATGATTATGAAATCGGTCGGGATATAGAATTGACCTATTCTAACTGGAACGTTTTTCAATATACCTACAGGGTATTTAACTGATCAGTCAGCTAATTGAACAAACATTTTTGTGGGTCTAAGTTCTCCCATCTCCAGCTTTTTGCAAATAGATAGGGGCATGACACTGATACTTGCTCCTAAGTTGTATAGAGCTTTGTCTATGACAAACTTTCCAATGATACAAGGTATAGAGAAACTACCTGGATCTTTTAACTTAGGGGGCATATCGTTTTGAATAATAGCGCTACACTCAGCAATAAGTGTAACTGTTCCGTTGTCTTCTATCTTTTTCTTGTTAGATAGGATTTCCTTGAGAAATTTAGCATATGAGGGCATCTGAGTGATAGCTTCTGTAAACGGTATTGTGATATTCAGTTGTTTCAAAAGTTCAACGAATTTCTTGAATTGGCCCATCGTTTTGGAATTGGTAAGTCTCTAAGGGAACGGAATCGGCGGTTTATAGGGTGGTGGAGGCACATAAGGCTTCTCTTTCTCCACTGCATCTTGGTTTTCGTTTTCCTTTTCCTTTGGTTCATTCTCATTTTCAGTTGGCTTGTTCTGCTTTTGGTACATGGCTGGATTTTCGAGTCTTGGATCAACAGGTCCGTCAAGTTCTTTTCCACTTCTCAGTATCACAGCGTTAGCATGTCCTTTTGGGTTAGGTTGTGGTTGACCAGGGAAAATTCCAGCTGGGGCAGCAGAAGGTGCTTGTTGTTGAGCTACCTGTGAAATTTGAGTTTCAAGCATCTTATTATGGGTAGCTAAAGCGTCAACTTTACTAGATAATTGTTTAATCTGCTCATTAGTATGTATATTCTGATTTAGAACATCTTTATTAGTCTGAGATTGAGAAGCAATGAAGTGTTTTATCATGATTTCAAGATTATATTTCCTAGGGACATTGGATGTATTAGGTCCATTATTAGGGTGATTTGGGATAGCTTTTGGATAGCCAGGTGGCGTGGCAAGAGCTTTTCCAAGTGCGTACAATGCATTGTTGCTTTTATACGAAAAATTTGGATGATTCTTCCAACCAGGGTTATAGGTATTACTATAAGGGTTTCCCTGTACATAATTCGCTTGTTCAGCTGGAACTCCTGTTAGAAGTGGGTATTCTAGAGCAGGATGTGATTGAAGACCACATGGATCGTAAGTTTGAGCTACTGCAGCTACGATAGCTGCGGGAGTGGTGGTAAGATTTTCTAGCTTTTGGGTAAGGGCTTCCACTTTAGCATTGACTTGATCCAGACTATTCACTTCAACCATGCCACCTTTTGTTTGCGTTTTTTCCATATTAGCTCTTTCGCTTCCCCGTGGATAATGGTTCTGAGCCATGCTTTCAATAAGTTGATTTGCTTCGGTATACGGTTTATCCATCAATGCGCCACCAGCAGCAGCGTCTATAGTCAATCTTGTGTTGTACAAGAGACCGTTATAGAACATATGAATGATCATCCATTCTTCTAAACCATGCTCAGGACAGAGTCTAATCATGTCCTTATAGCGTTCCCACGCTTCGAAAAGTGATTCGTTATCTTTTTGTCTGAAACCATTGATGTTGGCTCTGAGCATAACAGTTTTGCTTGGTGGGAAATATCTAGCCAAAAAGACCTTCTTCAACTCATCCCATGTGGTGATTGAGTTTGAAGGAAGAGATTGGAGCCATGCTCGAGCTCTGTCTCTTAAAGAAAAAGGAAATAGGCGCAATCGTATCACCTCGGGGTTTACACCATTCGCTTTTACAGTGTCTGTGTACTGCATAAACACTGACAGATGCAGGTTTGGGTCGTCAGTAGGAGATCCAAAAAATTGGTTCTGCTGAACGACGGATAGAAGCGAAGGTTTCAGCTCGAAATCGTTTCGAGCGATAGCAGGAGCGGCAATGCTGTTGTGAGGTTCCGCTTGAGAAGGAACTGCGTAATCCTTAAGAGGACGAGGTGGAGTTGGTGCGTCAGCCATCTTCGATTCTTCAATTAACTCAGGGATTGAGATATCAGGAAGCTTAGTCGGAGGAAGATTGTTGAGATCACGGTATTCTTGAATTCGGCATCTTACTCTGAGATAGCGCTCGATATCGTTGATTTGTAGATGCAAAGGCTCGCTTCGGGATCGAGTATTTGGAATACAACAGAGGGAAAAATAAATAGTTGCCTTAGTCTATACAGTGCTACTTTATGAGTGCACTAGTGACTAAATCAAAGTCCCCAACAACGGCGCCAAAAACTTGATGTGCGATCGACCTAATGTGTCTAACGGTATCTTAACTGCAAGTTCACAGCCTATCGTGGTAGTAATAAAAAGATGTCGAACCCACAGGGACTTTGTAATCACTAGTGCTATAAAGGTTTACTAGTTTATCTAAGGCGGATGTTGTCACGTTTGGTTTTTAGAAGTTAAAGTAGAGGAAAACTAAATCGAACTAAGGAAATAATAATAATAAAGCCGTCGGTATGTAATATAGTGAACCTAAGCGGATTTAATCGAACCTAAGCATATAAAGATGTTTAACTTAAATGGTTATGTAGAAATTATCAGTTTAAAAACCCTCAACTCACACTCTCGTGGTCTTATCTCGGATTACACCCCTAAAGCCCTATGCCTGCTCTCGCTAGCCCATAAGTGTTTAGAAAATACTCTTTGAAAACTTAATAAAGTCTAATTCGTTTTAAAGCGCTCTCGCTGTATTTAAATCAAATGCCTAACTTTAGCTATCCGGTTAAAACCTCACACTCTCGTGGTCTTGATCCTAACCTATTCTACTTTTCTTACTCTCGTAACAAAAAGATTGATTTTAATTATAAAAAGTCACAGCCAGAAATTAAGTTAATTTGGATTTTAGCTTAGGAACAATTTAATCCATTCAGTTACTATTATCACATCCCGACTCTAGAAATTTAGCTAGCCATGGTACTTGAAACAGACAGATAGGAAATATAATTGGAAAGCTGTGAAACATTCATGATAAATAAATAATAGTAATTGAACATAAACAATTTGTACTTAAAAGTAAATTAAATTCGATTAAAACTTGAATAATAATACTATTCCTCAAGCTCCCTCTTCCACAAGTCGGCAAGATTGGAACCTTCAGAATCGAAACTCGAAACGAAGTATGAGGCTAAAAACAAATTCTAACTAAGATAGCAATTTCCTAATGTTGGAAATGGCTATTAAATGGAAAAAGGGAAATAAAAACAAGAACATCAGGAAAAATGCAAACTGGGAAATGGTTCGTAAATTCGGCAGAGCTTCCGTAAGAAATTTGTGAAAATAAAACTCTGACTGTTCTTCATCGAGATCTCTCGTATTTATAGAGGAGAAATTGACAGTTAAAAAAAACAAGAACGTGGGCTTTGCACTTCAGTTGTGGAGAAAAACCAGGAAGACTGGGCGTTGGTGAGGTTGAGAGATTGTAGGAGTATCTGAAGACTCCTTTTTTTTCGTTGCCCACGTCTCCACGTCTTCACCTCACGTTCTTCATAAAGTTGGATTAAGCGTGTTACGGTCGTAACACCAAGGTGACAGGCGTAAGACGCTTAGCAGCGCGTTACATTCGTAAGTGATGTGTGACGACCGTCACAACATCAAAAACCGCAGAACTTTGCAGAATTGTTCCTTTTCTTCTGGTTTTCATGTTAACTTTCTTCATATGATCTTTTTCCACTAAATTGACTTGAGACATGTTGTACCTGTGAAAAGACATAAAAACTCGGAACAATCGAGAGTTAAATGGATTAATGTAGTATGAAAACGGACTAAAAACGTAGCAATTATACGATACGATTTCTCGTTATCAATCATCAAGCAAATAAGAGGCAAGGGTAGATACCTAAGTCTAAACATGATTTAAGACATCATAAACTATCTCCAAGGGGTCACATGTTAAAAAACACCACCTAACTAAAACAAGCATGCGTGGTAAAGGAAGATGAAACTCAAACAAGTGGCAAGAATTGACATAAGTCTATGACAAGTGGTAAATACACAAAAGGCAACCACATTGAATTAAAGTAAGCATTAGAAAATTTCAAAGGATCCACTAAGGGTCATTCACAAGAGGTAAAGACTTAAAAGTCACAAGAGAAGTCACACATGTAAGTTCACTAGCTAGTGAAGACTTATGGGTCAAGTGCCTAACTTATCATGGCATAGAGAGGTGAAGTGAAGTGAAGTAGATGAATAAGTGTACAGTCAGAAGTGAAAACATCAAGGACTCATCATCATCATACAAGCATGCTTGAGAAATAATGACATTCAAATCATACAAGAAAAGAAAACCACATAACCCTAAGTGGACATAAGTCCTCTTGTAATGCTATCAATCAAAACAAGTTGAAAGAGAAGGGATATGGGAAGAGAGAGAATAAAATAGACATGTTATTCAATTAGCACAATTCTCATGATCAAGAAAATTTTCAATTAGGCATTGAATTCATGGTACAAGCACCAAAGTACACAAGCATCATTCAAAATTATGAAGTTATTTGTCCATTTAAAGTAAGTGATCAAGAGATGAAAGGAGTTAATGCAAGTCAAGATGGATGAAATAACTTGCATAAGAATTAAACTCAAGATGAAGTTGATAATGGTCAAGAGATGTGACCCAAAACATCATGCAAAAATCTGGTTAAAGAAACAAGTCAAACAAGAAAATATGTAGTATATAGGATGAGACAAGCATTGCAAACCATGTTATCAATAAAGTAGGAAAATATTGAAGTACTTAGGGGTTATGGTAAGTATAAAAAATCAAGTTACATTGAGTAAACATGGCTCAAAAGCATGGAAATAATTCATTAAGCAACATGTTCAAAAGCCTAAGCAAAAAGAAAGATATAGCTCCTTAAGTGTCAGCATGTTGATTGGAAAATAAATGCTTAACCAAAAGGATCATAGATATGGATAATTGAGGTGAGAAGATAATATGATATCAATATTCAAGCATAAAATTTAGATCATAAACTCTTAAGATTTTCACCAATTAACAATAAAGAACTATCTTAAAGAAAGAGATGGATGTAGCTCCTAACTTCTTAACATTATGAATTAACAATTTAATATCAATCAAAGAATCAAAGGAGAAATTGGACAATAGTTTATAAGTCAATTTAATTTAAACCAAAGATGGATCCTAAGCCTTTA
The DNA here is from genome assembly GCA_948472305.1 of Vicia faba. Lineage (NCBI taxonomy): Eukaryota > Viridiplantae > Streptophyta > Magnoliopsida > Fabales > Fabaceae > Vicia > Vicia faba. The sequence continues at coordinate 715,364,131 of OX451736.1, forward strand.
TAAGATTCACCAATCATCCACATCAAAACTAGGTCAAGAAAAAAAGGATTTAGCTCCTAAAATATCATCATGATGAATTAGCAATGGAATGCTAATCAAAGAATCATAGGAGCATGAAATTAGAGTACCAAGACCATATAGATAAGAAAAAAATTCAAATTATTCACATCAATTTGGACCTATGATTATCAAGAGGAATTTGTACAAGTGCATTCCAAATCAAAGTCTCAAAGATGGACAAGTAAGCTTCAACTGAAGAACAAGTAAATAAAAAATGTTAAGGAGCTTGAATGGTTCAATCAAGATGAAATCAAGACCCATAACATGGTGTGATAATAATATAAAGAATAAGGAAATTTATTCCTTATAGGTTACACAAAGTACATTCCTTATATCTCAAGCAACAAAGTAGTTAGACAAAAAGCATGTTCAAAATGAAAAAACAAAAGGAGAATCCAAATGAATTCAAATGATTCTCAAGTCCTCAAGGGACTATCCTTGAACATATGATTCCTTAAACATGGTAAATGGATTCAAAGAATCCTCAAGATCAAGCCAAAACTACACAAAAGATGCAATTAGGGTTCCACCAAAGTAGCCAAACATTAGGCACAAAGAAAATGGATCAATCAAACTAAAAATGATCAACAAATTAATCCAAGTTCATTTTATCTTCAAGAATTCATATGGTCATTAAGTGTCCAAAAATTGTCTCCTAAATATGCTCATAAGTTGTCAAATGAGACTCAACAAATTTCTACAAAGCCAATTGTACACATTCACAAGATAATTCAAACAAAAATAGGAAAGTGGACTTAAAAATCAAACCAAAATTGTTCAAATTTCCTAAAGACTTATAAAAGTTAGAATTAAACACTTAAGGTTCTTGAAAAATGAAGAAAAAAATGAAAATGAAAATTGATGATCAATACTAGTTGAGAAACACCTCAAACTAGACACCTTAAACCAAATAATTTGTGAAAAATAGAAAACCAGAAGATAAAATCCACTAAAAATCATTTCAATGATCTCAACATATTCAAGAACCCTAAACATATATTTGTTTTTGCATTTTTATAATTAGGAGAAAGTAGAAAATGAAATCAATCTTCAAACAAAAACAAGAAAATCAACCAAATTATCACTCCTCAAAACAATTTTCAAAATCAAATCAAATTAAGTGATAAATTTGGTTTAAAATCATTAAAACTGTCTCAAGACTTCAAGAATCATGGAAAATATTTTTGTGTATTTTTTGGATAAAGGAAAAGTTGAAAATAAAATTAAAAGAAAACATGAATAATTGTTTTCAACTAAATAACACATTTAACCAAATTAATTAAATAAACTAGCATGAAATTCTCAAAAATAAAATAAAAATTGGAATTGAATATTAGACATGTTAAATAAATTTCATGAATTTTTTGGGAATATTTTGCATTATAGAAGTATTTTAATAAAATCTGAAATAAAAAAGAAAACAATATAACTAAATGAGGAGCAGGGGGTGCGAAACTGAATCAAAGACAATAACTGTGAAATTTTGGAATGACAAAACTCAGATGTCCTATGACATATTGAGACATTTGATCTGACATAAACAAAACATGTAAGGTATAAACATTAAAAATAGTAATGAAAAGCATAAATAACACACCAGAATCATTAACCCAGTTCGGAGCAACTCTCCTACTCTGGGGGCAATACCAAGCTAAGGACAAATCCACTATGATAGTATCAATTTATAGACCTTACATCAAACCTCCAGTTTACAGCCTAATGATTTAATCACTACACGTGCTATATTTCTATCTAAGACACACCTAGATATGAGGCCCTACTCAATCTCTTTTCAATCACAGACAACGATTGGACACAAAACAGGAAGACACACTTCCATGACTGTAAAATGGAAGGCACACTTCCATGAAAATAATCAGCCAAGACTCTTGACTAAGAACACAACTTGGAGTTGCTTATAAGCTTCCTCCAAGAATAATACTCAAGTCATTACTTCACAGCTTCTGAGTGAGAACACAATGACCATCTCACAACCCGAGTGGTTTACACACACCAACTCTCCTAGAGAGTGGCTAACAGACTCAGCCCTAATGATTACATCTTTACAATTCTCGGCTGGTACCAATCCTAGGTTACAAATATTCTATTTATAATCTATAGCCCACTGGATTTAGACCTTCAAAATACAGCTCTTTGGCTGTTAAAAATAGCAGTAACTTCTTCTATAAACAAGGTCTTCAATCATTAGTTTCCTAACATATCTCCATATTTAGAAGCTGCATATTCTTCAATATTCCGACTTGATTTTTTAGACCTTTAAATCAACGCCATATAATATTGCATAATATTCTCAGAATATTCTGCATCTGTTAAATCGTAATTGAATCCACTAATTCAGCTCAGCTCAGGCGCGATGTGGTATGCTCTTTCATAGGACATCTTATCCGACATGTTGTTCCAGATGGTGAAACACTTCAACTCAACATATCTTAACATAAGATATGACTTCTTGCTCAAACATGTCCCTGTTAGCAAGTTAACACATCCTATCTAACATATTGCTGCTATATTAGTTTTACCAAATATAATGTCAATCACATAATTCAGAGAATTAACAATCTACCACTTTGGCTTATTTTGGCTATAACTAATTTACATAACCTTTATACATACATAAAAAATCCATAACACAAAGGCTAAGCAATACAAGTCAGTAGGAGCCATTGAACTAAAAAATTAGAAGTTGTCGGTCTTTAGTTTTCACAGTCTTCACATGATGTCACGACATCAACAATATGACTTCTACATTACAATCCAACACATATTCTCTCCCCCTTTTTATCCAGAATATGACAAAGGCTTTTAACAAGAGGTAACATCCATAATCTGTTTTATGTCGAGACAACCCATCCAACATCCCAAACAACCTCAACACCACCTAACAATAACCTCGGGATAGGAGAAGAAATTCCTGAAGTCGTGGTGAACATGAAGAAGAAGATAAACAATTCTCCCCCTCAATCCAGAAATGTTTCTTGTCAGAATATCTTCAATTCCTTCGGATAGCTCAAAACATAAGTCACAATTATGTTCTTAACTCATATCACAATTCATAAGAAGCACAACCAAGAGATTCAGAACAAAGTGTTCTATTCTACATCCTTGTTGTGAGAATTGATTCAAGCACAACCTTTAGACTTTATAGCCGAGTACAACATATCTCCTCCTTTTTGTCACAAATTGACAAAGGTGACCCCCATAAGACCAGATCCAAGACAGACTGATCTACAACCGGATGGAGGCCATAAAAAATTAACTACCACAAGATGAACGAGGTGAATGATTAGCTTCTTTTAATTTCCAATAAGTCTTCTTAGTAAATAACGAACTTGGTCAAAGAGAATGCACCATCCAAGACAGATTCTGATTGTCTTCATAGTTCTAATAAAAGCGTATGCAGTGACTCAAAACACTTTTTACAGAAAAATTCCTCTTGACAGCACTGGCCATACTACTTCTTTTCTTGGATCAAAGGCACAAATTGTCCTAATAAATATCCTGACATCTGGTTAGACATTATCACACAACACAAACAGGCTTCTTCATCAACATAGTCTAAGATAATTCCCATACTTATCCATAAGCACATAATTTTAAACACAATGTCTTCCACTGGACTCCAAATGCACTCCTTTCAGCCTTCAAGAGTGACACATCCAAATATACCAAAGATACCAAAACATCACAAGTGGTGTCTCCAAACAGACCATACACTAGGTTTTATCAAACACTACAGAGAAAAATAATATATTGCAGACAAACCATATTGTCTCTCCTGACTAGAATCACACAGACCCAATTATGGCATAAACAACTACACCTCTAGTCATAAGTCATGACATGTTATTTGACATCATAACCTTCACAAGCTTGAACTACACACAAGCTTCATAATATCTGCACTACTGCAACCACAAGCCATAAACATTCATTTGACTCCCCCTATCGTGGATAAACTATGCTCTTGCTGAACATAACCATTTGAGCACAAAACAAGAAAACATGAAAGTCTTCACACTATCTTAGTAGAGGGAAGCCACTTCACACACAAATTAATACAAGACATACTTGATTTGGAATTTCTCACATATTCCAGAGCAAATGCTCTTAGCTTGCTTTCTATGCATGTTCCAGATTCCCACTGTCTCTAACTTGTAGTAGAAGAAACCATCACTTTAATAGGAATCTTGATCAGACCTTAGTATCTGATCGCCTTATTCTGCCCTTTCATTCACTAGCAATTGCTGATACTAGTGAAGACTTCAAAAAGATAGTAGTCATGTATTACTAGAACATACTACTATACACAAGATCAAAATCTGCACATTGTAATTCTCATAGTTAGAATTACCACTTCTGACAACCATGCTTGAGCATCTAACTCCATATTTTCAACTCCAAGCATCTTCCAAAACATACCCAAAATGATGTTACAACATTATTTAGAACATCAACTTCATAACACAGAACCCAAACACCATGGTTCTTGAACACAAAATTCAAAGGACTTTATTATGCAGACAAGTCCTTTAAGAATATACCAAAAAAACACAAGAAGATCTTAAAAGATCACACCTTTTGCAGCTCATTCAGGTTAATACAAGCACCTGAACATCATAGAGAGAAATAAACTCTCAACAATAGTTGAATCAACAATTCAAATAGTAGATTTGGATTCACACTTCAAATAAGTACCCAGCTCCCAACAAGATCTTTATCATCAGTAACATGCACATCTTCACAAGATTATACTTGTACCCAGCTCCCAACAAAGTATTTTTCATCAGAGGAAAAACATTCCCATACACTCAGTTGCAGATGATACTCCCTTTCAACAGATGTTAGAACATTTGATCTGACATCCTTCTTCTTCCACTATTAGCACAAGGGGATTCTTTACAACATTCCAAACTTGGTCAGAGACTGGACTTCATAATCCATCATGGTCATTCATTCCAACTTAAGAATCCAATGGTGATCAACAATAATCACCCCATGATCTTCAAAACACGCTTCCTTTTGAAGCAACGCACATCTGAGATGATGTTTCGACATTAATCGCATATCCATGGACTTTACCAAATATTATGGTTCTGGAGATGATACTCATAGTAAGTGCAAACAGAACTCTTGAGGGAGAACACAAGAGGATCAACCATCAGTAGTTGATGAACCTTTAATACCAGATCAAAAACACATGCATAATATGCACAAAACACACCTCAAAAACTTCTCCTTAAGCACGAAATCCAGACCACCTGTCTGACTTTAAGGTGTTTGATCACAAGTCTTATGCACCTAAAGAGGATATTCCATTTACCACAACACACATGGTTTTGTATGATCATCAACTCTTCAAACAAACTATCCAGGAGTACCTCTACTTCTCCCAATTCTTCTGGACAACTCATCATGACTGTAAGTTAATTTTCCGAAATATTAAGTTACCTCAGGTTGATGCATCTCCATTGCACACAACCCCTAGAATGTCTCTTCCAATCTAGTAGAATAAGAGTTCAATATTCTCATAGACTTGATAAGTGATATTTGTCATACCCTAAATTTCCCCCCATCAAACTCAATGATCATATTATTACTGTATTCCTAACTTATAATCATATTGTCTAATTTGCTTATTTTGATTTTTGTTTTAATGAGGGTTTAAAATCTAAGGAGAGGGGTGTATTTATAGTATAAGGGGTTTATTTCTAAATCAGAAGCCCATTAAGGTTTTTTGGCCTATTTTAAATAGTAGAGGGGTGTGTTTTAATAAAGGGATATTGCATCATTAGACTGGCCCATTAAGGTTAAGGCCCGTTCAAAATAGAGAGGAGGGTGTACGTTTTTGTTTTAGAACTTGTTGCTTCATTTTTTTCCAAATAGGTCCATTAAATTGCTGGCCCATTTGTTTTTGTTTTTGTTTTTGTGTACGTTTTTATTCAGCCTGGTCCATCAGTTTGTTCATTTGAAGGCCCATAAGTCTTTTTTGAGGTTAACCAAAAGTAAAACTACTGACTCTTTGTTTTTTCTATTTTTTTATAATTATTCAATTTCTTAATACATTATTGTTATTAATATTATTATTAACTTTTTGTTTAATTATAATTATTATCATTACTAGTGAAGTTTAATTATTATTGTTATGAGTTTGGTTGACCAAGTCAACCAAGGGTTTTTGAAACCCTAATTTTACAAGCCTAGCGTCGGCCTCTTCCTTCTTCACTAATACTTAAAGCACAAAACAACTACTATGCAGATCTAAACCCAATTCTTACAAACAAGAATCAAATACATAATCAATCTTCTATTTACAAACAGAATCAAATCTTACCCAATCAAAATTATACAAGATTGTGCAAAATACCAAAAAATCTGAAACGAATCAAATCTGACCTAATTTCCTAATCTATTGTCAATCACAATCTATAACGACAATTAACAAAATTTCCTAATTTATTCTAATATAAAACCTATAAATAAACCTAAAATTCTAAGAACAAGGGGAGAAGAAAATTAATTGACAAACAAAGAACGAAAGAAGAAGAAGAGTTGAGATCTGGGTTTCAACTTCTGAAACCCTATATCTGTGGCGCTACATCCCTGTGATCTTCAAGTCATCCCCGCCGCCGCTCCATCATTACACCTGCAAGCAGAAGAAAAAGAAAGAAGAGATCAGTAGAAAGATAGAAAGCAGACGAAGAATAATTGATAGAAACGAGAAGATTCTCGACATGGACCAAGTAAGCATGACACTTAGATTAGGTTGTTTAAATTAATATAGTTGATGTTTGCAATCGCATAATTGAGGGTTAGATTGCTGTTTTATCGGAAATTTTGGGTTTAAGGTTAGGTTTTAAGGTTAGGGTTCTTAGGTTTTAGGGTTAGGGTTCGTGGGGTTTGTATGAACATAGGGTTCGGGTTCCTAGGGTTCGTCTTAGGGTTCTAAGTTCTGGGTTTGGGATGAAGATTCTGGTTGAATATCAACCGAAATTCTGGGTTTTACGGTGGTTTTAGGGTGATTCGCAGCGACCAACACGACCAAGGTGATTTCCGGTGGGTTGTTGTCTAGAGAGAGGTCAGAGCCTCTCTCTCTAGAAATTTGTGTGGTGAAGAGAAAAGACAGAGAGAGAGAGAGGTGAGAATAAAAATCAATCTGATTACAATTGCACGAGCAACCACCAATGACTAACATCAAATGAAATGTTCAGGGATCCAAACTGGATATAACATTCATTGACCCAACAGAATTTGATTCTCCAGAATCTCCTATCAGGATTTCCTCCCAATGATATCCATCAGTGATCTCAGAAGGCTGACCTTCACTCAATCTCCTTTGAGATATGACTACTATTGACCCAATAGAATCCACTACCAGGATTTCATCTACGATGATCGCAGCCAAAGTCTTCTCAAGTCTTATGATCTTCACTTGATCACTTGAGGTGCCAGCCAATTCTAAACATAATGGTTTTTATGGAGATTATATGAGTGCTTCTTATCAAGCAGATTACTCCTAATTTAAGCACATATTATTTGACACAATTCTGAGCAATAACTCTTGCGTACAAACAATTTAAATGAAGATCTTAAGAAATAACATAATTTTAGCAACAACTCTTTTGTTTTACATATTTCTACAAAGATGAATCTAATCTAAAATAAGTGCAACATCTTGTAGTCTTCTTGTCTTCATCTTCTTTGTTGAGCAAGCTATGAGCAACAACTCCTTGCTTCTTCATAATTCAGTCAAGATGTATATGATTGATGATTTGAATTACATCTTGAAGAATTCTTCATCTTTATCTTCTTTCTTAATTAACCAAGATATGAGCAACAACTCCTTGCTTCTTCATGATTCTTCCAAGATTTATATGATTGGTAAATTGAATAACACCTGTAGAATTCTTCATATTGTTATAGTGGAGGATTACTTCAATTTGGTTGTGTTCTAATAGTGATAGCTTTTCTTTTTAACTTGAACATCAACAGCCTATGATTTGCCACTTGCATCTTTTAGCACTCAGCCGAGTCTATGGAAAGCTCATCAATATTCAACATCATGTGTTGAGCAACAGCTAACCAACCAACCAACAATATGTTTTAAACATACTATTCTTTTCTTATATAGCCAAGCAAAATAGAGTCGTTGGCTATTTGAAAAAGAGTCGTTACAAATAGTACTACGACATCCTAATCTCTTCCACACTTTAAGTTAGTGGATAGGTAGTGGCATAAAGCTTTTTGTACTTTGTACTATTGTACCGTGTTACCGTTATATTCTTTCCTTCTGCACTTCAGAGGCTTCTGCGAGCGTGAGATTAGAAGCGGGAATATAACATAAGGTCTTCAGAATTTCAAGTCTTTGGAGTTGTTGTACCCCAAAATTTTCCCTCCCATATTCTTCAAGAAATTGCCAAGCCAAGCCACAAAATTCCCCCAAGGGTTGTGCAGTGCAACTGTCTCCTATACAGTCAAAACTAGGGTTTGTGTTCTGATCAAGAAAAGGAAGTTTCCAAAGGCCCAATCAAGTCTCACATGCTTACAAATATGGTCAAGTATCCTCATATCAAGTTTCAAGGCATTCAGCTCAAAATTGCACAATCAAAACCCTAAATTGCACTACAGTCAACTGTAGGGGCAAAATGGTCATTTGACAGTCAAAAGTTCAAATTTTTGGTCAACATATCATTTTGAAGCCACAAACATCATTTGATCAATGCTTGATCATGATTCTCAAAATTTGGCTCAGAAAATCATCAAGATGCAAAAGTTACTATATTTGGACAGCTGAAAAAGTCAACTGAAATTGACCAGGGCATAACTTTCACATGGATTATCAGAAAAATTCCATCCAAAGCTCATTTTGAAGAGAAAGACATTTCCTACAACTCATCTTCATACTCTAAGTCCAAGAAATGCTCTCACAAAAAGTTATCAATCTCAACATTATAGGTCATTTTCAAAAGTCAACAAAAAGGGACTTTAAGTCAAAGGCCATAACTTGAGCTTGGTAAATCAAAATGACATGGGACCAAAGGCATTGGTTAGAGGACTCAAAGACCTTTCCAAAATGTCCAAGAAAATGTTAAAAGCTTAAAAATTGAGCAAGTTATGCCTTGTGGAAGTTGGGAAATTTTTAGGAATTTTGAAAAGTCAACATTGATGCAAATGATTCAAAATTGCTAATGGGCCCATTTTTCTTCCAAGATTCATCATTCCAAGCATGTGCACGACCACTTGGCCCAAAGGGAAGTATTTTCTCATTTTTTATTTATTTATTTGAATTTTTATTCATATTAATTCAATTAAATCAATTAAATATGTGGAAAATATCTAAATGAACCAAATGAATCTTTTTATACATGTTTTAGACTTGATATTTCGTGCTTAGCCAATTATGGAAAGATTTGGCTTGATTGAAACCTAATTGATACAAAAACCATGTGAAAAGATATGAAAAGGATTCTTAAGAAATCAAATATTGAAAACAATAAAAGCAATGGATTTTGATCAATCTTTTTAACCTAATTCATTCACTACATAACCAGGAACATAAACCTAATTGCATTAGACAAAAAAGCTGCGCTGAAAATACCATTGCAAATTTGGAATTTTGGTCAAAGAAAGCAAAACTGAAATCAGTGCTAGAGATTGATTCAAGACACAAAACCTATTCCAATAGCTTCCTCAAGCATTCCTGAACGCATTCCAATCAATATCATCCATCCAAACGCAAGGAATTGGTAACGAGAACCTCAACTGTGTCAAGAAATTTTCAGAATCATTCATCATGATTTGTGCATAATTTGCAATTTTCGTCTATTGATTCATGTTTGTTATGAGTTTCTGAAACTAACCATGCAAATTAATTCCGTTTTTGTGCTGTATACGTGATTTGGCCATTGATGCAGTCTAGGGTTTCTTGGGTTCCCAATTAGGGGTTTCCTAATAACGCAAAATTGGACCACCACAGTTCCATCGTTGGACTCAGCAAGCTTAGACGAAGACAGTTCATATCTCGCGATAAATTTATGACTAACAGAATCCTATTCGCTATTTTCTGATAGGTCATCTATAGCAACGGGTTAAAACCGTTGCTTATTGTTCTTATGTTTCAGAAAATAAAAAAGACAACGAAGAAAAAGACCTCGTGGCCAACAACCATTGGCTCTTTTTGAATTGCGCGCGTTTTTCAGATAACTAACCAACTTTCTTTTATATTGATTAATAGCTATTATATATTAAACGCGATTCACATGGCGTAGTGGCACAGGTGTTGAGCTTGCAACGTCCAAGACCTGGGTTCGAACCCCAGGTCTGTATAATTTCACTATTATTTTTCCATTGCAATTCCTATGCAGGCATAACCTTAAAGCGCATCATGTTGCCTCAACATCCAAAGAGCCACGCGTATAGCTGCTTCAAATCAAGGGCAGGGATTCAAAGAACACATTATGCCTTAGTCAACGCACCATATGGAACCTGGGAAAGTCAGCGAATTTCCAGCTTATTGGGCCTAAATTATTGGATCCATACCTCCATGTTGGGACAGAAAACCCCCTGGTTTGCTTCTCTATACATTTTTTTTTATTTTCAACAATGATTTTATTTTTTATATTTGTTAAATTAATTAATTATTTCTTTACAAAATATAAAAATGCACAAAAATCAGAAAAAAGAGAAAAATATAATATTTATTTTATTATTTTCATAAATAAATTGCATGTAAATATTTAGTATTAAATAGGTTTTAATTTTAATTCTTTTTTATAACTAAAAATCCAAAAATATAGAATTAAGTTTAATAACTTTTTATTCCTTTTTAATTTTCTCTTTTTTATCATAATACTTATTTATTTATTATTTTCATAATTAAATTGTACATAAAAATAATTAGGTTTAAATTAGGTCAAATTTCAATATTTTCTTAATAACTAAAAAATAATTAGAATTAGGGTTTGACATTTTATTTTAGTTATAATTAATTCTCTTTTTTTCCATTAAATCTTAAAAAACATAAAAACACCAAAAAAACATTTAATTTTAATTTTAATATTAATTAATTCATGTAATTTAATATTTTGCAAAAGGGTCCAACGCCCATGTTTTTAATTTATTTAATGTCGCATATTTATTTTTATTGCTTAATTCATTATGTATCTCTCCCAAAGCGTTGTAACTTATACTTTTCGCACTTCTATTCGCTTTCTTTATTTTCCGTCAAATCGGGTCCGGTTTAATTTTGGCGATGTGGACCCGCGCCATTTGTAATAGCGTTAGATTTACTTTTCCCGCAAATATTAACTGTTAATCAAAAGCATGAAAGAATGTATGGACTTAAAATAAAATCAAGCGTAGATCACAACAAACATGACAAGACAAATATCAATGAAAACGACACACAAATCGCACACACCACCCCTAGGGTACGCCTCACTGTTGCCTTTCGAAAGGTGATCGTCGAGTAGAGGATGTCTTAGTAAGTCCTCATGATCCGGGAACCTGGCATGAGGGTAGCTTCTAAGGTGTCTTCCCATTGCTCTGGTGATCACCATGTCCCTATAAACTCGAATTGACCCGAACACCTCCAACGGTGGTGCTACCTACCTCTCAATGGTGGGATGGCACTACTTTAAAGGACATTTACACAGACGAATTCCTTAGGGTAGGTAGGTTCTCGTGGATACTTGCTCTAATTCAAAACAAAATTCAAAGACTTTTCACACCAACACTTTTCAAAAGCTTTCGAAGCAAATTTTTCAAACACTCTGACGTACGAGTCGAACTGAAATTTTTCAAAGAAATTTTTTTAAACCCACATTGAAAAGCAAACAAGCATTTTTGAAAACACAAATGAGCAAGTATCTAAGAGCCCATGGATAACCATGGATAGAAAGGGTGCTAACACCTTCCCTTTCTATAATCTACCTCCCGAACCGAGAGCAATCTCTATAAGGAATTTTTCTGTGCTTTTGTCCTTTCCATTTGGAGAAAATAAAAGACGGTGGCGACTCTTGCTTCCGCGACATTTCGCGAACCAGCGTTAAACAGTCAGTTCCAGATCCACCGATCACAGAACTGGCGACTCTGCTGGGGACATACTTTATAAAGTGAGGTGTACCTTAGGGATAGCTCATAACTATGTTTTCAATTGTTTTCCTTGTGTGCTTTAAATTGTGGGTTGCTTGGGAGTTCTATAGATCCTAACCCGGATCTGGGGGATACCCTTCTTAGAAAGTAGCAACAAGGCTGTGAGGGAACTGTGCGGGGTATACCGACATGGTTGAAACAGTCTGCTACGTTGATGTGGCACTTTGGTGTGTACCGGTAACCCTTGAGTTCAGTCAAGGAGAGTACGGGGCCTCCGCGTGGTGTCGTGAAGCATCAACAGACCTTAGGAACCTTAATTGAACTATCTTGGCCTCTTTAGGGTAGTGAGATAACTGACTTTGGTGCAGTCCGAGGTTGGTTGATACTCGATACTACGCTCAATTGAGGGTTGCTTTCCTGGAATATTTCGGTCGCCAGTTCAGTGGCTAAATCGAAACGATGAACAATGAAAGCAATCCCGTGATATTGGGAACCTTAGAACCCGGTTACTTTGATTAGGACAGGTTGAACCCACCAACTTCAAGAGGGTACTACCCAGACCCCATGCTGGCCTTAAACCTTAAGGGCTTGTCTTGTGTGCCTTGTGTGCCTTACATGTTTGTCTTTGTAAATATCTGTGGTGTGTTTAATCATAGCATCATGACATCATCCAGCATCATATGCATTGACTAACCATTTCAGGGGTTCGAATTTTCATCTTTGTTCTTGTTTTGTAGGACATGGAAACTGTTCGTAGAAAGACAATTCAAATCAATCTTGTAAGGATCCCTCCTCAGCTTAAGGAGCTTATATCCAGGATTCCCGAGAATTCTTCATTCAGTGAAAGGCATGGAAGCCTCATCAGCTTGGTCAACACCAACATTGAGGAAGATATGATAAAGGTCCTGTTCCAGTTCTTTGACCCTCTGCATCACTGTTTCACCTTCTTGGACTATCAGTTGGTACCTACATTGGAGGAGTTCTCCCGGCTCCTAAAGATCCCTATCCTTGATCAGCTACCCTTCAACGGTACAGAAAAGGAACCTAAGCTTGAAGAGATTGCTAAAGCCTTGCACCTACAGCCATCTGACCTCAAGGGATATTGGGAAGTTAGAAGTGGAATCAAAGGGTTCTTAGCCAGGTTTCTTTTTGAAAAGGCCCTTGAATGTTGGAATTCCCTTGACTTGCAAGCTTTTGAAGAGGTTGTGGCCCTCACCCAGATCAGCTCATTGATATCAGTGCTGTCCAAATCTTTATGTCCAGGAATCCCATACCTACATTGCTGGGGGACATCCTTCACTCATGTTACACTCGAACCATGAGAAAAAGAGGTGTCCTTATGTGTTGCACTCCCCTCCTGGGAAGGTGGTTTATTTCGCACCTTCCGCAATCAGTCTTGAAGAATGAGCGGGGTTTGAGATGGTCACAACGGTTGATGACTCTTACACATGCAGGTATACATTGGTGCCCTAGGTCCAGAGAAGATGTCACTATCATTGATCGTTGCGGGGAGTACCCTAATGTTCCTTTACTCGGAATCAGAGGAGGTATTACTTATAGCCCATGCCTGGCTTGGAGACAGTTTGGTTATGCTCGGAGGGATGGCCCTCATGACATGTTAATTCCTGACATAGTCTTTGACTTCGACAACGATACTCAAGGACTTCGCCAGAGATTTATCAGAGCTTGGAGGATGCCCAGTAGGATAGACAGCAAGACACTGGGGCACAGGAACTCCATCCCTTTGGAGCCTTATCTCAAATGGGTACGCGCCCGCTCTCAGAAGTTAGTGATGCCTTATCCTCACATGCTCCCAGTAATCAAAGAACCTGTCTTGGAAGGGGAAGTGTCCTACACTATTCAGCACCCTGATATGCCCACATCCTGGGAAGAGATGCAGAAGAGCTGGATCCAGCTTAAGGAAGAAAGGAATTCTCTTGAGACTAGTCTGCATGCCAGTGAAAAGAAGGTCCTGGAGCTCACTCGCCTGTTGCATGAGGAGAGGAATCTCAACACCTACATAGCTCCGAAGAGGATGCGCAGTGTATTTTGGGATTGATTTGATTTTTGTATTTTTGCCCATGAGGATTTGATGTATTAAACAATGATTTCCTTAATGATAACGTGTGTTCCTTTTTGTCTACAACAAATTTGAACTTTCGAACCCTTGAATGCATTGCATACGCATTTCATACATCATATGCATAGCAGGTTTTTTCCTCTTTTCAGGTTGCTTACAGTTCTTCGCTGTTTATTTCAGCATCATGAATCCCGAATCTGCATCAACTGAGACATCAATCAAGGCTCTTCAGGCGCAAAATGCGCAGTTTCAAGAACTAATCAAGGGTCTGGCTAAAGGCCAAGAAGAACTGAAGGCTATGCTCCTGAAGAAGGAGAAGAAGAAGAAGAGAAGAACTGTTCTGTTCAACTCGGGCCGAAGGTTTGGCAACACTCTGCAACATGAAAAGGCTGGTTCTTCTGTTGGCAAGAGTCCTTCTCAGGCAGAAGTAAAGGTTCCTACTCCAGTGGTCTCCGACAACGAGACAGATTTTGATGAAGAGCAGTACCCTCCCGCGGATGACAGATATAAACAACTGGAGGACAGGTTGAAGGCTATGGAGGTTCAACAGGCACCTGGGCTGGATTTCGGTGATCTGGGTTTGTCAACTGGTGTGATCATCCCCCACAAATTTAAAGCACCATCCTTCTCCAAATATGATGGGGCGTCTTGTCCCAAGCTGCACTTAAGGTCCTATGTTCGGAAGATTCAGCCGTACTCTGCGGATAAGAATTTATGGATCCACTTCTTCCAGGAGAGTCTTTCAGGGACTCATCTCGAATGGTTCTATCAGCTGGATGGAACCAAAGTTCGTAACTGGGAGGAGTTGGCTACTGCTTTCTACAAGCAGTATCAGTATAATGCCGACCTTGCCCCCACACGTACCCAACTCCAGGGTATGGCGTTAGGTGCAAGCGAAGGTTTTAAGGAGTACGCTCAGAAGTGGAGAGACCTGGCTGGCAGGGTGCAGCCACCATTGACTGATCGGGAGTTGGTTGACATGTTCTTAGGGACCCTATCTGGGCCATTTTTCAACCATCTCATTGGAAATTCTTCTGCCGGGTTCACTGATTTGATCTTGACTGGAGAGAGGATTGAAGCTGGGTTAAAGTCTGGGAAGATTGCGAAAGGTGCATCATCTAGTTCAGAAAAGAAACCATTCAAGAAGGAGTCTAGTGCCGTGTATGGTCCTAGGAAATCAGAGAGACCTGAGCACCGCCAATCTGTCAGTGCGGTGATGATTGCTAAGCCTGCTGCCGCTCCTCGGTCGAATAATCCTCAAAGGGCTGAAAGACCCCGGCGAGAGTTTACCCGGTTAAGCATGACCCTATCACAGATTCTGCCACAGTTTCTAGCCACCAACTTAGTGACTGTCAGGGAAGCCCCGAAGTTCCCCAATACAACATCTCCCAAGTACAACCCGAATGCTCGTTGTGCTTACCATTCAGAAAGCCCGGGGCACTCTACCGATGACTGTTGGGCGTTGAAGAATAAGGTGCAAGACCTTATCGACGCAAAGGAGATACAATTCGAAGCGCTTGCAAAGCCAAATGTAGTTACTGCCCCTATGCCTCAGCACGGGGTAAATGCTGTTGATGAAGACGTTTATGCTGTTTCTGTGGATGATCTAGCCACTCCTCTAAAGATCGTCAAGAAGAACCTACTGCAGGCCGGTTTATTTCCGGGTTGTAGTGAGGGTTGCCTATTCTGTGCTGTGTCCCCATCTGGTTGTCCCTTGCTAAAGTTAGGCATCCAAAGCTTAATGGATAGCAAGGAGATTCTATTCAAGAAGTCTGCTGTTCGGTTGGTTCCAATGGAAGAAGTTTCTGTAGTGACTATTTTCAACAACCCAATCCCGGCTCTCCCGAAGAAGCCCACTCAAATCATGACCGTTGCGCCCGTTATTATCACTGTTCCAGGGCCCCTGCCCTATGTATCTGATAAAGCTGTCCCTTGGCACTATGGGGCAGATGTATATATAAACGGGATTAAACAAGAGCTCAACGCTGGCGCCAACATCGTGACATCACTGGCCCAGCCAAAGTTACCCGCAGTGGCAGGCTCTTCTCGCCTGACATTGCACCGCCTGCTGCCCGAAGACCGCTCCTGATAATTCCTACAAGTACACCTATTCCTGTTGCTGATCAAGTTGTTGTTCCTGCTGCTGATCCGATTGTTTCTCCTGCTGCCGAGTCATCCAATGCTCGGGGCAAGGGAATTGAAGTTGAGCCTGCCCAGATGGAGGCACCCGTACCCATAACTGCTGAGGCCTCCCCACAAGAGATGGAGGAGATTCTGAAGATTATAAAGAAGAGCGATTTTAATGTTGTGGAACAGTTGGGGCATACGCCCTCCAAGATCTCCATGCTCTCTTTATTGCTGTGCTCCGAGGCCCACGCTAAGGCCCTAATCTCATTCCTCAAGACGGCCCATGTGCCACATGAAACCTCTGCAGTCCAGTTCACTGATTGCGTGGCAAGTCTAACGGCAGACAATGGCTTGGGTTTCTCAGATGCTGACTTGACCGCAAAGGGGAGAGACCATAATGATGCTCTGCATGTCTCAATTGAATGCAGGGGCACCACCCTGGCACATGTGTTGGTTGATACTGGGTCATCTTTGAATGTGCTACCCAAGAAGGCTCTGGATCGTCTAGATTGTGAAGGCCTGGAATTGAAACCCAGCAACATCATCGTCAGGGCCTTTGATGGTTCAAAGAGGATGGTCCATGGAGAGGTTGACATTCCGATTCGTGTGAGCTCTCAGGTGTTCGACTCCACTTTTTATGTGATGGACATCCGTCCATCTTACTCTTGTCTGCTGGGTCGACCCTGGATACATAAGGCTGGGGCAGTGACCTCTACCTTGCATCAGAAGCTGAAGTACCCCGTCAGAGGGAAGATTGTCACTGTGCAAGGAGAGGAAGAATATATGGTAAGCCACCTGAACTCCTTCAGGTACATTGAGATGGATGGGGAGTTTATTGAAACCCCCTTTCAGCATTTCGAGGAGGTGTTTCCAATTGCAGCAGAAACAACAGAAGCAAGTGGTCCTTTGAAGATGGCTTCCCTGAAGGATGCCCGGGCTGTGGTTCAGAAGGGTGAATGTGCCGACTGGGGCAGACTTCCGGACTTTACTCAGAAGACTGATAAACTTGGGCTGGGTTTTACCACAGAAGGTCAGAGAGCTATGAGGAAAGCGAAGATCGGAAGGCCTCCGGTATTTATTAAAAGCTCAGGAGTGAATGCTGTTGGGGAAGACCATGAAGTGGACGAAGCTGAATTCAACAGCTGGATCTATCCGACGGCCGAAGACGGATTGAACAATTGGAGTGCAAAGGACCATACCCCTGTTACCTTTGTGACGCAGTAATAAATTTCTTTGTTTCGTTATTTTGTAATAAACAATGATAAACTCTATGGCCCGGTGTCTTACCCGAGGCACCGTGGTTCTATTTGTGAGGGCATACAAACTGTCATTTTATACATCATGAATGAAAATCTTGGACATATTTTTCGCATTGCAAATATTGTGTTCCTTTTCTGTCTTTCTTTTCCTTTACATAATTTTCAAAACAGCTGTATTTACACACACACTCACTCATATAGGTTCCAATCCATTCTGGATCTTACTGATAACAACTCTGCTACTGTCAATTATGACTTCGAAAATCCGATCAACTTAGCCGAAGACGAAGGTGAAGATGATTGCGAAGTGCCTGGCGAGCTTGCAAGACTGTTGCTTCAGGAAGAGAGGGCAATTCAACCCCACGAAGAGCCAGTGGAGACAATAAACCTGGGTACAGAGAAAGACAGGAAAGAGGTAAAGATTGGTGCCAACCTAGAGCTCAGCGTGAAGCAACGGTTAACCAAGATGCTGCATGATTATATGGAGATCTTTGCTTGGTCCTACGAAGACATGCCCGGGTTGGATACCGACATTGTGGTCCATCATTTGCCGACCAAGGAAGACTGCCCTCCAGTTAAACAAAAGGTCCGTCGGATGCGTCCAGAGATGTCTGAGAAGATCAAAGCCGAGGTTATGAAACAGTTCGATGCTGGGTTTCTTGCAGTGACTTCTTACCCTCAGTGGGTTGCTAATGTGGTGCCGGTACCTAAGAAGGACGGTAAGGTCAGAATGTGTGTCGATTATAGGGATCTGAACAGGGCCAGCCCCAAGGATGACTTCCCCTTACCTCACATTGATGTCCTTGTTGATAATACAGCTCAGCACAAGGTATTCTCTTTCATGGATGGCTTTTCAGGTTATAATCAGATAAAGATGGCACCTGAAGACATGGAGAAGACTACATTTGTCACTCAGTGGGGCACCTTCTGTTACAAGGTCATGCCGTTCGGATTAAAGAATGCTGGGGCAACCTATCAACGTGCCATGGTCGCCTTATTTCACGACATGATCCATCATGAGATCGAAGTATATGTGGACGACATGATCGCTAGGTCCCAGACTGAGGAAGAGCACCTAGATCATCTGCAGAAATTGTTTGACCGGCTGAAACTGTACAAACTGAGATTGAACCCGAACAAGTGCACCTTCGGGGTAAGATCTGGGAAGTTGCTAGGCTTCGTGGTCAGTGATAAAGGTATTCAAGTGGATCCTACTAAGGTCAAAGCTATTCAAGAGATGCCAGTTCCTAAGACAGAGAAGGAGGTCAGAGGCTTTTTAGGGCGCCTGAATTATATTGCTCGGTTCATCTCACATCTGACCGCTACCTGTGAGCCGATCTTCAAGCTGCTGAAGAAAGATCAGGTAGTACGTTGGAACGATGAATGTCAGGCCGCTTTCAACAAAATCAAAGAGTATCTCCAAGAACCACTTATCCTTATACCACCGGTTGAAGGGAGACCTCTGATACTATACCTGACAGTGCTTGACAACTCAATGGGGTGTGTGCTGGGGCAGCATGACGAGTCTGACCGAAAAGAGCATGCCATTTATTACCTTAGCAAAAAGTTTACCGACTGTGAGACCCGATACTCACTGCTTGAGAAAACTTGCTGCGCTTTGGTATGGGCGGCTCGCCGGCTGAGACAGTATATGCTGACTCACACCACTTTGTTGATCTCAAAGATGGATCCGATAAAGTACATATTCGAAAAGCCTGCTCTGTCTGGGAGAATTGCAAGATGGCAAATGATCTTAACGGAATACGACATTCAGTATACAACCCAGAAAGCCATCAAGGGAAGTGTATTGGCAGACCACCTGGCACATCAAGCTGTAGATGATTATCAGTCCATGAACTTCGAGTTTCCGGATGAAAGCATCATGATTGTGACTGATTGTGAAGTACCTGGACCGGATGAAGGACCTGAACCAGGATCCCGATGGTCTATGCACTTTGACGGAGCCTCCAATGCTTTGGGAAACGGTATCGGCGCCATAATCATATCTCCACAAGGTACTCATACTCCACTCACTGCCCGGCTATGTTTCAACTGTACCAACAATATGGCGGAGTATGAGGCGTGTATCATGGGTCTTCAAGCTGCGATCGACCTAAGGATCAAATTTCTAAGTGTCTTCGGAGATTCCGCTCTCGTGATCAATCAGATTAAAGGAGAGTGGGATACGAAACATCCAAACTTAATTCCTTATAGAGAATGTGTGTTGACCCTGATTCCCCACTTCACGGAGATAACCTTTGAGCACTTTCCAAGAGAAGAGAATCAGTTAGCGGATGCGTTAGCTACAATGTCTTCAATGTTCAAGGTCAAATGGGATAATGAAGCTCCCCGGATCATCATCTGGAAACTGGACGAACCGGCATACTGTTGTGATCTCGAAACTGAATTGGTAACTAAGAAGCCTTGGTACCATGAGGTGAAGAGATATTTGGAAGCTCAGGAATACCCCGAAGGTGCCTCTATCAATGATAAGAAATTCCTGAGAAGGTTCGCAGCCAAGTTCTTCCTTAGCAACGGCATCTTGTACAAGCGAAACCATGATTCAACCTTACTGCGTTGTGTGGATAAGACGGAAGCAGAAAGAATCATGGAAGAGCTACATGAAGGAACCTTTGGTACGCACTCCAGTGGGCACACTATGGCTAAGAAAATCCTACGGGCAGGATATTACTGGTCCACAATGGAAGCTGACTGCTACCAACATTCCAGGACATGCCACAAGTGCCAGATTTATGCAGACAAGGTGCATGTTCCTCTGGTTCCCCTGAATGTTCTGACTGCGCCTTGGCCGTTTGCAATGTGGGGCATAGACATGATCAGCGAAATAAAACCTACGGCATCCAACGGACATCGCTTCATCCTAGTGGCGATTGATTATTTCACAAAGTGGGTTGAGGCAGCATCCTATGCTACGGTAACCAAGACTGTTGTGGCACGGTTCATTCGGCACAACCTGATCTATCGATACGGCGTCCCTGAGCGGATTATTACAGACAACGGCACCAATCTGAACAACAAGATGATCGCTGAGCTCTGCGAACAGTTCAAGATACAGCACCACAATTCTTCTCCTTACAGACCGAAGATGAATGGGGCTGTAGAAGCAGCAAATAAGAACATCAAGAAAATCGTGCTGAAGATGACAGTAACGTATAAAGATTGGCACGAGATGTTACCGTTCGCTCTGCATGGGTACCGTACCTCAGCTAGGACGTCAACCGTGGCAACTCCTTTCTCTCTGGTTTATGGTATGGAGGCAGTCTTGCCGATCGAAGTACAAATTCCCTCTCTCCGGATAATGAAGGATGCAAATCTGAACGAAGATGATTGGATCCAGACACGACTTGATCAACTCAACCTCATTGATGAAAAAAGACTTGCTGCTATCTGTCATGGTCAGACGTATCAGAAACGGATGATCAGGGCATTTAACAAAAAGGTCAGGCCGCAGGAATATCAAGTTGGGGATCTGGTAATCAAGAGAATCATCCTTCCTCAGAGTGATCCAAGGGGCAAATGGACCCCTACGTACGAAGGGCCATTTGTGGTTAAGCATGTGTTCTCAGGAGGAGCCATGATATTGACCAACATGGATGGTGACGACCTTCCTCACCCCGCCAATGCAGACATAGTTAAAAAATACTACGCATGAAAAAAAGACCCGCTAGGCTGACATGCCTAGGCAAAAATTAGGGCTTCCCGTCGAACCAAAAGGGTTCGGGCAAAATGAAGGGATGAAAATGAAAAAAATCTGTACACCCGGCAAGTCGAAAACCTGAAAAGGCGGCTTGAGCAAAAAGGGGTATCCCGGTGGACTGAAAACCCGAAAGGGCGGCCCAGGCAAAAATTAGGGATAAAGCGTAATACTATGTCTCATTGATCACTTTGCATCCAGAATCCGGTATCTACATCAAGTTCAGACGGCATCAATCAGTCAGCTTCACCTTCAACCAAGGTCATCAAGTGATGAGACGCTCGGAGTTATAAAGGCAATAGCAGAGTTGAAACCCAGTGGGATCATTCATATTTCACACAGCTGTTTTATTTTCTCTTGTACAAAATTTGTATAAAACTCTTTTGTTCGGCAATGTTCCTCCTACTAGGACGTCAGCTTCTTGTACACAAAACGCCTATTTTCAGGCCATTCAAAAATCAATACAAATACATTTTCAGTTAAACGTGCCAAGTATTTTTCTTTTCCTGTTTTGTTTCGCGAAGAACGTCCAAGGTTCAATTTGTGATATATGCATTGACAATAATTTGCTAACTCATAAATATTTGCATACGAAACAAATGAATTAATTACAGGTGACACTAGAAACAGGGGCAATAAAAGAATTGTCTGAGCAGTCTAATTGTTCTATCCTCCAAGGTACCAAGATAGGTTCAGCTAAAGAACATGACCAGTATACCTGAATTCCCCAGAGAGTGAGCCAACTAAAGTGCATTCTTCTCCAAGCAAAGCTATCAAATCTCAAGGAAGTTGAGTATCCTCCGTAGATCTCAATACTTCCCCAACAGCAGCATATATCCTTAACAAGCATCCCCGGCAGTCTTGGTCTAAAGATTGTTCCCCGGCGGTATACCAGACATTCAAAGGAATCACTTCCCCCGCAGTTCAAAACTTCCCAGAAGAGTCCAATCCAGTTCCCCAGGAAGGTTGGGATTCATATCCCCAAGCAGTAAGCTTATCCCCAGTAGATTCTGGAAGCTTACCCCCTCGCAGAGCACGAACGCGTCGTCCGGCTTGATTTAAAGAGTTATTTCCCTAACAGGATATAACTGGGTTATCCTCAGCCCAAAAGCCACGGAAAGGTCGTCGTCAATATAGTTCTTCTTACCCCAGCGAAGTCCATCAACACTTCCAACAACAAGGGTATCCTCAGCAAACTACTATCAACTCAGCAAATCATCTCTATCCCCACAGAGTATTGCTTCCCAGCATGGTCGCTAGAATATCTTGTCTCCCCGCAGAATCTATTCGCCAAGTTTATTCCGCAACGGAGTCATCTTCTCCTACCGGTATTCTTGCAGTTATCATCCCCAGCGGAAGCAAAATCAATACTCCAACATCAGCCCAGGATATGATTTCCCGGCAACCGTCAAGGATTTACTTTCCTAGACGAAAACATACATAAAACATCATATACATACATCATCATAGCATGCATAGACGCATCATATCATACAAATCTCATTTATGTTGAGAACATAATTGCTTGAGCCATATCATGCATTGCATATGACTGACCTTTACCTTTCAGGAAAGATGCAGTTAAAATGCTTAAACATATTTCAGAGCCTTCTCTAGTCCAGCTAAATCGACTCCCAACAGATTTTTCTGATAAAGACTCAGCAGAAGTTATGGTCCCCTCTCCGACAAGTGCGTGAGGTGGTAATTCCTTTTTCAGATGTTTCCCTCTCCGACGATGAGTGTGAGGTGTTAGTCTCCCATGGTCCCCTCTCCGACAGGTGCGTGAGGTGGTAATTCCTTTTTTTCAGATGTTTCCCTCTCCGACGATGAGTGTGAGGTGATAGTCTCTTATGGTCCCCTCTCCGACAAGTGCGTGAGGTGGTAATTCCTTCTTCAAGATGTTTCCCTCTCCGACGATGAGTGTGAGGTGATAATCCCCTTATGGTCCCCTCTCCGGCAAGTGCGTGAGGCGGTAATTCCTTCTTCAGATGTTTCCCTCTCCGACGATGAGTGTGAGGTGATAGTCTCCTATGGTCCCCTCTCCGACAAGTGCGTGAGGTGGTAATTCCTTCTTCAGATGTTTTCCTCTCCGACGATGAGTGTGAGGTGATAGTCTCTTATGGTTCCCTCTCCGACGGCGAGTGAGGTGACAATTCCTTTTCCTATGATTCCCCTCTCCGACGGCGAGTGAGGTGATTCCCTTTCAGATTATAATTACTTATGGCTCTCTTCCCGATCCTGCGAAGATGGTATTTCCCACCAAGATTTTCTCAACGAGCGTTGTTGAAGTTAAAATCACCCAAGGTTCTCTTACCATTCATGCTAAGGCAGTAACCATCTCTGGTTCATTCATCAGCGTTTGAAACTCCAGACTCAGCTCCTGTAACCAGTCAGGACATATCTACACCAAGTATCTAAAATCAGCTCCTGCAACGTGTCAGGTACTCATTTTTCTTTTGCAGGTATGCAGGTTCTCGCTAAGGGATCTCCTACGCAATCAACATCCAGATGGCATCTATAAGCCCATCATCCTATCCAAGCGACCTCTAAATGGCATCTATAAGCCCATTCCACCGTCACTACTAACATGTGAGCGCAAATTTCTGGGCACTCTAGTGTCCAATCATCTTCTACCCTCGGATTACGAAAGGCACGTCAGCCAATCTGCATCCTCAGGTCTAAGAAGATTGAACAGGGGCAACTGTTGTACCCCAAAATTTGCCCTCCCATATTCTTCAAGAAATTGCCAAGCCAAGCCACAAAATTCCCCTAAGGGTTGTGCAGTGCAACTGTCTCCTATACAGTCAAAACTAGGGTTTGTGTTCTGATCAAGAAAAGGAAGTTTCCAAAGGCCCAATCAAGTCTCACATGCTTACAAATATGGTCAAGTATCCTCATATCAAGTTTCAAGGCATTCAGCTCAAAATTGCACAGTCAAAACCCTAAATTACATTACAGTCAACTGTAGGGGCAAAATGGTCATTTGACAGTCAAAAGTTCAAATTTTTGGTCAACATATCATTTTGAAGCCACAAACATCATTTGATCAATGCTTGATCATGATTCTCAAAATTTGGCTCAGAAAATCATCAAGATGCAAAAGTTACTATATTTGGACAGCTGAAAAAGTCAACTGAAATTGACCAGGGCATAACTTTCACATGGATTATCAGAAAAATTCCATCCAAAGCTCATTTTGAAGAGAAAGACATTTCCTACAACTAATCTGCATACTCCAAGTCCAAGAAATGCTCTCACAAAAAGTTATCAATCTCAACATTATAGGTCATTTTCAAAAGTCAACAAAAAGGGACTTTAAGTCAAAGGCCATAACTTGAGATTGGTAAATCAAAATGACATGGGACCAAAGTCATTGGTTAGAGGACTCAAAGACCTTTCCATAATGTCCAAGAACATGTGAAAAGCTTAAAAATTGAGCAAGTTATGCCTTGTGGAAGTTGGGAAATTTTTAGGAATTTTGAAAAGTCAACATTGATGCAAATGATTCAAAATTGCTAATGGGCCCATTTTTCTTCCAAGATTCATCATTCCAAGCATGTGCACGACCACTTGGCCCAAAGGGAAGTATTTTCTCATTTTTTATTTATTTATTTGAATTTTTATTCATATTAATTCAATTAAATCAATTAAATATGTGGAAAATATCTAAATGAACCAAATGAATCTTTTTATACATGTTTTAGACTTGATATTTCGTGCTTAGCCAATTATGGAAAGATTTGGCTTGATTGAAACCTAATTGATACAAAAACCATGTGAAAAGATATGAAAAGGATTCTTAAGAAATCAAATATTGAAAACAATAAAAGCAATGGATTTTGATCAATCTTTTTAACCTAATTCATTCACTACATAACCAGGAACATAAACCTAATTGCATTAGACAAAAAAGCTGCGCTGAAAATACCATTGCAAATTTGGAATTTTGGTCAAAGAAAGCAAAACTGAAATCAGTGCTAGAGATTGATTCAAGACACAAAACCTATTCCAATAGCTTCCTCAAGCATTCCTGAATGCATTCCAATCAATATCATCCATCCAAACGCAAGGAATTGGTAACGAGAACCTCAACTGTGTCAAGAAATTTTCAGAATCATTCATCATGATTTGTGCATAATTTGCAATTTCCGTCTATTGATTCATGTTTGTTATGAGTTTCTGAAACTAACCATGCAAATTAATTTCGTTTTTGTGCTATATACGTGATTTGGCCATTGATGCAGTCTAGGGTTTCTTGGGTTCCCAATTAGGGGTTTCCTAATAACGCAAAATTGGACCACCACAGTTCCATCGTTGGACTCAGCAAGCTTAGACGAAGCAAGTTCATATCTCGCGATAAATTTATGACTAACAGAATCCTATTCGCTATTTTCTGATAGGTCATCTATAGCAACGGGTTAAAACCGTTGCTTATTGTTCTTATGTTTCAGAAAATAAAAAAGACAACGAAGAAGAAGACCTCGTGGCCAACAACCATTGGCTCTTTTTGAATTGCGCGCGTTTTTCAGATAACTAACCAACTTTCTTTTATATTGATTAATAGCTATTATATATTAAACGCGATTCACATGGCGTAGTGGCACAGGTGTTGAGCTTGCAACGTCCAAGACCTGGGTTCGAACCCCAGGTCTGTATAATTTCACTATTATTTTTCCATTGCAATTCCTATGCAGGCATAACCTTAAAACGCATCATGTTGCCTCAACATCCAAAGAGCCACGCGTATAGCTGCTTCAAATCAAGGGCAGGGATTCAAAGAACACATTATGCCTTAGTCAACGCACCATATGGAACCTGGGAAAGTCAGCGAATTTCCAGCTTATTGGGCCTAAATTATTGGATCCATACCTCCATGTTGGGACAGAAAACCCCCTGGTTTGCTTCTCTATACATTTTTTTTATTTTCAACAATGATTTTATTTTTTATATTTGTTAAATTAATTAATTATTTCTTTACAAAATATAAAAATGCACAAAAATCAGAAAAAAGAGAAAAATATAATATTTATTTTATTATTTTCATAAATAAATTGCATGTAAATATTTAGTATTAAATAGGTTTTAATTTTAATTCTTTTTTATAACTAAAAATCCAAAAATATAGAATTAAGTTTAATAACTTTTTATTCCTTTTTAATTTTCTCTTTTTTATCATAATACTTATTTATTTATTATTTTCATAATTAAATTGTACATAAAAATAATTAGGTTTAAATTAGGTCAAATTTCAATATTTTCTTAATAACTAAAAAATAATTAGAATTAGGGTTTGACATTTTATTTTAGTTATAATTAATTCTCTTTTTTTCCATTAAATCTTAAAAAACATAAAAACACCAAAAAAACATTTAATTTTAATTTTAATATTAATTAATTCATGTAATTTAATATTTTGCAAAAGGGTCCAACGCCCATGTTTTTAATTTATTTAATGTCGCATATTTATTTTTATTGCTTAATTCATTATGTATCTCTCC
Organism: Vicia faba; assembly: GCA_948472305.1. Taxonomy (NCBI): domain Eukaryota; kingdom Viridiplantae; phylum Streptophyta; class Magnoliopsida; order Fabales; family Fabaceae; genus Vicia; species Vicia faba. The sequence goes on from OX451736.1 coordinate 715,390,981, forward strand.
CAAAGCGTTGTAACTTATACTTTTCGCACTTCTATTCGCTTTCTTTATTTTCCGTCAAATCGGGTCCGGTTTAATTTTGGCAATGTGGACCCGTGCCATTTGTAATAGCGTTAGATTTACTTTTCCCGCAAATATTAACTGTTAATCAAAAGCATGAAAGAATGTATGGACTTAAAATAAAATCAAGCGTAGATCACAACAAACATGACAAGACAAATATCAATGAAAACGACACACAAATCGCACACACCACCCCTAGGGTACGCCTCACTGTTGCCTTTCGAAAGGTGATCGTCGAGTAGAGGATGTCTTAGTAAGTCCTCATGATCCGGGAACCTGGCATGAGGGTAGCTTCTAAGGTGTCTTCCCATTGCTCTGGTGATCACCATGTCCCTATAAACTCGAATTGACCCGAACACCTCCAACGGTGGTGCTACCTACCTCTCAATGGTGGGATGGCACTACTTTAAAGGACATTTACACAGACGAATTCCTTAGGGTAGGTAGGTTCTCGTGGATACTTGCTCTAATTCAAAACAAAATTCAAAGACTTTTCACACCAACACTTTTCAAAAGCTTTCGAAGCAAATTTTTCAAACACTCTGACGTACGAGTCGAACTGAAATTTTTCAAAGAAATTTTTTTAAACCCACATTGAAAAGCAAACAAGCATTTTTGAAAACACAAATGAGCAAGTATCTAAGAGCCCATGGATAACCATGGATAGAAAGGGTGCTAACACCTTCCCTTTCTATAATCTACCTCCCGAACCGAGAGCAATCTCTATAAGGAATTTTTCTGTGCTTTTGTCCTTTCCATTTGGAGAAAATAAAAGACGGTGGCGACTCTTGCTTCCGCGACATTTCGCGAACCAGCGTTAAACAGTCAGTTCCAGATCCACCGATCTCAGGAGTCTTTAGAACTGCGTCTTCATATTCTTCAACACTTGGTCATAAGAACCCATTGTCGTGAACCTTTAGATCATAAGAGCTTCAAGTCTTTAGAGTCTTAAGAACCGCGTCTTTAGAGTCTTCATCACTTGGTCTTCAGAACCTGTTTGTAGATAACCTTGGACCTTTAGAACTTCAATTCAGTGGAATCTTCAGACCTTTTGTCTTAGAATCTTTAGCACTTGGTTATTTAAGAATCCTTATCTTTAAAACCTTGTTACTAGAAACATAAAGTCTTCAACATCTGGACTTCAGTTAGAAACATTGCCTTCAGATATTTTAACTTTGTCTTCTTTGGAACAAGTTGTCTTTTAGAAACTAAGTTTTTAGCATCTATACTTCAGTAGAAACTTTTTCTTCAGATATTTTAACTTTGTTTCTTGAAACACTCTGTCTTTTAGAAATGTGAGTCTTCAGCATCTGGATGTAAGTAACAACTTATGTCTTTAGATCTTTTGTCTGGTTTCTTCAGACAAATATCAGAGCTTACACTTTAGAGCCTTCTAGAGTGTATTACTACTATTCAATAGAACTTGTGTAGCATAGAAGCGGGATCAATTCTCTTCTAATGTCTTGGCCACACCATTCATCAAAAGCAGAACCTCTTTGTAAGTACTCAATAATAACAAACATTAGTATAACAAAAATTTTCATACATGTTGTACCCAAAAATTTGCCCTCTTTTTTCTCAATACATTTCATAAAGGACCTCCAATGCTCAAGGATTCTCAAGGACTTTATCAGACAAAATCACCTTCGAAACACTGAGACCACAAACTAGGATTTTGACTAAGAACGACTGATCATTGAATTTTGACCTAATACACGACTTAACGGTTTGAAGCATAATCTTAAAGACTCAAACATAACATGTGAACCCAATTCCATGGCTTAAATAATTTCTCAAGATTAGTGGATTGATAGTTGAAATTTGGTCAACGGATGAAAAGTCAACTGATACACCAAAAGTCAAACTTTAAATTTTCAGTCAAAATTTGATTTCAAAGATCACAGTTCATTAATAAATTCAAAATAAAAATCTTGATCATCAAGAAATCAAGAAAGTCAAAATTCAATGTGAAAAGTTAAACTTTTCAAGACTTAGAAATTTTTCTAAGTGTTTTTTATACATGGTAATTTCATTACTTCATGCTATTATTTCACCAAGATGCAAGATGATTCAAAGAAAACTTTAAACATGAAAGTTGTAGACCTTGATGATATCTACAACTTTTCTTTTCTGATCAAGTCCTATAAGTGCTTGTATTTTGAGTTATAAATTCATGAAGTCATGGTATTTTTGTATAAACACTTAGAGAAATTTTCAGCAGGTTTGTCAGATTTTTATCCCAACTTCTTGGCCAATTTTCATCAAGTTCCAATTGGATTATTCAAAAATAGAAAACATGAAGGTTGTAAAGGATGTTACAATATTTTCAAAATGTCTAAGAACTCATTGAGATCATACTTGAACTAAGAGAATTAAAGGCAAGAAGTTAGGGTTTCAAACTTGATTTACAAGGCAGATTTGTGATGAATAATGAACCAAAACCCTAGCTATGCTGCATAGTCTTCACTTTACAGGCCTCAAACTTTGTCTAATTGATCATTCCATTTTTGGAAGAAAGTAACATATCCATTCTTGAAAAGTTCACTTTAATCACAAATTCAATTTCTTGAGCCTCTAACTTGTTGTTCTGATCACACTCAACTCCTACAAGTCAGAACAAAAATGTTTAAAGTGATCAACCACTTTAGATAGCTTGGTACAAACATTGTAAACATATTCTTCATGCTTGCTTCAAAAACAAGAAAGATAGCACTAACATGTGATTTCAAAATCTGAGTTGTTTCAAGTCTCAAAGCTTCTCTGTAAATAGAGAGGCCATTTACAAGATAAAGGGCCATAAGTTTTTGTTGTGTAGACAAGCCCTCAAAATCTCATACTCTCAAAAAGCTATAACTGTCCGCAAAACCTCCACTCCTGAGCTTTGAAGTCCAAGTCTTTGAACCTATCACACCTTGCAAGTTGTGTCCAAACAAACCATCCAAACACTCCACATACATCATATAGGAAAGACTAAAATCAACAAGTAGCAAACCCTAATTCAAGACAAAATAATACATGAAAACAAACACTTTTCACACTTGCACCTCTAGGGTAACCCACACTTGTTGCCTCAGATAAAAATAGTCATGTCCCTCGAACGTGGGATGCTTTAGCAAAGACCCTCAAATACAAGATCGTATTCCCTCGATGATCCATTGATGTTGCCTTCATAAATGATCTTAGTCCCTTATGATAAATTGCTAAGGTGTCCTACAATGTTGCCTTCTATGACTATAAGATGACCCACGTCCGTCTCTTCACATCCAATGATAGGGCTTCTTACCAATCAATGGTAAGATAGCAACATCTAAAGGAGGAGGAAAAGAACTAAGACTTTTTGAGTAGGTAGAACATTCATAGTTGCTTGCTCATAATAATTCTTCAAAACATCTTTCAAAAACACACCAACACTTTCAAACATGAAATACTTTCAAAAGTCAACACTTTGTATGCATTCTTATAGAGACGAGAATCATTACAAAGTTCGCCTAAATGATGGCACTTTTCAAAATACTTTCAAAAGAAATCACAAAACACATTTCAAACAAAGCATTTCAAAGTGAGCTAGCAACTAAGAGCCTGTAGATAACTACGGATGAAAAGGGCGCTAACACCTACCTTTTCATAACTTACCCCCCGAACTCAAGAAAATTCTCAAAAGGTCTTTCCTGTTCTTTTCACCCTTTCCTTTATTGGATAAAAGAAAAGTTAGTGGCAACTCTTGCTATCTACAACAATTATGATAAAACGCAAAACACCCAAGTCAATTCTCCCACCGTATTACAGAACTGGCGACTCTGCTGGGGATAGACTTAAAAGTGGGGTTAACTTAGAGATTAGATCACTTTTAAAATGCTTTCATTTATTTGACTTGTTTGCTTTACATTTTGGGTCCTTGTTTGGGTTTTGTATTGATCCTTTACCTGGATCGGGGAACATTATTAGGTAAGTAGCAATAGATCGTAGAGACTGTGCGGGGTATATCGACATGGTTAAAGTGATGGCTATGTTAGTTTGCCACATTTGTTGTTACCATTAGCTCTTAAGTCCAGTCAAGGAGAATACAGGTCTGCTGCATGGTGTTATAAAGCACTAACTGACCATAGAACCTTTAATCGATTAATTTGGCCATTAGGAAGTAGTGAGATAGTCGGCTTTGGTGCAGTCCGAAGTTGGTTGATACTCGATGCTACGCTCATTGAGATCAAAATTTTGGGATATTTCAGTCGCCAATAAAGAGGCTTGCACTTAAACAATGCCCGATGAAGAAAGATCAGTGATATTGAGATTCCCTAGAACCCGATTAATTTCTAGGACAGCTTGAACCAACTAAACTTCAAGAGGGTACTTACCTGTGAACCTCATGCAAGCCTAAACCTAAGGACTTGTTTGCTTTGTGTGTATATGTTTAATTTTACATAACATCATGACATCATACCATGGCATTTTTCACTAACCATTTCAAGGATTTCTGGGAGTTATCTCTGTGCTGTTTTATAGGACATAACTTCCACTCGCAGGAATACTATCCAAGTCAACCTCGTAAGAGTGCCTCCTTAACTCAAAGAGTTAGTATCAAGGGTGTGATACGGTGGGAGAACTGACTAGGGTTTCGCGTTTGTTTCGGTTGAGCAAGAGTCGCCACCGACTTTTTATTTTATCCTAAGGAAAGGTTTAAAAAGCACAGCAAAAACCTTTGAGATTTTTCTTGGGTTCGGGGAGTAGATTATAGAAGGGGAAGGTATTAGCACCCCTTCTATCCATGGTTATCCATGGGCTCTTAGGTACTTGCTTAGATCAATTTGCCTTGGTTTTCAATTGTTTGAAATGGTGCTTTGTGTGTGGTTTTGAAAAGGTTTTGAAAAAGATGCCTTGTATAGGCTACCCTTGTAACAATTCTTTACTCGAATGTTTTACAAAAGGTGTTTGTCTTTTTTGAAAAGATGTTTCAAGGTTTTTTGAACGTTTGTTTTGAAAGTGTTTGTGAAGTGGGTTTTGAAATAAGGCAAGTGTTTTCTTGGAAAATTGACAAGTACTTAAGAGTTCATCTACCCTAAAGTTTTCTCAAAGATTTTTGTTATGTTTTAAACCTTTTGACAATTTTGTTCCACCATTGCATTTGGTGGACAATCTTGTTTTAGGAGATTAAAGGGACGAGCGCGGGTCATCGTTTAGACCATAGTTGCAATAGTGTTAAATGTCTTTGGGAAATTTTCTTTAAAAGGGACTTGATCATTCATTTAAGCAACATTTTGTGGGACTATGATCATTTGATTGTTTGTTTTTACCCAAAGAAATTCAACATACAATATGGCCCAATTATTTGAAGGCAACAAAGTGGAATACCCTAGGGGTGCAAGTGTGAAATGTGTTGTCCATTTTTCATGCTCATTTATCTTGTATTAGGTCCAACTATTTTGTTCGTTTTATTCGCATACAAAAACCTAATTCTAGCATAGTATGTTTAGAAAGCATTAAAGTGCGAAATTTAAATTCCTACACTATTACAACACAATAATATGGGGAGGGGGGATACAATGTTTCAAATGGGGTATATTTAGACAAGAAATTAAACCTAAAACTATTACATCAATTATGAATTTATACAATTTAGTTAAGGTACAATAATTAAATAAAAATGGAACAAAATATGCAAGATGCAAAAAAATGTTTTGTATATGTATGAAAAAAAAGTATTACCTATGTAAAATAAAAGAAAAATAAAAAAAATATTATTTTTGGAGTATTTTTGAATCTAGGGCAAAACCCTAATTCTATTAAATAAAACATACCATTTATTTATTATGAACAAATATTTATCTATATATACAAAAATAAAATAAAATGAGGTATTTGTCCAAAATGTATTTTTTATATTAAATATTAATAAGAAAAATAAAAGGGGTATATATTTTGTATTTATCCTAAATATATTAATGAACATATGTATATATGTATTATTTTAAATATGTGTTATATATATATAAATAATAATAATATTTAATATTTTAGAAAATAGTATTTTTTATATAAATATTTTCAGAAGGCAAAAATAGAATAAAAATGAAAATAAATGTGTTTTTACATATTTCTTAATATTTTTAACAAAATGTATACATTCCTTTATTTATGTATAAATTAGAAGAAAATCAAATAAATACCTAATAAATTAAAAAATGGTGAGGAAAAATATTTTTTGTTTTTTAATATTATTGACAAAAATAAATAAGTCAGAAATAAAAAAGAAAAGTCAAAAAATCAAGCAAATGGACAAAATGGGCTCAGGGGGTGCAATATCAAAAATATGGTGTGAATAAGAAAATAACATTGGCCCAGCCCACGTAGCATCTTCTTCAACCTTCAGCCAAAAATGTCTCAAAAAACGCGCGCTTGTAACAGGGATTCAAACATCCTGATTCTTTGAGCTTTTGTACAAACTTTCAACACAAAAAATGTCAAGCATGGAATCACGATTTCAAACATATAAAGAACATCTCCTAACTCTCAGAAATGAGAGAGAATTTTAACAATCCCAAATCTTGACCTAAGTTTTCTGCCATTTTTAAACCTTAAATTCTCTCAACTCAGGCAAAAGAAATGAAAAGTAAAAGAATGTACATGTTCAGTGGCATGAATAGGACATTGTTTATTCACAAACTTAAGGCTAATGATGCATAATAAGAGAGATACGAGTTCACCAAGATACCTGTTCAGCTGAAGTTCTAACTTGCAGTGGGGGAGCTTTCAGTGCAAGGTGATGATTGGAAAAGCTTCCTTGAGGTCCAGGGATGCTATTCCAATGTTTACTTTGTCTTGAAAGCTTCTGAATTGTGCTAGAGCACTTCACCTGCAAAACAAGAAACTAAAAATGGTGGAAGTGGTTAGAGGGATTACAGGTCGTGCTTCAGGTCATGGTTAGCTTACATAGATGCTAGGGGATGTGTATGAACTGGTTTGGGCAAGGAAGCTTGAGAGAATTGGGAGATAGCACTCAAACTGCAGGCTTTGCCCTGTTTGTGCAGTTTGAGAGTGATTATGGCAATAGGAGTGTTTGAGAGGTGCAAGGGTCGTGCAAAAGCTTGGTTCTGATCCTTGGAATGTGTTTTCAATATTTGCTTTAGGGTTTCTTGACTGATATGAGAGATGTTTTGTGTTATGGCACTTTTTCTTCACTCTTAAGCAAACAAAGGCAACTTGGTGTTTTAGGTCAGTAGGGGACCTCTAATGAACTGCATAAACTCTCCTTGATCAGAGTGATTTGTCCATAATCTTGTGCCAATCAGATTTTCAATGTACTTGTTGGATTTGTTATTGGACATAAAGTGAACTTTTGCAAAAATGGATAGTTTGCTTTATCTAAAAATGGATTAAACCTTCATGTAATATTAGAACACAAAGAACATGGTCTTGGCACAAAGAATATGCATTAAATTTATGAGTGTAATTGAGATAAAAGGCCTGTAATCAAGGGGCATGCTGAGTTTTGAAAATGCATAGTGTTATGAATCATGTTTTGGTCAAGAACAAAAGTGAATTTTTGCCATATTGTGAAATTCGATTCTCCCTAACCATGAGGTTGTTTGAGAAGTTCTTGGACATTTTGGAAAGCTTGGAATGTGTACTATAATCCATATTTGAAATGCAATTTGAAATTCCAAGTGGAAGTGTATGGAAAATGGTCTTGAAGTTAGGTAGAAAACCTTGTCAAAATAGGTCAAATTTCACTAAGTTAAGAATGGTTTAGTGCCCTTATTCAAAAATTTGTAACTTGAGATGCAAGATTCAAATGAGAAAACTTTGTGAATCAAAGTTGTAGATTATGCAACAAGATATAACTTTCATGTTTGGACTTTTGTTTGAATCCAAATGGATCTTGGTGAAAAAGTGGGGCAAAGTTGGGAAAAAATTAGGGTTTTTCATAACTTAGAAAAATTCTAAGTTATGAAAAATTCTAATTTTTAACCCTAATTTGCATTTTGTGATTTCTTGATGAACAAGTTTCATGATTTGGCAAGTTTTGATGAAAAATGAATCTTGACTCTTGATTTTGACCAAAAAGTCAAAGTTTGACTTTTCAGTATACAGTCAAAATTGATCAATTGACTGGGAAATTCAACTGTCAATCTTGTGTATTTGGGATCTTTTGAACTTGTTGAGCATGTCAAGATAATTCCATGGGGTACTTGAGTCCATATGTGAGCTTGGTTTGCCATTGGCTAGGTCAAACAGTCAAAAATTGCCTTTGTGCAGTCAAAACCCTAAAAATGACCATTTTGCCCTTTTGGTGATCTGATCAAATTTCTTGTGGAATTGTGATCCAAACTTGATCAAATGGTCCATGTGAGTTCTTAATGTTGATGTGGGTCAATTTTCATGAGATTTGACTGTCAATTGGCCACAGTTGACTTTTTCCCCAATACAGCTGATTTCTAGGTCAACTGTCCAATTGACTGGGCAAAACTTGGAATCAAGACTTGAAACTTGATATGGGTAAACTTGGGAGTCCAATATGAAGCATGAAAGTCATCTTGGGCATTTTAGGTCAAAGCATCTTTGTGCAAACACAAACCCTAATTTGAGTCAACAGTGCAAGGAGAAGTCTTGAGCAGATGAAACCCTAACTGGATCTTGAGCTTCAAGGGCTTTGTGGTGAGAAATCAATGAGAAATGGGAGGGCAAATTTTGGGGTACAACAAAGGGTTTCTGAGCATTCTCCATTTACCATAAGACATGGTCGACTTCTCAATCTCGTTACCTCAAGCCATGATGAAGACATGATGAAAGTGCTCTTTAAATTCTTTGACCCTTTACACCATTTCTTTACATTTCCCGATTACCAATTAGTGCCCACCATGGAGGAGTTCTGTCAACTCTTGGGAGTGCCAATTCTTGATCAAATACCCTTCATCGATATTGAGAAAGACCCAAGACTGGAGGAGATTGCTCGAGCTTTACATTTGCAACGGTTCGACGTTGTGGCAAATTGGGAAATAAGAAGTGGTGTTAAGGGTTTTCTAGCCAAGTTTCTGTTTGAGAAGGCTCAACAATTTTGGGATGCTTTGGACTTACAATCCTTTGAAGAAGTGTTGGCTCTTCTCATCTATGGAACGATACTATCTCCTAACCTGGACCAACTCATAGATGTGAACACGGTCAAGGTTTTTCTATCTCGTAATCCGGTGCCTACCTTACTTGGAGATATCTTGTATTCTCTTTATACTCGCACCATGAAGAGAAGGGAATTCTTATGTGTATCACCCCTTTGTTAGCTATATGGTTTATTTCACACCTACTTCGATCTGTTTTGAAGAATGAGCAAGGCATGAGATGGTCTAATAGGTTGATGTCACTCTCGCATTTGGATATTCATTGGTGTTCTAGATCTTTGGAGGACGTTATGATTATTGACTGTTGCAAGGAATTCCCTAATGTCCCTCTCCTTGGCATTAAGGGAGGTATCACCTATAATCATTGTTTGGCTTTACAACAATTTTGGTATGCTAGGAGGGATGGTCCTCATGATGCACTTGTCCAAGGAATTGCATTTGACTATGAGAACGATGTCCAAGGTTATCGTCCAAGATTCGTACGAGCTTGGGGCATGGTGAACAAAGTTGATAGCAAGACATTGGGGCATAAAAATTCCATCACCCTTGAGCCTTACCTTAAGTGGGTACAAACTCATGCTCAAAGTCTCGTGATGCCTTACCCTGCCATCCTACTTGTGGTTACAGAGCCCGTTGCCGAGGGGGAAACCTCTTACACTCTTCTTCATCCTAACATGCCAACTACTCTCTAGGAATTGCAAAGATCATATATTCAACTCAAAGGAGAGCGAGACACCTTTGAAGCCCAATTATATGCAAGCGAGAAGAAGGTTTTGGAGCTCATGAGACAACTTCATGAAGAGCGGAGTTTGAATTCCTACATTGCACCGAAGAGGATGCGCTCATGGGAAGCTTGAGTCTTTTTTTAGGATTTTATTTTGCATTATCTTTGTTTCCTCCATTGTAAGCCCAAGAGGCATCTGGTAACCTTTTCAACTTATTAATGAAATTAATGTTTGTTAACTCTTTGTCTAAACAAATTTAAATCTTAAAAATCCTTGAAATCATTTGCATATGCATTCCATGCATCATGACATAAGCAAGTTTTCCGACACAGGTTTCCTCATCTTTCTGCTGTTTATTTCAGTAAGATGGATATCGAGCACACCGTGAAAGATTTGCAAGCACGAAATTCCCAGTTCCAAGAGACCTTGATGACCCCGACCAAGGGACAACAAGAGATGATGACACTGTTGGCAGCCAAAAAGAAGACTAAGAAGAAGGCCCTCATCAACATGGGGAAAAGGTTTAAAGGCCAAGTCCATCAGGTGCAAATAGTTGAAGAGTCATCCAAGGAAGACGAGAACCAGGATGAAGAGGCTAGGAGCACCCGTGCTAGGGGTGAAAATGATCGAGCATCCGATAATGAAGACTACTTTGATGAACAATATCCACCGGCTCAGGATAAATACAAGTTAGAGGATAGACTAAAAGCTGTTGAAATTTAAGCCGTACTTGGTTTAGATTTTAGTGATTTGGGCTTAGTACATGGGGTTGTCATTCCCCATAAGTTCAAAATACCAGTCTTTGCTAAGTATGACGGAGTTTCATGCCCAAAACTTCATCTGAGGTCCTACGTTCGCAAAATACAACCACATACTACTGATAAAAAGCTCTGGGTACACTTCTTTCAAGAGAGAATATTTGGGACTTAATTTGAATGGTTTTACTAGTTGGAGGGTTCCAACATTCATACTTGGGAAGATCTGGCCACCGCTTTCTACCGTCAATATCAAGGGTCTAATGAAGGGTTTAAAGAGTACGCGAAAAAATAATGGGATCTTGCTGGTAGGGTCCAACCACCACTAACTGACAGAGAACTAGTTGATATGTTCATGGGTACATTAACTGGACCATTTTTAACTTGTTAATTGGAAGTTCATCATCCGGTTTCACTAAGATAATTCTGACTGGTGAAAGGGTCGAGAGTGGTATCAAGAGTGGATAAATCCCCATGGATCTGCTTCTACATCAAACACTATGAAGAAGCCCTTTACTGGAAAGAAAGAAGCCAATCTTGTTTATGAGTCAAGGGCCCATACCAAAAAGGATCACCGTCCATCTATTAATGCTGTTTTGATCTCCAACCCTCCATCTACTCAAAGACAACCACAACAAGCCAACCATCAAAGGTCTGAGGTTCCAAGAAGACAGTTCACGAGGATTAACATGTCGGTGTCCCAAGCCTTGTAACACCTGTTGAAGGCCAACTTGGTAACATTGCGTGATCCACCATCAAATCCCAATGTTTCATCACTGAAGTACAATCCTAATGCCAAATGCGCATATCATTCCAACAACCCTAGTCATGAAACTGATCAATGTCGGCCTCTAAAAAACAAGATTCATGATCTTATCAACAACAAAACTATATAGTTTGATCCACCTACAACTCTGAATGTTATAACTGCACCAATTCCAAATCATGGAAAAGGTGTCAATGCAATTTAAGACACTATTTTTGTTTCTTCTGTTGAAAATTTGACTACCCCACTGACCATTGTTAAAGAGAACCCGTTAAGAGCAGGGGTTTTCCCTTGCTATTTGAAAGACTGTAATTGCTGTGTCAAACAAGTTAATGGATGAAAATGACTGAAAGAAGGTGTTTAACGCCTGATAGATAGTAATGAGATCCTGTTTGAAAGAATTCCTACCATCAAAAGTTTGACCAATAAATCTGAAGACCTTTCCATAATAACAATCTCTAACAAGCCTCTTAGGATCTCCTTAAAGGGTCTTATTAGGATTTCAAATTAACCAACAATTGCTCCTTTAATAATCACTGCCCCTGGGCCGATTCCTTACTCCTCCGACAAAGCAGTTCGATGGAACTATGGTGCCGAAGTTTACTATCATGGAATAAAGTAAGACTCATGTATCAATGAAGACAAGACCAATGATGTTACAAATATTGCAGGTTCTAGTAAGGTAACAAGAACAGGGAGGATCTTCTCCCCTGATATTTCACCTCCGACTACTACAAAAACTCATGTTCACATAACCAATAACAAGCCTAATTCCAACACTAGAGGAAAAGAAAAAGTAAGTGATCCTGTTGGGATAGAGGCACCTACCAAAGATGTTGATGCTGAAGAGCCCTCCACTCGAGAGATGGAAGAAATCCTGAAAATTATAAAGAAGAGTGATTTCAAAATAGTCGAACAACTGGGGAAAAACCCCTCCAAAATATCCATGATGTCATTACTGCTCTGTTCTGATGCTCATGCCCAAGCTTTAATCAAGTTTTTGAAGAAAGCTCATCTGCCCTAAGAGACTACAGTTGACCAGTTCAAGAATTGTGTGGCGAGTTTAACGGCTGACAACGGATTAGGTTTCTATGACACTGACTTTACTCATGTTGGAAGGAATCATAACAAGGCTTTTCATGTGTTGTACCCAAAAAATTTCCCTCTCATTTCTCAAGTGATTTCTCACAAGATCTCCTTTGATTCAAGACTGCACAAGGGTTGATCAGCTCAAGACACCTCCTCAAGCACCGATGACTGAAAATTAGGGTTTGAGATTGCATAAGGACAAATGGGCTTTTAATGCCCCATATGACTTTCATTGATAATTTTGGGCCCTCAATATTTCTCATGTCAAGTTTCAAGTCATGGATCACATTTTTGCTCAGCCAATTGATCAGATGACCTAAAATCAGTTGTATTAGGGAAAAAGTCAATTGTGGTCAATTACAGCCAAAATTATTAATTTTTTATCCATATCAACATTATGAACTCATATATGTCATTTGATCAAGTTTGGATCATAATCCCTCAAGAAGTTTGATCAGATCATCAAAAGGGCAAAATGGTCAAAATTAGGGTTTTGACTAAGAAGGTGCAAGTCCTGATTTTTGACCTAGAAAATGATTGATTGGTTTGAGACATGACCTCAAGGATTCAAATGCTTCATTTTTAATTAATGACATGGCTCAAAACATTCCTCAAGATCAATTGGTTGACAGATGAATTCTAGTCAACTGATGAAAAGTCAATTGTACACTGAAAAGTCAAACTTTGACTTTTTGGTCAAAATCAAGTATCAAAGATCACAATTCATCAAAACATGTCAAAATATGAAACTTGTTTATCGAGAAATCAAAAAGTCAAGATTTCATTTTGAAAAGTCAAAATTTCTAAACTTAGAAATTTTTCTAAGTGTTGGAAATTCACAATTTTTTTCATAACTTTGAGCCAAATTTCCACCATGATGCAAGATGATTCAAAGGAAACTTCCAACATGAAAGTTGTATATATCAATGAGATCTAAAAAATTATAGAACAAATTTTTTTCTATAAATGCATGTATTTCAAGTTATTAATTTAAAGAAGACATGTTCATGAAACTTAGAAACTTAGTGAAATCTTGCCCTAGTTTAGGCAGGATTTTGACCTAACTTCATGGCAATTGTTCACATAGTTCCAAGATGAATCTTAAAAAATGTCCAACATAGAGGCTGTAAAGGATGTTACAAGCTTTCAAAAATGTCCAATAACTCATTGAGATCATATTTGAGCAAGGAGAATCGAAGGCAAGAAGTTAGGGTTTCATTCTTGAATTACAAGTCATTTCTTGATGAACACATGATTCAATCTCAATGCTAGGTTGCATAATATTTGCTTGCAGATCTCAAACTTGTTTTTAACTCCATAATTAATGTTTTAATAGCTTCTATAAGCTTTAATCTAAGCATTCAATGCATTTCCCATGCTTAATACCATTTTAGGAAGAAATGCAACATTGCCATTTTGGAAAAGTGGCTTTATGCACAAAGTCCACTCTTCTTGAGCCTCTAACTTGTTGTTCTGAACACACATAACATGTATGCTCAGAAGCAACATGTTTAAAGCTTCTAATACACCTTATAAGCCAGGTACTTGTGCATTGGAACCACATTTCCCAAGTTTTCTTCAAAATCAAGCAAAAAGCCACAAACATGTGATTTTTGAATTTTGATCAAAAACAAGTCTCCAAACTTGTTGCTTATAAATAGAGGCACTATTTTTGAGCTAACACATGGACATTAACACCCTAAAACACTCCCAAACTCCCTCAATCCAGAAATTTCCCAAAACTCTATTGTTGCACAGTTTCTGACCTTGAACTCCAAACTCATATTTCCCTCGTGTGTTTCTTGGCCTTTTTGTTCCTAAAGTTTCCTATACATAAAATATAACATATCCTTGTCCCTGTTACACGGCTATAACTCCATTCCCATCATCCTCCATAACCAAAAGCAGAGTATTGCAGGTTGAGTTCTCCAAGCCATTCCAACCATCCATTGCTCAAGCTAATCATTGCATTAGCTTCCTGGGAACTTAAGGAAGCTAACCTGATAGTTGCAGTACCTTGAAAGCAGCTTAAACTCATTTCACGATTTCCAGTTTTGAGGTACATTTCTTGAACTTCTATCTTCTCATTTAGGCATTGTTATGCTTGCATTTGTGAAGATAAAATGTAGACATCATTGCCCTGAAGCTGTACATGTCCATAGATTTCATTTATTTTGATTGAGCTAGGAGAATTTTAGGATTGAATCTTTGAAAATAATTAGGTCAGAATTTGGTACTTTTAGAAATTCTCATTCATATTTGATTTATAGCTTATGATATTTATATGGTTGGATTCATATGAAAAAATGGAGCAACTTTCATGTTTGCATATTTCATTTTTGTTGAGAAATGGTGAAGTTACAGGATCCATGGCTGGAGGTTGAAGATGAAGTTCATTTCTGGAACTTGCTTTGTATTATGTATTTATTATTTCAGTTAAGTTAACGGATGTACAGCCACCCCAGTGGCAAAGGTAGCGCACGTTTGTGTTGGAGGTCATGGGTTCAACACCCAGCGCTACCTTTTCTCATTTTTTCAACATTTTCCACTCTTTTTTTTGTTTCAGCTACATCAGCGCCTGGGCCCTAGATCATTGGGCTTGGTCATTTTTTTACTGGCTTCTAACCCCCTGCCTTACTTTTGCACCTCTGGCCCAATTTATTTTATTATTTTATTTTATTTCTTTTTTCTTTATTATATTATTATTATTATTATTATTATTATTTTTATTAATAAAAAATCCAAAAATATTTTTATTTATTATTTTCACATTTATATTTTATTTTTCTTTATAAAACAAAAAGAACAAAAACATTTTCTTAAACAAATTAATTTCCTTTTCTCAAATAATTAATATTTAGATTTTGGTTTAATTATTATTTATTTATTTTTAAATTAAAATTAATTTAGAACTTAGGTTTCTTTTAATTAATTAATTTTCATCTTTATTTTATTAACTTAAAACCTTTTTTCTTAAAAACCCTAAAAAATTCATTTTTAACTTAATTTCGTTCTTAATTAGTTTAAACTTAATTTTGTTTATTCTTAATTAATCATTTTCTTTAATTAGGTCAAAACTAAACCCTTTCATAAAAACCAAACAAAATCATTTCTTTTTCCATTTATATCCTTGTACATTATTTGCTCAAAAATTTTGTACATTATTCAATATGGTTGTAATAGATAACTAGATTTAATTTTCTTGCAAAACCCCCATTTGTAAATTTGTATACCCCCTCCCCTAATGGTGCAATAGCTTAGTATTTTTATTTTCCGCAATTTATCGCTTTATATAAATGCTAGTAAATTAGGGTTTGTATGGCAAGACTGAAATCAACAAGTTAGCAAACCCTAATCCAAGATAAATAATGTATGTAAATCCAATACACTTGTACACTTACACCCTTAGGGTAATTCCACTTTGTTGCCTTACAAAAATGGCCATGTTATGCATGTGGAGTATCTTAGCAAAAAGCAATAAAAAATACAAGATCATAGTCCCTCGATGACGCTATCAAATGTTGCCTTTCAAAATGATCTTAGTCCCTCAAAGACAAATGCTAAGATATCTCACAACATTGCTATCATGACTATACGATGACCCACACCCGTCCCTTTACATCCAAAGATAAGGCTTGTTACCAATCAATGGTAAAAAAGTAATATCAAAGGAAAGGAAGAAATGAACAAAGACTTTTGAGTAGGTAGATTATTCCTAATTGCTTTCTCATTTTCAAATCAAACATCCTTGCTATTTTCAAAACAAACACCAAACACTTTCAAAAACACTTTCAAAACATTTTCTAAACATAAAATATTTTCTAAAGCTTAACACTTTGTATACGTTCTTACGAATGAGAACTATTACAAAGTTTGCCTAAACGAAGGTGCCTTTTCAAAATACTTTCAAAAACCACACAAAGCATATTTTCAAACAAAAGCAAGTGATCTAGCAAGAAACTAAGATCCCATAGATAACTATGGATGAAAAGGGTGCTAACACCTTCCCTTTTCATAATCTACCCCCCAAACTCAAGAAATAATCTCAAAGGTCTTTCCTGTTCTTTTCAGCCTTTCCTTTTGGATAAAAGAAAAGTCGGTGGCGACTCTTGCTAACCGCAACATTTACGATAAAACTCAAAACACTCAAGTCAGTTCTCCCACCGTATCACAGAACCGACAACTTTGCTAGGGAAATTTTAAAAGTGGGGTTACCTTAAGGTTAGATCTCCTTTATTTGCTTTCTTTGTTTGATTTGTTTGCTTTACATTTTGGGTCCTTGTTTGGGGTTATTCTAATCCTCTACCCGGATTTGGGATACCTTATAGGTAAGTAGCAATACATTTTGGAAACTATGCAGGGTATACCGACATGGTCTAAGCAATAGCTACGTTAGTGTGACACATTTGTGGGTATCGGTAGCCCTTGAGTAGTCAAGGAGAATACGGGGCCGCTGAGTGGTGTCATGAAGCACTAACTGACTTTTAGAATCTTTACTTGACCAACTTGGCCATTAGGATATAGTGAGATAACCGGCTTTGGTGCAGTTCGAAGTTGGTTTATACTCGATACTACACTCATTGAGGTTTAACTTTTCGGGATATTACGGTCGCCATGAAAGAGGCTTGCGCTGAAACAATTCCCGAGAAGATAGATCAGTGATAATGAGATCCCTTAGAACTTGGTTACTATTTCTAGGACAGGTTTGAGCCAACTAAACTTTAAGAGGGTACTTACCCATGAGACTCCATGCAAGCCTAAACCTAAGGACTTTTTTTCCTTGTTTGTATATACTTACTTGTACATAACATCATAAACATCATGACATCATACTCATTCTCACTAGCCATTTCAAGGATTTTTGGGATTTATCTTTATTGTATTTTATAGGACATGGCTTCTATCCGCATGAATACTATCCAAGTCAATCTCGTGAGAATTCCTCCTCAACTCAAAGAGTTAACATCAAGGGTCCCTGAGAACTCTTCATTCACCGAAAGACATGGTCTCCTCCTAAACTTGGTTACCTCCAACACTGATGAAGATATGATGAAGGTGCTCTTCTAATTCTTTGATACTCTACACCATTGCTTCACTTTTCCCGATTATCAACTTGTGCCTACTCTAGAAGAATTCTTTCAACTCTTGAGGATTCCCATTCTCAATCAACTACCCTTTAACGGTACGGAAAAAGATCCAAAACCTGAGGAGATTGCCCAAGCACTACACTTGCAACAATGTGATATCACAACTAATTGGGAAACAAGGAGTGGTGTCAAAGGTTTCTTAGCCAAGTTCTTGTTTGAGAAAGCTCAAGATTGTTGGAACTCCTTAGACTTAAAAGCTTTTGAAGAAATTTTGGCCCTTCTCATATATGGGATGGTTTTGTTTCCAAATCCTGACCAACTCATAGATGTAAACGCTGTCAAAATATTCATATCTCGCAACCCAGTGCCTACTTTGTTGGGAGATATCCTACATTATTTTCACTCTCGCACTATGAGGAAAAGAGGGATCCTCATGTGTTGCACTACTCTCTTGGCAAGATGGTTTATTTCGCATCTTCCTCGATCTGTGTTGAAGAATGAACAAGGTTTGAGGTGGTCCCATAGGTTGATGATGCTTAGACATTCAGATGTTCATTGGTGTTCCCGATCCTTGGAGAATGTTACTATCATCGATTGTTATGGAGAATTCCCTAATGTCCCCTTTCTTGGAATTATAGGAGGTATCACTTACAACCCCTGCTTAGCCTTACGACAATTTGGCTACTCCCAAAGGGATGGTCCACATGAGATGCTCATCCAAGGAGTGGTATTCGACTACGAGAGCG
Source organism: Vicia faba (assembly GCA_948472305.1). NCBI lineage: Eukaryota > Viridiplantae > Streptophyta > Magnoliopsida > Fabales > Fabaceae > Vicia > Vicia faba. The sequence continues at coordinate 715,409,316 of OX451736.1, forward strand.
GCGATCAAGGTTACCTTCAGAGGTTTATCCGAGCTTGGAGGATGGTAAGCAAAGTGGATAGTAAGACGCTAGGATACAAGAATTCCATCCCCCTTGAGCCTTACCTTAGGTGGGTACGAGTTCGTGCTCAGAAACTTGTGAGGCCTTATCCCTCTATCTTACCAGTTATCATGGAACTTGTGGTTGAAGGAGATGTCCCGTAAAATGTCCTCCATCCTAACATGCCTACCTCTCTCGAAGACTTGCAAAAGGGTTGGATTGAGTTGAATGAAGAATGCGATACTTTCGAAGCTCAATTCTACGCTAGTGAGAAGATGGTCTTGGAGGTTACAAAGTATCTACGAGAAGAGCAAAGTGTGAACGCCTATCTCGCGCCGAAGAGGATGCATTCAATATTTTTATCTTAGAGAGTTATTTTGTAAGCCCAAGAGGCACGATGTAATCCTTTTGAACTAAATAATGAAAATTGACGTTTGTTCAGTCTTTTTATCTTAGAGAGTTATTTTGTAAGCCCAAGAGGCACGATGTAATCCTTTTGAACTAATTAATGAAAATTAACGTTTGTTCACTCTTTTGTCTATAAAAATTTAAATTTCACAAATCCTTGAAATCATTTGCATACACATCCTCCATGCATCATAACATGACAAATTTTCACACAACAGGTTTCCTTATCTTTCTGTTGTTTATTTCAGCAAGATAGATCTAGAGAAAACTGTGAAGGATCTTCAGGCACAAAAATCTCAATTCCAAGAGACTCTGCTGGCCCTAGCCAAGGGGCAGCAAGATATGATGGCATTGCTGGCAGTTAAGAAGAAGCACAAGAAGAAAGCTCTGCTCAACATGGGTAGAAGGTTTAAAGAGTCGGTTCGTCAGATCCCGATAGTGGAAGACTCATCTGAGGAAGATGAGAATCAGATTGGAGAAGCTAAGAGTACCTAGGATGGGTGAATCAACGGTCAAGCGTCTGATGATGATTATTACAACAAGCAGTATCCACCTGCCGATGTCAAATACAAGCAGTTAGAAGACGAATTGAAGGCCGTCGAGATCCAAGTCGTCCCCGGTTTATATTTTGATGATTTAGGTTTGATCTCTGGGGTTGTCATTCCCCACAAATTCAAAATACCAGTCTTTGTGAAGTACAATAGAGTTTCTTGTCCAAAACTTCACCTGAAATCTTATGTGTGCAAGATACAGCCGCACACTGTTGATAAGAAACTTTGGGTTCACTTTTTTCAAGAGAGCTTGACCGGAACGTAACTAGAATGGTTTTATCAGTTAGATGGTTCCTATATCAATACCTGGGAAGATTTAGCTACCGCATTCTACCATCAGTACTAGTATAATTCCGACTTGGCGCCAACGAGAGTTCAGTTACAAGATATGACCATGGGGAAGAATGAAGGATTTAAAGAATATGCGCAAAAGTGGAGAGACCTCGCTAGTAGGGTTCAACCACCTTTGACTGATAGGGAGAACATTGACATGTTTATGGGCACTTTATCTAGTCCACTTTTTAATATATTTGTTGGCTGTTCTTCTTCCAGTTTCACCGAGTTAATCTTAACCAGAGAAACAGTTGAAAGTGGCATCAAAAGTTGGAATATTTCCATGGCATCTGCCTCCACTTCCAATCCAGTCAAGAAACCTTTTGCCGCAAAGAAGGAAATCAATATTGTGTATGGGGCAAGGGCCCGTACCAAGAAGAATGACCATCTGTCTGTTAATACTGTCCAAATCTCCAATCCAACTCCTACTCAAAGACCATATGCTAATCATCAGCGTTTTGAAACTCCGAGAAGACAATTTACGAGGATAGGAATGTAACTATCCCAAGCCTTGCAACACATGCTAAAGGATATTTTGGTGACATTGTACGATCCTCCTGCCAATCTAGATACCTCTTCACCCAAGTATAATCCGAACGCTAAATGTGCTTACCACTCAAGTAGCCCCGAGCATGAGACTAACCAATGCTGGGCCTTGAAGAATAAAATTCAGGATTTGATCGATAACAAGACTGTTGAATTTGGTCCTCCTCCAGCTCCGAATGTAATCACCACGCCTATGCCGAAACATGACAAAGGTGTCAATGAAGTCAACACTGTAGGAGATTCTGATGAAGAAGCTGCATTTGAAGATTGGGTGTATCCTACTACAATGGAGCTGAAGAATTGGCATGAAAAGGACTTTGTGCCCATCTCCTTCATTGAGGAGTAATCACTTGTTTTTTGCTTTCATATTAATTCAAGAACATTTTGTCTGTAATATTTTAACAATGACTTTTAAGCCATGTGCCTGGCCCGGGGCACTTTGGTCCATTTGTCAAGGGTTTTATTTATGTTCATCTAATCATATGATCATTCAATACAAATCATGGGACTCTTTTGCATTCAAATCTTTGTGTTCATTGTCTTTCTTTCAAATACATTTTTCAAAATAGCCATGTATCTTACATGCGCACACACACTCTTGCAGGTCCTCATCCACTCTGGATCTTATTGCTAATGACTCTACTATTACCGACTATGACTTCGAATGTCCAATTAACCAAGCCAAAGACGAAGGAGAGGAAGATTGTGATATACCGGGAGAACTAGCCAGATTTCTATTACAAGAGGAAAAAGTTATTCAGCTGCACAAAGAGTCAGTTGAAGTCATTAATCTGGGTACTGAGACATGCAAGAAGGAAATCAAGATCAGTGCTAACTTGGAAAGCAATGTCAAGAGCAGGTTGGTTCAGATGTTGCATGATTATGTGGAAGTATTTGCTTGGTCTTATGAAGATATGCCAGGGTTGGATACCGATATCGTAGTTCATCATCTGCCAACAAGAGAAGACTGTCCTCCTGTCAAACAAAAAGTTCATCGCATGAGGCCTGACATGTCTGAAAAGATTAAAGCTGAAGTGATGAAACAATTTAACGCAGGGTTCTTAGCTGTGACATCTTATCCCCAATGGATTGAAAATGTGGTGCCAGTGCCAAAGAAGGACGGAAAAGTTCGCATGTGCGTAGACTATAGGGATTTGAATAGGGCAATCCTCAAGGATGACTTCCCTCTACCACACATTGACGTCTTGGTCGATTATACTGCTTAGCATAAAGTCTTCTCTTTTATGGATGGCTTCTCCGGCTATAATCAGATAAGGATGGCTCCCGAAGACACGGAGAAGACCACTTTCGTTACGCAATGGGGCATCTTTTGCTACAAGGTCATGCCGTTCAGATTGAAGAATGCAGGGGAAACATATCAAAAGTTATGGTAGCTTTGTTTCATGACATGATTCATCATGAAATAGAGGTATATGTGGATGATATATTTCCAGATCATAAACTGAGGAGGAACACCTCGATCACCTGTACAAGCTATTCGAAAGGTTGAAAAAGTACAAGTTGAGGTTAAACCCTAACAAGTGCACCTTTGGAGTACGATCTGGAAAGCTTCTAGGTTTTGTCGTCAGCAATAAAGGAATTGAAGTTGATTTTGCCAAGGTAAAGGCCATCCAAGAAATGCCGGTCCCCCACTCTAAAAAGGAAGTTAGAGGATTCTTGGGTCGTCTCAGTTACATCGCCCGCTTCATATCTCACTTGACTGCTACTTGTGAGCCAATCTTCAAGCTTCTGAAGAAAGATGAGGTAGTCAGATGGAATGATGAATGCCAAGCTGCCTTCGACAAAATCAAAGAATATATACAAGAAAATCCTATTCTCATGCCTCCAATTGAAGGAAGACCATTGATCATGTACTTGAAAGTACTAGAGAACTCTATGGGGTGTGTTTTGGGCCAACATTACGAGTCTGGCCGAAAAGAGCATGCTACTTATTACCTGAGCAAAAAGTTTATCGACTGTGAAACCAGATATTCACTACTCGAGAAAACTTGCTGCTGGCATGGGCTGCTTGCCGGCTGGGATAGTATATGGTGACTCATACCACTCTATTGATTTTCTAAGATGGACCCAATCAAGTACATCTTCGAGAAACCTACCCTTTCCGGACGGATAGCCAGATGGAAAATGATATTGACTGAGTACGACATTCAATACACGATGCAAAAGGCCATTAAAGGAAGCGTACTAGCGGATCATTTGTCCCATCAAACTGTTGATGATTATCAGTCCATGAACTTCGACTTCCCTGATGAGAATATCATGCTGGTGACCGACTGTGCGAAACCTAGACCGTATGACGAACAGGAACAAGGATCTCGATGGACTATGGTCTTTGATAGGGCTTCCAATGCCTTGGGTAACAAAATTGGTGCTGTGATCATCTCTCCTGAAGGTTTCCATACTCCTTTCACTTCCAGATTATGCTTCGATTGCACGAACAATATGGTTGAGTATGAAGTGTGCATTTTGGGTCTGAAGGCTGCCATTGATTTGAGGATCAAGCATTTGAATGTGGTTGGGGATTCCGCTCTAGTGATCATCTAAGTAAAAGGAGAGTGGGACACTAAGCATCCTAATCTCATCCCTTACAAGGAACTTGTCCTATCCCTAATTCCCTACTTCGAAGAGATCACCTTTGAGTACTTTCCTAGGGAAGAAAATCAGTTGGCTGACACCTTGGCAACCATGTCTTCAATGTTCAAGGTCAGATGGGACAACGAAGCCCCTATGATTACAATTGAGAGATTCGACGAACCTGCACACTGATGTGAGCTTGACACTGATACAGAAAAGCCATGGTACCATGAGGTGATGAGATATCTCAAAGCACAAGAGTACCCTAAGGGGGCGTCCATCAATGAAAAAAAGTTCTTACGAAGATTTTCATCTAAATTCTTCTTAAGTAACAAAATTTTGTATAAGCGCAACCATGAATCTCTTTGGGACTCTCTTATGGACAAGAAGGAGGCAGAGGAAATTATGGAAGACATGCACGATAGTCTCTTTGGGACTCACTCAAGCGAACATACCATGGCCAAGAAAATCTTGAGGGATGGTTACTATTGGTTAACTATGGAGACTGATTGCCATCAACACTCAAGAACTTGTCCCAAATGTCAAATCTATGATGACAAGGTCCATGTGCCTCCTATCCCTTTGAACATTATGACCGCTCCATGGTCATTTGCAATGTGGGGCATTGACATGATTGGAGAGATCAAGCCCACCGCTTCCAACGGACATCGCTTCATTCTTGTCACTATCGAAAACACTTTCAAAAACACTTTCAAAAACACTTTCAACACATTTTCTAAACATAAAATATTTTCAAAATCTCAACACTTTGTATACGTTCTTACGAACGAGAACTATTACAAAGTTTGCCTAAACGAAGGCGCCTTTTCAAAATACTTTCAAAAACCACACAAAGCACATTTTCAAACAAAAGCAAGTGATGTAGCAAGCAACTAAGAGCCCATAGATAACTATGGATGAAAAGGGTGCTAACACCTTCCCTTTTCATAATCTACCCCCGAACTCAAGAAATAATCTCAAAGGTCTTTCCTGTTCTTTTCAGCCTTTCCTTTTGGATAAAAGAAAAGTCGGTGGCGACACTTGCTAACCGCAAAATTTGCGATAAAATGCAAAACACCCAAGTCAGTTCTCCCACCGTATCATAACATGTCTCTATTGAATGCAAGGGAACTACCCTGGCCCATGTCCTGATTGATACCAGTTCCTCTCTAAATGTTCTACCCAAGGGTGCCTTGGATCGGTTAGAATGCAAAGGTCTGGTGTTAAAGCCAAGCGACATAGTTGTAAGGGCTTTTGATGGATCCAAGAGGATGGTACTTGGATAAGTGGATCTCCCTATTAAAGTTGGTTCACAAGTTTTCAATTCTACTTTCTACATGATGGACATCTGTCCCACTTACTCTTGTTTACTTGGATGCCCTTGGGTACATGGGGAAGAAGCAGTGACGCCCACCCTCCACCAGAAATTGAAGTATCCAGTCAAGGGAAAGATTGTTACTATTTATGGCGAAGAAGAATTTATGGTTAGCTACCTAAATTCGTTCAAGTATGTGGAGATGGATGGTGAGTTTATAGAAACTCTGTGTCAGGATTTCGAAGTTGTTCCTCCTATGGTTGCCGCCACTAAAATCTCCTCTGACATATTAAAAGCTGGTGAAGTTGTACCAAGAATGGTTTCATTTAAAGATGCATGTGCTGTGGTCGAAGATGGAAGTTGTACTATCTGGGGACAACTCCCCGTTATTCCATTAAAAGTAGACAAATTTAGGATGGGTTTCACCATCAAAGCTCAGAAAGAGGTCAGGCGCGCTCACATGGGAAAGCTACCTCTTCGCATAATAAATCATGAAGTAAACGTTGTGGAAGACTCTGACGATGAATGTGCTTTTGAAGAATGTATATACCCTACTGTCGGAGGAAAGCTCAACAACTGGCACACAAAGGGCTTCACTCCCATCTCCTTCAATGAGGAGTAATTACTATTTATTGTTTTCTGTTGATTCAAGAACTTTTGTCTGTAATCTTAATTCCAAACAATAACTTTTAATCCATGTGCCTTGCCCGGGGCACCATGGTCCATTTGTTAAGGGTTTTGTTCATGTTCATTTATCATATGATCATTTAATGAAAAAACATTGGACCTTTGCATTCAAATTCTATGCTCATTGTCTTTCTTTTTCTTTATTTCATTTTTCAAATAGCCATGTATCTTACATGCACACACACACACACACACACACACACACACACACACACACACACACACACACACACACACACACACACACACACACACACTTACAGATCCTCATCCACTCCAGATCTCATTACCAACGACTCTACTATTACTAGTTATGACTTTGAACATCCAATTAAATAAGTTGAAGACGAAAGCGAGGAAGATTGTGAAATACCAGGGGAACTAGCCAGACTTCTAATGCAAGAAGAGAAAGCTATTCAACCTCATAAATAGCCAGTAGAAGTTATCAACCTAGGTACTGAGACAAACAAGAAAGAGGTCAAGATCAATGCCAACTTAGAATACGGTATCAAGAGTAGGTTGGTCAAGATGCTACATGACTATGTTGAAGTGTTTGCTTGGTCGTATGAAGACATGACAGGGTTGGATACTGACATTGTAGTTCATCGTCTATCGACAAATTAAGATTGCCTTCCTGTCAAACAAAAGGTTCGTCGGATGCGGCCTGACATGTTTGAAAAGACAAAAGCGGAAGTGATGAAGCAATTCGATGCAGGATTCCTAGTCGTGACATATTATCCTCAATGGGTTGCAAACGTGGTCCCTGTAGAAGGATGGAAAAGTTCGTATGTGTGTAGACTATAGGGATTTAAATAGGGCAAGCCCCAAAGATGATTTCTCTCTACCTCATATCGACGTATTGGTTGACAACACTGCTCAACATAAAGTCTTCGCCTTCATGGATGGATTTTATGGCTACAACCAACTCAAGATGGCTCCTGAAGACATGGAGAAGACCACCTCTATTATGCAATGGGGCACCTTTTGTTACAAAGTCATGCCGTTCAGATTGAAGAATGTAGGGGCAACATATAAAAGAGCTATGGTAGCTTTATTTCATGATATGATCCATCATGAAATAGAGGTCTATGTGGATGATATGATTGCAAGGTCGCAAACTAAAGAAGAGCACCTCGATCACCTATACAAGTTGTTTGAGAGGTTGAAGAAATACAAGTTAAGGCTGAATCCTAACAAGTTCACTTTCGGAGTAAGATCTGGAAAACTTTAGGTTTTGTCGTCAGTAGCAAATACATTGAAGTTGATCCAGCGAAGGTTAAAGCCATACAAGAAATGCTAGATCCCCGCTCTGAGAAGGAAGTCAAAGGTTTCTTGGGTCAACTTAACTACATTGCTCGATTCATATCTCACCTAATTTCTACTTGTGAGCCAATCTTCAAACTCTTGAAGAAAGACCAAGTAGCCAAATGGAACGACGACTACCAAGCTGCCTTCGACAAAATCAAGGAATATTTGCAAGAGCCTCCTATCCTTATGCCTCCAGTTGAAATAAGACCTCTGATTATGTACTTGACTATATTAGAGAACCTAATGGGGTGTGTGTTGGGCCAACATGACGAGTCTGGCCGAAAAGAGCATGTAATACACTACTTGAGCAAAAAGTTTACCGACTGTGAAACTAGATATTCACTGCTCGAGAAAACTTGTTGCGCTCTGGCATGGGCTGCTCTCCAGCTAAGATAGTGTATATTGACTCACACCACTTTGTTAATTTCTAATTTGGACCCTATAAAGTATATCTTCGAGAAGTCGGCTCTCTCCAAACGAATAGCTAGATGGAAAATGATTCTGACTGAATACGACATCTAGTACACTATACAAAAAGCCATCAAAGGAAGTGTATTGGCAGATCATTTGGCCCATCAAGATGTTAATGATTACCAGTCTATGAACTTTGACTTCCCGAGTGAGAATATTATGCTAGTAACTGACTGTGAAGAACCTGGACCGTATGACGGGCCTGAACAAGGATCCCGATGGACTATGGTTTTTGATGGGGCTTCCAACGCTTTGGGCAATGGAATTGGTGCTGTGATTATTTCTCTTGAGGGTTGCCATACTCCTTTCACTGCTAGATTGTGCTTCGATTGTACGAACAACATGGCTGAGTATGAAGCATGCATCTTGGATGTAAAGGCTGCCATTGACTTAAGGATCAAGTTCTTGAACATATTCGGAGATTCTGCTCTAGTGATCAATGAAGTCAAAGGAAAATGGGACACTAAGCATCCTAACCTTATTCCTTACAAGGAGGTTATGTTAACCCTGGTACTATACTTTGAGGAGATCACCTTTGGACATTTCCCTAGAGAAGGTTATTGTTGACAAAAATTAGACTAAGTTTGAATTTGACTTCAATTGGGAAAAGAATCAGAGTAAATATTTGGTCGATTTAAATTGAAACTAGCAGAAGTCTTGAATATTGTTTGACTGGAAAGAATCAGAATAAATCTTGGAGCAATTCATCTGAACCAGAGAAAATGTCTATTTGGAAAGTATTGGGATAAACCGTTGAGAGGTTTAAACTAAACCAAAAGAGGTCTGGAGAAGAATCAGAATAAATCTTGGGGCTATTTATCTGAACCAGAGAAGACGTCTGCGGGAAAGAATCAGAATAAACCGTTGAGAGGTTTAAAACTGAACCAGTAGGGGTCTGGAGAAGAATCAAAATAAATCTTGAAGCGACTTATCTGAACCAGAGAAGATGTCTGTGGGAAAGAATCAGGATAAACCGTTGAGAGATTTAAACTGAACCAACAGGGGTCTGGAAAAGAATCAGAATAAATCTAGGAGCGATTTACCTGAACTAGAGAAGATGTCTGCGGGAAAGAATCAGAATAAACCGTTGAGAGATTTAAACAGAACCAGCAGGGGTCTGAAGGAAATATTTGTTATGTAGATGGTTAACTAGTCCTTTCTCGGGAATTGATCTGCAATTGATTTGTCTACAAATAGTTGTCCTGTTGGAAATTTGTTGATGATAATTTCCCGTTGATTGATCTTTCCTGAAAAGGTGAAGAGTTAGTTGTATGCGATGCCATGATGTATGAAAATGCATGACATGAGATTGCGCTATATGCATTTGTGTTATCGATGTTTATGATGTATGAATGTAATGTATGTGCATGTAAGCTGTTCTGATGCAGGGTTGTTGGATTATGGAAAATAAATCTCTGACCACTGCCGGGGATGTGGGGTGTAAGTCTTCATATTTTGTTGAAATTGAAGTGTTGATGGATGGGTTTCCACAATTAGAGAAATAAACTATGTTGGGGAAGGGAAACATCGTGCATTGCTTGTGGACTTCGTGAAATCCTGCTGGGGAATCCTGAGAAGCTGGGCGACTTTCATTGGGGAATCTTTGGAGCGGTAACTGGAAGTTTTTCTCTGTCGGGAATGTGAGAGCACCTGATACCATTAGGCTATATACTGGAGATACGTTAGTGATCCCGTAGTAGGATGTCCTTGCTTCCACTCTTGCTGGAAAAAGTACCTGCGGGGATTTTATGGAATGGCCTATAGATATTATCCTATTTATTAAAGCCATTAGTAATTGCCGTTCTATTTTCTATTCCCCCTTTTTTTTGCGCTCATTTGTAAACAGTAATCACGTCCAAATTCAAATGTTCAAAAATAATCATTAGACGTTTTTGCAAACAAATCAGGAAAATAAAATCAAAACAGATAGTTTTGCACTTTTAAAGGAATATCTTTATATTAACTCGAATAAGTATTTTTGTACAAAGAGACGAACATCCTAGTAAGGGAATGCCGTCGTAGAAAATGAAAATTGATACAAAGAAAAGATAGCTATGTGAAATAATCCCATGGGGTTCCCACTCTGCTATAGCCCTCATGTCTCATAGCGTCTCATCCACTTGCTGCTTTGTCCGAAGCTAATTGGATTAATTAGAACCGTTTGAGTTTGTTAGTCAATACTAAAGGTTGTCTGTAAGGTGATCCAACAGGACATAGTCATACACTTTCAATCCCTAACTTTTTCCTGGACCGCCCTTTCGGGTTTTCAGTCCACCGGGATACCCTTTTTTGCCCAAACCGCCCTTTCAGGTTTTCAGCTTGCCGGGTGTACGGATTTTTTTTGTATTTTATCCCTAATTTTTGCCCGAACCCTTTTGGTTCACCGAGATGCCCTAATTTTTTCCTAGGCCAGTCGACCTAGCGGGTCTTTATTCATGCGTAGTATCTTTTGACTATGTCCGCGTTTACAGGGTACAGAAGGTCGTCGCCATCCATAGTGGTTAAGATCATTGCTCCACCAGAGAATATGTTTTTTTTATCATAAATGGTCCTTCATATGTAGGAGTCCATTTGCCCCTGGGATCACCTTGTGGTAATATGATACGCTTGATTACCAAGTCACCAACCCGATATACCCGAGGTCTGACCTTTTTATTAAAAGCTTTGATCATACGTTTTTGGTACATCTGGCCATGACAGACAGCCGTAAGCCTCTTCTCATCAATCAAGTTTAGCTGGTCAAACCTAGTTTGAATCCATTCATCTTCATTCATACATGCATCTTTTATGATTCTCAGAGAAGGTATTTGGACTTCAATTGGTAGGAAAACTTCCATATCGTATACCAAAGAGAAAGGAGTTGCCCCTGTTGACGTACGTGCCGTGGTACAGTAACCATGGAGAGAAAATGGTAACATCTCTTGCCAGTCCTTGTAGGTCACTGTCATTTTTTGTATGATCTTCTGATGTTTTTATTTGCGGCTTCTACAGTGCCATTCATCTTCGGTCGATAAGGAGAAGAGTTATGGTGCTGGATCTTGAATTGTACGCATAATGCGGTAATCATAGTATTGTTGAGATTGGTACCATTAATTGTGATGATTCTCTCTAGGATACTGTACTAACAGATGAGATTCTGTTTGATGAATCGGGCCACAACATTCTTAGTAATAGAAGCGAATGAAGTTGCCTCAACCCACTTCATGAAGTAATCAATGGAAACCAAGATGAAGCGGTGTCCATTAGAAGCTGTGGGTTTTATCTCTCCAATCATGTCAATGCTCCACATTGCGAAGGGCCAAGGAGCAGTCAATACGTTTAGGGGAACCAAAGGCACATGTACTTTGTCAGCATAGATTTGGCACTTGTGACAAGTTCGTGAATGTTGATAACAATTTGCTTCCATGGTGGACCAGTAGTATCCTGCCTGTATGATCTTTTTAGCCATCGTGTGTCCACTAGAATGAGTTCCAAAGGTACCTTCATGTAAATCAGCCATAATCTTTTCTGCCTCACTCTGGTTTACACAACGAAGCAAAGTAGAATCGTGGTTGCTTTTATAGAGGATTATGTTACTGAGGAAGAATTTAGCAGAAAATCTTCTCAAGAACTTCTTATCATTGACTGAAGCTCCCTCTAGATACTCTTGGGCCACGAGATACCTCTTAACTTCATGGAACCAATGCTTGTCCAATACTTCTTCAGTATCGATCTTGTTGTACCCAAAAATTTGCCCTCTTTTCATACACGCATATTATTGGTTTTATGGTTATGGAATAAAGGTATATTTATCAAGCTTCTTCAGTTTACAAGTGACGTTTATTTCGTCAAAGGATATTCTTAGAGTATTTTCCGTGCTGAAAATCAGTTTACCGTTTTGCAACGATTCGGGATTCAAAGATTCACAAGTCCAACCCGGCGCGTCATATTCAGGTGTTCTTTCACCAAAATATCTCTGATAACGTATTCTCAAATTCAGGTTCGGCTCAAGAGTCAATTCTTTAAAGAAGGTCTCCGAATGTGTGAGTTTTCCCGAAGAAATATGGTGAAAAAGTGTGTTGAAAGTGCAGTTTTTACGCGCTAAAAAATTCATAACTTGAAGATCGTGTCTCGTTTTGAACTCGTTCTGGTGGCCAAAATTCCGTCTTGACGTTATCTACATTTTCATCTCTCACGACTGGAAGCCAATTCGATCAGAAGGTCTTCAAAAATGCGGATTTATCAAGTATTTTGGTACATAAAATTTGTGACAGAAATTTATTTGCGTCATGTTTAGAAAATCATAATTTGGTCGATTTTCATCGTATCGAGCTGGTTCCGGCGCCAAAATTTCACAAATTGAGTTAGCTACATTTTCACAGGAGATATCGAGTTCGAACGGTATTCAAAAGGCCTTCGTTTTTTGCTCAGAGTGCGTGTGACGAGCAAAAGGGCATAAAAGCATTCATCTCACTACTCCTCCAGTAAGGGTAAGGCTGGTTTGATCTCCAAGATCAAAAGGGTATAATCATTCATACATGCCATATGGGTTTTAACATTAATTTTTTTTCCATATATTTGCTTTATTTGTATTTCATGATATAGTAATTTATTTAATGCGTTCATGAGATTCAATACTGCAGATTTAGACAGGGTCCCATGTAGATTCATTACAGAACGTCAAGGCCAAAACACAAATGGCCAAAACAAAACAACCAACGCATGACACCAATACATGGCGAGGCAGACATCCTGAAAATGTTAAGGAACGTTGAGGCCAAAATACTAATAGCCAAAATAGAACAACCAACCAATGCATGACGAGGCAGACATTCTGAGAAGGTTAAGGGCGTGGGTTCAACAACCACCCCTATTGGTATTGGGTTTCTTCCTTTCTATATTTATCCTTTTACCTATTTTCATTCTTTGTGTTTAAAACTTTTTTTCTTCATAAAACTTAACATTTTTCACAAACCTTTGATTTTTCCTCCTAAACTCGAATAATTAATTTTAGGTTTTAATTTAATTCTAGGTTTTTAATTTCATTGTTTGTTTTTGGTTTCTAACCAATTTGTCTTTTTCAATCTTAAATTCACTTAACCACACAAATTTTTTCACAAACCTTTTTTTTACAAAAAAACCTAATTTAATTTTTAGGTTAATTAATTATATATTTTTTTAACTTTTTTTTCAAAATTAACCTTTTTTTTATTAATTAAAATTAATTAGAATTTAGGTATTTTAATTAACTTTTTTTTAAAATTAACATTTTTTATTAATTAAAATTAATTAGGTTTTTTAGGTTTATTTAATTAATTATCATAAATCACTTTTTCTACAAAAAAACACCAAAAATATTAACTTAGAATTTTAGGTTTTAATTCTTCCTTATTTTCTTTTTATTTATTCTTTTACATTTTAATTTCTAGAAAAATTGTATAGGTCGCATTATCAATGTAATAGCGTAGATTTATCTTTTATCGTTTTTTTCTTATAATTATGTAATTGCTTCTGGGATGTAATAGTTTTAGGATTTCTTTTCCGCACTCTTCATTATTATGTAACTGCCCCAAAGCTCTGTAATAGCCTAGTTTTAAATTCCGCATCTTTATTTTCAGTCCAAAATAATTATGTATCTGCAAAAACCTTGTAATAGCTAGGACTTTAAATTTTCTGCATTTTATTTTCGCAAACTATAAACTGCTTAGATGTATGTTAATAGGATTGTATGGAAAGACTAATTGAAAATTAAAAACAGTAGATCACCTTAATTGTGCAAAGATTAAATAACTGAAAACAAACACATGCACATGCTCACTCTTAGGGTATGCCTCACTTGGTTGCCTCGGAAAACAATGGTCATGTCCCTCAAACGTAGGGATATCTTAGCAAAAGACCCTCAATCTAAAAGTCATCATAAAGATCATAGTCCCTTAACGTCCCTCGAAGTTGCCTACGGTATATGATCTTGTCCCTCGATGTTGCCTACGAATATATGATGACAGTCCCTTCGAAATGCTAAGGTATCCTTACATGTTGCCTTCAATGACCATTACGTCCCTTTCGAATTGACCCTTACAAATTCCAACGACAGTGCTACCTACACACTAATAGTGGGATAGTGCTGTCTAAAGGAAATAAGAACAAAAACATTCCTTTTTCGAGTAGGTAGATGCTAGTAGGTACTTGCTCAAAATCAAACTTTTCCACACTTACACACTTTTCAAACAAAGTTTTCAAAAACACTTTGTAACACTCTTGAGGACTGATACAAGGGTTAAAACGAAGTAAAACAAAAACTTTTCAAAACACACAAACACGGAAGCAATTTTTAAAATGATGATCAAGTACCTAAGAACCCGTAGAAAACTATGGATAGAAAAGGTGCTAATACCTTCCCTTTCTATAATCTACCCCCCGTACTCAAAATCTCCAAAAAGGAATTTTTCTGTGCTTTTTTCCTTTCCAGATGGATAAAATAAAAGTCGGTGGTGACTCTTGCTTACCGCGACATTTGCAAACAAAAAACGCAAACCAATATAACAGTCGGTTCTGCCACTGTATCACAGAACTGGCGACTCTGCTGGGGATTTAATAAGTGGGGTATACCTTAGGAATAGTTCATCATATTGCTTCTATTGTTTGATTTTATTGCTTTTATCTTTGTGGGCTTTGTATCGGAGTTACTATAGATCCTAACCCAGATCTGAGGAACACCTGTTAGGTAAGTAGCAATAAATTGTGAGGGAACTGTACGACGTAGACCGATACGGTTGAAGCAGTAGTTATGTTGATGTGGAACATTGGTTGGTACCAGTATCTCTTGTGGAGAAACAAGGATAATACGAGGCTGCTATATGGGTCGTTAAGCATCAACTGACCTTAGAACCTATAATTGACCAACTTGGCTATAGGAAGTAGTGAGATAGCCGGCCTCGGTATAGAGCTGAGAACTGGTTGATACTCGATACTACACTCATTGAGACCATACTCTCGAGATAGTTCCGGCCGCAAGAAAAGATTGCGTGAGCTGAAACCATGACCGATGAAGGATGGTCAGTGATATTGAGAACCTCTAGAACCCGGTTACTATTATTAGGACAGGTTGAAACCAACTAAACTTCAAGAGGGTAGTGCCTAGACCCCATGCAAGCCTGAAAATTAAGGATTCTTGTGTGACTTGTTTGCCTTTACCATGTCTGTTATCTGCTAT
This sequence comes from Vicia faba, assembly GCA_948472305.1. Classification (NCBI taxonomy): domain Eukaryota; kingdom Viridiplantae; phylum Streptophyta; class Magnoliopsida; order Fabales; family Fabaceae; genus Vicia; species Vicia faba. Next base: position 715,424,761 of record OX451736.1, read on the forward strand.
ACATGTTGTGTGTTTTATCATGACATCATGCATCATAACATAGCATGCATACTCCATTATACTAACCATTACAAAGTCTTTGAAATCATTTCATATGCATTCCATTATCATGCACATCATTACAGGTACCATTACAGGTTTCTCATCTCCTTCGCTGTTTATTTCAGCACGAAATGTCTTCTGAAATACCTACCGATCAGGCCATCAAAGCTTTTCAGGCACAAAATGCCCAATTCCAAGAGATGTTCTTGAACTTGGCTAAAGGGCGAGAGGATTTGAAGACTCTCATCCTGAAGGAGAAGAAGAAGAAGAAGAAGAAGAAGATGGTTCTTCTGAATATGGGTCACAAATTTGGGAATAGGTTGCGACAGGAAGCTGATTTGTCTCATTCATCCAAAGGAGGAGAGAATCAAGAGGAGGAAAAGGGTCCTAGTCCTGTGGTCTTTGATAATGATACTGATTTTGATAATGAACAGTACCCTCCTGCTGAGGATAGGTACAAGCAACTTGAGGACCGTTTGAGTGCTATGGAGATTCAGAAGATCCCCGGTTTGGATTTCGGAGATCTGGGACTGGCATCTGGGGTGGTGATCCCTCACAAGTTCAAAGTACCAGTTTTTGCTAAGTTTGATGGAGCATCCTGTCCAAAACTCCATCTCCGCTCATACTTCAGAAAAATTCAACCATACACTGCTGATAGGAATTTGTGGGTACATTTCTTTCAATATAGTCTGTCAGGGACTCAGCTTGAATGGTTTTATCAATTGGAAGGAGCTAATGTCCGAAACTGGGAGGACCTTGCTGCTTCTTTCTACAAGCAGTACCAGTATAACACCGACCTTGCTCCCACTCGTACTCAACTTCAGGGTATGTCTATGGGTGCAAGCGAAGGCTTTAAGGACTATGCTCAAAAGTGGAGAGATTTGGCTGGAAGAGTCCAACCCCCGTTGTCTGATAGGGAGTTGGTTGATATGTTTCTGGGGACGCTATCTGGTCCATTCTTTAATCATTTGATCGGCAGCTCATCAGTGGGTTTCACCGAGCTGATTCTGACTGGAGAAAGAGTAGAAGCTGGGATCCTGAGTGGTAAGATCCAGAAAATACCTCTTCGAGTACAGAGAAGAAGTCATTTGGTGGTAAGAGGGAAGCCAATGTTGTGCACGGCCAGAAGAGGCATAGCAAGGCAGACTACCACCAATCTGTGGGGGCAGTGTTGATCTCTAATTCGACACGCACACAACAACCACAACAACGAAACAATCAGCCAAGGGTAGAAAGGCCTCAAAGGCAGTTCACCCAAATCAACATGCCTTTGTCACAAGCATTACAACACATGTTGAATATGAATCTGATTACGGTGATAAACCCTCATCCGAACCCTAAGACTTCTTCTCCTAACTACAACCCGGATGCAAGGTGTGATTATCATTCTGGTAGCCTGGGGCATGATACTAACGATTATTAGGCGCTGAAATACAAGATTCAAAATATGATTGACGCCAAGGAGATCGAATTCGACCCTTATAAGATTCCCAATGTGATCACTGCTCCCTTGCCAAAACATGGCTAGGATTGAAAACATTTTTGTTCATTTGAATTCTGAAGTTGTATTTTCTTTGCTTATTCAAGCAATTATTGTCATATCAAACTTTTTTATTTCATCAATGCATTACATGTGTCTGTCTTGAATTAATTTAAATTGCTTTATATTTCCTTTTCGTGATATTCAACTCTCGACTAAAAAACTGTAAGCCTTTAGAGGGAGGAAGACGAAAACGATACTATAATCTCTACAATATTCTTTTGAACAGACCCCGCTGACGATGTACAAGCGTTGTTTCAAATCCTAAACAATGGAGTTATAAGGAAGATAATCCCTAGTCAACCCCTTTGAGCCAAAGAAGTAGGAGTTTTTATTTTCACACAAATTAAAACCCTTAATCACGACCTGGGGCAGGGTAGTTTTCTCAGTTAATCCAGGTGCACAATGAATGGCACCGAAGACGTCCTTCCAAAACAGAAGACGGTGATGGTTCCCTATAATCGTCAAGACAGGCAATCATTATCTATCGAAATAAAAGCCCATTAAGTCATAACCTATGAAGGAAACTTAAGAAGAAAAAAAAGCTAGGGCATCCTGATGACTGTAATCACAAAAGAAACAGTTCAAGCAAAAAATAGGGATAGTAAAACCAAAAGAGAGGTTACTACAAATCCTCGGCAAAACAAAAAAGATTACAAAAATGACTGCCTATTTCAAGTAAACTGTCAGTATCCGAACCATCACTGGAATATCAGAGAAAAGACTCAAACGAATTCTAAACGCGCAATTAACTGAGCATAGGACTGAAGAACATCACGAAGAGCGGGTGGGTACAAATAAATTTTGAGCCTTTATCCTTTGCTTCTTGAACCGTGAACCAGGCCACGTTATAACCCTTAAAAATCCTATCTGAAGCATGGGTTAGTTCGAAAGCATATTGTTACAAAAGGTATCCTGACTCCTGAAGGTCCGTTACAAATCCCGAGTTGATATCACATCTTTGCAAAATTCTATTTTTTCTAAAAAAAAACTGCATTTTCAAAACTTCAAGACAGACGTAAGCTTTGCATTCTTAAAATAACATTGTTTGCATATGACTATTTGTTTAGCAACAGAGAAATTCGCATGACGAATATCTAGTGAACAAAAACCTTATCAATAAAAAGGATCACCTCAAGTGGAAAAACACTTCTAACCAAGGGGCACGACATGATCATTGTCCATCATCTGGGGCAGTCAAGTCAAGATTTTAGGAATCTATCAAAGAGGCCAAATAGCCAGGGGCAGATCTCCATCTGAATCACTTGGGGCATTGGGCATGAATTCCAGCAACAAATCCTGGAGGATCAAACAAACATCTTCTGGTAGTGTGACAACACTTACTACTATGGACAGTGACAATTCTCCGTACCCGGTGAACATGGACATAGTCAGAAAATACTACGCATGAATAAAGACCCGCTAGGTTGACACACCTAGGAAAAACAAGGGCGTCTCGGCAAACCAAAAGGTTCGGGCAAAAATTAGGGATAAAAACAAAAAAGATTTGTACACCCGGCAAGTCGAAAACCTGAAAAGGCGGCTTGGGCAAAAAAGGGTATCCTGGTGGACTGAAAATCTGAAAAGACAGTCCAGGAAAAAGTTAGGGATTAAAGCGTACGACTATGTCCGGTCATCTCGTTACTTGCCTATCAGTAGAAGACTTATCATTTCGATTGGCAGTTACCTAGCACCTCATAAGTTGGGATAACACTCAATCCACGAGGCCTCCGCAGGCTCTTTCCCCAGCAGGTACAGGGGCAGAAAAGTCTTGATATGAAGTCATTGTCGTATCCCTAGCATGCGTCCCAGTAACATCTACACTCCCCACAGAGTAGAGGCAACTAAAGTTTTGATCTCTGCCTCCCCAAACATGAGTTACTTTCCCCAGCCAAGCTCTTTTGGAGAGCCGACGTCTATATTCCCCAGTCGAATTTTGTAATCGCAAGCGGTTCATAATGTTTTCTCCCAAACAGAGTTTATTTCTCTGAATACAGAAGCTTAATCCCCGACAAAGTTTATCCCTTCAGCTATGGAAGCTTCTCTCTCCAATGGAATTATTCCCCCGCAAAGTTGTTCTCAAGCAGAGTCTCTCCTCGACAGAATATCCGTAAACAAGGGGCAAATCCCCAACATAGTCATCTTCGGTTCACCATCCCCAATGGAAGTAGAAGAACCACTTTTTCTATGACGGCCAGGAACTCAATTTCCGTTACTCTCCAGCAGCGGTCAGGGATATATTTTCCCACTCGGATATGTCACAATAACATTTCATGTTCATATATCATGATGTGCGCATACACATTGCATACAACATAGTCTCATTTATTTTGAGAACGTCATCATACAATGCATTTCATGCATCATATACGATTAATCATGTAACTTTTCAGGAAAGATGGTTATCATCGACAACTTCCAGCAAGTTCAGGATTAGCTCCTGAAACTAAACAAAATAATTATCTGCGCGACCAAATGCAGCTTTACACGGGTTCCTCACGAAGAAATATTACACGGGTTTATCCTAAATGCAGCTTCACACGGGTTTATCCTGAAAAATCTTACACGGGTCCTTACTCATACATTTCCGAATGAAGTTTTACACGAACTTATCACAAAGTAACCTTACCCAAGTTCCTTCTAAAGTTTTACACGAACTTATCACAAAGTAACCTTACCCAGGTTCCTTCTGAAGTTTTACACGAACTTATTACAAAGTGACCTTACCCAAGTTCCTTCTGAAGTTTTATACGAACTTATTACAAAGTGACCTTACCCAAGTTCCTTCTGAAGTTTTACACGAACTTATCACAAAGTAACCTTACCCAGGTTCCTCCTGAAGTTTTACACAAACTTATCCCGAAGTAACCTTACCCAGGTTCCTGTCGCAGTTTTACCCAAACTCCTCACAAAGCAACCTTACCCAGAGTCCTTCTCGGTTCAGATGCAGTTTTACCCAAACTCCTCGCAAAGCAACCTTACCCAGGTTCCTTCTCGTCAATACATAAAATTTTCGTATCAATGCATAAGCTCATGTGTCAATACATAAAAGTTTTATTAAACCAATTTTTTTCTCTTTTTTTACATTATCTTTATAACTTCTTTATATTTTTGTTGTCATTCAATTTGATATGGTTGTAATAGATAATTAGGACCTTTATTGCTTTCCACCCCCCATTTGTAAATTTGTATACCCCATCCCCCAAATGATGTAATAGCGTTGGATTTTAATTTCCGCAATTTATCGCTTTAATGTAATTGTTAGTAATTAGGGTGTGTATGGAAAGACTAAAATCAACAAGTAGAAAACCCTAATTCAAGACAAAAAAATACATGAAAACAAACACTTTTCACACTTGCACCTCTAGGGTAACTCACACTTGTTGCCTCGGATAAAAATAGTCATGTCCCTCGAACGTGGGATGCTTTAGCAAAGACCCTCAAATACAAGATCGTAGTCCCTCGATGACCCTTCAATGTTGCCTTCGTAAACGACCTTAGTCCCTTACGACAAATTGCTAAAGTATCTAACAATGTTGGCTTCTAGGACTATACGATGACCTACGTCCATCCCTTCACATCCAATGATAGGGCTTCTTACCAACCAATGGTAAGATAGAAACATATAAAGGAGGAGGAAAAGAACTAAGACTTTTTGAGTAGGTAGAACGTTCATAGTTGCTTGCTCACAATCATTCTTCAAAAGATATTTCAAAAACACACCAAGACTTTCAAACATGAAATATTTTCAAAAGTCAACATTTTGTATGCATTCTTATAGAGATGAGAATCATTACAAAGTTCGCCTAAACGAAGGCCCTTTTCAAAGATACTTTCAAAACAAATCACAAAACACATTTCAAACAAAGCATTTCAAAGTGATCTAGCAACTAAGATCCAGTAGATAACTACTGATGAAAAGGGTGCTAACACCTTCCCTTTTCATAACTTACCCCCCCCCCCCCCCCCCGAACTCAAGAAAATTCTCAAAAGGTCTTTCCTGTTGTTTTTGCCCTTTTCTTTATTGGATAAAAGAAAAGTCGGTGGCGACTCTTGCTATCCGTAACCATTGCGATAAAACGCAAAACACCCAAGTCAGTTCTCCCATCGTATTACAATACAATAATACTCATTTGTTATCATTAAAACTCAGAGATAAAATTGCAAAACCCAATATTGTTCTTACAATCTCCTCTTTTTTGATGATGAAAAAAATATGTATTTTGATGACACAATTTTGTACATATAATCATAATTAGTGAAATTAGAAGAGTAAGAAATACTTATCCTTTTTCTAATACTCACCCTGAGTCAATGACTTGATGAAGATCGAATATCCCGACTCTGAACCATTAGAGTAAAACTCCCCTAGTTCCAATAGATCAAATATCAAGATCTTGAGATTCTTGACTTCAGGAATTTCAGACAGTCTTTAACTTCTGATTTTCTCTGTTCTTCTGGAAGACATATGCTTCTGCTTTTGATTCTTATGTTCTAATTATCACATTCTTAGACATTATACATCTTTTAAACATTATGATATCAAAATAAAGATAACATCTTCTGAACAGTATTGGGTCTATCCGATTCTTGAACATATGCTCATAGAGTATACATCTTCTAATTTATGAACAATCAGTTCTTAAGAACTTTAACATAATTCTTTCATTTTGACTTGTCTTAGAGTTCCTCGGTTAATTATCAAATAGACAAGCACACGTTAGTGGTAATTGCATATCTTATATCTTATGATGAGTTTTTGCATTTCTTTAAGTTCATCAAAATATTATTATACTTCTCCCCCTTTTTTGACATCATCAAAAAGATAATCTCATATATTATATGAGATAGAAGAAAACTTTAGATTACATTAAGAGAAAAGAAACACAAATTATAAGAAGAATTTAGATTTTATAAACCATTACAAACAACATTTCAATTATCAAAATCTTGAACAGTATCAATCCTAGTGCAACATTCTTCAACCAATGCGTTATTTGGTCCATTTTCTTTATCAACTCCCACATCCTGTCTTGGATTATTATTTCAGATAGTATCCTTCCATAAGGAATATAGGATTGAATTTGAGTTCTTGATATTTTGATGGAGTGTTTCAGATGATTAAATATGGTTTTGGGAAGGTTGATCTTGAAGTGATGGATCAAGAGGAAAACAAAGATTATATCATTATGAGACAGAGTGGTTCTTGTTGTGGCTCGAGGAAGGAGGTTAGAAAGGGAGAACTTAAACCAGTTTTTGGCTGAATGAAGAAGGGTTCCAGGATTTGTTGGTTCATATGGTACCGAACTGTCATGAAGAACCCTAAATCTTTCAACAAAACTTTTATCAGATTGATACTCATCGATGGTGACTCTATATGAGACACACCCAGTGACTCTTACAATGGAAGAGATGGTGACAATAATGGGAAGTCTGAAGATTTCATACAGAATAGTGTTACCATCATCACTAATTTTGGCATACTTCCATAATTCCTTCACAAGGACAGGGAAGATGGGACCTCTAAGCAGAGTAAAGTAGCCTGTCCAAGATTGGATTTTCATGCTTCTTATTAGGTGCTAACCATGGTGTTTGAGTCTGGGAAGATTGGGTCATTTTTCTTGATTGATTTCAAGAGTTTCCCCATTGACATGAAATGTTATAGCAGACACTTGTAAAAACAGGCAAAGGAAAAAATTGAAGGATTTTCTATTTGAAATGAGGGTGATGAAAGGTGAAAAAGGAGACTTCAACTATTTATAGAAACTGATAGACAACCTAGGTTTAACATCCATTAGATAGGCTATGATTATCTAGGTGACAACTAGAGAACCTAGATATATTTGGAAGGACAACAAGTAATTAATCTTGTTTATGAAGAGAATATTAAAATGAAGACAAGTTTGATAGTTACCCTTTAATCTATGGGAAAGGTAACTGACACGCGCCAAATATTTTTTTAAGCCTATTTCTCATATGCGTATAAGAGAGTATATTGTCTTGTTACATGTCATATCATAATAGTGCATAATTAACAAGAACAAATTAACGCAAAGTAAGAACTTCATTAATTAAGACACTTCAATAGATACATGTTTTTAAATTTGAAAAACAAAACAAATGATATGAAAAATGATTCTACTTTCGATGAGACAAGTCATATTTTCCTAGCTAATGAAAATCTCGCACTTAGATTTTAACAAGCAATCTTCATGAAAGTTTTGTGGACCAACTTATGCTATAATTCCTTTGAACATATCCAATATTACCTCTTGGAAAAGAATTTCAGACAAAATTCGTCCATAAGGAATATAAGACTTTATGTGATTCCTGGACTCAGAGATAGATTTCCAAATACAGGTGAAGATTGACTGTGGCAAGCTTACACGATTATTATTCATCGGAAGAAAGATGAGTGATTGGTCATCATACCTCAGAAGGTTTTGATTATACCCTCTGGGAAGAAAGTTGGACAATACAAGCTTGAACCAAGCTTTAGGAATGGGAAGTAGATTTTCAGGATTGATAGGTTCATATCCTAATGACATGTCATGAAGAGAATCAAATTTTCCAGACATCCCAAACCTAGACTTGACATAGTAAATTGTGACACCTACATTCTCACATCCAGTGGCAAGAATGATTGAGAAGAAAGTAATGGTGATGGGAATTTCAAAGATATAGGAGTGAATGGAACCATTCTCATAGTCAAGATAAGCATGATTCTAGAATTCTTTAACAAGATTAACATAAGCAGGTTTCTTCAGCATGCTGAAGTATCTTGGCCATTGCTAAAAATAGAACACATCTAAGATTCTGAAAGCAATGTTACTTTCAAGAGAGGAAATTTCAATGTTTTTCGATGGTGATTTCAAGAAGATCTTCTTTTCCAAGAAAGGTTGGTTGTGGCATGATGAATCACATGAGAGGAAGAATTTTGATAGGAATTAGTTTATGAAAGGATAAGATAAATATGATGAATTACAATTGGGATATACATACATATATATATATATATATATATATATATATATATATATATATATATATATATATATATATATATATATATATATATATATATATATATATATATATATATATATATATATATATATATATATATATATATATATATATATATATATAAGAGGGTGATAAAAGTTGTACTAATCTGCAAAAATGACATAGATCACTGGCACAGGATAAGAATTTCAAGAAAGAGGAATGGAGTGAACCAGTCTTTATAAAGTTTGAGTACCATACAGGTTCTAAATAAGAACTTTGAGTGAATTAACATTTAGAGGTGACATACTGGAGCAGAGATAGCAGAACATTGGACATAGCTGCTTGAAAGAGAGGCTATCATCACATACATCATGCGTAAAATATTCGGCTCCTTCTAAAGAGAACTTAAGAGTTCACATTATCTAGAAAATTGATTAAAGAATATTTCTCTTGGAGGAGAGAATGTTCCAGATCATAAAATTTTCACTTAATCAGAAATTTCACAACTTTGAGTTGCATTATCATTTGGAATGCTTCTGTTTTAAAAACATCTTCTAACTTGTAGAATTATTTTTATCAAAAGTTCTAATTATTTATATATAAAATAAAACGTACGTTTGAGATTCTGAGACTTTACAATGATTATTTTATCTAAGTGCTCTCCATTCTAGTTTTGAATTTAACTTATCCTTGATAGAGCTTCTGATCAGCTTGTTATGTCTTTGAAGATTTTCCATTTGTATTTAACCTTTTCTTAAATTTAAGCTTTTCTCTTAAATGCATATTCTAATTTACTTCTTTCTTCTTATGCTTTCTTCAGAGCAGTCTTCCAGAGCTTCTGAATTATCTTCACATTAATTCCTCTTATTCTCAGTTTTCTGATTTGAGAAGATTAATCTTCTTCTGAAATCTAATGTCTAGTCTGAGAACTATATTCAGAGTCTTCTCTTCAGATGGTCTTATCATTCTTCTGTTTAGAATTATCAGTCTGACCTTTCTGAGAGAATCCTCAGAGTAAAGATATTCTGATCTTTTATTATCAGAACATTCATCTGTTTATCAGGATTTTCTTTGAGCAGAAGCTTATTTTTCAAAAGATCAATGTTTCATGAACTTATGAGAAGCTATGTGATAGAGAGAGTTAACTATCATTACTTAGCATCTTCTGAAATCTTTGTTTCCTTGAATGAATTGCAGAATCTGTTCTAATACAAATATCATCAAATTTTGACGATTTTGACTGACAATCTTGTTCTTGCAATCCTTAGCTAACTTGTTTAGAGTTAGTTCTTTGATCATACTTCTGATGAATCAATGAGCGTTCTTTCCTCTGCAATGTCTTGACTTCTGCAAAGTCTCTTTTGATAGAATTAATGATTAGATCTTCTGCATAAGACCTTCTGCCTACTTGAATAGACATTTTATCATGAGGTTCTTATATATCATAAGATGGAAGTATTTCTTCTTTTGAAAAGATTCCTAATGAGGTCTTATGAGAAAGTCAAGGGTGGACTAATCTGTTTCTTGAAAACATCTCATATTTCTCAATGAAACTTAATCAAAAGCATTCAACATATATATCTTCTTATTTGATGAATCTTTTCTTGTTAGCTTGTTCTTCAATATTCTAGATTTAGACAGTAGTTGAAAATTTAATAACTATCACCTTAGAGTATTTCTTCACAAAGCATCTGGATCTTTATCTGACATTGTTAGGTGTTTGAATATCCATCAATAATAGAACCAGTCTCTGATACCAATTGAAGGTGTGAAGAAAATGAAATAAAAGGGGGGGGGGTTGAATTATGTTTTCCGTTCTTGTAAAACTTTCGCTTCTAACCATTATTTGTTGAACAATACTTATGATTGTTGCTTCTAATTAATGCTTCTAGTTTGGTTCAGAAAACATAAACTCTAAAGCATAAGCAAAATCAAAGAAAACACTATATATCCTGGTTCACCTTGAGAAACCCCCAAGCTAATCGAGTCCACCCTTCCAAGGTGATTTCGCCTTGAACTCAAGGACTTAATCCATTATAATCAATCTGATTACAATTGCACGGGCAACCGCAAGTGACTAACATCCAATGAAACATTCAGGGATCCAAACCAGATATAATGTTCATTGACCCAATAGAATCCGATTCTCCATAATCTCCTATAAAGAATTCCTTCTAATGATATCCATCAGTGATCTCACAAGGCTGATCTTCACTCAGTCTCCTTTGAGATATTACTACCATTGACCCAATAGAATCCACTACCAGGATTTCATCTACGATGGCTGCAGCCAAAGTATTCTAATCTTAACTCGATCACTTGAGGTGCCAACTAATTCTAAACAAAATGGTTTTTCTAGAGATTATATGAGTGCTTATTATCAAGCAGATTACTCCTAATTTAAGTACATATTATTTGACACAATTCTGAGCAACAACTCTTGTGTACCACAATTTACATGAAGATCTTAAGAAATAACACAATCTGAGAAACAACTCTTGTGTTTCACATATTTCTACAAAGATGAATCTAATCTAAAATAAGTGCAGCATCTTGTAGTCTTCTTGTCTTCATCTTCTTTGTTGAGCAAGCTATGAACAACAACTCCTTGCTTTTTCATAATTCTGTCAAGATGTATATGATTGATGATTTGAATTACATATTGGAGAATTCTTCATATTTATCTTCTTTCTTCATTAAGCAAGATATGAGCAACAACTCCTTGCTTGTTCATTATTCTTCCAAGATTTATATGATTGGTAAATTGAATGACATCTTGTAGAATTCTTCATATTGTTATAGTGGATGATTGCTTCGATTTGGTTGTGTTCTAATAGTGATAGCTTTTCTTTTTAACTTGAACATCAATAACCTATGATTTACAACTTGCAGCTTTTAGCACCTAACCAAGTAGCCTATGGAAAGCTCATCAATATTCAGCATCATGTGTTCAGCAACAACTAACCAAATAACCAACCAACCAACAGACTGTTTTAAACATACGATTCTTTTCTTATATAACTAAGCAAAATAGAGTCGTTGTCTATTTGAAAAAGAGTCATTTCAAATAGTACTACGACGTCCTTATATCTTCCACACTTTAAGTTAGTGGAGAGGTAGTGGCATAAAGCTTTTCATACTTTGTACTATTATATTGTGTTACGTTATATTCTTTCCTTCTGCACTTCAGAAGCGTCTGTGAACATGATATTAGAAGTGGGAACATAAAATAAGGTCTTCATAACTTCAAGTCTTTAGATTCTTCAGAAATGCGTCTTCAGAGTCTTCAGCACTTGGTCATGAGAACCCATTATAGTGAACCTTTAGATCAGAAGAGCTTCAAGTCTTCAGAGTTTTAAGTATTGTGTCTTTAGAGTCTTCAGCACTTGGTCTTTGGAACCTGTTTGTAGATAACCTTGGACTTTTAGAACTTCAAGTCTTTGGAATCTTCAGACCTTCTGTCTTAGAATATTTACCACTTGGTTCTTTAAGAATCCTTATATTCATAACCTTGTTACTAGAAACACAAAGTCTTCAGCATCTGGACTTCAGTTAGAAACATTGTCTTAAAATCTAATAACTTTTTCTTCTTTGGAATAAGTTATATTTTAGAAACTAAGTTTTTAGCATATGTACTTCAGTAGAAACTTTTTCTTCAGATGTTCTAACTTTGTTTCTTTAAACACACTGTCTTTTAGAAGCGCGAGTCTTCAGAATCTAGACGTAAGTAACAATTTTTGTCTTCAGATCATTTGACTGGTTTCTTTAGACAAATAGCAGAGCTTAAACTTCCGAGCCTTATGGAGTGTCTTACTATTTTTCAACACAACTTGTGTAGCATAGAAGCGGAATCAATTTTCTTCTAATGTCTTGGCCACGCCATTCATCAGAAGCAGAACCTGTTTGTTAAGTACTCAACAATAACAAACATTAGTATAACAAAATTGTTCATACAATCATACTCATTTGTTATCATCAAAACTCATAGATAATATTACAAAACCAAATCTTGTTCTTACACCCTTTATGCGCTAATGGGCCAAGTCCAACATCTGGACTTGGGCCCTTAATGTTTACACCCCCAACATTTTACTAGTCAAATTGACTTTGCACCCCCCACCCCCCCCCCCCCCCCCCCCCCCCCCCGCGCATTTTTTAATTAAAATGAATTTTATTTTTTATAATTAATATTTAATATATTTATTTAATAAATTCTAAAATTGATTAGTTTTTAATTTAAATTCTTTTTTAAATACTAATTTATTTTTTTACTTTAATTGCATTAAATTCCTTTTCCTCATGCATTAAAAATAATATTCTCCCATATTGCATAATATATTTGAAAACAACTAACCAATCAGTGACTAACCCTTTTTTACTAACCTAAATTCAAACTTATATATATTCTCAAAAAAGGATTATGGAGATATTTCTTATTAACTTTGTCTACAAATTCCGCTATTCACACACTCAGATTTGGTTCAAGGAGAATACGAGATATTCCCATAATCCATAAAAAATACCAACCAACAACTATGAACTACGAATTGGGACTCTGATTCCTCATAAGAGGATATGCAGGCATGCGACTTAAAATCATGGCGAGTTCCCCTGATTAAAATTAAAACCCTATTTCCTAAATTGTAAAGCTAAACCTTGGTATCCTTATGAACAAGGTAGATGAGGGGTGCCCAACACCTTCCCTTCGTCTAAAATGAGTCAACAACTTAGAATCTCTGATCAAATTAGGGTTATTGGTTATATTCCCTTCTATAGGATAAAAATTAATGGTGGTGACTCTCTATTTTTTTGTCGGTTATTACAGCTGGCGATTCTACTGGGGAATCAACCCTAGGGTTAGAAGCTTTTCTTTGGGTTTAGGGTTTTTGTTAGGGTTTTTTGTTATCTTTTATTTCTATATTTTTATTTTTAATAATTTTATTTTCTATTATTTTATTCATTGTGTTATTATATCTGTGGTGGGATTTTATTATTTCAAAATTATATTTTCAAAAAAAAAGTCTTAGAAAGAAGGTATGATTATTGGCCAAGGGGATACATCATACCTATGAGTTTTTGTGACGACTTCGCCTAGAGTCGGTGGAATTCCAAAAAAAGAAATATGTCTCAAGGGGTATCCTCTTGAGGGGTAGGACTTTGGAACGAAACCTATGACTTTTTGTATAATCCTTCAAACTAAAAACTCATGGTGAGACCTTTCACGACCTTAGAGACGAAAGTTTTGGTCTACAAAGAGGATTCACTTAAGGGAGACCCTTGTGCCTTTCCCTCTAGTGTTATCCGTGATACCCTTAAGGAAACCACCTTATGGGGAGGGTAGAACATTTGCAGGAAAAATCTAGGAATCTACCAACTAAGAAAACCTTTCATAATCCTGTTACTATGCCACACAATCATGCATTCATACATCTTGCATTTCACATATTCATTATTCTACATTCTTTTTGTCTATCTTATTCACAGGATTTAAATCAATAATCATAGGTTTTTGGTGTAGTATCTTAAAGATGAATGCCATAGGGAAACAACTTGTCTGTGTCAGTGCCGTCAAGCCATATATGACAAAGATCAAGACCATCAAAAAGAAATTGTCTAAAAGAGCTTTGAAGATGTTTGTTTGCTGCTATGGGGATAACCTTGAGTTAACAAAAGTGGATGTACAGTTGAATTCTATCTCTGCCTTGGTTCAGTTCTACGATCTTCTATTGAGGTGTGTGATACGGAGGAAGAACTGACTCGGGTCATTTTGCATTTGACCGCAATTGTGCGGTTAGAAAGAGTCGCCACTGACTTTTCTGTTATCCAAAAGGAAAGGTAAAAAAGCACAGGAAAGACCTTTAGAGATTACTTCTCGGGTTCGGGGTTAGATTATGAAAAGGGAAGGTTTTAGCACCCTTTTCATCCATGGTTTTCCATGGGCTCTTAGTTACTCGCTAGATCACTTGATTTTGTTTGAATGTGCTTGTGGTTTGGTTTTTGAAAGTATTTTGAAAACGTTTTTGTAATGGTTCTCGTCTCTATAAGAACGCGTACAAAGTGTTGTTTCGAAAAATTGTTCAAATAGGTGTTTATGGAATGTGTTTTTGAAAATGTCCTTGGAAAGATGTTTTTGTAATAGTTCTCGTCTCTATAAGAACGTATACACAAAGTTTTTATCTTTTGAAAAAGTTTCAATGTGAAAGTGTTGGTGTAAAATGTTTGGTTGTGAGCAAGCGAGCAACTAAGAGCGAATCTACCTACTCGAAAGGTCTTAAATGTTCTTTTCCTCCTTTAGATGTTGCTATCTTACCATTTATTTGGTAAGAAGCTCCATTGTTGGATGTGAAGGGACGGGCACGAGACGTTTGTACAGTCATAGAAGGCAACTTATGAGACGCTTTAGCAATTTTTGTAAGGGACTAGATCATTTTACCGAAGGCAACATCGAGAGACATCGAGGGACTACGATCTTTTTTATCGAAGGGTCTTTGCTAAAGCGTCCCATATTCGAGGGACATGACTGTGTTTCCGAGGCAACGAGCGAGGTTACCCTAGAGGCGCGCATGTGAAAAAGTGTGTTTGTTTCAAGTTATTTTGTCTTTGAAATTAGGTTATCTAGCAATTGATTTTGAATCTTTCCATGCACGCCTATTTACTATACAGTATAAGGAAAACAGTAAATTGCGGAAATTAAAATTTTACGCTATTACAAAGCTTTCGGGAATGGGGGTACAAATTCACAAATGGGGATGAATTAATGTAATTAAATGTCCAAATAGGAAATCAATACAACTAAATAGAATCGAATGAATTAATTAAAACTACAATGGTCTATGAAGTAAAAATTAATTAACAAAGTATAAAAATTCTTAATATTTTTGTTTGTGAGAATTTTTTAAAAAAAGAAAATAAAGATCTATTATATTATTATTATTTGAATTTTATTATGTGTAAACTATATATTTTAAAAGAAAGTTTATTAGTCTATATAAAAAATGTTGACAAAATTATTTACAAGATCTTCTAAACTGAATTTAAAAATAAATTAATTAAGAAAACTATTTAGTTAAGAAACTAAACTATTTAATTAAACTTAAGGAATTAAAATAACAAAGATAGAAAAAATATAAGCTAAAATAAAATAAAACAAAGCTGGAAAACCTGGAAGTATGGGGTGCAAGTATAGCAATCTGAAAGGGCTTAAGGAAATGGCAAGCAGGGCTCAAGATATGAAGAAAAATAAATAAATAAAACAAAGAAACTGGGCCGGACCGGTTCCACACCCGGATCTGCTGGCCCTTCACTTATTGAAAATCGGGTTTGTGTAGAACAAACCCTAGAAACCAACAGCCTCTTCTCTTGCTTCTTGGAGCCATGTGCTAACCTCCTCTTCCCTTGTTTCTCTCCATTAAACCAAATTAATTAGGAGCAAACTCATAAATAATAGCTAAAATCTCTCTTTCTCCACTGAACCATTCGATCATCTCACTCTACTTTTTCTCTCAGTTCCTAACTCTCGCGGCTATCAACCTCTATTAATGGTGCATTCAATAAGTCTTTCCCTTTTGTCCTACGATAGACAACAACTCGGGTTTCTTGCAGTTCATTCAACTCATGGTTCGTTCATTGATTCACATATGTTTACTATCATAAATAGCACCAATAACATCGGTTTTAGACCCCCAATTTAAAGCCTCATCACTCAGCTTAAAACATCACTATGGGTTGATAAGTTCTTTGGCTGCTCACAAATTCAGTCTCCACAACAACCTAAAGAAATATGGCGTATAACCGCTTTCTTGACCGTATTGGGATCATCCTCAGATTTTCACATGGTAAGACCAAAAACATAACATATATTCACCGATTCTGGGACTTCAACGATCATACCTAAGCATCTATTTTTTTGTAGGACTTAACCGTATAGTGATGGTGCAGTGCAAATAGAAGTGCTAACAAGAAAGCATCAAAGTAGAAGATCCCAAATAAACAAACACACAAGGAATAAGATGAAAAGGTAAATGACAGAGACAAAGTGACCTACCTCAAAGCTGACCCAGAGGTGAAATAGAAATCCAAAGGTAACAAGCTATTACTTAATCCCTTCTTCTAATTTGAGAGGACTTTAGGAAGAATGGATGTAGTATTTTCTTCTTCCAGAGATTCTTGCAGAGGGTTTTATGTATGAGTTTCTATATTTCAGTGAAGCGGTGAGGATTTGTGACGATGTAAGTGTTTGGAAGGAGAGTGTTATGGAGGATATTAAAGTGGTGTAAGATTGTTGGGAATGGTTGTGTGAGCAATAATTTGAGTAAAATTTGAATGATAGGTGTTTGGTGAGAAATGGAGTATGCATGTTAATATTGGTGGGTCATGTTTGTTGGAACTGTTGCGGTTTCGGTTGGTAAAGGGGTTAAGGGGTCTGATGCAGTTTCAAGAAAGTGATGGTGAGTGTATATTGAAACAAAGGTTTTTAGGTGAATGGTTGATTTTCTGATTTTTTTATTTTCTTGGGCCCCTTTCTCTTATGATGGCTATCTTTTTCTTATATACATTCCCATTGTGTTTTGGGGTAAATTAGCTAACTTTGAACACTTTTGGTTAGCTGACCTTGTGGCCTTTGGGTGCAGAATTTTGGACTGTTTTAGAATGTTGACTTGCTGCCTTTTAAGTGCAGTTTAAGGCATGTCTATTTTGGTGCAAATTTGTGCAGGTTTTGGACTGAGGTATAGCAGCCTGTGGACTCTTGTACTTGGACTGTTTGGATAGAAAATGCAGCAGGTTGTGCAGGCTGCCTTTGACAATTTTATGGGCAGTTTTGGTTTAGGTGATATCTCTCTAAACCTGTCTCTTTTCCTCTTTCTCTTTCAATGCTGATGTAAAGCCACTTTGCTTTTATTTCAAGATTTCTGAAACGTTTGTAGGTTTTCAGGAAAATGATGATGTGCTTTTTTTGTTGAGCAAGATTTCTATCTATGCTTTGCCTTGTTGCTGTTGTGTTTTGTTTGTTTTTATCTGTTGCCTACTGCTTGCTTCATGTTACAGGCTTGGCCTGCTGCTGCTATGTTTTGTTGGTTTTTATCTGCTGCCTACTGTTTGCTTTATGCTTTGGACAGCCTTGCCTTGGTAGCTTTGCTTGGCAACTTTGACTTGTTGCTGCTGCTTTGCAGCCTTGGACTTGCTACTATATTTACAGCATCGTGCCTTTGTTTCTATGCTTGCTTTGTTTGCTGGTTTTACAGCCTGTTCTTGCTGCTATATTTACAGCAGCCTGCCTTTGTTTTGTTTGCTTACGCATTTGCTTTCCTTTCTTGTGAACCAAGGTCCAACCTTGTGATTTGCAAGGATGGGAGAAGAGAGATTATGACAAAACAAAACAACTTAAAATCTGATTCCTATATACAAACCCTAGTGATGAAATTCTATTTTCTTTTCTTTACATATCACCTTTCTTGAATTGCTAATTTTCTCTTCTTTGTTTCATGAACATGAGGCGTGGATGGCGAGCGAGGATTGCTTGAAGATGAAGCAACAGAGACTTGAAGAAACAAAATAAAAGTTCTCTCTTTGTAGACAAAAAAAATTTGTGATTCTTTGTAAACAAAACAAAAACTTGTAAATTATTTCATTTGTAATGTAATAAATACAAAGCCTTGAATAAATTTGGTGTAATGAAATTTATTGTACAAAACTTGAATTTACTTAAACTTTGCAATTCTCAATTGAATGTTTTGGATTTAAAACTTCTTGGTTTGGTAACTTGGATTTCAAGCAATCACAAAATGAACAAATAACCAATGTGCCTTGTACTCCAATCAAATTTCTAAACAAAATAAATGTTTAAGAATTCAATTCTAACTTGGTTAACTCAAACCCCAAATCCATGGTCATCTAAATGACAGTCTTAATCTTCACCTCTTGTCCACACCAAATTTTCATTCAAAATGAAACTCGCACGCCATGCTCGATAAAAATGGAACTTCATTGCCAAACAATCATGCTTTGAGAACCATCATCAACCTTAACAAATTTCAAAAACAATGATGATTAAGAACACTTGAAATAAAACAAATGACTTGCGACAATTCGATAACTTTCAAAGTCTTCCCAATGTAATTTTCTTTCGATCTTTGAAGATAAACTTGTGTGCAACATCACCTATGACCATATGCAGAAATAATCGTCTCAAGATCTCGTAATTTGAGGAGATCACAATTCTTAGAAATCAGGCGACAGTTATTTAAAATTAGGTCAAAATCCACAAGGTGACTTCTAACGTATTCGAATTTGGTGATCTTGTACATGTAATTAGCTCTTGATTTATGAATAGAAATTGGAGATAACATCGGGGAGAGTCATACGCAAGAAGAACCGCTCAAAAATATCAAATAATGAAGAAGTTACAGTCGCTTGAGCTTGGTCTCGCAAAAGGTCAGCTTTTGGGTTAATGGAGTCATTTTCAG
This sequence comes from Vicia faba, assembly GCA_948472305.1. Taxonomy (NCBI): domain Eukaryota; kingdom Viridiplantae; phylum Streptophyta; class Magnoliopsida; order Fabales; family Fabaceae; genus Vicia; species Vicia faba. The sequence continues at coordinate 715,443,814 of OX451736.1, forward strand.
TCGTCTGAACCATTCACTGAGCAAACTTATGACGCGAGGTTCGAAACTCTAGATGAACATCCTTGAGGAGACATGAATATCTATGAATACCATTTGAACCCTTGAAGAATCAATTTTCTTTGAGAAACGTCAAACCCTAATCGTTGACTTACTTCCTAGGAAGAGAATCTGCCTGATCAAACTTCTGAGCCAAATTGAGTATTCGAGAAGACCTAGGAAAATTGATTCTTCAAGGGTTCAAATGAGAGGGAAAATTTTGGGGTACAACAAGGTGTTTTACCTTTGAAAACTTTTAGCTAGCGCCAACTTTGGAAGAATTGGATAGGCTCTTGAATTTCTCTAAAGGAAAAGCATATGTGGGCGTTGGACATACTATTGACATTAAGGACTTAGAAAATGGTTTAGGGATCCCTTATCCTGAATTTTCACTTAATTACAAAAAAGAAGGTGGTTTACAAGGGGTTAAAAGATAATATTTGAAAGCTAAAGCCTTTTCTTTTGCCAATAACAAAGAATGGGAATCTTGTGTTGATTTCTTAGAACTACTTGTCTTTGGTGTAATTCTGTTTCTGCGTGTTGTACCCCAAAATTTTCCCTCCCATATTTCTCAAAACATTTCAAGAAAGATCCTGAAGTTGCTCAAGGAAGCCCAAGGGTTGACCAGACAAGCTCTCTCCTAAGGCAGTCTACCTCAAAATTAGGGTTTCATGTTGCATCAAGATACTTGAGTCCAAGGGACTACAAATGCTCAACATTGTCCTAATATGTTCTCAAGATTATCCATGTCAAGTTTCAAGCCCTACAGAGGAAATTTGCTCAGTCAATTGCTCAAAGGCCTAAAAATCGACTGTGCTAGAGCAAAAGTCAACTGTGGCCCACATACAGTCAAACCTCAATATTTTTGATCAACATCCTAATTTTGAAGTATATTTCATCATTTTATCAAGGGTTGATCATGATTCCTCAAGGATTGCTCATAATTCATCAAGAATCAAAAGTTGCTAAATTAGGGTTTTGCAGGAAAAGTCAACTAAACTTTGACCAAGCATAACTTTCTCATACTTTATGATAAATGACCCATCCAAATCTTATTTTGAAGAGGATGCAATTCTCTACAATCCATATTCATCTTCCAAGTTCAAAATATGAACTCAAAAGAAGTTATGAATTTGGACATTATAGGTCATTTTGAAAAGTCAACAAAAACACCTTTTTTGTCAAAGCTTCATACATGATCATGGAATATCAAATTGAGATGAGACCAAAAGGGTTGCTTAGAGGACATCTCAAGCTTTCTAAAAATCCAAAGAACACCTCTAAAGAATCAAAATTGAGGAAGTTATGCATTGGTGAAGTTGACCTTTTTTGCAAAATTGCCAAAAGTCAATTGTGCCTAAAACTTCAAATTTTTCTAAATGGGCCCAATCTTTTGCACTTGCTTTGAGTTGGCAACATCGTCCACGAGCCCTAGCCTTTTCCACTTGTCATTATATTGTTTTTATTATTTATTTTGATTTTGATTTAAATTAAATCATTTTAAATCAAAACAAATCATAGAAAATCCAAAATATTGAAAACTCAAGATTTTTTACATGTTTCAGGTCTTAATGTCCAGCCAGCATCAGATCAAATTCGTGTAAAGGCATGGGGTGCACAAAAAGATTGAATTTGCCTAATTTTAGAAAGATATTCAAAGTGAATCAAATCCAAATCAAATTCATTGATGGAGGAAGATTGAGATCAGTTTTGGAACCCTAATCCATTCCTCAATACATATAGAAGGAATGTAGACCTAAAACTAGGTTAGAGAGAGGCACATCATCAAGAACAAAACTTGAAAAAACACCAAAAAAGTGAAAACTCGAATTCATTGTTCCAAGCAATTTCAAAGCTTCCTGATCATTCCAATCGTTTCCTGGGATCATAAGCAACATATACCAATCAAGAACAAGCCTTTTCCAGTACCCAAACGCACTGTAAGTCATCCATGACATCCATGTATTTTTGAAATCGGTGTGCATGATTTAGGCATTGATAGCATGGATTATTCATATATTATTGATCCATAGAACATTTGCAAGCTTTCTGTAATCTTTAATTGTGTTTTCATGGCTTGTATGAAGTTTCAACATTATTAGGGTTTGTAGCTTCGATTTGGGAACTATGTGTGCAGGCAAAATTGGGCCATGAAAGGGCCACCATTGAACTCAGCAGGTCTAGACGGATCCATCCATGGCCTTGGTTTTTATTTATCACGTTTGTATTTAATTTTAAGAATGACAGGGGTTGTTGCTACAAACAAACGTCCGTAGGTAAAAGTTTGGAACTTTTACCAACAGATCCAAGGAGGAATATGACTAGTTGGCAATCAACCATTGGCATGTTCAAATTTCCGCGCGCTGAATTGATATATGTGTCCTTTTTAATATTTGATTATTATTTTGTATTATCATAACAACTAACACAATTGGCCCAGTGGTAGCCAGGCAAGCGTTAAGGCGTTGGGGAGCTTGAGGTCAGGGGTTCGACCCCTGCCTCCAGCATTTGCATTTTTCTTGATTTCTTTCTACAGATCTCATGCGTACACAAGCCATGGGACTACCATAAACCTCACCATCCAATCCGCCAAGTGGCCAGATGGCCAAATCTGATGGCCATCATCTGAAGGACCATAGTATGCCCAGTCAATGCATGGCAGGAGATCATGGAATGTCAAACAGACCTCTTTGCTTCTTGGGCCCAGATTGCTTCTCACACCCCCCATATTGCTCGGGCCCAAACTTATTTCTCTATTCTTTTTTATTTATTCATTTTATTTAATTTAATTTATTTACTTTATTAACAAATCAATTATTTTCTTTTATCAAAAAATTATAAAAAATAATACTTTTCACAAATTAAATTTAGGATATTTATTTTTTATCAAAAATTAAATTAATATAATTAGGTTGCTAATTTTAGATAACTTTAATTCTTTTTGTAAATAAATTTAAAATCAATTAGAATAATTAGGGTTTTGTCTAAACTTAATTATTTTATTTTTCTTAAAATAACCAAAAAAACCAAAAAATAGGCTATGTAATTATTTTCTTTAATTAATTTAATTAACTAATTAATTGTATATTTAATTCTAAAACCTAAATTCTTTTCTTTAAAAAATATTAAAAACAACAAAACCATTTTTCTTTTAATTAGGTTAGAATGGGTCAAAACCCTAGTTCGCTCTGGTTCTAATTTTCATCGCGCACTTTATTTTATTATTTTTTACCATATTAATGTAACTGGTTACAAGTTGTAATAGTTAATTAGGTCTTTATTTTCATTTATTGCTTTATTACTCAAGGGTTTGTTTTTGGCTATGTAAATAGTTGAAGCCTTGTAATAGCTTAGTTTAATTTCCGCACTTTAAATTCTGCAAATATTTAACTGTTAGATGTGTGACATTAGGATGCATGACAAGAATGTATGTAAAACTTTAAAACGGTTAGATAACCCTAAAATGTGCAAAGATAAATAATCTGAAATTGAATCACTCGCACATGCACACTCCTAGGGTACACTCCCACTTGGTTGCCTTTGGTAAACGGTCATTGAGTATAGGATATTTTAGTTGTCGTCCTTTTGTCCAAAGATCAAAGTTGCCTCAGAAAGGTTGCCTCAGATATTGTTGCCTCGGATAATTGATCTAAGACATTAGGGTTACTATTAAGACGTCCTAACATTGCTTTAGTGACCGTACGTCCCTTTCGAATTGACCCTCAAAACTCCAACGACGGTGCTACCTACACACTAATAGTGGGATAGCGTTGTCTAAAGGAAAAGAACATAGAACGATTCTTTTTTTCGAGTAAGTAGATTACTTCTTAAGTACTTGCTCAATCAAAACAAACTTTTTCACACTTATACTCCTTTTCAAACAAAGTTTTCAAAACACTTCATTACACTCTTGAAGACAGAAGCAAGAGTTAAATCGAAGTCAAAACAAAAACTTTTCAAATCACACAAGCACACAAAGAAGAAATTTTGAAAATGATGAGCAAGTACCTAAGAGCCCGTAGATAACTACAGATAGAAAGGGTGCTAATACCTTCCCTTTCTATAATCTACCCCCCGTACTCAGAAAATCTCAAAAAAGGAATTTTTCTGTGCTTTTTTCCTTTCCTTGTTGGATAAAATAAAAGTCGGTGGCGACTCTTGCTTACCGCGACATTTGCGAACAAAAAACACAAACCAGTATTAACAGTCAGTTCTGGCCACCGTATCACATAACTGGTGACTCTGCTGGGGAGACTTAATAAGTGGGGTGTACCTTAGGATTAGTTCATCATTTTGCTTTCTATTGTTTGATTTGATTGCTTTATTTTTGTGGGCTTTGTATCAGAGTTAATATAGATCCTAACCCGGATCTGGGGACACCTTTTAGGTAAGTAGCAATAGACTGTGAGGGAATTGTACGGCGTAGACCGATACGGTTAAAGCAGTAGCTACGTTGATGTGGCACATTAGTTGGTACCGATATCCCTTATGGATCAACAAGGAGAGTATGGGGCTGCTATATGGGTCATTAAGCATCAACTGACCTTAGAACCTATAATTGACCAACTTGGCCATAGAAAGTAGCAAGATGCTACACTCATTGAGACCATACTCTCGCGATGGTTCCTGCCGCAAGAAAAGATTGATTGAGCTGAAACTATGACCGATGGAGGATGGTCAGTGATATTGAGAACCTCTAGAACCCGGTTACTATTATTAGGACAGGTTGAACCAACTAAACTGCAAGAGGGTAGTACCTAAACTCCATGCCAGCCTGAAATTTAAGGGCTATTGTGTGACTTGTTTGCCCTTACCATGTTTGCTATCTGTGATATCTGTGGTGTGTTTTTATCATGACATCACATGCATATTTAATTATACTAACCATTTCAAAGACCGAGGGGATTCATCTTTGTTCTGTTTTTCAGATCATGGCTTCTATGCGCAGAAATACCATTCGAGTCAACTTCGTGTAAATCCCTGCTCAGCTCAGAGAGTTGGTTTCAAAAGTTCCTGATACTTCTTCCTTTGTTAGAAGACATGGTCATCTCCTTAGCCTGGTCACTTCAAAGTTGGATGAGCAAATGATGAGTGTGTTGTTCCAGTTCTTTGACCCGTTGCATCACTATTTCACCTTCCCGGACTATCAGCTAGTCCCTACTTTGGAGGAGTTTTCTGATTTACTAGGTATATCTATCCTTGAGCAGACACCCTTTACAGGTTTGGAGATAACTCCTTGGCCAGAGGATATTGCTTCAGCCCTACATCTAAAAATGGTTGATGTAGTATCTAACTGGGAGACTCGAAGCGGGGTTAAAGGTTTCTTGGCTAAGTTTTTGATCGATCAAGCTCAACAGTTCTGGGATAGTTTGGACTTTCAAGCATTTGAAGACATATTGGCTCTCCTCATCTACGACTTGGCTCTTTTCCCGAATCTGGATGCCTTCATAGATATGAACGCAATCAAGATCTTCATGTCTCGTAACCTAGTGCCTACTCTCTTGGGTGATATTCTACATGCTCTTTATACCCGTACTGTACGGAGAAGGGGAACTCTCATGTGTTGTACACCGCTGCTGGCGAGGTGGTTTATTTTGCACCTCCCCAAATATGTATTGAAGAATGAGGAAGGCGTAGGTTGGGCATACAGAATCATGTCCCTTGCTCATACGGACATCCTTTGGAGTACTAAGGATATGGAAAGAGTAGCTGTCATTGATCGATGTGGGGAATACCCTAATGTTCCGTTGCTTGGAATTCGAGGGGGAATAACCTACAACCCTTGTTTGGCTTTACGACAGTTTGGACGCGCTCGGAGAGACGGTCCTCATGAGCTGCTGCTTACAGACATTGTCTTTGACTACAAGGGGGATGTTGAGGGACATCGCCGCAGATTTATACGAGCTTGGGGCATGGTGAACAGGTCTGACCCACATGAGCTAGGACTGAAGACTTCTCTCCCGATGCAACCTTACCTCCAGTGGGTTCGAGCCCGTGCTTAAAAGCTGGGGATGCCGTATGAAGCTGTTTTGCCGGTGATTATAGAGCATACTGATGAAGAAGGTGTTCCTTATACAGTCCTTCATCCCTACATGCCTACTGATCTGGGGGCATTGAAGAGATCTTGGATCCAGTTAAAGGAAGAAAGGGATACCTACAGAGAAAAGTATCATGAGCAGGAACGGAAGATCTTGAAGCTTACAAGGCAGCTTGATAATGAAAGGACAATCAACAATTATGTCAGCACGAAGGGAAAACGACCATGGGATTTCTGATTTCTTTTATTATTTCTAGTCTAGATTTGCTTTTCAGTTCATTTCTTTTGTAACGCCTTAAAGGCATTTGTTAAACATTGTTTCAAGTTTTAATATAATAAAGTGTGTTTTATTTTGGTTTACAAATTTGAATCTCCCTAAGTATTTGAAATCATTTCATACGTATTCCATTACCATGCACCTTATTACAGGTACCCTTACAGGTTTCTTATCTTCTTCGCTGTTTATTTCAGCACAACATGTCTTCTGAAACACCTACTGATCAAGATATTAAGGCTCTTCAAGCTCAGAATGCTCAGTTCCAGGAGATGTTCTTGAACTTGGCCAAGAGTCAACAAGATTTGAAGACTCTCATCTTGAAGGACAAGAACAAAGAATAAGAAGAGAGTGGTTCTGCTGAATATGGGTCACAGATTTGGGAACAATTTGCGACAGGAGGCTGATTTGTCTCATTCATCTGGAGGAGGAGATAATCAAGAGGAAAGGAAGGGTCCTAGCCTTGTGGTTTCTGACAATGACAATGATTTTGATGAAGACCAGTATCCTCCTGCTGAGGACAGGTACAAACAACTTAAAGACCGTCTGAGTGCCATGGAGGTTCAGAAGGTCCCTTGTCTGGATTTTGGAGATTTGGGACTGGCATCTGGGGTGGTGATCCCACACAAGTTTAAGGCTCCTGTCTTTGCTAAGTGTGATGGAGTGTCTTGTCCAAAGCTTCACCTCTGCTCATACATCAGAAAGATTCAACCATATACTGCTGATAGGAACCTCTAGGTTCATTTCTTTCAAGATAGTTTGTCAGGGACTCAACTTGAATGGTTCTATCAACTGGAAGGAGCTAATGTCCGCAACTGGGAGGACCTTGTTGCTGATTTTTACAAGCAATACCAGTATAATGCTGACCTTGCTCCCACGCGTACCCAACTTCAGGGTATGTCTATGGGTGTGAGCTAAGGTTTTAAGGACTACGCTCAGAAGTGGAGAGATCTGGATGGAAGAGTACAACCCCCTCTGTCTGATAGGGAGTTAGTGGATATGTTTCTTGGGACTTTGTCTGGTCCATATTTCAATCATTTGATCGGTAGTTCATCGCCTGGGTTCACTGAATTGCTTATGACTGGGGAGAGGGTTGAAGCTGGTATTAGAAATGGCAAGATACAGAAAGGTGCTTCATCAAGTTCAGAGAAGAATCCTTTCAAGAAGGAATCTAGTGCAGTTTATAGCTCAAGGAGCCAAAACCGACCTGAGCGCTGCCAAGCAGTGAATGGGGTAGTAATATCAAGACCCACTGTTGCCCTACAATGCAACAATCAGCAAAGAGTAGAGAGACCGCAAAGACATTATACTCGGCTCAGTATGACTTTATCTCAAATTTTACCGCAATTTCGGAAGACTAACTTGGTGACTCTCAGAGAAGCTCCGGAGAATCCCAGTACTACATCACCGCTGTATAATCTGAACGCCCGCTGCGCTTTTCACTCTGATAGCCCAGGGCATGATACCAACAATTGTTGGGCCTTGAGAAATAAGGTGCAAGATTTGATTGAAGCTAAAGAAATTGAGTTTGACGCACCAGAAAAGCCTAATGTCATGACTGCTCCTATGCCTAAACATGGAGTGAATGTTGTGGATGATGATTCGTTTGTGACCTCCGTGGAAGACATTTCTACTCTGTTGATGACCGTTAAGAAGAACCTATTGTTGGCCGGTTTATTTCCGGGCTGTGGCGAAGGTTGCCACCTATGTTCCATCCTACGTGCTGGTTGTCGTTTATTGAAGTCAGGTGTTCAGCGCCTGATGGATAACAAAGAAATCTTGTTCGAGAAAACTTTGGTTCCGTTGATTCCTGTTGAGGATGTTTCCATAATCACCATTTCCGCCAATTCTTCCAAGGCTTCCTCGAGAAAGCCTGTTAGGATTACATCTGTTCCGAGAGTTGTTCCATTGATCATTACTATTCCTGGTCCTATCCCTTACACTTCGGATAAGGCTGTCCCGTGGCACTATGGGGCCGATGTGTATTATCATGGGATCAAACAAGACTTGAAGGGTGAAGAGGCTGATACTGATGTCAACAACATTGTTGGGTCTAGCAAGGTCACCCGAAGCGGGAGACTCTTCTCTCCTGAGATTTCTCCTCCAACTGTTCAAAATCCTGTTGCCACTCCATCTGCCAGTACATCAGTTACTGTTCCAATTCTTACTCCAGTTATCACCCCTGTCGCCGAGTCATCTGACACTCGGGGCAAAAAAGTTACAGGTGGGCCTGCCAGGATGGAGGCACCTAAAAAAGTCATTGTTGAAACCTCTAGACAGGAGATGGAGGAAATTCTGAAGATTATCAAGAAAAGCGACTACAGTGTAGTCGAACAGCTGGGGCAAACCCCCATCGAAGATCTCTATGTTGTCTTTATTGTTGTGCTCAGAAGCCCATGCTAAGGCTTTAATTGCTTTTCTTAAAACTGTGCATGTGCCGTAGGAAACGTCTGCTGATCAATTCAAAGACTGTGTGGCTAGTTTGACCGCTGACAACGGGTTGGGTTTCTCCGACGTAGATCTGACTGCCAAAGGAAGGAATCACAATGATGCTCTGCATGTCTCGATCGAGTGCATAGGCACTACCTTGGTCCACGTGCTGGTGGATACTGGGTCCTCCTTAAATGTTTTACCCAAGAAAGCATTAGATCAGTTAGATTGTGAAGGGTTGGTCCTAAAGCCAAGTAATATTTTGGTTAGGGCCTTTGACGGGTCCAAAAGGATGGTACATGGAGAGGTGGATGTCCATGTTAAGGTTGGTTCCCAGAGTTTTGCGTCTACATTCTATGTGATGGACATCCGACCATCTTATTCTTGTTTGTTGGGTTGCCCATGGATTCATAAGACCGGGGCAGTAACTTCTATGCTCCATCAGATGTTAAAGTATCCAGTGAAGGGGAAGATTGTTACGGTGCAGGGTGAAGAGGAATACATGGTGAGCCACCTTAATTCCTTTCGGTATGTGGAGATGGATGGGGAGTTCATTGAGACCCCATGTCAGAACTTTGAAGAAGTCCCCCAGACTCTGGCGTCGACTGAAATTGCTGCTGACGAACCTCCAATGAAGATGGCTCCCCTCAAGGATTCTAGGGCTGTTGTTGAAAAAGGTGGGTGTGCGAATTGGGGCAAACTCCATGACTTTTCACACAAGACTGACAAGTTTGGTTTGGGTTTTACTGCAGAAGCTCAAAGGGTTGTTTGACGTGCGCGGATTGGAAAACCTCCCCTGCGTATCAGTAATCCGGGAGTGAATGCGATTGAAGATGATGATGAAGAGTCAGATTTCGACAACTGGATTTACCCGACTACCGACAGTGGCTTGAACAATTGGACGGCGAAAGACTTCGTGCCAGTTTCTTTTATTACACAGTAATAGACTTTTATTTTGATACTTGTAACAGACAATTTGAAACTATTACGGCCCGGTGCCTTTCCCGAGACATCATGGCTCTGTTTGTGAGGGCTTATTATGTGTCATTTCCATATATCATCAATAAAGCATTGGATGTTTTTCTTGCATTACAAATTTTGCGCTCCTTGTTTTTATTTTCTACTTGCACTTTATAAAACAGCTATTTGTCTTACACACACTCACATATCATAATACAGGTCCGCATCCACTCTGGATCCCACTGATAACGACTCTGCTACTACCAGTTATGACTTCGAAAGTCCGATCAACCAAGCCGAGGACGAAGGTGAGGATGATTACGAAGTGCTTGGGGAACTTGCTAGACTGTTACTTCAGGAAGAGAGGGCCATACGGCCGCATGAAGAGCTAGTGGAAACAGTAAATTTGGGTACAAAAGAAGACAAGAAGGAGGTCAAGATCGGTGCAAATCTGGAGTCTAGTGTCAAGAAACGGTTGATACAGATGCTGCGTGACTATGTTGAAATCTTTGCCTGGTCTTATGAAGATATGCCTGGGTTGGATACTGATATTGTGGTTCACCGCTTGCCAACCAAAGAAGACTGTCCTCCAGTGAAACATAAGGTTCGCCGAATGCGCCCAGAGATGTCTGAGAAACACAAGGCTGAGGTTATGAAACAATTTGATGCCGGTTTTCTAGCTGTTACTTCTTACCCATAGTGGGTTGCCAACGTGGTTCCGGTGCCGAAGAAGGATGGTAAGGTTCGTATGTGTGTGGACTATAGTGATTTGAACAGGGCGAGCCCCAAAGACGATTTCCCACTGCCTCATATCGATGTTCTGGTTGACAACACCATACAACATAAGGTCTTCTCCTTTATGGATGGTTTCTCCGGTTAGAATCAGATTAAGATGGCTCCCGAAGACATGGAGAAGACGACCTTCGTTACGCAGTGGGGTACCTTTTGCTACAAAGTCATGCCGTTCGGATTAAAGAATGCTGGGGAAACGTATCAGTGCGCCATGGTCGCTTTGTTCCACGACATGATTAATCATGAGATTGAGGTATACGTTAATGACATGATTACAAGGTCCCAGACTGAAGAAGAGCATCTTGACCATCTTCAGAAGCTATTTGACAGGTTGAAGTTGTACAAGCTGAGGTTAAACCCGAACAAGTGCACCTTCGGAGTGAGGTCTGGTAAGCTACTGGGTTTCTTTGTAAGTGATAAAGGTATTCAAGTGGATCCTGCAAAGGTGAAGGCTATACAGGAGATGCCAGCTCCCCGAACAGAAAAAGAAGTTAGAGGCTTTTTGGGACGACTAAACTACATTGCCCGATTCATTTCACACCTGACTGCTACTTGTGAGCCAATCTTCAAGCTGCTGAAGAAAGATCAAGTGGTAAGATGGAATGATGAATGTCAGGCCGCTTTCGAAAGAATCAAAGAATATCTCCAAAAGCCACCTATTCTGATGCCTCCAGTTGAAGGGAGACCTTTGATCTTATACTTGACAGTACTCAACAATTCAATGGGGTGCGTGTTGGGGCAGCATGACGAGTCTGGCTGAAAAGAGCATGCTATTTACTACCTTAGCAAAAAGTTTACCGACTGTGAGACCCGATACTCGTTGCTTGAGAAAACTTGCTGCACTTTGGCATGGGCTGCTCGCCGGCTGAGACAGTATATGCTGACTCACACTACTCTATTGATATCAAAGATGGATCCAATCAAGTATATCTTCGAGAAGCCTGCCTTGTTCAGAAGAATAGCAAGATGGCAGATGATCTTGACTGAGTATGACATCCAATATACAACCCAAAAAGCAATCAAGGGAAGTGTGTTGGCGGATCATTTGGCGCATCAGGCAGTGGATGATTACTAGTCTATGAACTTCGAGTTTCCAGATGAGAGCATCATGTTGGTGACCGACTATGAAAAACCTGGACCGGATGAAGGACCTGAGGAGGGATCCCGATGGTCTATGTACTTTGATGGAGCTTTAAATGCTTTGGGTAACGGCATTGGCACCATGATCATATCTCCTGAAGGTTGTCATACTCCGTTCACCGCCCGATTATGTTTTAACTGCACCAACAATATGGCAGAGTATGAAGCGTGCATCATGGGCCTTCTAGCAACTATTGACCTAATGATTAAGTTCTTGAGTGTGTTCGGAGATTCCGCTCTCGTGATCAGTCAGATCAAAGGCGAGTGGGATACAAAACACCCAAATCTTATCCCTTACAAAGAGTATGTATTGACATTGCTTCCACACTTTGAGGAGATAACCTTAGAACATTTCCCAAGAGAGGAGAACCAGTTGGCGGACACGCTAGCTACTATGTCTTTTATGTTCAAGGTCAGGTGGGACAATGAGGCTCCCCAGATTACCATTGAGAGGTTGGAAGAACCCACGCATTGCTATGACATTGATACTGAAGAGGTAACAGATAAACCCTGGTTTCATGAGGTAAAGAGGTATCTTGAGGCTCAGGAATACCCCGAGGGTGCATCTGTTAATGATAAGAAGTTTCTGAGGAGGTTCGTGGAAAAGTTCTTCATCAGCAATGGTATCCTTTACAAGCATAACCATGATTCCACCTTACTGCGATGTGTGGATAAGAACGAGGCAGAAAGGATCACGGCAGAATTACATGAAGGCACTTTCGGAACTCATTCCAGTGGACATACCATGGCAAAGAAAATCCTTCGGGCAGGATATTATTGGTCTACCATGGAAGCCGACTGTTATCAGCATTCCCATACCTGTCATAAGTGCCAAGTCTATGCTGATAAGGTGCACGTACCTCCAGTTCCTCTGAACGTCTTGACGGCACCTTGGCCTTTTGCAATGTGGGGCATTGACATGATCGGAGAGATCAGACCTACTGCGTCCAACGGACTTTGTTTCATCTTGGTAGCAATTGACTATTTTATGAAGTGGGTTGAGGCAGCTTCCTTTGCTACTGTAACCAAGAACGTCGTGGCACGGTTTATTCGACATAATCTGATCTGTCGATACGGTGTATCAGAGAGGATCATTACCGACAATGGTACAAATCTCAACAATACAATGATCACTGAGCTCTGCAGGAAATTCAAGATACAACATCACAACTCTTCTCCCTACCGACCGAAGATGAATGGGGCTGTTGAAGCGGCTAATAAGAACATCAAGAATATTGTGCAGAAGATGACGGTGACATACAAAGACTGGCATGAGATGTTACCATTCACTCTTCATGGGTATCGTACCTCAGCGCGAACGTCAACAGGGGCAACCCCCTATTCCTTGGTATATGGTATGGAAGCAGTCTTTCCCATTGAAGTTCAGATACCCTCTCTTCGGATTATGAAAGATGCAGGTTTGAGCGAAGGCGACTGGATCCATACCCGGCTTGATCAGCTGAACTTAATCGACGAAAAAAGACTTACTGCTATATGTCATGGTCAAACGTATCAAAAGTGAATGATCAAGGCATTTAACAAGAAAGTCATATGACAAGAGTATCAAGTCAGGGATCTGGTGATCAAACGCATCATACTACCTCAAGGTGATCCCAGGGGAAAATGGACCCCTACGTATGAATGGCCATTTATGGTTAAGAACATTTTCTCAGGAGGAGCTATGATTCTGACCACCATGGATGGTGACGACCTTCCTCACCTCGTCAATGCAGACATAGTGAAAAAATACCACGCCTAATAAAAGACCCGCTAGGTCGACTGGCCTAGGCAAAAATAAGGGCTTCCCGGCGAACCAAAAGGGTTCGGGAAAAAATAAGGGATGAAAATGAAAAAATTTGTACACCCGGCAAGTTGAAAACTTGAAAAGGCGGCTTGGGCAAAAAAGGGTATCCCGGTGGACTGAAAACCCGAAAGGGTGGTCCATGCAAAAATTAGGGATCAAAGCGTAACACTATGTCTCATTGGATCACCTTGCAACCATACTTCAATATCGACTATCAAGCTCGGACGGCGCCGATCAATCAGATCTACCTTCAACCAAGTAGCAAAGTGATGAGACACTCAAAGACATAGGGGCAATAATAGAGTTGGAATTCAGTGGGATTGTTCACATAGCTGTTTTTATTTGCTTTTCACAAATTGTATAAATTCTATCATTCGGCGGCGTACTCTTTCCAGGACGTTAGCCTCTTGTACAAAAACGCCTATTTTCAGGCCAACTTCAAAATCAATACAATTCATTTTCACAAAGAAATTTCAAATTGTTTTCCTTTTTTTTGTTTTGTTTTGCAATGAACATCCAATGTTCATTTTTGATATATGCATTTGACATTAATTGCTGCTCATAAATATTTACGTGCAAAACAAAAGACGATTACTCGTAATATCAGAAACAGGGGCAAACAAGAAATGTCCAAGCCTTACAGTTGCTCTATTCGCCAGGTACAGGGATAGATCTAGCTGAATAATATGACTAAGGTACATTCACTCCCCGCAGAGTAAGAAAAATATAGTATTATCAACTCTCCCCAGCTGAGGCTCGCAACTGCAAATGAGTCGGTAAGATTCCCCCCGAGCAGGGTTTATCTATCACCAGCACTGGAAGATTATCCCCAGTGGAGTCTGGAGGATTATCCCCAGTAGAGTCTGGAAGATTATCCCCAGTGAAGTCGCCACTAAAAGATTATCCCCAGCGGAGTTCATTTCTTCACAAAACAGAAACTTCATCCCTGACAGAGTTCATCATCGCCAGCAACAGTAATTCGTCCACAGCCGAGGGTATCTCTCCAAGATCAGCAAATCCTTAGCAGAGCATTTCTTCCCCACAGAGTCATTCTCTCACCAATTTATTCTCCAGCAGAATTATTCTCCCAATCATCTTCGGTCGTTATCCACAGCGAGCGAAACTCTTTCATTCTCTAGCAGGAATCCAGGATTTATTTTCCCTAGCTAGAGAACGTCATAAAAACATCGCATGTCCATACATCATGACATGTGCATACACATCATACAACACAATCTCATTTATTTTGAGGGCATCATTACTTGATACATATCATGCATTACATACGACAAACCTTTACTTTTCAGGAAAGATACAATCAAATTCTCACAAAACTCAAGCTATGAAGCCCGGATCCGACCGGATAGTATCTTGGTTTCTACAGCATATTATGAAGCCTGGAGAACGACCAGATAACAATATCAGACTACCGTGAAGCCTGGATTACGACCAGATAGTGGTATCTCTTAAAAGCAAGCTATGAAGCTCGGATTCGACCGGATAATAGTTTAATCCCCAGCAAGCCGTGAAGCCCGGATTACGACCGGATAACAGCTCAGCAAGTACCATGAAGCCTGGATTACGACCAGATAATGGTAGAAGACGTTGTGAAGCCTGGGTTACGACCAGATAGAAGCCAAAGACACCGCAAAGCCTGGATTACGACCAGATAGTGGTATATCTTTAATACAAGTTATGAAGCCCGGATTCGATCGGATAGTATCTTGATTTCTCAGAACACCATGAAGTCTGGATTCGACCAGATAATGGTATAACACATCGTGAAGCCTGGATTACGACCAGATAGTGGTACAAGACACTGTGAAGCTTGGATTTCGACCAAATAGCAGTTTACCTGGACAGTTACTAAGAAGCCCGGAGTTGACCGGATATTAGTGTGCCCTAAATTCAAGTTAAATCCCGGATGCGACCGGATAACATTTGAATTCCTTCTGATGCCTGGATTACGACTAGATAAGAATTGAAAGATTGCGAAGCCCAAATTACGACTGGATAGCAAGTCTAATCTCATCTCCCCAGTAAGTCACTGTAAAGCCTGGATTACGACCAAATAGAAGTCAGTCTTATCACTATGAAGCCTAGATTACGACCAGATAGTAGTTCATTTTCACCTCCTCGGCTAAGAGACGATTCCTCAGTAGAATAATGGACGACCGAAGCTCCTAAAATTCAACTTTCTCTCAAGACAAAAGAACAACACTCCCCAGCGGAATCTTCCCCAATAACAAGCATACAAGCACTCGCTAAGGAATCTCTAATGCGATCGACACCCTTCGGATGGTATCTGTAAGCTCATTCCCGACATCACAAGACAAATACCAGTTCATGCGAGTGCAAATTTCTGGGCACTCTAGTGTTCAATCATCTTCCACCTTCGGCTCATGAAAGGAACGCAAGCCAATCTACATCCTCAGCTTTAAGAAGATTGAACAAGGGCAGCTGTTGTACCCCAAAATTTTCCCTCCCATATTTCTCAAAACATTTCAAGAAAGAACCTCAAGTTGCTCAAGGAAGCCCAAGGGTTGACCAGACAAGCTCTCTCCTAAGGAAGTCTACCTTAAAATTAGGGATTCATGTTGCATCAAGATACTTGATTCAAAGGGACTCCAAATGCTCAACATTGTCCTAATATGTTCTCAATATTCTCCATGTCAAGTTTCAAGCCCTATAGAGGAAATTTGCTCAGTCAATTGCTCAAAGGCCTGAAAATTGACTGTGCTAGGGCAATAGTCAATTGTGTCCCACATACAGTCAAACCTCAAGATTTTTGATCAACATCTCATTTTGAAGTATATTTCATCATTTTATTAAGGTTTGATCATGATTCCTCAAGGATTTCTCATAATTCATCAAGAATCAAAAGTTGCTAAATTAGGGTTTTGTAGGAAAAGTCAACTTAACTTTGACCAAGCATAACTTTCTTATACTTTATAAGAAATGACCCATCCAAAGCTCATTTTGAATAGGATTCAATGCTCTACAATCCATCTTCATCTCCCAAGTTCAAAATATGCACTCACAAGAAGTTATGAATTTGGACATTATAGGTCATTTTGAAAAGTCAACAAAAACACCTTTTTTGTCAAAGCTTCATACATGAGCATGGAATATAAAATTGAGATGAGACAAAAAGGGTTGCTTAGAGGACATATCAAGATTTCTAAAAAGTCCAAGAACACCTCCAAAGAATAAAAATTGAGGAAGTTATGCATTGGTGAAGTTGACCTTTTTTGCAAAATTGCTAAAAGTCAACTGTGCCTAAAACTTCAAATTTTGCCAAATGGGCCCAATCTTTTGCACTTGTTTTGAGTTGGCAACATGGCCCACAAGCCCTAGCCTTTGCCACTTGTCATTATCTTGTTTTTATTATTTATTTTTATTTTTATTTGAATTAAATCATTTTAAATCAAAACAAATCATAGAAAATCCAAAATATTGAAAACTCAAGATTTTTTACATGTTTCAGGTCTTAATGTCCAGCTAGCATCAGATCAAATTCGTGTAAAGGCATGGGGTGCACAAAAAGATTTAATTTGCCTAATTTTAGAAAGATATTCAAAGTGAATCAAATCCAAATCAAATTTATTGATGGAGGAAGATTGAGATCAGTTTTGGAACCCTAATCCATTCCTCAATACATATAGAAGGAATGCATACCTAAAACTAGGTTAGAGAGAGGCGCAGCATCAAGAACAAAACTTGAAAAAACACCAAAAAAGTGAAAACTCGAATTCATTGTTCCAAGCAATTTCAAAGCTTCCTGATCATTCCAATCATTTCCTGGGATCATAAGCAACATATACCAATCAAGAACAAGCCTTTTCCAGTACCCAAATGCGCTGTAAGTCATCCACGACATCCATGTATTTTTGAAATCAGTTTGCATGATTTAGGAATTGATAGCATGAATTAATCATATATTATTGATCCATAGAACAGTTGCAAGCTTTCTGTAATCTTTAATTGTGTTTTCATGGCTTGTATGAAGTTTCACCATTATTAGGGTTTGTAGCTTCGATTTGGGAACTCTGTGTAGGCAAAATTGGGCCATGAAAGGGCCACCATTAAACTCAGCAGGTCTAGATGGATCCATCCATGGCCTTGGTTTTTATTTATCACGTTTTTATTTGATTTTAAGAATGACAGGGGCTGTAGCTACGGACAAACATCTGTAGGTAAAAGTTTGGAACTTTTACCAACAGATCCAAGGAGGAAGATGACTAGCTGGCAATCAACCATTGGCCTGTTCAAATTTCCGCGCGCTGAATTGATATGTGGCCTTTTTAATATTTGATTATTATTTTGTATTATCATAACAACTAACACAATTGGCCCAATGGTAGCCAGGCAAGCGTTAAGGCGTTAGGGAGCTTGAGGTCAGGGGTTCGACCCCTTCCTCCAGCATTTTCATTTTTCTTGATTTCTTTCTACAGATCTCATGCGTACACAAGCCAAGGGACTACCATAAACCTCACCATCCAATCTGCCAAGTGGCCAGATGGCCAAATCTGATGGCCATCATCTGAAGGACCATAGTATGCCTAGTCAACGCATGGCAGGAGATCATGGAATGTCATACAGACCTCTTTGCTTCTTGGGCCCAGATTGCTTCTCACACCCCCCATATTGCTCAGGCCCAAACTTCTTTCTCTATTCTTTTTTATATATTCATTTTATTTAATTTAATTTATTTACTTTATTAACAAATCAATTATTTTCTTCTATAAAAAAATCATAAAAAATAATACTTTTCACAAATTAAATTTAGGATATTTATTTTTTATCAAAAATTAAATTAATATAATTAGGTTGCTAATTTTAGATAACTTTAATTCTTTACGTAAATAAATTTAAAATCAATTAGAATAATTAGGGTTTTGTCTAAACTTAATTATTTTATTTTTCTTAAAATAACCAAAAAACCCAAAAATAGGCTATGTAATTATTTTCTTTAATTAATTTAATTAACTAATTAATTGTATATTTAATTCTAAAACCTAAATTCTTTTCTTTAAAAAATATTAAAAACAACAAAAACATTTTTCTTTTAATTAGGTTAGAAAGGGTCAAAACCCTAGTTCACTCTCGTTCTAATTTTCATCGCGCGCTTTATTTTATTATTTTTACCATATTGATGTAACTGCTCACAAGTTGTAATAGTTAATTAGGTCTTTATTTTCATTTATCGCTTTATTATTCAAGGGTTTGTTTTTGGCTATGTAAATACCTGAAGCCTTGTAATAGCTTAGTTTAATTTCCGCACTTTAAATTCCGCAAATATTTAACTGTTAGATGTATGATATTAGGATACATGACAAGAATGTATGTAAAACTTTAAAACGGTTAGATAACCCTAAAATGTGCAAAGATAAATAATCTGAAATTGAATCACTAGCACATGCGCACTCCTAGGGTACACTCCCACTTGGTTGCCTTTGGTAAACGGTCATTGAGTATAGGATATTTTAGTGGTCGTCCTTTTGTCCAAAGATCAAAGTTGCCTCGGAAAGGTTGCCTCGAATATTGTTGCCTCGGATAATTGATCTAAGACATTAGGGTTACTATTAAGACGTCCTAACATTGCTTTAGTGACCGTACGTCCCTATCGAAATGACCCTTAAAACTCCAACAATGGTGCTACCTACTCACTAATAGTGGGATAGCACTGTCTAAAGGAAAAGAACATAGAATGATTCTTTTTTTCGAGTAAGTAGATTAGTTCTTAAGTACTTGCTCAATCAAAACAAACTTTTTCACACTTACACTCCTTTTCAAACAAAGTTTTCAAAACACTTCATTACACTCTTGAAGACAGAAGCAAGAGTTAAATCGAAGTCAAAACAAAAACTTTTCAAATCACACAAGCACACAAAGAAGCAATTTTGAAAATGATGAGCAAGTACCTAAGAGCCCGTAGATAACTACGGATAGAAAGGGTGCTAATACCTTTCCTTTCTATAATCTACCCCCCGTACTCAGAAAATCTCGAAAAAGGAATTTTTCTGTGCTTTTTTCCTTTCCTTTTTGAATAAAATAAAAGTCAGTGGCGACTCTTGCTTACCGCGACATTTGCAAACAAAAAACGCAAACCAGTATTAACAGTCGGTTCTGGCCACCGTATCACACTGCGGACTTTGGATTATATTGACCCTGCAACTATCAATGTATTTTGGGGCGCAAAAGCTTTAAATGTGGATCCAACTCCTACTTTGCTTGCTGATATTTACTATGCTCTTCACACTCGTTACGAAAAGGGGAAGGGTACGCTGAAATGTTGTATCCCGCTTCTATATTCTTGGTTTATGTCTCATCTCTACAAAGAAGATTATATGATTAAAAATCTGACACGATTTGAGTGGCCTCAAAAATTAAGGTCTCTTATTGCTGATTCTGTGTTATGGTATGCAAGAAAGCTAAATATTGGAGATATCATTTATAGTTACGGAGATTTTCCAAATGTTCTGTTGATTGGATCATGTGGTTGCATCAACTACAATCCTACCTTGGCTTTACGACAACTTGGATACCCTTTGGATAATAAACCCTTCGATGAACAACTTCAATAATTAATCAGTCACAACATGGGAAAAAATGACCAAGAGTTGCTCAACAAGATCATCTGAGCTTGGAATAGGGTTAATAAAAAGAAGGGCCGAAAGGAAGAATGCTGTGGAGAAATAACCTTACACTCTATGGGTTTTGGATAGGGTGTAGGTTGTTAAGTTACCATTTGACGTTGATCCTGAGTACAGGCCAGATGTCCCAAATCCTCTTCCTATGTCCTTATAAGAAATAGACAACTTGAAGAAAGCCTTGAATCAAGCTCAAAAGGAGAAAGAAGAAATAGAGCTTAACCTCCATAACTTAGATAAGGAGAAAAGACAGATGCAACGCGAGCTTAAGTCCAAAGATCAACAGATTCAGAAAGACTGTGAAGCATTTAAAAAGGAGAGTCTTAAGCAGAAACATTTAATTAAAGAGGTGTTGAGTGCTACCTTCAATTTGGATTCCTACAACCAACATTTGGAGGATGCTTCTAGTGAAACCGGGAGGCTAAATAGGTGGTACGAAAAGGCAATGCAAGACAAAAAGGAGATGGAAGAGAATTTGAGGGCTCAAATCCAAAGTTTGGCACAAGCTTCTTTAGATCAAGAAGAGAAAATGCAGTATCTCACTACGAGACTCCAAGATAGCTAAGAATCGGATGTAGAGGAACGTCTCAAGAGGATGAGGGAAGAAAGAATTCTCTCCCAAAAGACTGATGAATATGAGCAAGTGTGTCATGAGTCAGAAGACCTCCGAAAGAATTTCCTCATACAAAGGAAACTCTATATGGAAATGAGGGCTAAAAAATTATTTTGGGAAGATTAGTATGCAAAGATCGTCAAAGCAAGAAAGGATAATCATAAGATAATTCCGGACCTCTACCAAGAATATCGGTTCTACAAAGACAAGCATAAAATGTGATGGTCCCGCTTCCGAAAGATGTTGAAGACTTCCTCAAGCTTTGTAGGACTATGGTTGATGGTTTCAGAGCAGATATTCTCAAGCTCACTTAGAATATTTTATTTCCCGTTGTTATTTCCTTCAAAAATTTAATTTTGATGTTTTGGTTTGAATATTTTTCAATATCTGAGTTGTAATCCTGTTTTAAGGACAATTGCTATTTCAATAAAAGTAATTTGTTTCCATATCCTGTTTGTGTATTTACTTTTGAGATACTCACCAATAAAAAAAACAAAACCTATGAAGGAATATATATAAAAAATATGAAAAAGAATCCAAGTGAATAATACATTAAAAAAACGAAACTCTTAGCATATTCATACGCATCCATGCATTCACAAACATTGCATTTCATAAATTCATACAAAAAACTCATTGTTTTTCAAAAACCTTCTCTAGTTAAACCATTGGTAGAGAAGCACCACCTCTCTGGCCGCCATATCAAACAAGAGCCCATCAAAAGAAAGTGATGGAACAGATATAAGAGAACCAAGATGCATTCAAGGAAGATTTGGAGCAGGTGAAAGGCAACATTGACTCGATGAAGGAAGATATGAGCCAAATTCTTCTAGCCTTGAAGAAAATCATCGAGAGAAGAACAAATTACTAGGGTAGCCTTTGAAGAATTAGCCCAAACTATTAGTGCATCAAGCGATCACTAACCAAGAAGGGAACTAGAGTATGGACCGCAAAAGTCAACTGATACTGAAGGGTTTGTCCCACCTCCATCGAAGGTAGGGGAATCCCACACTTTGCAAATTCTAGTCAACAATACGGACAATTACATAGACCTACAATATGGAGACCTTGATTAGGAAGGTGTCACTCAAACACACCAACCAAAGATGGTTGAGAATCCCTTGGCGCTCAATCAATACAAAGCTCTCGAAGAAAGGTTGAAGGTTGTGGAGGGTTACAATTCTTTCCACGTAGATGCACTCGAAATGGGTCTAGTTATGGATGTGGTAATCCCTCCAAAATTCAAAGTACCTGACTTTAGAAAATATAAGGGACTTACGTGCCCAAGGAACCATCTACCCAGGTATTACAGAAAAATACATGGTTATCCTCAAGATCAGAAGCTAATGATCCATTGCTTCCAAGACAGTTTGAGTTGGGCATCTCTAGATTGGTATATGCAATTGGAGCGAGTCTACATCTAGACATGGGCAGATCTTGCCAACTCTTTTTTGAAACAATACAAGTACAACTTCTACATGGCTCCTAACCGTATGCAACTTCAGAATCTATCCCAAAAGAAGGATGAATCCTTAAAAAAGTATGCTCAACGGTGGAGAGAAATGGCGGCCTACGTACAACCACCACTCTTGGAGAAAGAATTGGTTGATATGTTCATGGGTACTTTACAAGGGTTATATTATGATAAGATGGTGGGAAGTGTCTCTTCTGTATTTTCTGATTTGGTAACTATTGGTGAAAGAATTGAAGCAAACATAAAAAGTGGTAAGATACAAGGGGCATTATCCAGTACTCCTCACAATTCAAAGAGGAATGTTCCCAACTTCTCAAAAAAGAAGGAAGGTGAAATTAATGTTGTGGCATCACACCCAAGAAAAAAACAACCATTTGTGATCCCACGAGAACAACAACAAAATAGGTTTGATAGGCCTCCGAGAATATTCTATCCTCTCACCATGCACCACAGCCAACTATTGCAGCATTTACTCAAGGCATCTTTGATAAAGTAGAAGCCACTAGCTCCTCAAATCGGGGCACTCCCGCCAAAGTATGATTCAAATGCTAGGTGTGAGTATCATGCCAAATCTCTGGAGAATACCATAGAAAAATGGTGGTCCTTCATACATAAGGTTCAAGATTTATTGGATTCCCAAGATATCACTTTTGACAAGCCAAACATCAAGAAAAACCTCATGCCTCTGCATGGTGGACCAACTATGAATGTAATTGAGGTGGTCACCGACTTTGGGGAAGTCGGACGAGTAAAAGCTCCGATAGACTTCTTGAAAGAATATTTGTTTGAATGTGGGTTCCTCTTAGAACACAATGAAGCTTTTGAGAAGATGTTACAGAAATTGGTGGATCAGGGGATAGTCCAATTCGGGAAATACCCTAAAGAAGAATACATAGCTGTGATGATGGAAGTGAGAAGAAGCCATTGGTAATTCATTTTTAAGGTCCGAATCTTGCTAAGAAAACTCTTGTAATTCCATGGGGAGAGTCACCAGAAGCACCCATGATAATACCATGCTAGAATCTGAGAATTCCACTAATTCCGAAGACTACAATGGTGATTAGGGAGCCATCTCCCACTCCTTACGAAAGTGACAAAGGGGTACCATGGTGTTATGATTCTACTGTATACATCAATGGTTTAAAACAAGAATGTGAGCCATTAATAAGTCAAGGAACTGCAACAACAAATATAGCAGGAACAAGGGGCGTGACTCGCAGTGGTCGAATTTATGGTCCTAAACCACAAAAGAAGAACGATGTTGTGGTTGGAGATAAGATTGATGCTTTGGTGAAGGATAAAGGAAAAGCTGCGTTGGTGGTAAGTCAAAGTCAAGAACCTCCAAGCAAGAATTTTACTGACCAAGAGGCGGAAGAATTCTTGAAAATAATCAAGAGAAGCGATTATAGGATGGTGGATCAGCTTCACCAGACCCCGACCAAGATTTCTATACTCTCGTTGCTCATTAATTCAGAAGCGCATCGATACTCTTTGATGTAGATTCTAAGTTCTACTCATGTTTCAAAAGAGATTACAATAAATCAGTTTGACAATGTCGTATCAAACTTAACATCTGGATCATGCCTAGGCTTCAATAACAGTAAGTTTCCTCCATAAGGTAGATCTCACAATAAGGTATTGCACATTTCCATTCAGATAGGTACAACTAACATGTCCAGGGTACTCATCGATACTGGGTTTGACCTCAATGTTTTACCAAAATCCAGCTTGATGAAGTTAACACTAGATGGTGTTGTTATAGGGCCAAGTTCTACGATAGTCAAAGCTTTCGATGGTTCTCAAAGTTTGGTATTCGGAGAAGTGGATCTTCCTCTCAAGATCGGTCTGCATATGTTTTATATTACCTTTCAAGTAATGTATATAGAACCAGCTTATACATGTTTACTCAGACGACCTTGGATTCATGCAACAGGGGCTGTTACTTTAACTCTACACCAGAAATTGAAGTTACTCCTTGAAGGAAGATTGGTTATAATCGACGGTGAAGAGGACATATTTGTAAGCCACATAGAGTCTTACAGATATATCAGTGTGAATAAAGACCGCATAGCAACATTGTTTCAAGTCTTAGAGGTTGCTTCAATGGTGACCTTACCCATGGAATAAATCAAGACCCACTGTGACTTCATGGAGAAATTTGAAAATAGTTATGGAAAATGGAACCTCAAAAGGTTGGGGAAAACTTGTGGAGATACATGAGAAGAAGAATCATTTTGGTTTGGGCTATGAATCATCAAAGGCTACCTTAAAAGGCAAGGCACGGTTTCCTCTTACCCAGGAAACCTTCACCAACAAAGGAATAGAGCATGGAGGATAAGTGGGGATGATATCTAACAAGAGAAACACCAAGAGAGCATCTGACTTCATCCATGAATGTGCTTTAGGCGAAGAGCTCAAGAATTTGACAGCCGTGGAGATTCCATAGATCTTTTTCTTTCCAAAGTAATTTTTCTTGTTTTTGAAAGAACCTATGTCAAGCCCGAGGCATAGGGGTAGGTTGTAAGGATTCTCTGATTTATTTCATACAATATTCTCAATTAATAAGAGTTATATTTCACATTTAATTAAGATCTATGTCTTTCTCTTGCATTTATCTCTTATGTTTTTAAAATGGCAATAATTTTCTTCATATGCATTTTTAAATTCACATACTAAAACTGCACCAAAACATGATAAATGTGCAGATCCATGCCTAAAACCACCGATAATATTACTGCTGCTATCTGATATGATTTTGATGCACCCATCAACCAAGCAGAAGAGGAATATGAAGAAGATCTTGAACTCTCTGAAGAATTGACAAGAGAATTAGAGAAAAAAGATGACAATATACAATCATACCAAGAATCTATTGAGACCATCAACCTTGGCACAAAGGAGGATCCAAAAGAGATCAAGCTAGGGGCATTAAAGGAAAGTGTCAAAGAAAAACTGATCAATTTGTTACATGAATATGTGGATATATTTTCCTCTTCTTACAAATATTGTGGTGCATAGACTACCTCTCAAGAAAGGTTGATCTCTAGTTAGGCAAAAGCTCAGAAGAACTCAACTACACATGTCTAGCAAGATTCGAGAAGAAGTCCTTAAACAATTTGATGCATGGTTCTTAGCGGTTGTAGATTATCCACCTTGGATAGCTAACATCGTGCAAGTTACCAAAAAGAATGGCAAAGTATGCATGTGTGTAGATTATCAGGATCTGAATAAAGCAAGTCCCAAAGACGATTTCTTGTTACCTCACATAGATGTTTTGATGGATAATACAGCTCAAGCTTCAGTATTCTCATTCATGGATGGTTTCTCATTTTATAATCAGATCAAAATGGCACCCGAGGATATGGAAAAGACTACTTTCATGACTCCTTGGGGAACTTTCTGTTACAAGGTAATGCCTTTCGGTCTGAAGAACGCAGGGGAAACCTATCAACGAGCCATGGTCACACTATTCCATGATATGATTCACAAGGACGTTGAGGTATACGTGGATGATATGATTGTTAAATCTCATACAGGGGAGGATTACATCATACATTTACAAAAGTTATTCGAATTTCTGCGAAAGTTCAAACTGAGGTTGAATCCGAACAAGTGTACATTTGGTGTCAGGTCAGACAAGTTATTTGTTTTTTTTTTGTAAGTCGGCAAGGTATTGAGGTAGATCCCGACAAGGTGAAATCCATACAAGAAATGCCATCTCCAAGGATAGAAAAAGAGGTTGTGGTTTCTTAGGATGATTGAATTACATTTCAAAGTTCACATTGCACCTAACTGCTACGTGCGAGCCTATATTCAAATTACTTCGAAAAGATCATACGGTGGTGTGGAATGACGATTGTCAGGTAGCCTTCGAGACGATAAAGAAATATTTACAAGATCCACCAATCTTGATGCCACCAATTCCTGGGAGACACTCATTATGTACTTAACAGTTCTTGAAGGGTCAATGGGATGTGTATTAGGGAAACATGATGAAAAGGGAAGAAAAGATCATGCAACTTACTACCTCAACAAGAAATTCACCGACTATGAAACCAGGTACTCACTTCTCGAGAAGACTTGTTGTGCTTTAGCATGGGCTACTAAATGATTAAGGCAGTATATGTTATCTCACACCACTTGGTTAATATAAGGGATGGATCTTTTGATGTATGTGTTTGAAAAACCAGCTCTTACAGGAAGGATAACCAGATGACAGATGTTGTTATCCGAGTATGACATCCAATATGTCACTCAAAAGGTCGTCAAGGGTATGCTAGCTGATCATCTGGCTCATCGTTTGTTGCCAAAATATCAACCAATGAAGTTCAACTTTCCAGACGAAGATGTCAAGGCTATAGGTGACTATGAAATACCAGGACCCAAAGAAGGACCTGGACCAGGGGTATGTTGGAAACTCATGTTTGACGGTGCTTCAAACGCATTAGGAAATGGTATTGGGGAAGTATTGACTTCTCCAAAGAATTTTCAAAAACCTTATACTGCAAAGTTATGTTTTGACTGCACCAACAATATTGCTGAATATGAAGTTTGTATCTTGGGTTTAGAAGCTGCTATTGATCTAAGAATTAAGCACCTCGAGGTGTAAAGATACTCAACATTAGTCATATACGAAGTCAATGGTGAATGGAACACTAAAAATCCCAAATTGATTCCATATCGGGATCATGTTTTGAAGCTAGCTACATAATTTACTGAGATTACATTCAGTCATATTCCACGAGAGGAAAATCAGATGGCAGACACCTTGGCAACTTTATCAACCATGTTCAAAGTGACCTGGCCAAATCACGAACCACACATTACAATTAAACATTTTGAAGACCCTGCACATTTCCTTGCCATTGAAGAAGGACCAGATAACAAGCCTTGGTTCCATGACATCAAAAGGTATCTCGAGAAACAAGAATATCCAGAAAATACCTCTGTAATTGACAATCAAACTCTGCAAAAGATAACTTCGAAGTTCTTTCTGAACGGTGATGTATTATACAAAAGAAACTACGATATGGTGTTACTCATATGCATGGAGAAACATGAAGCAGATACACTGATGAGATAAATCCATGAAGGATCTTGCGAGCAGGTTATTATTGGTTGACGATAGAAGTTGATTGCTACCATTATAAAAAGACATGTCATAAATGCCAAATTTATGCTGACAAAATACGTGTGCCACCAACTCCTTTGAATGTCCCGAGTTCTCCTTAGCTGTTTTCAATGTGGGGAATTGATATGATAGGAATGATCGAACCGAAAGCCTCTAACAAACACTGGTTTATACTAGTTGCCATCGACTACTTCACCAAATGGGTGGAAGTTGCGTCTTACGCAAATATGACAAGACAAGTGGTTACTCGGTTCATCAAGAAGAATTTTACATGAAAATGTGGGGTTCTTGGAAGAATCATTATAGATAATGGGTCCAATTTGAACAACAAAATAATAAAGGAATTATGCGATGACTTAAATATTGAGCATCATATTTCCTCACTGTAATACGGTGGGAGAACTGACTTGGGTGCTTTGCGTTTTATCGCAAATTTTGCGGGTAGCAAGAGTCGCCACCAACTTTTCTTTTATCCAATAAAGGAAAGGGTGAAAAAAAAAGGAAATACCTTTTGATAATTTTCTTGAGTTCGGAGGGCAGATTATGAAAAGGCAAGGTGTTAGCACCCTTTTCATCCGTAGTTATCTATGGGCTATTAATTGCTTGATCACTTTGAAAATGCTTTGTGTTTGTGTAAGTTTGAAAATATTTTGAAAATGCCTAAGTTTGGCAAACTTTGCAATGATTCTCGCATTGTTGAGAATGTATACAAAGTGTTAGTTTTGAAAATATATGTTGGAAGGAAGTGTTTTGGGAAAAAGTTTGAAAAATGCCAATGTAAGGCTATTTTGTAATGATTATCGTATCGTTGAGAATGCATACAAAATGTTTGTTTGAAAATTGTTTTTGAAAGTGTGAGGTGTGGATGGTTTTGGTTGTGAGCAAGCAATTACGAGCAATCTACATACTCAAAAAGTCTTTGTTCTTTTCCTCTTCCTTTAGATAGTGCTTGTCTATCATTAGTTAGTAGGAAGCTTTATCATTGGATGTGAGAGACAGGTGTGGGTCATCGTACAGTCATAGAAGGAAAATTGTAAGATGTTTTAGCAATTGTCATAAGGGACTAAGATCATTTATCGGAGGCAACATTGAAGGGTCATCGAGGGAATATGATCTTTTAATAGAGGGTCTTTGCTAAAACACCTCACATTCGAGGGACATGACTGTTTATATCCGAGGCAACAAGTGGGTTACCCTAGAGGTGCAAGTGTGCAAAGTGTATTATTTTAAATTATTTTATCTTGAATTAGGGTTGTCTAATGTTGATTTTAAATCTTGCCATACAAACCCTAATTACTAGCAATAATAAGGAAAGCGATAAATTGCAGAATTTAAATGTCCTATGTTATTAAAATACTTTTGGGGATGGGGATACAAATTTACAAACGGGGATGACAAGTAAAATAAAGCCCTAACTACTATTACAAACCATTGAATATGAATTACAATAATATACAAAATGTAAAGGTGAAGGGGAGAAGAAATTAATTGTTTTTAGGGGTTTTGATGAAAAGGTTTGGAGATTAACCTAATTAAGCTAATTAATTTAATTACAAGAAAAGTCAATTAACTATTCAAGAAAACCTAAAATCTAAGTTAATCAAATTTAAGAAGAAAATAAACCTAAGTCTAAAGTAATTTTATTTAGAAAATAATATGAACGTTAGTTGTTAATTAAGAAAAATATTCTACAATCTAAAAGAAATAATAAAATTTAATTTGACAAAAATAAAATAAAATACTTAAATTAAAATATTTAATAAAAATATATATGTTTTTGCTTAAAAGTAAATAAAATGAATAAATTATAGAGAAAAAATAAAGAATATAAAAATGTTGGGCTGAGAGGTTGAAAAATAAAATGGGTGTGAAAAAAGCAATTTGGCAGGTCCAATATAAGTCCTTTTTTGAATTCAGAAAAAAAGAAAGAAAAAGTTTGTAATATAAAAAAAAAACATTGGGCCTGTGTTGTGGCAAGTAAAAGGGGGGTTATGGAAAGGAAACAATGATGAGGCCTAAAGCCAGAGAGGCCCACACGTGCTAGAACAAAACAAAGAACAAAAAAATGTTAGAAAAATAACAAAATGGGACACTGGGACTCGAACCCAGGTTCCATAGGTGACATGCGTGCACTTTAACCACTGGGGTGCTAATACATCCGTTAGTTTATGCAACAACTATTAAATTTAAAATAAACTCAATTCTGAATGTTCATCTTCTTCTTCCTTAAGCCAGTCTTCAAACCACATTTTTGAATTTTCAAACTTGCTCATATCTCAACCATTTCAGAAAGTGTAAACATCAAACTTATTAGAAATTTCATCACGATTTCAAATATGTAAATAACTTGAACTAACACTCAAAGATGAACACGAATTTTTGTTGGTACCAAAATATGACCTAATTTTTCAAAAAGTTCATCTTCAAAATTCGCATCACTCAGGCAACATAAATGAAATCTAAGGGCATGTTTAGCTTCAGGGCTATGATGTCTACATTTTTTATTCACAAAGTAAACATTAATGATGCTTGTAGAGAGAGTTCAAAGTTTAAAAAATTTACCTCAAAACTGGAAACCGTGTTTGATGATTGAGCACTCCTTGAGATGTTGTGATAATCTGGATAGCTTCACTGAACCTCCAGGAAGCTAATGCAATACTTACTTTGGATTGAGAGTGGTTGTATTGTTCTGGAGAAGTCAATGTGCAGAACCCTGTTTTTGGTTATGGAAGATGAGAAAGATGATGTTACAATTGTGTTGCAGGTGTTTGGATAGCTTCTATATGAGTTATAGAAGCTTGGTGATTGATTAAAATGGAAAACGCACGAGTGGATTGTGAGATGGGTATTCAAAGTCAGAAATGGCACAAAAGTGGAGTTTGTGTGCAAATTCTGATTTCAGGGAGTTTAAGGGAGTTTCTAGGCTCGTGAATTCGTGTCTGGATTGCAAAATAATGCCTCTACTTATAGGGAAAGGTTTGAGGTCTTGAAGTGGTCAGAAAACAAAGATCACATGTTATGGTTTTTGACTTGTTTTTGAAGCAATCTTGACAAACATTATTCCAATGTATAGTACAAGACTATCTAAAAAGGTTAGGCACTTTAAACATGTTGCTTATGGCTTTTGTGTTGAGTGTGTGCAGAGGGATCAAGTGCAAAGCTCAAGGAGAGTGCACTTTGTGATTAAAGCCACTTTTCCAAAATGGCAATGTTACCTATGTTCTAAAAATAGATTTATCACTTGGACAATGGCTCAAATGCTTAGACAATGGCTCAAATGCTTGGACAATGGCTTAATCAGTTGTTTAAGCATTTAAATATTGAGTGATTTTCAAGTTTGAAGCCTGCAAAGTGAGATTCACACAGCATGGCTTGAGATTTGGTTAAGTGTTCATCATCAAAATGACTTGTAATTCAAGAATGGGTGCCCAACTTCTTTTCTTCGATTCTCTTAGCTCAAGCATGATCTCTTCAAGTTCTTGGAAGTTTTGGAAAGCTTGCAAAATTGTATACAACCTTCATGTTTACCACTTTGGCTAAATCAAATTGGAGCTAGGTGAAAATTGGTTAAGAAGTTAGGTCAAAAAAATCTGCCTAACTTGCCAAAATTTTCACTAAGTGCTTTATGAAAAATGTCATGACTTCATGGGCTTATATCTTCAAATATAAGCATTTTTTGGACATCAACTCTCTAAAACAAAGTTTTAGAGTTCATCAAGATCTACAACTTTCAACTTGAAAGTTTTCGTTGAATCATCTTGCATCTTGGTGAAAAAATGTCATGAAGTAATGAATTTATCAAGTATAAAAACACTTAGAAAATTTCAAAGTATTGAAAACTTTGACTTTTTGTGGACTTTATTTACTTTCTTGATTCTTGATGATCAAGTTTGATATTTTTGAGTATCTAGATGAATATTGACCTTTGAAACTCAATGTTGATCAAAAAGTCAAAGTTTGATTTTTTGTGTATCAGTTGACCTTTCATCAGTTGATCCAAAATTCAACTATCAATCCATTTATTTTGAGAAATTATTTGAGCCATGAATTTAGGTCAACATGTTGTGTTTGAGTCCTTGAAATCATGCTTCAAACCATTAGGTCATGTACTAGGTCAAAAATCATTAATCAGTCATTCTCAGTTAAAACCCTAATTTTGACAATTTTGCCCCTTTAATGATTTGAATGCTTTTTATTGAGGAATTGTGATCAACACTTGTCAATTGATGAATATGACTTCAAAATGTTGATGTTGGCCCAAAATTATGAAGTTTGACTGTATATTGACCACAATTGACTTTTTATCCAATACAACTGATTTTTAGTCATCTGAGCAATTGACTGAGCAAATTTGTGATGCAAGACTTGAAACTTGGTATGAGTAATCTCAGAGACCTATAATGAACCATGAAAGTCATTTGAGGCATCAAAAGTCCAATTGTCCTTGAGAAAACCAAAACCCTAATTTGTGGGCTCAGTGCTTAGGAGGTGAACTTGTCTGATCAAACTTTTGAAAACCCTTGAGCATTTGAGATCTTTGGTGAGAAATGTCTTGAGAAAAGAGATGGAAAATTTTGGGGTACAATAGCTGACCCTGTTCAATCTTCTTAAACCTGAAGAGTTAGATTGGCATATTCGTCATTCGTGACTTGAAGGTAGAAGAGGATTGAACACTTAAGTGCCTAGAAATTTGCACTCGTTTGTGCATGAAGTGAACGGTTTGTTGATTATCGGGAATGAGCTTAAAGATGCCATTTGGAGATATGATAGAGAGTTTTTAGGAGATGGGCTTATAGATGCTATCCAAAGGCGATTGTTGATAAAATTTAGACTAAGTCTAAGCTTGACTTCAACCGGAAGAAGTATCAGAATAAATATTGAGTCGATTTAAACTGAACCAAGAGATGTTTGTGTTTGTCTTTAACTGGATAAGAATCATAATAAATCTGAACCAGAAAAAAGTATCTACCGAAAAAGAATTAGAATAAATCTTTAGGCGATTTAAGCTGAACCAGCAGATGTTTGTATTTGTCTTTAACTGGATTAGAATCATAATAAATCTGAACTAGAAAAAGTATCTACCGGAAAAGAATTAGAATAAATCTTTAGGCAATTTAAGTTGAACCAGCATATGTCTGTCTTTTTCTTTAATTGGATAAGAATCAGAATAAATCTGAACCAGAAAAAATATCTATCGGAAAAGAATCAGAATAAATCTTTAGGCGATTTAAGCTGAACCAGCAGATGTCTGTATTTGTCTTTAACTGGATAAGAATCGGAATAAATCTGAACCAGAAAAAGTATATACGGGAAAAGAATCAGAATAAATCTTTAGGCAATTTAAGCTGAACGAGCAGATGTCTGTCTTTGTCTTTAACTGGATAAGAATCAGAATAAATCTGAACCAGAAAAAGTATCTACCGGAAAAGAATCAGAATAAATCTTTAGGCGGTTTAAGCTGAACCAACAAATGTCTGTCTTTGTCTTTAACTGGATAAGAATCAGAATAAATCTGAACCAGAAAAAGTATCTACCGGAAAATAATCAGAATAAATCTTTAGGCGGTTTAAGCTGAACCAACACATGTCTGTCTTTGTCTTTAACAGGATAAGAATCAGAATAAATTTGAACCACAAAAAGTATCTATCGGAAAAGAATCAGAATAAATCTTAAGGCGATTTAAACTAAACTAGCAGATGTCTGTATTTGTCTTTAACTGGATAAGAATCTGAATAAATCTGAACCAGAAAAGTATCTATCAGAAAAGAATCAGAATAAATCTTTAGGTGATTTAATCGGAGCTAGAAAAAGGTCTAGTGAGAGAAGTATCAGAATAAATCTTTGGTCGATTTAATCTAGCCAGAAAAAGGTCTACTGAAAGAAGTATCAGAATAAATCTTTGGTCGATTTAATCTAAGCCAGCAGATATTTCTAGGGAGTGTCCATTATGTAGATATTTGCCCTTTTTTTGTTTCAGGGAGTGACCTACAATCTGTTTTGGAGGATTTGTTGATGATATTGGTATGTCGACTGATTCTTTCTGAAAAGGTAAAGAGTTAGTTGTATGTAATAATGTATGAAATTCATTGCGTAATAATTTTCTCAAAATAAATGAGATTGTGCTATGTGCATTTTGTATGTATAATACGGTGGCAGAACTGACTGTTTATACTTGTTTTACGTTTATATTCGCAAATGTTGCAATAAGCAAGAGTCTCCACTGACTTTTCTGTTATCCAAATTAAGGAAAGGGTGAAAAGAACAGAAAAAAGACCTTTTCGAGAATTTTATGAGTAAGGGGGTAGATTATGTAAAGGGAAGGTGTTAGAACCCTTTCCATCCGTATTTTTCTACGGGCTCTTAGATGCTTAGCTCATTTTTAAGATACCTTATGCTTTGAAAAAAAGGTAGTTTTGAAAATGCCTTAGTGTGGCGATTCACTTTATGATAACTCTTGTATCATTCCTCAAGAGTGTTGACAAAGCGAATGTTTTTGAAAGTGTTTTGAAATGTTTTTGTGTAAGTGTAGAAAGTTTGTTTTGAGCATAGCATCTAAGAACTATCTACTTATACTCGAAAAGGTTCGTTATTTTCTCATATCCTTTAGACAGCGTTGTCCTACTATTAGTGAGTAGGTAGCCCTATCGTTGGATGTATGAGGGACATTCGAAGGGACGTCTTTATAGTCACAAAGGCAAATGGGCAAGAAGCTTTAGTAACTACCCTAAGGTTCTAAGATCATATTTTTACCGAGGCAACATCGAGCGGGTCATCGAGGGACTTATGATCTTTTTGAACCAGAGGGTAGCCACTAAAATCTCTCACGTTTCGAGAGTTGTGACTATTTTCCGAAGGCAACCGAAGTGGGCTTACCCTAGAGGTATATATGTGCAATGTATGTTATATTTAGTTCATTTATCTTTGAATTTAAGTTTGCTAGAGTGTTGTTATTAGGCTCTTGTCATGCAATCCTATTAGTCATACATCTAAGTAGTTAATATATTGCAAAAATTTAAAGTGCGGAAAGTTAAATCCTACGCTATTACAGTGCTTCGGGGAGGGGGTATTTACATGTCCAAAAGTTAGGAGGAAAATAAAGAAAGCGATAAAGTCCTATTTTAATCTATTACACACTGTCAGTAGGTACATTATAAAAAATGCGAGAATAAGATAATGCGCGCGAAATAGAGACGAACGTCTAAAACCCTAAGAAATTGCTAAGTAAACATAAAAATATTTTTTGGTTTTGTTTATTTATTAAGAAAATAATTAAAATGAGGAAGACTAAAATTAATCCTAATTAATCAAATAAATACAAGAAAACTAATTCTAATAACATTTTTTGTATTTTTGTTAAGAAAGATTTGAAAGAAAAAAATCTAAGTCTAATTGATTTTAAATTAATTAAATAAAGGTCAAAATAATTAATTTAATCAATTTATGAAAATTAAATTAATTTAAGAAAACCTAAGGGTTCATCATGTACATCGCGCTTGGAATGATAGATCTCCATCTGCTGGCATTTGATAGCCTAAACATGAAGGCGCATGGTGGGCGCTTGATTATGCAACGCATGGAATCTGCAAAGCAATGTTAGAAAAATAAAACTTCAGACCTGGGTTTCGAACCCAAGTCCTTTCCCTTTACAAGCGCCTACCTTGCCATTTGAGCTATTGTTTCAATCAAAATAAATGAAACCAACACTAAATCCTACAAATTTTGTTAGTTTCAAAACCAAAAGAAGGCCTATCTCAATCGAAATCACCCCCTGAATCCTAATCTAGGGTTGTTTCGATCTATGATGGTCTGTGCCTTGGGTTTCGAAGGTAATCTATTTCGAAAACCTCTAGCCATGGTAACCTACAATTTTAGCACTTAAGTTCTCGTGTAAAACGTCAGACCTTTTATAATCATTATCACAAACATATATGCATGCATTAAATGGATCAACAATACATATTTCAACAAGTTTGAATCAAAGAAATAAACCAAACCGATTATTATCATGGGGGTGTTTTTGGGATGTTGGGCTTGTGTGATGATTGGGGATGGCTTTGAGACCTTCAGGAGGAATATAGGATGCTGGTTTTGGATCGAAGGTGCCTGCAAAAGGTGTTTTGGTTTTGACAACTTTGCTGAATTTTTGAGAATTTTTTTGGCTCTTTGAGGTAGCTTTCGATAGGCAATTTGTACGTCCCCTCAGCTTTCAGATATGTTGGGTATTTATAGGAGATGAGGAGGGAGTCTTAGCATGTAAGTAAACATCCTTAATCATGTCCTTTAAGAACAAAAACACACACTTTGAAAATTTTCCATAATTGCATATTCTTGCCCAATTTGCGTGTGTTATGAACCTGGACATGTGATGTTTGGCGCCTTGAACGAATTCAAATTGCTCAGAATTTCCTTCACCAGAGTGTCGTCGATCAGTACCCAAGTGTTACCTTCTTTGATTGCCTTTCTTTCAATTTAAACCAAATTGAAGCATCAACTCTCCCTTTCTGACTGGTCGAATATTGCTTCAGCTCTTTATCAATCGAAGGCTTTGTAGACGCCTCCTCACCTTCCTTCGAATTGCTCCAGGCCTCGTAATTGTGGCTTTCGATTGAGTCCCTATTTGCCTTGTTCTTCGATTGGCTCTGACACTACCCAACTAAACCAAACGAAAGGCTTCATCCTGGCCAGTCGAAACTTCCTTGAATATTTCTCTTTCGTTTTGACCAACTAGATCCAATCTTTGACCAAACCCTTTTTTCAGACAACACTATGTGTCCTTCAAAATGGGCCTTTGAATGCTTCTTTGAATGGATCATTTACATGTTCTTCGAATGGATCCTTCGATTGGACCCATCTATTTTCCTTAGCTGCTTGATTCAAATATCCCAAACAAGAACTTCATTTTTCCCAATCGAAACCTCTTTTGTCACTTCCTTTGAATGCCATTGCGGAGGAGGCTTGGGCCTGGCAACATGTAGGACCAAGACTCATCATAAGACAAACTTATTTTCATTAATTATGTGTCTCCTTTGAATGGCCACCAATATGTGGCCTTCGATGGACCTTTGGAGTGCTCTTTCGAAGGGGTCATATTGTGTCCATAGTGCAGAAACTATGTTGAGGAGTCTTGGCCTTGTGCATTAAAGGAAAGCACAAAGGAAATATTTCCCTTATGCATTGAAGGCAAGTTGAAAGGAGCCTTTGACTTACTGAATCCAAGGCAAGCATGAAGGGGCTTTTGGCCTAGTGAGTTGAAGTTTGCAAGAAGAGGAATTTAGCCTAGTGAGTCGAAGGGAACTTGTAGAGGTTGTTGGCCTTGTGAAACTTGGACCAAGGCTTGCTCGAAGGGGAATTAACACGCAATCGAAGCTGATGGGCCAATGCTTGATCGAAGGGTTTTAGATGCCAAATCGAAGCTTGTTGACATGCCAATCAAAGTGCATTTGGTTGGCATGCCAATCGAAGGACACTGTTTAGATGCCAATTAAAGGGAATTTGGTAGACATGCCAATCGAAGGACACTGTTCAAATGCCAATCGAAAGATATTGTTGACATGCCAATCGAAGGATATTGTTGACATGCCAATCAAAGGATATTGTTGACATGCCAATCGAAAGATACTTAAACATCATTCAAAAAATTCATTTTCTTTAGGAAAGTGTTTATAACCACCCATGTAAGAGAAAACTTTGGGGAACATGAGAGGGAAAATTTTGGGGTACAACAACTTCCCCTGTTCAATCTTCTTAAACCTGAGGATTTAGATTGGCTTGTCTGACTTTCGTGATCTGAAGGTGGAAGAGGATTGAACACTAGAGTGCCCAGAAATTTGCACTCGCATGAAGTGACACTGATTGTTGATGATGGAGGGTATGGGCTTACAGATGCCATTTGGAGAAGATGACAGAGAGTCGTCAGAGATGGGCTTAAAGATGTCATCCAAAGTAGATGTTGACTTCCTAAGAGGTCTCCTTATGGGGATTCATGTTCCTGCTGTTTGAGGAGGACTCCGCTGGGGAATGTGGGTTTCTGTTGTTCTCCTGCTTGAGGAAACTCTGTGGGGAATAGAGTATAGAAACTTCAGTTGTCCAAGGCTCTGCTGAAGAGATGAAAATTTTCTATTTTCTGGTTGAAATCCAGGCTTCATAGTAACTTGCTGGGGATAATGGAATTAACCGTTACCTGAAAATGTATTAGAAAGAGTCTGTGTAGGGCTGTTTCAAGATAAGTCAGTTTTAGACTGCATTTGGAAAATTGAGAAGAAACCCGTGTAATATTGCTTCGTATGGTCATGTAGATAGTTTTCCTGTCTGGTTTCAGGTGTTAATCTACAAATCATCTATTCACAGATAGTTGTCCCGTCTGGTTTCAGGTATTAATCTGGAACTTGTTTTTGTTGGTCGTTGAGATAGTTGTCCTGGCTGGTTTCAGGTATTAATCTCTGACCTGAGAAAGAAAGATAGTTTTCCTGGCTTGTTACAGGTGTTAATCTTCAATCTTCTCATGTAGATAGTTTTCCTGGCTAGTTACGGGTATTAATCTATAATCGGTCGTCCACAGATAGTTGTCCTGGCTTGTTACAGGTATTAATCTAGAACTTGTAAATTGTCGGTCATTGAGATAGTTGTCCTGGCTTGTTTCAGGTATTAATCTCTGACCTGAGAAAGAAAGATAGTTTTCCTGGCTTGTTACAGGTATTAATCTCCAATCTCCTCATGTAGATAGTTTTCCTGGATTGTTACAGGTATTAATTTACAATCGATCATCCACAGATAGTTCTCCTGGCTTGTTACAAGTATTAATCTGGAACTTGAAAATTGTCGGTCACTAAGATAGTTGTCCTGGCTTGTTACAGGTATTAATCTCTGACCTGAGAAAGAAAGATAGTTTTCCTAGCTTCTTACATGTATTAATCTTCAATATGCTCATGTAGATAGTTTTCCTGGCTAGTTACATGTATTAATCTATAATCGGTCGTCCACATATAGTTGTCCTGGCTTGTTACAGGTACTAATATGGAACTTGAAAATTGTCGGTCGCTGAGATAGTTGTCCTGGGTTGTTACGTGTATTAATCTCTGACCTGAGAAAGAAAGATAGTTTTCCTGGATTGTTACAGGTATTAATCTTCAATCTCCTCATGTAGATAATTTTCCTGGCTAGTTACAGGTATTAATCTACAATCGATCGTCCACAGATAATTGTCCTGGCTTGTTACAGGAATTAATCTGGAACTTGTAAATTGTCGGTCGTTGAGATAGTTGTCCTGGCTTGTTTCAAGTATTAATCTCTGACCTGAGAAAGAAAGATAGTTTTCCTGGCTTGTTACATGTATTAATCTTTAATCTCCTCATGTAGATAGTTTTCCTGGCTAGTTACAGGTATTAATCTACAATCGGTCGTCCACATATAGTTGTCCTGGCTTGTTACAGGTATTAATTTGGAACTTGTAAATAGTCGGTCATTGAGATAGTTGTCCTAGCTTGTTTCAGGTATTAATCTCTGACCTGAGAAAGATGGATAGTTTTCCTGGCTTGTTACAGGTATTAATCTTCAATCTCCTCATGTAGATAGTTTTCTTGGCTTATTACAGGTATTAATCTATAACCGATCGTCCACAAATAGTTCTTCTGGCTTGTTATAGATATTAATCTGGAACTTGGTTTTGTCGGTCACATAGATAGTTTCCCCGTCCAGTTTCGGGCATTAATCTGTGGCCTGCTGTATTTGTTGGTAAACCCCTATTGTTCCGGGAGTTTATACCACTTGGTCGTGTAGATAGTTTCCCCGTCTGGTTTCGGGCATTAATCTTTGACCTGTTGTGCATAAATTGATAGTGTTTGTGTGTCTGCCAATTTAACCTGAAAAGGTAAAACCGGTTTCATGCGATGTCATGATGTATGAATTGCATGATGCTCTCAAAATAAATGAGATTGTGATATATGCATTTGTGCTGCATATGTTATGATGTTTGTAGAGTGATGTATGAATGTAATGTATGAACATGTCGGTTGTTATATTGCAGTATTGTTGAATTAAGGAAAATAAATCCCTGACTATTGTTGGGGGAATAATGTAGGTCTTCAAATTTGTTGAAGTTGAAACGCTGAGAGATGGATTTCCGTTGTTAGAGAAATAACTCTATTGGGGAAGGAAAACTCTGTGAACTACTTGGGGATTTTGTTGAAATCCTGTTGGGGAATCCTGAGAAGCTTGGCGAATTCACTGGGGAATTTTTCTTAGATGTCAGAGCAGTAGTTGGAGATTCTTGTTCTACCGATATAAGAACACCTGACATTATTAGGCTGTATGCTGAGAATATGGTAGTGACTTTATAGTAGGATGCCCCTGCCTCGATACCTGTTGGAGAAAATATCTGCTGGGGATTCTGTAGATGGTTTGAATGTTATCCCAGCTCTTGGAGTCTCGAGCAGATGTTGATCAGGGTGGTCAGTCTTCTACTGATAGATAAATGACGAGATGACGGGACACAGTCGTATGCTTTAATCCCTAACTTTTTCCTGGACCGCCCTTTCGGGTTTTCAATCGACCGGGATACCCATTTTTTCCCAAGCCGCCTTTTCAGGTTTTCGACTTGCCGGGTGTACGGATTTTTCTATGTATATCCCTAATTTTTTCCCGAAGTCTTTTGGTTTGCTGGGATGCCCTTATTTTTGCCTAGGCCAGTCAACCTAGTGGGTCTTTGTTCATGCGTAGTATTTTCCGAATATGTCCATGTTCACCGAGTACGGAGAATTGTCATTGTCCATAGTAGTAAGTGTTGCCACACTGCCAGAAAATGTTTGCTTGATCGTACAAGATTCATTGCTAGAATTCATATCCAATGCCCCAAGTGATTCAGATGGAGATCTTCCCCTGGCTATTTGGCATTTTTGAGAGATTCCTTAAACCTTGGCTTTACTGCCCTAGATAAGCTGGACACCATGCTATGCCCCTTGATTATGAAAGTCCTATTACTAGAATGTCTTTCCATCTGAGATGATTCTGTCCATTGAGATGATTTTCGTTCATCAAATATATGTTTGTGCGAATTTCTCTGCTGTTTGAACAAATAGTTATATGCAAACAATGGTATTTTGAAGAATGCAAAGCTTATGTCTGTCTTGAAGTTTGAAAATTCATTTTTTTAGTAAAACAAACAAATTTTGTAACAGTGTGGTATCAGCTCAGGATTTATAGCGAACCCTACAGGAGTCAGGATACCTTTTGTAGCAGTATGCTTTCGAACTAACCCATGCTTCAGCTGTCACTTTTAAGGGTTATAACGTAGTCTGGTTCACTGTTTAAGAAACAAAGGATGAAGGCTCAAATTTTATTTGTACCCAATCCGTTCTTCATGATGTTCTTCAATCCTATGCTCAGTTAATTATGCGTTTTAGATCCCAATTGAGTCTGGAATCTTTGCTCTGATACTTGGTGATGGTTCAGAAATTGAATGTTTATTTGAGAAGGCAATCATTTTTGTAACCTTTTCTTTTTTTGTTGAGGATTTGTAGGATCTCTTTTTTTATTTAGTTATCCCTAACTTTTGCCTGCATTGTTTCCTTTGCGATTATAGTCAGCGGGATGCCCCAGTTTTTATTAAGTCTCCTTCATAGGTTTTTGACTTAATGGGCTTTTATTTTGAGAGATAATGACAGCCTGTC
This sequence comes from Vicia faba, assembly GCA_948472305.1. Classification (NCBI taxonomy): domain Eukaryota; kingdom Viridiplantae; phylum Streptophyta; class Magnoliopsida; order Fabales; family Fabaceae; genus Vicia; species Vicia faba. Next base: position 715,484,822 of record OX451736.1, read on the forward strand.
TTGACAATTATGTGGACCCATCATCATCTTTTGTAGGGCATCTTCTACACTATTTTTCGTGTATGAAGGTAGAGCTTGCGACTGAATGCATATCTGAATTAACTGAGAAAACTACCCTGCCCCAGGTTATGATTAAGGGTTTTAATTTGTGTGAAAAGAAAAACTCATACTTCTTAGGCTCAAAGGGGTTGACTTGGGATTATCTTCCTTATAACTCCACTGTTTAGGATTTGAAACAACGCCTGTACATCGTCAACGAGGTCTGTCCAAAAGCATATTGTAGAGATTGTGGTATAGTTTTCATCATCCTCCCTTTAAAGGCTTAGAGCTTTTAATCGAGAGTTGAATATCACAAAAAGGAAGTAAAAATACAGTTTGAATATAGTGAATATGAATGAATTGATTCAAGGCAAACATATGCGATGCATTGATAAAATAACAAAGTTTGACATGAAACAAATGTTCGAACAATCAAAAGAAATTACAAATTGAAAATTCTAGATAAATAAAAAGCCTTTTTGTCTTGGCTTGTCACTTCAGATGGTGTGCCTTTGAGGAATGGTAGAAGAATTCCAGTTTACCTTCTTGTGAAAATTCTAGCAATCATTCGTCGATCAAGTCTTGAATCTTATTTCTCAATGTCTAACATCTATTAGTGTCATGTTCAAGACTGTTGGAGTGGTACGCACACCTTGCATTTGGATTGTACATTGGGGAAGTAGTGTTGGGATTCTAAGGGGGATCCTTCAACGTAATCAGGTTGGCATCCAACACGCATTGCAACACTTGAGCCAATGACATGTTGATTTCGGTAAAGTGCCTTTTAGATGTATTCCGCTTATGCTGATTACCCTGTCATTATTGGCGAGGTTGTGACGTAGCAACAACTTAGAAAGGTCTACTTTCTACCAAGCCAAATTCTCGTTTCATCAGAGGTTGATTAATGACCTGATACCCAGTCTTGATTGTTTGCTTCATGCGGTTGCATCTGTCTTGATGAAGTTTGCTGATAAAGGCTCTCAACTCTTCTTGTCCCCAAGTTAGGCTTTGGATAAGAGCCATCTTCCCCAGCATTTGGATTCTCATTGCTTCTATCTCAGCTTGCAGTTGTTCCAACTATTCATCCTTGTTGTCTTCAGGACTTTTCTTGGCCAAGTTCCCAGCGAGGAGTGCTTTCAACTCTTATTTCCCCTTGGATAGGTTAAGGAACATTTCCATGAACTACGACTCTTGAGTTTGGAGATCTTTATTGTTCTATTTGAGAGCCATTTATCTTGCTAAAATAAACAGTGGGAACATGAGAGACCTGTACTGGAAGACCTGTTATGTAATGACATGCATGATGTGTAAATGTTTTCAAGTATCTCGTGGGGTAAACACAAGAAGATGTTAGAATCCAATTGTAGCTTTGATTGAAGAACTTTCGTATTATTGAAGGTCCTTCTACGAGAATCAAGCTCACCATGTCAAGAGGGTCATAGCCCCTGACTCAAGTTATCATGCTTTGATATTTCGACGGCATTGGCTAGAGGAAAATAAATCCCCTTCCCCTTGCTAGACGTCCGGTTCATCATGACCTGCATCACAGACCCTTGAGATTGTTGAAATGGTTAAGGAGATGCTATGGTATGATTATATGATGTGTATGCTATGCATTAAGCAAAAGTGTAGGGTGATGAAGACAAGTATGTCTTGCAAGGAATCTAAGTCATTGGATAAAGACCACAAACAAGTCCTGCAAGGAGTATAAACAAAGCCCTGCAATGAGTTCAAGTTATTAGATAATGAAGGCAAACAAGTCACACCAGTAGCCTTAGGTTTAGGCTTGCATGGATTCCATAAGTAAGTACACTTTTGAAGTTTAGTTGGTTCAACCTATCCTATTAATAGTAATCGGGTTCTAAGGGATCTCAATATCATTGATCTTTCTTCACTAGGAATTGTTTCAGCGTAAGCCGGCTATCTCAATGAGTGTAGTATCGAGTATCAACCAACTTCGAAATGCACCAAAGTCGGCTATCTCACTACTTCCTAATGGCAAAGTTGGTTCAATTAAAGGTTTTAAGGTCAGTTGATGCTTCATGACATCACACAGCGGCCCCGTATTCTCCTTGACTACTCAAGGGATACCGGTACCAACAAATGTGTCACATCAACATAGCTATCATTTCAACTGTGTCCATATACCCCACATTGTCCCCACAATCTATTGCAACTTACCTAAAAAGGTGCGTCAGATCCGGGTGTAGATCTTTACAAGTAAACCCAAGAAAAACCCTCAAAGTTAAAGCAAACAAAGCATACAAGGAAAGCAATTTAAAATGATAAACTAAACTCTAAGGTAACCCCACTCTTTATATTTCCCCAGCAGAGTCACCAGTTCTATAATACGGTGGCAGAACCGACTGTTTATATTGGTTTTGTATTTGTATTCGCAAATGTTGCGGTAAGCAAGAGTTGCCACAAACTTTTCTTTTATCCAAATTAAGGAAAGGGTGAAAATAACAGAAAAAGGAATTTTCGAGAATTTTGAGTAAGGGGGGTAGATTATGGAAAGGGAAGGTGTTAGCACCCTTTCCATCCGTAGTTTTCTACGGGCTCTTAGATGCTTAGCTCATTTTTAAAATACCTTGTACTTTGAAAAAAGGGTAGTTTTGAAAATGCCTTAGTGTGGCGATTCTCTTTATGATAACTCTTGTATCAGTCCTCAAGAGTGTTGACAAAGCAAATGTTTTTGAAAGTGTTTTGAAATGTTTTTGTGTAAGTGTAGAAAGTTTGTTTTGAGCGTAGCATCTAAGAACTATCTACTTATACTCGAAAATCTTCGTTCTTTTCTCATATGCTTTAGACAGCGCTATCCTACTATTAGTGAGTAGGTAGCCCTATCGTTAGATGTATGAGAGACATTCAAAGGAATGTCTTTATAGTCACAAAGGCAACTGGGCAAGAAGGTTTAGTAACTACCCTAAGGTTCTAAGATAATATTTTTACCGAGGAAACATCGAGCGGGTCATCGAGGGACTTATGATCTTTTTGAACCAGAGGGTAGCCACTAAAATCTCTCACGTTTCGAGAGTTGTGACTATTTTCCAAAGGCAACCGAAGTGGGCGTACCCTAGAGGTGTATATGTGTAATGTGTGTTATATTCAGTTCAGTTATCTTTGAATTTAAGTTTGCTAGCATTTTGTTATTAGGCTCTTGTCATGCAATCCTATTAGTCATACATCTAAGCAGTTAATATATTGCAGAAATTTAAAGTGCAGAAAGTTAAATCTTACGCTATTACAGTGCTTCGGGGAGGGGGTATTTACATGTCCAAAAGTTGGGAGGAAAATAAAGAAAGCGATAAAGTCTTATTTTAATCTATTATATATTGTCAGCAGGTACATTATAAAAATACGAGAATAAGATAATGCGCGCGAAATAGAGACGAACATCTAAAACCTTAAGAAATTGCTAAGTAAACATAAAAATCTTTTTTGGTTTTGTTTATTTATTAAGAAAATACTTAAAATGAGGGAGACTAAACTTAATCCTAATTAATTAAATAAATACAAGAAAACTAATTCTAATAATATTTTTTGTATTTTTGTTAAGAAAGATTTGAATAAAATAAATCTAAGTCTAATTAATTTTAAATTAATTAAATAAAGGTCAAAATAATTAATTTAATCAATTTATGAAAATTAATTTAATTTAAGAAAACCTAAGTCTATTATTTTTTATGGTTTTATATTATTATGAAAAAAATGATTAAATAAACAAAATGATAAAACAAATAAAATAGAAAATGCAAATGGGCCTTGTGTGCAAAATTAAAATGGGATGTGTGAGATTTGAATTCACTGGGCCAAAATGAAAGGAGTTCAATGTGCGCCTGATCTTGTGTGGTTTATCCCTAGAGGGTTCATCATGTACAGTGCGCTTGGAATGTTAGATCTCCATATGCTGGCATTTGATGGTCCAAACATGGAGGCACATGGTGGGTGCTTGATTATGCAACGCATGGAATCTGCAAAGCAATGTTAGAAAAATAAAACTTCAGACCTGGGTATCGAACCCAAGCCCTTTCCATTTACATGCGCCTGCCTTGCCATTTAAGCTGTTGTTTCAATCAAAATAAATGAAACCAACACTGAATCCTGCAAATTTTGTTACTTTCAAAACCAAATGAAGGCATATCTCAATCGAAATCACCCACTGAATCCCAATTTGGGGTTGTTTTGATCTATGATGGTTTATACCTTGGGTTTCAAAGGTAATCTATTTCTAAAACCTCTAGCCATGGTAACCTGCAATTTCATCACTTAAGTTCTCATGTAAAACGTCAGACATTTTCTAATAATTATCACAAACATATATGCATGCATTAAATAGGTCAACAATACATATTTCAACAAGTTTGAATCAAAGAAATATACCAAACCGATTATTATTGTAGGGGTGTTTTTGGGATGTGTTGGGCTTGTGTGATGATTGGGGATGGTGTTGTACCCCAAAATTTTCCCTCTCATTTTACTCAATACATGTCCATTGAGATCTTCAATTTGCTCAAGGTTGCCCAACAGTGGACCAGACAAACTCTCTCCTAAGGCAGTATACCTCAAATTAGGGTTTCATTATTCATCAATATGGGTGAACCACAAAGGTCCCAAGTGCTTTCCAAGGTCCTAATATGTCCCCAAGATCATCCATGCCAAGTTGCATGCCTTGCACAAGAAGTTTGCTCAGTCAACTGCTCAGATGCTTGAGAATCGACTGTACTAGGTCAAAGGTCAATTATGGCCCACATACAGTCAAACTTCAATATTTTTGGTCAACATTATCATTTTGAAGTGATATACATCATTTTATCAAGGGTTGATCATGATTCCTCAAGTATTGTCCATAATTCATCAAAACCCAAAAGTTGCTAAATTAGGGTTTCTCAAGAAAAGTCAACCAAACTTTGACCAAGCATAACTTCTTTATACTTTATCAGAAATTTTCCATCCAAAGCTCATTTTTAAGAGGATTAAATTCCCTACAATTCATCTTCATCCCTCAAGTTCAAAATACGCACTCATAAAAAAGATGTGAATTTTGACATTCTAGGTCCTTTTGAAAAGTCAACAAAAACACCTTTTGGGTCAAAGCTTCATACATGAACATGGAAGATCCAATTGAGATGAAACCAAACGGTTTGTTTAGGGGACATACTAAGGTTTCTAAAAAGTCCAAGAACACCCTCCTAGGGTCAAAATTGAGAGATATATGCATTGTCAAAGTTGGCCATTTTTGAAAAAAATTGTCAAAAGTCAACATTGATCAAAATTGCATTTTTTCCAAAAGGGCCCATGTTTTCTTGCTTGAAACTTGTTTCTAATAGGACCCACGACCCCTGAGCTTATCCACCTATTATTTTATTATTTTTATTATTTATTTTGATTTTTTATTCATTTAAATTAAAATAAATCAATTTAAATGGTAAAATAATAAAATCAAATCAAATCTTGGATTTTTTGTGCATATTATGAGTCCATATACAGCTATCATGGCATGTAATTCGTGCAAGGATGATTTAGATTGAAAAAGTCATGATTGGAGCTATTTTGGAAAGAAATCATATAAGGCCAAAATCAAATCAAATCTTCATAATTCCTTAAGATACCATGAGATTTCTTCCATTATTTTTTACCTAAATTCCTCCTCTATATAAACACAACACCCTCATACACTAGGGGGCACAAAATTGGCGGCCCAAGAACACTCTCTAAAAACCTCAAATTCTGTAAAAAATTAGTGCAAAGTCAAAACCGAAGATCCAGCCACTTTCAGTCCAAGCCATCAATTATAAATCCTTCCTGAGGTATCTAAGGATAAGAAGAGGTCAAAAGTCGTGGCCATTGATGCTTGAAACAAGGATACTCATCTTCTCCGATTTGTTTTTCTTTCAAACATTCATATAATTAATTTCATGCATTGCTGAGGTTTATTAACTGTCCAAATGAGTTCTTGTTGTTACGTAGAACATGTTTGAATCACAAACAATAGCTTGGCTTGGTGGATGATGCGCCTAACTGTGACCCAAGGGGCATGGGTTTATCATCCACCCCATGCACTTTTCACTTTTTTGACTATTTTCTTTTCTAACCCTTTTCTTTTATTTATTTTTCACTTGATTTGTTTTCTATCATTAATTTAAGTAACATATAAAATCACAAAAAATTCATTAAATATTAGTTTTAGGCTTTTAATCAATTAAAATAATTTTTGACATAAAAGTTATTTTGATTTAATCAATATTGATTTTATTTCATAATTAACTTGTAAATTAATCAGAGTTAGGTTTTTAATTATTAATTCACACTTTTATTATTTTTCTATTAATTTACTGCATATTCAGTACATCACCATTCCATGCGTCCATCATACGCTCACAAATCCTACCCTTTGGATCATCCCTTGGTCCAGATCCAGCGTCCAACCACAGCAGCCCATGGTACACTCTCTGAAGCTAATCCACATGGGATCACAAGCAAGGAACATGGGCCAACCAATTTGGGCCTAACAATTTGGCAATGCACCCCCCAGTCTGCATTCTACCACACATGCACAATCTTTTCTTTTTTTATTTTATTTCAATTCTTTTTATTGTTTTAATTTATTTATTTTATTTATTTTCCAAAAATCATTTTTAATCAAAACATAAAAATCAGAAAATCACAAACAATATTAGGTTTTGTCTTTTTTTCATAAAATATTTAATTGCACTAATTAGTTTAATTAGGTTAACTTAAATCTTTTTTTCATAATTAAAATCAAATAGAAATTAGGTTTAATTCTTAATTTTAATTCCTTCTCAAAATAAAAATACAAAAATAGGTTAATTGTTTTTTTTCATTAATTTAATGATTTTTCATAATTAAAACTTAATTAGTGATTAGAATATTTTTCAATTTATTCTTTATTTCCTTAAATAAAAATGTCAAAAAAGATTTTTTTTTTCTTTAATTAAATTCAATTTGGTTTTCAAGGGTCAAAACCCTAATTTCTCGCATTTACGTTTGTCGTACGTACTTTTCATTATAGTTTTGTAATTGCTCCGAGGTTGTAGTAGTCTTTTAAACTAGGGTTTTATTTACTGTTTAATTTCCCCCCAAGTTTTGGTTATGTAATCCCCATTCCCCGAAGCCTTGTAATAATTAGATTTACTTTTCCGCTTTTAATTTTCACAACTATCAAACTGCTAGATGTATGGCTAGGATTGTATGCGAAAGACAATTTGCATGAAAAATTAAAACAGTTAGAAAACCCTATTGTGCAAAGATAACATTAACTTAAAAAGCACACTTGCACATGCTCACTCTTAGGGTATACTCTCACTCTGGTTTCCTTCGATAAACGGTCATGAAGCATAGGATGTTTTAGTGGCTATCCTCTATGTCCCAAAAGATCAAAAAATGACCCTTTCGATTGTTGCCTCGGAAAAGATCTTTAGGACTCTAGGGTGGTTACTAAGGTGTCCTAACATTGCTTTTGTGACCGTACGTCCCTTTCGAATGTCCCTTACAACTCCAACAATGGTGCTACCTACTCCTTAATGGTAGGATAGTGCTGTTTAAAGGAAATGAGAACAAACAATCTTTTTTCGAGTAGGTAGAATCTTAAGTACTTGCTCAATAAAATTTTTTCACACAAACACCTTTTCAAAACAAACTTCGTCACATCCTTGAGGATTGATACAAGGGTTATCACGAAGTAAACATTTTCAAGACAAACACACACAAGGAATTTGAAAAATGAGCAAGTACCTAAGAGCCCGTAGATAACTACGGATAGAAAGGGTGCTAACACCTTCCCTTTCTATAATCTACCCCCGTACTCAGAAACATCCCGAAAAATGTTTTTTCTGTTCTTCTTCCTTTTCCTTGTTGGATAAAATAAAAGTCGGTGGAGACTCTTGCTTACCGCGACATTTGCAAACAAAAAATGCAAACCAGTATTAACAGTCGGTTTTGCCACCGTATCACAGAGCTGGCGACTCTGATGGGGATATTCTATAAAGTGGGGTATACCTTAGGATTTAGATCATTTTAAAATTGCTTCTCTTGATTGTCTTGATTGCTTTACTTTTAAGGGTTTGTTCGGGGTTACTATAGATCCTACACCCGGATCTGGGGAACACCTTTTAGGTAAGTAGCAATAAACTGTGAGGGAACTATGCTGGGGTATACCGGCACAGTTGAAGCAGTAGCTAGGTTTATGTGGAACTTTGGTTGGTACCGGTAACCCTTGAGTCAATCTGGGAGTGTACGGGGCCGCCGCGTGGTGTCGTGAAGCATCAACTGACCTTAGAACCTTTAATTGCACAACTTGGCCAGTAGGACGTAGCGATATGGCCGACTTTGGGGTATGCCCAAGGTCGTCAGATACTCGATGCTACACTCATTGTGGTTTGACTCTTGAGTTTTGTTTTGTTGCGAGTCCATCGCCTATTGAATGAAGTTGGGGGAAAGATCAGTGATATTGAGATCCCTTTTAGAACCCGGTTACTATTTATAGGGCAGGTTGAACCAATCCAACTTCAAGAGGGTATGACCTTAAAAATCATGCAAGCCTTAAACCTAAGGACTTGGTGTGACTTGTTTGTTGTTTGCTATACCTGTGATTTTCTAACCTAATCATGACATCATAAGCATAGCATATCATGACTAACCATTTCAAGAATTCCCTAGGGCTCATTTTTGCTCTGTTTTGTAGGACATTGCATCTGCCTGTAGGAACACTATACAGATCAAACTTGTGAAAGTGTCTCTCCAACTAAAGGATCTGGCATTAAGGGTTCTCGAAGGTTCTCATTTCACTAGAAAGCATGGTCAGTTGCTCAGTTTGGTCACTGCAAAACCTGATAAAGAGTTGTTAAAAGTGTTGTTTCAGTTCTTCGATCCGGTGCACCATTGTTTCACCTTCCCGGATTACCATCTAGTACCTACTATGGAGGAATTTTCTCAGTTGATGGGGGTACCTATTCTTGACCAGTTGCCTTTCAATGGTACGTAAGAACATCCAAATCCTGAAGAAATTGCTAGAGCTCTATCTTTACAACGGTCTGACATAGTGGCAAATTGGGAGACTAGAGGGAGTGTCCAAGGAATTCCGGTTAAGTTTCTATTTGAGAAGGCCTATCATTTTTGGGATACCTTAGATTTACAAGCTTTCGAAGAGGTGCTGGCACTTCTCGTTTATGGGACGGTACTTTTCCCTAATGCTGATCAACTCGTAGATGTAAGCAATATCAAGGTTTTCCTATCTCATAATCCAGTACCTACATTACTCGGGGATATTTTGCAGTCTTTGCATGCTCGCACTCTAAAGAGAAGGGGAACCCTCCTATGTTGCACTCCTCTATTGGCTAGGTGGTTTATTTTGCACCTACCCAGGTCTGTTTTGAAGAATGAGCAGGGTTTGAAATGGTCTCGCAGGCTGAGGTCCCTTAAGCATTCAGACATTCATTGGTGTTCACGGTTCTCGGAAGATATTACCATTATCGATCGCTGTGGTGAATTCCCTAATGTCCCCCTCTTAGGCATTAGGGGAGGAATCACTTACAACCCTTGTTTGGTGATGTGTCAGTTTCGTTATGCGAGAAGAGATGGTCCTCATGATACGCTTATCCAAGGAATCACCTTCAACTATGAGAACGACGTTCAAGGCTATCGTAGAAGGTTCATAAAAGCTTAGGGCATGGTACATAAAATCGATAGTAAGACGCTAGGACACAAGAATTTCATTCCACTTGAGCCTTATCTCCGGTGGGTACGAGCTCGCGCCCAAAGCCTTAGGATGCCTTACCCAGCTGTCCTATCAATAACCGTGGAGCCAGCTACTGAAGGAGACACTACTTCACTTGGTCATCATCCCGACATGCCAACCGATCATGAAGAGTTACAGAAGTCCTGGGTTCAACTCAAAGAGGAGCAGGACACATTTTAAGCTCAATCTATGCTAGCGAGAAGAAGGTCTTAGAGCTCACTAGGCTACTTCATGAATAAATAAACATAAATGCCTACATGGCGCCAAAGAGGATGCGCTTCTGGGAGACCTAGTTTCTTTCTTTAAATTTTTTTTTGTTTTATTGTAAGCCTAAAAGGCATTCTTTGTAACAATTTGAACTTATTAATGCAATTAATGTGTGTTTCTTTTGGTTAAACAAATCTGAGCCTTTAAGAATCCTTGAAATCATTGCATACACATCCCATCCATAGCATTGCATAAATAGGTACCATTACAGGTTTCTCATCTTCTTCGCTGTTTATTTCAGCAGAAATGTCTTCTGAACAAAGCATCAAGGATCTTCAGGCACAAACGCCCAGTTCCAACAAATGTTCATAAGTCTGGCAAAAGGGCAGGAGGATCTGAAAGCCCTCATTCTGAAAGAGAAGAAGAAAAAGAAGAAGGTTGTCGGTATTCTGAATATGGGCAGGAGGTTTGGAGAGCGGTTGAAGCAACAAACTAATCTGACCTCTTCATCCAAGGAAGGGGAGAATCAGGAAGAAGAGAAGGACCCTAGTCCTACAGTCTCTGACAATGATACTGATTATAACGATGAGAAATATCCTTCTACTGAGGATAAATACAGGCATTTAGAAGACTGTCTGAGTGCCATGGAAGTTTAGACGATAACTGGACTGGACTTCAAAGAATTGGGATTGGTGTCGGGAGTAGTCATCCCGTAGAAGTTTAAAGTTCCAGTTTTTGCTAAGTATGATGGGGTGTCCTGCCCAAAACTCTATCTTCGTTCTTATGTCAGGAAGATTTGGCCTCACACCGTTGATAGGAACTTGTGGGTCCATTTCTTTCAAGATAGTCTGTCAAGGACTCAGCTTGAATGGTTCTACCAGCTGGAGCGAACCAATGTCCGTAACTGGGTAGATCTGGCTGCTGCTTTTTACAAGCAGTATCAATATAACGCTGACCTTGCCCCTACCCGTACTAAACTCTAGAGCATGTCCATGGGTGCAAGCGAAGGTTTCAAGGACTATGCGCAGAAATGGAGAGATCTGGCAGGGAGAGTCCAACCCCCTTTGTCTGATAGGGAGTTGGTGGATATGTTCCTTGGTACATTGTCTGGTCCTTTCTTCAATCACTTGATTGGTAGCTCCTCAGCTAGTTTCACCGAGCTGATATTGACTGGAGAAAGAGTAGAAGCTGGGATCTGGAGTGGCAAGATCCATAAAAATACCTCTTCGAGTACAAAGAAGAAGTCATTTTGTGGCAAGAGGGAATCCAATGTTGTGCACGGCCAGAAGGGGCGTAGTAGGGCAGACTACCACCAATTTGTGGGGGCAGTGTTGATCTCTAATTCGGCACGCGCACAACGACCACAACAACGAAACAGTCAGCCAATGGTGGAAAGACCACAACGGCAGTTCACCCAAATCAACATGCCACTGTCACAAGCATTGCAACACATGTTGAAGATGAATCTGATTACGGTGATAAACCCTTATCTGAAACCTAAGACTTCTTCTCCTTACTACAACCCGGAGGCAAGGTGTGCTTATCATTCTGACAGTCCGGGGAATGATACTAACGATTGTTGGGCGCTGCAATACAAGATTCATAATATGATTGATGCCAAGGAGATCCAATTTGACCCTCCTGAGACTCCCAACGTGATCACTGCTCCCTTTCCAAAACATGGCTAGAATTGAAAGCAGTTTTGTTCATTTAAATTCTAAAGTTGTATTTTCTTTGCTTATTCGAACAATTATTGTCATGTCAAACTTTATTATTTCATTAATTCATTTCACATGTATGTCTTGAATTAATTTGTTTTCATTATGCTTAAACTGCTTTATACTTTCTTTTCGTGATATTCAACTCTCGACTAAAAAAATGTAAGCCTTTAGAGGGAGGATGACGAAAATGATACCACAATATCTACAGTATGCTTTTGAATAGACCTTGTTGACGATGTACATGCGTTGTTTCAAATCCTACACAGTGGAGTTATAAGGAAGATAATCCCTAGTCAACCCCTTCGAGCCAAAGAAGTAGGAGTTTTTCTTTTCACACATATTAAAACCCTTAATCATAACCTGGGGCAGGGTAGTTTTCTCAGTTAATTCAGAGGCGCATTCAGTCACAATCTGCCTCTTCGTACACAATGAACAGCATCAAAGACGTCCTTCCGAAACAAAAGACGGTGATGGTTCCCTATAATCATCAAGACAGACAGTCATTATCTCTCGAAATAAAAGCTCATTAATTCAAAACCTATGAAGGAGACTTAAGAAAAAACACTGGGGCATCCCGCTGACTGTAATCACAAAAATAAACAGTTCAGGCAAAAGACAGGGATAATAAAATCTAAAAGAAAGAGGTCCTACAAACCCTCAACAAAAAATGACTGCCTACTCAAAATAAACTGTCAGTATCCGAACCATCACTGGAATATGAGAGCAAAGACTCAAACGGGATCTAAATGCAGAATTATCTGAGTTTAGGACTGAAGAACATCACGAAGAGCGGGTGGGGTACAAATAAAATTTGAGCCTTTATCCTTTGTTTCTTGAACCGTGAACCAGGCCACGTTATAACCCTTAAAAGTCCTAGTTGAAGCATGGGTTAGTTCGAAAGCATATTGTTACAAAAGGTATCCTGAATCCTATAAGGTTTGCTATAAATCCTGAGTTGACATAACACTTTTACAAAAAAATAACTTGTTTTACTAAAAAATGAATTTTCAAACTTCAAGACAGACGTAAGCTTTGCATTCTTAAAATAACATTGTTTGCATATGACTATTTGTTCAACAACAGTGAAATTCTCATGACGAATATCTAGTGAACAAAAACCTTCTCAATAAAAAGGATCACCTCAAGTGGAAAAACACTTCCAACCAAGGGGCACGGCATGATCATTGTCCATCATCTGGGGAAGTCAAGTCAAGATTCAAGGAATCTCTCAAAGATGCCAAATAGCCATGGGCAGATCTCCATCTGAATCACTTGGGGGCATTGGGCATGAATTCCAGCAACGAATCATGTACGATCAAACAAACATCTTCTGGTAGTGTGGCAACACAACACTACCGACAGTGATAACTCCCTATATCCTGAGAGCATGGACATAGCCAGAAAATACTGCACATGAACAAAGACCCGCTAGGTTGACTGGACTACGAAAAAATAAGGGCATCCCGGCGAACCAAAAGGGTTCGGGCAAAAATTAGGGATAAAAACAAAAAAGATATGTACACCCAGCAAGCCAAAAACCTGAAAAGGCGGCTTGGGCAAAAAAGGGTATCCCGGTGGACTGAAAATCTGAAAAGACAGTCCAGGAAAAAGTTAGGGATTAAAGCGTACGACTATATCCCATCATCTCGTCACTTGCCTATCAGTAGAGGACTTATCATTTTGATCGGAAGTTACCAAGCACCTCATAAGTTGGGATAACACTCAATCCACAAGGCCTCCGCTGGCACTTTCTCCAGCAGGTACAGGGGCAGAAAAGTATTGATACGAAGTCATTATCGTATCCTCAGCATGCGTCCCAGTAACATCTACACTCCCCACAAAGTAGAGGCAACCAAAGTTTTGATCTCTGCCTCCCCAAATAGGAGTTACGTTCCCCAGCCAAGCTCTTTCGGAGAGCCGACATCTATATTCCCCAGCCGAATTTTGTAATCGCAAGTGGTTCATAAAGTTTTCTCCCGAACAGAGTTTATTTCTATGAGTACAGAAGCTCAATCCCCGACAGAGTTTATCACTTCAGTTATGGAAGCTTCTCTCTCCAACAGAATTATTCCCCCGCAGAGTTGTTCTCAAGCAGAGTCTCTCCTCGACAGAATATCCGTAAACAAGGGGAAAATCCCTAGCATAGTCATCTCTGGTTCACCATCTCCAGCGGAAGTAGAAGAACCACTTTTTCTACGACAGTCAGGAACTCAATTTCCATTACTCTCCAACAACAGTCAAGGATTTATTTTCCTAAACTCGGACGTGCCACAATAACATTTCATGTTCATATATCATGATGTGTGCATACATATTGCATATAGAATAATCTCATTTATTTTGAGAACATCATCATACAATGCATGTCATGCATCATATACGATTAATCATGTACCTTTTCAGGAAAGATGGTTATCATCAACAACTTCTATCAAGTTCAAGATTAGCTCCTGAAACTAAATAGAGTAATTATCTGCACGATCAAATGCAGCTTTACACGGGTTCGTCACGAAGCAATCTTACACGGGTTTCTCCTAAATGCAGCTTCACACAGGTTTATCCTGAAAAATCTTACACGGGTCTTTTCTCATACATTTCCAAATAAAGTTTTACACGAACTTATTACAAAGTAACCTTACCCGGGTTCCTTCTGAAGTTTGACACGAACTTATCACAAAGTAACCTTACCCCGGTTCCTTATGAAGTTTTACATGAACTTATCACAAAGTAACCTTACCCAAGTTCCTCCTGAAGTTTTACACAAACTTATCACAAAGTAACCTTACTCAGGTTTCTCCTGAAGTTTTACACGAACTTATCCCAAAGTAACCTTACCCAGGTTCCTCTTGAAGTTTTACACAGACTTAGCCCAAAGTAACCTTACCCAGGTTCCTTCCGAAGTTTTACATGGACTTATCCCGAAGTAGCCCTACCCAGGTTCCTCCTAAAGCCCTACACAGACTCATCACGAGCAACCTTACCCAGGTTCCTTCTGAAGTTTCACTCAGACTTATCCTAAAGCAACCTTACCTAGGTTCCTTCTTGGTTCAGATGCAGTTTTACCCAAACTCCTCGCAAAGAAACCTTACCCAGGTTCCTTCTCAGCTCAGATGCAGTTTTACCCAAACTCCTCACAAAGCAACCTTACCCAGGTTCCTTCTCAGTTCAGATGTAGTTTTACCCAAACTCCTCACAAAGAAACCTTACCCAGGTTCCTTCTCAGTTCAGATGCAGTTTTACCCAAACTCCTAATGAAGCAACCTTACCCAGGTTCCTTCCCATAAGCCCTACTATCCAGGTTCCTTCTCATAACCATACCATCCAGGTTTCTTTTCTCTTATCTCCAGACAGCATTCCACAACATTGTAAGACCTGGACCTGATCAAACATGATCGGTTTCACCTTTCCCCAGTAGGCCGCGATGCAGCCTATACACTGACCATATATGCAGTTCACCTCTGGAGTTAATTCCCTAGTAGAGTAACGGACAACTGAAGCTCCTAAAATTTTATATCTCCTAAGACAGATACTAACATTCCTCAACAGATTCCTCCTCAACGACAGGAGCAGGGATTCTCATCAAAGGAATATCTCAGGATATCAACATCCTCTAGATGGCATCTTTAAGCCTATCTTCGACGGTACTCCATCACGTCTTGGATGGCATCTTTATGCCCATATCTGACAATTCTCTAGAAACTTCCAAATGGCATCTATAAGCTGATTCCCGATATCACAAATCAAGTATCACTTCATGCGAGTGCAAATTTTTGGGCACTCTAGTGTTCAATCATCTTCCACCTTCAGATCATGAAAGGCAGACGAGCCAATCTACATCCTCAGGTTTAAGAAGATTGAACAGGGGAAGCTTTTGCACCTCAAAATTTGCCCTCTAATTTTACTCAATACATTTTCATTGAGATCTTCAATTTGCTCAAGGTTGCCCAAGAGTGGACCAGACAAACTCTCTCATAAGGCAGTATACCTCAAATTAGGGTTTCATTCTTCATCAAGATGGGTGAACCACAAAGGTCCAAAATTCTTTCCAAGGTCCTAATATGTCCCCAATATCATTCATGCCAAGTTTCATGCCTTGCATAAGAAGTTTGCTCAGTCAACTGCTCAGATGCTTGAGAATCGACTGTACTAGGTCAAAGGTCAACTGTGGCCAACATACAGTCAAACTTCAAGATTTTTGGTAAACATTATCATTTTGAAGTGATATACATCATTTTATCAATGGTTGATCATTATTCCTCAAGGATTGCCCATAATTCATCAAAACCCAAAAGTTGCTAAATTAGGGTTTCTTAGGAAAAGTCAACCAAACTTTGACCAAGCACAACTTCTTCATACTTTATCAGAAATTTTCCATCCAAGGCTCATTTTGAAGAGGAATCAATTCCCTACAATTCATATTCAACCCTCAAGTTAAAAATATGCACTCATAAAAAGATATGAATTTTGACATTATAGGTCCTTTTGAAAAGTCAACAAAAACACCTTTTGGGTCAAAGCTTCATACATGAACATGGAAGATCCAATTGATATGAAACCAAAAGGTTTGTTTAGGGGACATCCTAATTTTTCTAAAAATTCTAAGAACACCCTCCTAGGGTCAAAATTGAGAGAGATATGCATTGTCAAAGTTGGCCATTTTTGAAAAAAATTGTCAAAAGTCAACATTGATCAAAATTGCATTTTTTCCAAAGCGGCCCATGTTTTCTTGCTTGAAACTTGTTTCTAATAAGAAACACGACCCCTGAGCTTATCCACCTATTATTTTATTATTTTTATTATTTATTTTGATTTTTTATTCATTTAAATCAAAATAAATCAATTTAAATGGTAAAATAATAAAATCAAATCAAATCTTGGATTTTTGTGCACATTATGAGTCCATATACAGCTAGCATGGCATGTAATTCATGCAAGGATGATTTAGATTGAAAAAGTCGTGACTGGAGCTATTTTGGAAAGAAATCATACAAGGCCAAAATCAAATCAAATCTTTATAATTCCTCAAGAAATCATGAGATTTCTTCCATTACTTTTGACCTAAATTCCTCCTCTATATAAACACAACACCCTCATACACTAGGGGGCACGAAATTGGCTGCCCAAGAACACTCTCTAAAAACCTCAAATTCTGTCAAAACTAGTGCAAAGTCAAAACCGAAGATCCAGCCACTTTCAGTCCAAGCCATCAATTACAAATCATTCCCGAGGTATCTAACGGTAAGAATAGGTTGAAAGTCATGGCCATTGATGCTTGAAACAAGCATACTCATCTTCTCCGATTTGCTTTTCTTTCAAACATTCATATAATTAATTTTATGCATTGCTAATGTTTATTAACTGTCCAAATGAGTTCTTGTTGTTACGTAGAACAGGCTTGAATCACAAACAATAGCTTGGCTTGGTGGATGAGGCGCCTAACTATGACCCAAGGGGCATGGGTTCATCACCCACCCCATGCATTTTTTACTTTTTTTGACTATTTTCTTTTCTAACCCTTTTCATTTATTTATTTTTCACTTGATTTGTTTTCTATCATTAATTTAATTAACATATAAAATCACAAAAAAAATCATTAAATATTATTTTTAGGCTTTTGATTAATTAAAATGATTTTTGACATAAAAGTTGTTTGAATTTAATCAATATTGATTTTATTTCATAATTAACTTGTAAATTAATCAGAGTTAGGTTTTTAATTATTAATTCACACTTTTATTATTTTCCTAACAATTTACTGCATATTCAGTACATCACCATTCCATGCGTCCATCATACGCTCACAAATCCTACCCTTTGGATCATCCCTTGGTCCAGATCCAGCGTCCAACCACAACAGTCCATGGTGCACTCTCTGAAGCTAATCCACATGAGATCACACGCAAGGAACATGGGCCAACCAATTTGGGCCTAACAATTTGGAAATGCACCCCCCAGTCTGCATTCTACCACATAGGCCCAATCTTTTCTTTTTTTATTGTTTTAATTTATTTATTTTATTTATTTTCCAAAAATCATTTTTAATCAAAACATAAAAATCAGAAAATCACAAACAATATTAGGTTTAGTCTTTTTTTTCATAAAATATTTAATTGCATTAATTAGTTTAATTAGGTTAACTTAAATCTTTTTTTCATAATTAAAATCAAATAGAAATTATGTTTAATTCTTAATTTTAATTTCTTCTCAAAATAAAAACACAAAAATAGGTTAATTGTTTTTTTAGCATTAATTTAATGATTTTTCATAATTAAAACTTAATTAGTGATTAGGATATTTTGCAATTTATTCTTTACTTCCTTAAATAAAATTGACAAAAAATGATTTTTTTTCTATAATTAAAATCAATTTGGTTTTCAAGGGTCAAAACCCTAATTTCTCGCAATTACGTTTGTCGTACGTACTTTTCATTATATTTTTGTAATTGCTCTGAGGTTGTAATAGTCTTTTAAACTAGGGTTTTATTTACTGTTTAATTTTCCCCCAAGTTTTGGTTATGTAATCCCCATTCCCCGAAGCCTTGTAATAATTAGATTTATGTGATATGGTGGGAGAACTGACTTGATGTTTTGTGTTTGTGTTCGCAAATGTTTCGGTTTAGCAAGAGTCGCCACCGACTTTTTATTTTATCCTAAGGAAAGGTCAAAAAGCACAGGAAATACCTTTGAGATGTTTTCTTGGGTTCGGGGAGTAGATTATGAAAAGGGAAGGTGCAAGCACCCTTTTCATCCATGGTTATCCATGGGCTCTTAGTTACTTGTTTAGATCACTTGCTTTGCTTTTCCAATTGTTTGAAATGGTGCTTTGTGTGTGGTTTTGAAAGATGTTTTGAAAAAAGGTCATCGTTGTGGCAACCTTTGTAATGATTCTTGTTTGAATGTATACAAAGGTGTTTTTGTCTTTTGAAAAGATTTCAATGTTTGAAAGTTTGATTTGAGAAATGTTTTGAAATTGTGTTGTGAAGTGTGTTTGAAAATAGCAAGGATGTTTTTGCAAGCTTTTGATCAAGTAACTAAGAGTTATCTACCCTATTTTACTCAAAGATTTCTCCTTATGTTTTTAACCCTTTTGACAGTGTTGTTTCACCATTACATTTGGTGAACAACCTTGTGTTAGGATGTTAAACGGGACAGGCGCGGGTCATTGTATAGACCATGATAGCAATTGTGTCAAGTATCTTTGGCAATTTTTTTGAGGGACTTGATCATTTTTGTTTAGGCAACCAAGATAGCGTCATCGAGGGACTATGATCTTTTGTTTTGTTTTTGTTTTGCCAAAGTACCCAACATGCATACCATGGCCCATTTTTGAAGGCAACAAGTGGATTGTAACCCTAGGGGTGCAAGTGTGCATTGTGTTTGATTTTCATACATTTTTGTCTTTGATTAGGTCAAACTATTTGTTGATTTGGATTTTTGCATACAAACCCTAATTCTCTAATCATGGCATAATTGAAAGCGTAAAATGCGAGGACTAAAATTCTAAGCTATTACAACATGATTATAGGGATGGGGGTAAAATTTTGAATGGGAGATATTTGACAAGAAATATAAACCCTAATTTACTATTACATCCAAATTGAATCACAATGCATAAATATTTAAATGGACAATATTTAAATAATCAAAATAACTAAATATCAAATAATATGTATTATACAAAAAAAGTTTTTGTTTGTTTATGTATGTAAAAGTATTTAATGTAAAAAATGAAGAAATAAATAAAAGATTTATTTTATTTGTTTTAAGGGTAAAACCCTAATTTCTTTAAGAAAATAAACATATTATATTATTTACATACAATAAAATATATTAATATGTACAAAAATAAAATATACTTAAAAAATGTATTTTTTAATATGAATAATAAGAAAAGCGAAAATGTGATATTTTTGTATATTTTTATTCTAGAGTATTTAATAAAATGAAAAGTATATATTTATATATGTATATTAAATATATTAAATATGTATAATATAGAATAAAATATGTACAAAAATAAATTATATTTTTAATAATATTTTTAGTGTGAATAAAAATAAGAAATAAAAATAAAGTATAATTTACATATTATTTTCAAGTTTAAATAAATTATATAAATGTATTTAAATGCCTTTAATGTTAGAAAAAATTAAAATAAAATGCCAAATAAATGTAAAAAATTATGAAAATATTTTTTAAGCATTTTTTATATTTGGAAATAAATAAACAAAATTAGAAAAGAAAACAAAAATGCAAAAATGTAAAAATACAAGAAAATGGGCCACGGGGTGCAAAAATGAAAATGGGAGATGTCAAAAGCAAGCCAGGCCAAACCCAGCCCAAGCCAGCTTCATTTTCAACCTTCGGACTTTGTAAACACGCGCACCTGGTTCAAATTCTAGATCCTGTATACGAGCTCTATTGCAAAAACTCACAACATCAAACTTGTAGAGAATTTCAAGACGATTCCAACCATATAAACAACTAATTCTAACTCTAAAAGGCCAGAGAGAATTTCTCTGGCCCTAAAATCTGACCTAGTTTTTTCAGCATGTTCATGGATGAAATTCTCCTAGCACACTTAATATAAATGAAAACTGAGCATATGTACAGCTTCATGGCATTGAACACTACATTTTTTATTCACAAACCTAAGGCTAAATGTTCCTAAATAGAGAGATAGAAAGTGAAGAAAAACCTATTTCAGTTGGATTCGTGTAGGGTAATGCAGTGCTTCTCAACAAGGTTTGAGATGTCTGGTAGCTTGCTTGAATTTCACTTGACCTTTTCCAACAGCTAGCTTGCCTTGAATATCCTTGAATCAGCCTATAGAACTCAACCTGCACAAGCTCAAAATGAAAATGGTGAACACTGTAAATGGAGTTACAGTTGGTATTTGAGGTTTGGGATAGCTTGAGTGAGTTGAATGGAAGGTGTTTGAAGCAACTTGGGGCAAAACGCATGAGCCAAATGAGCTATGGAACTCAAGTTGCAGCACCTGCCCTATTTTGCCAAAAAAATGTGATTTCTGGCTATGGGATGTTTAGAGGCTCAAACAATCGTGATTCTAGCTCAAAGGGGTGTGATAAAGATGTTTTGAATGTTTGCACAAGTTGATCTTTGCTGGTTTTTCAGTTCTAAGGATTTTGACAAGTTTCTTGTTTTTGAAGTAAGAAAGTGGAAGTGAGGTTACAGGCCTGTACAGGCCATCTTATCATCTTGCATACAATCCTCTTGGCCCCTCTAATTTATGGATTTGTTTTGCTTCCAGAGATCTTGGACCAAGGCCCAAGGATTATGGTTTTGACATAAAGCAAACTTTTGCAAAAATGGAAATGTGCCTTTTACCATTTATGGATTAATCTTGTGTATAATGCTCTAATCACCAAAACAATGTATTAGCCCAAAGGATTTGCATTAAATTATGGAGTGTGAAGTGGTTTAGAGGCCTGCAAACTAGTGTAAGGCATGCTGACTTGAAAATGCAACTTGTATGAACATGAATTTGCCATGGATGAAAAGTGAGTTTTTGCCAACTTCAAGCTTTCGATTCTCCCTAACCACAAATGTGTTTGTGGATTTCTATGACAATTTGGAAAGCTTGCAACATGCTCTATAATACATCTTTGAAATGCAATTTGAGATTCCAAGTGGAACCATGTGAAAAATGGCCAAGAAGATGCGTCAAAATCCTGCCTAAACTAGGGCAAAATTTCACTAAGTTAAAAGTTTTAGGTACCCTTGTTCCAAAAATCATAACTTGAGATCCAAGCTTCTTTTGAGAAAACTTTGTGAATAAAAGTTGTATACTTTGTGGAGTACTACAACCTTCATGTTTGAGGTTTTGTTTGAATCCATTTGCATCATGGTGAAAATGTGGGACAAAGTTAGGAAAAATTAAGAAAATTTCATAACTTAGAAAAATTCTAAGTTATGAAATTTTTCAATTTTAAACCCTAATTTGCAATTTTTGGTTTCTTGATGAACAAGTTTCATAATTTGACACATCTTGATGAAAAATAACCCTTGGCACTTGATTTTGACCAAAAAGTCAAAGTTTGACTTTTTAGTGTACAGTCAAATTTTGATCAGTTGACTGAAAAATTCATCTGTCAATCTCATGCATTTGAGATCTTTTGAACTTGTTGAATAGGTCAAGATGATGCCATTGAGTCCTTGAGTCCTTGGTTGATCTTAATTTTCCATTGGCTAGGTCAAAAAGTCATAAATTGCCTTTGTACAGTCAAAACCCTAAAGATGACCATTTTGCCCTTTTAGTGATCTGATCAAATTTCTTGTGGAGTTGTGGTCCAAACTTGATCAAATGGTTCATATGAGTTCATAATGTTGATGTGGGTAAAAATTTATGAGGTTTGACTGTAGATTGACCATAGTTGACTTTTTCCCCAATACAGTTGATTTCTAGGTCAACTGTCCAATTGACTGGGCAAAAATTTGATTCAAGGCTTGAAACTTGGTATGGATAAACTCATGAGTCCAACATGAAGCATGAAAGTCAATTTGATCATTGAAAGTCCAAAAATCTTTGTGCAAACTCAAACCCTAGTTTAGGTCATCAGTGCAAGGAGATGTATTGAGCAGAGCAAACCCTAGCTTGATCTTGAGTTCCAAGAGCCTTGTGAAGGGAAATGTTGATAAAATGAGAGGGAAAATTTTGGGGTACAACAGTTTCCCCTGTTCAAACTTCTTGAACCTGAAGAGTTAGATTGGCAAGTTTGCCTTTCGTGACTCGAAGGTAAAAGAGGATTGGTCACTAGAGTGCCCGTAAATTTGCACTCGTTAAAGATGTAGCTGAGGGAATGGGCTTAAAGATGCCATTTGAAAATGGTAGAATCTTGATGGAGATGGGCTTAGAGATGCCATCCAAAACTTGTTTGTTGAAAATCAATAGAATGAACATCAGAATGGTATCCGTATCTGGAACGTATTTGAGTTGTATCTGGAGATTTGGTTCGTATGAGCAAAGGAATGGCGTTTGTGTCTAGAGCGTATCCGAGCTGTAATTGTATTTGATTCTTGAATGAATATCAGAATGACTGCCGTGTCTGGAGTGTATCTGTATTGTATCCGAAATCTGAAATCTGAATAAGCGGCGGAAAGACATCCGTGTTTGGAGTATCTCTGGGATGGGGAATGGGTTTGAATGAGTGACAGATTGGCTACCGTGTCTGGAGCGTATCTGGACTGTATCTAAAGTTGAGATCTGTATGAGTAATAGAATGACTTACGTGTCTGGAATGTATTCGTACTGTAACTGGGATCTGGACAAGTGACAGAATGACTTCTGTGTCTGGAGTGTATCTGTATTCTGAAGTTGATAGTTGAATCTAAATGAGAAATAGAATGGCTTCCGTGTCTGGAGCGTATCTAGTCTGTATCTGATTGCTGGAGTCTGAATGAGTAGTAGAATGACCGTCGTGTCTGGGTTGTATCCGTACTGTATCTTTACTTGAAATTCTGAACGAGTAATAGAATGACCGCCGTATCTGGGGGTTATCCAAACTGTATCTGAAATCTCTGAATAGTTGTTTAATGATAGCTTTTTAATCTTATCCTGAAAAGGGTAGAATGTTAGCTAAAGCACAAAGTTATGTTGCATGATATGTATGATGCAATAAAATGTGTTCCATCAATGTTTATGATATATGAATGTAATGGATGTGCATGTAAGCTGATTAGTTGTCTTGCTGAGGAAAATAAATCCTTGATAGCTAGAGTTAATGAAATCTTTGACTGCTGCCGGGGAAAGTAAATCCTTGACCGATGCTGGGGATTCCAAAAATCTTTGATTGTTGAAGATGAGAGAATCTTGCTGATTACTGTTGGGGATAGAAAATCCTTGCCAACCTGTAGGGATTATCAAAATTTTGACAACTTCTGTGGGGATGTGAGAATCCTTCATGACTTTCCTGGGGAAATAAGGAAAAATCTGACGACCTCTACTGGGGAAATAAAACCTGGGAGGCTTCAAATGGAGAAACGGGAACTAGAATCTTCGTTCTGTCGAGAAATAACTCTGTGGGGAGAGTGCTTATTCTGCCGGGGAAATCAGGAGTTTGGTTTGTATGCCAATCTACTTGGAATTCCTTGTTTTGTGGAGAACTCTGCTGGTGAATCGGAGGAAGTTGGATAGTATTTACCGGGGTTTAAGATTTGGAGTTTTGGACTCCATTGGGGAAGAAAGTTTCATTTTCACTGGGGATCTGTAGTTCAAAGTTTTCGGGCTCCACTGGGGATCGGGAGTTTAGAGACTTAACTCTGATGAGAATCTTGAAACTTAAATCCACTGGGGATATATACTCCAAGGTTTAGCTTTGTTGAGGATCTGAATGACATACTGTAGGGGATTTCTTCTGGAGTAGCATAAAGACGTTTTCCTATACTTTCGACCTATCAATAATTATCCTTTCTTATTTTGTTTTATTTGTAAGCAGTGATTATATTCAAATGCATATGCCTATTTAACAAACCATTGGACGTCTTCAAATAAAACATAAGTGTAAAAAGAAAGGAAAGGCAAGTAAATTTCTGCACTTTGAGGTATCTTTGTATTAACTTTTGTAAGTATATTTATACAAAGGAGACAGACATCCTAGTAAGAGAATGTTATCGAAAAATTGAGAAAAATTTATACAAAGAAAGATGGCTATGTGCAACAATTCCATGGGGTTCCCATTCTGTTGTAGCCTTCACAACTCTGAGTATCTTGTTCATTCATTGCCTCGTCCGCGGATGACTGGATTGATCAGAAGCTTGGAGTTTTGTCATGAAGAGCTTGTCCTTAAAGTGATCAGACGAGACATAGTCATACGCTTTAATTCCCTAACTTTTGCCTGAACTGCCCTTTCGGGTTTTCAGTCCACCGGGAAACCCTTTTTTGCCCAAGTCGCCCTTTCGGGTTTTCAACTTGCCGGGTGTACAGATTTTTTTATTTATCCCTAATTTTTGCCTGAACCGCCCTTTCGGGTTTTCGATTCACCGGGATGCCCATTTTTGCCCAAGTCTCCCTTTCGGGTTTTCAACTTGTCGGGTCGTTTTATGCATAGTATCTTTTGACTATGTCTGCGTTCGTAGGGTGCGGCAAGTCGTCACCGTCCATGGTGGTCAGAATCATTTCCCCACCAGAAAAGATGTTCTTGATCACAAATGGTCCTTCGTAAGTAGGAGTCCACTTGCCCCTGGGATCACTTTGCGGCAAGATAATCCGCTTGATTACAAGATCTCCGACTTGATATACCTGACGTCTGACTTTCTTGTTGAAAGCCCTGATCATCCGTTTTTGATATGCCTGGCCATGACAAACAGCAGTAAGTCGCTTCTCGTCGATCAAATTAAGTTGATCAAGTCGGGTCTGAATCCAATCGTCTTCACTTAAACATACATCCTTCTTAATCCTTAAGGAAGGAATCTGAACTTCCATAGGTAAAACAACCTTCATACCATATACCAAAGAAAAGGGGGTTGCACCAGTTGAAGTACGCGCCGTGGTACGATATCCGTGCAGAGCAAACGGTAACATCTCATTCTAGTCCTTGTAGGTGACTGTCATCTTTTGAATGATCTTCTTGATATTTTTATTCGCGGCTTCAACAACATCGTTTATCTTTGGCCGATAGGGAGATGAATTGTGATGTTGAATCTTGAATTGTTTGCACAGAGCGGTGATCACGGTGTTGTTCAAATTTGTACCGTTTTCCGTGATGATCCTGTCGCTGATGCCATACCGGCATATGAGATTCTGCTTGATGAAGCGGGCAACCACATTCTTTTTAACGGAGACGAAGGAAGCTGCTTTGACCCACTTGGTAAAATAATCAATAGCGACTAAGATGAAGTGATGTCCATTGGATGCCGTAGGCTTGATCTCTCCAATCATGTCAATTCCCCACATCGCGAATGGCCAAGGAGCTGTCAGAATGTTGAGAGGAACTGGAGGAATATGTACCTTATCAGCATAGACTTGGCATTTGTGACAAGTACGGGAATATTGATGACAGTCAGCATCCATGGTAGACCAGTAGTAGCCTGCCCTTAGAATCTTCTTAGCCATCGTATGTCCGCTCAAGTGGGTGCCAAATGTGCCACTATGTATTTCAGTCATGATCAACTCGGCTTCAGCTTTGTCCACACAACGAAGTAGAACACAATCATGGCTGCGCTTATATAAGATACCATTGCTCAGGAAAAACTTGGCAGCAAATCTCCTTAAGAACTTTTTGTCATTGACGGAAGCTCCTTTAGGGTATTCTCGAGTCTGGAGATACCTTTTGATTTCATGAAATTAGGGTTGTTCCACTACTTCTTCACTATTAATCTCATGACAGTGCGCAGGTTCGTCCATTCGCTTGATGGTGATTTTGGGAGCCTCATTATCCCAGTTGAGTTTAAACATGGAAGACATCGTAGCCAGAGCATCCGCTAGCTGATTTTCTTCTCGCGGGAAGTGCTCAAAGGTAATCTGCTCGAAATGAGGCAACAATGTCAGGACATGTTCTTTGTATGGGATAAGATTAGGATGTTTAGTGTCCCACTCTCCTTTGATTTGACTGATAACCAAAGCCGAGTCCCCAAATACGACCAAAGATTTGATTCCCAAGTCAATAGCAGCCTTGAGACCAAAGATACAAGCTTCATATTCGGTCGTGTTGTTGGTGCAGTTGAAGCAGAGTCTAGCAGTGAAAGGTGTATGGCAACCTTCCGGAGAAATAAGTACTGCACTGATACCGTTGCCAAGTTCATTTGAAGCACCATCAAAGTACAGGGTCCAGCGGGATCCTTGTTCAGGTCCGTCATATGGTATGTTACCTTCAATGTTGTCCAACGTCATGATGTCCTCGTCAGGGAAGTCGAATCTCATAGATTGGTAATCTTCGACGGCTTGATGAGCTAGATGGTCAGCTAGTACACTCCCTTTTATAGCTTTTTGGGTTATGTACTGGATATCATACTCTATCAGGATCATTTTCCATCTAGCGATTCTTCCGGATAAAGCAGGCTTCTCGAAGATGTACTTGATCGGATCCATCTTGGAAATCAACAAAGTGGTATGTGTCAACATATACTGCCTTAGCCGGGGAGCAGCCCATACCAAAGCGCAACAAGTTTTCTCGAGCAGTGAGTAGCGAGTCTCACAATCGGTAAACTTTTTTCTAAGGTAATAAATGGCATGCTCTTTTCGACCAGACTCGTCATGTTGGCCCAGTACGCACCCCATTGAATTATCTAAGACAGTCAGATACATGATTAAAGGCCTTCCTTCGACGGGTGGCATCAAGATAGGAGGTTCCAGCAAATACTCTTTGATCTTATCAAAAGCAACTTGACAGTCATTATTCCATTCAACCACCTGATCTTTCTTCAACAGCTTGAAGATTGGTTCACAGGTAGATATTAGGTGAGAGATGAACCTTGCAATATAGTTTAAGCGACCCAAGAAACCTCTAACCTCCTTTTCAGTGCAGGGGGCAAGTATCTCTTGTATAGCTTTGAATTTAGCAGGATCAACCTCATTGCCTTTGTTACTGACGATAAATCCCAAAATTTTACCAGACCTGACTCCAAAAGTGCACTTGCTAGGATTCAGTCTGAGCTTATATTCCCTTAATCTGACAAACAGCTTTTGCAGATGGTCGAGGTGTTCTTCTTAATTCTGTGAACGGGCTATCATGTCGTCTACGTAGACTTCGATTTCATTATGTATCATGTCATGAAACAAAGCTACCATGGCTCGCTGATAGGTTGCCCCGGCATTCTTCAGTCCGAATGGCATCACTTTATAGCAAAAGGTACCCCACTGCGTGACAAAAGTAGTCTTCTCCATGTCCTCGGGGGCCATTTTGATCTGGTTGTATCTCGAGAATCCATCCATGAAGGAAAATACCTTGTGTTTAGCTGTGTTGTCAACCAAGATGTCAATGTGTGGTAGTGGAAAATCATCTTTAGGGCTAGCCCTATTTAAGTCTCTGTAGTTCACACACATTCTGACTTTGCCGTCCTTCTTAGGCATGGGAACAATGTTAGCAACCCATTGTGGATAGGAAGTAACAGCCAGAAAACCAGCATTGAATTGTTTAATCACTTCAGCTTTGATCTTTTTAGACATGTCGGGCCTCATTCGGCGGACCTTTTGTTTGATTGGTGGACAGTCTTCTCTTGTAGGGAGACGGTGAACCACGATATTTGTATCCATTCCCGGCATGTCTTCATAGGACCAGGCGAAGATATCAACATATTCATTCAACAACTGCACTAAGCACTCTTTGACACTTGGCTCCAGGTTGGCACCCACTTTTACATCTTTCTTGTCTTCCTCTGTTCCCAAATTGATAGTCTCTAGCAACTCTTCATGGGGCAGAATAACCCTTTCCTCTTGTTGCAAAAGTCTAGCTAACTCTCCAGGCACTTCACAGTCTTCATCACCTTCGTACTCGGCATGATTGACCAAATCTTCAGAGTCACTGAAGGCCAAAGAAGAATAGTCACCCATGGAATCCGGAGTGGATGGGTACCTGTATTTTGTGAGTGTGGGTGTGTGTAAGGGATAGCCATCCTTAAACAAAACAAAATGTAAAAGGAAATAAAATGAACACAAAAGTTTATAGATGAAAACGCCCAATGATTCATTAAAAATGGCATATGATAATGAAGAAATCAAGCCCTTACAAATGGACCTATATGCCCCGGGTAAAGCATAAGGTGAAGAGAGTGTGCGAATTGTTTAAATATTACAGACCAAAATAGAAAATTGTTCAAAGATAAATTACTGATTGATGAAAGTGATGGGAACGAAGTCTTTCGCCTCCCAATTGCTTAATCCTCCTTTAATGGTTGGAAAGATCCAATCTTCAAAGTTGTCTTCTTCATCATCATCCTCTAAGGCATTAATTCCATGGTGAGTGATTTTTACGGGTGGTCCTCCAAGCCCGGGAGAGACGCACAACTTTTTGGCCAGCAGCAGTAAAACCTAGTCCGAACTTGTCCATCTTGTGAGGAAAATCAGGCAGTTGCCCCCACATTGTACTCCTTCCTTCTTTGATTACAGCCTCCGCATCTTTGAGGGATGCCATCCTAGGCACAGGCTTAAAAATGATAGGCACATCAGCCATTGTCTTTGCAACTGCTATTTCAAGAGAAACCACTTCAAAGTGTTGGAAAGGCGTTTCTATGAATTCGCCATCTAACTCCACATAGCGGAAGGAGTTAAGGTGACTTATCATGTACTCTTCCTCCCCATGAACCGTTATGATCTTACCCTGAACTGGATACTTTAGCATTTGGTGCAGAGAGGAAGTGACTGCCCCAGCATTGTGGATCCATGGCCTTCCCAACAAGCATGAATATGAAGGACGGATGTCCATCACATAAAAAGTAGAGTTGAAAATTTCTGTACCCACTTTGACTGGAATGTCCACTTCTCCGTGAACCATCCTCTTAGAACCGTCAAAGGCTCTAACAATGATGTTACTGGGCTTTAGGGTCAAACCTTCACAGTCCAATCTGTTCAACACCTTCTTTGGTATAACATTTAAGGATGAACCAGTATCTACCAGAACATGAGCCAGTGTGGTCCCTCTGCATTCTACCGAGTCATGCAGTGCATCGTTATGCTTCCTTCCCTTAGGGATCAAATCAGCATCAGAAAAACCAAGACCATTATCGGCAGTAAGGCTAGCCACACACTCTTGAAACTGATTTGCAGAAGTTTCTTGAGGTACGTGTGCCGTCTTTAGAAATTTGATCAAGGCTTTAGCATGAGCCTCAGAGCAGAGTAAGAGAGCCAGCATAGAGATTTTGGAAGGGGTTTGCCCTAGCTGCTCCACGACATCGTAGTCGCTCTTCTTGATTATCTTTAAGATTTCTTCCATCTCTTTTTGGGTGGTCTTGGGGATAACCACAGTCTGAGCCTTCATCCTGACAGGCGTTTCTTGTATCCCCTTACCTTTATTGGTAGTAACATCAAAGGGTCTAGATTCGGGTACATCAACTTCTTCAATTACTGGACTTTGCACAGATGGCTTGACAGGTACAGAAACTCTCGAGGGTTCGAAGACTGCCCGTGGAGGAGCAATCTCCGGAGAGAAGATCCTTCCGCTGCGAGTTATCTTGCTCGTTCCCGCAATATTCCCTATATTAGGGGTTTCTTCATCGGAATTCTCTTGGACTGATTCAATCTGCTTGATACCATGGTAGAAGATTTCTCCTCCATAATTCCATGGTATCGTCTTGTTAGATTTATACGGGAAAGGCCCCGACATGGTAATTTTCAATGGTACAAACTTAGAATCAGGCGTAATCTTAACAGGCCTTTTGCAGGTCTTGGAAAGATCGTCGGAGATGGTTATTATAGCAATGTCATTGGTTGGAGTATCAAAGGTAATAGGAGTAACATGAGTGATAGTATCAACAAGAGTCTTTTGAAAGAGGATCTCTTGGGTATCCATCAGGCGTTGGATGCCTGATTTCAACAGTGGGCGGTCAGCTTGCAAGTTTGAACAGAAGTAACAGTCTTTTCCACAGCCTGGGAATATCCCGGCTTTCATCAAATTCACTTTAATCACTGGTAACGGAGTCAAAAGGTCATCAACAGTGGTAACATGAAGATCTTCCACAATGGCATGGACATTATGACCGTGCTTGGGCATTGGGGCAGAAATCACATTCGGCTTTTCGGGCGCATCGAATTCTACCTCCTTGGCGTCTATTAAGTCTTGGATCTTGTTTTAAGAGCCCAACAGTTGTTGGTATCATGCCTTACACTGTCAGAGTGGTATGCACATTTTGCATTGGAGTGATAATAAGGAGAAGAGGTATTGGGGTTTTTCGGCGCTTCTTTCAAGTTGGTAAGGTTCAGCTTTAACAAATGACGGAGGACTTGAGCCGGTGTCATGTTGATTCGGGTGAATTGCCGTTGTGGCCTTTCTACCCTTTGCTGATTAGCTCTCAGTTGATTTCTACGAGGTTGATTGGTAGAGGAGTTTTGGATCATAACAGCCCCCATCGTTGGTCAGCGCTCTGTTATCCCTTTGTTTCTCTGGGTATGAATAGAAGAAACTTCCTTCTTGGCTGGGAAGGTCTTCTTAATAGCAGTGGAAGAAGAGGCATCCTTCTGAATTTTACCACTTTTAATGCCAGCTTCGACCCTTTCACTGGTCAGAATTAATTCAGTGAATCCTGCAGATGAGCTCCCGATTAAATGATTGAAGAATGGACCTAACAGAGTCCCTAAAAACATATCAACCAGCTCTCTATCCGACAATGGTGGTTGCACCCTTCCAGCCAAATCCCGCCACTTCTGGGCATACTCCTTAAATCCCTCATTAGAGGCCATACCCATACTCTGTAGTTGAGTACGAGTAGGCGCTAAATCCGCGTTGTATTGGTATTGTCGGTAGAAAGCAGCAGCCAAATCTTCCCAGTTGTGAACATCATATCTCTCAAGTTGATAGAACCAGTCCAATTGCGTGCCTGACAAACTATCTTGAAAAAAGTGGACCCAAAGATCCTTATCAGAGGAGTGAGGTTGGATCTTTCTGACATAGGACCTCAAATGCATCTTTGGACAGGACAAATCGTCATACTTAGCAAATGTAGGTACTTTGAACTTGGGAGGGATGACGATCCCAGCAACCAACCCTAGTTCTTCGAAATCTAAACCAGGTACCCTTTGCAACTCCATGGCTGCCAACCGATCCTCAAGATTTTTATACTTATCATCCGCCAGGGGGTATTGCTGTTCGGAGTAATCTTCGTCCTCTTCCTCTTCTTCCTCTTCAGCTTCAGATTCAGAAGGCATTGCAACTCCTTTACCTTTATCATCCCCTTCATCAGATGTTGAGGGGAACTCGAGGATCCTTCTAGCCTGGTTTTCAAACCTTCTTCCCATAGTGGCCATACCGGTCATTTTATTATTCTTCTCTTTACCTTTCTCTTTTTCCAACAGTGCTTTAAGGTCCTCTTGAGCCTTTTCTAAGGTCATGAGGAGTTGTTGGAATTGCGAATTTTGTGCTTGCAGATCTTTAACCGTCTGCTCTAAATCCATCTTGCTGAAATAAACAGCAGAAAGATAAGGAAACCTGGCGTGAAGACCTGTTTATGCATATGATGAATGATATGTTATTCATGTAATGCATTCAAGGATTCAGAAATTCAAATTTGTTGCAAACAAAAAGAACACACGTCATATTAAGAAGAAATTTGTTAGTACATAAATGCCCCATGGACGAAATATTACAAAATTCTTAATGTAAAAAGACATTGCACATCCTCTTTGGCGCGATGTAAGTGTTGAGAGTTTCCTCCTCGTGAAGTCGGCGGGTAAGCTCCAAAACCTTCTTCTGGCATAGAAGTTGGCTTCAAAAGTATTTCGTTCTTCCTTGAGTTGTATCCAACTCTTTTGTAATTCTTCCAATGATGTTGGCATGTCTGGATGTAGGAGGGTGTATGGAACCTTTCCTTCCATAACATGCTCTTTGATCACGGGGAGAATGTGAGGGTAAGGCATCATAAGACTCTGGGTGCGGGTTCGTACCCACTTGAGATAAGGATCAAGGGGGATGGAATTCTTGTGCCCCAGTGTCTTACTATCCACTTTGTTTGGCATCCTCCAAGCTCGGATGAACCTGTGTCGAAGTCCTTGCGCATCGTTGTCGAAGTCAAAAACCAAGTCAGGGATCAGCATATCATGAGGACCATCTCTCCGGGCATATCCAAACTGCCTTAGAGCTAAACAGGGGTTGTAGGTAATGCCTCCGCTAATGCCAAGTAATGGGACATTAGGGAATTCCCCACAACGATCAATGATGATGACATTTTCTCTGGACCGAGAACACCAATGAACATCAGAATGTGTGAGGGTCATCAATCGTTGTGACCACCTTAAACCCTGCTCATTCTTCAAAACTGATTGGGGAAGGTGAGAAATAAACCACCTTGCTAGAAGAGGAGTACATCACATGAGAACACCTATTTTCCTCATTGTTCGTGTGTGAACTGAGTGTAGGATGTCCCCAAGCAATGTAGGTATGGGATTCCGAGATATGAAAATCTTGACAGCATTCACATCTATAAGTTGATCAGGGTTTGGGAACAAGACCAACCCATAGATGAGAAGTGCCATAATCTCCTCAAAGGCTTGTAGATCTAGAGAATTCCAGCAGTCTTGTGCCTTCTCAAACAGAAACTTTGACAAGAAACCCTTGACACCACTTCTGGTTTCTCAATGACCTTTGATATCAGATGGTTGCAAGTGTAATGCTTGATCAACATCTTCAGGCTTTGGTTCTCTTTCCATACCGTTGTAGGGTAGTTGATGGAGAATAGGAATCCTCGGGAGTTGAGAAAATTCCTCCAAAGTAGGTACTAGTTGGTAATCAGGAAATGTAAAACAATGGTGTAGGGGGTCAAAGAATTGGAAGAGAACTTTCACCATGTCTTCTTTAATGTTGGAGTTGACCAAGTTGAGAAGTCTACCATGTCTTTCATTGAAGAGAGAATTCTCTGGAATCTTGGAAGTAAGCTCCTTGAGTTGAGGAGGGATTCTCACAAGGTTGACTTGGATTGTTTTCCTGCGAAGAGATTCCATGACCTACAAAACAAGAACAAAGATGAAGATCCAAACCCTTGAAATGGTTAGTGGATGCATATGATGCTTTATGATGTTCATGATGTATGCACAAGCATATGTACAAACAAGTCACACAAGATCCTAGTTTCAAGCTTGCATGGGGTTTCATAGGTAAGTACCCTCTTGAAGTTAGTTGGCTCAACCTGTCCTATAAATAGTAATCGGGTTCTAAGGAGCTCAATATCACTGGATTATTTTCTGTGTTCATTATTTCAGTTTGGCCACTTAACTGGCGACCGAAATATTCCAAGAAAATAACCCTCAATGAGTGTAGTATCGAGTATCTACTAACTTCGGATTGCACCAAAGTCGGTCATCTCACTACCCCTAAAAAAAGGCCAAGATGGTCAAGTAAGGTTCTAAGAGTTCATTAGTGCTTCATGACATCACTCAGCGGCCCCGTATTCTCTTTGATTGACTCAAAGGCTACTGGTACTCACAAATATGTCGCACTAATATAGCTATTGCTTCAACCATGTCGGTATACCCTGCACAGTTTCCACAACATATTGTTATTTACCTATGAATGTTTCCCAAAAATCTAGGTGGGGGATTCAAACCCAAACAAGGGAACCAAATGTAAAGCAATCAAAGCAAACAAGATAATCATGCAAAGGTGATCTAAACCCTAAGGTTACTCCACTTTTAGTATTTTTCCCCAGCAGAGTCGCCAGTTATGTGATACGGTGGGAGAACTGACTTGAAGTTTTGTGTTTGTGTTCGCAAATGTTTCGGTTTAGCAAGAGTCGCCACC
The DNA here is from genome assembly GCA_948472305.1 of Vicia faba. Classification (NCBI taxonomy): domain Eukaryota; kingdom Viridiplantae; phylum Streptophyta; class Magnoliopsida; order Fabales; family Fabaceae; genus Vicia; species Vicia faba. The sequence continues at coordinate 715,518,942 of OX451736.1, forward strand.
GACTTTTTATTTTATCCTAAGGAAAGGTCAAAAAGCACAGGAAAGACCTTTGAGATGTTTTCTTGGGTTCGGGGAGTAGATTATAAAAAGGGAATGTGCAAGCACCCTTTTCATCCATGGTTATCCATGGGCTCTTAGTTACTTGTTTAGATCACTTGCTTTGCTTTTCCAATTGTTTGAAATGGTGCTTTGTGTGTGGTTTTGAAAGATGTTTTGGAAAAAGGCCATCGTTGTGGCAACCTTTGTAATGATTCTTGTTTGAATGTATACAAAGGTGTTTTTGTCTTTTGAAAAGATTTCAATGTTTGAAAGTTTGATTTGGGAAATGTTTTGAAATTGTGTTATGAAGTATGTTTGAAAATAGCAAGGATGTTTTTGCAAGCTTTTGATCAAGTAACTAGGAGTTATCTACCCTATTTTACTCAAAGATTTGTCCTTATGTTTTTAACCCTTTTGACAGTGTTATTTCACCATTGCATTTGGTGAACAACCTTGTGTTAGGATGTTAAACGGGACAGGCGCGGGTCATCGTATAGACCATGATAGCAATTGTGTCAAGTATCTTTGGCAATTTTTTTGAGGGACTATGATCTTTTGTTTTGTTTTTGTTTTGCCAAAGTACCCAACATGCATACCATGGCCCATTTTTGAAGGCAACAAGTGGATTGTAACCCTAGGGGTGCAAGTGTGCATTGTGTTTGATTTTCATGCATTTTTGTCTTTGATTAGGTCAAACTATTTGTTGATTTGGATTTTTGCATACAAACCCTAATTCTCTAATCATGGCATAATTGAAAGCGTAAAATGCGAGGATTAAAATTCTAAGCTATTACAACATGATTATAGGGATGGGGGTACAATTTTGAATGGGGGGGGGGGGGATATTTGACAAGAAATATAAACCCTAATTTACTATTACTTCCAAATTGAATCACAATGCATAAATATTTAAATGGACAATATTTAAATAATCAAAATAGCTAAATATCAAATAATATGTATTATGCAAAAAAAAGTTTTTGTTTGTTTATGTATGTAAAAGTATTTAAAGTAAAAAATGAAGAAATAAATAAAAGATTTATTTTATTTGTTTTAAGGGTAAAACCCTAATTTCTTTAAGAAAATAAACATATTATATTATTTACATACAATAAAATATATTAATATGTACAAAAATAAAATATACTTAAAAAAGGTTTTTTTTAATATGAATAATAATAAAAGCGAAAATGTGATATTTTTGTATATTTTTATTCTAGAGTATTTAATAAAATAAAAAGTATATATTTATATATGTATATTAAATATATTAAATATGTATAATATAGAATAAAATATGTACAAAAATAAATTATATTTTTAATAATATTTTCAGTGTGAATAAAAATAAGAAATAAAAATAATAGTATAATTTACATATTATTTTCAAGTTTAAATAAATTATATAAATGTATTTAAATGCCTTTAATGTTAGAAAAAATTAAAATAAAATGCCAAATAAATGTAAAAAATTATGAAAATATTTTTTAAGCATTTTTTATATTTGGAAATAAATAAACAAAATCAGAAAAGAAAACAAAAATGCAAAAATGTAAAAATACAAGAAAATGGGCCAGGGGGTGCAAAAATGAAAATGGGAGATGTCAAAAGCAAGCCAGGCCAAGCCCAGCCCAAGCCAGCTTCATCTTCAACCTTCAGACTTTGTAAACGCGCGCACCTGATTCAAATTCTAGATCCTGTATACGAGCTCTATTGCAAAAACTCACAACATCAAACTTGTAGAGAATTTCAAGACGATTCCAACCATATAAACAACTAATTCTAACTCTCAAAGACCAGAGAGAATTTCTATGGCCCTAAAATCTGACCTGGTTTTTTCAGCATGTTCATGGATGAAATTCTCCTAGCACACTTAATATAAATGAAAACTGAGCATATGTACAGCTTCATGGCATTGAACACTACATTTTTTATTCACAAACCTAAGGCTAAATGTTCCTAAATAGAGAGATAGAAAGTGAAGAAAAACTTCTTTCAGTTGGATTCGTGTAGGGCAATGCAGTGCTTCTCAACAAATTTTGAGATGTCTGGTAGCTTGCTTGAACTTCAGTTGACCTTTTCCAACAGCTAGCTTGCCTTGAATGTCCTTGAATCAGCCTATAGAACTCAACCTGCACAAGCTCAAAATGAAAATGGTGAACACTTTAAATGGAGTTACAATTGGTATTTGAGGTTTGGGATAGCTTGAGTGAGTTGAATGGAAGGTGTTTGAAGCAACTTGGGGCAAAACGCACGAGCCAAATTAGCTATGGAACTCAAGTTGCAGCACCAGCCCTGTTTTGCCAAAAAAAAATGTGATTTCTGGCTATGGGATGTTTAGAGGCTCAAACAATCGTGCTTCTAGCTCAAAGGGGTGTGAGAAATATGTTTTGAATGTTTGCACAAGTTGATCTTTGCTGGTTTTTCAGTTCTAAGGATTTTGACAAGTTTCTTGTTTTTGAAGTAAGAAAGTGGAAGTGAGGTTACAGGCCTGTACAGGCCATCTTATCATCTTGCATACAATCCTCTTGGCCCCTCTAATTTGTGGATTTGTTTTGCTGCCAGAGTTCTTGGACCAAGGCTCAAGGATTATGGTTTTGACATAAAGCAAACTTTTGCAAAAATGGAAATATGCCTTTTACCATTTAGGGATTAATCTTGTGTATAATGCTCTAATGACCAAAACAAAGTATTATCCCAAAGGATTTGCAATAAATTATGGAGTGTGAAGTGGTTTAGAGGCCGGCAAACTAGTGTAAGGCATGCTGACTTGAAAATGCAACTTGTATGAACATGAATTTGCCATGGATGAAAAGTGAGTTTTTGCCAACTTCAAGCTTTCGATTCTCCCTAACCAAAAATGTGTTTGAGGAGTTCTTGGACAATTTGTAAATCTTGCAACATGCTCTATAATCCATGTTTGAAATGAAACTTGAGATTCCAAGTTGAACCATGTGAAAAATGGCCAAGAAGATGGGTCAAAATCCTGCCTAAATTAGGGCAAAATTTCACTAAGTTAAAAGTTTTAGGTACCCTTGTTCCAAAAATCATAACTTGAGATCCAAGCTTATTTTGAGAAAACTTTGTGAATCAAATTTGTAGACTTTTTGGAGGAATACAACTTTCATGTTGGAGGTTTTGTTTGAATCCATTTGCATCATGGTGAAAATGTGGGACAAAGTTAGGAAAAATTAAGAAAATTTCATAACTTAGAAAAATTCTAAGTTATGAATTTTTTCAATTTTAAACCCTAATTTGCAATTTTGGGTTTCTTGATGAACAAGTTTCATAATTTGGCACATCTTGATGAAAAATAACCCTTGGCACTTGATTTTGACCAAAAAAGTCAAAGTTTGACTTTTTAGTGTACAATCAAATTTTGATTAGTTGACTGAAAAATTCAACTGTCAATCCCATGCATTTGAGATCTTTTGAACTTGTTGAATAGGTCAAGATGATGCCATTGAGTTCTTGAGTCCTTGGTTGAGCTTAATTTGCCATTGGCTTTGTCAAAAAGTCAGAAATTGCCTTTGTACAGTCAAAACCCTAAAGATGACCATTTTACCCTTTTGGTGATCTGATCAAATTTCTTGTGGAGTTGTGGTCCAAACTTGATAAAATGGTTCATATGAGTTCATAATGTTGATGTGGGTCAAAATTTATGAGGTTTGACTGTAGATTGGCCACAGTTGACTTTTTCCCCAATACAGCTGATTTCTAGGTCAACTGTCCAATTGACTGGGCAAAAATTTGATTCTAGGCTTGAAACTTGGTATGGACAAACTCATGAGTCCAACATGAAGCATGAAATTCAATTTGATCATTGAAAGTCCAAAAATCTTTGTGCAAACTCAAACCCTAGTTTAGGTCATCAGTGCAAGGAGATGTATTGAGCAGAGCAAACCCTAGTTTGATCTTGAGTTCCAAGAGCCTTGTGAGGGGAAATGTTGATAAAATGAGAGGGAAAATTTTGGGGTACAACAATTTACTTTTCTGCTTTTAATTTCCACAACTATCAAACTGCTAGATGTATGCCTAGGATTGTATGCGAAAGACAATTTGCATGAAAAATTAAAACAGTTAGAAAACCCTAATGTGCAAAGATAACATTAACTGAAAAAAGCACACTTGCACATGCTCACTCTTAGGGTATACTCTCACTCCGGTTGCCTTCGGTAAACGGTCATGAAGCATAGGATGTTTTAGTGGCCATCCTCTATGTCCCAAAAGATCAAAAAATGACCCTTTCGACTGTTGCCTTAGAAAAGATCTTTAGGACTCTAGGATGGTTACAAAGGTGTCCTAACATTGCTTTTGTGACCGTACGTCCCTTTCGAATGTCCCTTACAACTCCAATGATGGTGCTACCTACTCCTTAATGGTAGGATAACGCTGTCTAAAGGAAATGAGAACTAACAATCTTTTTTCGTGTAGGTAGAATCTTAAGTACTTGCTCAATAAAAAACTTTTCACACAAACACCTTTTGAAAACAAATTTTCAAAACAAACTTCGTCACATCCTTGAGGACTGATACAAGGGTTATCACGAAGTAAGCATTTTCAAGACAAACACACACAAGCAATTTGAAAAATGAGCAAGTACCTAAGAGCCCGTAGATAACTACGGATAGAAAGGGTGCTAACACCTTCCCTTTCTATAATCTACCCCATGTACTCATAAACATCTCGAAAAAGGTTTTTTCTGTTCTTTTTCCTTTTCCTTGTTGGATAAAATAAAAGCCGGTGGCGACTCTTGCTTACCGCGACGTTTGCAAACAAAAAATGCAAACCAGTATTAACAGTCGGTTCTTCCACCGTATCACAGATGGCTTCTGGGACCTTCAGGAGGAATATAGGATGCTGGTTTTGGATCGAAGGTGCCTGCAAAAGTTGTTTTGGTTTTGACAACTTTGCTGAATTTTTGATAATTTTCGTGGCTCTTTGAGGTAGATTTCGATAGGCAATTTGTGCGTCGCCTCAGCTTGTAGATATGCTGAGTATTTATAGGAGATGAGGAGGGAGTCTTAGCATGGAAAGAAACATCCTTAATCATGTTCTTTAAGAACAAAATCACACACTTTGAAAAATTGCCATAATTGCATATTCTTTCCCAATTTGCGTGTGTTATGAACCTGGACATGTGATGTTTGGCGCCTTGAACGAATTGAAATTGCTCATAATTTCCTTCACCAGAGTGTCTTCGACCAGTCCCCAAGTGTTACCTTCTTCAATTACCTTTCTTTCAATTTAAACCAAATCGAAGCATCAACTCTCCCTTTCTGACTGGTCGAATGTTGCTTCAGCTCTTTATCAATCGAAGGCTTTGTAGACGCCTCCTCACCTTCCTTCGAATTGCTCCAGGCCTCATCATGGTGGATTTCGATTGAGTCTCTATTTTCCTTGTTCTTTGATTGGCTCTGACACTACCCAACTAAACCAAACGAAAGGCTTCATCCTGGCCATTCGAAACTTCCTTGAATATTTCTCTTTCATTTTGACCAACTAGATCCAATCTTTGACCAAACCCTTTTTTAAGACACACTATGTGTCCTTCGAATGTGCCTTTGAATGCTTCTTCGAATGGATCATTTACATGTCCTTTGAATGGCTCCTTCGATTGGACCCATCTATTTGCCTTAGCTGCTTGATTCAAATAGCCCAAACGAGAACTTCATTTTGGCCAGTCGAAACCTCTTTTGTCACTTCCTTCAAATGCCATTGTTCAGGAGGCTTGGGCCTGGAAACATGTAGGACCAAGAATCATCATAAGACAAACTTGCTTTCAGTAATTATGTGTCTCCTTTGAATGGCCACCAATATGTGTCCTTCGAATGGACCTTTGGAGGGCTCTTTCGAATGGGTCATATTGTGTGCCATAGTGCAGAAACTGTGTTGAAGAGTCTTGGCCTTGTGCATTGAAGGCAAGCACAAAGGAAGTATTTGCCTTATGCATTGAAGGCAAGTTGGAAGGAGCCTTTGACTTGGTGAATCTAAGGCAAGCATGAAGGGGCTTTTGGCCTAATGAGTCGAAGGTTGCATGAAGAGGCCTTTGGCCTAGTGAGTCGAAGGGAACTTGTAGAGGCTGTTGGCGTTGTGAAACTTGGACCAAGGCTTGCTCGAAGGGGAAACAACGCGCAATCGAAGCTGATGGGCCAATGCTTTATCGAAGGGTTTTAGATGCCCAATCGAAGCTTGTTGACATGCTGTGATACGATGGGAGAACTGACTTGATTGTTTTGCGTTTTATCGCATATGTTGCGGTTAGCAAGGGTCGCCACCAAATTTTCTTTTATCCAAAACGAAAGGTGAAAAAGCATAGGAAAGACCTTTGAGACTGTTTCTTGAGTTTGGGGGGTAGATTATGAAAAGGGAAGGTATTAGCACCTTTTTTATCCATGCTTTTCCATGGGCTCTTAGTTACTTGCTAGATCACTTGCTAGATCACTTGCTTTTTGTTTTGAAATTATGCTTTGTGTGGTTTTGAAAGTATTTTGTAAAAGAGGCCATTGTTTAGGCGATCTTTGTAATGATTCTCGTTCGTGAGAATGTATACAAAGATGTTTGTCTTTTTGAAAATGTTTTCAATGTTTGTAAAATGTTTTGGAAATGTGTGTGTTTTGTTTTGGAGATAGCAAGGATAATTGTTTGAAAAATAGAGAAAGTAACTTGAAGTAATCTACCTACTCAAATGTCTTTCTTGTTCATTTTCTATTCCTTTGACATTGTTGTTTTACCATTGATTTGGTAAGCAACCCTATCTTTGGATGTAAACGGGACGAGCGTGGGTCATTGTATAGCCATGATTAACAATGTTGCAAAGTATCTTAGCATTTTTGAGGGACCAAGATCATTTTGTAAGGAAACTTAGAATAGCATCATCGAGGGACTATGATCTTATATTTGTTTGTTTTGCCAAGATACTTTGCATGCGTAATATGGCTATTTTTCTATAAGGCAACCAAGTGGAGAAACCCTAAGGGTGCTTGTGTGCAAGTGTGTTATTTTCATACTTTGATTTTGTCTTGGATTAGGGTTTTCTACTTAATTTGTTTTGATCTTGCCATACAAACCCTAATTACTAGCATGGTATATAAAAGCGGAAAATTGCGTAATTTAAAGATTACTACGCTATTACAACATTTTATGGGAGGGGGAAATAAAAATTGTGAATGGGGATTTGCAATAATGTTAATTTAATTAAGCTATTACAACCAAATCGAATTTGTACAAATATTTGAATAAACAATATACAATATAATTTAAATATGCAATGTTATGTATATGCAAGGAAAAAAAATTGTTTTATTTTTCATATGCAAAAAGAATTTTGACCTAATCCTATATCTTAAGAAAAGGAAATTAACTCTTGAAAAATGGTTAACCCTAATTTCTAATGTAAAAAGGAAATAAAGCTCTTTAAGTATTATTTTTGTGTATTTTTTGTCTTAAAATAATAAAATATTTTATGAAAATATTTAGTCTTTTTATATGTCAAAATAAATATTTACAAGTGTGAGAAAAAGAATAAATAATTAACCTAATTCTATTTTTTTATTTACAAGTTTATTAAAAAAAGTATATATATGATATGTAACTAAAATAAAATATTTTCTATGAGAAAAAATAAAATAAAATGGACCAAAATATAAATTTAGCATTTTTACTTTTTTATGATTTTTAATATTAAGGAAAATATATTTAATAAAATAGAAATGAAAATAAAAATGAACAATAAAAATATATGGGCCAGGGGTGCTGCAAGAAAACAGGGGGTAGTATGTTAGAAAAAACAAAAAGGCCCAAGAATGAGAGGCCCAGCGCTACCAGAAATCAAAAAATGAACAAAAGTATGAAAAATGCAAAAAGGCAGGCACCAAGGCTCGAACTCATGACCTTAGCATTCTCAGCGCGCTGCCTTGCTACTGGGGTGGCTGTACATCCGTTAGTTTAAATGAAACAAGAAAAACATAACATATAAAGCCTCATTGCCCTGTATTTCATCTTCTTCCTCAAGCTGGCCAGAACCTCTGTATCTTTCTCATTTCTCCATGAAAATGGAAACTTCCAACATGAACATGATAGTACTCTTTCCCACGATTTCAGACATGTAACTTATGGAAACTAACAATCAAAGATCAAAACGAATTTTAAAGGCCTTAATTTTAAACCTAATTTTTACAGAAATTTGAACTCTAAAATTCTCTATACACAATGAATATAAATGAATTTTATGAACATGGTTGGTTTTAGCACAAGGATATCTACATTTTATCTTCATAAGTCGTGACCAATGGATGCCTGTATGAAGAGATAGAAGTTGGAGTTTTTACCTCTTTTAGCTGAGATCGTGAATGGAGTTTGAGTGATATTTATAAAGGCCTGGAGATTCCTTTAGCTTGCCTGAACCTCCCTTAGTGTGTTTCAATCCTTGCCTTTCTTTGAAAGTGCCTGAATCTCTCTATCCAAGTCAACCTGCAAGCTTGAAAAACAAAAATGGCAGATGGAGAAGGAGGAGTTACAGTACAGGGATGATGGTCTAGAACACTTAGATATGAGGTAGGTAAAGTGTTTGAGTGATTAAAACTTGAAACGCACGAGTCAATTTGTGGATTGCTATGCTTGGCCACAAACTGCAAGTTTTGACAGGTTTTTGGTGATAGGGAGTTCTGGAGTGTTTCTGGCCTTGAGCAATCGTGTTCTCAGTTGTAATGTCTTTTTGTATTAGTATAGAGAAAGTTTTAAGTCAGCTCTACAACAGGTTTTTTGAGTTATCTCCTTTTTGCACTTTTCTTGCTTTTGAAGCAAAGTGAAGAGACAAGTCTTTACATGCTTGTACAGGCCTGCTTGGAGTTGGTACAAGTTCTAGGAAACTTGTTTTTGGTTTATAGGACTTGTGTGTACAGAGAAAACAGGTCCAATGCTCAAGAAATGAAAAGTGGCAAAAGTTATGCTTTTCCAAAATGGCAATGGCAACTTTGTGCCATTTATGGAATTAAAGTTTGGACAAAGACTCTTGTGCTTGGATTAAGGCTTTATCAACTGAGTAAGCATTAAATTATGAAGTGAGAAACAAGTTTGAGACCTATAAAGCAAGTATTAGGCATCATAGGTTCAGATTGGAGTTTTGTTCTTCATGAAATGGCCTGAAACCAAAGTGAGAAATTGCCAACTTCATCTCTTCGATTCTCCCTACTCAAAAATGATCTCAAGGAGTTATTGGACATTTTGGAAAGCTTGCAATGTTCTCTATAACTCCTATTTGAAATGAATTTCAATATTCCTCTTCGAACTAGGTGAAAAATTGCCATGAAGTTAGGTCAAAAACCTGCCTAAATTAGGGTAAAATTTCACTAAGTCATTTTAGTTCATGGGCATGTATTCACAAAATTATATCTTGAGATCCAAGCATCTTTAGGGAAAAATGTGTGATGCAAAATTGTAGATTTCATGGAGGTCTACAACTTTCATGTTGGGAACTTTCTTTGAATCATCTTGTATCATGGTGAAAAAATGGCTTAAAGTTGAGAAAAAAATAAGAAATTTTCTATACTTAGAAAAATTTCTAAGTTAAGAAAAATTCAAATTTCAAAACCAAATCTTCAATCTTTGATTTTATGATGAACAAGTTTCACATTTTGACATTTTTTGATGAGTTATGATCCTTGGAACTTGATTTTGACCAAAAAGTCAAGGTTTGACTTTTCAGTATACAGTTGACTTTTGATTAGTTGTCTGCAAATTTCATCAGTCAATCCAATGAAAATGCAATGCTTTGAACCATGTCATTAGGTCAAGATGATGCAATTGAGATCTTGGAATCATGCTTCAAACCAATTGTTCATTTTCTAGGTCAAAAATCAGAAATTGCTCTTTCTCAGTCAAAACCCTAATTTTGACCATTTTGCCCTTTTGATTATTTGATCAAATTTCTTGAGGAATTGTGGTCCAAACTTGATCAAATGATACATATGAGTCCAAAATGTTGATGGGGATCAAAAATTATGAAGTTTGACTGTAAATTGGCCATGGTTGACTTTTTCCCCAATACAGTTGATTTTTAGGTCAACTGTCCAATTGACTGATCAAAAATGTGGTTCAAGGCTTGAAACTTATCATGAGTAATATTAGGGGTCCATAATGATCCATGAAAGTCATATTGGGAATTGATAGTTCAAAAATCCTTGTGAAAACTCAAACCCTAATTTTGGTCATCAATGCCTAAGGAGGTGTCTTGAGTTGATCAAACCCTAGTGCATTCTTGAGCCCAAGGAGATCTTGTGAGTAAATTCTTGATAAGTGAGAGGGAAAATTTTGGGGTACAACAGCTGCCCCTGTTAAATCTTCTTAAGCCTGAAGAGTTAGATTGGCATGTTTTGCCAGTCATGACTCGAAGGTGGAAGATGATTGGACACTAGAGTGCCCAAAAATTTGCACTCGGTGATGTGATGGTTGAGGGGATGGGCTTAAAGATGCCAGTTGGAGAGGTGATATAAAGTTTTTGGAGATGGGCTTATAGATGCCATCCAAGAGTGATTGTTGGTATTGTAATTCGTAAGCTGAAAGAATGAGTATCAGAATGGCGTCCTTGTCTGGAGCGTATCTGAACTGTATCTGGGAGCTAATTTTGAATGGTTATCAGAATGGTATTCGTGTCTGGAGCATATCTGATCTGTATCTGAAAGCTAGCTTTGAATGAGTGTCATAATGGCATCCGTGTCTGGAGCGTATCTGAACTATATCTGAATGAGTATCAGAATGGCATCCGTGTCTGGAGCGTATCTGAACTGTATCTGAATGTTGAATTTGAATGAGTATCAGAATGGAATCTGTGTCTGGAGCGTATTTGTACTGTATCTGAAAGTTGTATCTGAATGAGTATCAGAATGGAATCCGTGTCTGGAGCGTATTTGTACTATATCTGATTGCATATTGTTAATGGTAGCTGTTAGTCTTATCCTGAAAAGGGTAAAATGTTAGCTGAAACACAAAGTTATGTTGCATGAAATGTATGATGCAATGTATTTGTTTTATTAATGTTTATGATATATGGATGCAATGTATGCGCATGTGAGCTGTTTTGCTATATTGATATTTGATTGAGGAAAATAAATCCCTAAATGTTGCTGGGGATATGTGAATTTTCATGTCTTGAAGTTGAAGTACAGATAAACACTTGTTAAGAGAAGTAAATTTAGTTGTGATGGCAATGCCATATACTGCTCGTAAGATCTGCTTGGGGAATCCTGAGAAATTTGACGATTTCTACTAGGGATTAATAATTTGAAATTTTGTTCCGCTAGGGATTTAAATGACATACTGTGGGGATTTCTTGGGTAATAGCCTAGAGACATTTCCCTATTCTTTCAACCTATCAGTAATTGTCTTTCTCATTTTGTTTATTTGTAAACGTAATTATGTTCAAATGCATATGTTCATCAATGAATCATTGGACATTTTTGCAAAAAAAAACAAAAGAGTAAAGAAAAAGACAGGTAGTTTTTGCACTTTCAAAGGGACATCTTTGTATTTGACTTTGGAGAAGTATTTTTGTACAAAGGGAACAAACATTCTAGTAAGAGAATGCTGTTATAAAACAAGAAAAATTTATACAAAGAAATATAGCTATGTGTGATAATCTCATAGGGTTCCCATTCTGCTATAGCCTTCATATCTCCGAATATCTTGTCTATTTGCCTTGTCCGAAGATGATTGAATTGATTAGAAACTCCGAGTTTGTCCGTGGAAGTCAAAGGTTGTCCGTAAAGTGATCCGAAGGGACATAGTCATACGCTTTAATTCCCTAACTTTTTCCTGGACCGCCCTTTCAGGTTTTCAACTTGCCGGGTGTACAAATTTTTTTTATTTTATCCCTAATTTTTGCCCGAATCTTTTTGGTTCGTCGGGATGCCCCTTATTTTGCCTAGGTGTGTTAACCTAGCGGGTCTCTTATGTGTAGTATCTTTTGACTATGTCCGCGTTCGCAGGATGCGGCAAGTCGTCACCATCCATGGTGGTCAAGATCGTCGCCCCACCAAAGAATATGTTTTTTATTACAAATGGTCCTTCATAGGTAGGAGCCCATTTTCCCCTGGGATCACTTTGTGGTAAGATGATACGTTTGATCACTAGATCCCCAACTTGATATAATTGGCGTCTGAATTTATTGTTAAAAGCCTTGATCATCTGTTTTTGATACATATGACCATGGCAAATAGCAGTAAGTCTCTTTTCATCAATTAAGTTCAGTTGATCAAGTCGAGTCTGGATCCAATCGTCCTCATTCAAACTTGCATCCTTCATAATCCTTAGAGAGGGGATTTGGACCTCAATAGGCAAAACAGCTTCCATGCCATATACCAAATAATAAGGTGTTGCCCCAGTTGATGTATGAGCCGTGGTGCGATAACCATGGAGAGCGAATGGTAGCATCTCATTCCAGTCTTTGTATGTGACTGTCATTTTCTGTATGATCTTCTTAATGTTTTTATTTGCAGCTTCGACATCACCGTTCATCTTTGGCCGATAGGGAGAAGAATTGTGATGCTGAATCTTGAATTGCTCACATAAGGCGGTGATCATAGTGTTGTTAAGATTTGTACCATTGTCAGTGATGATCCTTTCCGGGATATCGTACAGGAAAATGAGATTTTGCTTGATGAAGCGGGCAACGACATTCTTGGTAACGGAAGCGAAGGAAGTTGCTTCAACCCACTTGGTAAAATAGTCGATGGCCACTAGGATGAAGCAATGTCCATTGGAGGTTGTAGGCTTGATATCTCCAATCATATCAATTCCCCACATAGCGAAGGGCCAAGGAGCCGTTAAGACATTCAGAGGAACCGGAGGTACGTGCACCTTGTCAGCATAAATTTGACACTTATAACAGGTCCGAGAGTGTTGATAGCAATCTTCTTCCATGGTAGACCAATAATATCCTGGCCGTAGGATTTTCTTCGCCATCGTATGCCCACTAGAGTGAGTGCCAAAAGTACCTTCATGTAATTCGGCCATGATCTTTTCAGCTTCAATCTTATCCACACACCGAAGCAGAATGGAGTCATGATTACATTTGTACATAATGCCATTACTAAGGAAGAATTTAGCAGAGAATCTCCTTAAGAACTTCTTATCATTGATTGAAGCTCCTTCTGGATATTCTTGACCCTCGAGATACCTCTTGACTTCATGAAACCAAGGCTGGTCCATCACCTCTTCGATATTAATCTTGTGACAGTGTGCTGGTTCGTCCATTCGTTCGATGGTGATCTGGGGAGCTTCATTATCCCAATTAAGTTTAAACATAGATGACATTGTGGCTAGAGCGTCTGCTAGCTGATTTTCTTATCGCGGGAAACGCTCGAAGGTAATCTTCTCAAAATATGGTAGCAATGTCAAAACATGTTCTTTGTAAGGGATAAGGTTTGGGTGCTTAGTGTCCCATTCCACTTTGATCTGACGGATGACCAAAGCTGAATCTCCAAACACATCTAAAGATTTGATTTCCAAGTCTATGGCAGCTCTTAGACCAAAGATGCATGCTTCGTACTCCGCCATGTTGTTTGTACAGTTGAAGCAAAGTCTGACAGTAAAGGGAGTATGACACCCTTCCGGAGATATGAGTACAGCGATGATACCATTACCAAGTGCATTGGATGCCCTATCAAAGAACAGGGTCCATCGGGATCCTTGTTCAGGTCCGTCATATAGCCCGATTTCTTCACTGTTGTCTAATATCATGATGTCTTCATCTGAGAATTCAAACTTCATGGACTGATAGTCTTCTACAGCTTGATGAGCAAGATGATCAGCTAGCACACTGCCCTTTATAGCTTTCTGGGTAGTATACTGTATGTCGTATTCTGTTAGGATCATTTTCCATCTAGCTATTCTCCCAGAGAGAGCAGGCTTCTCGAAGATGTATTTTATCGGATCCATCTTAGATATCAACAAGGTAGTATGAGTCAGCATATATTGTTTTAGCCGGCGAGCAGCCCATGCCAGAGCGCAGCAAGTTTTCTCGAGCAGTAAATATCTGGTTTCACAGTCAGTAAACTTTTTGCTCAGGTAATAAATAGCATGCTCTTTTCGGCCAGACTCGTCATGCTTCCCTAATACACACACCCATTGAGTTTTCTAAAACAATCAGATACATGATCAGTGGTCTTCCCTCGACTGGTGGCATCAACACAGGAGGCTCTTGTAAGTACTCTTTGATTTTGTCAAAAGCAACCTGGCATTCATCATTCCATCGGACTACTTGATCTTTCTTCAATAGTTTGAAGATTGGTTCACAAGTAGTTGTTAGGTGAGAAATGAATCTGGAAATATAGTTTAAGCGTCCCAAGAATCCTCTGACTTCCTTCTCAGTACGAGGAGTAGGCATTTCTTGTATTGCTTTAACTTTGGCAGGATCGACCTCAATACCTTTTTTACTGACGACAAAGCTCAGGAGTTTACCAGAACGTACTCCGAATGTGCACTTGTTTGGATTCAACCTCAGCTTGTACTTCTTCAGTCTCTCAAACATCTTTTGCAAGTAATCCAAGTGCTCTTCTTCTGTTTGTGATTTGGCTATCATATCGTCTATGTAGACCTCTATTTCATGATGTATCATGTCGTGAAATAAAGCTACCATGGCGCGTTGATAGGTTTCCCCAGCATTCTTCAGTCCGAATGGCATCACCTTGTAGCAGAATGTGCCCCACTGTGTGACAAATGTAGTTTGCTCCATGTCCTCAGGTGCCATTTTGATTTGGTTGTAACCTGAGAATCCGTCCATGAAGGAAAACACTTTGTGTTGAGCCGTATTGTCAACCAGGATATCAATGTGGGGGAGTGGAAAATCATCTTTAGGGCTGGCCCTATTTAAATCTCTATAGTCCACACACATTCGTACTTTGCCGTCTCTCTTAAGCACGGGAACAATGTTGGCAACCCATTGAGGATAGGAAGTGATAGCCAAAAATCCAGCATTGAATTGCTTTATGACCTTTGCTTTGATCTTTTCTGACATATCAGGTCTCATGCGGCGGACTTTTTGTTTTACTGGCGGACAGTCTTCTCTTTTAGGGATACGATGTACCATGATGTCCATATCAAGTCCCGGTGTTGTACCCCAAAATTTTCCCTCCCATTTTTCACAGAAATCACAACCCTAGGGTTTCTCAGATATTCAAGATTGGCTCAAGAATCGATCAGACAGATTTTCTCCTGTGGCAATAAACTAGTAATTAGGGTTTTTACTTGCAGTTCTCAGAAGAAATGAATTCACAAAAATCCAATTGGCTTTCACATGTTTTCATGCTTTTTCAAGTTTACTGAAAGGTTACTGTTTGTTTTCAAGGCATATTCATTTGGGACAAGAGATGGGATCTAAGACTGTCATTTGGAACATTCATGTTTTGTTTGATTCAGGTTAACCAGATAATTTGCATCTGTTAAGACATTTGTTTGTTTATGGAATAAACATTTGTTTGTTTATGGAACAAACATTTGTTTGTTTATGGAATACACAGTGCGTGTTTATTTGGAATGCAGTGGCAAGATTACATGATCATTGGAATTTAAGTTATCTTGGTTGGAATTATTGGAATATAGTTTCAATCATCTTAATCAGGAATCTTAAAGAATTAGTGAAGATGCGAAGAGAAAATTGTGAGTTATTGACAGTAAAGGATTTTAATGGACATCAGAATACCTCATAAGACTTTTTTTCATTTACTTCAAAAATTGTTACAATACAATTTATTATTTAAATGCTTTAAGTTTTACAACTTATTCTATTTGAAAAATAAATTAGTACAAATATTTGAGTATTTCTATCTAAATTACAAGGAAAAATCTAAGCCTAAGGATGACTAAGCTTCCATTGCTTCCATGCTTGCCAAAGAATCTCTTGTTTCCTCTGCTTTGCCACCATCCAGTTTGCGCTCACATGAAAACAAAAGACAAAAAATGATTAGTACAGTTAATTGGACATGGTTAAGAATTTTCAAAAGAGAAAAATGTGTTCATCATTAAAGTTTGCAATTTGGAATCAGAAGGTTATTTTTAAATTCATCACGTTTTTATTTTTCTATTTGAAAATAACAAGAATATTATTCTTCTTGGTTCACAAAAAAAAATGCAAGCAAAGCTGTCCAAATAAAAGTGCAAACAAGGTTGTCCAAACAAGGCGCAAAACAGGGCCAAGAAATACATCAGCATGGCCAAAACAAATATAACAAACAAAATAATACAAACTAGACAGCAGCGCATCATGTGCAAATAGCAGCATCAGCAAAAACAAAATGCAGACAAGGTACAAGCAACAATAGTATCAGCAAGAAGAAAATATAAACATATGATAAACTAAGTCAACAAGCAAGAGGAGGCTTGTTCAATAAGCCATTTTTCATCATTTTCCAATTAAATTGCAAACTTTTCAGAAAAAGCATTTGGCTTAGGGTCATTAAGAGATGAAGAGGAAAGAAGTCACCTAGGGATGCTGCCCTGCTGTCACAATTGCACCAGAAATGCTAGAAAACAAAACTGCAAGGAAAAGAGCATAAGGAGAACATGCCCAAAGTATTCAAAATTTGGTGGTTTTCCCACCATTTTGAATAAGTTATCAAACAAAAAAAAGCCACATGAATATAACAGTAGACAAAGCTCAAGAGAAGGGAGAAGAACATTAAATCAAAAACAACATTTTGTCAAAAAGTTCAAAAACTCTCCAAACTGCAGAACCAGTTCCAAAAACTCTCCAAACTGCATAACCAGTTCTAAAACCTCCAAGTTTCCACAACCTTCAAACCTGTATAACAAAACCAAATTCCAACTGTAACCAAAACAAACAGAAACAGAAAAATATCCCAAACTGCCATCAACCCTCAATACAAAGCCACAAAATCTCAAAATCACAAAACCCATAAACAGGGCCAAATCAAAAACCAACTTTCAACTTGCAAACCATCCTCAAACTATCAAACAGTCTAAACATACAGTTCAAACAACCAAACCTGCATAACAAGTTCAAACAACCAAACCTGCATAACAAGTTCAAACATAACAAACTACCAAAACTAGTTTTCAAACCTCCAAAAACATTAAGGTTCAAAACTTCCAAAGTCCTCAAACATCCCAACCTGTTAACTGTCAAACTGTAAAAACAGTTTTCAAACCACAAAACATTCAAACCTGTAACAAAACTCCACAGTTCAAAAACCAGTAAACAACAAAAACCATCTTCAATACAAAGCCGCAAAATCTCAAGCTTTCACAAATTGATAAAACCTGTTAAAACATCCAAATCCAAAAAGTTCAAACCGATACACCAAGCCTAATTTCAAACCAACAGCAACAAATCTCAGATACCCAACAAATCAAAAGAGAAAACCAACAATGGCACAATAACATCATCACAAAGTCAGAAGCATCATCATCATCATTCAAACATAGAAGATAGACAAAGAAAGGGTTACCAGAAACCCTAGCATCATCATCATCATCTATTCCTTCTCACCAATTCCGCCACCGAGGAGCATTTCTCTTGATCTCACCGTCCCCGTCCCCGTCCACTTCACAGAAAAGCCCTAAGCAGGTATGGATTCTTCAAACTATTTACTGCATCTCAAACGTATAGCACAATAGGTTAACAGAGAAAACATGAACAAGATTAAACAACAATAAAAACTCGTTCAAACTTCAAAACAGAACTTTACCTTTCAGAAGCAAAAACGTTAGCGCTTAGGATGTGAGAGAGAGTGTTCCGGTAACGAAGGTGAGAGGAAGATCAGAATAAGCATCAATTTCAAACCCTTAGACATAAGTTCTGTAGTTGTTTAGGTATTGGCATGCATTTTTGGCAAAACCAGGTGTATGAATGTCATGACTGATGTCATAACATTCTAGTTTATTAGGTACAGATTTATTAGGTACCTTTGCAGAAAAATATTGTCATACAGGTACTGATGTTTATAAGTGTGTATCTGAGCATTTTGCAAAATGATCACATTTACCTAAATCAGTAGACAGGTTTTCAGATGTCATAACAGATGTTAAGACATCCTGTTCTGAACTAACAGGTATGCAGTTTGGTTAATTCTGAGTTTTTTCAGGAAAATGACTCAGTCTTTCCAGAATAGAATCCTGCGTTTTCTTTGGGTTAACCTAGCTCAACCCTAACCTGGTTGATAAAGTCCTGTGACCTAGTCTTAAGGTCAAACGGAATTAACCCTAGATTTTTGTGGAAACCCTAACTGAAGATGCAGCTGCTATATATTCAACAGGGCTGCTGTTTTGAATGTAATCCCTTTTTGACAGAAGATCATTTAGAAGCTGTATAGTTTTTACTATTGTAATCCAAGCAATTATCATTGTGATAAGTGACTTGGAATAGGTTTTAATTGTAAGGGTTGTGTAACACTCAAAGCTTTGAAGCAAGAGTGTTTGTATGTCTCTTGACTAAAGCTGTGAAGCAGAGTCAAGTTAGGTTTGTGTATCACTCAAAGCTGTGAAGCAAGAGTGTTTGTGTTGCTTGATTAAAAAGCTGTGAAGCATAATCAAGTGTATGTTTTGAAGAGTGTCTTCAACAATTCATTAGTCAAATTGTTTTTATGTATCACTGCTGTGATTGAGGGGGAGTGAGTAGGAACTCAGGTTTAAGTTGTACTTAGATTGAAGTTGCATTGGGTAGGTCTTAAGTGAAGGAGATAAATTGGTTGGTTTATTCCTGAATTAATATCTCTTATAGTGGATTTCCTCCCTGGCTTGGTAGCCCCCAGAGTAGGTGTTGTTGCACACTGAACTGGGTAAACAATTGACTGTGTTCTTTACTGTTTTTGTATTTACTGTCTTATAGAAAGTCAGATGCGGTGTCATAACATTGAACGTGACATTGAGTATCTGCAGCCAGAATTTCAATTGGCATCAGAGCAGGCACCCTGCCTGTATTACTGGGTGAGATCTAGGGATATCACTTTCTGGCACTATGGACAAAGAAGGAGTTTTTGGAAATAGACCACCCATTCTGGATGGAACTAATTATGACTACTGGAAACCTCGTATGATTGCCTTCTTAAAATCTCTGGACAAAAAGGCTTGGAGAGCTGCTGACAAAGGATGGAACCATCCCACCATAACTGAGAAAGATGGGACAATCAGTCTAAAGCCTGAGGAAGATTGGAGTAAAGAAGAAGATGAGTTAGCCCTGGGAAATTCCAAAGCTTTAAATGCCTTGTTCAATGGAATTGATAGAAACATTTTCAGACTAGTACATCAATAGGAACTGGCCAAGGAAGTTTGGGACACTCTCAAAACTACTCATGAGGGCACTTCCAAAGTAAAAATGTCAAGGCTTCAGATGTTGACTACCAAGTTTGAGAATCTAAAAATGATGGAAGATGAAACCATTCATGAGTTTCACATGAACATCTTGGAGATTGCCAACACCTCAGGAGCACTGGGAGAAAAGATGTCAGAAGAAAAACTGGTGAGAAAGATTCTCAGATCCTTGCCTAAAAGATTTGCAATGAAGGTAACTGCCATAGAGGAAGCCCAGGACATCAACAAGTTGAAAGTGGATGAACTTATTGGGTCTCTTCAGACTTTTGAGATGGGGATCACTGATAATGGTGACAAGAAGTACAAGAGCATAGCACTTGTATCCAACACTGATGTTGAAAACAAGGAGGATGAAGAAGAAAATATTTCAGAAGCTATAGCCATGCTTGGAAGACAGTTCAACAAACTCATCAAAAGAATAGATCCAAAGTCAAGGTCTAATGTTCATAACATTCCCTCTGACTTTGACAGTTCCAGCAGAAGATCAAGGTCAGAAGAGAAGGGAAACCAAGGCAGGGGAATTCAATGCCATAGCTGTGAAGGATATGGGCATATTCGAGCTGAATGTCCAACCTTTCTTAAGAAACAAAAGAAAGGAATGATTGTTACTTGGTCTGACTGTGATTCAGAAAGTAATTCTGAAGAAGAATCTGCCAAACTAGTTACTGCTCTAACTGGTGTTTGTACATCTGAAAGTGACACCAGTGATGAAGAAGTGACATTTGAAGAACTGGCTGATACCTACAAGAAATTGTGTATCAGAAGTGCTGAAGTCTGTGTGCAGAATGAGAAACAATCAAAACTCATTATAAAGCTGGAGGCTGAAAAAAGGGCAGATCTTGAAACTATAAGTCATCTAGAAGGGGAAGTTCAATTGCTGAACTCACAACTGAATCAAATGACCAAATCTGTCAAGATGCTGACTAATGGAACAGACAAATTGGAAGAGATCCTTCAGGTTGGACAAAATGTGGGAAATAAATCTGGACTAGGATTTATGGAAGCAAAGAAATCTGGTACAGATAAGAAGATCAGGCCTGATAAGCAAATGTCAAAACAGATGTCTCAACACAACTCTCAACATCAGGAACAGAGACATATGAAGAAAAGGTACCAAAGATGGAGATGTCATCATTGTGGGAGATATGGCCACATAAAGCCCTTCTGCTTCAGATTGCATGGATACCCTATTCAAAACTAAGGTGTCAAACCTAAGTCTAAAAAGGTACCACATGCTCCTAAATGGAAGAAAAAGGCTACTTCCCTGATAGCCCACACTTCCCTGAGGGTCTCTGCAAAGGAAGACTGGTACTTTGACAGTGGATGTTCCAGACACATGACTGGAATCAAGAACCTCCTCAATAATGTTAAGCCTCACACCACCAGTTTTGTGACCTTTGGAGATGGTGCTAAAGGTGAAATCAAAGGAGTTGGTGATTTGGACTGCCCTGGAGTTCCAAGTCTGAATGAAGTACTGCTGGTAAAAGGGCTGACTGCTAATCTCATTAGTATCAGTCAATTGTGTGATATAGGATTCAAGGTCAACTTCTCAAAATCTGAATGTCTAGTAATTAATGAAAAACTAGAAGTTGTAATGAAAGGAATCAGATCCAAAGATAACTGTTACTTGTGGCAGCCTGAGAACACTAATAACTCCACTATGTGTCCAATTACCAAAGAAGAAAAGGAGATGAAACTGTGGCACCATAAGCTTGGTCATCTTCATCTAAGAAGAATGAAAAGAGCTATCTCTATGGAAGCAGTCAGAAGGACTCCAAAACTACAGATTGATAAAAGAAGGGTTTGTGGTGAACTTAAAATTGAAAGGCTTGGTAAAAAGAAACATGTCTATGATGTGGTGAATAAACTTGAAGAAGGATGTGTTGTCAGAACCAGAAGTAATCATGACAAGGATGTTGGAAACAACAAGTCTAATAAATTCTGTTTCCCTGAAGAAATGAGTCGTGAAGTCTCTTCTCCTATAACTCACCATCAAAATGGAGTTGACAAAAAGAAAAATAAGATCATTCAAGAATCAACCAGAACTATGATTCATGTCAAAAGAATGCCTTCCCAACTCTGTGCTGAAATGGTTGCAGCTAGGAGTAACTGTTCTCAAAATATCTGGACAAAGCAGATGCTCACTGAGTATAATGTCTCACAAGATGTTGTGACATTGTATTGTGACAATCTGAATACAATCAATATTTCCATGAACCCTATTCAGCATAGCAGGACCAAGCACATTGACTTTGTTGAGAAGAAGTCAATTAAACTGGAACATGGTATCATTAAACTTCAGCTGGCTGATTCTTCTACCAAGGCTCTTGTTGGAAATAAACTTGAAAACTTGAGGGGCGGGTTGGGTATTTGCCAACATGAGAAATTGTAGCAATTAATTTTGCTTAAAACAAGGGTTGAAGGAGTTAATTTTGTTAAGTCTAATTTTAGTGGGTTAATCATATGTTTTCCCAATTCTTTCAAAATCTTTAAGAAGTTGAAAAGACTCTCTCTTGCCTCCTACCTCTCTCGTCTTTGCAACCTGTTCCCTTCTCTCAATCAAAGTTTTTTCTCAAATTGCTACTGGTGCTCTAAGTCAATCAAAATGTCTCAAACGTCATCTTCAACCAAGGCGACCTCTTCATCTTCATCATCTTCATCATCTGACCAAGACTCTCGAGCAATCACCACATGCATAGAATCTGAAGTTCTTGAGATCACTCCTCTCAGAGAGATGGCTACTGACCCCGCCAAAGTCAAAAAGTTGAGAACTAGACATGCAGGAAGAGCTCAAGCTGCTGCCTCTGGTAATCCTTCTCATCCTTCTTCTTCTGTATCAAATAGAGAAGGATCAGTTCAAGTTCATCAAGCAATTGCTAGGCTAGTGACAAGTATACTAAGCGGAAACCAATCTGTACCGGGGATTTCTGTCCCTTTAAATCAATCAGGAAGCCCAAATGTGGATGTCTCTGAGAATGTAGATGTCTCTGAGAATGTTATGACACAAAATGACAACATTCAGAACCCTTCAGAAAAGACTGCTGATCCACCTATCATTGATGTGGATGAGGAATACTCAGACAATGATCTGATTGCCAATGTAAACCCTAGCATAGCTAGGAGAATGATGAAAAGGAAGAATAATCAGAATGCTGGAAAATGTTTGACAAAAGATAAACCTGCTAATAAAAAATCCAAGGCTGAAGGCATGGCTGGGGTAGAATCTGTGAAAACTGTTCAGTCCAAAGGGAAGGTGAAAGCCCAGGTGCATACTGATAGACAACCAATTTCAAAGAAGAGAAAAGAACCTGAATCTTATGATTCTGATGAGGAATCATAGTTTGAGATTGATGCTGAAGAAATTCCTATCAGAAGGAAGCTCCCCTCCAGCAAAATTGCTAGAGTTCCTGAAGTCCCAACAGACAACATCTCTTTTCATCATCCTGACAATGCAAACAGATGGAAGTATGTTTGCTTGAAGAGAATAGCTTTAGAAAGAGAGCTAAACAATGATGCCATGGAGTGCAAAGACATCATGGATCTGATCAAGAATGCTGGACTGATGAAGACAGTGATAAAATTTAACAAGTGTTATGAAAATATGGTCAAGGAGTTCATAGTTAACTTGTCTAATGATTGTGCTGATGGAAGGTCAGCTGACTTTGAAAGTGTTTTTGTTAGAGGAAGAAGGGTTAATTTCTCTCCATCAGAAATTAACAAATTTCTTGGAAGATCAAATGAGGATTGTCCTGATCTGGAAGTCACTGACAATGAAGTTTGTCAAACCATCACAGCAAGGCAAGTGAAGTGCTGGCCCTTGAAAGGCAAGCTGAATGCCAGCAAACTTAGCATGAAATTTGCCATCCTGCACAAGATTGGTGCAGCCAACTGGGTCCCTACAAACCATAAATCAACTATCTCCACAGGATTGGGGAGATTTATTTATGCTGTGGGAACCAAGACTGCTTTTGACTATGGCAGGTATATTTTTGAACAAACTTTAAAACATGCTGGTAGTTATGCTGTCAAAGGACCAATTGCCTTTCCCTCCCTCCTTTGTGGAATTATCCTTGCACAATACCCTGATATCCTGGTGGCAAGAGATACTGCTTGCAAAAGAGCTCCTGCCCTTGGGTTGCACTACAAACTGTTTCAGGGATCTCATGCTCCTGATATTGTCATAACATCAGCTGAGACATCGTCTGTGAAGACCCAGTCCAAAACATCTGATGTCATAGTTGTCTTAAAAGAGACCTGCAAAGAACTGGAAGCTAGGAAAAAGACCCTAGAAAACCTAATTGCCAGGTTAGAAAAGGAGGAAGCTGAAGGAAACAGAAGGGAAGAGGGTGTAGAAGCTGAAGGTCATCTCAATACTGAAGAAACTAGCTCCTCTGAGTCTGATGACAGTGCTTAAAGGTTGGTGGAGTTGCTGATTGGTGGAGTTGGTGCTGGTACCTGGTAGAGTTTGGAAGTGTGTTCAGTTTTTAGTTCTGCTCTCATTACTTTTTCTGGATGACTGTATAACTTTTAAGAACATGTATCTTTGGCCCATTTGTGGCTAAAGAGGGGGAGATATATTTTGGTACTCTATTTGACATTCCATTTTTCTGCAGTCATTTTTATTCTGTTGCTATCTATCTCTGATTGCTTAGGGGCTTTAGCCAAAAATCTGCCAAAGGGGGAGTTTGTAGTTGTTTAGGTATTGGCATGCATTTTTGGCAAAACCAGGTGTATGAATGTCATGACTGATGTCATAACATTCTAGTTTATTAGGTACAGATTTATTAGGTACCTTTGCAGAAAAATATTGTCATACAGGTACTGATGTTTATAAGTGTGTATCTGAGCATTTTGCAAAATGATCACATTTACCTAAATCAGTAGACAGGTTTTCAGATGTCATAACAGATGTTAAGACATCCTGTTCTGAACTAACAGGTATGCAGTTTGGTTAATTCTGAGTTTTTTCAGGAAAATGACTCAGTCTTTCCAGAACAGAATCCTGCGTTTTCTTTGGGTTAACCTAGCTCAACCCTAACCTGGTTGATAAAGTCCTGTGACCTAGTCTTAAGGTCAAACGGAATTAACCCTAGATTTTTGTGGAAACCCTAACTGAAGATGCAGCTGCTATATATTCAACAGGGCTGCTGTTTTGAATGTAATCCCTTTTTGACAGAAGATCATTTAGAAGTTGTGTAGTTTTTACTATTGTAATCCAAGCTATTATCATTGTGATATGTGACTTGGAATAGGTTTTAATTGTAAGGGTTGTGTAACACTCAAATCTTTGAAGCAGGAGTGTTTGTATGTCTCTTGACTAAAGTTGTGAAGCAGAGTCAAGTTAGGTTTGTGTATCACTCAAAGCTGTGAAGCAAGAGTGTTTGTGTTGCTTGATTAAAAAGCTGTGAAGCATAATCAAGTGTATGTTTTGAAGAGTGTCTTCAACAATTCATTAGTCAAATTGTTTTTATGTATCACTGCTGTGATTGAGGGGGAGTGAGTAGGAACTCAGGTTTAAGTTGTACTTAGATTGAAGTTGCATTGGGTAGGTCTTAAGTGAAGGAGATAAACTGGTTGGTTTATTCGTGAATTAATATCTCTTATAGTGGATTTCCTCCCTGGCTTGGTAGCCCCCAGAGTAGGTGTTGTTGCACACTGAACTGGGTAAACAATTGACTGTGTTCTTTACTGTTTTTGTATTTACTGTCTTATAGAAAGTCAGATACGGTGTCATAACATTGAACGTGACATTGAGTATCTGCAGCCAGAATTTCAAGTTCCATTTCAGAACCTAGGTCTTCCAGAAAAAAGCGTTTCACACACGAATTTAGGAAGAAGAATAGAGATGGGGAGATGAACGAGAGAGAGAGAAGCGATAGAAACGATCAGAAGCGGCGCCGCTGTGAGAGAGGATAACAAACCCTAATTCATGTTTCCCTTAATCAAAATGCGTTAAACTGAGTTAAGAAACATTGGGCCAATTCCTTTGCAAACCTAAAGCCCATGCGCACGCTAGCTCACACCCCCATTCTGGCCTTGTTTCTTCTTTTTTTGTTTCAGCAATGACAATATACCTTTGGGCATAACCCCCTTTAAATCCTTTAAGCCCATTTTCTTTCATTTTAATTTAATTTGTTGTTTTTATTTCTTTTGTTAATAATATACTAATATTTTTAAAACTTCATTTCATTAAATTGATTTAGTTTTTTTAAGTGATTAATTTTCTTTTACCATTTTCTCTTTTTATAAAAAACTCATTTTTATTAATTTTTAATGAAAACACCAAAAAGCATTAATTTAGTTAGTTTTCTTTCTTTAAATTTTTTTTTAATTATTTAATAAAAGTACAAAAAAGAATAATAATAAAATTTTAATCTTTCTTTTGTAGAATAAATTTTATTTCTCTCTTTTCGAGTAAATACATACATTTCATACTTTGCTGATTTTATTTTCGTAAATTGTCATAGCTTTGTAGTAAATCCCACAACAATTTGATTTGGTTGTATTATTTGATATTTATACATTGCTATTTTTATTTGATTCATTCCCATTTGTAACAATTGTATCCCCATTCCCGAACATTCTGTAATAGTTTAGAATTTCAATTCCCGCAATTTATTGCTTTCTATATATTGTATAGTAACTAGGCGTGTATGGCAAGATTCAAAAATCAATCGCTAGATGACCTAATCTAAGAATAAATAACTTGAAATCAACATAATTTCTCACACGCGCACCTCTAGGGTAACCTCGCTTGTTGCCTCGAAAATACAATCATGTCCCTCGAATATGAGACACTCTAGCAAATGACCCTTTGATAAACAAGGATCGTAGTCCCTCGATGACCCTCGATGTTGCCTTCGATAAAACGATCTCGTCCCTTACAAAATTGCTAGAGAGTCTCACAAGTTGCTTTCAATGATTGTAAAATTGACCGGCGCCTGTCCCTTTACATCCAATGATGGGGCTTCTTACCAAATCAATGGTAAGATAGCACCATTAAAAGGAAGAAGAAAACAACAACTTAAGACCTTTCGAGTAGATAGATTCGCTCTTAGTTACTCGCTTGCTCACGACAAAAACTTTCACACCTACACTTCCATTTCAAAACATTTTCAAAAGACAAAATGTTTTGCATACGTTCTTATAGAGACGAGAACCATGGAAAAACCTCTTTTCAAAACACTTTTTGAAACACAATTCACAAACACTTCTTTGAACTATTTTTCGAAACAAAACTTTGTATATGTTCTTATAGAGACGAGAACCATTACAAAGAAACTTTCCAAAATACTTTCAAAAAAACACACCACAAGCACACAATCAAACAAAAGCAAGTGATCTAAAATGAGTAACTAAGAGCCCATGGAAAACCATGGATGAAAAGGGTGCTAGCACCTTCCCTTTTCATAATCTACCCCCCGAACACGAGAAAATTCTCGAAAGGTCTTTCCTGTGCTTTTTTACCTTTCCTTTTGGATAAAAGAAAAGTCGGTGGCGACTCTTGCTAACCGCACAAGTGCGAACGAAACGCAAAACATCTAGTCAGTTCTCCCACCGCATCACAGAACTGGCGACTCTGCTGGGGAAAAAATAAAAAGTGGGGTTACCTTAGGGTTTTAGATCACCTTTACATGCTTATCTTGCTTAACTTGTATGCTTTATCTTTTAGTTCTATTGTTTGGGTTTGAATCCTCTACCCGGATCTGGGAAATACCTTTTAGGTAAGTAGCAATAAACTGTGAGGGAATTGTACGGCGTAGACCGATACGGTTGAAATAGTAGCTACGTTAGTGTGACACATTTGTGGGTACCGGTATCCCTCGTGGTGAATCGAGGAGAATACGGGGCCGCTGAGTGGCATCGTGAAGCACTAATTGACCTTAGAACCCTAATTGAACAAACTTGGCCATTAGGACGTAGTGAGGTAGCCGATTTCGGTGTAAAGCTGAAAATTAGTTGACACTCGATACTACACTCATTGAGGCTAGGCTTTTGGGATATCTCGGCCGCAAGAAAAGATTGTTGTGCTGAGACAATGCCTAAGAGAACGGTCGGTGATATTGAGATCCTTTAGAACCCGATCATTATTTCTAAGACAGGTTGAGCCCACTAAAACTTCAAGAGGGTACTTACCTACAAACTCATGCAAGCCTGAAACATAGGGATCTGTTTGTTATGTGTATATATGTTTGCTTGTACATAAACATCATAAACATCATCAACATCATATGCATGCTCACTAACCATTTCAAGGATTTATAAATTTATCTTTGTTTTTGTTTTGTAGGAAATGAATCCTCTCCGAAGAAACACCATCCGAATCAGCTTTGTGAAACACATCCTCAACTTCAAGAGCTAACCTCAAGAGTGCCCGGGGATTCTCCTTTTACCAAGAAGTAAGGTCGACTTCTCAGTTTGGCTACATCCAACTTCCAAGAAGAGATGATGTGTGTACTGTTCCAATTCTTTGACCCCGTACATCATTGTTTCACTTTTCCAGACTATCAGTTGGTACCAACATTGGAAGAGTTCTCTCTGCTCTTAGGGGTGCCCGTGCTTAATCAGATACCATTCACCGGTCTAGAAGGGATTCCAAAACCTGAAGTCATTGCCGAAGCTTTACATATGAAGAGGGTCGACGTCACAGCCAATTGGGAGACAAGAAGTGGGGTTAAAGGATTTTTAGCTAAGTTTCTGTTGGAAAAAGCTCGTTCATTATGGGATGACATGGATTTCCAAGCTTTCGAAGAAGTGCTAGCTCTCCTCACATATGGTTTGGTTCTGTTTCCTAACTCGGACCAATTCATAGACGTTAATGCCATCAAAGTCTTTCTCTCTCGCAATCCTATACCCATATTGCTAGGAGATATCTTGTATTGTCTTCATACCCGTACCATGAAGAAAAGAGGTACCCTTTTATGTTGTATACCCCTACTCGCTAAGTGGTTCACTTCACACTTACCTCAGTCAGCATTGAAGAACGAACAAAGATTGACTTGGTCTCAAAGGATGATGTCTCTCACCCACTCTAATATCCATTGGTGCTCAAGATCCTTAGAAGATATCTATATCATCGACCGCTGTGGTGAATTCCCTAACGTACCTCTGCTAGGTATTAGGGGAGGTATCACCTACAACCCATGTTTAGCTCTTCGTAAATTTGGGTATGCCCGAAGGGACGGCCCTCATGAGATGCTCGTTCGAGGTCTGGTTTTTGACTACGACAAAGAATACCAAGGTTACCGCTAGAGGTTTATACGTGCTTGGGGAATGGTGAACAAAGTGGACAGTAGGACTTTGGGACATAAAAACTCTATCCCTCTCGAGCCTTACGTTAAGTGGGTACGGGCTCGTGCCCAGAGTCTCTTAATGCCTTACCCTTCCATCCTTCCTGTCATCATTGAGCCTATTATTGAAGGAGATGTCCCGTACACCGTTCTTCATCCTGACATGCCTACCTCTCTCGAAGACCTGCAGAAAGCCTGGATTCAGTTGAAGGAAGAGCGAGACACCTTTGACACCCAGTACTATGCCAGTGAGAAGAAGGTTCTGGAGCTCACCAAACTGTTTCATGAAGAGAAGAATCTGAATACTTACATTGATCCAAAAAGGATGCGTTCGGTCTTTTTGTCTTGAGAATTTTGTTGTATTTTAGTTTCTTTCTTTGTAAGCCCGAGGAGGCATGATGTATTCAAACTTGGTTTTATTTAATATGACGTGCGTTCTTTTTGGTTTGCGCAAATTTAAATCTTCTAAATTTCCTTGAAATCATTTGCATATCGCATCTTCATTCATCATATGCATAAGCAGGTCTTCACACCAGGTATCCTTATCTCTCTACTTTTTATTTCAGCAAGATGGATATTAAGCAGACGGTCAAAGACTTACAAGCGCAGAATTCACAGTTCCAACAGCTACTCATGACCTTGGAAAAGGGTCAGGAGGAGCTCAAGACTCTACTGGAAAAGGAAAAAGAGAAAAAGAAAAAGAAGAGAGTTGGTGTGGCTACTTTGGGCAGAAGATTTGAAGGTCAAGCCAGAAGGGTCCTAGATTTCCCATCAACATCTGAAGAGGGTGAAGGAAAGGGTAAAGGAGTTGCAGTGCCTTCTGATTCTGAGGTTCAAGAAGAGGAAGATGAAGACTACTCAGAACAACAGTATCCTCCTGCAGATGAAAAATACAAAAACTTAGAAGAACGTCTGGCAGCCATGGAGATTCAGAGAGTGCCTGGGCTGGACTTTGAAGAGTTGGGTTTGGTTTCTGGAATTTTTATCCCTCCTAAGTTCGAAGTACCTCTTTTTGCTAAATACGATGGAGTGTCTTATCCCAAGATGCACCTACAGTCTTACGTTAGGAAAATTCAACCATATTCTTCTGACAAAGACCTATGGATTCACTTCTTCCAGGATAGTTTATCGGGGACGCAATTGGGTTGGTTCTACCAGCTAGAGAGGTATGACATGCACAATTGGGAGGATTTGGATGCTTCCTTCTACAAGCAGTATCAATATAATGCGGACTTAGCACCAACTCGTACTCAATTACAGAGTATGGGTATGGTCTCCAATGAAGGTTTCAAGGAGTATGCCCAGAAATGGAGAGACTTGGCGGGACGAGTACAATCACCTCTATCTGAGAGGGAACTAGTAGATATGTTCTTAGGGACTTTGTCAGGGCCTTTCTTTAATCACCTGATTGGAAGTTCATCTGCGGGGTTCATTGAGTTGATTCTAACTGGTGAGAGAGTTAAAGATGAAATCAACAGCGGTAAAATTCAAAAAGATACATTTGCTTCCGCTGCCATCAAAAAGCCTTTTCCAGCAAAGAAGGAAGTATCAGCTGTCTACTCTCAAAGAGGTCAGGGAAGAGTTGAGCGCCGGCCAGCGGTGGGGGTCGTAATGATTCATAAGTCTACAGCTGATCAGCCCAGAAACAATCAACCCATAACCAACCAAGCAAGGGTGGAAAGACCATAACGGCAGTATACCCAGATAAACATGACTCCTGCTTAAGTTTTACCCCATCTCTTGAAGTTAAACCTTATAACCTTGAAAGAGGCACCGAAGAATCTGAATACTTCTTCTCCGTTTTACCATTCAAACGCCAAGTGTGCTTATCATTCAGATAGCATAGGGCACGACACCAACAATTGTTGGGCCCTCAAGAATAAGATCCAGGATCTAATAGACACTAAAGAAGTGGAATTCGACGCCCCTGAAAAGCCGAATGTGATCTCTGCTTCAATTCTAAAGCATGGCCACAATGCCCATGCTGTTGAAGAGGATCTATTTGTTACTACTGTTGATGATTTGATGACTCTGTTACCGATAATCAAGCTGAATTTGTTGAAGGCTGGGATTTTCCCAAGATGTGAAAAAAGATTGCTACCTTTGTTCATCCTTACCAACCGACTGTCCATTGTTGAAGTTAGGCATCCAACGCCTAATGGATAACCAAGAAATCCTTTTTGAGAAGACTCCTGTTATATCGACTTTTTTCAATGATATTTCAATAATTACCATATCCGCCAATCTTTCCAAGGTATCCAAAAGACCTGTTAAGATTACATCTAATCCGAAGATTGCACCTTTGAAGATAACCATGTCGGGGCCCGTCCCGTACAAGTCCGATAAATCAATACCATGGAACTATGGGGGAGAGATCTTTTACCGTGGTGTTAAGCAAATTGAATCGAATGAAGAGAGTTCTGATGAAGAGACTTCCGACATTGGAAACATTGCCAGAACGAGTAAAATCACCCGCAGTGGAAGAATTTTCTCTCCGGAGATTGCCCCTCCAAAGGCAATCTTCGGACCCTCGGGTACTCCTAAGGTTACCCCTGTGCCGATAAACATATCTGCGAGAACTCCAATTGTTGAAGAAGTTATAACTCATATGGTTGTCCCCTCTGCTGCTGCTGATGATAGAGGGAAAGGGATCCAAGAAGAGCCCGTCAGGACGAGGGCTCAGCCATTGGTCATCCCTGAAACCTCTCAAAAAGAAATGGAGGAGATTTTGAAAATAATCAAGAAAATCGATTATGATGTTGTGGAGCAACTGGGGCAAACTCCCTCAAAGATCTCTATGTTGGCCCTGCTGCTTTGTTCAGAAGCTCATGCTAAAGCATTGATTAAATTCTTGAAGATGGCCCACGTGCCACAAGAAACCTCTACGGATCAGTTCCAGGAATGTGTAGCTAGCTTAACAGTTGACAATGGCCTAGGATTCTCCGATGCTGATTTAACATCTAAAGGGAGAAAGCATAATGATGCTTTGCATGTCTCAGTGGAATGCAGAGGGACTACTCTAGCACACGTTCTGGTTGATACTGGGTCGTCTTTAAATGTCTTGCCGAAGAAAGCATTAGAAAGATTGGACTATGAAGGCCTAACCCTGAAGCCCAGCAATATCATTGTCAGAGCCTTTGATGGTTCTAAAAGGATGGTCCATGGAGAGGTGGACATCCCGATTAAAGTGGGAACTGAAACCTTCAACTCTACATTCTATGTGATGGACATCCGTCCTTCCTATTCTTGATTGTTGGGAAGACCCTGGATTCACCATGCTGGAGCCGTCACTTCTACTTTGCATCAAATGCTCAAGTACCCTGTCAAGGGGAAAATTATAACTGTTCACGGCGAGGAGGAATATATGATAAGCCATCTAAATTCTTTCAGCTATGTAGAATTGGAT
Source organism: Vicia faba (assembly GCA_948472305.1). Taxonomy (NCBI): domain Eukaryota; kingdom Viridiplantae; phylum Streptophyta; class Magnoliopsida; order Fabales; family Fabaceae; genus Vicia; species Vicia faba. Next base: position 715,551,000 of record OX451736.1, read on the forward strand.
GGTGAATTCATCGAAACCCCCTTTCAGAATTTTGAAGAAGTAGCTCAGGAGATTGTGGCAACCAAAATAGTGGCTTATGTGCCTATGATTACCAGACCTCTGCCTCGGATGTCGTCTCTCAAAGATGCAAAGGTTGTGATTGAAGAAGGAGGAAGCACAATCTGGGGGCAACTTCCCGACTTTCCCTTTAAATCTGATAAATTCAGCTTGGGTTTCACTACTTCTGCTCAAAAGGTTGTACGCTGCTCCCGGGCTAGAGGGCCACCAGTGAAGATCACCCATCATGGAGTCAATGCTTTGGAGGATGGTGAAGAGGAGATCAACTTAGAAGACTGGATTTTCCCTACTGTTGACGGAGGATTGTGCAATTGGGAGGCAAAGGACTTTGTTCCCATTACTTTCATAAATCAGTAATTTATCTTTCAAACATTTCTGTTAGTTTGTAATAATTCTTAAACAATTTGTACTCTTTTAACCTTGTGCCTTACCCGAGGCACATAGGTCCATTTGTAAGGGTTTGATTTTTCATCTTCATATGCCATTTTAATGAATCATGGACGTTTTCACATATAAACTTTTGTGTTCATTTTCCTTCTTTTTACATTTTATTTTTTTAAAGGTGGTTATCCCTTACACACATCCACATTCACAAATGCAGGTACCCTTCAATTCCGGATTCCATGGGTAACAATTCTGCTATGACCTTCAGTGACTCTGAAGATCTGGTCTACCATGCCGAATACGAAGGTGAAGAAGACTGTGAAGTTCTGGGAGAGTTGGCTAGACTGCTACAACAGGAAGAAAGGGCTATTCTACCTCATGAGAAGCTGTTAGAGACAATCAACTTGGGTACTGAGGAAGACAGAAAAGAAGTCAGATTGGGTGCCAACCTAGAGCCAAATGTCAAGGAGCGCTTAATTCAATTGTTGAATGAGTATGTTTAGATCTTTGCCTGGTCCTATGAAGACATGCCGGGACTCGATACAGACATTGTGATACACCGTCTCCCCACAAGAGAAGATTGTCCACCAGTTAAACAGAAAGTTCGCCGCATGAGGCCCGACATATCTGAAAAGATCAAAGCAGAAGTTATGAAGCAGTTCAATGTTGGATTTCTTGCTGTTACTTCCTATCCATAATGGGTTGCTAACATTGTGCTCGTGCCTAAGAAGGACGGAAAAGTAAGAATGTGCGTGGATTACAAAGACTTAAACAGGGCCATCCCTAAAGATGACTTTCCACTATCGCACATTGACATATTGGTTGACAATACAGCTCAGCACAAGGTATTTTCTTTCATGGATGGATTCTCGGGCTATAACCAGATCAAAATGGCACCCGAGGACATGGAGAAAACTACTTTTGTTACACAGTGGGGTACGTTCTGCTACAAAGTGATGCCATTCGGACTGAAGAATGCTGGGGCAACCTATCAACGCGCCATGGTAGCTTTGTTTCATGATATGATACATCATGAGATAGAGGTCTACGTAGATGACATGATAGCCCGATCACAAACTGAAGAAGAACACCTCGACCACTTGCAAAAGCTGTTTGTCAGGTTAAACGAATACAAGCTAAGGTTAAACCCTAACAAGTGTACCTTCGGAGTCCGTTCCGGTAAACTCTTGGGTTTCATTGTCAGCAACAAAGGCATCGAGGTTGATCCTGCCAAAGTCAAAGCTATACAAGAAATGCCCGCTCCTCGCACTGAGAAGGAGGTCATAGGTTTCTTGGGATGCCTAAACTACATTGCAAGGTTCATTTCTCACCTGACATCTACTTGTGAACCAATCTTCAAGCTGTTGAAGAAAGATCAAGTAGTTAAATGGAATGATGATTGTCAAGATTCTTTCGATAAAATCAAGGAGTATTTGCTAGAACCTCCTATCTTGATGCCACCCGTCGAAGGAAGACCACTAATCATGTATTTGACCATCCTAGAGAATTCAATGGGGTGCGTACTGGGGAAGCATGACGAGTCTGGCCAAAAAGAGCATGCCATTTATTACCTTAGCAAAAATTTTACCGACTGTGAAACAAGATATTCACTGCTCGAGAAAACTTTCCGCGCTTTGGTATGGGCTGCTCGCCGGCTAAGGCAGTACATGTTGACTCATACCACTTTGTTGATATCTAAGATGGATCCAATCAAATACATCTTTGAGAAGCCTGCTTTGTCTGGAAGAATAGCTAGATGGAAAATGATCCTCACAGAGTATGATATACAGTACACGACCCAAAAATCTATAAAGGGGAGTGTGATAGCTGATCATCTGGCTCATCAAGCTGTCGAAGATTACCAATCCATGAGATTCGACTTCCCTGACGAGGACATTATGACTTTGGACAACATTGAAGATTTCAGACCATATGACGGACCTGAATAAGGATCTCGATGGACCCTGTACTTTGATGGTGCCTCCAATGCACTTGGCAATGGTATCGGCGCGGTACTTATCTCTCTAGAAGGTTGCCATACTCCTTTCACAGCCAGGCTTTGCTTTAACTGCACCAACAACATGTCCGAGTATGAAGCTTGTATCTTTGGACTCAAGGCTGCAATAGACTTGGGTATCAAATCCTTAGATGTATTTGGGGACTCAGCTTTGGTCATTAGTCAGATCAAAGGAGAGTGGGACACTAAGCATCCAAATCTTATCCCTTACAAAGAACATGTCTTGACATTGTTACCACATTTCAAGCAGATTACCTTTGAGCACTTCCCGCGAGAAGAAAATCAGCTAGCAGATGCTCTAGCTACAATGTCATCCATGTTTAAACTTAACTAGGATAATGAGGCTCCCCAAATCACCATTGAACGAATGGACGAACCTGCACACTGTCACGAGATTAATACCGAAGAAGTAGTGGACCGACGTTGGTTTCACGAAGTCAAAAGGTATCTCGAGGCTCAAGAATATCCTGAAGGAGCTTTAGTCAATGATAAAAAGTTCTTAAGGAGATTCTCAGCTAAGTTCTTCCTGAGCAATGGTATCCTATACAAGCGCAATCATGATTGCATTCTACTTCGTTGTGTGGACAAGATTGAAGCTGAACAGATCATGGTTGAACTGCACAATGGTACCTTTAGCACTCATTCTAGCGGGCATACGATGGCTAAGAAGATTCTAAGGGCAGGCTATTACTGGTCTACCATGGAAGCAGACTGTTATCAGTATTCCAGAACTTGTCACAAATGTCAGATTTATGCAGACAAAGTACATATACCTCCAGTTCCTCTCAACGTCTTAACAGCTCCTTGGCCATTCGCTATGTGGGGAATCGACATGATTGGAGAGATCAAGCCTACGGCATCCAATGGACACCGCTTTATCCTAGTGGCCATTGATTACTTCACAAAATGGGTCGAAGCAGCTTCCTTTGCATCCGTCACAAAGAATGTTGTTGCCCTCTTCATCAAGCAGAATCTCATTTGTCGGTACGGTATCCCGAAAGGATCATCACTGACAACGGTACAAACCTTAACAACACTATGATCACCGCCTTGTGCGAGAAGTTCTAGATTCAACATCATAATTCATCTCCCTATCGGCCAAATATGAACGGTGATGTCGAAGCTGCGAACAAAAATATCAAAAAGATCATACAAAAGATGACAGTCACCTACAAAGACTGGCATGAGATGCTACCATTTGCTCTCCACGGTGTGATACGGTGGGAAGAGAACTGACTATTTTTTGGAATGCTGGTTCGCGTTTTGCGTTTGTTTTCGCAAAATGTTGCGGTAAGCAAGAGTCGCCACCGTCTTTTATTTTATCCAACAAGGAAAGGAAAAAAGCACAGAAAAATTCCTTTTTTGAGATGTTTCTCGGGTTCGGGAGGTAGATTATAGAAAGGGAAGGTGTTAGCACCCTTTCTATCCGTGGTTATCTACGGGCTCTTAGGTACTTGCTCATTGTGTTTTCAAAATTTGCTTTTCTTTGTGTTTGTGGGTTTGAAAGAAGTTTTGTTTTAAAAGGAGTGTAAGTGCGAAAAGTTTTGTTTTGTTTTTAAAAGGAGCAAGTACTTAAGAACCATCTACCTACTCGAAAAAGGAATTAATCTGTACAAATGTCCTTTAGACAATTCTATCCCACTATGAATGAGTAGGTAGCACCGTCGTTTGGAGTTTAAGGGTCAATTCGATTAAGGGACGTGTGGTCACTAAAGCAATGTTAGGACGCTTTAGCGGTAACCCTAATGTCTTAGATCATTTTTACGAGGCAACCGTTTTGAGGCAACTATGATCTTTGGACAAGAGTACGGCCTCTAAAACTTCCTATACTCAATGACCACGTTCGAAGGCAACCAAGTGAGGTGTACCATAAGAGTGCGCATGTGCGAGTGTGTTGTTTCGGTTAATTTTATCTTTGTACATGTCAGGTGAGCTATGTTGATTTTAAGTTCATACATTTGAGCTTGTCATGCATTCCCTATTATCAAACATCTAATAGTGTATATTTGTGGAATTTAAATTTGCGAAAATTAAATCTAAACTATTACAAGGCGTCAGGTATTTACATCGCCAAAAACAAACTCTTTAATTTAAATTGCGGAAAGTAAAATAAAGCGACAAATAATTAAAGTCCTAATTAGAAGTTATTACATACCGGAAGCAATTACAATATTGGATAAAATGATACGCGTGCGAGAAATTAAATCGGGCGAGTTTTTCAGGGTTTTGACCCTTTTTTGAAAGAAAGCATGTTTTTGTTATTTTTTGAATTAAAAGAAATTAAACTAAGTTATTTAAATTAAATTAAATAATGAAAATATTTTTGGTTTTTTTGAATATTTAAGGAAATAAAATAAAATGGTTAAAAGTTAGTAAAAAACCTAATTCTACATTAATTTTAATTATTTTGCAAAAGATATTAAAAGTTAAACCTAATTATCACTAAATTAATTAAATTAATTTATTTACAAAAATAAAATGGTGAATTTAATTTTAATAAATAAAAATAATATTTTTTGTGTTTTGATTTTATTAAGAAAAATGTTAATTGTTTAATTTAAATAATAATAATAATAATTAAACAAAGTAAATAAATAAAATGAAGTTTAAAAAAGAAAGAAATAACCAAATAGGGGGGTTTGGGCCCAATCTGGAGGTATGACCAGCATTTTCCAAGCCCATTAACGTTGGCCTTCGTTGACTTCTACCATTCCATGTGCGCCTGTTGACTTGGACATATGATGGTTCTTTATTCCTGGCCACCAGATTTGGCCTGAAGGCCATCTGGCACGTTGAGATTTGCAAGCATATGGTGGATCATACTTTGGATATTGCATGGGATCGTCTGTAAATAAAATGCAAGAAATATATGGGGGACTTGGGATTCGAACCCAGGTCCCATTGCTCATTGGCCAACACATCAACCACTCCACCAACGCCTGCTAGTTGTTAGAATAATAAACAAACAATAATATATGTGAAACAAACAATTATTCCTGAAATAAAAAAAATATGGCGCGAGATTTGAATGGGCCAATGGGAAGAAGACACGCCTTCGTCTTCCCCACAGATCCCTGGTTTATTTTTCCTGCGGATTTAAATCTGCAACAAAATCCATGGCTCGATCTCAAAATCGTCTCTAGGCTATATAAATGAAAACGGAGACCATCATCATGCTCGTCTCTCCTCCCTGAATACAACCATGTCCATGGTTTGTTCCAATTTTACCTGTAAAGCAATTGCCCAAAAAAAAACCTCCAAAACCCTAGATTCAGGTATGGTGTTATAGCTCACGAAAACAAAATCAAATGATGCAGAAAGACTGGAAATTGAACGTTAAGCATGATTGTACAAAAAATTTACTCAAAGGATGCAGGAATATGGATTCACGATTTCATGTACAGGGTCATGTTCATGGACACTTACAGCGCAATTCTGGTGACGAGAGGGCTTGGTTTTGGTTCCTATCGCTTCAGTGGATGGCAAACAAGAGGTCTATGTTGAGTTTTGGCCTTGAAAACGCCTCCAATATGGATTTCGATCTCCAACTTTTTCAAGCTTTTTTCAGTTTTGTATTTGTGATTTGGGCAGCTTTCTGGTCGTGTATTGTGTGTATCTAGCTTGTACAAGTCTCCAGCAATGTATTAGGTTAAGAATTGGGCTTTGAATCCATGAGCATTGATGTTTTGAAGATTTGATATGAATCACCATTAAAGGCTTCCAATTTCTTTCCAAATCCAAGATTTTGTGCATGATATGGCTTGGCACGAATTTGATTATGTTCATGATGTTAATTGAAAGTTGTATCAATCAAAAAGATCACAAGTTATTAATATTGAGATTTTATTTTGATTTAAATTGATTAAAAATAAATTAAATCAATAAAAATAAAATAAAATAGAAAAATTAATAATTGGTCATGAAATTGAAGATAGGACACGTGTGTGGTGTGACAAGATCAAATCAAGTGGAAAAAAGTGGGCCCATTTGACAAAAATTGAGGTTTTGGGGATAGTTGACTTTTGGCAATTTTGGAAGAATGTCCAACTTCAACAATGCATAACTTCTTCAATTTTGAACTTTTGGAAGTTTTCTTGGACTTTTTAGAAACCTTGAGATGTCCTCTAACCAACCCTTTTGGTATCATCTCATTTTGATATTCCATGCTCAAGTTATAAGCTTTGGCAAAAAAGGTGTTTTTGTTGACTTTCAAAGATGACCTATAATGTCCAAATTTGTAACTTTTTGTGGGTGCATTTCTTGATCTTGGGGTGTGAAGATGTATTGTAGGAAATTGCATCCTCTTAAAAATGAGCTTTGGATGGATCATTTCTCATAAAGTATGATAAATTTATGCTTGGTCAAAGTTGAGTTGACTTTTCCTACAAAACCCTAATTTAGCAACTTTTGAATCTTGATGAATCTTGAGCCATCCTTGATGAATCATGATCAACCCTTGATCAAATGATGAATTATCCTTCAAAATGAGAATGTTGACAAAAACTTCCTCTGCAAGGCTTGAAATTTGACATGGATGAACTTGAGAGCATACTAGGACCTTGGGGAGCACTTGAGGCCATTTGGATGCAAGGACCTTGATGCAACACAAAACCCTAATTTGAGGTTGACTGCCTTAGGAGGTGATTTGACTGTCCAACTCTTGATCTATCTTGAGTAACTTGGGAGTTATTCTTGAAATGTCTTGGGAAATATGGGAGGGAAAATTTTGGGGTACAACAGTTGCCCCTGTTCAATTTTCTTAAACATGAGGATATAGATTGGCTTTCGAGCCTTTCGTGATCCGAAGGTGGAAGATAATTGAACACTAGAGTGCCCAAAAATTTGCACTCGCATGGTGTTGTATCAGTATTGTGATGTCGGGAATGGGCTTACAGATGCCATTTGGAGATTGTTGGTAGGAGGATGGGCTTACAGATGCCATCTGCAGGAGTGTCGATCGCATAAGAGATTCCTTAGCGAGAACTTGCATACTTGTGGTTTGTAGAAGATTCCGCTGGGGAAGTCTAACTTTTGTTGAGATTTAGGAACTTGCCTGTACTTCAGCTGAGAGAATTCCTCGGCCGAGTCTTAAGAACATGTCCATAATTCAATTGGGGGGAAACATCTTCATCAAGATCTAGGAACTGTCTGGTCTTCAACGTAGTATACCATTGAAATTAGAGAATTCGTCCACACTATGACGGAGGAAAACATCAAGATCTAGGAACTGACTAGTGTTCAACATAGTATACCGTTGAGGTTATAGCACTCGTCCACACTATGACATAGGGAAACATCTTCATCAAGATCTAGGAACTGTCTGGTCTTCAACGTAGTATACCGTTGAAATTAGAGAATCTGTCCACATTATGACGGAGGAAAACATCAAGATCTAGGAACTTACTAGTGCTCAACGTAGTATACCGTTGAGGTTATAGCACTCGTCCACATTATGACATAGGGAAACATCTTCATCAAGATCTAGGAACTGTCTGGTCTTCAACGTAGTATACCGTTGAAATTAGAGAACTCGTCCACACTATGACGGAGGAAAACATCAAGATCTAGGAACTGACTAGTGCTCAACGTAGTATACCGTTGAGGTTATAGCACTCGTCCACACTATGACGTAGGGAAACATCTTCATCAAGATCTAGGAACTGTCTGGTCTTCAACGTAGTATACCGTTGAAATTAGAGAACTCGTCCACACTATGACAGAGGAAAACATCAAGATCTAGGAACTGACTAGTGCTCAACGTAGTATACTGTTGAGGTTATAGCACTCGTCCACACTTTGACGTAGGGAAACTGTCGAGATTGAGAACCTTATTGGAAATTCAACCGAGGATAATTCAATTGAGATTTAAGAACCGGTCAGGTCTTCGACGTAACTGAGAACTTTAATTGTATCTTTCTTGAAAAGTAAACATCAGTCATATGCAATGCATGATATGGATCAGGCAATGATGTTCTCAAAATAAATGAGATTGTATTCGTATGATGCGTATATGCATGTATCATGATGTATGGGAATATAATGTTTTAGCTGGGGAAAATAAATCCCGGAGCTGTTGGAGAATAGAGTTGAGTTCTTCGTTTCCGTTGGGGATGATGAACGAAGATGATTGTAAGAATAAACCTACAGGAGAAAAGATCTCCGTTGGGGAATAAACTGATGAGGAGATTACTCCGAGGGGAATTACTCTGTGGGGGAGAGATGTTCTGCTGAGGATTTTAACGATAAACTCCGCTGGGGATTCCGCTGATAAACTCCGCTGGGGATTTCAACGATAAACTCCGCTGGGGATGGATTACCATTGCTGGTGATATTGAGTTTGTTGAGGATTGAACTCCTGTTTGGGGAAACACAGAACTTCGTTGGGGATGATCGTTCAGTTGCGACTTGCTAGGGATAACCCTGTTAGACTCTTGTGGGGATAATCCTCTGAATTTGGCTGGGGAGATTTATTTTTGTACTCCGTCGGGGGTAAACTTCCAGAGTCTACTAGGGATGATGCTTTAACTCTGTTGGGATAGCTTTTTCAGACTGTGCTGGGGAAATATTGACTCCACTGGGGGTATCTTGTATGCTGCCGGGGAATATTCTTATACTCCGTGGAGGAATTTTAAGACTGTCGGGGATACTCTTATACTTGCTGGAGAATATTCTTATACTCTGCTGGGGAATATTAAGACTTTCTGGGGATACCAAGCCTTTTTAGGGCTGATGGTAGACTAACTCTGCTTGGGGAGAGTATTGCTGATTCGTCCATAGTTGCAAGTCTTAGCTGAGAGAGCTGTCATTACTGTCTTACTCTGCAGGGAGTGAAGGTATCTTGGTCATATTCTTCAGCTGAATCTACCTTTGTACCTGATGGACAAAGCAACTACACATCTTGGACACTTCTTATTGCCCCTGTTTCTAATATTACCAGTAATTCATCTTTCGTTTCGCATGCAGATATTTATGAGCAGCAATTAATTTCAAATGCATATATCAAAAATGAACATTGGACATTCTTTGCAAAACAAAACAGATAAAGGAAAAACAGTTTGAAATTTGTCTGAAAATGAATTTGTATTGATTTGAAGTTTGGCCTGTAAATAGGCGTCTTTGTACAAGAGGCTGACGTCCTAGTAAGAGAACGCCGCCGAACATATAGAATTTTATACAATTTGTGAAAACAAAACAAAATAGCTATGTGAATGATCCCACTGGGTTCCAATTCTTCTATTGCCTTTATGTCCTCAAGCATCTCATCACTTTGCTGCTTGGTTGAAGATGAATCAGATTGATTAGTTCCGTCCGAGCTTGAAAGTCGATACCGAAGTCTGGATGCAAAGTGACCCAATGAGACATAGCATTACGCTTTGATCCCTAATTTTTGCCTGGACCGCCCTTTCGGGTTTTCAGTCCACCGGGATACCCTTTTTTTCCCAAGCCGCCTTTTCAGATTTTCGACTTGCCGGGTGTACAGATTTTTTTTTTATTTTCATCCCTTATTTTTTCCCGAACCCTTTTGGTTCGCCGGGAAGCCCTTATTTTTGCCTAGGCCAGTCAACCTAGCGGGTCTTTGATTATGCGTAGTATCTTTTCACTATGTCTGCATTGACGGGGTGAGGAAGGTCGTCACCATCCATGGTGGTTAGAATCATTGCTCCTCCTGAGAAAATGTTCTTAACCACAAATGGCCCTTCGTAAGTAGGGGTCCATTTTCCCCTGGGATCACCTTGAGGTAGAATAATGCGCTTGATTACCAGGTCCCCAACTTGATACTCTTGTCGTCTAACTTTCTTGTTAAATGCCTTGATCATCCGTTTTTGGTACGTCTGACCATGAAAAATAGCAGTAAGTCTCTTTTTGTCGATTAGGTTTAGTTGATCAAGCCGGGTCTTAATCCAGTCATCTTCACTTAAACCTGCATCCTTCATGATCCGAAGAGAGGGTATCTGAACTTTGATGGGCAAGATTGCCTCCATACCATATACCAAGGAATAGGGTGTTTCCCCTGTTGACGTTCGAGCTGAGGTACGGTACCCATGAAGAGCAAATGGTAACATCTCGTGCCAGTATTTGTATGTCACTGTCATCTTCTGCACAATCTTATTAATGTTCTTATTAGCCGCTTCGACAGCCCCATTCATCTTCGGCCGGTAGGGAGAAGAGTTGTGATGTTGTATCTTGAATTGCTCGCAGAGCTCGGTGATCATCTTGTTGTTAAGATTGGTACCATTGTCCATAATGATCCTCTCTGGTACACCATATCGACAGATCAGATTGTGCCGAATAAACCGTGCCACGACGTTCTTGGTTACGGTAGCAAAGGAAGCTGCTTCAACCCACTTCGTAAAGTAATCAATAGCTACCAGGATGAAACGATGCCCGTTGGATACCGTAGGTCTGATCTCGCCGATCATATTAATGCCCCACATTACGAAAGGCCAAGGCGCCTTCAAGACGTTCAGAGGAACTGGAGGTATGTGCACCTTATCAGCATAGACTTGACACCTGTGACATGTCCGAGAATGCTGATAACAGTCGGCTTCCATTGTGGACCAATAATATCCTGCCCGAAGGATCTTTTTTGCCATGGTGTGTCCATTGGAATGAGTTCCGAAAGTACCTTTATGTAAATCTGCCATAATCCTTTCCGCTTCAGTCTTATCCACACATCACAGTAATGTTGAATCATGGTTATTCTTGTAAAGGATGCCATTGCTGATGAAGAACTTTGCCGCGAACCTTCTCAAAAACTTCTTATCATTAACAGATGTACCCTCGGGGTACTCTTGACATTCAAGATACCTCTTCACCTCATGATACCAGGGCTTTTCTGTTACCTCTTCAGTCTCAAGATCACAATAATGTGCAGGTTCGTCTAATCTTTCAATAATGATCCGGGGAGCCTCGTTGTCACAATTGAATTTGAACATAGAAGACATCGTAGCTAACGCGTCCGCCAACTGATTCTCCTCTCTAGGGAAGTGTTCAAAGGTTATCTCCTCGAAATGGGGAAGCAGCGTCAATACATATTCCTTGTAAGGAATAAGGTTAGGGTGTTTCGTATCCCACTCTCCTTTGATATGACTGATCACGAGAGTGGAATCTCCGAAGACACTCAAGAACTTAATCCTTAGGTCAATTGCAGCTCGAAGACCCATGATGCACGCTTCATACTCCTCCATATTGTTGGTGCAGTTGAAACATAGTCGGGCGGTAAACGGAGTATGAGAGCCTTTAGGAGATATGATCACGGCGCCAATGCCATTACCCAAAGCGTTCGAAGATCCATCAAAGTACATAGACCATCGAGATCCCTCCTCAGGTCCTTCATCCGGTCCAGGTGTCTCACAGTCGCTTACTACCATGATATTCTCGTCCGGGAATTCAAAGTTCATAGACTGGTAATCACCCACTGCCTGATGTGCCAAATGGTCTGCCAATACACTTCCCTTAATTGCCTTCTGGGTCGTATACTAGATATCATACTCAGTCAAGATCATCTACCATCTTGCTATTCTTCCGGACAAGGCAGGCTTTTCGAAGATATACTTGATTGGATCCATCTTTGATATCAACAAAGTAGTGTGAGTCAACATATACTGTCTTAGCCGGCGAGCAGCCCATGCCAAAGCGCAGCAAGTTTTCTCGAGCAGTGAGTATCGGGTCTCACAGTCGGTAAACTTTTTGCTAAGGTAATAAATAGCATGCTCTTTTCGGCCAGACTCGTCATGTTGACCCAACACACACCCCATTGAGTTGTCGAGCACTGTCAAGTATAAAATCAAAGGTCTCCCTTCAACTGGTGGCATCAGGATGGGTGGCTCTTGGAGATGCTCTTTGATCCTTTCAAAAGCGGCCTGGCATTCATCGTTCCAACGTACTACTTGATCTTTCTTCAGCAGCTTGAAGATTGGCTCACAAGTAGCAGTCAAGTGCGAGATGAATCGGGCGATGTAGTTCAGTCGTCCTAGGAAGCCTCTGACTTCTTTCTCTGTTCTGGGAGCTGGCATTTCCTGTATGGCTTTCACCTTTGCAGGATCCACTTGAATACCTTTGTTGCTTACGACGAAACCCAGTAATTTACCAGATCTCACCCCGAAGGTGCACTTGTTCGGGTTTAACCTCAGCGTGTACAACTTCAACCTGTCAAACAGTTTCTGCAGATGGTCAAGGTGTTCTTCCTCAGTCTGGGATCTTGCAATCATATCGTCGACGTATACTTCAATCTCATTATGGATCATGTCATGAAACAAAGCAACCATGGCACGCTGATATGTTTCCCCATCATTCTTCAACCCAAAAGGCATGACCTTGTAGCAAAAGGTACCCCACTGAGTAACAAAAGTTGTCTTCTCCATGTCTTCGGGAGCCATTTTAATCTGGTTATAACCGGCGAAGCCATCCATGAAGGAGAAGACCTTGTGCTGAGCGGTGTTGTCAATCAGAACGTCAATATGAGATAGAGGGAAGTCATCCTTAGGGCTCGCCCTGTTCAAATCCCTGTAGTCAACACACATTCGGACCTTACCATCCTTCTTCGGCACAGGAACCACATTGGCTACCCACTGAGGGTAAGAATTCACTGCTAGAAAACCGGCGTCAAACTGTTTCATAACTTCAGCCTTGATTTTCTCAGACATCTCTGGGCGCATTCGGCGGACCTTCTATTTTACTGGAGGATAGTCTTCCTTGGTAGGCAGACGATGAACCACAATATCAGTATCCAAACCAGTCATATCTTTGTAAGACCAAGCGAAGATCTCAACATAGTCACGCAGCATCTGAATCAACCATTGCTTCACACTAAGCTCCAGGTTCGCACTGACCTTGACCTCTTTATTGTCTATCTCTGTACCCAGATTCACTGATTCCACCGGCTCTTCGTGCGGCTGAATGGCCCTCTCTTCCTGGAGTAACAGTCTTGCAAGCTCACCAGGCACTTCGCAATCATCTTCACCTTCGTCTTAGGCTAAGTTGATCGGATTTTCAAAGTCATAACTGGCAGTAGCAGAGTCGTTACCAGTGAGATCCAGAGTGGATGTGGACATGTATATGTGAGTGTGTGTAAAATAGTTGTTTTGCAATATATAAAAGAAAAACAAGGAGCACAAAATTTGAAATGCAAGAACGTCCAATGCTTTTATTAATGATATATGAAAATGACACACATAAAGCCCTCACAAATGAAGCCACAGTGCCCCGGGTAAGACACCGGGCCATAAAGTTTGAAACATTGTCTATTACAAATTCAAAACAAAAAGTTTCATTACTGGGTAACAAAAGTAATAGGGATGAAGTCCTTTTCTGTCCAGTTGCTTGGTCCACCGTCAGTCGTAGGATAGATCCAGCTGTTGAATTCAGACTCTTCCACATCATCTTCAATGGCGTTCACTCCCGAGTTGCTAATGAACACAAGAGGTCTTCTGGTCCTTGCATTCCGAACAGCCCTTTGAGCTTCTGCAGTGAAACCCAAACCAAACTTGTTAGTCTTCTGTGTAAAATCAGGGAGTCGGCCCCAATTTGCACACTCACCCTTCTCAATAGCAGCCCGGGCATCCTTTAAGGAAGCCATCCTCATAGGAGAATCTTCAACAACAGTCTCAGTTGACGCCAGTGTCTGGGGAACCTCTTCAAAATGTTGGAATGGGGTCTCAATGAACTCCCCATCCATCTCCACATACCGGAAAGAGTTGAGGTGGATGACCATATACTCTTCCTCCCCTTGCACTGTCACAATCTTCCCTTTGACCGGGTACTTCAGCTTCTGGTGGAGCGTTGAGGTTACGGCCCCGGCTTTATGGATCCATGGACGACCCAGCAAACAAGAATAAGATGGCCAGATGTCCATCACATAGAATGTAGAATTGAATACCTGAGAACCAACCTTAATTGGAATATCAACTTCACTGTGCACCATCCTCTTAGACCCATCAAAGGCCCTGACAACAATGTTACTTGGTTTCAGCTCCAACCCTTCACAATCCAACCGGTCTAGAGATTTTTTAGGCAAGACGTTCAATGAGGAACCAGTATCCACTAACACATGAGCAAGAGTAGTGCCCCTGCATTCAATGGAGACATGCAGGGCATCATTGTGATTCTTCCCTTTAGCAGTCAAGTCGGCGTCAGAGAAACCCAACCCATTATCAGCAGCCAAATTGGCCATGCAATCTGTAAACTGATCAGCTGACGTCTCTTGTGGTACATGGGCAGTCTTCAGAAATGTAATCAGAGCCTTGGCATGGGCCTCTGAGCATAACAACAGTGACAACATAGAAATCTTGGATGGGGTTTGCCCCAGCTGCTCAACTACATTGTAGTCACTCTTTTTAATAATCTTCAGGATCTCTTCCATCTCTTGCTTAGAAGCTTCAACAGTAATTGTCTTCGGTGCCTCCATCTGGGCAGGTACATAAGTGGTGATCCCTTTGCCACGAGCGTCATATGACTCGGCGACAGGGGTAAGAATAGGAACTTGAACAGGAATGGCAGGTACACTGGCAAGTGTAATAACAACAGGTCTTCAGGCAGTTGGTGGAGCAATATCAGGTGAGAAAAGTCTTCCGCTGCGGGTGACTTTAGCAGGTCCAGTAATGTTGCTGATGTCAGTATCAGCATCTAACTCTTGCTTAACTCCATGAAAATAAACATCAGCCCCATAGTGCCAAGGGACAACTTTATCAGAGGTGTAGGGGATGGGCCCCGGAACAGTGATGATCACAGGTGCTATTCTCGGAACAGATGTAATTCTAACAGGCTTCCTCGAGGGAGCCTTGGAAGAATTGTCAAAAATGGTAATGATGGCAACTTCTTCAGAATGAATTACGGGAACAACAGTCTTCTCGAACAGAATTTCCTTACTATTCATCAGGTTTTGGATACCTGACTTCAAGAATGGGCAACCGGTAGGTAAAATAGAACACATATGGCAACCTTCGTCACAGCCCGAAAATAAACAGACTAGCAAAAGGTTCTTCTTTACAGTCATCAAAGGGGTAACAATATCATCCACAGAAACCACAAACAAGTCTTCTTCTAGAGCATTCACTCCATGCTTGGGCATGGGAGCAGTCACAACATTAGGCCTCTCGGGCGCCTCAAACTCAATCTCCTTCGCATCAATTAAGTCTTGTACCTTTTTCTTCAAAACCCAACAATCATCTGTATTATGCCCCGGGCTGTCGGAGTGAAAAGCACAGTGGGAATTAGGGTTATACCTCGGTGATGTGGTATTTGGATTCTTCGGGGCTTCCTTTAGAACCACCAGATTAGTCTTCAGCAACTGTGGAAGAATCTGAGATAAGGTCATGCTGAGACGGGTGAATTGCCTTCGAGGTCTCTCATCCTTTTGTTGATTGTTGTGCTGAGGAGCACCAGCAAGTTTTGAAATAACAACCGCGTTCACAGCTTGGCGGTGTTCAGGTCTATTCTGTCTTCTCGAACTGTAGACAGCACTGGACTCTTTCTTAAATGGCTTCTTCTCGGTGCCTGACGAGGCACCCTTCTGTATCTTACCAGCCTTAATACCAGCTTCTATCCTTTCACCGGTCAAGATAAGCTCTGTAAACCCAGACGAAGAGCTTCCAATTAGATGGTTGAAAAATGGACCAGACAGGGTCCCCAGAAACATGTCCACAAGCTCCCGATCAGCCAAAGGTGGTTGCACCCTTCCGGCGAGGTCTCTCCAATTTTGAGCATAATCCTTGAATCCTTCACCCGTTCCCATTGAGATACCCTGGAGTTGGGTACGCGTAGGAGCGAGGTTGGAGTTGTACTGATATTGCCTGTAGAATGCAGTAGCCAAATCTTCCCAACTGCGGATACTGGCTCCGTCCAATTGATAGAACCACTCAATCTGAGTCCCTGAGAGACTATCTTGGAAGAAGTGGATCCATAGGTTCTTATCAGCGGTGTAAGGCTGAATCTTCCTCACATGCGATCGGAGGTGTAGCTTCGGACAAGAAACTTTGTCATACTTAGCAAAGGCTGGTGCCTTGAATTTGTGGGGAATCACTGCCCCATATGATAGACCTAGATCTCCGAAGTCCAGACCAGGAACCTTTTGAACCTCCATAGCACTCAACCGGTCTTCCAGTTATTTGTACCTATCCTCAACAGGAGGGTATTGTTCTTCATCATAGTCCGTCTCGTTGTCGGAGACCACAGAGCTAGCAGCCCTCCTTTCCTCTTGACTATCTTTCCCTCCAGATGAGGTGGTCAGATCAACTTCATTCTGTAGCCTGTTCCCAAACCTGTGTCCTGTGTTGAATAGGATGGTCCTCTTATTCTTCTTCTTCTCTTTCAGAATCAGGGTCTTCAAGTCTTGCTGACCCTTAGCTAGATTCATGAATAGCTCTTGAAATTGGGCATTCTGGGCCTGGAGGGCCTTGATGGCTTGCTCAGTTGACGGTTCAACAGACATGATGATTGCTTAAATAAATAGCGAAGAAGATAAGATACCTGTAATGGGTACCTGTTTATGAAGTGCATGGGATGAAATGCGTATGACTATGATTTCAAAGACAATTGAGAGATTCAAATTTGTAAACAAGAAAGGAAACACACTTTATTAGATAAACTTTAGAATTCAAATTGTTCAACTGATGCCATTAAGGCGTTACATGAAAAGAAATACTGAAAAGTAAAAATAAAACTGGAAAGGAAATCATCAAAGGCCCATCAATGCTCCCATGGTCTCTTCTTATCAGTGCGGACATAGTCGTTGAGAATCCGCTCGTTTTCTAACTGCCTAGTCAGCTTCTGGATCTTTTTTTCTTGCTCGTTGAACTTCTCTCGGTAAGAATACCGTTCATCCCTCAGTTGCATCCAAGACCTTTTCAGTGCCCCAATGTCAGTGGGCATATAAGGATGGAGGATGGTTGGAAGAACTCCTTCTTCATTAGCAACTTCAAGAGTGACAGGTCGGACGGCTTCATATGGCATACCCAGCTTTTGGGCACGGATACGGACCCATCTGAGATATGGCTCCATCGGAAGTGAAGTCTTTGGGCCCAGCTCATGTGGATCAGATTGGTGAACTTTATCCCAAGCCCTTATGAATCTGCGACGCTGCTCGTCGCTATCCCCTTGAAAGTCAAAGAT
The DNA here is from genome assembly GCA_948472305.1 of Vicia faba. Lineage (NCBI taxonomy): Eukaryota > Viridiplantae > Streptophyta > Magnoliopsida > Fabales > Fabaceae > Vicia > Vicia faba. The sequence continues at coordinate 715,568,566 of OX451736.1, forward strand.
GATATGAGGCATTAGCATCTCATGAGGTCTTTCTCTTCTGGCTCTTCCAAACTGACGGAGAGCTAAGCATGGGTTGTAAGAAATTCCTCCATGGGTTCCTATCAATGGAACATTAGGATACTCTCCACAACAATCAATGATAGTCACCTCATCCATACCCTTGAGAGTCCAGATAATGTCATTATGAGAGAGATACATCACCCTATTAGCCCATCCCATTCCTTATTTGTTCTTCAGTACTGACTTAGGGAGGTGCGAAATAAACCACCTCGACAATAAAGGAGCACAGCACATCAAGGTTCCCTGCTTTCGGGCAGTACGAGCATAGAGCTGATGAAGAATATCACCCAAGAGAGTGGGTACAGGGTTCTAAGAGATGAAGATCTTTATGGCATTCACATCAACAAAAGTGTCAGGATTCGGAAACAGTACCAAGCCATATATCAGAAGAGCCAGAATATCCTCGAACGCCTTAAAGTCTAGGCTATCCCAGAAGTAGTTAGCCCTGCCAACCAAGAACTTAGTCAGAAAGCCTTTTGCTCCACTCCTAGTCTCCCAATTAGCCATTACCTCCTCTTTGATCAAATAAAGGGCTGCAGCAATCTCTTCGGGCCTAAGGGTCTTCTCCCAACCAGTAAACGGGGTCTGCTCCAAAACAGAGATACCGAGCAACTCAGAAAACTCCTCTAGGGTGGGAACCAGCTGATAATCCTGGAAAGTAAAGCAGTGGTACAGCGGATCATAGAATTGGACTAGGACACTCATCATCTGCTCGTCCAATTTGGAGGTGACCAAATTGAGAAGAGAACCATGCATCCTGATGAAGGAAGTAGTGTCAGGCATCTTGGCAACCAACTCTTTAAGCAAGGTAGGAACCTGGACAAAGTTGATCCGGATGGTATTCTTACGCATGGGCATCATGATGACCTACAAAACAGAACAAAGATGAATCCCTCCTGTCTTTGAAATAGGTTAGTCTTATGCAAGATGTATGCAATGTTATGATGTCATGATGTCATGATAGTAGGCACACCACAAGTATCCACAAATAGCAAATATGGTAAAGGCACACAAGTCACACAAAAGAGCCCTTAGATTTCAGGATGGCAAGGAGCTTAGGTACTACCCTCTTTCAGTTCAGTTGGTTTAAACCTGTCCTAAAAATAGTAACCGGGTTCTAGAGGATCTCAATATCACTGACTACCCTCAATCGGTCATAATTCCAGTTTAGCAACCTTTTCTTCTGCCGAAATCATCGCGAGAGTTTAGTCTAAATGAGTGTAGCATACTGCTACTGTTCTATGGCCAAGTTGGTCAATTTAAGGTTCTAAGGTCAGTTGGTGCTTAATGACCCCTTAGAAGACCCATATTCTCCTCGTTCCAACACAAGGGATATCGGTACAGACTAAAGTGCCACACCAACGTAGCTACTGCTTCAATCGTGTCGGTCTACGCCGGACAGTTCCCTCACAGTTTATTGCTACTTACCTAAAGGGTATCCCCAGATCCGGGTTAGGATCTATAGAACTTCGATACAAACCCACAAATGTAAATCATACAAAGCATACAATTGAAAACACAATGACCTAATCCTAAGGTACACCCCACTTATTCAGTCCCCAGCAGAGTCGCCAGTTCTGTGATACGGCGGGAAGAGAACTGACTGTTTTTTGGAATGCTGGTTCGCGTTTTGCGTTTGTTTTTGCAAAATGTTGTGGTAAGCAAGAGTCACCACCGTCTTTTATTTTATCCAACAAGGAAAGGAAAAAAGCACAGAAAAATTCCTTTTTCGAGATGTTTCTCGGGTTCGGGAGGTAGATTATAGAAAGGGAAGGTGTTAGCACCCTTTCTATCCGTGGTTATCCACGGGCTCTTAGGTACTTACTCATTGTGTGTTCAAAATTTGCTTTTCTTTGTGTTTGTGGGTTTGAAAGAAGTTTTGTTTTGAAAGGAGTGTAAGTGCGAAAAGTTTTGTTTTGTTTTTAAAAGGAGCAAGTACTTAAGAACCATCTACCTACTCGAAAAAGGAATTAATTTGTACAAATGTCCTTTAGACAATGCTATCCCACTATGAATGAGTAGGTAGCACCGTCGTTTGGAGTTTAAGGGTCAATTCGATTAAGGGACGTGTGGTCACTAAAGCAATGTTAGGACGCTTTAGCGGTAACCCTAATGTCTTAGATCATTTTTCTGAGGCAACCGTTTCGAGGCAACTATGATCTTTGGACAAGAGGACGACCTCTAAAACTTCCTATATTCAATGACCACGTTTGAAGGCAATCAAGTGAGGTGTACCCTAAGAGTGCGCATGTGCGAGTGTGTTGTTTCGGTTAATTTTATCTTTGTACATGCCAGGGGTGAGCTATGTTGATTTTAAGTTCATACATTTGATTTTGTCATGCATTCCCTATTATCAAACATCTAACAGTGTATAGTTGCGGAATTTAAATTTGCGGAAATTAAATCTAAACTATTACAAGGCGTCGGGTATTTACATCGCCAAAACAAACCCTTTAATTTAAATTGCGGAAAGTAAAATAAAGCGACAAATAATTAAAGTCCTAATTAGAAGCTATTATATACCGGAAGCAATTACAATATTGGATAAAACGATACGTGTGCGAGAAATTAAATCGGGCGAGTTTTTCAGGGTTTTGACCCTTTTTTGAAAGAAAAGCATGTTTTTGTTATTTTTTGAATTAAAAGAAATTAAACTAAGTTATTTAAATTAAATTAAATAATGAAAATATTTTTGGTTTTTTTGAATATTTAAGGAAATAAAATAAAATGGTTAAAAGTTAGTAAAAAAACCTAATTCTACATTAATTTTAATTATTTTGCAAAAGATATTAAAAGTTAAACCTAATTATCACTAAATTAATTAAATTAATTTATTTACAAAAATAAAATGGTGAATTTAATTTTAATAAATAAAAATAATATTTTTTGTGTTTTTAATTTATTAAGAAAAATGTTAATTGGTTAATTTAAATAATAATAATAATTAAACAAAGCAAATAAATAAAATGAAGTTTAAAAAAGAAAGAAATAACCAAATAGGGGGGGTTTGGGCCCAATCTGGAGGTATGACCAGCATTTTCCAAGCCTATTAACATTGTCCTTCATTTACTTATACCATTCCATGTGCGCCTGTTGACTTGGACATATGATGGTTCTTCATTCCTGGCCACCAGATTTGGCCTGAAGGCCATCTGGCACGTTGAGATTTGCAAGCATATGGTGGATCATACTTTGGATATTGCATGGGGTCGCCTATAAATAAAATGCAAGAAATATATAGGGGACCTGGGATTCGAACCCAGGTCCCATTGCTCATTGGCCAACACATCAACCACTCCACCAACGCCTGCTAGTTGTTAGAATAATAAACAAACAATAATATATGTGAAACAAACAATTACTCCTGAAATAAAAAAAAATATGGCGCGAGATTTGAACGTCCCAATGGGAAGAAGACACGCCTTCGTCTTCCCCACAGATCCCTGGTTTATTTTTCCTGCGGATTTAAATCCGCAACAAAATCCATGGCGTAATCTCAAAATCCTCTCTAGGCTATATAAATGCAAACGGAGACCATCATCATGCTCGTCTCTCCTCCCTGAATACAAAAATCAAATGATGCAGAAAGACTGGAAATTGAACGTTAAGCATGATTGTACAAAAAATTTGCTCAAAGGATGCAGGAATATGGATTCACGATTTCATGTACAGGGTCATGTTCATGGACACTTACAATGCAATTCTGGTGACGAGAGGGCTTGGTTTTGGTTCCTATCGCTTCAGTGGATGGCAAACAAGAGGTTTATGTTGAGTTTTAGCCTTGAAAACGCCTCCAATATGGATTTCGATCTCCAACTTTTTCAAGCTTTTTTCAGTTTTATATTTGTGATTTGGGAAGCTATCTGGTCGTGTATTGTGTGTATCTAGCTTGTACAAGTCTCCAGCAATGTATTAGGTTAAGAATTGGGCTTTAAATCCATGAGCATTGATGATTTGAAGATTTGATATGAATCACCATTAAAGGCTTCCAATTTCTTTCCAAATCCAATATTTTGTGCATGATATGGCTTGGCACGAATTTGATGGTGTTCATGATGTTAATTGAAAGTTGTATCAATCAAAAAGATCACAAGTTATTAATATTGAGATTTTATTTTGATTTAAATTGATTAAAAATGAATTAAATCAATAAAAATCAAATAAAATAGAAAAATTAATAATTGGTCATGAAATTGAAGATAGGACACGTGTGTGGTGTGACAAGATCAAATCAAGTGGAAAAAAGTGGGCCCATTTGACAAAATTTGATGTTTTGGGGATAGTTGACTTTTGGCAATTTTGGAAAAATGCCCAACTTCAACAATGCATAATTTCTTCCATTTTGAACTTTTGGAAGTGTTCTTGGACTTTTTAGAAACCGTGAGACGTCCTATAACCAACCCTTTTGGTCTCATCTCATTTTGATATTCCATGCGCAAGTTATAAGCTTTGGCAAAAAAGATGTTTTTGTTGACTTTCAAAGATGACCTATAATGTCCAAATTTGTAACTTTTTGTGGGTGCATTTCTTGATCTTGGGGTGTGAAGATGGATTGTAGGAAATTGTATCCTCTTCAAAATGAGCTTTGGATGGGTCATTTCTCATAAAGTATGAGAAAGTTATTCTTGGTCAAAATTGAGTTGACTTTTCCTACAAAACCCTAATTTAGCAACTTTTGAATCTTGATGAATCTTGAGCCATCCTTGATGAATCATGATCAACCCTTGATAAAATGATGAATTATCCTTCAAAATGAGAATGTTGACAAAAAATCTTGAAGTTTGACTAGTTATAGGTCACAGTTGACTTTTGCCCTAGCATAGTCGATTTTTGGACTTCTTGAGCAATTGACTGACCAAACTTCCTCTGCAAGGCTTGAAATTTGACATGGATGAACTTGAGAGAATACTAGGACTTTGGGGAGCACTTGAGTCCATTTGGATGCAAGGACCTTGATGCAACACAAAACCCTAATTTGAGGTTGACTGCCTTAGGAGGTGATTTGATTGTCCAACTCTTGAGCTATCTTGAGCAACTTGGGAGTTATTCTTGAAATGTATTGGGAAATATGGGAGGGCAAATTTTGGGGTACAACACATGGGTACCGTACCACGACTCGCACTTCAACTGGGGCAACACCTTATTCCTTGGTATATGGCATGGAAGTTGTTTTACCTATTGAGGTTCAGATTCCTTCCTTGAGAATCATGAAAGATGATGGTTTAAATGAAGACGATTGGATCCAAACCCGGCTTGATAAGTTAAACTTAATTGACGATAATAGACTTACTGCCGTTTTCCACGGTCAGACGTGTCAAAAACGGATGATCAAAGCTTTCAACAAGAAAGTCAGGCGCCAAGTGTATCAAGTTGGAGATCTTGTGATCAAGCGCATCATCTTGCCGCAAAGTGATCCCAGAGGCAAGTGGACTCCTACCTACGAAGGACCATTTGTGATCAAGAACATATTTTCAGGTGGAGCAGTGATTTTAACCACCATGGACGGTGATGATCTGCCGCACCCTGCTAATACAGACATAGTCAAAAGATACTATGCATAAGATACCCGCTAGGTTGATATACCTAGGAAAAAAAGGGCATCCTGATGAATCGAAAACCCGAAAGGGCGGTTCAGGCAAAAATTAGGGATAAAACAAAAAACAATTGTACACCCGGAAAGTTGAAAACCTGAAAAGGCGACTTGGGCAAAAAAGGGTTTCCCGGTGGACTGAAAACCCGAAAGGGCGGTCCAGGCAAAATTTAGGGAATTAAAGCGTATGACTATGTCTCGTCGGATCACTTTAAAGACAATCTCTTCACAGACAAATTTTGAGGCTTCTGATCAATCCAATCATCTTCGGACGAAGCAACGAATGGACAAGATATTCGGGGTCGCGAAGGCTATAGTGAGATGGGAACCCCATGGGATTTTTACACTTAGCCATCTTTCTTTGTATAAATTTTTCTCATTTTTTATGACACCATCCTCTTACTAGGATGTCTGTCTCCTTTGTACAAAACACTTATTCAAAGTAAATACAAAGATATCTCTTTCAAAGTACAGAAAACTATTTGCCTTTTTCTTTACACTTATGTTTTATTTGCAAAAACGTCTAATGATTCATTAAATGAACATATGCATTTGAACATAATTACTGTTTACAAATAAACAGGATGAAAAAGAGTAATTACTTACAGGTAGAAAGATTAGGAAAACGTCTTTAGGCTATTCCATGAGCAATCTCTACCACAAGTCATTAAGATCCCCCAGCGGAGCTAAAACTTTGGACTACAAATCCCCAGCGGAGATGAGACTACCAACTATCAATCCCCAGCGGTGTTGAAACTTCCAACTTACAGCGGAAATCATCCAGTTTCTCCAGGTTTCCCCAACAAATTTTTCTGAAGATCAACCAGTTAACGGTTAACTTTTTGTTTCTCCCCAACCTAGGGTAACTCCCCAGTAAAGTGGCATACAACCCAAACTCCTGAACTCATCAGCAGAATTAAGCTTTTCCCCACAGAGTTTTCATTACAGGATAAACTTTTTCCCAGAGTTTTATTGCTTCTCGACAGAACAAAGACTCCCGTCAGTAATCCCCCAGTAAAAGTCATTAAAATTCTCTGGATTCCCCAAGCAGATTCCTCAAGAAGTATATGGAATTATTCTCACAGCAAAATCCTCAACAGTTAAGGGTTTGTTTTCCCCGGCGGCAGTTAAGGATTTATTTTCCTCAACAATACAGCAAATCAGCTTACATGCGCATACATTACATCATAAACATGGATAAAACACATTTATTGCATCATACATTTCATGCAACATAACTTTGTGTTTCCGCTAACATTCTACCCTTTTCAGGATAAGATTAACAGCTATCTTTAACAAAATATCCACATATAACTGATACAGTACAGATACGCTGCAGACACGGAAGCCATTCTGTCACTCATTCAAATCTCAATTTCAAGATACACTCCAGATACACTCCAGACACGGAAGTCATTCTGCTACTCATTCAGATTCCAAGTACTGATACAGTACAGATACGCTCCAGACACGAAAGCCATTTTGTCACTCATTCAAATCTCAATATCAAGATACAGTCCAGATACACTCCAGACACGGAAGTCATTCTGCTACTCATTCAGATTCCAAGTACCGATACAGTCCAGATACGCTCCAGACACGGAAGCCATTCTGTCGCTCATTCAAATCTTAATTTCAAGATACAGTACAGATACACTCCAGACAAGGAAGTCATTTTGTCGCTTATCCAGATTCCAAGTACAGATACATTTCAGATACGTTTCAAATACGGACACCATTCTGATGCTTATTCTGTCGATTTACAACCAAACATTCTTGGATGGCATCTACAAGCCCATCTCCGACAAGATTCTGTCACCTCTCCAAATGGCATCTGTAATCCCATTCCCTCCACTACAAATTGACGAGTGCAAATTTATGGGCACTCTAATGTCCAATCATCTTTTACCTTCGAGTCATGAACGGCAAAACTCGCTGATCTAACTCTTCAGGTTCAAGAAGATTGAACAGGGGCAGCTGTTGTACCCCAAAATTTTCCCTCCCATTTTTCACAGAAATCACAACCCTAGGGTTTCTCAGATACTCAAGATTGGCTCAGGAATTGATCAGTCAGATTTTCTCTTGTGGCAATAAACCAGCAATTAGGGTTTTTACTTGCAGTTCTTAGAAGAAATGAATTCACAAAAATCCAATTGGCTTTCACATGTTTTCATGCTTTTTCAAGTTTACTGAAAGGTTACTGTTTGTTTTCAAGGAATATTCATTTGGGACAAGAGATGAGATCTAAGACTGTCATTTGGAACATTCATGTTTTGTTTGATCCAGGTTAACCAGATAATTTGCGTCTGTTAAGACATTTGTTTGTTTATGGAATAAACATGTGTTTGTTTATGGAATACACAGTGCGTGTTTATTTGGAATGCAGTGGCAAGATTACATGATCATTGGAATTTAAGTTATCTTGGTTGGAATTATTGGAATACAGTTTCAATTATCTTAACCAGGAATCTTAAAGAATTAGTGAAGATGCGAAGAGAAAATTGTGAGTTATTGACAGTAAAGGATTTTAATGGACATCAGAATACCTCATAAGACTTTTTTTCATTTACTTCAAAAATTGTTACAATACAATTTATTATTTAAATGCTTTAAGTTTTACAACTTATTGTATTTGAAAAATAAATTATTACAATTATTTGAGTATTTCTATCTAAATTACAAGGAAAAATCTAAGCCTAAGGATGACTAAGCTTCCATTGCTTCCATGCTTGCCAAAGAATCTCTTGTTTCCTCTGCTTTGCCACCATCCAGTTTGCGCTCACATGAAAACAAAAGACAAAAAATGATTAGTACAGTTAATTGGACATGGTTAAGAATTTTCAAAAGAGAAAAATGTGTTCATCATTAAAGTTTTCAATTTGGAATCAGAAGGCTATTTTTAAATTCATCACTTTTTATTTTTCTATTTGCAAATCACAAGATTATTCTTCTTGGTTCACAAAAAGAAAAAGAAAAAAGCAAGCAAAGTTGTCCAAATAAAAGTGCAAGCAAGGCTGTCCAAACAAGGCGCAAAACAGGGCCAAGAAATATAGCAGCATGGCCAAAACAAATATAACAAACAGAATAATGCAAACTAGACAGCAGCGCATCATGTGCAAATAGCAGCATCAGCAAAAACAAAATGCAGACAAGGTACAAGCAACAACAGCATCAGCAAGAAGAAAATATAAACATATGATAAACTAAGTCAACAAGCAAGAGGAGGCTTGTTCAATAAGCCATTTTTCATCATTTTCCAATTAAATTGCAAACTTTTCAGAAAAAGAATTTGGCTTAGTGTCATTAAGAGAGGAAGAGGAAAGAAGTCACCTAGGGATGCTGCCCTGTTGTCACAATTGCACCAGAAATGCTAGAAAACAAAACTGCAAGGAAAAGAGCATAAGGAGAACATGCCCAAAGTATTCAAAATTTGGTGGTTTTCCCACCATTTTGAATAAGTTATCAAACAAAAAAAAGCCACATGAATATAACAGTAGACAAAGCTCAAGAGAAGGGAGAAGAACATTAAATCAAAAACAACATTTTGTCAAAAAGTTCAAAAACTCTCCAAACTGCAGAACCAGTTCCAAAATCTCTACAAACTGCATAACCAGTTCTAAAACCTCCAAGTTTCCACAACCTTCAAAACTGTATAACAAAACCAAATTCCAACTGTAACCAAAACAAACAGAAACAGAAAAATATCCCAAACTGCCATCAACCCTCAATACAAAGCCACAAAATCTCAAAATCACAAAACTCAGAAACAGGGCCAAATCAAAAACCAACTTTCAACTTGCAAACCATCCTCAAACTATCAAACAGTCTAAACATACAGTTCAAACAACCAAACCTGCATAACAAGTTCAAACAACCAAACCTGCATAACAAGTTCAAACAACCAAACCTGCATAACAAGTTCAAACATAACAAACTACCAAAACTAGTTTTCAAACGTCCAAAAACATTAAGGTTCAAAACATCCAAAGTCCTCAAACATCCCAACCTGTTAACTGTCAAACTGTAAAAACAGTTTTCAAACCACAAAACATTCAAACCTGTTACAAAACTCCACAGTTCAAAAACCAGTAAACAACAAAAACCATCTTCAATACAAAGCCATGAAATCTCAAGCTTTCACAAACTGATAAAACCTGTTAAAACATCCAAATCCAAAAAGTTCAAACTGATACACCAAGCCTAATTTCAAACCAACAGCAACAAATCTCAGATACCCAACAAATAAAAAGAGAAAACCAACAAAGGCACAATAACATCATCACAAAGTCAAAAGCATCATCATCATCATTCAAACATAGAAGATAGACAAAGAAAGGGTTACCAGAAACCCTAGCATCCTCATCATCATCTCTTCCTTCTCACAAATTCCGCCACCGAGGAGCATTTCTCCTGATCTCACTGTCCCCGTCCACTTCACAGAAAATCCCTAAGCAGCTATGGCTTCTTCAAACTATTTACTGCATCTCAAGTGTATAGCACAATAGGTTAACAGAGAAAACATGAACAAGATTAAACAACAACAAAAACTCGTTCAAACTTCAAAACAGAACTTTACCTTTCAGAAGCAAAAACGTTGGCGCTTAGGATGTGAGAGAGAGAGAGTGTGTGTTCCGGTAGCGAAGGTGAGAGGAAGATCAGAATAAGCATCAATTTCAAACCCTTAGACATAAGTTCCATTTCAGAACCTAGGTCTTCCAGAAAAAAGCGTTTCACACACGAATTTAGGAAGAAGAATAGGGACGGGGAGATGAACGAGAGAGAGAAGCCATAGAAACGATAAGAAGCGGCTCCGCTGTGAGAGAGGATAACAAACCCTAATTCATGTTTCCCTTAATCAAAATGCATTAAACTGAGTTAAGAAACATTGGGCCAATTCCTTTGCAAACCTAAAGCCCATGTGCACGCTAGCTCATACCCCCCCATTCTGGCCTTGTTTCTTTTTTTTTGTTTCAGCAATGACAATATACCTTTAGTCCTAACCCCCTTTAAATCCTTTAAGCCTATTTTCTATCATTTTAATTTAATTTGTTGTTTTTATTTCTTTTGTTAATAATATACTAATATTTTTAAAACTTCATTTCATTAAATTGATTTAGTTTTTTTAAGTGATTAATTTTCTTTTACCATTTTCTCTTTTTATAAAAAAACTCATTTTTATTAATTTTTAATGAAAACACCAAAAAGCATTAACTTAGTTAGTTTGCTTTCTTTAAAAAAAATTTTAATTATTTAATAAAAGTACAAAAAAGAATAATAATAAAATTTTAATCTTTCTTTTGTAGAATAAATTTTATTTCTCTCTTTTCGAGTAAATACATACATTTCATACTTTGTTGATTTTATTTTCGTAAATTGTCATAGCTTTGTAGTAAATCGCACAGCAATTCGATTTGGTTGTATTATTTGATATTTATACATTGCTATTTTTATTTGATTCATTCCCATTTGTAACAATTGTATCCCCATTCTCGAACATTCTGTAATAGTTTAGAATTTCAATTTCCGCAATTTATTGCTTTCTATATACTGTATAGTAACTAGGCGTGTATGGCAAGATTCAAAAATCAATCGCTAGATGACCTAATCCAAGAATAAATAACTTGAAATCAACACACTTTCTCACACGCGCACCTCTAGGGTAACCTCGCTTGTTGCCTCGAAAATAGAATCATGTCCCTCGAATATGAGACACTCTAGCAAATGACCCTTCGATAAACAAGGATCGTAGTCCCTCGATGACCCTCGATGTTGCCTTTGATAAAACGATCTCGTCCCTTACAAAATTTCTAGAGCGTCTCACAAGTTGCTTTCAATGATTGTAAAATTGACCTGCGCATGTCCCTTTACATCCAATGATGGGGCTTCTTACCAAATCAATGGTAAGATAGCACCATTAAAAGGAAGAATAAAAGAAAAACTTAAGACCTTTCGAGTAGATAGATTCGCTCTTAGTTACTCGCTTGCTCACGACAAAAACTTTCACACCTACACTTCTATTTCAAAACATTTTCAAAAGACAAAATGTTTTGCATACGTTCTTATAGAGACGAGAACCATGGCAAAACCTCTTTTCAAAACACTTTTCGAAACACAATTCACAAACACTTCTTTGAACTATTTTTCGAAACAAAACTTTGTACATGTTATTATAGAGACGAGAACCATTACAAAGAAACTTTCCAAAATACTTTCAAAAAACCACACCACAAGCACACAATCAAACAAAAGAAAGTGATCTAAAACGAGTAACTAAGAGCCCATGGAAAACCATGGATGAAAAGGGTGCTAGCACCTTCCCTTTTCAGAATCTACCCCCCAAACCCGAGAAAATTCTCGAAAGGTCTTTCCTGTGCTTTTTTACCTTTCCTTTTGGATAAAACAAAAGTCGATGGTGACTCTTGCTAACCGCACAAGTGAGAACGAAACACAAAAGATATAGTCAGTTCTCCCACCGTATCACACCCGGCATATCTTTATATGACAAAGCAAAGATCTCAACATAATCACGCAACAGCTGAATTAGACGCTCCTTGACATTGGGATATAGATTGGCACCCACCTTGACCTCTTTTTTTATCCTCCTCGGTACCCAGATTAATCGTATCCATAGGTTCCTCGTGAGGCTGAATGGCTCTTTCCTCTTGTTATAGTAGTCTGGCCAGTTCCCCTGGTACTTTACAATCTTCCTCACCTTCGTCTTTGGCTTGCTAGATTAGATCCTCAGAGTCGCAAAAGGCCATAGTAGTATCGTTACCCATGGGATCCAGAATGGAGGGGTACCTGCATTTGTGAGTGTGGGTGTGTGTAAGGGTATAGCTATCCTTAAAAAATAAAATGTAAAAGAAAAAACAATGAGCACAAAATTTTGTATGTGAAAAACGTCCATGATTCATTGAATGTCATATGAAGATGAAATAATAACCCTTACAAATGGACCATTGTGCCTCGGGCAAGACACAAGGTTTTAAATGTGCGAATTGTTTGTGAATATTACAAGTCCAACAGAAATGTAAAGATAAATTACTGAGGGATGAAAGTTATTGGGACAAAGTCTCTGGCCTCCCAATTGCGAAGTCCTCCGTTGACAGTTGGAAATATCCAATCCTCCAAGCTGCAATCCTTTTCACCATATTCCACCGTATTGACCTCTCGGTTGCTAATCTTCAAGTGTGGCCCTCCAACACGGGCACGGCGTACAGCCTTCTGAGCACTTGAAGTGAACCCTAAACCAAACTTGTCAGATTTATACGGAATATCCGGAAGTTGCCCCCATATGGTGCATCCACCCTCCTCTACTACTTCCTTGGCGTCCTTCAGAGATGACATACAGAGTGGAGGTTTTGTAATCTTGGGAATCTGGGACACAGTCTTGGTTACTGCTACCTCTTGGGGGACTTCTTCAAAATGTTGAAAAGGAGTTTCAAGGAACTGGCCGTCCAATTCCACATACCTGAAGGAATTGAGGTGGCTAATCATATATTCTTCCTCTCCGTGGACAGTGATAATCTTTCCCTGGACCGGACATTTCAGCATCTGGTGGAGTGTAGAAGTGAGAGCACCAACATTATGGATCCACGACCGTCCTAGCAGACAGGAGTAAGAGGGGCGGATGTCCATTACATAGAAGGTTGAGTTGAAAGTTTGAGTCCCAAACTTTATGGGGATATCCACCTCCCCGTGTACCATCCTCTTTGAACCACCAAATGCCCTTACGACTATGTTACTGGGTTTCAACGTCAGTCCTTCGCAGTCTAGTCTGTCGAGAGCTTTCTTTGGTAAAACGTTCAAAGATGAGCCAGTGTCCACCAAGACATGGGCCAGAGTTATGCCTCTACATTCCACAGAGACATGCAATGCCTCGTTGTGCTTTCTTCCCCTTGGTGTCAGATCAGCATCCGAGAAGCCTAGGCCGTTATCCATCGTCAAGCTGGCCACACAATCTTGAAATTGGTCAGCAGATGTCTCTTGAGGCACATGGGCTGTCTTTAGGAACTTCACCAGGGCTTTCGCATGTGCCTCAGAACACAGTAACAATGCCAGCATGGAGATTTTGGAGGGATTTTTACCCAATTGTTCAACTATGTTGTAGTCGCTCCTCTTTATTATTTTCAGGATCTCCTCCATTTCCTTCTTGGAGGTCTCGGGGATAGTCAGTGATTGAGCCTTCGTCCGGACAGGCTCTACTTGAATACTTTTTCCTCGAGTTTAAGCAGCAGAAGTGCTGGTAGGAATGACAGTAGGGGTTGTATCGTCTTTGTCAATAGGAGAACTTGCATAGATGATTAGTGGTATGGAAGTAACCTTTGGAGCAGCCACAGCTCCAAAAACTGCCTTTGGGGGGGGGAATTTCTGGAGAGAAGATTCTACCTCTTCGGGTAATCTTACTGGTTCCGGAAATATTGCTAATGTCGGAGTCTTCTTCTTCAGGGTTTATCTCTTCGGCGGCCAGTCCATCTTGTTTGATTCCATGGTAGTAGATGTCCCCACCGTAATTCCACGGCACAGATTTGTCTGATTCATAAGGGATTGGCCCAGGCATTGTGATTATAAGAGGAGTAGTTTTTGGAACCAATGTAATTCTAACGGGTCTTTTGGGGACCCTGGAAGAATTGGTGGAGATGGTAATGATTGAAACGTCTTCAACAGGAACAGGTGAAATAGGATTACTTTCAAACAGAATCTCTTTGTTGTCTATCAAGCGTTGAATGCCTGTTTTCAATAAAAGGCAATAAGTTGGTGAGGATAAGCAGAGGTGACAGTCTTCATTACAACCCGGGAATACACCGACTTTCAACAAGTTTATCTTAATGATTGGGAGTGGAGTCAAGAGTTCATTAATTGTGGTAACAAACAAATCTTCTTCAATTGCATTGGTGTTGTGACCATGCCTGGGCATAAGAGAAGAAATGACATTTGGCTTCTAGGGCACATCAAACTCAATCTATTTTCCCTCTATAAGGTCTTGAATTTTTTTTAAGGCCCAACAGTTGTTAGTGTCGTGACCCGGACATTCGGAATGATATGTGCAACGGGCATTTGGGTGATAATGAGGGGACGATGTGTTGGGTTTCTTTGGAGCTTCTTTTAAAGTTGCCAAATTGGATTTCAGAAGATGTGGTAATACTTGGGACAAAGTCATATTGATTCTGGTGAATTGTCGGACCGGTCTTTCCACTCTCGGTTGATTACTTCTTAGTTGATCATATGCAGGCTTTGGGATCATAACAGCCCCTACCATTGGTCGGCGTTCGGCTCTCCCTTGGTTCCTTTGTGGATAAACAGCAGCTACCTACTTCTTCCCAATAAAAGGCTTCCTCACAACTGTAAAGGCATATGAATCCTTCTGAATCATTCCACTTTTTATGCCAGCTTCCAACCTTTCTCCGGTCAGTATTAACTCAGTAAATCCGGCAGATGAGCTTCCAATTAAATGGTAGAAGAAAGGGCCCAATAGAGTGCCTAAGAACATATCCACCAACTCCCTTTCAGACAGAGGGGGTTGAACTCTTCCAGCTAGATCTCTCCACTTCTACGCGTAATCCTTGAAACCCTCATTGGAAGCCATAGCCATACTCTGAAGTTGAGTACGGGTAGGCGCCAGATCAGTGTTATATTGATATTTCTTATAGAAAGATGTGGCAAGATCTTCCCAATTATGGACGTTGGCCATTTCCAGTTGGTAAAACCAGTCGAGTTGTGTTCCAGATAGGCTATCTGGGAAAAAGTGCACCCACAAGTCTTTATCAGCGGAGTGTGGCTGGATTTTTCTCACATATGATCGGAGGTGCATCTTAGGACATGACACTCCATCGTATTTTGCAAACAAAGGCACTTTGAATTTCGGAGGAATCACAATCCCCGACACTAGTCCCAATTCTTCAAAGTCTAGACCTGGCACCTTTTGTATTTCCATAGTGCTCAAACACTCTTCAAGATGTCTGTACTTATCATCAGCTGGAGGATACTGTTCCTCAGAGTAATCTTTCTCTTCTTCCTCCTCTTCATATTCTGACAGAACTGCTGTTTCCTTTCCTTTCCCTTCTCCTTCACCGAATGTTGTTGCGAAATTCAAGGTTCTTCTAGTCTGTCCTTGAAACCTTCTCCCCATGTTTAAAACCCCAGTGACCTTCTTTGTTTTCTTTTTTCTTTCCTCAGCCAGCAGAGTCTTCAACTCCTCTAGCCCCTTGGCTAGGGTCATGAGTAACTGTTGAAATTGCGTGTTCTGAGCTTGGAGATCTTTGGTCGTCTGTTCGAGATCCATCTTACTGAAATAAACAGTATAGAGATGAGGAAACTCGTTGCAAAAGACTTGTTTATGTTATGATGAATGATATGTGCATATGCAATGTGTTCAAGGATTTCAAAGACTCAAGTTCGTTTTAGAAAAAAAGAAACACACGTTATATTAATAAGATAAAGTTTGAGTACATCAATTCCCCTTGGGCAAAATAATATAAAACTCTAAGATAAAAAAGTAGTGTGCATCCTCTTTGGTGCAATGTAGGCATTTAGAGTCTGCTCCTCATGAAGTAGCCTAGTGAGTTCCAAAACCTTCTTGTCGCTTGCGTAGAATTGGGCTTCGAAAGTATCTCGCTCTCCTTTGAGCTATATCCAATCCCTTTGTACGTCTTCAAGAGATGTGGGCATGTCAGGAAGTAGGATAGTGTATGAAACTTCTCCTTCCTTAACAGGCTCAATGATCACTGGAAGGATGGAAGGATAAGGCATCATAAGACTTTGAGCGCGGGTTCGTACCCATTTGAGGTAAGGCTCAAGAGGGATGGAATTCTTATGCCACAAAGTCTTGCTATCCACCTTGTTTAGCATCCTCCAAGCTCGGATAAATCTCTGGCGAAGACCTTGACCGTCGTTGTCGTAGTCGAATACCAAACCTTGAATCAGCATCTCGTATGGGCCATCCCTTCGAGCGTAACCAAATTGTCTTAAAGCTAAGCACGGGTTGGAGGTGATGCCTCCCTTAATGCCAAGTAGAGGGACATTAGGGAACTCCCCACAAGGGTCAACAATGATAACATTCTCTTTTGATCGGGAGCACCAATGAATATCTGAATGTTTGAGCGTCATTAACCTTTGTGAACACCTTGAACCTTGCTCATTCTTTAAGACTGGTTGAGGAAGATAAGAAATAAACCATCTTGCCAAGAGAGGAGTGCAACACATAAGGACGCCTCTTTTCCTCATTGTGCGAGTGTGAAAAGAGTGTAGGATATCCCCTAGCAATGTAGGCACCGGATTGCGTGACATGAAGATTTTTACGGTGCTCACATCTATGAGTTGGTCAGGATTGGTAAATAAGACCATCCCATAGATAAGAAGAGCCACAATTTCCTCAAAGGCTTGCAAGTCTAAGGAATTCTAACAGCTTTGGGCTTTCTCAAACAGGAACTTTGCTAAGAAGCCTTTGACACCACTCCTAGTTTCCCAATGAGTTGTGACATCAGATGAGTGCAAGTGCAGAGCTTGAGCAATCTCTTCTGGCTTTGGGTCTCTTTCTGTACCGTTGAAAGGTAGTTGATTGAGAATAGGAATCCTCAAGAGTTGGGAGAATTCTTCCAAAGTAAGCACAAGCTGATAGTCGAGAAATGTGAAGCAATGGTGCAAAGGATCAAAGAACTGAAAAAGCACCTTCATCATGTCCTCATTTGTGTTAGAGGTAACCAAGTTGAGTAGACGACCATGCCTCTCGATTAATTGAGAGTTCTCAGGTATCCTTGAAGCTAGCTCCTTAAGTTGTGGAGGAATTCTTACAAGGTTGACTTGGATAGTTTTCCTGCAAAGTTAATCCATATCCTACAAAACAAAAACAAAGATGAATCTCCAAAACCCTTGAAATGGTTAGTGAATTCATATGATGTTCATGATGTCCGTGATTTTATGTGCAATTATTCATATACAAGCAAAGCAAACAAGTTCTTAGTTTAGGCTTGCATGGGGTTTTATAGGTAAGTGCCCTCTTGAAGTTCAGTTGGCTTAAACCTGTCCTAATAATAGTAACCGGGTTCTAAGGAGCTCAATATCACCGGATTGTTTCCTTGGTCATTGTTTCAGCTCAAGCCTCTTTAATGGCGACCGAAATATCCCAAGAAACCAAATCTCAATGAGTGTAGTATCGAGTATCTACCAACTTCAGACTGCACCAAAGCCGGTCATCTCACTACATCCTAAAGGCCAAGATGGTTAAGTAAAGGGTTCTAGAAGTTCATTAGTGCTTCATGACATCACTCAGCGGCCCCGTATTCTCTTTGATTGACTCAAAGGCTATCGGTACCCACAAATATGTCACACTAACATAGCTATTGCTTAGACCATGTCGGTATACCCTGAACAATTTCCATAACGTATTGCTGTTTACCTATAATGTATCCCAAATCCGGGTAGAGGATTTCAAACCCAAACAAAGAACCATAATGTAAAGCATACAAGTCACACAATGTAAGCAAGTAAATGTGATCTAAACCCTAAGGTAACCCCACTTTTAGAATTTCCCCAGCAGAGTCGCCAGTTCTGTGATACGGTGGGAGAACTGACTTGATTGTTTTGTGTTTTATCGCAAATGTTGAGGTTACCAAGAGTCGCCACCGAATTTTCTTTTATCCAAAAGGAAAGGTGAAAAAGCACAGGAAAGACCTTTGAGATTGTTTCTTGAGTTCGGGGGGTAGATTATGAAAAGGGAAGGTATTATCACCCTTTTTATCCATGGTTTTCCATGGGCTCTTAGTTACTTGCTAGATCACTTGCTTTTTGTTTTGAAATTGTGCTTTGTGTGGTTTTGAAAGTATTTTGTAAAAGAGGCCATTGTTTAGGCGATCTTTGTAATGATTCTCGTTCGTAAGAATGTATACAAAGATGTTTGTCTTTTTGAAAATGTTTTCAATGTTTGTAAAATGTTTTGGAAATGTGTGTGTTTTGTTTTGAAGATAGCAAGGATAATTGTTTGAAAAATATAGCAAGTAACTAGAAGTAATCTACCTACTCAAATGTCTTTCTTGTTCATTTTCTATTCCTTTGACATTGTTGTCTTACCATTGATTTGGTAAGCAACTCTATCTTTGGATGTAAACGGGATGGGCGTGAGTCATCGTATAGCCATGATTAGCAATGTTGCAAAGTATCTTAGAATTTTTAAGGGACCAAGATCATTTTGTAAGGAAACTTAGAATAGCGTCATCGAGGGACTATGATCTTATATTTGTTTGTTTTGCCAAGATACTTCGCATGCGTAATATGGCTATTTTTCTATAAGGCAACCAAGTGGAGAAACCCTAAGGGTGCTTGTGTGCAAGTGTGTTATTTGCATACTTTGATTTTGTCTTGGATTAGGGTTTTCTACTTAATTTGTTTTGATCTTGCCATACAAACCCTAATTACTAGCATGGTATATAAAAGCGGCAAATTGCGTAATTTAAAGATTACTATGCTATTACAACATTTTATGGGAGGGGGAAATACAAATTGTGAATGGGGATTTGCAATAATGTTAATTTAATTAAGCTATTACAACAAAATCGAATTTGTACAAATATTTGAATAAATAATATACAATATAATTTAAATATGCAATGTTATGTATATGCAAGGAAAAGAAATTGTTTTATTTTTCATATGCAAAAAGAATTTTGACCTAATCCTATATCTTAAGAAAAGGAAATTAACTCTTGAAAAATGGTTAACCCTAATTTCTAATGCAAAAAGGAAATAAAGCTCTTTAAGTATTACTTTTGTGTATTTTTTGTCTTAAAATAATAAAATATTTTATGAAAATATTTAGTCTTTTTATATGTCAAAATAAATATTTACAAGTGTGAGAAAAAGAATAAATAATTAACCTAATTCTATTTTTTTATTTACAAGTTTATTAAAAAAAGTATATATATGATATGTAACTAAAATAAAATATTTTCTATGAGAAAAAATAAAATAAAATGGACCAAAATATAAATTTAGCATTTTTATATTTTTTATGATTTTTAATATTAAGGAAAATATATTTAATAAAATAGAAATGAAAATAAAATGAATAATAAAAATTTATGGGACAGGGGTGCTGCAAGCAAGCAGGGGGTAGTATGTTAGAAAAAAATAAAAAGGCCTAAGAATGAGAGGCCCAGCGCTGCCAGAAATTAAAAAATGAACAAAAGTATGAAAAATGCTAAAAGGCAGGCACCAAGGCTCGAACCCATGACCTTAGCATTCTCAGCGCCCTGCCTTGTCACTAGGGTGGCTGTACATCCGTTAGTTTAAATGAAACAAGAAAAACATAACATATAAAGCCTCATTGCCCTGCACTTCATCTTCTTCCTCAAGCTGGTCAGAACCTCTATATCTTTCTCATTTCTCCATGAAAATGGAAACTTCCAACACGAACATGATAGTACTCTTTCCCACAATTTCAGACATGTAATTTATGGAAACTAACAATCAAAGATCAAAACGAATTTTAAAGGCCCTAATTTTAAACCTATTTTTTACAGAAATTTGAACTCTAAAACTCTCTATACACAATGAATATAAATGAATTTTATGAACATGGTTGGTTTTAGCACAAGGATATCTACATTTTATCTTCACAAATCGTGACCAATGGATGCCTGTATGAGGAGATAGAAGTTGGAGGTTTTACCTCTTTCAGCTGCGATCGTGAATGGAGTTTGAGTGAGATTTATGAAGGCCTGAAGATTCCTTTAGCTTGCCTGAACCTCCCTGAGTGTGTTTCAATCCTTGCCTTGCTTTGAAAGTGCCTGAAAATCTCTATCCAAGTCAACCTGCAAGCTTGAAAAACAAAAATGGCAGATGGAGAAAGAGGAGTTACAGTACAGGGATGATGGTCTGGAACACTTAGATATAAGGTAGGTAAAGTGTTTGAGTGATTAAAACTTGAAACGCATGAGTCAATTTGTGGATTGCTATGCTTGGACACAAACTGCAAGTTTTAACAGGTTTTTGGTGATAGGGAGTTCTGGAGTGTTTCTGGCCTTGAGCAATCGTGTTCTCAGTTGTAATGTCTTTGTGTATTAGTATAGAGAAAGTTTTAAGTCAGCTCTACAACAGTTTTTTTGAGTTATCTCCTTTTTGCACTTTTCTTGCTTTTGAAGCAAAGTGAAGAGACAAGTCTTTACATGCTTGTACAGGCCTTCTTGGAGTTGGTATAAGTTCTAGGCAACTCATTTTTGGTTTATAGGACTTGTGTGTGCAGAGAAAACAGGTCCAATGCTCAAGAAATGAAAAGTGGCAAAAGTTATGCTTTTCCAAAATGGCAATGGCAACTTTGTGCCATTTATGGAATTAAAGCTTGGACAAAGACTCTTGTGCTTGGATTAAGGCTTTATCAACTGAGTAAGCATTAAATTATGAAGTGAGAAACAATTTTGAGACCTGTAAAGCAAGGATTAGGCATCATAGGTTCATATTGGAGTTTTGTTCTTCATGAAATGGCTTGAAACCAAAGTGAGAAATTTCCAACTTCATCTCTTTGATTCTCCCTACTCAAAAATGATCTCAAGGAGTTCTTGGACATTTTGGAAATCTTGCAATGTGCTCTGTAACTCATCTTTGAAATGAATTTCAAGATTCCTCATGGAACTAGGTGAAAAATTGCCATAAAGTTAGGTCAAAAACCTGCCTAAATTAGGGCAAAATTTCACTAAGTCATTTTAGTTCATGGGCATGTATTCACAAAATTATATCTTGAGATCCAAGCATATTTAGGGAAAATGTATGAATCAAAGTTGCAGATTTCATGGAGGTCTACAACTTTCATGTTGGGAACTTTGTTTGAATCATCTTGTATCATGGTGAAAAAATGGCTTAAAGTTGAGAAAAAATAAGAAATTTTCTATACTTAGAAAAATTTCTAAGTTAAGAAAAATTCAAATTTCAAAACCAAATCTTCAATCTTTGATTTCTTAATGAACAAGTTTCACATTTTGAAATGTTGATGAATTATGATCCTTGGCACTTGATTTTGACCAAAAAGTCAAGGTTTGACTTTTCAGTATACTGTTGACTTTTGATCAGTTGACTGCAAATTTCATCTGTCAATCCAATGAAAATGCAATGCTTTGAACCATGTCATTAGATCAATATGATTCAATTGAGCTATTGGAATCATGCTTCAAACCAATTGGTCATTTACTAGGTCAAAAATCAGAAATTGCTCTTTCTAAGTCAAAACCCTAATTTTGACCATTTTGCCCTTTTGATGATTTGATCAAATTTCTTGAGGAATTATGGTCCAAACTTGATCAAATGATAAATATGAGTCCAAAATGTTGATGGGGATCAAAAATTATGAAGTTTGACTGTAAATTGGCCATGGTTGGCTTTTTCCCCAATACAGCTGATTTTTAGGTCAACTGTCCAATTGACTGATAAAAAATGTGGTTCAAGGCTTGAAACTTGTCATGAGTAATCTTAGGGTTCCATAATGATCCATGAAAGTCATATGGGGTATTGATAGTTCAAAAATCCTTGTGCAAACTCAAACCCTAATTTTGTTCATCAGTGCCTAAGGAGGTGTCTAGAGCTGATCAAACCCTAGTGTAGTCTTGAGCCCAAGGAGATCTTATGAGCAAATTCTTGATAAGTGAGAGGAAAAATTTTGGGGTACAACACATGCCAATCGAAGGACCCTTTACTCTGATATGCCAATCAGAGGACATTGTTCAGATGCCAATTGAAAGACACTGTTGACATGCCAATCAAAGGGCATTTGGTTGACATGCCAATCGAAGGACACTATTCAGATGCCAATCGAAGGGCATTTGGTTTACATGCCAATCTAAGGACACTATTCAGATGCCAATCAAAAGATATTGTTGACATGCCAATCAAAGGATATTGTTGACATGCCAATCGAAGGATATTATTGACATGCCAATCAAAGGATACTTAAACATCATTCAAAAAAATTCATTTTCTTTAGGCAAGTGTTTGTAACCACCCATGTAAGAGAAAACTTTGGGATAATGAGAGGGAAAATTTTGGGGTACAACAGTATGCATATGTTATGACGTATAAATGTGAAATGTTGTTAAAGTGTATTTGTAAGCCCGTGCAAAATCTTTGTTTGGGAAAATAAATCCCTGACTATTATTGAGGAATGAAGAGTATGTGTATCGTCAATCTTGTCCATAATCCTTCCGTTGGGGATTCCTATTTGTTTGTTTGAGGAAAACTTTGTGGGGGTCGTATTGATTTCTTGTTTAAATCCATTCATCTTCATCTAAGTCTGCTTCTTTCATAATCCTTAGAGAAGGAATCTGAACTTCGACAGGCAAGACAACTTTCATGCCATAGACCAAAGAGAAAGGGATTGCCCTAGTTAATGTTTGAACCGATGTACGATAGCCATGAATAGAAAATGGTAGCATCTCAAGCTAGTCTTTGTAGGTCACAACCATATTTTGCACAATCTTCTTTATATTTTTGTTAGCATCTTCCACTGCGCCATTCATCTTAGGTTTGTATGGAGAAGACTTGTGATGCTTGATCTTGAACTGCATGCAGAGCTCTGTGATCATGGCATTTTTAAGGTTGTTTCCATTGTCAGTGATGATCCTCTCAGGGATACCATACCGGAAGATGAGGTTATGCTTGATAAATCGGGCTACGACGTTCTTGGAAACTGAGGAAAATGAAGTTGCTTCCACCCACTTGGTAAAGTAGTCAATGGCAACAAGAATGAAATGGTGTCCATTAGAGGTAGTAGGCTTGACCTATCCAATCATGTCAATGTCCCACATTGCAAATGGCCAAGGAGCAGTCATGACATTCAAAGGAAATGGAAGCACGTGAACTTTATCAGCATAAATTTGGCACTTACGGCAAGTCCTTGAGTGGTGGTGACAATTAGTTTCCATAGTCGACCAATAGTAGCCAGCTCTCAGAATCTTCTTGGCCATGGTGTATTCTCTAGAGTTAGTACCAAATATAACTTCATGCATATCCTCCATGATCTTTTCTACTTCCTTCTTGTTCACACAATGGAGCAAAATTGAATCATGGTTGCACTTGTATAAGATCCGGGTGTTTAGGAAGAACTTGGCTGAGAACCTCCGCAGGAATTTCTTATCGTTGACTGACGCCCCTTATGGATACTCTGAGCTTAGAGGTATCTTTACACCTCATGAAACCAATGCTTCTCCTCTACACCATCAGTGTCAATCTCATAGCAGTGCGTTGGTTCGTCAAATCTTTCGACAATAATTCGGGGAGCTTCGTTGTCCCATTTGACTTTAAACATAGATGACATGGTATCTAAGGCATCTGCCAACTAGTTTTCTTCCCTCGGGATATGTTCGAAGGTAATCTCTTTAAAATATAGGATCAAGGTTAGCACAAGCTCTTTGTATGGGATAAGATTTGGATGTTTTATATCCCACTCTCCTTTAACTTGACTGATCACCAAAGCTAAGTCTCCATATACACTTAAGAATTTGATTCCTAGGTCGATAGCAGCTTTGAGACCCAAGATGCACGCTTCATATTTGGCCATATTGTTGGTACAGTCGAAGCAAAGTCTGGAAGTAAAAGGCGTATGGCAACCTTTAGGGGAAATGATCACAACACCAATTTTGTTACCCAGTGCGTTGGAAGCTCCATCAAAAACCATAGTCCATCAGGATTCTTGTTCAGGTCCTTCATACGGTCCAAGCTTTTCACAGTCTGTTATCAGCATGATATTCTCATCCGAGAATTTGAAGTTCATAGATTGGTCGTCATCAAAAACTTGATGTGCCAAATGATCTACCAGTACACTTCCTTTGATTGATTTTTGTGTAGCATATTGGATGTCGTATTCAGTTGAGATCATTTGCCATCGGGCTATCCTTCCGGAGAGAGCTGGCTTATCAAAGATGTACTTGATGGGATCCATCTTAGAGATTAGTAGAGTGGTATGAGTCAACATATACTATCTTAGTCAGCGCGCAACCCATGCCAAAGTGTAACAAGTTTTCTCGAGCAGTGACTATCTTGTTTCACAGTCGATAAACATTTTGCTAAGGTAGTATATTGCATGCTCTTTTCTACCAGACTCGTCATGTTGCCCCAACACACACCCCATTAAATTCTCTAACACAGTTAAGTACATGATCAGAGGTCTTCCTTCCACTGGTGGCATCAGAATTGGAGGTTCTTACAAGTATTCCTTGATCTTGTCAAAAGCTATTTGGCATTCGTCATTCCATCTTACCACTTGATCTTTCTCCAGCAGCTTGAAGAGTGGTTCACAAGTAGCAGTCATGCGAGAGATGAATCGGGCAATGTAATTGATTCGGCCTAGAAAACCTCTGACCTCCTTCTCAGTACAAGGGGTTGGAATTTCTTGGATGGCTTTGACCTTTGTGGGATCAACTTCAATACCTTTTCCACTGACGACAAAGCCTAAGAGTTTACGAGACCTTACCCCAAATATGCATTTGTTGGGATTCAACCTCAGCTTGTACTTCTTCAACCTTTCAATCAGCTTGTGTAGATGATCAAGGTGCTCTTCCTCAGTTTGGGATCTTGCTATCATGTCATCATCATAGACTTTTATCTCATGATGAATCATATCATGAAATAAGGCCACCATAGCCCATTGATAAGTTGTGCCTGCAGTCTTCATCCCAAAAGGCATGACTTTATAATAGAAGGTGCCCCATTGTGTAACAAAAGTTATTTTCTCCATATCTTCTGGTTCCATTTTTATTTGGTTATAACCCGAGAAGCCATCCATGAAGGATAACACCTTATGTTGAGCAGTGTTGTCAACTAAGACATCAATATGTGGTAGTGGGAAGTCCTCTTTGGGGCTTGCCCTATTTAAATCCTTATAGTCTACACACATACAGACCTTACCGTCTTTCTTCGGCACTGTAACCACATTTGCAACCCATTGGGGATACGACGTCACTGTCAAGAAACCTGCATTAAACTGTTTCATTAACTCAGCCTTGACCTTTTCATACATGTCAGGATGCATGCGAAGAAACTTTTGTTTGATCGAAGAACAACCTTCTTTCATTGGCAGACGATGACCCATGATATTAGCATCAAGCCATGGCATGTCTTCGTTTGACCAAGTGAATACCTCAACATAGTCGTGCACCATCTGAACCAATATGCTCTTGACATTGTCTTCCAAGTTGGCGCCAATCTTGACTTCTTTCTTGTCTGCCTCAGTACCAAATTTATCACTTTGACTGGTTCTTCGTGCAGTTGGATAGCCTTTTCCTCTTGTATCAGGAGTATGGCGAGTTCTCTAGGTATATCGCAATGTTCTTCACCTTCGTCTTTGGCTTGATAGATTGGATTTTCAAAGTCATAGATGGCAATAGAAAAATTGTTGTTAATGAGATCTGGAGTGGATGTGGATCTGAATGTGTTTGTGTGCATCTAAGGTGACATGGCTATTTAAGAATGCAATAAAGTAAAATAAAGACAAAGAGTGCAAAATTTGAATGCAAAATCTTCCAATGTTTTAATTAAATGAGTATATGATATATGAAATGACAAACCCTTAACAAATGGACCATCGTGCCCCGGGAAAGGCACGTGGTTTAAAGTCATTATTTTGAAGGAAATTATACAGACAAAGTTCTTAAAGTAATAAAACAGGAAATAGAAATTACTCCTGGTTGAAGGAGATTGGGATGAAGTCTTTGGCCCTCCAGTTGTTAAGTCCATCGTCAGCAGTTTGGAATATCCAATCATCAAAGTCACCATCACTATCACTATTTTCCAGAGCATTGACTTCATCGTTGCTAATACGGAGAGGTGGTCCACCAGCACGAGCACGTCGAACCTCTTTCTGAGCCTTTGAAGTAAAACCCAACCCAAATTTGTCAGATTTATAGGGGATGTCAGGAAGTTGTCCCCAGATAGTGCAGCCTCCATCTTCTATAACAGCCCTAACATCCTTGAGAGAGTCTATTCTTGGTGTGCCTTTAGAGATTTCAGGAGTAGTAGGACTTACAACAGCAACCATTGGAGGGATTACCTCAAATTCTTGACAAGGGGTTTCAATGAATTCGCCATCCATTTCAATGTATTTGAAAGAATTCAAATGACTGGCCATATATTCTTTGTGACAACCTTCCCTTTCACTGGGTATTTCAACATTTGATGTAAAGTAGAGGTAACTGCACCTGCCCCATGAATCCATGGGCGTCTGAGTAAACATGAATAGGTCAGGCAAATATCCATTACATAGAATATCGAATTGAAGATTTGAGATCCCACCTTGACCGAGAGATCAACCTCTCTATGGACCATCCTCTTTGACCCACTGAAGGCTCTTACCACAATATCGCTGGGTTTCAGTACCAGCCCTTCACAGTCCAATCTGCCCAAAGCACCTTTGGGTAAAATATTGAGGGATGACCCGTTATCTACCAATACATACGCCAGAGTGGTGCCTTTGCATTTAATAGAAATGTTGAGAGCTTTGTTATGATTGTTCCCTGCCGGAGTTAAACTTGTATCAGAAAATCCTAAGCCATTATCAGCGGTTAGCCTCGCAAAACAGTTCTCAAATTGATCAGCAGTGGTTTCTTGAGGTACATGGGAATTCTTCAAGAATTTCAGCAAAGCTTGAGCATGTGCGTTGGAGCATAACAATAAGGACAATATTGATATCTTTGAGGGTGTCTGCCCCAATTGTTCCACTATTTTGTAATCAATTTTCCGGTTGATCTTCAGAATCTCTTCCATCTCTTGTCTTGATGGGTCTTCAATTGCCAGTTCTTTTAAGAGTACCTCCGCCATGGCAGGCTCAGTAACTTTCTCTTTACCTCGGGTATCAACAGTTGGTCTAACAGCAGAAATATGAATAGGTGTTGTAGTGATTGTTGGAGGAGAGATCTCCGAAGAGAAGACCCTTAATGTCCTAGTGACCTTACTAGTTCCAGCAACGTTTTTAATTTCAGGCTCTTCATTTTCAGTAGTCCATGGCTCTTTCTTGACACCATGATAATAAACTTCTGCTCCATAGTTCTAAGGCACAGCTTTGCCAGAGGAATAGGGGACTAGCCACGGTGTAGTGATAATCAGGGGAGCCACTCTTGGCTCAACAGGAATCTTTATGGGGCCTTTAGAGGTGATCCTAATAGGAGTATTAGAAATGGTGATTATGGAAACATCTCTGAGTATACTTTCAGGCAAACTTTTCACGGATGGAGTTTTCTCGAACATAATTTCATGAGTATCAATCAGGATTTGAATACCTTTCTTCATCCATATACAACCATTGGTTTGGGAAGCATAATGGCAACAATTCTCAAGGCATATAGGAAATAAACCGGCTTTCAGCTGATTCTTCTTAACAATCAATAATGGAGTAGTCAAATCATCAACTGTGGAGACAAAGGAGGCATCAGCAATATCATTGACACCTTTACCATGACTGGTCATGGGAACAGTAATGACATTAGGGGTTTGTGGAGGGTCAAACTCGATCACCTTATTATCAATCAAATCTTGTATCTTGTTCTTCAACGCCCAACAGTTATTGGTGTCATGGTCGGGACTATTTGAATGATAGGCGCATTTCACATTCGGGTTATATTTGGGAGAGGCAGTATTGGGATTTGGAGGAGGATCTCACAGTGTTACCCAATCTTCTTTCAATAGATGTTGTAAAGCTTGAGACAGTGGCATGTTGATTCTATTGAATTGCATCCTTGGGGCATCTGAACTTTGTTGATTGTTTGATTGTTTTGGTCGTTGAACTAGGGTCGGGTTTAAAATCAATACAGCTCCTACTGACTAATCACGATCATTCTTGACAAGGCTCCTTTATCCATAAACAACATTAGTTTCCTTCTTACCAACAAATGGTTTCTTTACAACAGTAGAGGTTGAGGCCATGAGGATCTTTCCACTTTTGATTCCACTTTCAACTCGCTCACCAGTCAAGATTAATTCAGTAAAACCTGACGAAGAACTCCCAATCAGCAAATTAAAGAATGGACTAGTCAAGGTGCCCATAAACATGTCCACTAATTCTCTGTCAGTCAATGGGGGTTGCACCCTTCCAGCCAGGTCCCTCCATTTTTTAGCATACTCCTTAAAGCCTTTATTTGAACCCATTGTCATATTTTGTAATTGCATGCGAGTTGGTGCAAGATTAGCATTGTATTGGTATTGTTTGTAGAAGGTAGCAGCCAGATCCTCCCATGTGTGGATATTAGTCCCTTCTAGTTGATAGAACCATTCCAACTGTTTTCCAGATAAGCTCTCTTGGAAGAAATGAACCCACAACTTCCTATCGGCGGTGTGTGGTTGAATCTTGCGGACATAAGACCTTAGATGCATCTTTAGACAGGAGACCCCATCATACTTGGTGAAGATAGGAACCTTAAATTTGTGGGGAATGACCACCCCAGGGACCAGACCTAAATCTCCAAAGTCCAAACCAAGAACTATTTGGATCTCTACAGTCTTAAGTCGGTCTTCTAGCTATTTGTACTTCTCATATGCCGATGGATACTGCTCTTCAGAATAGTCTTCATCCTCAGTAATCTGGTTATTTTCACCCCCGGCTCTGGTGCTTCTAACTTCCTCTTCTTGATTATCTTCTTCCTCAGAAGCATCCTCTTCTATTTGAGCTAGTTGGGCAGGCCCCTTAAACCTTCTTCCCATGTTGAGAATAACAGCCCGTTTCTTGGTCTTCTTCTTAGTGACAAGGATTTCCATCATTTCTTGCTGACCTTTAGCTAGGTTGAGGAGAGTCTCTTGGAACTGTGTGTGTTGAGTTTGCAGATCTTTGACGGTTTGCTCTAGACCCATCTTATACTGAAATAAACAGTAAAAAAATGAGGAAACTTGTAACGAAAAACCTGCTTATGATATGATGCATGCTATGCAGATGTGATGTTTTTAAGGACCTTAAAGAATTTAAATTTGCTAGCCAAAAAAGGAAACAAACACAACAATTGTATTAATGGGTTCAAAGATTACAAATGCCCCTTGGCCTTACAATGAAAAAAAGCCAAAAGGTCTCAAAGAGACAACAAAATAGACTCCTAAAAAAAGACTCAAGTCTCCAACAGGCGCTTCCTCTTTGGTTCAATTTAGGAATTCAGGCTTTACTCCTCGTGAAGTTTCCTTGTGAGCTCCAACACTTTCTTCTCACTTGCATAGAGTCGAGCTTCAAAGGTATCTCGTTCCCCTTGAGTTGAATACATGATCTCTGCAATTCTTCGAGGTGTGTAGGCATGTCAGGATGGAGAATGGTATAAGGAACATCCCTTCGGCAACAGGCTCCATAATTATTGGTAGAATAGCAAGATATGGCATCATGAGATTCTGAGTGCGAGCTCGCACCCATTTGAGATAAGGCTCCAAAGTAATAGAGTTATTATGCCCCATAGTATTGCTATCAACCTTATTTACCATGCCCTAAGCTCGAACAAACCTTTGACGGTAACCTTGGACATCATTCTCATAGTCGAATACAATACCTTGGATAAGTGCGTCGTGAGGACCATCTCTTAGAGCATAGCCAAATTGTCGTAGAGTTAGATAAGGGTTGTAAGTAACACCTCCACTAATGCCCAATAGTGGAGCATTAGGGAACTCCCCACTACGGTCATTGATAGTAATGTCCTCTAGATATCGAGAGCACCAATGGATATCTGTATGAGAAAGCGACATTATTCTTTGCAACCAATTCAGAATTTGTTCATTCTTTAAAACTAACCGGGGAAGGTGCGAAATAAAACATCTAGACAGAAACGAAATGAAACACATAAGAGCCCCTATCTTCATCATGGTGCGAGTGTGAAGAGTATGCAAAATGTCTCCAAGTAAAGTAGGCACAGGGTTACGAGAAAGGAAGATCTTGACAACATTCACATCTATGAGTTGGTCTAGATTAAGGAACAGTACTAAACCATAGATTAGAAGAGCCAAGACTTCTTCAAAGGCTTGTAAATCCATATCCTCCCAAAATAATCGAGCCTTATCTAACAGGAACTTGGCTAGAAAACCCTTGACTCTGCTCCTTGTTTCCTAATTGGCTACAATATCAGACCTTTTCAAGTGTAGGGTTGATGCAATCTCGTCGGGTTGTGGATCTTTTTCTAAACCGGTGAAGGGAACGTGATCAAGAATAGGTACTCCTAATAGTTGAGAGAACTCTTCCATTGTAGGCACTAATTGATAATCGAGAAAGGTGAAACAATGATGTTTAGGATCAAAGAATTGAAAGATAACACACATCATTTCTTCTTTAAAGCTTGAGGTAACCATATTGAGAAGTCGACCATGTCTTTTGGTGAACAGAGAATTCTTAGGAACCCTTGATGCTAACTCTTGGAGTTGAAGAGGCACTTTTACAAAGCTGATTCAGATGGTATTTCTGCGAGTGGAAGCCATATCCTACAAAACAGGACAAAGATAAATCCCTAGGTCCTTGAAATGGTTAGTAAAAATGCTATGTCATGATGTTTATGATGTTATGAACAAATAATCATATAAACACAAAGCACATAAGGCCTTAGGTTTAGGCTTGCATAAGGTTTATAGGTAAATACCATCTTAAAGCTTTAGGTTGTTCAACTTGTCCTAAAAGAAAGTAACCATGTTCTAAGGAATCTCAATATCATTAATCTTTCTTTATCGGGCATTATTTCAGCACAATCAATCTTTCTTACGGACAAAATATCTCGAAAGTCTGATCTCAATGAGTGTAGTATCGAGTATCAACCAACTTCAGTCTTGCACCAAAGCCGACTATCTCACTACTTTCTAATGGTCAGGTTGTTCAACTAAGGTTCTATGGTCAGTTAGTGCTTCACGAAACCACACAGCGGCCCCATGTTCTCCTTGATTTAACTCAAGGGACACCGGTACCAACAAATGTATTACACTAACATAGCCATCGCTTCAACCATATCGGTCTACATCGTATAGTTTCCACAATCTATTGCTACTTACCTAATGTACCCCAAATCCGAGTATAGGATTTTTACAAGTAAAACCCAAGCATAGACCCAAAATTTAAAGCAAACAAGGAAAACAAATAAAGCAAATAAATGTGACCTAACTCTTAAGGTAACCCCACTTTTAGTCAATACTCCCCAGCAGAGTCGCCAGTTCTTTAATACAGTGGGAGAAATGACTTGGGTGTTTTGTGTTTTATCGCAAATGTTGTGGATAGCAAGAGTCGCCATCGACTTTTCTTTTATCCAATAAAGGAAAAGGTGAAAAGAACAGGAAAGACCTTTTGAGAATTTTCTTGAGTTCGAGGGGTAGATTATAAAAATGGAAGGTGTTAGTACCCTTTTCATCCATAGTTATCTACGGGCTCTTAATTGTTTGATCACTTTGAAAATGCTGTGTTTGTGTAAGTTTGAAAATATCTTGAAAACGCCTAAGTTTGGCAAACTTTGCAATGATTCTAGCATCGTTGAGAATGTATACAAAGTGTTGATTTTGAAAATATTTGTTGGAAGGAAGTGTTTTGGGAAAACGATTAAAAAATTCCAATGTAAGGCTATTTTGTAATGATTCTTGTATCGGTAAGAATGTATACAAAATTTTCGTTTGAAAAGTGTTTTTGAAAGTGTGAGGTGTGAATGGTTTTGTTTGTGAGAAAGAAATTACGAGCAATCTACCTACTAAAAAAGTCTTTGTTCATTTCCTCCTCCTTTAGATAGTGTTTGTCTACCATTAGTTAGTAGGAAGCTTTATCATTGGATATGAGGGGCAGGCGTGGGTCATTGTACAGTCATAGAAGGCAACTTGTAATATGTTTTAGCAATTATCATAAGGGACTAAGATCATTTACCGAAGGCAACATTGAAGGGTCATTGTGGGACTATGATCTTTTAATCGAGGGTCTTTTCTAAAACACCTCACATTCGAGGGACATGACTGTTTATATCCGAGGAAACAACTGGGTTACCCTAGAGGTGCAAGTGTGCAAAGTGTATTGTTTTCAATTATTTTATCTTGAATTAGGGTTGTCTAATGTTAATTTTAAATCTTGCCATACAAACCCTAATTACTAGCAATAATAAGGAAAGCGATACATTGCGGAATTTAAATGTCCTACACTATTACAATACTTTGGGGGATGGGGATACAAATTTACAAATGGGGATGACAAGTAAAATAAATCCCTAATTACTACTACAAACCAATAAATATGAATTACAATAATATACAAAATGTAAAGGTGAAGGGGAGAAGAAATCAATTGTTTTTAGGGTTTTTGATGAAAAGGTTTAGAGACTAACCTAACTAAGCTAATTAATTTAATTACAAGAAAATTCAATTAATTATTCAACAAAACCTAAAATCTAAGTTAATCAAATTTAAGAAGAAAATAAACCTAAGTCTAAAGTAATTTTATTTAAAAAATAATATGAACGTTAGTTGTTAATTAAGAAAAATATTCTACAATGTAAAATAAATAATAAAATTTAATTTGACAAAAATAAAATAAAATACTTAAATTAAAATATTTAATAAAAAATATATGTTTTTGCATAAAAGTAAATAAAATTAATAAATTATAGAGAAAAAATAAAGAATATAAAAATGTTGGGCTGGGAGGTTGAATAATAAAATGGGTGTGAAACAAAAAAATTTGGCAGGCCCAATATAATTCCTTTTTTGAATTCAGAAAAGAAAAAAAAGAAAAATTTGTAATATAAAAAAACATTGGGCCTGCGTTGTGGCAAGTAAAAGGGGGGTGATGGAAAGGAAAAAATGATGAGGCCCAAAGCCAGGGAGGCCCACTCGTGCTAGAAGAAAACAAAGAACAAAAAAAATGTTAGAAAAATAACAAAATGGGACGTTGGGGCTCGAATCCAGGTTCCATAGGTGACAGACGCGTGCTTTAACCATTGGGGTGGTGAGACATCCGTTAGTTTATACAACAACTATTAAATTTAAAATAAACTCAGTTCTGAATGTTCATCTTCTTCTTCCTCGCGTTAGTCTTCAAACTAGATTTTTGAATTTTCAAACTTGCTCATTTCTCAACCATTTCAGAAAATGTAAACATCAAACTTGTTATAAATTTCATCACGATTTCAATTATGTAAATAACTTGAACTAACACTCAAAGATGAACACGAATTTTTGTTGGTACCAAATTCTGACCTAATTTTTCAGAAAGTTCATCTTCAAAATTCACATCACTCAGGCAACATAAATGAAATCTAAGGGCATGGTTAGCTTCAGGGCTATGATGTCTACATTTTTTATTCACAAAGTAACCATTAATGATGCTTGTAGAGAGAGTTCAAAGTTTGAAGAACTTACCTCAAAACTGGAAATCGTGTTTGATGATTGAGCACATCTTGAGATGTTGTGATGATCTGGATAACTTCATTAAACCTCCATGAAGCTAATGCAATGCTTACTTTAGATTGAGAGTGGTTGTATTGTTCTGGAGAAGTCAATATGTAGAACCCTGTTTTTGGTTATGGAAGATGAGAAAGATGATGTTACAGTTGTATTGCATGTGTTTGGATAGCTTCTATATGAGTTATAGAAGTTTGGTGATTGATTAAAATGGAAAATGCACGAGTGGATTGTGAGATGGGTATTCAAAGTCAGAAATGGCACAAAATGGAGTTTGTGTGCAAATTCTAATTTTAGGGAGTTTGAGGGAGTTTCTAGTCTTGTGAATTCGTGTCTGGATTGCAAAATAATGCCTCTACTTATAGGAAAGATTTGAGGGCTTGAAGTGATCAGAAAACAAAGATCATGTGTTAAGGTTTTTGACTTGTTTTTGAAGCAATCTTGACAAACATTGTTCCAATGCATAGTACAAGGCTATATAAAGTGGTTAGGAACTTTAAACATGTTGATTATGGCTTTTGTGTTGAGCGTGTGCAGAGGGAGCAAGTGTAAAGCTCAAGGAGAGTGAACTTTGTGATTAAAGCCACTTTTCCAAAATGGCAATGTTACCTATGTGCCAAAACTGGTTTAATCACTTGGATAATGGATCAAATGCATGAACAATGGCTTAATCAGTTGTGTAAGCATTTAATTATTGAGTGGTTTGCAAGTTTGAAGCCTGTAAAGTGAGATTCACACAGCATGGCTTGAGATTTGGTTAACTGTCCATCATCAAAATGACTTGTAATTCAAGAATGGGTGCCCAACTTCTTTTCTTTGATTCTCTTAGATCAAGCATGATCTCTTCAAGTTCTTTGACATTTTGTAAAGCTTGAAACATTGTATACAACCTTCATGTTGACCACTTTGGCTAAATCAAATTGGATCTAGGTGAAAATTGGTCAAGAAGTTAGGTCAAAAAAATCTGCCTAACTTGCCAAAATTTTAACTAAGTGTTTTATGAAAAATGTCATGACTTCATGGGCTTATATCTTTAAATCTAAGCATTTTTTCGACATCAACCCTCTAATACAAAGCTGTAGAGTTCATAAAGAAATACAACTTTCATGTTGAAAGTTTTCCTTAAATCATCTTGCATCTTGGTGAAAAATGTCATGAAATAATGAATTTATCAAGTATAAAAACACTTAGAAAATTTCTAAGTATTGAAAACTTTGACTTTTTATGGAATTTCTTGACTTTCTTGATTCTTGATGATCAAGTTTAATATTTTTGAGTATCTTGATGAATATTGACCTTTGAAACTCAATGTTGATCAAAAAGTCAAAGTTTGACTTTTTGTGTGTCAGTTGACTTTTCATCAGTTGATCAAAAATTCAACTATCAATCCATTAATTTTGAGAAATGATCTTAGCCATGAAGTTAGGTCAACATGTTTTGTTTTATTCCTTGAAATCATGCTTCAAACCATTAGATCATGTACTAGGTCAAAAATCACTAATCAATCATTCTCAATTAAAACCCTAATTTTGACAATTTTGCCCCTTTGATGATTTGAATGTTTTTCTTGAGGAATTGTGATCAAAACTTGATAAATTGATGAATATGACTTCAAAATATTGATGTTGGCCCAAAATTATGAAGTTTGACTGTATATTGACCACAATTGACTTTTTACCCAATATAGTTGATTTCCAGTCATCTGAGCAATTGATTGAGCAAATTTGTGATGCAAGACTTGAAACTTGGTATGAGTAATCTTGGAGACCTATAATGAACCGTGAAAGTCATTTGAGGCATCAAAAGTCCAATTGTCCTTGAGAAAACCAAAACCCTAATTTGTGGGCTCAATGCTTAGGAGATGAACTTGTCTGATCAAACTTTTGAAAACCTTGAGCATTTGAGATCTTGGTTTAGAAATGTCTTGAGAAAAGAGAGGGAAAATTTTGGGGTACAACACTCACCATACCGACCCAAGATGAACGGGCCGTTGAAGCTTCCAATATGAATATCAAGAAAATCATTCAGAAAATGGTGAAGACATACAAAGATTGGCATGAAATGCCTCCCTTCGCTCTACATGGCTATCGTACTTTCATACGTACATCAACAGGTGCAACTCCCTTCTCTCTAGTTTACGACATGTAGGCAGTACTCCTTGTTAAAGTAGAGATTCCATCGCTATGGGTTCTAATGGAAACAAATCTTGAAAAAGCAGAGTGGGTTCAGACGCGACTTGATCAGCTTAACCTCACTGAAGAGAATCGCTTGATAGATTTTTTCCACGGTCAGTTGTACCAAGACAAAATGAAGAAAGCATTTGACAAGAAGGTTCATTCTAGAGTATTCAAAGAAGGATATTTGGTGCTCAAAAAGATTCTTCTACCTCGCCTTAATTCACGTGGTAAATGGACACTCAACTACGAAGGTCCATATGTGGTAAAAATAACATTCTCTGGTGGTGGTCTTATCCTCACAACAATGGATGGGGAAGAACTGCCACATCCAACAAACTCTGACGCAGTCAAAAAATACTATGTATAAAAATCTCTCTAAGTTAGAACCCTAAATGGGAGACTTAGGCAAAAAAGAGCATCCCGGTGGATTGAAAACCCTAAAGGGAGATCCAGGAAAAAATTAGGGACATACAAAAAAAGTTATCACGGTGGATTGAAAACCCAAAAAAGACGGTCCAGGAAAAAGTTAGGGATCTTATTCAAAATAAAGAACAAATAGACTGCGATCTAAGAACCACGACTACGACCACGAAGGAGAGGGATTAACCTAAATAATTTAACTCATAAGCAAAGGAGTTTGGAGCTATTAAAAGGACATTGGAGAAACAACAGTAGCAATTATCATTTCCATTTCCATTTTAAGTTTTATTATAACTTTATGTGATTACCTCTTTTTAGTAATTTCATCTTGTACTCGCGCCTATCCAGAGGCATATTTATCAATAAAACATTTACTTTTTCAATCTTTCTATTGTGTTTTTTCCTTTTCGGACTTGTTTGCAAAATACTACAATTATTTCTTGTGAATACTGCGTTGAAATCATTTTAGGGATTTGACAAATAAAAGAATTTGATATAAAATCAAAGAGCATTTTGGTTAGAAAAACATCAAAAGAAAATCCACGATTACATCCATGCCGACGATCATAGCCATATTTATGCCTATGTCTGCAACTACGTCCACGCCTACGCATGCACGTGTGATACAAATATCAAAATCCTGCTGACACCATTCATCTTGTTCAAATCAACTCAAAGACACCATGACAATGCAACATACAACATTGGGGAGTCGGTGACATAAACCCCATGGTTTAAAAGGAGAGGATATTAAAGCATTTACAACAAACATTTGGTGCATATACAAACATTTGGAGCATATACAAATATTTGGGGCATATATAAACATTTGGTGCATATACAAATATTTGGGGCATATACAAAATAATCAGTACATATACATTTGGGTTCCATTTCAGCTTAGGGAATTATGTATGGTATTTTCTGAGTACATTTTTTAAACTATGAACTTTCTTGGGGCTCATCATTGGATTATATGGTCCATAAAACAAACAAATACTTTGGTTGAGAACAGACACAATTGATAAACTTTGATCTTATCTTTGGTCTAGTTATCTAATATTCGATTACCAAAACTTTTTCAATTACCTATCCTCTAGGTTGTGATAGGTATGCGAATTTTCGGGATTGTGTTATCTATCCTCTAGGTCGTGATAAATACGTAAGACTACCTTCGTGTCGTTTATCCTCTAGGTCGTGATAAACGCATAAACTTTTCAATCATATATTCTCTAGGTTGTGGTAAATGTGCTAATTTTCAGGTTTATGTTATTCATTCTCTATGTCGTAATGAATACATAAGTCTATCTTCTGGTCATTTATCCTTTAGGTCATGATAAACACATAAATTTTTTCAATTATCTATCCTCTAGGTTGTGATAGGTATGCGAGTTTTCAAGGTTATATTATTCATCCTCTAGGTTGTGATGAATACATAAGTCTGTCCATGTGTCATTTATCCTCTAGGTCGTGATAAATGCACAGGTTCATCCTCGTGTTGTTTACTCTCTAGGTTGTTGTAAACATAACAAAATCTGCGGTACAATTTATTGTGTTAGTCTCTATGCGGCAATTTATTATCAAGATATGTGTTATTCGTCCCATGGGCTGTGATGGATAGACAAAATCTACGTCTTAGGCTTGTTATGTTAGTCTCAAAGCGTTAGTAAGTCAATTTTCAAACTTGTGTTATCTACCTCCTAGGTTATGGTAAATACGTGCAAAAATCTATGATCTCTTTTAGATATTGATGAGTTATCCATGCCATCGTATCTAAGTCAAATCAAAACCTTAGGCTCTAACTCTGGTAGGATGATACATCATCATCTATGCCTATTTTTCACACTCTTGGGAATAATGTACAGTGTATCCTTATAATCTTTCCGACAAATTTTGGGGTCTTCCATTATTTAATAAACCTCTGATTCAAATGTGTGAGATCTGCGTATTCCCGCACTCCTTAATTGAAGGGTAATTAAATAGGGGGCATTTATCATACCCCAAAATTTCCCCCATCAAACTCAATGATCATATTATTACTGTATTTCTAACTTATAAGCATATTGCCTAGTTTGCTTATTTTGATTTTTATTTTAATGAGAGTATAAAATCTAAGAAGATGGTGTATTTCTAGTATAAGGGGTTTATTTCTAAATCAGAAGCCCATTAAGATTTTTGGACTGTTTTAAATAGTAGAGGGGTGTGTTTTAATAAAGGGGTATTGCATCATTAGACTAGCCCATTAAGGTTATGACCCATTCAAAATAGAGAGGGGGTGTACGTTTTTGTTTTTAGAACTTGTTGCTTCATTTTTTTTTCCAGATAGGTCCATTAAATTGTTGGCCCATTTGTTTTTGTTTTTGTGCACATTTTTATTCAGACTGGTCCATCAGTTTGCTCGTTTGAAGGCCCATTTGTCTTTTTTGAGGTTGACCAAAAGTCAAACTACTGACTCTTTATTTTTTCTATTTTTTTATAATTATTCAATTTCTTAATACATTATTGTTATTAATATTATTATTAATGTTTTGTTTAATTATAATTATTATCATTACTAGCGAAGTTTAATTATTATCGTTATGAGTTTGGTTGACCAACTCAACCAAGGGTTTTTGAAACCCTAATTTTACAAGCCTAGCGGCGGCCTCTTTCGTCTTCACTAAGACTTAAAGCCTAAAACAACTATTGTGCAGATCTAAACCCAATTCACATGAACAAGAATCAAATACATAATCAATTCTTCTATTTACAAACATAATCAAATCTTACTCAATCAAATATAATTATTATCATTACTAGCAAAGTTTAATTATTATCGTTATGAGTTTGGTTGACCAACTCAACCAAGGGTTTTTGAAACCCTAATTTTACAAGCCTAGCGGCGGCCTCTTTCGTCTTCACTAAGACTTAAAGCCTAAAACAACTATTGTGCAGATCTAAACCCAATTCACATGAACAAGAATCAAATACATAATCAATTCTTCTATTTACAAACATAATCAAATCTTACTCAATCAAAACTATACAAGATTGTTCAATATACAAACAAATCTGAAACAAATCAAATCTAACCTAATTTCCTAATCTACTGTCAATCACGATCTGTACTGACAATTAACAAAATTTCCTAATTTGTTCTAATCTAAAACCTATAAATAAACCTAAAATTGTAAGAACAAGGGGAGAAGAAAATTGATTGACAAACAAAGAACGAAAGAAGAAGAAGAGTTGATATATGGGTTTCAACTTCTGAAACCCTAGATTTGTACATCCCTGTGATCTTCAAGTCATTCCCACCACCGCACCATCATTGCACCTGCAAGCAGAAGAAAAATAAAGAAAAGATTAGTAGAAGGAGAGAAAGTAGACGAAGGAGAATTAACAGAAACGAGAAGTTTCACGGCAAGGACCAAGTAAGCCTGACACTTAGCTTAGGTTGTTTAAATTACTATCATTGATGTTTGCAATTGCATAATTGAAGGTTAGATTGATGTTTTTTGGGAAATTTGGGGTTTAGGGTTAGGTTTTGGGGTTAGTGTTCTTAGGTTGTGGGGTTAGGGTTCTTAGGGTTTGTGGGGTATGTATGAACATAGGGTTAGGGTTCCTAGGGTTCGTCCTAGGGTTCTAAGTTCTGGTTTTAAGATGAAGATTCCGGTTGAATATCAATAAGAATTAGGTTTTTACGGTTATTTTAGAGTGATTCATGGAGGTCGGCACGACCAAGGCGATTTTCGGTGGGATATTATCTAGAGAGAGGTCAGAGCCTCTCTTTCTAGAAATTTGTGTGGTGAAGAGACAAGACATAGAGAGCGAGAGAGGCGATAATGAAAAATGAAGAAAGTAGAACAAAGTTGAATATATAATGTTTTTTGCTACCCCGTGTGCGATCTTGCCATGCTTCTTAGTCAAACTGCTCATCAACACCGAATATTCTCTGTACTCTTGATCAACGCCCCTGAGTTAAACTCAGGGGGCCGCATGATCACTATCAAATGATGGTTTCCTCGCTAGTCCACCATAAACATACACACGCACGTACACATGAGCTAATGGGTCATAACAATTTTGTTTTGGGCCAAGCCCGTCTCTATACGTACCCCCAGTTTTTTTATTTACTTTTGTTAACTATAGTTCGTACCCCCAGCAAATTGGATCAAAACAAATTATTTAGGTTCAAGCCCTTACTATCAAACCTCCCATAATTACTACCCTACAACATAATTCACCCCTGCCCCTTTCTGCACTAATGGGCCAAGTCCAACATCTGGACTTGGGCCCTTAATGTTCACACTCCCATTTTTGCTACTACGTTCAGATCCACACCCTCCCTACGATTTGGGCCTAAATCCAATATCTAGATTTAGGGCCCTGCTATTTACAACCCCAACATTTTACTAGCCAAACTAACTTTGCACCCCCCCTGTGTTTTTTAATTAAAATTAATTTTATTTTTTATTTCATTTACTTTATTATAATTAATATTTAATTTATTTATTTAATAAATTCTAAAATTGATTAATTTTTAATTTAAATTCTTTTTTTAAATACTAACTCATTTTTTTACTTTAATTGCATTAAATTCCTTTTTCTCATGCTTAAAAATAATATTCTCCCATATTGCATAATATATTTGAAAACATCTAACCAATTAATGACTAACCCTTTTTTACTAATCTAAATTCAAACATATATATGTTTTCAAAAAAGAATTATGGAGATATTTCTTATTAACTGCGAACTGCGTCTACAAATTCTGTTATTCACACACCCAGACTTGGTTCAAGGAGAATTCAAGATATTCCCATAATCCATAAAAAATACCAACCAACAACTATGAACTACGAATTGGGACTTTGATTCCTCATAAGAGGATATGTAGGCATACGACTTAAAATCGTGATGAGTTCCCCTAATTAAAATTAAAACCCTATTTCCTAAATTGTAAATCTAAACCCTGGTATCCTTATGAACAAGGTAGATGAGGGGTGCCTAACATCTTTCCTTCGTCTAAAACGAGTCAACAACTTAGAATATTTGATCAAATTAGGGTTATCTGTTATCTTCCATTCCCTAGGATAAAAATTAATGGTGGAAACTCTATATTTTTTTTGCCGGTTATTACAATATCAAGTTTTAGTAAACAATCTCGATCATGTTTGAGAGAAACATCAGCCAAACCAAGTTGAGAAAAATAAATTCTCAACACAAAGATGTTAAGACATTATATCTGACATCTCAAGAATCTCCAACTCCATATTAGGTAATCTTCTTCATCAACTGCTATGAAAACCTTGAGAATCATACATTTTCCTCCTTAATAGCAGTACAACATCTAGTTAGTGCACACCCACATAAATCTTTCAATACAAACAGAATTTGTTCCTTGGCTAGAAACAAGATTCCAAAATAAATCTGGATCCTTTTATTAGAAGGATTTTCTATAATTCCGAGAGAATTCCCTTCAAATATGAACTTGACCTTCATACATGAGAACAATCGGCTAAGATAACAAACTTCTTCAGGACATTAAAGCTCAGCCTCTGCAATTCTACTAACTTGAATAAAAAATAAACTGAACCAAGAAGCACAAAATTGGTTGACAATAACTCAACCCACCAATCTAATATGTTTTTTCTGGATAAAACACCTTAGAAGCACAACACAGATACCTCCTCTTCCAAATCAAGAGTAGGTTCTAAACATATATGATCACCACATATTTGTCTGGCCACTAGAGCATCTATTATGCAACAGGAATCTGCACGCCTGCTGACACAATGTCCCAACGTCTCATAGGACATTGGTTCCCTACTTCTGGAACTCACTACACAAAGCTTGGTTCTGAAGCCTAACACTGCTTCCAAAAACAAATAACCCTTGATCACCTTCAAGGTCCACAAAAATATTCAAAGCTTCAGCAATACCAAACAACAGCAAGACTCAGAGTCACTTTCCTAATTAGATCAAGTATTAGGAAGACTCTGCATGAAACCAAAATAAATGGCTCTAATCTTTCTTCAACAACTCATCAAAAGCGCCTTTATGAGTGGACTTGAGAGATAAAACTCAAGTATCGTTGGAAACTTCACAAAGTCAGTTGAGATTGCCTTGCACACACTACAGTATCACACACCCAACCTGCTGAGGAGAACAAACCCTAATGCCCTTATTTTACTTGCGACACAAGGAACAACCAAGGTTACAACAGATACCATGCAACAGAATACACAACAACAAAAAACTCCTCAACATCCTTCAGGCACAACAAACCCTTGCACATAAACACCACACTTCAGGTGCAACAGGTCAACATAAGTTTGTAAATAAATCAAACCCAAAAACACCAGCTTTTCACCAAAGCTACAAGCTTGATAATAACAGACAGGTCCAATACAACCCTATCACGAATAGTCCATCCTCCACTTCTAGGGACCATTCAAAAACAATATGAACTATCCAAGTTCAAACAACTTTTCAGTAGAAACCTTCTACCTTGCTCATAACTAGAAAGTATCCCCCTCGGATATCATTCAGAAACAAACAAGATGCCTGCTTTGATACCAATTGAAATTTTGGTATGACAGAACTCAGATGTCCTATGACATGTTGAGACATCTAATCTAACATAAACAAAACAGTACCGAAAATCATAAACAACACACTATAACTGTTAACCCAGTTCGGAGCAACTCTCCTACTCTTGGGGCATACCAAGCCAGAGATAAACCCACAATGATAGTATCAATTCATAGACCCTACAACAAACCTTCAGTTCACGGCCTAATCACTTAATCACTATTTGTGCTATATTTCTATCTAAGCACTACTATAAATAATGCTTGTAATGTCGATCGTGAAATGCGTTTTACCTTGGTTACTCAAGCGAGA
Source organism: Vicia faba (assembly GCA_948472305.1). Lineage (NCBI taxonomy): Eukaryota > Viridiplantae > Streptophyta > Magnoliopsida > Fabales > Fabaceae > Vicia > Vicia faba. The sequence continues at coordinate 715,612,042 of OX451736.1, forward strand.
TTACTAAGGGTGACGTGAAAAGTTGCCACTTATCACTCGATGATTTAAAAACCGAGGGGGAAAAGTGTCACTTATCACGGGTTCGATCCCTAACAACTACATTTTTTGCATTTTCAAAATTGTGCTACTTTTTACCTTGGTTTTTAACAATAATCGAGGGGTAAAGTTCTTTTTACAAAATTTTAATTTTAAAAAGTTTTTTTTACGTTTTAATCTACAAAGCACTTATTTTTTTGACAAAATATATATCTTCCTCATCATCATCAACAACAACTATAACAACAACAAAAACAAAATCAATAGAATCCTTAAACATTAAATCTCACAACAAAAACAACAAAAACAACAACAAAAACAACAACAACAACAACAACAACAACAACAAAATCCATGGAATCTTTAAATATTACATCTGAACAACAACAACAAATAAATAAAATCAATAGAATACTTAAATATTAAATCTCAACAAAAGAAGTAACACAACAACAATAACAACAAAATCCATGGAATCTTTAAACATTAAATCTCAACATCAACAACAACGACAAATAAACAAAACCAATATAATCGTTAAACATTAAATTTCTACAACAACAACAATATTAAACATTTTACTTGATACTGTTAGAGATAAGTCTCAGACTTCTCCAATCAAAGAGTGATACCGCAATAAGCTAAAAACAAAACTATCTTTTTATCTCTAATAGATACAACTACAACTAACATTAAACAATTTTAACAAGGAATTACTAGATAAAATATTACATTAAGAAACTAACCTTGAAATATTTTCCTGCTCTTGCTTTCATTACCATTGTTTTTAATATGTTAAGTTTAAATTTCAGCACTTTGCATCCAAGAAGAATACTTGTGGCATTCACGTTTTGATTGGCTAGTGAGAGTTTCACGCGGATCACTAATGTTTCATGTGGATTGATGAGTTGCCGATGTCTTGGCCCTTGTTACTTTATAAATGGACGATAAAGATTTGTTACTTAATTTTTCATCAAATTGCTCATAAATAAAAAAAATTTAAAAATAAAATACTCTACTTTACCCATTAGTTTTTAACAAAACCGAGGTAATAGGTTATTAAAAAAAATTAAAAAAATTACAAGGTAATATTGGTCATGAGTTCGATCCCAACAACTGAATTTTTTTTTATTTTCATAATTGTGCTACTTTTTACCTTGGTCTTTAATAAAAATCGAGGGATAAAGTCTTGTTAAAAATTTTAGAAAATTAAAAAGTGATAAAACGTAGTTGTTGGGATTCGAAGACGCGTCCTCTAAATACATTTCCCCTTGGTTTCTAACAAAACCGAGGGAATATATATTATTTATAAAAAAATTAAAATGTGACGTGTTTATGGTTTACACTTCAGATTTTTATTGGGTGAGGTGAAATGTTCTGTCATGAAATATATTATTTGTTGTAGTGAAGACTCACCTAGATATGAGGCCCTCCTCAATCCCTCTTCAATCACAGACAACGATTGGACATAAAACAGAAAGACACACTTCCATGACAGCAAAATAGAAGACACACTTCCATGATAATACTCAGCCAAGACTCTTAACTAAGAACACAACTTGGAGTTGCTTACAAGTTTCCTCCAAGAATAATACTCAACTCATTACTTCACAGCTTCTGAGTGAGAACACAGTGACTATCTCAAAACCCGAGTGGTTCACACACACGTCAACTATCCTAGAGAGTGGCTAATATACTCAACCCTAATGATTACATATTTACAATTCTCAGCTAGTACCATCCTAGGTTATAAAGCTTCAATTTATAATCTATACCCAGTTGAATTTGGGTCTTCAAAATACAACTCTTTGGTTATTACAAACAGCAGCAACTTCTACTATAAACAAGGTCTTCAATCATTAGTTTCCTACAATATTTTCATATTTAGAAGCCGCATATTCTTCAATATTCTGACTTTATTTTTCTAGACCTTTAATTCAGCACCATATAATATTTCATAATATTCCCAGAATATTCTGCATCTGTTAAATCATAACTAAATTCACTAATTCAGCTCAGCTCAGACGTGATGTCGTATGCTCCTTCATAGGACATCTTATCTGACATGTTGTTCCAGATGTTGAAACAATTCAACTCAACATGTCTAACATAAGATAGGACTTCTTGTTCAAACCTATTCCTATTAGCAAGTTAACACACCTTATCTAACATATTGCTTCTATATTAGTTTTACCAAACATAATACCAATCAAATAATTCAAAGAATTAACAAACTGAATCATGTGTAAACTGAAATCAGGCCCAATAGTATGCGGGGTGCAAAAATCACAATGGCACAAAGGCCCAGTTCAAAAAAACCATTTCACTTAATCAAATTTTTTTGTTTTATTTATTTTATGATATGTCACATAAAATAACAACAATTATGTAACAAACTATCAACCGGTGCACTCAATTTCAAGTCACAAAAAGACAAAATAAAATCCAGCAAATGAGAGCACACCACCTCTCATTCTTCAACCTCTAACCAAAACAAAAAGCAGCAAACATGTTTAAATGCATGCCCTAGTATCAAGTTTCCATCCAAACTTCACACAACCATAACTTCTTCATTTCTTGATGAAATTTAGAGATGTAAAAATATAACATGATCTACGAAGAACAAGGAACATACTCATACCATTATTTTTCATAAAAGAGAAATAAATCACAGAGAAAATTGAACAACAATATCACGGTTACAACATGTTTTCATAAAATTCAAAGATGCCAAACACATTCAGATTCATACAAAATTCACTTCATACCTATCGTATGGGCCAACTACAGATGCATGATGATATTTCTGAGCATTTAAAACCTAGAATGAAAGAGATTAAAACTTGCAAAATTTACCAAGTGGAAGATAAGTCCACTGCTCTTTTCACTCCCAGTACCAAAGAAACCCAATAAACTCGATCCTTGAGCTTCAGTGAAGTAGAAATGAGCAAGAGATTGAAGAGAGCTTGAGAGATTTGAGAGATTTCAAGATAACTTTGAGAAATAGCAAAAAAAACTTTAAATCTGATTTATCTCTCCAAATTTGTGTGTGTGTGTATGTGTTATGTGAGGGTTTGAGGTTGGTTTATGGAGTAAGGATAAGAGGTTAGGATGGTCATTTGAAGTTTAAATTGATTGGAGGGCACACATGGAAGTTTAGGCCAAAAAGAATAGTGGGGAGCAAGTTTGTGTTTCATATTGTTTTTGTTGCAATTTTTGTATGTTTTGGAGGTCTTGTAGGGTCAATAGAACATGTGCAAAAGATGGTACAAAGTGGTGGTGTATGGAGAGAGATGTGAAGAAGTTGTTATACTTGACAAATTTGATGAAAATGGTACAAATGGTGTGCATGGGCTTGCATGAATGAATTGGGATGTTTTAAGGGGCTTAGTACACGACCAAAACTAAGTTGGGCCAAAAGAATTGGCCTCGAATTGCAAGGAATTGAGAAATGAAGATTTTGGTTCATGAAGGTGACATAAATGGTGCCCAAACTCCTAAAATCCATAACTTGCTCAATTCTTTGAATTAATTCATGAACTAAAACTTTTTGGAAAGAGAATTTGATTATATATAACTTTCATAATGGAGGAATTTCGATTTGAATTCATTAAGGTCCCCAAAAGTGGCCACGGAAAATTAAGGGATGAACCAAAGAACTTGTAAATTTTCACTTAAGTTATGAACTTTGGCATGTTGAAACACCTAACATTTCTCTACCGTAACTTAGAGAGGTTTCATCTAAACGAGGAAAACTTGGAATCTTTGGAAAGAGGGAAGGAAAATATACAACTTTCATGTTGAAAGTGTTTTAAAACGAGGCCTGGAAGTACCTCAAAATTGGCCACGAAAACTGCTTTCTAAAGTTGATGCAAACACACTTAGAAAAAATTCCAAGTGTTGGGAAATTGCAAGTTTGAAATAGCCAACTTATCTCTATCATAACTTACTCAATAGTGGTTCAATCTTGATGAAATTGGTATGGTTGGAAAGATTAGGATGAGGAGAACAACTTTCATGTTGAGGTTGTTTTAGTTTGAAGTTTTGATCACAGTGAAAATAAGCCATGAAAATGCATGCAAATACATGCAAACTTGCCATAATTGGAAACTTTAGAAAACCTTAATTTTTCCAAATTAAGTAAGTTTATCCAAATTCTTCATTTTTGATGAATCCTTTGACTTTTATTGACCAAATCTCGACCATTGATCATTTTGTCATGTTTGACTTACTTTGACCTCAAAAAGTCAGGAGTTGACTTTTTTTACTACATAGTTGACTTTTCCCTTATTCAACTGATTTATCAATTATCTAAGCAATTGAACCTTTTCTGATTAAAATTGATGATCAAACTTCCACCCATAGACACTTAGGGAGATATAGAAGACCATGGAATCAAGTTTTGCTCAAAGAATCATACATAAACTGATTTTATCACAAACCCTAATTTTTACTGAAAATGTTAGGAGATGATTTCTCAAGCTTAAACCCTAATTCTTCCATAGTTCTTGGAGAAACGTTTACATAATAAGAACTTATATACCAATAGTATGTTCATGAGGATGAGATCCCAATCTTCTAAGCCTTTGAATCATAAATCTCTTCTTCTATTATTGATGATCACACAACTCTAAAACCCTTGATCCCACATACAAGAACCAATGATATCCATATGTATATATGATGAGGAAGCATAAGCCTATGAGAACTTGAAATGATAAGAGGGAAATTTTTGGGGTGCAACAACAAGGACTAAAAGGCTATTTAAACCAATGTATTATTTGTAGTAGTGTATGTATCTGATCAAAGGAGGACCAAGTAAGACAAGAGTGAAAATATGATATTCATAGGATATCATCCAACCGATGCATACAAACTATATAATCCTATTGAGAAAAAGGTTCACATTAGCAGAGATGTAGTCTTTGATGAATATACGAGGCTTGGAAATGGAAAACAAAGATACGATGGAAGGTGAAGTCAGACTCATTTGTGTAGACTATGATCAAAATGAAGAATCTAATGATGAAACAAATGGTGAAGACACTATAGTCGGTGAAGTTGCACAATTTGAATCACATGCTCATGAAAGGCCACAAAGGAAAATACAAACAGCTAGAAGATTGGTGGTTTATAAAAGTATTGTCTGATAATGCAGTTAGCAATGAAGGAGACTTGATACATTTTTCCCTTTTATCTGATGCGGAGTCAATTACTTATTTAGATTTATTGGAGAGAAAAGTGTGGAAGGAAACCATGAGAGAAACACTGAGGTCAATTAAGAAGAATCAAACTTGGAAATTGGTACCTCTACCTAAGATGAATAAAACTATCAGTGTGAGATGGGTTTACAAGACTAAGATAAATCCAAATGGCTTAGTTTCAAAGCACAAAGGAATATTGATGGCTAGATGGTTCTTTAAAATTCTGAAAATCTGCATACCTCTTCATTGCATATAATCAAGATACCTTTTCCAAATCATTGCAAATTCTCATGATAACTTTCCAAGCATTGCTACCCATTCAAAAAGAATCTTGTGATGTATTTAAATCAAGAATTTTCATATTCTAAATCACCTCTTTCAATCATATTTTCAAACAATTCGTACTACTTTTTCAAGTGTTCATACTCAATGTCATAAAAACTTATACTGCATAAATTTCATTCATTTGAGAAAAATTGCATAAACCATTGAGCACTTAATGTATATATATTATTGAATTATTCATTAAAAGAGAAGATTAAATTTACAAGACATTGGAAAGCATACAAATTATTTGTATTCTATTTGCTGTAAATTATTCATCAAATGTGTGGTGATATTGTCTGTAAAGAAAGTGTTGTACTTTCTACAGGTGTTTGCAAATAGAAAACGATGTTATTTATGTTTGTTAAAAAAGTCCTTTGAATCAGAGAGATTCAAAGTCCACCATAGGTTTGATATTTTGTGTTAGAAGATTGTATGATAGTCTTGGAGTGAGGTTGTACAAAGATCTAACATAGTGAAATCTTTCACTAAATATAGAGGGACTAGACCATCCTTACTTGAAAAGGAGAACCAAGATATATCATTATGTTCTTTATTATTTACGCACTTTTATTTTTATGCATGTATATTCATACGTTTATCATAATTCTTCCAGAAAAATAAAAGAATCAAAAAATTTGCAAAATAACGAGAAATATTCATAAAACCTAATTCACCCACATCTTAGGTTGTATTTTATACTCATAATTGACATAATAGTGTGTTAAGGTAACTTTTGTCCTTGATTTGGAAATAATGGTTTCTGCTAATCCTATTTTTGCAGATGGTGGCAACAACAGTAAACCCCCATGTTTCGTTAGTGAATATCATGACTTTTAGAAAATTCACATGTAAATTAATCTAGAAGCACAAGGAGGATAAATATGGGATGATGTTGAAAATGTTTCATTTGTTCCTACAATGATCATTAACAATGTAGAGAAAATATAGGTGAAAGGATCATTGAACAATGATGACAAGTAAAAAATGTTATTTGACAAAAAATTAAAGAATATTCTTACATCAGCACTAGGTATGGATGAATTCTTTCATGTATCTAATTGGAAAACAAAAAAATAAATTTGGGATAATTTAGAAGTAACTCATGAAGGAACGATAGAAGTAAAGAGATCACAACTAAACACTTTATCACAAGAATACAAGATGTTTAGAATGCAGCCCGAAGAAATAATTCTTGATTTGCAAAAGAGACTTTCACATTGGACCAATCATTCGATGGATCTTGGAAAAAAATTCACAAATGATGACTTGAATCTCAAAGTACCAAGATCGTTGACAAAATCAAGGCAACTAAATGTGACGATAATATAGAAAAAGAAAAGTCTATCCAAAATGTCTTATGTAGCATTGTCGGTAAACTTCAAGAACATGAGTTAGAATTTGAAAAGCTAGAAAAGCATGAAGATCAAGGAAAGAAAAACAAAAGTCTTACCTTAAAAATTAGAGTCAAAGACCATGACAGTAATCTAGAGGATGAATATCAATCCACTAGTGATGAAAATGATGCACTAATCAAGAAATTTAAAAAATTATTAAGAAAGGAAATGACAAAGAAAATATGTCAAAGAGAAGCACCAATTTCAAAAAGGAATGTTACTTTGTTTGAATGTGGAAAAAGAGGACATGTCAAAAGTGAATGACCTACACTTCTAAGGAACAAATTTAATAGCAAGAAGGATAAAAGGCCAAAGAAAATATATAAGCATGGGATAATAATGAGATGAGTTTATATTCAGATGAAGAACAACCAAATATGGTATTAATGACTTCACACCATTCTGATGATGAAGAAAATGAGGTTAGTGATTTTGAAATTAATGATAAACCTTCATACGATGAATTACGAAATACCTTCCATGAATTACATGAGAAATATTTGAATCTTTCTAGAAAATGTTCAAAACAAAATAAACTAATTTTATCTCTAGAATGCAAGGCTAATGACACTAATGTGTAACTAAAAAATGTTAGAAAATTTGTGTAATAAAAGTCAAGAGCATGAATCCAAAATGGTCGAACTTAACCAAATTTTAAAGAAATACGATAAATGTCAAATTGGTTCAGAAGATGTGCTAAGTAGACAAAGATATTATAATGACAAAAGTGGATTTAGCTTTTCTAATTTTGATAAATCAAACACACGTAAAACCATCTTTATCAAAGGTAGCACAACATTCAACAATGTGGAATCAAATAAAGTGCATGATGTAATTCATCCTAAAATATTTTATGATAGAAATAATTTGGATGTATATAAAAGTAATCATCTTTTTAGAGCTACATGTTTTTTATTGTAATAAAAAAAGTCATATTCGTAGTGATTGCTACGTAACAAACTATGGTGTTCTTTATGGTGAGTATGTATGGATAAGGAAGGGAACTAACTCAAGAGGACCTAAAGAATATTGAGTACTTAGAAACTACTATTAATTGTTTTTGTAAGTACTTAAAGATCATATGTTAATATTGTCGAATAAAGATTGTTTTTTCAAGACACGAGACCATATGATATGGTCGAAGTAAACTTTCTTTAGATTAAAGATGATTTGAAAATATCAACATTGATATCACTATTGACATCAAATCATTGTGAAGAAAATACGCATTTTTATATATGTTGTATCAATTCTCTTATATGTTATGTTTCTTTAGATTTTATTATTTTTCTTTTTTATAATGTCAAAAAAGAGGAGAAGAAAAACAATTGTTTTTGTTATTTTTCAGGATACCAGAGACAAAGGAATAAATAAAAAAATAAAAGTGGAGATATGAAAGATAGGAGAGATATACAAGATAGGGGAGAAATCAAGTGTCAAGCAAAAATTTCTCAAAATTTTGTCATTATAAAAAAAAAGAGACTGTGAAGAAGTTGTTCTTCATGTATCTTAATTTAGTGTTGATGAAGACAAAAGCTTATCATAGAAGAAATATTAAAGAAGATAGAGATTGAAATCAAGTATCAAAATTGGATAAGCTTTGGAAATCAAAAGATTGAATTATGAAAATTAAGATACAATGGCAATACATATGTATATAAGCTTTAGGTGCTCAAAATTTTTTGATATAATCTATTCTGTGTGTTACGCATTCATGCATGATTTTTCATTCAAAGCATAATTTTTAAAAGCCAAAATTTCAAATTTGTAAGGGAGTCAATCGATTGACCCCTATCAGGCAATCGATTGACATGATTTCCGTAAAAACGAAAAATTTGAAAAGCCAACTGAATCAATCGATTGACTCATCATGTAAACCGATTGAAATAGTACAAATTTTGATATTTTTAATGTTGGAATTAATTTAATCGATTGACATCCTAGGTCAATTGATTGACATTCTGAAACATTTAAAAAATTCAAAAACATTGCATATTTCTTCAATGCATATGATCGTGATACATTTTCCAAATCATTACAAATTCTCATGATCATTTTCCAAGCATTGTTATTCATTCGAAAAACATCTTGTGATGTATTTAAAACCAAAAAAAATCAGATTTCAAATCATCTCATTTAGTCAGAATTTTCAAACAATTCTTACTGTTTTTTCAAGTGTTTATACACAATATCATAGAAGCTTTTATTTCATAAATCTCATTCATTTGAGAAAAAGTTTCATAAACCATTGAGCACTATGAAATTTATGAAAAAGTTCCACAAATATATATTCTTGAATTGTTCATTAAATAGAAAATTAAATTTCCAAGATATTAGAAAGCATACAAAATGTCTGTATTCAATTTATCTATTTGCTGTAAGTTATTCACCAAATGTGTGGTGAAATTGTCGGTAAAGAAAGTGGTTGTACTTTCTACCAAGTGTTTGCAAATAGGAAGTTGTGTTCTTCCTCTTTGTTGAAAAATTTCCTTTGAATAGGGAGATTCAAAATCCACCATATATTTTGTATGGTGTGTTAGAAGATTGTAGGATAGTTTTTGTGTAAGGCTGCACAATTATCTAGTAGTGCAGTGAAATCCTTTAGGGGTGTGGAGGGACTTGACTACCCCTGTTTAGAAAGGGGAATCAGAATATATGTGTGTTTATTGTTTATGCACTTTTATTTTTATACAAGTTTATTCTTAAGTTCATCATAATTTTTTCGAAAAAATAAAAGAATCAAAACATCTACAAAATAACGAAAAAGAATCATAAAACCTAACGAGACATGCTAGGTTTGAATTTAAAAGGAACCTTGAAACTAGGTTTTAATATTCAACTGATGTGAATGAAAGGAGAACAAGTTTGATTGGCTATAATGATGTTGGTTGGTGTGGAGCAACCTGGTTATGTATTCTTATACAATGAGACATGCATTTCTTGGTGTACAAAAAAGCCGACAAGCAATGCATTGTCCTCTTGTGAGTCTAAATATATAAAGGTTCATTTGGCTCACTCAATTTGACTTGACTCTTTCTAAAAGAACTAAGGTGTGAAGTGCAAAAGCCTATGAATCTGATGATTAGTAACAAATTTGCAATAAGCTTGACCAAGAATCCAGTTTCACATGGAAAGAGCAAAAATATATTGAGACAAAACTTCACTTCATAAAGAAACAAGTGATGAAAGGCATGATGGAGGTCATACATTGCCCTACAAAAGAGAAATTGGCTAATGGCTTTATGAAAAGCTTTGAAGATTGAAAGGTTTGAATATTTGAAGAGTCAATTAGGACTTGTAAACATTTAGAATTAAGATAAGATAATGTAATAATTCTACATGAGGATTATAATTAACTAGGAGTTGGTTAGGTAATAAGTTAAGTTGGTTAGCTTGTGACTCAAGTAAGTTACTTGAATCACAAGCGACTATAAAACCAACCATCCATATGCCTTTCATGTAATGAAATGCATAAACTTGTGGAAAGCTTAAGCAAGAAACAATTTTTGAGCAATCTCTCTCTTTCTTGTTTTCTTATTTTACTAATTCAGTGTTACTTGCTTTGCAAGTAGCGGCTTTGCTGCACCATTAGAGTATAATTGCTAAGTGTACAGGAACAAAAAAAACATGGGTATATTATATTGAAAAACTCGAGCATGTTGTTTCAATACAAAACTCAAACTAATCCATCAACAATCAGCAAAGTCAGGGTATGACCATGAACGAGAGTATAAAACATTCATTCACAATGGCAAGTAGTTATTCATCAAGAATACAAGTGACGCAAATTACTATGATCACTTCCCTTATATCTTTGTGGGAATTTAATCATTTTTACTGTCAGTAATCTGCATTTTAATTTATAATTTACAAAAGAAAATAACATCAATAATTACCTAGTAGGATATACATCTGAGATTGAGAATGTAAATGCACCTCATTCTTCAGTAAGGAACCGTCCTGTAAAATTTTCCATCATAGAAAACTGCATATTCTCAGATGGTTTCCAATGACGTTTTCTTTGATTTATAAACCAATTGTTAATTTGCTTTTGGTCCAGCCCTGTTGTCTTGGCCAGATCAATCTTATCAGCTTCCTGGATAATCAAGTAAAACAATATTGCTCAATTTTTGAATGCTAGTATGGAAAACAAAACTCACCGGTGTACATAATAACCGAACAGTAGTAACAATGAAACATTTACCGTTGGGTATGGCCATTTGTAATGAACATTCCACCATTGAAGTAGTGTTTGTCTTGCTTCCTTTGGAAGCTTGCCCTTCTTTTTCTTCTTGGAAAACTCCAATTTTAATGTACCAATATGACTTCCAAACTTGCGTAAAAGTCTGTCTTTGAGCTCGCGATCCTCACTCTTTGATTGTCCATCTTGAACATCATCTCCAGTACTAAGATCTTCTTCTTCCGAAGATGCACCAGCATCATCTAGCCAAATACAGACAACATCGTAATCATTTAGATCAATGATACACAATGATAAAAATTAAAAAACATGAGTTGAAATGAAAATTAAAACGAGGATAAAAGAGCAACGGCAATATCAATATCAAAGTGAATAAATTAATATAAAAAACTTATATTGATGTTACATATACAAATAAACACCATTGATGAATTATATAACATAACAAAAATCAAATCGTTTTCCATTAAATATGTTCTACTCCATCAATCATACTACACTATAAATTTTTTTACAAAATAACTACATGAATTCAAAATAAAATTCTTTTTTTCTTTCTGTCAGTACTATGCTACTTAACAACTATCTTTAAGCCAGAGTTTGAAGAATTTTTCATGAAAAATAATGATAAATATACAAATATTCATTGTTTAGTCCTATATAATAATAATTAAAAACATCTAACTAATACGGAATTAATTTAGATTAACTGATGTACTAAATTTACTATTATAAACAAAGAATAAAAGTTTTAAAACTTTTATTTACTATTGAAAACAAAACACTTATCACTTTTAAACAATTGAATATCATTCATTATATTTTTCTTATTTATTCTTTAATTTAAAAATATGATAATTGAATGAATTTTTTCACTATATATATAAAAAGAATGTCAATATAGCAAATGTCACTTTGTTTAAATGATTATTATCATAAACTAAAAAAGTGTTTCAATATAAATTTTCACTTATGTTTAAATGAAATCTAAAAAAATAAGTATTCTTAAAAGAACTTATTAATTGTATAAAATTTATTGTTTTTCTTATAATAAATCATGATGAAGTCAAATATATTCACAAGCAATTAGAAATTTTAGTTGAAGTTATGTCCATTCAATTTTACTTTTGGTACCTTTGTGTCTATATACAATCCTTCCGATTCAAGTATATATACAAATACAATTTTATTTTTTTATATGTAATGTAATAATATTAAGAATAAAACTTATTTTTTTAGGTAAAAAATATAAAGGAACACATAATTTAAGACTATGTTTGAGTTTAGAGGGAATGGAAAGTTTTCGAAAAACAAATTTTTAAAAAAATATAAGTAAATATTTGATATTTTTTGAAAAAATAATTTGAATAGAACTATAAAATAGTATTTATTATTATTATTATATTTTTAATTTTCAGAATACTATAACAATATAAAAGATATTTAAAAAATTTATGTAAGTCTTCTAAAATCCTCTAAAACCCTCTTTCAATATAAATTTTGAGTTCTCTCAAATTAGAGGATTTTTTATGTTACAAAGAAACACAAACAAACCCTCTAAAAAACCCTCTCAACCAAACTCTATCTATTTTTTTCACCTAATCCTTTCTATTTTTTTAAGTGATGTAATACTTTTAAAAAAAATGTATTCAGCTATTACTATAGAAAATATGTACGTTGTAATTTCAAAATAATTTATTTATATAATTTTTCTTATGAAATTTATAAAACTCTTTTGAACAATATTCTTAAAACAAGAACATTATTTTAAAGACAAAAAAGTTAATATTTTCTTGAACATTAATTAATCTAGGGAGAAACTTTTGCCATTGATAATTTCTGAGCAGGTTATTTAAATGGCGAATAATGTTTGATTTGAGGGGTAGTAGCCCACGAGTAGCCATAAGTTGCTTCTGACACCCACCCAATCCGACAAGGATTTGACCGTCGCATGAGAGTACACTGTACACGTCAGATCACAGCAGACCTAAGTTGGAAAGAGAAAAGAAAGTGTAAAGAGAAAGAAAACATCAGTGTCAGTGCCTGGTTCCATCCATTGTCAATACTATGTCCCAATCCCAATCCAGAGAGACTCCAAGTTTACATTCATTCAAGCAAACTGTACGGCCATCGTCAACACCAATTTACCACCATCCTCAGGCCCCTCTTGTCTTAACTCCTCCCATTAAATTTGTTCTAGTTTATTTATTTCTTCACATTAAATTTTATGAGGTGAAGACCTTGTAGCATGCCAGTAGTGGCATGAGTACAAAATTGTTCCGAAAAACAAGAGAATATGATACTATCTTTTCTTTTCCAAAGAGGACCCTGTTTGTTTATATACAAAATAAGTAAAAGGAAATGCATTTGGAGAACGACAGGTGTTAGGGATCCTTCAATGATCTAAAGGTTAATGACAGAAGCTCTTAATGGGTCACAAAAGAACAAAATGTGGAAAATAGCAATAACAAAGCACTAAGACAAGGTAGGCCAGAGTGCGTGGGGAAGATATTCATGCCATTGAACGTTCTCTCAAACAAAAAGCTGCTACAGAAAACAGCTAAAACTCCGGGAGTGCATGTGAACGTTTTAATCACCCGCTGTATTCGGGATTTTTTTGTAAAAGGTTCTAATCACTATTCACCAGAATCACTTCTCCCTTATTAGTTTAATATATAAATATCAATTTGCCGTTTATTATACAGCTCCCTAAGTTTTCTTTCTTGTTTCATTCATGCTTTTTAACAGTCCAAGTTATCCTGAAGATCTTAGAATTAGTAGTATTATTATAGATGTCTAGAAATTTCATGGTTAGCATTTTGCTTTAACAACACATGTACATTAAATTGAAATCATGTTAACATCCCTTTTATCTATGCACACACCAGGACTTTCAATACCCTAGGGTTTGTTTAATTCATCAATTTCATCCTCTTGGAATAGACAATAATTTAAACAAGAGATAACACAAAAAGACAATCTGCATAGAATAAACCAGTCTATTATTCTTTATGATCTAAACACTAGATTATCTATTGTTTATAAGCACACAAAAAATGACAATTCATCCAATCACTTAATCATGACCAGTGCCCATTTGGGAATAACAGTAGGGAACATCCCATTTCACAATTCTACATGCCATTACTATGGACTCATAATAGAAAACAAATGGTAAGTTAGGATCTAAATTTTTGTGGATCTTACTATTGACTCGTAATAAAAAGCAAATGTATAGTTAAGACACTGCAGTAGTTCCCATTCAAGTGGAACAGAATGGCGTAATCTATTGCTCCAAAATTATTAGTCACTGTAAAAAGAATTGTCTACAATGAACTTCATAAATAATGAAATTGTAACTCTTTTTCTATTATTTTCTACTATTTATTATTTTTCTTCTATTATTAGTAAAAATAATTTTGGAAGGTAATATAGTTTATCTCTCATATAAAATTTATATTTTTTATTTATGTAAAGTGGACAAAACAATTTATAACTTACCCAAAAGTACTATATTGAGATGATAAGTGTCTCTTCCCTTTTAACTAAAGGTCCTAAGTTTAAACTCAAGCACTAGGAAGCAAAAATGTTAAATCTCTTATAAGAGAATTCTCTCCATATAGAGGATAGTCTATTTATGCCAAAAAAACAATTTATAATCTAAACCGGAAAGAATAATAAGATAAAAGGAAACAACAAATAAACTTCAATATTATCTTATAAATAAAACACCATGAATTTTTATTAAGGAGATTCCAACTAATATTGACACTACCAGCATTTAATGTTTATAATCATTAGCCTTAATCTCAAGCAAAGCTTTATATATGGCCCGGATGTAGTACACACTATTTTGTACTCTTCACATGCCTTCACTCATAAAGGAAAAGCAAGCACAACATGATTCACATTGAGGTAATTCCAGTTGTCATCATTTAAACTTAAAGAACATGAGCAGCCCAAGTTTCCAACAGTTACAATGCTGAATCTCTTTAGAGGCCTAGTGAACACTAAAATTCAACCATGTCATTCCAAGGATTCTAATATAAGACCTTCAAAACCGGATGACATCATTGAGAGATGTATACAACCATTTTTGAAGATTTAGAAATGGCATAAATTGAAAAACAAAGCATAAATGTGCTCATAGATCTGTTCAAGCACCTCTAAGTCTTTATGACAAAGTGTTGGTATTGTTAGTATTATGTTTGAGGAAGATCTAAATCACAACTTTTTCATCACTCCACACCCTAACTCACAACTTTTTCCGAATTCCCGCATTTAGGATATGAATGGTCATTATCAAGTTCAGACGGTCACATTTAAGTTTAGTATTTAAACTTTAAAATGAAAAGTAAAATTTGTTTTACTTCGAATCATCTAATCAAGATTAGACAATGCCTCATGATCGGAATATGTGAATGTGTATAATCTCGGTGCCGGTAGTGAAGCCAATTTCCAAATAAAACTTCTACCCCCTAAGCACCATGTTGTTGCAATAGAAGAACAACAAGAATAATAGAATGAATAAACTAGAAATAAAAGATTTTGAATCCTATCAAGAATTTGCTTTTGAAGCATAGATTAGAATTTATATTTGTAAAGGATGATGAAGGAGAATCCCTCTATGTAGCTGTACAAAGTCATTTATAAATTAAACCTCATGGCTAAAAACTGAAAAGGTAATTTGTACTTTCAAAACATAAACAACAATATTTTCCAACCATAACCAACCTACCTGACCATAGTGACTAGTGACCATGCTTTACAACATAAAATATTCTTTCAAATCTGATATACTACTATATTAATGTATCTTATGCCAGCTTTCCCAAATACTAGGTATGGGAATTGTAACAATATATATTCTAGAATGATAAAAACCAAAATGAAATCTAAAGAAATGAATCAGATATATAACCCATATTGAAGTTTTTATTATAAGAAATCTAATTACGAATTAGACAGACAATGAGAACGATTAAGATCTAAAAGAAGTAGCATGAAGATGTAAATCAACAATTCTATATTAACTATGTCCTTTAAATTTACTAGTCCTAGTAATTTAGTAATAACATAATGACATTGTTACTACTATAGTTTTGAGCTAATTGTTCTAAATTCCTATTTTACCAATTCAAAGCTGCTTTCCATTTAACTCATTTTAAGAAAATCTGACATTACTTTAGCTACAGACAGATTACCATCACCTTAGACAATTCCCAATGACCATTTTTTATGTACCAAACAGCATGGATCACTTGAGCTCTATTGGAACTTGATACACCATATAATTAATAATTAACAATTAATAAAGTATGAAAGCAGAATCATTCCAAGCCATTACTGTCAGATTATGTTGTGTTCATCTATTCCAAAATGGGGTGTTTTTGAAGGATATATTATATCTATCATAAGAAATTGCAATGTATTTCATGCAAATTAGGTTTTCTAGTGTTAAATTTGATATGAAAAATCATAATAGTAACAAATAAGTACAACTATTAGTATGTTCAAAGACAGTAAATCAGTGAGATCCTATCAAAATTTACAAGTACTTTAGAGGAAAATAAATACAAGTTTAATTTGAGAAGATTTGTTGGAGCAATAAGAAAGATGCAAATATATAAATGAATAATAGGTCACAATTTAAAAAAGAGTGTTTCAAGGCCAAACACTAACTTTGCACAACTATTTCTGCTGCACTCTACCACAACAATACAACAGGTTCAAGACAGATGATTATCACACAACAATTTGATTTTAACACACTCGTGACTAAAAATTAGTCTCAGCAGGAAGCAAATTAATTAAGATAGTACTACAAATATATAAAAAACAATATCAGCTTGAAAATATTCACTTCTGACATTAGTTTCTTTGAGTTACATAGGAAACACACTTGAAGTCATGCATTATTTAATGCGTTTTGGGTATGTCATGATTTATGAATAGAAACCAAGTTACAATGAATGAATTCTGTATAAAATTTTTGAGACTGACAGAAACTTAATCAGATTAAGCATGATACCTGTGTCTATGAGCTGGAAAGCATAAAAAATTAAAACTATATAAAGAAATAAAAGAGGAAACAATTTGATAGGTGGCAGAAGAAGAAGCAAAGGCTCATTTAATTTAAGAATATGGAACGTCGTTCAGAAAATTACCATTTATTAATATTTGGTCAGTGTATAGAATCGAGGCCACAACATTTACAATGTCAAATTAAAAACTCCTTGTTGTTCATACTAAAAATTGAACAAAATTCACGAGAAGGAAGCAGATAGTAATAAAACAAAACAAAAACTGAAAACTATGAAAAAATGAAGTATGAGTGATGCAAACCACTCAAAACTTAAAACTCAATAGTCCAAACAAGACAAAAATCTCTAGCCTATAGAGGCTAGTAGTAATTAAAAAACCCGTGTAACTGAAAAAGTTGAAAGGCTTGAATGACCAAACAATACACACCCACACTTATCATTTTCTCCTTAACGAAAGAAAAATCAAACATAGATTACAGTCTAACAGTGAAAACTGAAAAAGCATTCCCCAAAACACAAGTTTACTGCACACACATAGAGAGAAAGTGATGTGGATGAATTAGGGTTAACCTTTTTCTTCTTTTGTTAATTATTTACCCTAATTTTCTTCGAAATCTGTGTACCATCCTAATTAACAGCATTATTTATATTCTCAAATCTCAATCATCAATAGATAAAGTTAAACTAAAAACTACTAATCCACAAGAGGATAAGAACCAAAGGAAAATCAAACAAAGCAACTATAGTAAACAATAATAGAAGCAAATAGCACAGTTATCAACAACATAGAGTTTCAAATTTCGAAACTAAACAATGAGTAATAGCTAGATAGAGAGATAACAAACCAGAAGGAGTTGGAACTGAAGCACCACCACCAGTGCAGAGATGACTGAGTTGCGTTTCGATCTTGTTGAGAAACGTCTTAGCTTCATCAAAAGGACGAGTAAGGTCTGATTTATACCTCACAAGCATATCACAGTAAGTTTCCTGAAAAACAAAAAACCAAAAGAAAAATCAATGAATGAATAAATAAGTAAATTAATCACCACATGATAATCTCAAACTCTCAATCAATGACAAAAGTTTTATTTATTTATCAAATATTTGCGTGCGTGCGTGCGGAAAAAAGACGGTGTGGAAGAACAAACAAAGAAAGAAAAGGAAGGGATTAAGGGGGGACCATAAATTCGTCAAGCTCGGGATCGGCTCCAAAACACGTGGAAACAACAACGTCTCTTTTACACTGATCATTCTCTCTACGAATTTCCTCCAACAAACGCGCTATTTCAGGTGGAGCACCAACCTACAATTATTCATCAATTTGTTACAAGTTTGTTATAAAAAATTATCATAACCGTTTTCAGTTACGGTTTCGTTTCTGGCTTAATTTATTAATTTAATTACCTTCTGACAATCGATGTAAGCTTGAAGGAGGCGAGGATAATAAGGATGAGAAGCGATTTTGGCTTTCATAACACTAGATGCCACGTCATCTTGAATTCCGGCGGAAGAAGGTTCCGCCGTGAAGATATCATCGGATCCGAACATTGGAATTCGGCCGGTAGATGAAGTGGACATGAGGAAGGTGTTGTAGTCCGTCGGGAAAATCAGATTCTCCGGTGTCATCAGTGTTTTGTCACCGTACTCCACCGTTGTAGGTACTCCGTACATTTCCTCCATGACCGAATTCAACGCTTAAACGCGCTTATGACACTGCTTCTTCTTCTTCTTCTTTCTGTTGCCAGAGATAGCCACTACTCTTCAAGAAAAAGATAAAGGTCACACACAATACAAATACTACTACTAGTTAAGTAATCAAAAATTCCATATCTTTTTTGTTACTATTAATATTTATTTTATATTTTATTTTGATTTTATTATAACAAAACGACGCACTCACTTGCATAATTCTATATTATTACAAGAACGTACTGTTTACTATGTGTATATGAAGAAAATTTTATCTAGTTTTATAACAATTTAATGAAGTTCAACTTTTCAAAGTACAAGCTAATTTTAGGTAATAGTAGTAGTAATAATAATAATAATATTTATAATAAATAAAGTTTAATTTGGTTTGGCTTGGTTTAGGTTGAAACTAGAGTTTGGACTTTAGCATTGAAGTTGAGAAGACTTGCCTCTTCAAGGGTCAAGTGCTTTCTAGCTTTCTTTTTCTTTCCATTTTTTTTTTGAATTTTTATATATATTGTTTAATTATTTAGTACTAGTGTATAAATTTTTTTAGAAAAAGAAAAATATAAGGTGGGTGCGTGCTTACAACACTTCCTAAATTATGGAAACATGGTTTGGGTTGTCTAGGTTAAACAATGCTACTTGGGGGTCAATAGGCGTCAACCCCTCCCTAACTTTGTGTATGAATTGTCACTTGTTAACATGTGTCTTATTCTATGCTTTTCAAAATAAAATAAAATATATTGTGAAACTAATTTAATTGATAGTTGTGTAGAAACATGATTACTCAAATTATTTATTTTTCAAATGGTGATATTTCAGCCATTAGATTATTGATAAAAATAACATGAATATGAATGGATGCTTATATGTGAGTTAAGATTCCTTCAATTTATTCATAAAATAAGCAAATTGGAGGGAGAAGATATTAAAAAAAAGTTAAAGAAGGAAGGTGCTTTGACATATATGGTCTGATTCCTGCTCAACCCCATCTAAGCTATTGACCTCTTGCACATATATGGAGAAAAAACAAGTACTATTATATTAAGTTTAATAAGCGTATTAGAATCATTCATATTCTTTCATAATCCACGGTAAAGTAAAGCACTTCCATTATCTTCTTCTATAGCCTGGAAATATGTTATAGGTTCAGCAATCTATAAGTTAATAAATATTAGATTTTTTTTGACAGAAATATTAGATTTGTTTTTGACAAATTTTGGCAATATTAGGTTGGAAATTTTGGCAATATAGTGTTTGGTTATTAGGAAATAAATATTTTAAAATTATAATTAAAATTTAATTGAAATACTCTGACAATGTAAATCAGTTTTATACTATCACTGAATCACAATCGTTGAATTATTTAAAATATTTGACTTTGATTTTAATTTCTTTTTAAGTAATAACTGGTCATGATATACTGATAATATAAAAATATTTACATCCACAGCGCATAACAATTAAATATTAATGTTATTTTAAAATTTGAAAATACTTATTTATTTAAATAATATTTCTTTTACAATTAACTCACTTATTTTTAGGTATTTTAAAATGGAGAAAGTATTATACATGAATTTTATCTCCATTAGTCTTTTATTTCTTTAAAATATTTAAAAATACGTCTGATGACAAACTTTTATACAGACGAATAAGTTACCTAAAGAATTAAAAAGGTGCCTAAAATAGTGTATAACAACTACTAACTTGTCAAACTTATGTATTCTAAAGAAAATATCGTGAAGTTCTGTCTCTTTTAGCTCCAATTCAATATTAGGGAAGTGAACTGTGAGGATTTCAAAACATATATTATTCCTTCTAATGTTATGGTCGACATGATGCTGCTGACGATTGGAATCAAATCACAAGTTGCTTAAGAGATTCACTAATTAAACAATAAGAACATTGTATACGATTCTCTCATGCTTCTATGTTTCAATTTGCATAAAATCTAATCAATTTTATTACAATGTTGATAAACATATCTTTTTTTTAGACAACTATTATTTAATCATGTGTAAAAATATGATTAATTTAGTTAAATGGATTATTAATTAAATATAAGTGATAAAATATAAGTGATTTATATAGTTAAATTAATCATAATTTTAACTATGAATTGAAATAATTATCTATTTAATTAGTTGTTTTATTTTTGCAGATGTGACATTAATAATTAAGAGAAAAATATTATTTTTGATGACGTGATAATGATAACTAAGATAATTTATTGATAAATATTTTTCTTAAAATAAAATAATATTTATTAATTAATTTGTTTTCTCTCTTTTTTATTTTTGTTTAAAAAAGTCAAAATAAACTACTAATATATATCTTCCCGGCTCTTCTGCTTTTGTTTTTCATTTGTGCAAATTATCCACGTATTATTATTGTGATTTCATCTTCATACAAATGGATAGTGATTTTAAGTGGGTGAAATTTGGAGTGATAGTGTGATTCACTGGTCTTTTTTAAGTAAAGGATATTATAAAAAAATTATTAAAAATACTCTTGTCTGATTATAAACTTAAGGGAAAGAATTTAAAAAAAAAAAAGCGATGAAATTGCAATTTAAATCAAACTTAAACTTAATAATATAAAAGATTTTTATAAAATTCATAAAAAATATATTTGAAGAAAAGAATATTTCCGATGAAAGACAACTTCTAATCCAAGTGATACTTTTATTCAATGCACAAATCACAACAATATAGTATTTTATTACTTTCCAACTTTCTCTATGCTTCTGTCCAAACTATGGCTTTAGTTGTGTTGACTGATGCCGAGAAGGAGATTAACAATCATGTTGTCAAACAATGGCTTTGTGGTGCGTTTGAAGATGCAGTATCTGATGTAGAGGATATTGAAAATGTAATTTATTTAATGTCCACAATTCTCAATACTCTCTTTATTAGGGTCTTTTGGTATTTTCAATTTCTAGTATAAATATGCTACCTAGGCTATCAATATTGTATCCCAAATTCATTCCTCTATTTGAATACTAAGAAGTAGTCCTCTTTGTTATCATTCATTGTTCATTCTTTATCTCTTCTTCCATTACCTTGCACCAACAAGTTGGTATCAGAGCCTATCGATCAGACCATGGGCGTCCACCATTAATATCCACGCACCAAGCCCAAAAAGAAAAAGAGTGCTGGGCGTGAGGGGGGATGTTAGGAAGATCCTAAAGTCCCACAATGGTTGGAGATAGAGCATTGAAAGCGTTTATATAGAGTGACGCTCCTCACCTTTACAACCGGTTTTATAAGGTGAAGCTAAGTCAAACTCTAAGTTGGTAACAGATGGATGATACAAATGCGTGTATTGTTCAGTGCACAAGATGTTCTGGATCTGGTTACAGATGGTTATGTACCAGCTGCAGCAGATGCAACTGAAGAACAGAGAACTGCTGAGAGGTTGATGAGAAAGAGGGACCAGAAATCTCTGTTCTATATCCATCAGTGTGTGGATGAAAATGTGTTCGAGAAGATTGCTGATTCAACAATGTCTAAAGGGGCGTGGGATTTACTGACGAGATGTTACGGTGGTGACGCATCAGTAAAGAAGGTGAAGCTTCAATCCCTATGAAAGCAATATGAGAACCTGAACATGAAGAGCAGTGAGAAAGTTTCTGAATATATCTCCAGAGTGATTCTGATCACTAACGAGATGAAGGCGTATGGAGAAACTCTGACTGAACAGGTAATCATAGAGAAGATTCTGAGGTCGCTCACTCCTCAGTTTGATTACATTGTTGTTTCTATTGAACATTCTAAAGATCTGGAAACCATGAAAATAGAAGAATTACAAAGCAGCTTAGAAGCACAGGAGTTACGTCTGTCTGAGAGAACTTCTGAGAGAGAAGCTGAGCAAGCTCTGAAGGCCTCTTTTGTCAAAAAAGACCAGAAGCAGAATAGACGTGGTGATAGATTCCAGAAGTCAGAAGCCTCAACTTCTGATGATAAGAAGTTTCATACAGGAAAAGAGAGGTATGACAAAAGGAAGCTTCAATGTTACTCCTGTAAATAATTGGGCCATTTTGCCAGAGATTGTAGGTCAAACAGGGATAGGAAATCAGAAGAAGCATATATGGCTAAGAGAAACTCTGATGATGAACCTGTACTGCTAATGGCCTCTGACTCTGATGGAAAATACTCAGAAGATTTGTGGTATATGGACACTGGCTGCTCAAATCATTTAATTGGAAACAAACAATGGCTTACAGACTTTGACTCCAGAAGGAGTACAAAGATCAGATGCGCTGACGATAAGTATCTTAATGCAGAAGGTATGGGAGATGTCAGAATTAGAGTGACGAATGGGAAAGACATTCTGATCAAAGACGTATGGTATGTTCCTGGTATTAGAAGCAATCTGATGAGCGTAGGTCAGCTGATTGAGAAAGGCTTTTCAGTTGTTATGAAAAACAATCTTCTGACGTTGTATGATTCCAATCAGAAGTTAATTATGAAATCTGAACAAGGAGGCAACAGAACATTCAAGGTGAATGTAGAAACAGCTGAAGCAACGTGTCTTAGTGCAGAAGATGCTGAAAGTAATAGTAAGCTGTGGCATAAGAGGTTAGGGCACTTAAACTATAGAAGCTTAGGGCATCTATGTTCTAAGAAGCTCGTACGTGGTATTTCGAAAATGGTAAAGCCTGAGAAGTCATGTGAGATATGCATGAAAGGTAAGCAACCTAGATTGCCATTTACATCAGAAGTAGCCCCCAGAGCGAAACATGCTCTGGGAGTAGTACATTCTGATGTGTGTGGACCATTTCCAGTACCTTCACTTGGAGGAAACAATTACTTTGTGTCTTTTGTGGATGAGTTCACAAGAATGACATGGGTAACACTTATCAAGTTCAAGCATGAAGTGTTTACTGAGTTCCAGAAATTCAAGGTGAAGGCTGAGAAGCAGAGTGGTCAGAAGTTAAAAATTCTGAGAACAGATGGTGGAGGTGGGTATAACTCTAAAGTGTTTCAGAAGTTTTGTGAGGAAAGTGGAATAGAACATGAGGTTACTGTTCCATATACTCCTCAGCACAACGGTCTTGCTGAAAGAAGAAACAGAACTCTGCTTGATATGACCAGAAGCATGCTGAAAGAGAAAAAGCTACCTCACGTGCTATGGGGAGAAGCTGTTGCCACACCAACATACATTCTGAACAGGTGTCCAACGAAGAAACTGATGGAAGTTGTTCCTTTAGAGAAATGGACTGGAGATAAGCAGAGTGTCAGTCATCTGAAGGTGTTTGGCTCTGTCTGTTACAAACACGTTCCAGAAGCTAGAAGAAAAAAACTGGATGATAGAAGCAAAATAATGTTGCTGGTGGGGTACCACAGTACAAGTGCGTATAAGCTTTATTATCCAGAAACTAATAAAGTTGAAGTCAGCAGAGACGTTGTGGTGAAAGAGTCTGAAGCATGGGATTGGAACAAATCTCAATCTGATTCTGGTGTAGTGCCAACACCAGAGTTATCCTCTGAAGATGTTTTAGAAAGATCAGAAGATGAATCTGATTCTGAAGATCCTGAAGATTCTGAAGATGAGTTAGAAGAAGATGATCCAGATACTGATGATGATCCAAAATCTGGTGGTAATCATAGTTCTGGAAGGGAAAACTCTGAAGGTGGTAACTCTGAAAGTAGTAGTTCTGGTGCAGCTTCAGAACAAGCTCAAAGACCACAGAGAATCAGACAAAAACCCAGAAGGTTTGCAGATTTTGACATGCTGCAGGATAATGACGTTGACTCTGAAGGAGAAGTCGTTCAGTGTGCCATGTTAGTAGATTCTGAACCAGTGGGCATTAAAGAAGCTCTCAAGAAGAAAGAATGGCTTAATGTCATGAAAGAAGAACTTGAGGAAATAGAAAGGAACAAAACTTGGAAATTGACTAAACTTCCAGATAAGAAAAAAGCCATCTGCGTCAAATGGGTTTTTAAGTTGAAACTTAA
This sequence comes from Vicia faba, assembly GCA_948472305.1. NCBI lineage: Eukaryota > Viridiplantae > Streptophyta > Magnoliopsida > Fabales > Fabaceae > Vicia > Vicia faba. Next base: position 715,636,903 of record OX451736.1, read on the forward strand.
GCCAGATGGTTCCATTGGCAAGCACAAAGCTAGACTAGTAGCTAGAGGTTTTCTTCAGAAACCTGGGCTAGATTATTTTGAGGTGTTTGCACCTGTAGCTAGGCATGAAACAATCAGACTGGTGATTGCTTTAGCTGCAAACAGAAACTGTCCTTTAATGCACTTGGATGTGAAGTCAGCATTTCTGAACGGTCCATTACAGGAAGAAGTTTACGTGTCACAACCTCCTGGATTTGTGAAAAAGAATCAGGAAGGGATGGTATACAGGTTAAATAAGGCTATGTATGGACTGAAGCAAGCGCCTAGAGCTTGGAATCTGAAAATTGATTCATTTTTCAAGAAGCATAGGTTTCAGAAGTGTGAGATGGAATATGGAGTTTATGTACAACACTCTGATAGCAATATGATTCTGGTGTGTCTCTATGTTGATGACATCTTGCTAACAGGTAGCTGCCCAGAAGATATAAAGAAGTTCAAGGAAGTTCTGATGAATGAGTTTGAGATGACAGATCTAGGAAAAATGACATATTTCCTAGGAATGGAGATTATGTACTCGAAGAAGGGTATCATTCTGCACCAGTTAAAATATGAACAAGAACTTCTGAAGAGATTTAAGTTGCAGAACTGCAAAGTTGTTGTGACACCATCAGAAATCAATTAAAAATTGGATTCTGACTCTGATGGTGATTCTGTTGATTCTACAACCTTCAAACAACTGGTTGACTCTCTAAGGTATTTATGTAATACTAGACCTGACATTTGTTATGCAATTGGATTGGTCAGCAGATTCATGAGTAATCCCAAGTGGTCTCATTTCCAAGCTGCTGTCAGAATTCTGAGATATATTAAGGGAACTCTGAAATATGGAGTGATGTTTCCTTCTGAAAGAAAGACAAAGTCAGAGTTAGTAAGTTATTTTGATTCTGACTGGTGCGGAGACAGAGTGGACAGGAGAAGTACCTCTGGATACTTGTTTAAATTTTTGGGAGGTCCCATTTCCTGGAGTTCCAAGAAACAGCCTGTTGTACCTCTGTCAACATGTGAAGCTGAGTATATCGCAGGTGCTGTAGCTGCTTGTCAAGCAGTTTGACTTCTGAATCTCCTGTATGATTTAAAGGTTGAGGTTGAGGAACCTCTGAAGCTGATGATTGATGATAAGTCTGCAATTGATCTTGACAAGAATCCAATGCTACATGGAAGAAGCAAGCACATTGAGACGAAGTATCACTTTCTCAGAAATCAAGTTCAGAAAAGAGTGTTAGAAGTTATGCACTGTAGCACTCAGAAACAACTTGCAGATCTTCTGACGAAGGCAGTTAAAACAAATCAATTTCTTTGCTTAAGAGATGAAATTGGTGTTGTTAGCTTCTGATAGATTATCTAAATTAAGGGATGATATTGGAAATATAATTTATTTAATGTCCACAATTCCCAATACTCTCTTTATTAGGGTGTTTTGGCATTTTCAATTTCTAGTATAAATATGCTACCTAGGCTATCAATATTGTATCCCAAATTCATTCATCTATTTGAATACTAAGAAGTAGTCCCCTTTGTTATCATTCATTGTTCATTCTTTATCTCTCCTTCCATTACCTTGCACCAACAGAGGACTTATTAGACCAACCATTGCAATGCAAGGTGGAAGAAAATCCATTAAAACATGTAGTACTATGTTTAGATTAAAACATGTAGTAATATGTTTAGATTAAAAAAATAAGTTTCACATCGTATTGGTTATATTTAGTTTTATTGTTTATATAGCTAACACCAATATAACTTGTTGCTACTTTTGAGTTGGAGACAAGTTAGCAAAGTTATGGGTACAAAATATATCTTTTATAATTTGTATTAATTAATTTTTTAAAATATTTTTGAATGAACATCATTGTCACGTCTTGAAAAATAATATTTTTTATTTTAATCATTACTGTTACGTCTTCAAAAGTTGAAGAAGATCAGTTGTATTTGTTTCAGTGTTAGAAAAAAAGTTTATGCAAATTTGAGGCTAAAAATAATTATTTCATTGTTTGGTAAATGGGAAAGAAAAAAATGTATTGGAATAAATAACACTCAAAAATAAAAATTACTCATGAAATTGTGAAATCAAAGACTGGGAATTATATATTCTCATAGTTATACAATAACCCACTCTAACTACTCACTTTCATATTGTTTCAATACATTATTTTATATGTTTAAAATTTTAAAATTATAATTAAATAAAATTCAAAATTATTCCTAAGAACTTTAATTATTTACCAAACAAGTTGATGAGAATAAAACTCCAAGGATTAACATTCCTAGGAATGTCATTCTTGTGTTTATAATTTTAATCTCTCAAACAAACACGCTCTAAAGAAAAATAAAATTGATGATTAAAAAATTGAATTTTGAAATAGGGGAACCAAAAAGTTTAAAACACCTAAATAAGAGGACCAAAAGTGTATTGAAGCCTATTTTAAATTATTAGTCGAATACGACAAGCATTTGAATTAAATCTAGCCAAACTATTAGTAGTTGAATGCAAGTTAGTCAGAATAGAAAAAGTCGGATATGAAAGAGGTGAATCATTCTCAAAATCGTTGAAAATCACGAATATCGCATGAGCATTAGAATCAGTCAAAAGTACATGAAACATTATAATTCAACATTTTATTCGTGATCACGTTTCTAGTTCCACTAACTTAAACAACTACTTTCACGAAGACATGTTTTGAGACAATAAGGCATGTTTTATAAGGGAAATGGAGATTCTTCGAAATATTAGTAAAACAACCCAAATGTGAGGCTCCACATATATCTAACAAAGAGAAGAAAAATAATATTAGAACTAACATTGAATATAAATTCCTCATTGTACAGACATAGGGTGCCAAAATATTTTAGCTATTAGTATGAGAACAAGATTGATTCTACATCTGACCTTAAATTTTGATGATAACTTTACATGTTATCTTAGAGAACAATTGTGTACTCTAGTTGTTTCTGTCTAGTGTGCAGATTTTGCTAAACATGTTCTGACTTTGGTAAGAAGGCGTGTGACATCATCAGGTTCTAAACTCAGCACTCTTAAAGAACACATATGGTGTGTTACAAGTTAAGTCAAGGTTCTAGAATGCTTCTTATGCAACGGTTTTATGGAACGTTAGTAAAAGAACTTTTGATCGTGACTTATGCAAGGAAGTTTTGGAGGCCTTCTAAAGCTTTACTTCTGATGTTCCAAGTTCTGAAGATGTTGAAGATAAGGTTCTGTTTAACGAGTTATAAAGATCTGAAGATATTCTGAAGACCAAGTGCTAAAGACTCTAAAGGAAAGGGTTCTTTGAACAAGCCATGAAAGGCTTTAAAGACTTAGGTTTTTTGAAGATATATAGTTCAGATCCTTCTATAACATGCTTCATCAACAAACAAATCAGAAGTCTCTGAAGATATAGAAGACGAAGATCAAGATTAAGGGATTATGTGTGATGGTGAGTATAAAAGTATATAAATACTTTGTGACCCTACTCTCTAGAGTGGTGTAGGGACATACCTTTTGTACTATTATCTATCGGTCTCACCATGACTGTATTTACCATGAAAATTGGTAAACAACCGCTAATCTTTCGAATTCTAGAAATTATGGTAACTTACATGATTAACTAGATTGATCCTAGGACATGTGTTGTATATCGTTGGTTTATATCTTTCAAATGTTCATCTTTTCAATGGTTATGGTTAAAGTGTAATAGACATAAATTCTATGTAAAGTGACTATAGGAAAGTCAAAAGACTCCGACTTAAAAGTAAAAGGGATGAAAGAGATTTTAGTAAATATAAACTGACAATTAATTAAAATACGGTAATTCATACATACATTCTCAAAGACTCTTTTCTCTAAACATTGGTACCACTACAAGAAAATCACCATTTAACTGCAATTTTTTAGCGTCAGCCCCGACACCAACACTCATAGCGTTGTTATTACAGCGACATAACCTGACGCTAAAAAGCTTCTCAGAAGCAGAAATCGTTTCAGCTCTTTTCGATTCAGACAGAAATCGTTGTTTCAATGTTTAGCAATCGTTTCAAATGGAAATCATTTAATCTCCAGATTACAATCGCGTATCAAAACCATTTCATCATTTCAGGTTGCAAGGAATCGCTTCTCAAAATCGCTTCAGGTTGCAATTGTTTCTCAAAATCGTTTCAGGTTGACATCTTTTCATCATTTTTCTTTTCAAAATCATGTTTTCGATTCTTCATTTCAATTCTTCATTTCGATTCGTCTGTTAGATACTGATTACTCCCATTTTGGTTTTGTTATCCACAAGAATTGCTTGATGCTTGTTGTGTTTCTCATTTTTCATAATCCCTTGTTCATTGATTCATCGTTTTGCATTTCATGAAAATCTAATTGTTTTTATATGATTCAGTAGTTTTATTTAGTTTCAAACTATTAAGAACATCTAGATCTGAAAATGTGCAATCAATTTTGCAATGATCACTTTTTTCTAAATTGCTCTACTGTGAATTTGTGAATTTAGATTCAGTAGTTAATTAGCCCTAATTCCTAACCTAATCTATTTTTTCTGTTAATTTTTCTGTTAATTCAGTAGTTGATTATCCCTAATTCAGTATTGCCAAGACTATCACTCAAAGTCATAGAACCATGCACATTTATATAACTTTTGGTATCAAATTTGAATTAACTCGCTTGCAAAATGGTTTGTGTGAAATTGAGTTTTACAACCGGTTTGTGTAAAATGGTATCAAATTTGAATTAAATCTCTTGCATAATTAGTCGTAGGTCCACAATCGGTTGCTCCGCCACTTTATTTATCTTCTTTTAAAGCCAATTTCAAGGTAAAATCATTATTTCTCTTTTTATATCGTAATTTACTTTAGTTTAACGTGTGATTTTGTTTAAACTAAATTGAGGGAAAATGATGGGTCCTTTCTAAGAAATTACTAGTACCTCATTGAGTTCTACAGTTAACCCAAAAATGAATAGTTAGTTATATCTAGCTAACTAATCATTCTACTTTTATATTATATGTAGCTTTGGACTAAACATAAAAGTCAATTGAACAAATGAATTTTAGAAACTTATGTTTGTTTTTTATGTAGAAAATGGATCGAAGTTGGATCTACGATAGAGTAAATTCCAATAGGTATGGTTTGAAAGATGACTTTGTTAGTGGAGTTGAATATTGTGATACAGTGGTAGAACCGGAACTGTTTTGGATGCTGGTTTGCGTTTTGCGTTTGTATTCGCAAAATATCGCGGTAAGTAAGAGTCGCCACCGACTTTTATTTTATCCAACTGGAAAGGAAAAAAGAACAGAAAAATTCCTTTTTTGAGATATTCTGAGTACGGGGGGTAGATTATAGAAAGGGAGGGTATTAGCACCCTTTCTATCCATGGTTTTCCACAGGCTCTTAGGTACTTGCTCATCATTTTAAAATTGCTTATGTGTTTGTGTGATTTGAAAAGTTTTTGTTTTACTTCGATTTAACCCTTGCTTCTGTCTTCAAGAGTGTTTTTGAAACTTTGTTTGAAAAGAGTGTAAGTGTGAAAAGTTTGTTTATTTTGAGCAAATACCTACTAGCATCTACCTACTCGAAAAAAGAATTGTTCTATGTTCGTTTCCTTTAGACAGCGCTATCCTACTATTAGTGAGTAGGTAGAACCGTCGTTGGAGTTTTAAGGGTCAATTCGAAAGGGACATACAATCACTAAAGCAATGTTAGGACGTCTTAGTAATAACCCTAATGTCTTAAGATCAATAATCGAGGCAACAATTCCGAGGCAACCTTTCCGAGGAAACTTTGATCTTTGAGACAAAAGAGCGACCACTAAAATACCCTATACTCAATGATCATTTACCGAAGGCAACCGAAGTGGGAGTATACCCTAGGAGTGCGCATGTGCGGGTGATTCAATTTCAAGTTTATTATCTTTGCACATTTAGGGTTTGCTAACTGTTTTAAAGTTAATCATACATTCTTGTCATGCATCCCTATTATTCATACATCTAACAGTTGATAGTTTGCAGAATTTAAAGTGCGGAAAGTAAAGCTAAGCTATTACAAGGCTTCGGGTATTAATTACATAGCAAAAAACAACCCGTAAAAACAAAACGATAAATGAACGAAAAGAGTCCTAATTAATCTATTACAACTTGTGAGCAATTACATCAATATGGTAAAAATAAAATAAAGCGCAATGAATTGAGAATGAGAGAGAACTAGGGTTTTGACCCCGTCTAACCTGATCGGAAGAAACAATTATTTTTTGTTGTTTTTACTTATTTTTAAGAAAAAGAATAAGGTTTTTAAATTAAATACAAAACTAATTAGTAATTAAATTAAATTAAAGAAAATAATTTACATGGCCTATTTTTATATTTTTGGTTATTTTTTAGGAAAAATAAAATAGAATTAAATTAAACTAAAACCCTAATTTTCTAATTGTTTTTTTTTTTAATTTATTTACAAAAGAATGTAAGTTACCCTAAAATTAAATAAACTAATTAAATTAATTAAGTTTTTTGATAAAAAATAAACCTAAATCTAATTGGATGAAAATATTATTTTTGTGATTTTTTGATAAAAAGAAAAATTAATTTGTGTTAGTAAAAATAAATAAATAAGTTAATAAAGAAAAATATAAAAAGAAAAGGAAGAATTGGGCCTGAGAAGTCAGCAAAATGGGGTGTGTGAAAAGCAAGCCCTGGGCCCAAAAGGAAGTGATCCACGTTGACTCCCATGCTCCCATGATATGCGTTGACTGGGTTGTATGATGGTCACCACATGATAGCCTTTAGATCTGGCCTCCTAGACACTTGGCTGGTTGGATAATGATGGACCATGGTGGTCATCCCACCTATGCACGCGCCTGATTATGGAAAGAAAAAATATGTGAAATAATGGGGGGACCTGGGATTCGAACCCAGGCCCCATGGCTTTCTCCACTCACCTTGCAACCAACTGAGCTGCGTGCATTAGTTGTATACAACATAAACAATAATTATTATATTATAAACAAGCGAAATAAAGAAAAATCCGCGTGGAAATTCAAATGGACGAGTAGGGTGATGCCACGCTATCATCTCTGTCCTCTCTCTGTGGCTAAAAGGTTTGAAGACCTTTACCTACGGACAACGTCCGTCACTACAAACCCTGTAATTCTCAAAATCAAACACAAGCAAGATAAATAAAATCTAAGGCCATGAATCAAATCGTCTTGGCCTACTGAGCACGATGGTGCCCTTCTTGAGGGCCAATTTTACCTGTACCAAAAGATCCTAAAACGAAGCATAAAACCCTAATAATGGCAAATTCTGATACAGTCCAAAAAAATGCAATTGAATGTTATAAATAGTTTGCAAATGTCTCAAGGAGCAAGAATATATAAGTATTTATGCTATAGATGCCAGAATCATGCAATTCGATTTCAAGAAGAAGCCATTGTCGTGGCTGACTTACAGTGAGTTCTAGTGCGGGAAACTCCTTGTTCTTGATTCGTATAGCTTGCTTGTGATCCCAGGAAGTGAATGAGATGGTCAGGGAGCGTTGTAATCGCCTGGAACTATGAAATTAACTCATCACTTTTTTGTGTTTTTTCCAAGTTTGTTCTGCCTTTTCACGCCTCTCTAGCCTTGTGTTTTAGGTATGCAAATATTCACTATATACCGAGGAACGAATTAGGGTTGCAAACATGATCTCAATCTTTGCCAATTATGATTTGTGATCTTGATTTGATTCACTTGAAAATCTTTCCAAAATAGGCCAAAATCAATCTTTTTGTGCCCACTTTTGCCTTGCACGAATTCAATCTTTTGCTAGCTAGATATAGGACCTAAAATATGCACAATATCTTGAGGTTTCAATGATTTGGATTTTTTCATAATTTGTTTTGATTTAAATTGATTTAATTGTAATAAAAATCTAAATAAATAATAAAAAAAAGATAAAGACAAGTGGAAAGAGCTAGGGCTCGTGGACCATGCTACCAACTTAAAACAAGTGCAAAAAGTTAGGCCCATTTAACAAAAATTGTAATTTGAGGCATAATTGACTTTTGACAATTTTGCAAAAAAGGTCAACTTCACCAATGCATAACTTCCTCAATTTTGACTCTTTGAAGGTGTTATTGGACTTTTTAGAAAGCTTGAGATGTCCTATAAGCAACCCTTTTTGTCTCATCTCAATTTTGTATTTCATGTTCATGTATGAAGCTTTGACAAAAAAAGTGTTTTTGTTGACTTTTCAAAGTGACCTATAATGTCCAAATTCATAACTTCTTGTGAGTGCATATTTTGAACTTGGGAGATGAATATGAATTGTAGGGAATTTCATCCTCTTAAAAATGAGCTTTGGATGGGTCATTTCTCATAAATTATGAAAAAGTTATGCTTGGTCAAAGTTGAGTTGACTTTTCCTACAAAACCCTAATTTAGCAACTTTTGGGTTTTGATGAATTGTGAGCAATCCTTGATGAATCATGACCAACCCTTGATCAAATGATGAATAATACTTCAAAATGAGGATGCTGACCAAAAATCTTGAAGTTTGACTGTATGTGGGCCACTGTTGACTTTTTCCCTAGCACAATCAATTTTCAGGCCTTTGAGCAATTGACTGAGCAAACTTTCTCTGCAAGGCTTAAAACTTGACATGGATGATCTTGAGAACATATTAGGACAATGGTGAGCCTGTTGGATCCCTTGTACTCAAGTATCTTGATGCAACATGAAACCCTAATTTGAGGTAGACTACCTTAGGAGGGAGCTTGTCTAGTCAACCCTTGGACTTCCTTGAGCAATTTGAGGATCTCATTTGAGAAATATGAGAGGGCAAATTTTGGGGTACAACAGCTTCCCCTTTTCAATCTTCTTAAACCTGGGGATGTAGATTGGCTTGTCTGCCTTTTGTGATCCGAAGGTGGAAGATGATTGAACACTAGAGTGCCCAGAAATTTGCACTCGCATGAAGTAGTATTTATCTTTTGATGTCGGGAATGGGCTTACAAATTCCATTTGGATATTTATGATGGGAGATGGGCTTAAAGATGCCATCAGAAGAAGTGTCGATTACATAAGAGATTCCTTAACGAGAGCTTGTATACTTTTTGTTGAGGAGGATTCCGCTGGGGAATGTTGTTCTCTGTCTTGAGAAAAGTTGAATTTTAGGAGCTTCAGTCGTCCGTTATTCTACTGGGGAATAGTCTCTTGGTCGAAGAGGTGAAAATGAACTACTATCTGGTTGTGATCCAGGCTTCATAGTGATAACACCGACTGCTATCTGGTCGTAATCCAGGCTTTACAGTGACTTACTGGGGAGATGAGATTAAACTCGCTATCTGGTCGTAATCCAGGCTTCGCAATTTCTCAATTCTTATCTGGTCGTAATCCAGGTTTCAGAAGGAATTCAGTTGTTATCCGGTCACATCTGGGCTTTAACTTGAATTTAGGGCACACTAATATCCAGTCGACTCCGGGCTTCTTAGTATTTGTCCAGGTAAACTGCTTATTTGGTCGAAATCCAAGCTTCGCAGTGTCTTGTATCGCTATCTGATCATAATCCAGGCTTCACGATGTTTCATACCATTATCTGGTTGAATCTAGGCTTCATGGTGTCTTGTACTGCTATCTGGTCGGATCCAGGCTTCACAATACCCTACCTCTTATCTGGTCGAAATCCAGGCTTCAGAAGAAATCAAGTGGTTATCCAGTCGCATCCGGGCTTCCATTTGATTTTAGGGCCTACTAATGTCCAGCTGACTCCGGGCTTCATAGTAATTGGCCGGGTGAACTGCTATTTGGTCGAAATCCAAGCTTCGCAGTGTCCCTTGCTGTTATTTGGTCGTAATCCCAGGCTTCAGTGTATTTACCGCTATCTGGTCGTAATCCAGGATTCACGATGTAATATACCATTATCTGGTCGAATCCAAGCTTCATAGTGTTCGGAGAAATCAAGATACTATCTGGTCGAATCCGGGCTTCATAACTTGCATTAAAGATATACCACTATCTGGTCGACTCCATGCTTCGTAGTATTCATGGATGCTATCTGGTGGTGATCCAAGCTTCACAGTACCTTGTTAAGTTGTTATCTGGTCGATTTTCGGGCTTCACGGCTTGTGTTTATGATATCCCATTATCTGGTCGTAATCCAGGCTTCATGGCATCTCGTACTGCTATCTGGTTGTAATCCAGGCTTCACAGTAACTTGATAGGGATTAAACTATTATCCGGTCGAATCTGGGCTTCATAGCTTGCTTAAAAGATACCACTATCTGGTCGTAATCCAGGCTTCGCGGTATTATGATATTGTTATTCGATCGTTCTCCGAGCTTCACATTACGATGGAGTAATCAAGATACTATCCGGTCGTACCCGGGCTTCATAACTTGAACTTTGTGAGAATTTGATTGTATCTTTTCCTGAAATGTAAAGAATTAGTCGTATGTAATGCCATGATGCATGACATGTATTGAGCAATGATGTTCTCAAAATAAATGAGGTTGTGCTGTGTGATGCGTATATGCATGTCATGATGTATGGATATGCAATGCTTTTGTGATGTTCTTTAGTTGGGGAAAATAAATCCCAGATTGCTGCTGGAGAATATGAAGAGTTTCGCTCGTTGGAGATAACGACTGAAGATGATTGAGAGAATAATCCTGCTGGAGAATACATTGGTGAGAGAACGACTCTTCAGGGAAGAGATACTCTATTAGAAGGTCCGTTGATTTGGAGAAATAACCTCGGATGTGGATGAATTACCGTTGCTGGCAGTGATGAACTCTATCGGGAATAAAATTTCTGTTTTGTGGAAGAAATAAACTCCACTGGGGATGGCCTTCCATTGTTGGTCATAAATGAACTCTGCTTGGGGAGAATCTTACCGAATCACTCGCGATTGCGAACCTCAGCTGGGGAGAGTTGATAATACTGTATTCTGGTACTTCCTACTCTGCGGGGAGTGTATGCATTTTTAGTCATATTCTTCAGCTAGGTCCATCCCTGTACCTGGTGAATAGAGCAACTGTAAGGCTTGGACATTTCTTGTTTGCCCCTGTTTCTGGAATTACGAGTAATCGTCTTTTGTTTTGCATGTAAGTATTTATGAGCAGCAATTATTGTCAAATTCATATATCAAAATGAACCATTGGACGTTCTTGCAAAACAAAAACAGAAAAAGGAAAATAATTTGAAATTTCTTTGTGAAGATGAATTGTATTGATTTTGAAGTTTGGCCTGTAAATAGGCGTTTTTGTACAAGAGGTTGACGTCCTAGTAAGAGAACGCCGCCGAAAGATGAATTATACAATTTGTGAAAAACAAAGAAAAACAGCTATGTGAACAATCCCACTGGGTTCCAACTCTGCTATTACCTTTATATCTTCGAGCATCTCATCACTTTGCTACTTGGTTGAAGGTAGATCAGATTGATCGGTTCCGTCCGAGCTTGATAGTTGATACCGAAGTCTGGTTGCAAGATGATCCAATGAGACATAGTGTTACGCTTTGATCCCTAATTTTTGCGTGGATCGCCCTTTTGGCTTTTCAGTCCACCGGGATACCCTTTTTTGCCCAAGCCGCGTTTTCAGGTTTTCGACTTGTCGGGTGTACAGTTTTTTTTCATTTTCATCCCTTATTTTTGCCCGAACCCTTTTGGTTCGCCGGGAAGCCCTTATTTTTGCCTAGGCCAGTCGACCTAGCGGGTCTTTGGTTATGCGTAGTATTTTTTCACTATGTATGCATTGACGGGGTGAGGAAGGTCGTCACCATCCATGGTGGTTAGAATCATAGCTCCTCCTGAGAAAATGTTCTTAACCACAAATGGCCCTTCATAAGTGGGGATCCACTTGCCCCTGGGATCACCTTGTGGCAATATGATGCGTTTGATCACCAAATCCACGACTTGATACTCTTGTCGTCTGACTTTCTTGTTAAATGCCTTGATCATCCGCTTTTGATACGTCTGACCATGACAAATAGCAGTAAGCCTCTTTTCATCGATTAAGTTTAGCTGATTAAGTTGGGTCTGAATCCAATCGTCTTCACTCAAACCTGCATCCTTCATAATCTGAAGAGAGGGTATCTGAACTTCAATGGGAAAGACTGCCTCCATACCATATACCAAGGAATATTGTGTTGCCCCTATTGACGTCTGTGTTGAGGTACGGTACCCATAAAGAGCGAATGGTAACATCTCATTCCAGTCTTTGTATGTCACCGTCATCTTCTGCACAATCTTCTTGATGTTTTTATTATCCGCTTCAACAACCCCATTCATCTTCGTCATGTAAGGAGAAGAGTTGTGATGCTGTATCTTAAACTTCTTGCAGAGCTCGGTGATCATCGTATTGTTGAGATTTGTACCATTGTCCGTAATGATCCTCTCTGGTACACCATATCGACAGATCAAATTATGTCGGATGAACCGCGCCACAACATTCTTGGTTATTGTAGCAAAGGAAGTCGCCTCAACCCACTTCGTGAAATAATCAATTGCTACCAGAATGAAGCGATGCCCGTTGGACGCAGTAGGTCTGATCTCGCCGATCATATCAATGCCCCACATTGCAAAAGGCCAAGGAGCTATCAAGACATTCAGAGGAACTGGAGGTATGTGCACCTTATCAGCATAGACTTGGCACTTATGACAGGTCCGAAAATGTTGATAACAGTCGGCTTCCATAGTAGACCAATAATATCCTGCCCGTAGGATTTTCTTCTCCATGGTATGTCCACTGGAGTGAGTTTCGAAAGTACCTTCATGTAACTCTGCCATAATCCTTTCTGCCTAGTTCTTATCCACACATCGCAGTAAGGTTGAATCATGGTTACGCTTGTAAAGGATACCATTGCTGATGAAGAACTTCGCAGCGAACCTCCTCAAGAACTTCTTATCATTAACAGATGCACCCTCAGGGTATTCCTGAGCCTCAAGATACCTCTTTACCTCATGAAACCAGGGTTTATCTGTTACCTCTTCAGTCTCAATATCACAACAATGTGCGGGTTCATCCAACCTCTCAATGGTAATCTGGGGAGCTTCATTATCCCACCTGACCTTGAACATAGAAGACATAGTAGCTAACGTGTTCGCTAACTGATTCTCCTCTCTGGGGAAGTGTTCAAAGGTTATCTCCTCGAAGTGTGGGAGCAACGTCAGTACATACTCCTTGTAAGGAATAAGATTTGGATGCTTCATATCCCACTCGCCTTTAATCTGACTGATCACGAGAGTAGAATCTCTGAACACGCTCAAGAACTTAATCCTTAGGTCAATAGTTGCTCGAAGCCCCATGATGCATGCTTCATACTCTGCCATATTGTTGGTGCAGTTAAAACATAATCGGGCGGTGAATGGAGTATGACAGCCCTCAGGAGATATGATCACGACACCAATACCATTACCCAAAGCGTTTGAAGCTCCATCAAAGTACATAGACCATCGGGATCCTTCTTCAGGTCCTTCATCCGGTCCAGGTTCTTCACAGTCGGTCACTAACATGATGTTCTCATCTGGAAACTCGAAATTCATGGATTGGTAGTCGTCTACTGCCTGATACGCCAAATGATCTGCCAACACACTTCCCTTGATTGCTTTTTGGGTCGTGTATTGGATGTCATACTCAATTAAGATCATATGCCATCTTGCTATTCTTCCGGATAAGGAAGGATTTTCGAAGATATACTTGATTGGGTCCATCTTTGATATCAATAGGGTAGTGTGAGTCAGCATATACTGTCTCAGCCGGCGAGCAGCCCATGCCAAAGTGCAGCAAGTTTTCTCGAGCAGTGAATATCGGGTCTCACAGTCGGTAAAATTTTTGCTAAGGTAGTAAATAGCGTGCTCTTTTTGGCCAGACTCGTCATGCTGCCCCAACACACACCCCATTGAATTGTCGAGTACTGTCAAGTATAAGATCAAAGGTCTTCCTTTAACTGGAGGCATCAAAATAGGTGGCTCTTGGAGGTATTCCTTGATCCTTTCGAAAGCGATCTGACATTCATCATTCCATTTTACCACTTGATCTTTCTTCAGCAGCTTGAAGATTGGCTCACAAGTAGCAGTCAAATGTGAAATGAATCGGGCAATGTAATTCAGACGTCCCAAAAAGCCTCTGACTTATTTTTCTATTCGGGGAGCTGGCATTTCTTGTATAGCCTTCACCTTCGCAGGATCCACTTGAATACCTTTATCACTAACGACGAAACCCAACAGCTTACCAGACCTTACCCCGAAGGTGCACTTGTTCGGGTTTAACCTCAGCTTGTACGTTTTTGACCTGTCAAATAGCTTCTGCAGATGGTCAAGGTGTTATTCCTCAGTACGGGACCTTGCAATCATGTCATCAACGTAAACCTCAATCTCATGGTGAATCATGTCGTGGAACAAAGCGACCATGGTACGCTGATAAGTTTCCCCAGCATTCTTCAACCTGAAAGGCATTACCTTGTAACAGAAAGTACCCCACTGTATAACGAAGGTTGTCTTCTCCATATCCTCAGGAGCCATCTTAATTTTGATTGTAACCAGAAAAACCATCCATAAAGGAGAAGACCTTATGCTGCGCAGTTTTGTCGACCAGAACGTCGATGTGAGGCAGAGGGAAATCATCCTTGGGGCTCGCCCTATTCAGATCTCTATAGTCCACACATATTCGTACCTTACCATCTTTCTTGGGCACTGGAAGCGTGTTGGCAACCCACTGCGGGTAGGAAGTAACAGCTAGAAACCCGACGTCAAACTGTTTCATAACCTCAGCTTTGATCTTCTCAGACATCTCGGGGCACATACGGCGAACTTTCTGCTTTACCGGAGGACAATCTTCTTTAGTTGGCCGGCGGTGAACCACGATATCAGTGTCTAAACCAGGCATATCTTTATAAGACCAAGCGAATATCTCAACATAGTCGCGTAGCATCTGTATCAACCGTTGCTTGACGCTAGGTTCCAGATTCGCACCTATCTTGACCTCTTTCTCGTCTTCCTCGGTACCAAAATTCACTGATTCCACTGGCTCTTCATGCGGCTGTATGGCCCTCTCTTCCTGAAGTAACAGTCTAGCAAGTTCCCCAGGCACTTCATAATCATCCTCACCTTCGTCCTCGGCTTGGTTGATTGGATTTTCGAAGTCATAACTGGCAGTAGAAGAGTCGTTATCAATGGGATCCATAGTGGATGTGGACTTGTATTATGATATGTGAGTGTAAGACACATATCCGTTTTGATAAAGTGCAAGATAGAAAAGAAAAACAGGGAGCGCAAAATTTGTAATGCAAGAAAACGACCAATGCTTTATTGATGATATATGGAAATGACAGATGATAAGCCCTCACAAACAAAGCCAAGGTGCCTTGAAGTTTCAAATTGTCTGTTACAAATCTCAAAACAAAAGTCTATTACTGTGTAATAAAAGAAACGGGCACGAAGTCCTTCGCCGTCCAATTGTTCAATCCGCCGTCAGTAGTCGGGTAAATCCAGTTGTCGATATCTGACTCTTCTTCATCATCCTCAATCGCATTCACTCCCTGGTCATGTTTGGACATATGAGCAATTATGACGTTGGGTTTCTCTGGAGCGTCAAACTCAATCTCCTTAGCTTCAATCAAGTTTTGCACTTTATTCTTCGAAGCCCAGCTGTTGTTCGTATCATGACCCGGGCTATCAGAGTGATAGGCATAGCGGGCGTTTGGATTATACAGCAGAGATGTGGTGCTAGGATTCTTTGGGGCTTCCCTCAGAGTTACTAGGTTGGTCTTCAACAATTGCGGTAGAATTTGAGACAAAGTCATATTAAGCCGAGTATACTGTCTCTGCGGCCTCTCCATTCTTTGTTGATTGTTGTGCTGCGGGGAAACGGTGGGCCTTAATATTACTACCGTATTTACTTCTTGGTGGCGCTCAGGTATGCTTTGGCTCCTCGAGCCGTAAACTGCACTAGCTTCTTTCCTGAAAGGCTTTTTTTCCGTACTTGATGAAACACCTTTCTGTATCTTACCACTTCTGATACCAACTTCTACTCTCTCCCCAGTCATAATCAAATCAGTAAACCCAGATGATGAACTGCCGATTAGATGATTAAAGAATGAAGCAGACAAGGTCCCCAGAAAGATATCAACCAACTCCCTATCAAACAGGGGGGGTTGGACTCTTCCAGCCAGATCTCTCCATTTCTGAGCATAGTCCTTAAAACCTTCGCTTGCACCCATGGACATACTCTGAAGCTGAGTACGTGTGGGAGCAAGGTCGGCATTATACTAATATTGCTTGTAGAAAGTGTTAGAACAATGTTTGAATCTACTACCCTATATTTAAGTTTTGATGATAACAAAGTGAAAAGATATAGTATTTATATGTTTCATGTTTGAACTATCTGCTGCCTAAAATTATTATGTTCTGACTTGCAGATACGCTGATTGAAATAAAGCAAGATCACATCCTTTCAGCATCAGAATTTGATTTCATACACCAGCATCAGAAGTTGCTACATCAGAACGTCAAGATCAGATGATCAACTCACGTACATGCTGAAGCCTGATGAACAAGACTGCGCTCAAACACTGATACAGAAACACAATAGTTCATCAGCAGCGAAGCAGAATCAGAATGAGCCAAGCCAGAACTTGCGTTAAGTAAGCAACGGTACTGTGCATTGAAAGCTAATTAATTCCAACGGCCTCATTCCAGACAAGATCTGCTCAAAAAGGAAAGCTTGTTATTAGCATTGAATCAAGAATATTGCATCCAACGTTCATCATCTCAAGTGCTATATAAACAAGGCTTTGAAGATTGAAATGGTTAATGCTCTCCAAATCTCTACACGCACAAAAGCTGAACCATAATCTTCGTTCTACCAGTTTTGCTAAACCACATACTCTGATATTCCATTACTGTTTAGAAATCTAGTTTCTAAGCTTCATTTTGTGTATACATCACAGTTGTGATACAGTTTTGTAGAAAACATCCACACACATAGTTCTATCTCTTTGTAAGAAAGTGTTGCCTTGACAAACCGGGTTGTGGTTTGAATCAAGAAGGCTTTAGCAGTTGTTAAAGCAGTCTGTAATATTCAGTTGAATATAGTGGATTAAGACCTCGTTGGAGAGAGGCGAAATCACCTTGACGGGTGGACTGGAGTAGTTTGAGATCAAACGAACCAGGATAAAAATATCTTGTCAATTGCTTTAGATTTCAGTTTTACAATTCAACCCCCCCTTCTTGTGTTTTTCACCACTTCAATTGGCATCAGAGCGCCTGGTTCTGAGCTAAAACACTTAACCGTGTCAGTACAAGATCCAGCGTCAGAAAAACATAATGGCAGGAAACAATTCTCACATCAGCAATGACAACAATGAGGACAGAGACAGATTCAGTGGCAAACCTCCAGTCTTTGATGGAGAAAACTTTGATTACTGGAAAGACAGAATTGAAAGCTTCTTTCTAGCACATGATGCTGATCTGTGGGATATGGTGACAGATGGATACACGCACCCTGTGAATGCAAGTGGTCAGAAGATTGATAGAAAATCAATGTCTGATCAACAAAAGCGTGACTTCAAGAATCACCACAAGGCCAGAACCATCCTCCTCAGTGCCATTTCCTATACTGAGTATGAAAAGATCTCCAACAGAGACACAACAAAGAACATCTTTGATTCTCTCAGAATGACGCATGAGGGCAACGTTCAGGTCAAAGAAACAAAAGCTCTGGCGCTCATTCAGAAGTATGAGGCGTTCAAAATGGAAGAATCTGAATCCATTGAAACTATGTTCTCTAGATTCCAGATTCTGGTAGCTGGTCTCAAAGTTCTGGACAAAGGGTACTCTACTGCTGACCATGTCAAGAAAATAATCAGAAGTTTACCCAAGCAGTGGAGGCCTATGGTTACTGCTCTGAAGCTAGCTAAAGATCTCAACAAAATCACTCTGGAGGAACTTATCAGCTCCCTCAGAAGTCATGAGATAGAGCTAGAAGCTGATGAGCCTCAGAAGCAAGGTAAGCCTTTAGCATTAAAATCTAACAGAAAATTTGAGTCTAAAGTTTTGCAGGAAGTTGAAGAAACATCTGATGGATCATCATCAGAAGAAGACGAACTTTCCCTTCTCTCCAGAAGAGTAAATCAACTGTGGAAGCAAAGACAAAGGAAGTTCAGGAATCCCAGAAGATCTGATCAGAACGAGTCTTCTTCCAGATACAGAAGGACAGATTCTTCCTCTGGATATAGAAGATCTGAAGGCTCCTCCAGTAGCAAGAAGCCAAACACCAAAGACATCATCTGCTACGAGTGCAATGAGCAAGGACACTACAAAAGTGACTGCCCGAAGCTTCAGAGGGAAAAGCCCAAAAAGAAGTTTGGAAGAGAGAAGAAGAAAAGTCTCATGGCTACATGGGATGACTCTGACTCGTCTGAAGCTGACTCAGAATCAGATGATGAAAGGGCAAACATAGCTCTCATGGCTAACATTTCAGAAGATAGTGAAGCTTCTGAATCAGACTCAGAATCAGACACAGAAGAGGTATTTCCTAACTTCGCTGTTAACTTTACAAAGGCTGAACTTGCTGAAAGCCTTAATGAGATTCTGGAACGTTATCAGCAGATTAGAGCTAAATTCAGAGACCTGAAAAGGAATCTTGAATCTGACTCTAATAAGTCTGAGAGTCTCAAATTGGAAAATTCTGAGCTGAGAGATAAGATTTCAAAATTAGAAAACACTTTACAAAACTCTTAGAAGGAACCAATTTCTGAAACTCCCAGCAACGCTGATGAGATCATCAAGGAGTATGATCACAGTTTCCAGAAGTTCCTAGCTAAAAGCATAGATAGAAGCAGAATGGCTTCAATGATCTATGGAGTTAGCAGAAACGGCAGGAAAGGAATAGGATACCAAGGTAAGGTTCCTACACCAAAGAATGTCATGGACTTAACCATTAAACACACTCCTTTAAATTCACACTTTGTGTATGGTCACACACATGATATCAAATATACTAGCAGTAAGCACTCTGTGAAACCAAAATTCAACCAGAGTTTTGGTAAAACTAACAAATCAGGACCCAAGAAAATCTGGGTACCTAAGGATAAAATAATACATGTTGCAGATATCTTTAGCAGCAAGTCAGAAACACCAGTCATGGTACCTGGACTCTGGCTGCTCACGACACATGACGGGAAGAAGGCATATGTTCCAAAGCTTGGAACTTAAGCCTGGAGGCCACGTTGGCTTTGGAGGCAATCAGAGGGGAAAGATAATTGGCTCTGGAACTGTAGGTAATGGAAATCTTCCCTCTATCAATAATGTTCTGCTAGTAGATGGATTGATGCATAATCTGTTATCCATAAGTCAATTAAGTGATAACGGTTATGATATAATCTTTAATCAAAAATCATGTAAAGCTGTTAGTCAGAAAGATGGGACTATCCTGTTTAATGGTAAGAGGAAAAACAACATTTACAAAATTAAACTTTTTGAACTAAAG
This sequence comes from Vicia faba, assembly GCA_948472305.1. NCBI lineage: Eukaryota > Viridiplantae > Streptophyta > Magnoliopsida > Fabales > Fabaceae > Vicia > Vicia faba. The sequence continues at coordinate 715,656,392 of OX451736.1, forward strand.
AGTCAGAATGTAAAATGTCTTCTGTCTGTTAACAACGAGCAGTGGATCTGGCACAGAAGATTGGGGCATGTTAGTATGAGAAGAATATCTCAGATTAACAAACTCAATCTGGTCAGAGGACTTCCTAATCTGAAGTTCAATTCAGATGCTCTGTGTGAAGCATGTCAGAAAGGCAAATTTGCAAAACCTTCTTTTAAATCCAAAAATGTTGTTTCTACCTCTAAGCCATTAGAACTTCTGCACATTGACTTATTTGGACCAGTTAAAACTACTTCAGTCAGTGGTAAGAAGTATGGGTTAGTAATCGTAGATGACTATAGCAGATGGACATGGGTAAAGTTCTTAAGACACAAGGACGAGTCACACTCTGTGTTTGTTACGTTCTGTAACCAAGTTCAGAATGAAAAGGATCTTAGAATCGTTAAAGTCAGAAGTGATCATGGTGGAGAATTTGAAAATAAAGATTTTGAGTCATTCTTTAATGACAAAGGCATTCTGCATGATTTCTCTTGTCCTAGAACTCCCCAACAAAATGGAGTTGTAGAACGAAAGAACAGAACATTGCAAGAAATGGCCAGAACCATGATCAATGAGACAAATGTTGCTAAGACTTTCTGGGCAGAGGCAATAAACACAGCGTGCTACATTCAGAATAGAATCTCAATAAGACCTATTCTGGAAAAGACTCCATATGAATTGTGGAAGAACAGAAAGCCCAACATTTCATATTTTCATCCATTTGGATGTACTTGCTTTATATTAAATACAAAGAATTATTTGAACAAGTTTGACTCTAAGGCACAGAAGTGTATTATGTTAGGATACTCTGAACGCTCAAGAGGGTACAGAGTATACAATACAGAAACACAGATTGTGGAAGAATCAATAAGTGTTCGTTTTGATGACAAGCTTGACTCTGAAAAGTCAAAGCAGAATGAAGTCTTTGCAGGTATAGAAATTGAATTTGCAGGTTCTGAAGACAAGTCATCAGAAGCTCTCAACACAGACATTCCTTCAACGTCTGAAAGGAGCACTGCTAGAAATCTTTCAACAGCTGCTGATCAACCTCAGAAGAGATTACCCAGAAGCAGCTTGGATCACCCAGAAGAGACTATCCTAGGAAGAAAGGAAGATCCAATCAGAACAAGAGCAAGCTTCAGAAACTCTGAAGAAACACTTATGGGACTTGTGTCTCTGATTGAACCTTCTTCTATTGATGAAGCACTTCTGGATAATGACTGGATTCTGGCAATGCAAGAAGAGCTGAATCAATTCACCAGAAACGACGTATGGGATCTCGTTCCCAGACCAAAAGGATTCAACGTCATTGGAACAAGATGGGTGTTCAGAAACAAGCTAAATGAACAAGGTGAAGTCATCAGAAACAAGGCACGACTGGTTGCACAAGGTTACAGTCAGCAAGAGGGGATAGACTATACAGTAACCTTTGCCCCAGTCGCCAGGTTAGAATCTATCAGACTTTTAATTTCATTTGCTGTTAATAGAGGCATCACTCTGTATCAGATGGATGTCAAAAGTGCATTCTTAAATGGTTATATAGAAGAAGAAGTTTATGTTCACCAACCCCCAGGTTTTGAAAATACAAAACATCTAGAACATGTTTTCAAACTAAAGAAGTCACTGTATGGTCTGAAACAAGCTCCCAGAGCTTGGTATGAAAGGCTAAGTAACTTTCTGCTTGAAAATGAATTCACCAGAGGGAAAGTGGACACTACTCTATTCTGTAAATCAGTTAAGAGTGACATCTTAGTCTGTCAAATTTATGTTGATGATATTATTTTTGGTTCTACTAATCCTTCTCTTGGAAGAAAATTTGCTAAGTGTATGCAGGCAGAATTTGAGATGAGCCTCATGGGGGAACTGAAATTCTTTCTAGGAATTCAGATCAATCAAACTCCAGAAGGAACTTACATTCATCAGAGAAAATACATCAGAGATCTTCTGAAGAAATTTGACCTCTCAGAATGTAAGCCATCAAAGATTCCAATGCATCCCACGTGCATTCTGGAAAGAGAAGAGGTAAGCAAAAGTGTAGAACATAAAGTCTACAGAGGTATGATTGGTTCTCTCCTCTATCTGACTGCTTCAAGACCTGACATACTATTCAGTGTTTGTATCTGTGCTAGATTCCAATCAGATCCTAGAGAATCTCACTTAACAGCTGTTAAGCGAATTTTCAAGTATCTGAAAGGTACTACTAATCTGGGTTTGTTTTATAGAAAATCTAGTGATTACAACTTAGTAGGCTACTGTGATGCTGATTTTGCTGGAGACAGAGTGGAACGTAAAAGTACTTCTGGAAGCTGCCAGTTTCTGGGAGAAAATCTGATCTCTTGGTCCAGCAAAAGGCAATCAACAATTGCTCTGTCAACAGCAGAAGCTGAGTACATAGCAGCAACAGGATGTAGCACACAAATTCTCTGGATGAAAAGTCAGCTTGAAGACTTCCAGTTTTTTCAGAGTAACATTCCTATACTTTGTGATAATACTTCTGCTATTTGCTTAAGTAAGAATCCTATTTTACATTCTAGAGCTAAGCATATAGAAATAAAACATCACTTCATTAGGGACTATATTCAGAAAGGTATTTTGAACTTAAAATTTATAGATACAGACCATCAATGGGCTGATATCTTTACTAAACCCCTTTCAGAAGATAGGTTTAATTTCATTCTGAAACATCTCAGCATGAAAGTGTGCCCAGAGTGAAAATGTTTTAATTCCATATATTTACTTTCAGAATGTAATTATTTTACTGTGAACTTCTGATCAATCTCCTTTCAGAAAGATAGAACATGCAGATTGTATCAGATGCAAGTCTAAAGATCTGAGAGTCTAATCTCAAAGACAGACGTGCTGATCACTACATCAAACAAGTGTCATCCAATCATCAGCATATCTCTGAAGCAGAACGCGTGCACGCTTCTGAGAAGGCAAAGCGCTGATTGGGTGCATTGAGACACATGTCTGGTAACCGTTTTTAAGTATCTTTCTCAAATCCCCCAAAATCAGCAAGCATTTAATGAAAAGTAATCATGCTTTAAAATATCAATCATGATTTTTCTCTCTCTTAAAAAAGTTTATCTTTTCAAAATAGTTTTGAAAACTCTATTTAAGCACATTAATCTCTCATTCTTAGTCTTTACGCTTTCTCACTATCACTCAAGCTTTTTCTGCATATTTCTGAGTTCATCTCTTGCAAATCTTTTTCCTCAATTCACTCTTAAAACCCTTTTTAGTGTGAACAATGGCATCCTCCAGCAGCGTTTCTGCAGGTAATCAGAAGAAAGCAACTTCTGAGCAATATCAAGTGCCGCTCAGAACTCTCCTCACTCCGGTGAAGAACCTTGAAGTGCTCTCTGAGTTAATCATTGATTTTGAAAGCTTGAAGGAGAATGGTTTTGACCTAACTGAAGAAATTAGGGCTCAAAAGTGGGAAAGGTATTTCGATAGGTTGGTTGGACCAACATTCCCAGCACTGGTCAAGGAATTTTGGATTCACGCCAAGGTTTCAAAACATCTAGTCATCTCCTCTGTCACGGGGAAGAAGATTGTGATTTCTGAAGATCTCATTGCAAGGCTAATCGGTCAAAGTGGTGGTGGCGTCCGTTGTGTGGACATGGCTGAAAGATGTGTTGATACAGGTGTGGTAGCTAACAGGATTTTCACTCTTGGGATGCCCAGCAGCAAGATTAAAGATCTGAAGGATCATTGCAGGGTATGGGCTAAGATTGTTCTGGGGTGCTTCAACCACAGGAAACCAACAAGTTCTCCTGATTATATAAATGTGGATCAGCAGTTTCTGATCTACTTTATTGATCAGAAGATAAAGATCAATCTGGCTCACTTCTTGTTCAACCATCTCAAAACCAGTGTGAAAGAAACAAGGGAAGAAGAAAGAACCAAGAGGGACTGGATACCGTTTGGAAGGCTAATATCAGATATTCTGACAGAGAATAGGCTGATTGAACATCTGATAGAAGCTCAGGAGCTGAGCACTATTGAACCAACAATTGGGAAACCTCTGAACACAAAGAATCTGAAAAAGATGAAGCTGATAGAGAATATTCAGAAGGAACCCAGAGCTACTTCCACTGCTGATATCTCCAGCAGAAGAGTGCCTCTGAGTGATTTTCCGGTATTTTCTGAAATGGAATCCAAACCAGAGATGTTTCTCAGGTACCCAGATGCGTACAAGGCAGATGATACAGATCCAAAGCTGAATATCAGAGATCTGCATCAACCCCAACCAGAAGTGACTCTGAAGAAGACAAAGAATAGGAAAGCGCCATCAGAAGGATCATCTCAGCAGACTCCAAAGAAAAGAGGTATTTCATCTGCTGCCCCTATTTCAAAATCTTTTACTATTCCAGCATCTATCCCTCCTCAAACCTCTCATAGAATATCAATTCCCATCCCTACCATTGATGAAACCATACAAGAAGAAGACCCTTCTGAGGCATTAAAACTCAGAAGACCTAGAACCAAACAACCCAAACAACCAACAATTTCAACAACAACAGCACTTAACCAAGTGCTGGCTGATATTGAGCGGCAACATGCCTCTGCTCAACCAAACTCTGAACCACAAAATGTTCCTCCTCCACAACCAGAACAACAACAACAACCAGAACCAGAACCACAACAACAACCACTCTCAGAAGAACCTCTGATCCCTGAGCAATAAGAGATTCCACCTCCCTCTCCCCAACCAGAAATTAATCCACCTTCACCACAAACAGAGTTTCACCACTCTGAAACCCCTTCTCCTCATTAATCTGACCCTCACTCACCTCAACCATCACCGCTGGCAATCCAGTTGCCATGTGGAACCACTGTTTTCATGCCCCAGTTACCATCCTCATCAGAATCGACACCACCAAAAACTCCCAAAACACCACCCACTCCAATCGAAATATCTGACTCTGATACCCCTCCTCCAAAACAAACAGCCTCTCAGAAAACCTCTGAAAACCCCAGCAGGACTTTCATTGACTTAACCAGTCTTGACCGTCTTGCTGATCTAAAACACAAAATTGCCATCCCAAAACCAAAGCAACCAGATGTTGGCTATGGTATTTTGAATTTTGAAACAGGTGTGCTGCAATGGATTGCTTCTTTGAAGCAAGTCTGTCCTGGGATGATTGACCCAGCTGCTTCTGATCAGCTCTGGTCACAGTTCAGATTTTGGGTACGTGCTGAAGCCCTCAAGTTGCAGGATATCAACTATGAGCAGGCACAACAAAATTTCAGCAAACTTCTGAATGAAGTTGGAAGTATGCTTCTGAAAGAGGACGTGCTCCCTCTGGACAGTGAACCTTGGTCTGAGAAACAGCAAGCTGCAAAGGTGCAACCATCAGAAGAAGACAAGACCATTCAGGGTGAAGAAAATCAAGCAGAGGATGTTGTTGAAAGTTCTGAGAAGCCTCCTCCTTCTGATGCTTCTCAAGCTGCCTTGGACAGGCAGTCTCTGGAAGAACTAAGGCTGAATAACATACGTCTGCAGCAGCGGATGGATGAAAATGATCAGAAGATGAAAGAGAGAATGGATGTGCAGGACAGCAAGATTGACACTGTTGTCAGCATGGTTCATAAGCAAAATGAGACTTCTGAAAAGATTCAAGCGATGCTGGAGAGCCTGTTCACACGCTTGCCTCCTCAACCTTAAATCTTTTCTTTCATGCATGACCTTTTTCATGTTTTCCCTGATTTTCTGATGTACTGTTTTGATTATGTTTTGTAATATTTTCTTGCTCTGATTCTGAACTATATTAATATGATTAGTTTTTCTGATCTTAATTGTTTTAGCACCTCACCAACACTTTTTGATTGCTGACAAAAAGGGGGAGAACAAGAATGATATTTAAATCAATAACGGCTAACTAGACAGAAATTCTCAAACATTCTAACTTTATTACTTGAAATGTTTTTTCTGTTTTGTTTGAAGTCTACAGGCACAAGGAAGCTCCTGGACACTCTGAAGACTAGAAGCTCTGATCAATGTTGCTTTGATCAATATGAAGTTCTGATCGTCCTAATACTCTGATCCAAAGCAAAGCTCTAACAAGAAAAGCTCTGAAGCTCTACTCTCTGATAAGTCAAAGACTCTGATAATCTGATATTCAAAGAAAGAAAAAGATCTGATCCTGAAGAACACGTATAATCAAAGGGGAGTAATAAACTCAGGGGGAGTATTTCCTTACTCCTTATTCTTTTACTTCTTATTCTGATACATATTCCAGATACCTTTTCACGTTATTTTAATTTAAAATATCTAGTTTTTGTCATCATCAAAAAGGGGGAGATTGTTAGAACAATGTTTGAATCTACTACCCTATATTTAAGTTTTGATGATAACAAAGTGAAAAGATATAGTATTTATATGTTTCATGTTTGAACTATCTGCTGCCTAAAATTATTATGTTCTGACTTGCAGATACGCTGATTGAAATAAAGCAAGATCACATCCTTTCAGCATCAGAATTTGATTTCATACACCAGCATCAGAAGTTGCTACATCAGAACGTCAAGATCAGATGATCAACTCACGTACATGCTGAAGCCTGATGAACAAGACTGCGCTCAAACACTCTGATACAGAAACACAATAGTTCATCAGCAGCGAAGCAGAATCAGAATGAGCCAAGCCAGAACTTGCGTTAAGTAAGCAACGGTACTGTGCATTGAAAGCTAATTAATTCCAACGGCCTCATTCCAGACAAGATCTGCTCAAAAAGGAAAGCTTGTTATTAGCATTGAATCAAGAATATTGCATCCAACGTTCATCATCTCAAGTGCTATATAAACAAGGCTTTGAAGATTGAAATGGTTAATGCTCTCCAAATCTCTACACGCACAAAAGCTGAACCATAATCTTCGTTCTACCAGTTTTGCTAAACCACATACTCTGATATTCCATTACTGTTTAGCAATCTAGTTTCTAAGCTTCATTTTGTGTATACATCACAGTTGTGATACAGTTTTGTAGAAAACATCCACACACATAGTTTTATCTCTTTGTAAGAAAGTGTTGCCTTGACAAACCGGGTTGTGGTTTGAATCAAGAAGGCTTTAGCAGTTGTTAAAGCAGTCTGTAATATTCAGTTGAATATAGTGGATTAAGACCTCGTTGGAGAGAGGCGAAATCACCTTGACGGGTGGACTGGAGTAGTTTGAGATCAAACGAACCAGGATAAAAATATCTTGTCAATTGCTTTAGATTTCAGTTTTACAATTCAACCCCCCCTTCTTGTGTTTTTCACCACTTCAAAAAGCAGCAGCAAGGTCCTCCCAGTTGCGTAAATTAGCTCCTTCCAATTGATAAAACCATTCAAGCTGAGTCCCTGACAGACTATCTTGAAAAAAATGGACCCACAGATTCCTATCAGCAGTGTAGGGTTGAATTTTCCTGACGTATGAGCGGAGATGGAGTTTTGGACAGGACGCTCCGTTGTACTTAGCAAAGACCGGAGCTTTAAACTTGTGAGGGATCACCACTCCCGATGCCAGACCCAAATCTTCGAAGTCCAAACCGGGAATCTTCTGAATCTCCATAGCACTCAGTCGGTCTTCAAGTTGTTTGTACCTATCCTCGGCAGGAGGGTACTGTTCATCATCAAAATCAGTGTCATTATCAGAGACCACAGGGCTAGGACCCTTTCCTCCCGCTTGATTCTCCCCTCCTCCAGATGAATGAGATATATCAGCTTCCTGTCGCAACCTATTCCCAAATATGTGACCCATATTCAGCAGAACCACTTTCTTCTTCTTCTTCTTCTTCTTCTCCTTCAAGATGAGAGTCTTCAAATCTTGTTGTCCTTTGGCCAAGTTCAAGAGCATCTCTTGAAATTGAGCATTCTATGCTTGGAGAGCTTTAATGGCTTGACCGGTAGGTGTTTCAGAAGACATTATGTGCTGAAATAAACAACGAAGAAGATAAGAAACCTGTAATGGTACCTGTGATGAGGTGCATGGTAATGGAATGAGTATGAAATGATTTCAAAGACTTTTGGAGATTCAAATTTGTAAACCAAAATAAAACAGACTTTATTAGATTAAACTTGTAACAATGTTTAACAATGCCTTCAAGGCGTTACAAAAGAAATAACCGAAAAGAAAATCTAAACTAGAAACAATAAAAGACATCAGAAATCCCATGGTCATTTTCCCTTCGTGCTGACATAATCATTGATTGTCCTTTCATTCTCAAGCTGCCTCGTGAGCTTTAAGATCTACCTTTCCTGCTCATGATACTTCTCCCAGTAAGTATCCATTTCTTCCTTTAACTGGATCCAAGATCTCTTCAATGCCCCAAGATCAGTAGGCATATAGGGATAAAGGATTGTATAAGGAACACCTTCTTCGTTAGTATGCTCCACAACCACTGGCAAAACAGCTTCATAAGGCATCCCCAGCTTTTGAGCACGGGCTCGAACCCACTGGAGATAAGGTTGCATCGGGAGAGAAGTCTTCGGTCCTAGATCGTGAGGGTCAGACCTGTTCACCCTGCCCCAGGCTCGTATAAACCTTCGGCGATGCTCATTAACGTCCCCCTTGTAGTCAAAGACAATATCTGTAAGAAGCAGCTCATGGGGACCGTCTCTCCGAGCGTGACCAAACTGTCGTAGAGCCAATCAAGGACTGTAGGTTATTCCCCCTCTAATTCCAAGCAATGGAACATTAGGGTATTCCCCACATCGATCAATGATAGCTACTCTTTCCATATCCTTAGAACTCCAAAAATGTCCGTATGGGCAAGGGACATGATTCTGTAAGCCAAACCTAACCCTTCTTCATTCTTCAATACAGACTTGGGAAGGTGCGAAATAAACCACCTTGCCAGCAGCGACATTCAACACATGAGAGTCCTCCTTCTTCGCACAGTACGAGTATAGAGAGCATGTAGGATATCACCCAGAAGAGTAGGCACTGGATTACGAGACAAGAAGATCTTGACCGAATTCACATCTATGAAGGAATCTGGATTTGGGAAAAGAACCAAGCCGTAGATGAGGAGAGCCAAGATGTCTTCGAAAGCTTGAAAGTCCAAGTTATCCCAGAACTGTTGAGCTTGATCCATTAGAAACTTAGACAAGAAACCTTTAACCCCGCTCCGTGTCTCCCAGTTGGATACTACATCAGTCTTATTTAGATGTAAGGCTTAAGCAATGTCCTCTAGCCTAGGAGCCTCTTCTAAACCTGTGAAGGGTGTTTGCTCGAGAATGGATATACCTAGTAAGTCAGAAAACTCCTCCAAAGTAGGAACTAGCTGATAATCCGGGAAGGTAAAACAATGATGCACCGGATCAAAGAACTGGAACAGCACACTCATCATCTGCTTATCCAACTTTGAAGTGACCAGGCTAAGGAGATGACCATGTCTTCTAACAAATGAAGAAGTATCAGGAACTTTTGAGACTAACTCTCTGAGTTGAGCAGGTATCTGCACGAAGTTAACTCGAATGGTATTTCTGTGTATAGAGGCCATAATCTGCAAAATAGAACAAAAATAAATCCCCTCGGTCTTTGAAATGGTTAGTCTAATGAAGTATGCATGCTATGATGCATGATGTCATGATAAAACACACAGAAGGTATAGCAGGTAACAAACATGGTAAAGGCAAACAAGTCACACAAGACCCCCTTAAGTTTCAGGCTTGCATGGGGTCTAGGCACTACCCTCTTGAAGTTCAGTTGGTTTTAACCTGTCCTAATAATAGTAACCGGGTTCTAGAGGTTCTCAATATCACTGAACATCCTCCATCGGTCATGGTTTCAGCTTACGCAATATTTTCTTGCAGCCGAAACTATCTCAAGAGTATGGTCTCAATGAGTGTAGTATCGAGTATCAACCAATTCTCAGCTCTATACCGAGGCCGGCTATCTCACTACTTCCTATGGCCAAGTTGGTCAATTATAGGTTCTAAGGTCAGTTGATGCTTAACAACCCATATAGCAGCACCGTATTCTCCTTGTTTCTCCACAAGGGATACCGATACCAACCAATGTGCCACATCAATGTAGCTACTGCTTCAACCGTATCGGTCTATGTCGTACAGTTCCCTCACAGTTTATTGCTACTTACCTAACAGGTGTTCCCCATATCCAGGTTAGGATCTATAGTAACTCCGATACAAAGCCCACAAAGATAAAGCAATCAAATTAAACAATAGAAGAAATATGATGAACTAATCCTAAGGTATACCCCACTTATAAATCCCCAGCAGAATCGCCAGTTCTGTGATACGGTGGCAGAACCGGAACTGTTTTGGATGTTGGTTTGTGTTTTGCGTTTGTATTCGCAAAATATCGCGATAAGAAAGAGTCGCCACCAACTTTTATTTTATCCAACTGGAAAGGAAAAAAGCATTAAAAAATTCCTTTTTTGAGATATTCTGAGTATGGGGGATAGATTATAGGAAGGGAAGGTATTAGCACCCTTTCTATCCGTGGTTTTCCACGGGCTCTTAGGTACTTGCTCATCATTTTAAAATTGCTTATGTGTTTATGTGTTTTGAAAATTTTTTGTTTTACTTCGACTTAACCCTTGCTACTGTCTTCAAGAGTGTTACAAAGTGTTTTTGAAACTTTGTTTGAAAAGAGTGTAAGTGCGAAAAGTTTGTTTATTTTGAGCAAATACCTACTAGCATCTACCTACTCGAAAAAATAATTGTTCTATGTTCGTTTCCTTTAGACAATGCTATCCTACTATTAGTGAGTAGGTAGCACCGTCGTTGGAGTTTTAAGGGTCAATTCGAAAGGGACATACGATCACTAAAGCAATGTTAGGACGTCTTAGTAATAACCCTAATGTCTTAAGATCAATAATCGAGGCAACAATTCCGAGGCAACCTTTCCGAGGCAACTTTGATCTTTGAGACAAAAGAGCAACCACTAAAATACCCTATACTCAATGATCGTTTACCGAAGGCAACCGAAGTGGGAGTATACCCTAGGAGTGCACATGTGCGAGTGATTCAATTTCAAGTTTATTATCTTTGCACATTTAGGGTTTGCTAACTGTTTTAAAGTTAATCATACATTCTTGTCACGCATCCCTATTATTCATACATCTAACAGTTGATAGTTTGCAGAATTTAAAGTGCGGAAAGTAAAGGTAAGCTATTACAAGGCTTCGGGTATTAATTACATAGCCAAAAACAACCCGTAAAAACAAAACGATAAATTAACAAAAAGAGTCCTAATTAATCTATTACAACGTGTGAGCAATTACATCAATATGGTAAAAATAAAATAAAGCTCAATGAATTGAGAACGAGAGAGAACTAGGGTTTTGACCCCGTCTAACCTAATCGGAAGAAACAATTATTTTTTGTTGTTTTTACTTATTTTTAAGAAAAAGAATAAGGTTTTTAAATTAAATACAAAACTAATTAGTAATTAAATTAAATTAAATAAAATAATTTACATGGCCTATTTTTATATTTTTGGTTATTTTTTTAGGAAAAATAAAATAGAATTAAATTAAACTAAAACCCTAATTTTCTAATTGTTTTTTTTAATTTATTTACAAAAGAATGTAAGTTACCCTAAAATTAAATAAACTAATTAAATTAATTAATTTTTTTGATAAAAAATAAACCTAAATCTAATTGGATGAAAATATTATTTTTGTGATTTTTTGATAAAAAGAAAAATTAACTTGTGTTAGTAAAAATAAATAAATAAGTTAATAAAGAAAAATATAAAAAGAAAAGGAAGAATTGGGCCTGAAAAGTCAGCAAAATGGGGGGTGTGAAAAGCAAGCCCTGGGCCCAAAAGAAAGTGATCCACGTTGACTCCCATGCTCCCATGCTATGCGTTGACTGGGTTGTATGATGGTCACCACATAATAGCCTTTAGATCTGGCCTCCTGGACACTTGGCTGGTTGGATATTGATGGACCATGTTAGTCATCCCACCTATGCACGCGCCTGATTATGGAAAGAAAAAATATGTGAAATAATGGGGGGACCTGGGATTCGAACCCAGGCCCCATGGCTTTCTCCACTCACCTTGCAACCAACTGAGTTGCGTGCGTTAGTTGTATACAACATAAACAATAATTATTATATTATAAACAAGCGAAATAAAGAAAAATTCACGCGGAAATTCAAATGGACGAGTAGGGTGATGCCACGCCATCATCCCTGTCCTCTCTCCGTGGCTAAAAGGGTTGAAGACCTTTACCTACAGACAACGTCCGCCACTACAAACCCTGTAATTCTCAAAATCAAACACAAGCAAGATAAATAAAATCTAAGGCCATGAATCGACTCGTCTTGGCCTGCTGAGCACGATAGTGCCCTTCTTGAGGGCCAATTTTACCTGTACTAAAAGATCCTAAAACGAAGCATAAAACCCTAATAATGGCAAATTCTGATACAATCCAAAAAATGCAATTGAATGTTATAAATATTTTGCAAATGTCTCAAGTAGCAAGAATATATAAGTATTTTATGCTATAGATGCCAAAATCATGCAATTCGATTTCAAGAAGAAGCCATTGTCGTGGCTGACTTACAGTGAGTTCTAGCACGGGAAACTCCTTGTTCTTGATTGGTATAGCTTGCTTGTGATCCCAGGAAGTGAATGAGATGGCCAGGGAGCCTTGTAATCGCCTGGAACTATGAAATCAACTCAACACTTTTTTTGTGTTATTTCCAAGTTTGTTCTGCCTTTTCACGCCTCTCTAGCCTTGTGTTTTAGGTCTGCAAATATTCACTATATGCTGAGGAACGAATTAGGGTTGCAAACATGATCTCAATCTTTGCCAATTATGATTTGTGATCTTGATTTGATTCACTTGGAAATCATTCCAAAATAGGCCAAAATCAATCTTTTTGTGCCCACTTTTACCTTGCACGAATTTAATCTTTTACTAGCTGGATATAGGACCTGAAATATGCACAATATCTTGAGGTTTAAATGATTTGGATTTTTTCATGATTTGTTTTGATTTAAATTGATTTAATTGTAATAAAAATCAAAATAAATAATAAAAATAAGATAAAGACAAGTTGAAAGAGCTAGGGCTCGTGGACCATGCTACCAACTCAAAACAAGTGCGAAAAGTTAGGCCCATTTAGCAAAAATTGCAATTTGAGGCATAGTTGACTTTTGACAATTTTGCAAAAAAGGTCAACTTCACCAATGCATAACTTCCTCAATTTTACTCTTTGAATGTGTTATTGGACTTTTTAGAATGCTTGATATGTCCTCTAAGCAAAACTTTTGGTCTCATCTCAATTTGGTATTCCATGTTCATGTATGAAGCTTTGACAAAAAAGGTGTTTTTGTTGACTTTTCAAAGTGACCTATAATGTCCAAATTCATAACTTCTTGTGAGTGCATATTTTGAACTTGGGAGCTGAAGATGGATTGTAGGTAATTTCAGCCTCTTCAAAATGAGCTTTGGATGGGTCATTTACAATAAAGTATGAAAAAGTTATGCTTGGTCAAAGTTGAGTTGACTTTTCCTACAAAACCCTAATTTAGCAACTTTTGGGTTTTGATGAATTGTGAGCAATCCTTGATGAATCATGATCAACCCTTGATCAAATGATGAATAATACTTCAAAATGAGGATGTTGTCCAAAAATCTTGAAGTTTGACTGTATGTGGGCCACAGTTGACTTTTGCCCTAGCACAATCGATTTTCAGGCCTTTGAGCAATTGATTGAGCAAACTTTCTCTGCAAGGCTTGAAACTTGACATGGATGATCTTGAGAACATATTAGGAAAATGTTGAGCCTTTGGGATCCCTTTGACTCAAGTATCTTGATGCAACATGAAACCCTAATTTGAGGTAGACTGCCTTAGGAGGGAGCTTGCCTAGTCAACCCTTGGACTTCCTTGAGCAATTTGAGGATCTCATTTGTGAAATATGAGAGGGAATATTTTGGGGTACAACAAAGATTTTGTCAATAAAGTCGTGAATCGACCAAATTTTTTAAATGATGGGGGGATAAGGTTTCCTGGTGAAAAATGCGTCTGCATTCCCTTGAAGACGCCTAGTGAGGTTAGACATCACTTGTACAAAAATGGTTTTTTGTCCAACTATTATACATGGACTGATCCTAGAGAAGATATTCAGAATGTAGACTTTGATGGTCATTATGGTAGTGGAAGAAATGATGGTGGGGATAATCAGGGTGATGAAGAACAATTAGATGCAATGAATGAAATGGTATATGATGTTAGGAGGCAATTTGTTAATGTTCCCAATGAGAATGCTAATATGGAAAATGAAACAGTTAGTGAGGGCAAGGTACCAAATGAAGAAGCTCAATAATTTTATGATGTATTAACCTCTGCAAACCAACCCATTTATGAGGGAGCTTCTGAATCCAGACTATCTATTTCAGTTAAGTTGTTGGTTGCCATGTCTAATTAGCATGTTCCTCAAAAGGCCATGGATTTTTTCACTCAAATGCTTATCAATGTTTGTCCAACAAATCAATGCTTACCTGAAAACTATTACCAAGTGAAGAAGTTGGTGTATAAGTTGGGATTGGAGGTTGAGAAAATTGATTGTTGTGTGAATGGATGCTTATTATATTATAAAGAAGATAGCACTTTAACTCAGTGTAGAGTTTGTGGGGCTGCTAGGTATGTTCCTCGAAAGAGTGGAATAGGAAAATACAAAGATATGGCAGTGAAGAGAATGTTCTATTTTCTAATCATTCCTAGGTTACAACGACTTTATGCTTCAAAGGAATCTGCAGCTCAAATGAGATGGCATCATGAGACCACAAGAAATCTAAATGATCTGCATCACCCATCTGATGCAAAGGCATGGAAACACTTTGATAAAGTTTATCTTGATTATGCTAGTGACCCAAGAAATGTAAGATTGGGTTTATGTACTGATGGGTTTACACCTTACATTCAAGCCTCTAGTTTTCCTTATTCATGTTTGCTGATAATAGTCATACCATACAATCTCCCTCCAAAAATGTGCATGACCAAACCATACATGTTTTTGACTTGTCTTGTACCTGGACCGTACAATCCAAAAGTTAAAATAGATGTCTACTTGCAACCTTTGATTGATGATTTGCTGCGTTTATGGAGAGATGGCATTGTGACATATGATATCTCTATGAAGCATAATTTTGTAATGAGAGAACATTTAATGTGGACAATTAATGATTTTTTGGCATATGGTACGTTGCTTGGATGGGGGCACAAGGTAAATTAGCATGCTCTTATTGTATGGATAGTACCGAGGCTTTCACATTAGGATATGGGGGAAAACAATGTTGGTTCAATTGTCATCATTGGTTTTTACCAATGGATCATATGTTTAGAAAAAGTAAAAATAGATTTAAAAAAAAACATGTTAAGAAAAAAAGACCACCTTACATGTTTACCGGCCATGATCTCTGGGAAGCTGTCCGTGATTTTCCAAAAGTCACAGATAGTGACCGGGCCACCAAATTTCCAGGGTATGGAAAATAACATAATTGGATCAAAAGAAGTATATTTTTGGATCTTCCATACTGGAAGGACAAATAGTTAAGGCACAACCTTGATGTGATGCACAAAGAGAAGAATGTATTTAATAATGTGTTTAACACATTCATGAATGATCCTGCAAAAACAAAGGACAATGAGAAGGAAAAATTGGATTTACCTCTTAACTGTTTATGTGGGGATTTAGAGATGCGTCCTCTACCTAATGGAAAGATGGATAAGCCAAAGGAAAAAATTTCGTTGACATTCGAAGAGGCAAAGCTAGTTTGTAGATGGATTAAGGAACTAAAAATGCCTGATGGCTATGCCTCAAATATTTCTAGGTGTGATGATGTCACCAAAGGTAGGATGAAGGGGATGAAATCCCATGTTTGTCATGTATTCATGGAGTGTTTGCTTCTAATTTCTTTTCGTTCCTTGCCTAGTGAGATATGGAAGCCGCTAACCGAGTTAAGCCATTTCTTTAAAGACTTGTGTTGTAATACATTGAAGTTGGAAGACCTTATTAGATTAGAACAGAAAATTCTTATCATTATATGCAAGCTAGAAAGAATTTTTCCACCAGGTTTCTTTGACTCGATGGATCATCTCCCGGTTCACCTACCTAATGAAGCAATCCTTGGTGGTCCTGTACAATATCGTTGGATGTGTCCATTTGAAAGGTAAACAATGTGTAATTTTTGTAGATTACTTTAATTAAATAACATCTTTTAACTGTTTCACTCTTAGATTGATGGGAGACTACAACTGTTCAGTGAAAAATAAAGCCAGGGTTGAAGGTTCAATATGCATTGCCTACTTGCATCGTGAAACTACTTATTTTTGCTCTCACTATTTCAAGACTGTTATTTTGTTGCCAAGTACAAGTTTCAGAAATGATACTGGATCATATCATGAGAATGTCCAACCAACACTTTCTATTTTTAACAAATGTGGTCGTCCTAGTGGAAAGCCTCAGGACTATTGGGTGCTTGATAAGGACTAGGAATCTGCTCACATGCATGTCCTAATCAATTGTGATGAGGTTAAACCATACCTCGAGTAAGTACCTTTTGTAAAACAATTGCTTTGGTAAAAACCATTGTGTATAAATACTTCATAAATTTTTTATTTGGTGTCAGATTGTTCATGCAATATCACCGTATCAATGATGAAGATGCTTTTGGTCTTATACACGAGCAATTCCTTCATGGCTAAAGGAATATGTAAGTGTACTTCTCACATTGATGTAGTTTGTCAATGTAATCTCTCTAAGGTTATATGTATATTTTTTTAGGTGAATGATGAGAGAAATGGAACACCTAGCCCATACGTGAAGGAATTAGCTCTTGGTCCTAATCCTAAGGCAACATCGTGGCACATCTACTTTGTTAATGGGTACAAGTTTCACACTGAAGAATGGAGTCATGGTAAAAAGACTACTAATTATGGGGTACATGTGAAAGGAATTACAAATAGAGGAGAATAGGATTTTTACGGTATCATCCAACGTATCATTCAATTGGAATACCATGGCTTTAGCAACAAGATTGCTATATTTTATTGTGCTTGGTTTGATCCAACAAATAATAGTGACACAATATTTAATAAGGAGTACAATATTATTGACATTAAGATGAATAAACGATATCTTCAATATGACTCGCTCATTCTTGCACAAGAAGCAAAATAGGTGTATTATGTCCCATATCCAGATATTTGTAGACACATACGTGGATGGTGTGCTGTAATCGCCACAAAACCAAGGGGTTATGTGGAGATAGATAACACCGAGGATGAAATGCCTTATCAATCTGATGAAATGTCACCAGTTATGCCTATCACGAAACTTGAACAAATATGTGGTTTAGCCGATGAAGGATTAATTGATGATGTTGAGCCAATACTAGTGACAAATGATCCAATGATTCAAGATGGAGAGAAAAATGATGTAAATTAGTTGTAGTTTTAGTTTATAATAGGCCATGGTATTAGTACTAGTGACAAATGATCCCGTGTATGTTTTAATTATGTGATTTATCAGTGAAATTGTTCATGTAGTTTGTTTTGTATGATTTGTTTGTTTTGTATTTGATATTTGAGAATTTATTTTGGAATTGGATATCAATTGTATTATGATATCTTATGGGTATTCATTTTGGTGTCGTTATTAAGATTTCCATTCTTTACTATCATTATTTCTTGGAGCTTGCATCACTAGGCTAATTTGCATCTTATAGTTTATGGTATTTACATGAAATGATGATTCTCCTTTTTAGTTTACACAATTGTATTGCCACCCATTTTGATTCATTTTGATTTCTTAGCTGCAGATTCGTGTAGATTCCTGTGGCTCGTGGTTGGTGTAAGTTGAAATGACAGGAGAATGGTCAAAGAAGAGAGCACCAATAAGCAAGAAACTGTAAGATGACTAAAACTTTCACTATTTAGTTTCTTTGCGATTTAATATCTTATGATGCGTTCTTGCTAATGCCAATTCTGTTAAAAAGAGTTGTTGATAGGTTATGTCGTATACAACATATGCCACCTGGGGCTCTAGCTGTAAACACATATCACTTGAAGCATGACACAAGGAACAAAAGCACCACTTCTAGCATGTGTCAAAGAGCACAAGCTCCTCCACCACCTCATACCAGTGCAGCACCACCACCGCCTCATACCACTGCATCACCACCACCGCCTCATACAACCGCAACACCTTCCTCGCCTCTTACAGCCCCAACACCTCCACTGCCTCAGACAACCGACACATCACTGACATTTGAGGAATTCACATTTGTTCCTACCACTAGAGTGACACATCATGTTTTGCAAGGTCTAGCTGTCAATCACACCATGATAGCAAGGGAGGAAGAGGAGAGGGACCAAACTGTTTCTGATGAGGAAGAGGAGGCCGTAGAACAAGCATTTACTGATGGGTAAAGGACGATGATTAGCATTGTGGGAAACGGGTAAAAAATTTAGTTACGCACACTTTTTAATACATAAAGCATGGAGTTAAAAATCCTTTTTTGCGGTCTAAATTTGATGCTGTTTAGTATAAAACACTTTGATAATCTCTACAACACTTAGATTTTGATAGTTATTCAAGTATGAGAACAAGTCTATAACATTATAACATAGTACATCCACCAAATAAATGTCTAATACAAATATACTACTAATAAAATGCAATGCATTTACATAAGTTTACAGAATACTATGTTCACGTGATCTTTGTTCTAATTGTTTGGTAAACTTGATATTTGCTTTATAGGTTGACTCCAAGCAGTGTTGTTGCTGAAGCTATTAGAAAAGTTTTAATAAAACTTTATAAAAGAAATTTCTTGCAGTATAGTGAGCTTAAAACTGAGAATAGAAGAGAAGAGAGACATGCATACTTTGATTTGTTTAAAGTAAGACATGTAATTTCCTTTTTACTATAGTTTGATGATAATGTATATTTTTTTTACAATTTAATCAAAAATATTTATCTTTTGGCAGTCTTTTGTTTAATGGGAGCCGTGTGCTGACGCCAAAATATAAGATTTGTTTCATAAAGCTTGTGGTAAAAGAATATCTGATATATTTGGTAAGATTAGGAAAAAGGGGGAAATACTGAAATGGATGGTGTGATCGGTGGGAATAAGAACTGACTGTTTTTTAATGTTGGTTCGCGTTTGCGTTTGTTTTCGCAAAGTGTCGCGATAAGCAAGAGTCGCCACCGTCTTTTATTTTATCCAACAAGGAAAGGACAAAAGCACAGAAAAATTCCTTTTCGAGATTTTTCTCGAGTTCGGGAGGTAGATTATAGAAAGGGAAGGTGTTAGCACCCTTTCTATCCGTGGTCATCCACGGGCTCTTAGGTACTTGCTCACTATGTTTTCAAAAGATTACTTTTCTTTGTGATTGTGGGTTTTGAAAAGAGTTTTGTTTTTGAAGAAAGTGTAAGTGCGAAAAGTTTTGTTTTATTTTAAAAGGAGCAAGTACTTAAGAACCTCTACCTACTCAAAAAGGAATTGGACTGTGCAAGTATCCTTTAGACAGTGCTATCCCACTATTGAGGAGTAGGTAGCACCGTCGTTGGAGTTTTCAGGTCAACTCGATTTAAGGGACGTGTGGTCACTAAAGCAATGTTAGGATGCTTTAGCAGTAACCCTAATGTCTTAGATCATTTTTTATCGAGGCAACCGTTTCGAGGCAACTTTGATCTTTAGACAGGAGGGCGACCTCTAAGACTTCTTATACTCAATGACCATGTTCGAGGCAACCAAGTGAAGCGTACCCTAAGAGTGGCATGTGCAAGTGTATTATTTTCCAGTTATATTATCTTTGTACATGTTATAGTGAGCTACGATTGATTTAAAATTAAAGGTTAATCTTGTCATGCAATCCTAGTTAGCATACATCTAAGCAGTTAATATATGTACAGGAATTTAAAGTGCGGGAATTGTAAATCCTACGCTATTACAAAGCTTCGGGGAGGGGGATTATTTACATGTCCAAAATTGGGAGAATAATAAGCAGTTACAATAAAATAAACGCGCGTGAATCTCAAAAATCCTAAGAGTATAATCTTTTTGTTGTTTTATTTTATTTTTTGGGAAAATGCTAAATATTCAATTAAGTTAATTAAAAAAAACTGATTAAAATTAACTCTAAAACATACCTAATATTTTTTTGCATTTTTTTGTTTATGAAAAGGATTGGATTCAAATAAATCCTAAGTCTACTGATTTTAAAATTGAAGAAAATAAGTTAAAATAATTAACTAAATTAAATCCTAATTCTAAGTTGTTTATTTTTATGATTTTTATGTTGATTAAAAAAAAAACTAAATAAACAAAAACAAAGTAAACAAAGTACAAATGGGCCAGACAACAAATCAAGAAAAAATATAATCCTGGGGGCTTGGGTCGAAAGAGGCGCAGACTGTCTTTCGACCCAGTGAAGAGGCTGGATCGAAGGTGCATGAGGGGCTGCACTCTGAGGGTGTTCGATCTGGACATGTCACCCTTCGATCTAGAAATCCTGGGTCCAGTTCGAAGCTAAACTGCTGAGCTTCGAAACTCTGAACAGGAATCTAAGAATGTAGTTCCTGCAAAACGAAACAGATGTTAAAGGTCCAGGGGGGACTTTACCCCCCTGATTCGAATCTCCCCCTTGTTCGCACCTGTTGACTCTAGGTCTGGGTTTGTTTTATCCTGGGATTCGAAGGAGAAACTCAGATTGTGCCCAAGCAATGGCACAATCTCATCTTTGCGCTGTAGCTTATATGTATCATATTAAATCATTCACAAACAATAGTAATAACATGAATATGCAATCAAAATGAATTTAAAAATGAGTTTGAGATTAGATTTTTTTTATTTTACCAAACATAGGTGTTGGGATCTGTGGTTCTGAGTGTGGAATGCCTGGTGCAGGGATTGGGTATGGCTTCCTGGAAGTGCTGATGTTTTTTGGTAGCGTATCTCCAAGTTCTCCTTTTTTCTTTTCTCTATCTTTTCTGTATGCTTTTGTGTGTATTTTCGTGTGTTATGTTTTCCTGCAGAGTTTTTTGTGTGTTGGATGTGTATGCTGGCCTCTGTATTTATAGGGGTGTGAGGGTGCAGTAATGGCAAGAGACGACAATTAAACAGGCCATTAAAGCCATGAGACAAGAATCAGACACATTTAAATATTTCCTTTTTTGAAACATTCGTGTCTCTTGAATGAACCTGGACACTTTTGAATTTCGAATGCCCTCAGGCCCTGCTCTTCGATTGGTCCTAAGTTGCCTCCTTCGAATGGACTTCTTCTGCTTCGACTGCTTGATTCGAAAAGAGTCACTCTGGTCGAATCAACTCTTCAGGAACAGAAAAGGCAAGAATCTGGCCTTTATCTCAGGAATTAAATCCACAATCAGTATTTAATTATTTCTATATTTGCAAGGGACACGTGCCATTTTCTCATGTTCAGTGTACCTGGACATGTTTTATGAGTGCCCTTTGATGTCCTCTTCCAAATGGCCTGGGAGGTGTTCTTCGAATGGCCCTTGTCCAAATATCAATCGAAGGATCCCAATCGAAAGGCTTTGTTAACAGGCCAATTGAAAGGTGTTGTTCATGCTAATCGAAGGACATGGTTAACATGCCTGTCGAAGCTGCCTTGACACAATGCTAAATCGAAGGATCCCTTGGCATGCCAATCGAAGGCTTTCCCTTGATTTCTTTTTGAGTCGTGTACTGGATGTCATACTCAGTCAAGATCATCTGCCATCTTGCTATTCTTCCGGACAAGGCAGGCTTTTGGAAGATATATTTGATTGGATCCATCTTTGAAATCAACAGAGTAGTGTGAGTCAACATATACTGTCTCAGCCGGCGAGTAGCCCATGCCAAAGTGCAGCAAGTTTTCTCGAGCAGTGAGTATCGTGTCTCACAGTCGGTAAACTTTTTGCTAAGGTAATAAATAGCATGCTCTTTTCGGCCAGACTCGTCATGCTGCCCCAACACACACCCCATCGAGTTGTCAAGTACTGTAAAGTATAAGATTAGAGGTCTCTCTTCCACTGGTGGCATAAGAATAGGTGGCTCCTGGAGGTACTCTTTGATTCTTTCGAAAGAAGCCTGACATTCATCGTTCCAACATACCACTTGATCTTTCTTCAGCAGTTTGAAGATTGGCTTATAAGTAGCAGTTAGGTGCGAGATGAATCAGGCAATGTAGTTCAGACTTCCTAGAAAGCCTCTGACCTCTTTCTCTGTCTTGGGAGCTGGCATCTCTTGTATAGCTTTCACCTTGGTAGGGTCCACTTGAATACCTTTGTCGCTCACGACGAAACCCAGCAGTTTACCGGACCGTACCCCGAAGGTGCATATGTTTGGGTTCAATCTCAGCTTATATAACTTCAACCTGTCAAACAACCTCTGTAGATGGTCAAGGTGTTCCTCCTCAGTTTGGGACCTCGCAATCATATCGTCGACGTATAATTTAATCTCATGATGGATCATGTCATGAAATAAAGCAACCATGGCACGCTGATATGTTGCCCCAGCATTCTTCAACCCAAAAGGCATGACCTTGTAACAAAAGGTACCCCACTGGGTAACGAAAGTGGTCTTCTCCATGTATTCGGGAGCCATTTTTATCTGATTATAACCGGAGAAACCGTCCATAAAGGAGAATACCTTGTGCTGAGCAGTATTGTCAACCAGAACGTCGATGTGAGGCAGAGGTAAGTCATCCTTAGGGCTTTCCCTGTTCAAATCTCTGTAATCAACACACATTCTGACCTTACCATCTTTTTTCGGTACTGGAACCACATTGGCGACCCACTGAGGGTAAGAAGTTACTGCTAGAAAACCTGCGTCAAACTGTTTCATAACTCCGGCCTTGATTTTCTCGGACATCTCTGGACGCATACGTCGAACCTTTTGTTTTACTAGAGGACAGTCTTCCTTCGTAGGCAGGCGATGAACCACAATGTCGGTATCTAACCCAGGCATATCTTTGTAAGACCAGGCAAAGATTTCCACGTAGTCATGCAGCATCTGAATCAACCGCTGTTTCACACTAAGCTCCAGATTTGCACCGATCTTGACTTCCTTTTTGTCTGTCTCAGTACCCAGATTCACCGTTTCCACTGGCTCTTCATGTGGCCGAATGTCCCTCTCTTCCTGGAGTAGTAGTCTTGCAAGCTCACCAGGCACTTCGCAATCATCTTCACCTTCGTCTTCGGCTAAGTTGATCGGATTTTCGAAGTCATAACTGGCAGTAGCAGAGTCGTTACCAGTGAGATCCAGAGTGGATTGGGACCTGTATATATGAGTGTGTGTAAAATAGCTGTTTTGCAATATGTAATAAAGAAAGACAAGGAGCACAAAATTTGAAATGCGAAAACGTCCAATGCTTTCATTAATGATATATGAAAATGGCATACAAAAGCCCTCACAAATGAAGCCACGGTGCCCCGGGTAAGACACCGAGCCATAAAGTTTTACAATATTGTCTGTTACAAATTCAAAACAAAGAGTTTCATTACTGGGTGATAACTGAAACGGGCATAGAATCCTTCGCTGTCCAGTTGCTTAATCCACCGCTGGTCGTGGGGTAGATCCAACTGTTGATATCAAACTCTTCATCATCATCATCCCTAATAGCATTTACTCCATGTTTGGGCATGGGAGCAGTCACAACATTAGGCCTCTCGTGCGCCTCAAATTTAATCTCCTTTGCATCGATTAGGTCTTGAACCTTGTTTTTCAGACTCCAACAATCATCTGTATTATGCCCCGGGCTCTCAGAGTGATAAGCGCAGCGGGCGTTGGGGTTATACTTTGATGACGTCGTGTTTGGATTCTTTGGGGCTTCCCTTAGAGTCACCAGATTGGTTCTCAACAACTGTGGCAGAATCTGAGACAAAGTCATGCTGAGACGGTTGAACTGCCTTCGAGGTCTCTCGTCCCTTTGTTAGTTGTGATGCTGAGGAGCACCAGTAGGTTTTGAAATAACAACCGCATTGACAGCTTGGCGGTGTTCAGGTCTACTCTGTCTTCTTGAACTGTAGACAACACTGGATTCTTTTTTAAATGGTCTCTTCTTGGTGCTCGATGAGGCACCCTTCTGTATCTTCCCAGTCTTAATACCAGCTTCAACCCTCTCACCAGTCAAGATATGGTTTGTAAACCCAGCTGAAGAGCTCCCAATCAAATGGTTAAAGAACGGACCAGACAGGGTCCCCAGAAACATATCAACCAGTTCACGATCAACCAAAGCTGGTTGCACCCTTCCGGCAAAGTCTCTCCATTTTTGAGCATACTCTTTAAATCCTTCACCCGCCCCTATTGACATATCCTGGAGTTGGGTACGCGTAGGAGCGAGGTCGGAGTTATACTGATACTGCCTATAGAACGCAGCAGCCAAATCCTCCCAGCTGCGGATACTGGCTCCGTCCAACTGATAGAACCACTCAAGCTGAGTCCCTGAAAGACTGTCTTGAAAGAAATGGATCCACAAGTTCTTATCAGCAGTGTAAGGTTGGATCTTCCTCACATATGACCGGAGGTGCAGCTTTGGACAGGAAGCTCCGTCATACTTGGCAAAGGCAGGTGCCTTGAACTTATGGGGAATAACCACCCCAGATGATAGACCTAGATCTCCGAAGTCCAGACCAGGCACCTTCTGTACTTCCATAGCGTTTAAACGGTCTTCCAGCTGTTTGTACTTATCCTCAGCAGGAGGATACTGTTCTTCATCATAGTCTGTCTCGTCGTCGGAGACCATAGGGCTAGGAGCCCTCCTTTCTTGTGGACTGTCTTTCTCTCCACATGGAGTGGTCAGATCAACTTCACTTTGCAGCCCGTTTCCAAACCTGCGTCCGGTGTTGAACAGGATGGTCCTCTTCTTCTTCTTCTTCTTCTTCTTCTCTTTCAGAATCAGGGTCTTCAGGTCCTGCTGACCCTTAGCTAGGCTCATGACCAACTCTTGAAATTTGGCATTCTGGGCCTGGAGGGCCTTGATAGCTTGCTCAGTGGAAGTTTCAGCAGACATGATGATTGCTGAAATAAACAGCGAAGAAGATAAGAGACCTGTAAAAGGGTACATGTTATGCATATGATGAATGATATGTTATTTATGTAATGCATTCAAGGGTTCAAAAATTCAAATTTGTTGCAGACAAAGAAAGGAACATACGTCATATTAAGAAGAAATTTAGTACATAAGTGCCCCATGGGCGAAATATTACAAAATTCTTAATGTAAAAAGACATTGCGCATCCTCTTTGGAGCGATGTAAGTGTTGCGGGTCTCTTCCTCGTGAAGTCGGTGGGTAAGCTCCAAAACCTTCTTTTCACTGGCATAAAAGTTGGCTTCAAAAGTATTCTGCTCTTCCTTGAGTTGGATCCAACTCTTTTGCATTTCTTCCCATGATGTTGGCATGTCAGGATGTAGGATGGCGTATGGAACCTCTCCTTCCATAACAGGCTCTTTGATCAAGGGGAGAATGTGAGGATATGGCATCATAAGATTCTGGGAGCGGGTTCGTACCCCCCTTGAGGTAAGGCTCAAGGGGGATGGAATTCTTGTGCCCCAGTGTCTTACTATCCACTTTGTTAGACATCCTCCAAGCTCTGATGAACCTTTGTCGAAGTCTTTGCGTATCGTTGTCGAAGTCAAAAACTAGGTCAGGAATCAACATGTCATGAGGGCCATCCCTCCGAGCATATCCAAATTGTCTTAAAGCTAGACAGGGGTTGTAAGTAATGCCTCCCCTAATTCCAAGTAATGTAACATTAGGAAATTCTCCATAACGATCAATGATGGTGACATTTTCTCGGGACTGAGAACACCAATGTACATCAGAATGTGTGAGGGTCATCAATCGTTGTGACCACCTTAAACCCTGCTCATTCTTCAAAACTGATTGTGGAAGGTGAGAAATAAACCACCTTGCTAGGAGAGGAGTACAGCACATGAGAACACCTCTTTTACTCATTGTTCGTGTGTAAAATGAGTGGAGGATGTCCCCAAGCAATGTAGGTATGGGATTCCTGGATATGAAAATCTTGACAGCATTCACATCTATAAGGTGATCAGGATTTGGGAATAAAACCAACCCATAAATAAGGAGTGCCACAATCTCTTCAAAGGCTTGTAGATCAAGAGGATTCCAGCATTCTCGTGCCTTCTCAAACAGAAACTTTGCCAAGAATCCTTTGATACCACTTTTGGTTTCCCAATGCCCCTTGATGTCGGATGGTTGCAAGCGTAATGCTTGAGCAACATCTTCAAGTTTTGGTTCCTTTTCCGTACCGTTGTAGGGTAGTTGACTAAGAATAGGAATTCTCAGGAGTTGAGAAAATTCCTCCAAAGTAGGCACCAATTGATAATCAGGGAATATGAAACAGTGGTGTAGGGGGTCAAAGAACTGGAAGAGAACTTTCATCATGTCTTCTTCAATGTTGGTTTTGACCAACCTGAGGAGTCTACCATGTCTTTCACTGAAGAGAGAATTCTCGGGAATCCTGGATGTAAGCTCCTTGAGTTGAAGAGGGATCCTTACAAGGTTGACTTGAATTGTTTTCCTACGGAGAGACTCCAGGTCCTGCAAAACAAGAACAAAGATGAAGATCTAAACCCTTGAAATGGTTAGCAGATGCATATGATGCTTTATGATGTATGCACAAACACATGTACAAGCAAGTCACACAAAAACCCTAGTTTCAGGCTTGCAGGAGGTTTCATAGGTAAGTACCCTCTTGAGTTTAGTTGGCTCAAAATCTGTCCTATAAATAGTAACCGGGTTCTAAGGAGCTCAATATCATTGGATTGTTTTCTATGTTCATCGTTTTGGTTTAGCCACTGAACTAGCGACCAAAATATTCCAAGAAAACAATCCTCAATGAGTGTAGTATCGAGTATCTACCAACTTCGGACTGCACCAAAGTCGGTCATCTCACTACCCCTAAAAAAGGCCAAGATGGTCAAGTAAGGTTCTAGGTCATTAGTGCTTAGTGACATCACTCAGCGGCCCCGTATTCTCTTTGGTTGACTCAAAGGCTACCGGTACTCACAAATATGTCGCAGTAATATAGCTATTGCTTCAACTGTGTCGGTATACCCCGCACAGTTTCCACAACGTATTGCTATCTATGAATGTTTCCCAAATCCGGGTGGAGGATTTATAGAACTCCGATACAAGCCCACAAAATACAAAGCAATACAATTGAAAACACAAGTGATCTAATCCTAAGGTACACCTCACTTATAAAATAAATCCCCAGCAGAGTCGCCAGTTCTGTGATCGGTGGGAATGAGAACTGACTGTTTTTTAATGCTGGTTCGCGTTTGGGTTTGTTTTCGCAAAGTGTCGCGGTAAGCAAGGGTCGCCACCGTCTTTTATTTTATCCAACAAGGAAAGGACAAAAGCACAGAAAAATTCCTTTTCGAGATTTTTCTCGGGTTCGGGAGGCAGATTATAGAAAGGGAAGGTGTTAGCACCCTTTCTATCCGTGGTTATCCACGAGCTCTTAGGTACTTGCTCACTATGTTTTCAAAAGATTACTTTTCTTTGTGATTGTGGGTTTTGAAAAGAGTTTTGTTTTTGAAGAAAGTGTAAGTGCGAAAAGTTTTGTTTTGTTTTAAAAGGAGCAAGTACTTAAGAACCTCTACCTACTCAAAAAGGAATTAGACTATACAAGTGTCCTTTAGATAGTGCTATCCCACTATTGAGGAGTAGGTAGCACCGTCGTTGGAGTTTTCGGGTCAATTCGATTTAAGGGACGTGTGGTCACTAAAGCAATGTTAGGATGCTTTAGCGGTAAGCCTAATGTCTTAGATCATTTTTTATCGAGGCAACCGTTTCGAGGCAACTTTGATCTTTAGACAGGAGGGCGACCTCTAAGACTTCCTATACTCAATGACCACGTTCGAGGCAACCAAGTGAAGCGTACCCTAAGAGTGGCATGTGCAAGTGTATTATTTTTCAGTTATATTATCTTTGTACATGTTATGGTGAGCTACGATTGATTTAAAATTAAAGGTTAATCTTGTCATGCAATCCTAGTTAGCATACATCTAAGCAGTTAATATATGTACAGGAATTTAAAGTGCGGGAATTGTAAATCCTACGCTATTACAAAGCTTCGGGGAGGGGGGATTATTTACATGTCCAAAACTGGGGGAATAATAAGCAGTTACAATAAAATAAACGCGCGGGAATCTTAAAAATCCTAAGAGTATAATATTTTTGTTGTTTTATTTTATTTTTTGGGAAAATGCTAAATGTTCAATTAAGTTAATTAAAAAAAACTGATTAAAATTAAATCTAAAACATACATAATATTTTTTTGCATTTTTTTGTTTATGAAAAGGATTGGATTCAAATAAATCCTAAGTTTACTGATTTTAAAATTGAAGAAAATAAGTTAAAATAATTAACTAAATTAAATCCTAATTCTAAGTTATTTATTTTTATGTTGATTAAAAAAAACAAACTAAATAAACAAAAACAAAGTAAACAAAATACAAATGGGCTAGGCAGCAAATCAAGAAAAAATATAATCCTGGGGGCCTGGGTTGAAAGAGGCGCAAGCTGTCTTTCGACCCAGTGAAGAGGCTGGATCGAAGGTGCATGAGGGGCTGCACTCTGAGGGTGTTCGATCTGGACATGTCACCCTTCGATCTGGAAATCCTGGGTCCAGTTCGAAGCTAAACTACCGAGCTTCGAAACTCTGAACAGGAATCTGAGAATGTAGTTCCTGCAAAACGAAACAGATGTTAAAGGTCCAGGGGGGACTTTACCCCCCCTGATTCGAATCTCCCCCTTGTTCGCACCTGCTGACTCTGGGTCTGGGTTTGTTTTATCCTGGGATTCGAAGGAGAAACTCAGATTGTGCCCAAGCAATGGCACAATCTCATCTTTCTGTTGTAGCTTATATGTATCACATTAAATCATTCACAAACAATAGTAATAACATGAATATGCAATCAAAATGAATTTAAAAATGAGTTTGAGATTAGATTTTTTTCTTTTACCAAACAGAGGTGTTGGGATCTGTGGTTCTGAGTGTGGAATGGCTGGTGTAGGGATTGGGTATGGCTTCCTGGAAGTGCTGATGTTTTTTGGCAGCGTATCTCCAAGTTCTCCTTTTTTTCTTTTCTCTATCTTTTCTGTATGCTTTTGTGTGTATTTTCGTGTGTTATGTTTTCCTGCAGAGTTTTTTGTGTGTTGGATGTGTATGCTGGCCTCTGTATTTATAGGGGTGTGAGGATGCAGTAATGGCAAGAGACAGCCATTAAACAGGCCATTAAATCCATGAGACAAGAATCAGACACATTAAAATATTTCCTTTTTTGAAACATTCGTGTCTCTTGAATGAACCTGGACACTTTTGAATTTCGAATGCCCTCAGGCCCTGCTCTTCGATTGGTCCTAAGTTGCCTCCTTCGAATGGAATTCTTCTGCTTCGACTGCTTGATTCGAAAAGAGTCACTCTGGTCGAATCAGATCTTCAGGAACAGAAAAGGAAAGAATTTGGCCTTTAGCTCAGGAATTAAATCCACAATCAACATTTAATTATTTCTATATTTGCAAGGGACACATGCCATTTTCTCATATTCAGCGTACCTGGACATGTTTTCTGAGTGCCCTTTGATGGCCTCTTCCAAATGGCCTGGGAGGTGTTCTTCGAATGGCCCTTGTCCAAATATCAATCGAAGGATCCCAATCGAAAGGCTTTGTTAACAGGCCAATTGAAAGGTGTTGCTCATGCTAATCGAAGGACATGGTTAACATGCCTGTCGAAGCTGCCTTGACACAATGCTAAATCGAAGGATCCCTTGGCATGCCAATCGAAGGCCTGGCCCAGGGTGCCAAACAAAAAGGTCTTTCAGAATCCCAATCGAAATCCTTGACACAATGCTAATCGAAGTACTTGTCCATAATGCCAATCGAAGTGCTTGTCCAGAATGCCAATCGAAGTGCTTTTCCAGAATGTCAATCGAAAGACTTGTCCAGAATGCCAATCGAAAGACTTGTCCAAAATGCCAATCGAAAGGCTCCTTCAGAACACCAATCGAAGGGTCTTTCAGAATGCCAATCGAAATGTACTTAAAGCACCACTAAAAAATTTTCCTTTTCCTTAGGCAAGAGTTTGTGATCAACCATGCAGGGGGAAGACTTTGGGAAACATGAGAGGGCAAATTTTGGGGTACAACAGATGGGTGAAAAGGTTTATGCATATCTTCTTGATGGGTGGAAAATGGAATAATTCAAAAAGGTCTCTCGACAAAATAAAACTAATCGAGCATCAACCAAAGGGGGGGCAGTCCATACCACGGGACGTAGAGCTCATCATGATGTTGCTATAGAATTGGTGTGATTCTCTTTGTAATTTCAACGTGTCAACATATTTATATCCAATATTCATCGTAACTATATATATGTTGTCTTTATTTATAGGAGAAAAAGTTGAGTCGACCACCAAATCCGAACGAGCTCTTCATGGTCACCCATAAAAAGAAGAATGGGCAGTGGGTTGACCGTCGTGCAGAGAATACACATGTAAGACCTTTTTTTATGCCTTAACTTAAATTCATATCTGTGTCTAGTTTTTTCATACTGCATTTATGCTTCCATATTGCTTCCATACTGCACCAGTGTATTCATGAGATTGTAATTGAGTGCTTAGTGGAATTTCTTCTTCTAAGTTGTTGAAAGACAAGTTTTTGTAATTAAGAAACATCAAATTTGAAATGCTCAGTAGTTATAAGTTTGTATATGACCAATGTTGTTTGGAATGAATGTTGTTAGATTATTTCCTGTGAGATTTACTAATTTAGCTAATTTCCTGCTTGTTTCTTCATCTTTATCAATCTAAAAATTTGAATACTAATAGTAAATCCTGAAAACTACCTCATAGTTACCACCTGGCTTTCTTTCATTCACAGGTTTAAAATAGGAGGTTTGAATAGTAATAGTAAATCCTGAAAAATACCTTGACCAATGTTGTTTGGAATGAATGTTGTTAGATTATTTCTTGTAGTGTAACAGGAAGCTTATAAAATAGTAAAATCAAAGATGGGTACTTGTATAACTTTATGAACAACTATAGGAAGCTTATTGTATTATTGTTTCAATTATCATATATCTAAGTGTACTTGTATAATCAAATATGAGTACTTGTATAAC
The DNA here is from genome assembly GCA_948472305.1 of Vicia faba. NCBI lineage: Eukaryota > Viridiplantae > Streptophyta > Magnoliopsida > Fabales > Fabaceae > Vicia > Vicia faba. The sequence continues at coordinate 715,687,544 of OX451736.1, forward strand.
TTTATGAACTGCTACAGAACTGCTACAATTATCATATATCTTATTGTTTCAGGAAGGTTATTGAAATTTCCTAATTATTATATTGTGTTGTACAAGATGACTATGTGAATCGTCTAACACAAGCCACCAAAAATGATAATAATGTGGATGGGTCGGAAAAGCTACAATTATGGAAAGAAGCCGTCAGCGGTAAGTCACGAGGCCGATGTTATAGAACTGTCCGAATGGCAGTCAACATACAATATATAGTGTCTTACTTGACACAAGTGATCATTTCAAACTCGAATAGAGAAGCGGAGATACAAGCCATTGAGATGGCTAGACCATAGGCTTCTTGAACACATGAAGAGGATACATTAGCTAATGTGCGTGCAGATGAAGCGAATGAAAATGCAAGAGAAGCTATGGGTGAGACAGCAAAATTGAAAACGAAATTTGAAGAATTTCATAAACAACTGTTTGCTTGGCAGTCGGGTCAGGAGGGTACTTCCATTGTTCCTTATAGTGTCCATCCTAATGCTAGTGATCACTATGATGATGACTCTGATGGTCAGTCTTTGGATCTAGAGGGAATGAGTGATGGATATTGACATTATCTTTTTCTTAGTTTTAGAACTTGTTTTGTGGGTTTTCACTAGTTTGATATTTTGTGTTGGTATTTTGATGTAACTTTGACATCTTTATGTAACAACATTATGGATGAGAACTAGTTTGATATATTGTGTCAATATTTTGATGTAACTGTGACATGTTAATTAATGTAGCAATATCGTAGATTTTTGGATGTTTGTTATCTTGTGTTGAGGTTTTTGTGATAATATATCAATGAATAGTTTGAATTACAAAAACAAGTTTAAATTTCAAGTAGAATTAATTTGGATTTAAATAGGTATATATAATATAAAATAGAATTTCCAGAATAAATAATAGCGTCGGCTAAAACCAACACTTCTAAACAGCATAATAGACCGTTAGCGTTGACTTTGAGCTACGTTACATTGCACGACTTTAGCTATGTATCGTTCTTTATGACCTACGCTGGACCTTAGAAATAGTGGCCCACATAACCGACACTAATACATTGAAGATAATATTTAAATGACCTAATAAACCGACGCTATTTGGGAAAAAAATATTATAGTGGCCTTCTAAACCGCCACTAAATAAATGTTAACATCGACAACAACCGACACTAAGTGAAAACAATTCTATAATGCAACGTCGGTTTTGATAAGATAGCGTCTCGTTAGAGTTTCTGTAGTCGATACTACATGTAGTGAAGGTTGGCCGTTATGGTTTGCTTCCACCTTTAGCGTGTACGTACCGACCTCGACGCCAAGCCGATGCTAAAGGCATTTAGCGTCGGTTTTTTATTTGTTAACGATGGTTTTTGGTCGATGCTAAAATGCAAGTGTTGTACCCCAAAATTTTCCCTCTCATTTTATCAAAATTTCTCTTCACAAGACTCTTTGAACTCAAGACCAAGCTAGGGTTTGCTCTGCTCAAGACATCTCCTTGCACTATTGACCTAAATTAGGGTTTAATTTTGCACAAGGAATTTTGGACTTCTAATGCTCAATGTGACTTTCATGCTTCATGTTGGACTTATAATATTTCTCATGCCAAGTTTCAAGCCTTGAATCAAATTTTTGCCCAGTCAATTGGACAGTTGACCTAGAAATCAACTGTATTGGGAAAAAGTCAACTGTGGCCAATTTACAGTCAAACCTTATAATTTTTGATCCACATCAATATTATAGACTCATATGAACCATTTGATCAAGTTTGGACCACAACTCCTTAAGAAATTTGATCAGATCATCAAAAGGGCAAAATGGTCATTTTTAGGGTTTTGATTGTAGAAGGGCAATTTCTGACTTTTAACCTAGCCAATGGCAAATTGGGTTCAATCATGGATTCAAGGACTCAATGGCATCATCTTGACCTATTCACAAGGTTCAAAAGATCTCAATTGCATTGGATTGACAGATGAATTTTCCAGTCGACTGATCAAAAATCAACTGTACACTGAAAAGTCAAACTTTGACTTTTTGGTCAAAATCAAGTGCCAAGGGTCATTTTTCATCAAGATGTGTCAAAACATGAAACTTGTTCATCAAGAAACCTAATTTTGCAAATTAGGGTTTAAGATTGAAAAATTTCATAAGTTAGAATTTTTCTAAGTTATGAAATTTTCTTATTTTTTTACCAACTTTGCCTAACTTTTTCACCATGATGCAATTGGATTCAAACAAAAGTTCCAACATGAAAGTTGTAGTGCTGCACAAAATCTACAACTTTGATTCACAAAGTTTTCCAAAAATATGCTTGGATCTCAAGTTATGATTTTTGGAACAAGGGTCCATGAAACTTTTAACTTAGTGAAATTTTGCCCTAGTTTAGGCAGGATTTTGACCTATCTTCATGGCAATATTTCACCTAGTTACACTTGGAATCTCAAAATTCATTTTAAATATGGATTGTATATAATGTTACAAGATTTCCAAAATGTCTAAGAACTCTCCAAAATCATTTATGGTTAGGGAGAATCGAATGTTTGAATTTGGCAAAAACTCACTTTGATCCATGGCATGTTTCATGTTGCTACAAGTTGCAATTTCCATCCAGCATTGTTTAGGCTTGCTTACAGGTATCTAAACCCTTCCACACTCAATAATTAAATGCAAACTCAATGGATTGAAGCTTTGTTCCGATCAATAGAGGTTTACACAAGGGATTAATCCAAAAATAGCAAAAAGGCAAAATTGCCATTTTTGTCAAAACTTGCTTTATGTCAAATTGCATCCCTTGAGCCTTGAACCAAATCTTAGACAAAAAAAAATCCACAAACTTGGGGTCAAGCTCACAAAATGTATGCAGGATTAGAGCTAGCCTGTACAGGCCTGCCCTTGGTCACTTCTCACCTTTTGCTTCAAAACCAAGAAATGTGCAAAAGTCTAAAAAACTTGAGTATCTGTTATAACCAACTCTTGTAAGCATTTGAAACAGGTTTTGCACATTGCCTTAAGCCAGAAACACGAGTTATTCAACCCTCAAGCCTTCCAAAACACAAAAACACCATCTTCTTGCAAAACAGGGCACTCTCTGCAGTTTCACTTCCATCTCACAAACCATTCGTGCGTTTTGTCCCAAACCAGTTCCAATACCTTCCATATAACCCACCTAAGCCATCCCAACCATTGGCCATTGACTGTAACTCCATTTGCAAGCTTCACCATTTCTGATTTTAGCTTGTACAAGTTGACTTCTACGACTTATTCAAGCAAGCTCAAAGCAAACAAGGCATTGGGGAAGGTCAAAGGGAGTTCAAGCCAGCTCCCAAACATCTCAGGCCTCATTGAAAACCTCACATACATCACCTAGAAATTTTCCAAATTCAACAACAAGCTTCTACAGCACCTCTGATTTCTTTTTCAAAGTTCAAGAACAGTCAAAGTAATAAATCAAACTCAAAATATAAGATCTAGCTCCAAGGTAAGTTTCTTGACTTTGTTTCTTTATTTCAAGCATCATTAGTAATTCATTTTTTTGGAGACAAAGTATAGTAACCATTGTCCTTGAAGCTACCATTTTGTTTATCTTCCATTCTTTTCATTATGTGTTGAGAACTAACCCATGTATGCAACAAAACAATGTTGAAATATAAAAAATGACAGTATGAGTCGACACATAGCTGTATGAGTCGATACATACTGCTTTACAGGCCCAAAACAGAAGGAAAAAAAAGTGTATGAGTCGACACAAAGCACATATGAGTCGACACATGCAGTGTATGAGTCGACACATACCATTATGTATCGACTCATACTAAGTTGATTTGGAAATACAAGGGCAAGGAAAGTTTTGTGTCGATGCATGTGAGCTTGTGTCGACACATAATAGTTCAAAATGCATTTTTCCTTCTTTTTACACTCTTTTTTTTTTACATTTCCTTCATTATTATTCGATATGGTTGTAATATTTAAGTTCTTATTTCATCCTCATTTGTAAATTGTATCCCCCTCCCCATATCAATGTTGTAATAGCTTAGATTACTTTTACGCATTTATTGTTTTCAAATATGCCATGATAGATATTAGGGTTTGTATGCAATATCGAAAATCAAACAAATAGCTAGACCTAATACAAGACAAAAATGCATGAAAATAACAACACAATGCACACATGCACCCCTAGGGTTTCATCCACTTGTTGTCTTTAAAATGGCCATGGTATGCATGTTGAGTATCTTGGCAAAACAAATCAAAGCAAAAAGATCATAGTCCCTCAATGACACTATCTTGGTTGCCTATACAAAATGGTCTAGTCCCTCAAGAATTTGCTAAAGATACTTGGCACAATTGCTATCATGGTCAATACGATGACCCACGCCTGTCCCGTTTAACATCTAAACACAAGGTTGTTTACCAAATACAATGGTAAAAAAACAATGTGAAAGGGTTAAAAATGTATGGGAAAAATCTTTGAGTTAGGGTAGACAACTCCTAGTTACTTGATCTCTTGCAAACATCCTTGCTAATTTCAAAACACACAATTTCAAAACAAAACTTTCAAACATTGAAAATACTTATCAAAAGATAAACACCTTTGTATATATTCAAACAAGAATCATTACAAAGGTTTCCACAATGATGGCCTCTTTTCAAAACATTTTCAAAACCACACACAAAGCACCATTTCAAACAATTGAAAAGCAAAAGCAAGTGATCTAAACAAGTAACTAAGAGCCCATGGATAACCATGGATGAAAAGGGTGCTTGCACCTTCCCTTTTCATAATCTACCCCCCGAACCCAAGAAAACATCTCAAAGGTCTTTCCTGTGCTTTTTGACTTTTCCTTTGGATAAAATAAAAAGTCGGTGGCGACTCTTGCTAAACCGAAACATTTGAAAACACAAACGCAAAACCTCAAGTCAGTTCTCCCACCGTATCACAGAACTGGCGACTCTGCTGAGGAATATAATAAAAGTGGGATTACCTTAGGGTTTAGATCACCTTTACATGCTTATCTTGTTTGCTTTACATTTGGTTATATTGTTTGGGTTTGAATCCTCTACCCGGATTTGGGAAACATTCATTGGTAAATAGCAATACGTTGTGGAAACTGTGCGGGGTATACCGACATGGTTGAAGCAGTAGCTATATTAGTGCGACATATTTGTGGGTACCCGTAGCCTTTGAGTCAATCAAAGAGAATACAGGGCCGGTGAGTGATGTCATGAAGCACAAATGGACTTTTAGAACCTTTACTTGACCATCTTGGCCTTATTAGGGGTAGTGAGATGACCGGCTTTGGTGCAGTCCGAAGTTGGTAGATACTCGATACTACACTCATTGAGGGTTGTTTTCTTGGAATATTTTGGTCGCCAATAAAGTGGCTAAACTGAAATAATGAACACAGAAAATAATCCAGTGATATTGAGCTCCTTAGAACCCGATTACTATTTATAGGACAGGTTGAGCCAACTAACTTCAAGAGGGTACTTACCTATGAAACCCCATGCAAGCCTGAAACTAGGATCTTGTGTTATTTGCTTGTACATATACTTGTGCATACATCATGGACATCATGAAGCATCATATGCATCCACTAACCATTTCAAGGATTTGGATCTTCATCTTTGTTCCTGTTTTGTAGGTTTTGGAATCACTTCGCAGGAAAACAATCCAGGTCAACCTTGTGAGAATTCCTCCTCTACTCAAGGAGTTTAATTCCAAGATTCCAGAGAATTCTCCCTTCATTGAAAGACATGGTAGACTTCTCAACTTGGTCAACTCCAACATAGAGGAAGACATGGTGAAAGTTCTCTTCCAATTCTTTGACCCCCTACACCATTGCTTTACATTTCCTGATTACCAACTAGTGCCTACTTTGGAGGAATTCTCTCAACTCATGTGGATTCCTATTCTCCATCAACTACCCTACAACGGTACGGAAAGAGAGCCAAATCCTGAAGATGTTTCTCAAGCCTTACACTTGCAACCATCTGATATCAAAGGTCATTGGGAAAACATGAGTGGTGTCAAGGGTTTCTTGGAAAATTTTCTATTTGAGAAGGCACAAGACTGCTGGAATTCTCTAGATCTGCAAGCTTTTGAGGAGATCGTGGCTCTTCTCATCTATGGGTTGGTCTTATTCCCAAACCCTGATCAACTTATAGATGTGAATGTTGTCAAGATTTTCATATCTCGGAATCCTGTGCCTACATTGCTTGGGGACATCCTACACTCATTTTACACACGAACAATGAAGAAAATAGGTGTTCTCATGTGTTGTACTCCTCTTCTAGCAAGATGGTTTATTTCTCACCTTCCCCAGTCAGTATTGAAGAATGAACAAGGCTAGAGGTGGTCACAACGATTGATGACTCTCACACATTCTGATGTTCATTGGTGTTCTCGGTCCAGAGAAAATATCATCATCATTGATCGTTGTGGGGAATTCCCTAATGTCCCATTACTTGGAATTAGAGGAGGCATTACCTACAACCCTTGCTTAGCTCTGAGACAGTTTGGGTATGCCCAAAGGGATGGCCCTCATGACATGCTGATTCCGGACTTGGTTTTTGACTTCGACAACGACGCTCAAGGACTTCAACAAAGGTTTATCCGAGCTTGGAGGATGCCCAACAAGGTGGTCAGTAAGACACTGGGACACAAGAATTCCATCCCCCTTGAGCCTTACCTCAAGTGGGTACGAACCCGCGCCCAGAGTCTTATGATGCCTTACCCCTACATTCTCCCTGTGATCAAAGATCCTGTTATGGAAAGAGAGGTTCCATACACCCTCCTACATCCTGACATGCCAACATCATTGGAAGATTTGCAAAAGAGTTGGATACAGCTCAAGGAAGAACGGAACACTTTTGAAGCCAGCTTCTACGCCAGTGAGAAGAAGGTTTTGGAACTTACTCGTTGACTCCATGAAGAGCAGACTCTCAACACCTACATCGCACCAAAGCGGACGCGCAACGTCTTTTTACATTAGAATTTTGTATTTATTTTGCCCATGGGGCACTTATGTACTAACAAATTCTATCTTATTAATATGACATGTGTTCTTTTTGTTTACAACAAATTTGAATTTCTGAATCCTTGAATGCATTACATGAATACATATCATTCATCATATGCATAAACATGTCTTTACACCAGGTTTCCTTATCTCTCTGCAGTTTATTTCAGCAAGATGGATATAGAGCAGACGGTCAAAGACCTACAAGCGCAGAATTCACAGTTCCAACAACTCCTCATGACCTTGGCAAAGGGTCAGGAGGGTCTTAAAGCACTGTTAGAGAAGGAAAAGGAAAAAGAGAAAAAGAAAAAGAAAAGATTTGGTGTGGCTACTCTGGGTAGAAGATTTGAGAACCAAGCTAGAAGGGTCCTGGATTTCCCCTCAACATCTGATGAAGGGGTAGGTAAAGGAAAGGGAGCTGCAATACCATCTGAGTCTGAGGCTGAAGAAGAAAAAGAAGAGGATGAAGACTATTCTGAGCAGCAGTACCCTCATGCAGACGACAAATACAAGAATCTGGAAGAGCGTCTGGCGGCTATGGAGGTACAAAGAGTGCCTGGGCTGGACTTCGAAGAGCTAGGGTTGGTAGATGGGATTGTGATTCCCCCTAAAGTCAAGGTGCCTACATTTTCTAAATATGATGGTTTGTCTTGTCCGAAGATGCACCTACGGTCTTACGTCAGAAAGATCCAACCTCATTCTTCTGATAAGGATTTGTGGGTCCACTTTTTTCAAGATAGTCTTTCGGGGACACAATTAGATTGGTTCTACCAGCTTGAGAGATCTGATGTACACAATTGGGAGGATTTGGTTGTTGCTTTCTATAGATAATATCAATATAATGCAGACTTAGCACCTACTCATACTCAACTACATAGTATGGGTATGGTCTCTAATGAAGGCTTTAAGGAGTATGCCCAGAAATGGAGGGACTTGGCTGGAAGGCTGTAACCACCATTGTCTAAAAGAGAGCTTGTTGATATGTTTTTGGGGACGCTGTCAGGTCCATTCTTTAATCACCTAATAGGGAGTTCGTCTGCGGGGTTCACCGAATTAATTCTGACTGGTGAACGAGTTGAAGCTAGCATCAAGAGCGGAAAAATTCAAAAAGATACATCTGCTTCCGCTGCCGTTGAAAAACCTTTTCCAGCCAAGAAAGAGGTGTCCGCTGTTTACTCTCAAAGAGGTCGAGGAAGAGTGGAGCGCTGGCCAGTGGTGGGGGCTGTAATGATTCAAAAGACTACAACTGATCAGCCTAGAAACGATCAACCCAGAACCAACCAACAAAGAGGGGGAAGGCCTGCTAGGAAATTCACCAAAATAAACATGACGCCTGCCCAGGTTCTCCCCCATCTATTGAAGTTAAACCTTACAACTTTGAGAGAGCCACCATAAAATCCGAATACAACTTCTCCTTTTTACCATGCCAACGTTAAATGTGCTTATCGTTCAGACGACATAGGGAACGACACCAACAATTGTTGGGCCCTCAAAAACAAGATCCAAGATTTAATAGATGCCAAGGAGGTGGAATTAGATGCGCCTGAAAAGTCGAATGTGATCTCTTCCCCAATGCCAAAGCATGGTCACAATGCCCATGCTATCGAAGAGGATCTGTATGTTGCCGCTGTTGATGACTTAATGACCCCTTTATCAATAATCAAGATGAATCTGTTGAAAGTCGGTATTTTCCCAGGCTGTGAAAAAGATTGTTACCTTTGTTCGTCCTTACAATCCGATTGTCTGTTATTGAAGTTAGGCATCCAACGCCTAATGGATAATCAATAAATCCTCTTTGAGAAAACTCTTGTTATTCCGATTCCTATCAACGATGTTGCTATAATTACCATTTCCGACAGTCTTTCCAAGGTCTCCAAAAGACCTGTTAAGATTACACCCGATTCAAAGTTTGTACCGCTGAAGATTACTATGCCGGGGCCTATCCCATACAAGTCCAACAAGTCAATACCGTGGAATTATGGAGGAGAGATCTTCTACCATGGTATTAAGCAGATTGAATCAGTTGAAGAAGATTCCAATGAAGAGACTCCTGACATAGCAAATATTGCTGGGACGAGTAAGATCACTCGTAGCGGAAGAATTTTCTCTCCGGAGATTGCTCCTCCAAGGGCAGTCTTCGGACCCTCAATTGTTCCTAAGATTACTCCTGTGCCAGTCAAGATATTTGTGCGAGCTCAAGTGATTGAAGAAATTGTTACTCCCGTAGTTGTACCCTCTGCTGTTGCTACTAATAAAGGTAAGGGGATCCAGGAAGCGTCCGTCAGGACGAGGGCTCAACCTTTGGTGATCCCCGAGACCACTCAAAAGGAAATGGAGGAGATTTTAAAAATAATTAAGAAAAGCAACTACAATGTCGTAGAACAACTGGGGCAAACCCCTTCAAAAATCTCTATGCTGGCCTTATTGCTCTGTTCCGAGGCTCATGCCAAAGCCTTGATCAAATTCCTGAAGACGGCCCACGTGCCTCAAGAAACCTCCGCGGACCAGTTCCAGGAGTGTGTAGCCAGCCTAACCGCCGACAATGGTCTTGGATTCTCCAATGCTGATCTAACCTCTAAGGGGAGAAAGCATAATGACGCGCTGCATGTCTCGGTGGAGTGCAGAGGGACTACTCTTGCTCACATTCTGGTTGATACCGGGTCGTCTCTAAATGTCCTACCAAAGAAAGCATTGGACAGATTGGACTATGAAGGTTTGACCCTGAAGCCCAGCAATATCATTGTTAGAGCCTTTGACGGTTCGAAGAGGATGGTTCACGGGGAGGTGGACATCCCAATTAAAGTGGGAACGAAAATTTTCAACTCTACATTTTATGTGATGGACATCCGTCCTTCATATTCTTGCTTATTGGGAAGACCCTGGATCCACAATGCTGGGGCAATCACTTCTTCTCTACACCAAATGCTCAAATACCCAGTCCATGGGAAAATCATAACAGTTCATGGCGAGGAGGAGTATATGATAAGCCATCTTAATTCTTTCCGCTATGTGGAGTTAGATGGTGAATTCATAGAAACCCCTTTCCAACACTTTGAAGAGGTTTCTCCTGAAGTTGCGGCAACCAAGACAATGACTTTTGTACCCATCATTACCAAGCCTATGTCCCAGATGTCGTCCCTTAAAGATGCGAAGGCTGTGATCGAGGAAGGAGGAAGTACAGTATGGGGTCAGTTACCAGATTTTCCTTTCAAGATAGATAAGTTCGGCTTGGGTTTCACCACTTCCTCTCAAAAGGTTGTGCGCCGCTCCCGGGCTGGAGGGCCACCATTAAAGATCACTCATCATGGATTTCATGCTTTGGAGGATGGTGAGGATGAGAGCAACTTTGAAGATTGGATTTTCCTGACTATTGAAGGAGGACTAAACAACTGGGAGGCGAAAGACTTCATTCCCATTACTTTCATAAATCAATAATTTATCTTTCGAACATTTATGTTGGTCTGTAATAATTATTAAACAATTCGTACACTCTTTTTACCTTGTGCCTTACCCGGGGCACAAAGGTCCATTTGTAAGGGGTGTTGATTCTTCATTTTCACATGCCATTTTTAATGAATCATGGACGTTTTCATATATAAACTTTTGTGTTCATTTTCTTTCTTTTTACATTTTATTTGTTTAAAGATGGCTATCCCTTACACACACCCACACTCACAAAATACAGGTACCCATCCACTCTGGATTCCATGAGTAACAATTCTGCTATGGCCTTCAGTGACTCTGAAGATCTGGTCAATCATGCCGAATACGAAGGTGATGAAGACTGTGAAGTGCCTGGAGAGTTGGCTAGACTTCTACAACAGGAAGAAAGGGCTATTCTGCCCCATGAAGAGTTGTTAGAGACTATCAACTTGGGTACTGCCGAAGACAGAAAAGAGGTTAAAGTGGGTGCCAACCTAAAGCCAAATGTCAAAGAGCGTTTAGTTCAGCTGTTGAATGAATATGTTGAGATCTTTTCCTGGTCCTATGAAGACATTCCAGGACTCGATACTGATATTGTGGTTCACCGTCTCCCTACAAGAGAAGACTGTCCACCAATTAAACAGAAAGTCCGCCGAATGAGGCCCGATATGTCTGAAAAGATCAAAGCTGAAGTGATGAAACAGTTCAATGTTGGGTTTCTTGCTGTTACTTCCTATCCACAATGGGTTGCTAACATTGTTCCCGTACCTAAGAAGGACGACAAAGTGAGAATGTGCGTGGATTACAGAGACTTAAACAGGGCTAGCCCTAAAGATGACTTTCCACTACCGCACATTGACATATTGGTTGACAATACAGCTCAGCATAAGGTATTTTCCTTCATGGATGGATTTTCAGGGTACAACCAGATCAAAATGGCCCCTGAAGACATGGAGAAAACTACTTTTGTTACGCAGTGGGGTACCTTCTGCTATAAAGTGATGCCATTCGGACTGAAGAATGCCGGGGCAACCTATCAACGAGCCATGGTAGCATTGTTTCATGACATGATACATCATGAGATCGAAGTCTACGTAGACGACATGATAGCCCGTTTGCAAACAGAAGAAGAACACCTCGACCATCTGCAAAAGCTGTTTGTCAGGTTAAAGGAATATAAGCTCAGACTGAACCCTAGCAAGTGCACTTTCAGAGTCAGGTCCATAAACTCTTGGGATTTATCGTCAGCAACAAAGGCATCAAGGTTGATCCTGCCAAAGTCAAAGCCATACAAGAAATGCTCGCCCCTCTCACTGAGAAGGAGGTCAGGGGTTTCCTGGGACGCCTAAACTACATTGCAAGGTTCATTTCTCACCTAACATCTACCTGTAAACCAATCTTCAAGCTGTTGAAGAAAGATCAGGTGGTTGAATGGAATGATGACTGTCAAGTTGCTTTCGATAAAATCAAAGAGTATTTGCTATAACCTCCTATCTTGATGCCACCCGTCGAAGGAAGACCGCTAATCATGCACCTGACCGTTTTGGATAATTCAATGGGGTGCGTACTGGGCCAACATGACGAGTCTGGTCGAAAAGAGCATGCCATTTATTACCTTAGCAAAAAGTTTACCGACTGTGAGACCCGCTACTCACTGCTCGAGAAAACTTGCTGTACTTTGGTATGGGCTGCTCGCCGGCTAAGGCAGTATATGTTGACACATACCACTCTGCTGATTTCTAAAATGGATCCGATCAAGTACATCTTCGAAAAGCCTGCTTTATTTGGAAGAATCGCTAGATGGAAAATGATCCTGACTAAGTATGATATCCAGTACACGACCCAAAAAGCTATAAAGGGAAGTGTACTAGCTGACCATCTAGCTCATCAAGCTGTCGAAGATTACCAATCCATGAAGTTTGACTTCCCCGACGAAGACATTATGACATTGGACAACATTAAAGGTAACGGACCGTATGACGGACCTGAACAAGGATCCCGATGGACCCTGTACTTTGATGGTGCTTCAAATGCACTTGGCAACGGTATCCACGCGGTACTTATCTCTCCATAAGGTTGCCATACACCTTTCACTGCTAGAATCTACTTCAGCTGCACCAACAACATGGCCGAGTATGAAGCTTGCATCTTTGGTCTCAAGGCTGCTATTGACTTGGGAATCAAATCTTTGATCGTATTTGGGGACTCAGCTTTAGTTATCAGTCAAATCAAAGGAGAGTGGGATACTAAACACCCTAACCTCATCCCTTACAAAGAATATGTACTGACATTGTTACCTCATTTCAAGCAGATTACCTTCGAGCACTTCCCGTGAGAAGAAAATCAGCTAGCGGATGCTCTAGCTACAATGTCATCCATGTTTAAACTTAACTGGGATAATGAGGCTCCCCAAATTACCATCGAGCGAATGGACGAACCTGCACATTGTCACGAGATTAATACCAAAGAAGTAGTGGACTGACCCTGGTTTCACGAAGTCAAAAGGTATCTCGAGACTCGAGAATGCCCTGAAGGAGCTTCAGTCAACGACAAAAAGTTCTTAAGGAGATTTTCTGCCAAGTTCTTCCTGAGAAATGGTATCCTATACAAGCGTAACCATGATTGCGTTCTGCTTCGTTGTGTGGACAAGGTTGAAGCTGAGCAGATCATGACTGAACTGCATAATGGTACATTCGACACCCACTTGAGCGGACATACGATGGCTAAGAAGATTCTACGGGCAGGCTATTACTGGTCTACCACGAAAGCTGACTGTCATCAACACTCCCGTACTTGTCACAAATGCCAAATCTATGCGGACAAGGTACATATTCCTCCGATTCCTCTCAATGTCCTAACCGCTCCTTGGCCATTCGCAATGTGGGGTATCGATATGATTGGAGAGATCAAGCCTACAACATCCAATGGACACCGCTTCATCCTGGTGGCCATTGATTACTTTACCAAGTGGGTCGAAGAAGCTTCCTTCGCCTTCGTTACAAAGAATGTGGTTGCCCGCTTCATCAAGCAAAACCTCATATGCCGGTATGGTATCCCCGACCGTATCATCACGGACAACGGTACAAACCTGAACAACACCATGATCACCGCTCTGTGCGAGCAGTTCAAGATTCAACATCACAATTCATCTCCCTATCAGTCAAAGATGAACGATGCTGTTGAAGTTGAGAACAAAAATATCAAGAAGATCATTCAAAAGATGACAGTCACCTACAAGGACTGGCATGAGATGTTACCGTTTTCTCTGTACGGATATCGTACCACGGCGCGTACATCAACTGGGGCAACACCCTTTTCTTTGGTATATGGCATGGAAACTGTTATACCTATGGAGGTTCAGATTCCTTCCTTGAGAATCATGAAGGATGCTGGTTTGAGTGAAGACGATTGGATTCAGACCCAGCTTGATCAACTTAACTTGATTGATGAGAAGCGACTTACTACTGTTTGTCATGGTCAGACGTATCAAAAACGGATGATCAAGGCTTTCAACAAGAAAGTCAGGCGCCAAGTATATCAAGTCGGAGATCATGTAATCAGCGGATCACCTTACCGCAAAGTAATCCCATGGGTAAATGGACTCCTACTCACGAAGGACCATTTTTTATCAAAAACATCTTTTCTGGTGGGGCTATGATTCTAACCACCATGGACAGCGACGACCTGTCGCACCCTGCGAATGCAGACATAGTCAAAAGATACTACGCATAAACGACCCGACAAGTTGAAAACCCGAAAGGTCAACTTGGGAAAAAATGGGCATCCTGGTGAATCGAAAACCCGAAAGGGCGGTTCAGGCAAAAATTAGGGATAAAACAAAAAAAATCTGTACACCTGGCAAGTTGAAAACCCGAAAGGGCGACTTGGGAAAAAAGGGGTTTCCCGGTGGATCGAAAACCCGAAAGGGAGATCCAGGAAAAAGTTAGGGAATTGAAGCGTATGACTATGTCTCGTCGGATCACTTTAAGGACAATCTCTTCACGGACAAGCTCCAAGCTTCCGATCAATCCAATCATATGCAGACGAAGAAACGAATGGACAAGATACTCAGAGTTAAGAAGGCTATAGCAGAATGGGAACCCCATGGAATTGTTACGCATAGCCATCTTTCTTTGTATAAAATTTTCTCAATTTTATGACAACATTCTCTTACTAGGATGTCTGTCTCCTTTGTACAAAATACTTACACAAAGTTAATACAAAGATACTTCAAAGTGCAGAAAATTGTTTGCCTTTTTTTCTTTTTTACACTTGTGTTTTATTTGAAAACGTCCAAATGAGCATATGAATTTGAATATAATCACTGCTTACAAATAAAACGAAATGAGAAAGAATAATTACTGATAGGTTGAAAGTATAGGAAAACTTATTTAGGCTATTCCAGGAGAAATCCCCTGCAGTACATCATCCAGATCCTCGGCGGAACTAAAGCCTTGAAATACATATCCCCAGCGGAGTTAAGTTTCAAAAATCCCCATCAGAGTTGAGTTTTCAAACTCCCAATCCCCAGCGGAGCAAAACTTTGAACTACAAACCCTCGGTGAAGATAAAACTTTCTTCCCCAAACGGAGTCAAACCCTCAACCTTTGAACATCATTGGAGACCGTCCAGTTTCCTACAATTTCCCCAGAAAGTCGCTTTAAAAACCAGATAATTCCCCAGAGAGTCATTTTAAAACCTTCTTCCTCAATGGAGTCAAGTTTCCATACACGATCAAATCAGCACGTCATTAAGATCCCCAGCAAAGAGGAAACTTTGAGCTACCAATCCCCAGCGGAAACCATTCAGTTTTCCCCGTATACCCCCAACAGAACGGAGATTCTCATTCTTGAAGTCCCTAGTAGATTGACATATAACCCAAACTCTTGATCTCCCCAGTAGTATAGCTTCTCCCCACAGAGGTTGTAAAAGTTTTTCTTGAATCTCCAACAGCGGTCATGGATTTATTTTCCTCGACAATAATCAAAGTTTTTTTTGTCTCCAGCGGTCAAGGAACTATTTTCCTTAGCAAGACAGTGAATTAGCTTATATGCGCATACATTACATTCACATATCATAAACATTGATGAAACACATCTTATTGCATCATACATCTCATGCAACATAACTTTGTGTTTCATCTAACATTCTACCCTTTTCAGGATGAAATTGATAGCTACCTAAAACATATATTCAAAGTTCAGAAAACGGCTTAGAGATGCTCCAAACACGAATGCTTTCTTATCTACTTATCCAAATCAATGTGCAGATTCCTGTTCCAATTATGAAGCCTGGATTCGACCAGATTTTATCTTGATTATACTGAAGCCCGGAGATCGACCGGAAAATTGTTGAATCCCCTGCAAATATTGTGAAGCCTGGATGTTGACCATATAGCAATACAAGACTGTGAAGCCTGGATGTTGACCAGATAATAGTAAGGTATACTGTGAAGCTTGGACGTTGACCAAATAATAGTTTACTCGGCCAATTACTTTGAAGCCCGGATCCAACTGGATATTAGTAGGCCCCAAAATCAAAAGGGAAAACCGGAGGCGATCAGATAACCATTTGATTTCATTTTGAAACCTGGATGTTGACCAGATAGGAAGTAAAGTATCGTGAAGCGTGGATGCTGACCAGATAGCAATACAAGACTATGAAGCCTGGATGTTGACCAGATAGCAGTTCACTGTCACCTCTTCAACCAAGAGATGACTCCCCAGTAGAATAACAGATGACTGAAGTTCTATTTCTACCACGATAGAGACCAGCATTCCCCGGTGTAGTCCTCCTCAACAACAGGTATACGGGCTCTCGCAAAGGAATCTCTTAGGCGATCAATTTTCTTTTATGGAATCTTTAAGCCCATTTTTGTACCCCAAAATTTGCCCTCTCATTTTATCAACATTTTCTCATCACAAGACTCTTGAAACTCAAGATCAAGCTAGGGTTTGCTCTGCTCAAGACACCTCATAGCATTGTTGACCTAAATTTGGGTTTGAGTTTGCACAGGGATATTTTTACCTACAATGCCCAAAGTGACTTTCATACTTCATATTGGACTCACAAGTTTGTCCATACCAAGTTTCAAGCCTTGATTCAAAATTTTGCCCAGTCAATTGGATAATTGACCTAAAATCAGCTGTACTGGGGAAAAAGTCAACTGTGGCCAATTGACAGTCAAACCTCATGAAATTTGACCCACATCAATATTACGAACTCATATGAACCATTTGATCAAGTTTGGATCATAATTCCACAAGAAATTTGATCAGATCACCAAAAGGGCAAAATGGTCATTTTTAGGGTTTTGACTGTACAAGGTCAATTTTTGACTATTTGACCTAGCCAATGGCAAAACAAGCTCAACCGTTGACACAAGGACTCAATGACATTGTCTTTACCCATTCAACAAGTTCAAAAGATCCCAAATGCATAGGATTGGCAGATGAATTTTTAAGTCAACTGATCAAAATTTGACTGTACACTGAAAAGTCAAACTTTGACTTTTTGGTCAAAATCAAGTGCCAAGAGTCATTTTTCATCAATACATGTCAAATTATGAAACTTATTCATCAAGAAACCCAAAATTGCAAATTAGGGTTTAAAATGGAAAAATTTCATAACTTAGAAAATTTCTAAGTTATAAAATTTTCTTATTTTTTCCTAACTTTGTCCCATTTTTTCACCAAGATGAAAATGGATTCAAACAAAACTTGAAACATGAAAGTTATAGTCCATCACAAATTCTACAACTTCGATTCACAAAGTTTTCTCAAAAGAAGCTTAGATCTCAAGTTATGATTTTTGGAACAAGGGTACCTAAAACTTTTAACTTAGAGAAATTTTGCCCTAGTTTAGGCAGGATTTTGACCCATCTTCTTGGCCATTTTTCACATAGTTACACTTGAAGTTTCAAGTTGAATTTCAAAGATGGATTATAGTACATGTTGCAAGATTTCCAAATTGTCCAAGAACTCCTCAAACACCTTTGTGGTTAGGGGGAATCGAATGCTTGAAGTTGGCAAAAACTCACTTTGTAACCATGGCCAATACATGTTCATACCAAGTTGCAAATCTGACCAAGCTAGCTTTGTACACAAATACAGGACTCTAAACCAATTTGTACTCAACAATTAAAAGCAAATCCATTGGTCTAAGGTTTTGTTTTGGACATTAGAGGACTGTACACAAGTTTAATCCCTAAATGGTAAAAGGCACATTGCCATTTTTGCAAAAGGTTGCTTTGTGTCAAACCACCAATGCTTGAGCATAGAGCCAAATATCTTACAGCAAAACAAATCCACTAATTAGAGGGTCCAAGAATATTGTATGCAAGGTGATAAGATGGTATGTACAAGCCTGTAACCTCACTTCCACTCTCTTGCTTCAAAAACAAGAAACTTGTCAAACACAAGGCATCTCACATATCTGATAAATCTAACTCAAGCAAACACTTCAAACAAGTTTCAGATACCCTAGCAAGCCAGAAACACGAGTCCTTGACCACTAAAACCTCCTTGTGCACAAAATCCCCATTTTCTTGCAAAACAGGGCCATTTCTGCATATTGCAAGCCACATTCAAATTCCCTCGTGCGTTTTGTCCAAAACTACTTCAAACACATTCCAATCAACCTACCTGAGCTATCCAGATCATTCACAAGTTGCTGTAACTCCATTAACACACACTGCCATTTTTGTTTGGAAGCTTTTCAAGTTGAGTTTTGTAGCACGATTCAGGCCACCTCAAAACAAACCAAGCATTGGGAAAGATTCAATGGACATCAGGCAAGCTCAAAAGAACCTCAAACACCATTGGAAGTTGCTGCATTGTCCAGCTCGAAGTCAACTGAAACAGGTATTTCATGAACTTCTATATCTCTATTTAGGAATGGTTAGACTTAGGTTTGTGAATGAAAGATGTTGTATTCATAGCCCTGAAACCATACATGTGCTTAGTTTTCATTTATATTAATCATGCTAGGAGAATTTCATCCATGAACTTTCTGAAAAAACTAGGTTAGAAATTAGGGCCAGAGAAATTCTCTCTAGTCTTTGAGAGTTAGCTTAAGTTTTTTATATGGTTAGATTCGTTGTTTGATGCTCTACAAGTTTCATGTTATGAGTTTTGTCAAAAAAAGCACAGAATCAGGAGATAGCAGTTTGTACATAAAAGGTGCGTTTTTGTTTGAACTGAGGAAGAAGACGAAGTTGATGGGCGGGGCTGGCTCATTTTTTGCTTCTAACACTTGCATTTTCAGTTCACACCCCCTGGCCCATTTCTTTGTATATTTATCATTTTTGCATTTTTATTTTAATTCTGACTTTATTATTTTATGTCTAAATATAAAAAATGCCAAAAAATTATTTTTATATATTTTTTCCATTTATTTGGTATTTATTTTTATTTTTACTAGTATAAAAATGTTTATATGCTTTTATGTCATTTTGTTTAAATTAAAAAATAATACAAATAATACTTTTATTTTCATTTATTATTTTTATACACATTTGAAAATATTTTCTTGAAATATATACATTTTTTTGTAAATAATTTATTTTATTTTTATACACTTAATATATTTAATACATATATATACATATACTATATTTTATTAAATAATTAGAACAAAAAACACAAAAATAATACATTTTTATTTTTATTAATATTTTATACTAAAAATACATTTTTTTCAATATACTTTTATTTTTTGTACAAATTGATACATTATTGTATATAAATAATAAATAATACTATTTATTTAAGAAATTAGGGTTTTTGCCCTAAAAAACAAAAATATTTGAAATTGACTTTTTATTTATTTACATTTCACATTAAAAATACTTTTTACATACATAAAAACTTTTTTTTGCATAATACATTTTATTTAATATTTATTTATTGTTTTATTTAAATATTGTACATTTAATTGTTATGCCTTATACATTCAATTTGGTTGTAATAATTTAGAATTTAATTTCTTGTCAAAATAATCCCCTACTCAATTTTGTACCCCCCTCCCTATATCATGTTGTAATAGTGTAGAATTTAAATTCTCGCATCTTTAAGCTTTCAATTATGCCATGATTAGACTTAGGGTTTGTATGCAAAATCAAATTAACAAATAGTTTGACCTAATCAAAGACAAAAATGCATGAAAAAACAAACACAATGCACACTTGCACCCCCACGGTTTTAATCCACTTGTTGCCTTCAAAAATGGGCCATGGTATGCATGTCAAGTACTTTGGCAAAACAAAAACAAAAACAAAAGATCATAGTCCCTCGATGACGCTATCTGAGTTGCCTAAACAAAAACGATCAAGTCCCTCAAGAAAATTGCCAAAAAATACTTGACACAATTGCTATCATGGTCTATACGATGACCCGCGCCCGTCCCGTTTAACATCCTAACACAAGGTTGTTCACCAAATACAATGGTGAAACAACACTGTTAAAAGGGTTAAAAACATAAGAAAGATCTTTGAGTAAAATAGGGTAGACAACTCTTAGTTACTTGATCAAAACTTACAAAAACGTCCTTGCTATCTTCAAAACACACTTCACAACCCAAATTTCAAAACCCTACTTTCAAAACATTGAAAACTTTTCAAAAGACAATAACACCTTTGTATACATTCAAACAAGAATCATTACAAAGGTTGCCACAATGATGGCCTCTTTTCAAAACATCTTTCAAAATCACACACAAAGCACCATTTCAAACAATTGAAGAGCACCATTTCAAACAATTGAAAAGAAAAGAAAGTGATCTAAGCAAGTAACTAAGAGCCCATGGATAACCATGGATAGAAAGGGTGTTAACACCTTCCCTTTCTATAATCTACTCCCCGAACCCAAGAAAAAATCTCAAAGGTCTTTCCTGTGCTTTTTGACCTTTCCTTAGGATAAAATAAAAAGTCGGTGGCGACTCTTGCTAAACCGAAACATTTGCGAACACAAACGCAAAATCCCAAGTCAGTTCTCCCACCGTATCACAGAACTGGCGACTCTGATTGGGACTAATTTTAAAAGTGGAGTAACCTTAGGGCTTAGATCACCCTTTTGCATTATTATATTGCTTCCTTTGATTGCTTTACATTTTGTTCTCTTGTTTGGGCTTGAAATACTCTACCCGGATTTGGGAAACATTCATAGGTAAATAGCAATACATTGTGGAAACTGTGCAGGATATACCGACATGGTTGAAGCAATAACTATATTAGTGCGACATATTTGTGAGTACCGATAGCCTTTGAGTCAATCAAAGAGAATACGGGGCCACTGAGTGATGTCATAAAGCACTAATGAACTCTTAGAACCTTACTTGACCATCTTGGCCTTTTATTAGGGGTAGTGAGATGACCGGCTTTGGTGCAGTCCGAAGTTGGTAGATACTCGATACTACACTCATTGAGGGTTGTTTTCTTGGAATATTTTGGTCGCTAGTTAAGTGGCTAAACCAAAAAAATGAACATAGAAAACAATCCAGTGATATTGAGCTCCTTAGAACCCGATTACTATTTATAGGACAGGTTTGAGCCAACTAAACTCAAGAGGTTATTTACCTATGAAACCTCATGCAAGCCTGAAACTAGGGTTTTGTGTGAATTGCTTGTACATGTGTTTGTGCATACATCATGAACATCATAAAGCATCATATGCATCCACTAACCATTTCAAGGGTTTGGATCTTCATCTTTGTTCTTGTTTTGTAGGTCATGGAATCTCTTCACAGGAAAACAATTCAAGTCAACCTTGTGAGAATCCCTCCTCAACTCAAGGAGCTTACTTCCAGAATTCCATAGAATTCTCTCTTCAGTGAAAGACATGGTAGACTTCTCAACTTGGTCAACTCCAACATTGAAGAAGACATGGTGAAAGCTTTCTTCCAGTTCTTTGACCCCCTACACCACTGTTTCACATTTCCTGATTACCAACTAGTACCTACTTTGGAGGAATTTTCTCAACTCTTGAGAATTCCTATTCTTCATCAACTACCCTACAACAGTACAGAAAAAGAACCAAAGCCTGAAGATGTTGCTCAAGCATTACACTTGCAACCATCTGACATCAAGGGACATTGGGAAACCAGAAGTGGTGTTAAGGGTTTCTTGGCAAAGTTTCTGTTTGAGAAGGCACAAAAATGCTGGAATTCTCTTGATGTACAAGCCTTTGAAGAGATTGTGGCACTCCTTATCTATGGGTTGGTATTGTTCCCAAACCCTGATCAACTTATAGATGTGAATGCTGTCAAGATTTTCATATCCAGAAATCCTATACCTACATTGCTTGGGGACATCCTACACTCATTTTACACACGAACAATGAGGAAAATAAGTGTTCTCGTGTGCTGTACTCCTCTCCTAGAAAGGTGGTTTATTTCTCACCTTCCACAATCAGTTTTGAAGAATGAGCAGGGTTTAAGGTGGTCACAACGATTGATGACCCTCACACATTCTGATGTACATTGGTGTTCTCGGTCCAGAGAAAATGTCATCCTCATTGATCATTGTGGGGAATTACCTAATGTCCCATTACTTGGCATTAGGGGAGGCATTACCTACAGCCCCTGTTTAGCTCTAAGACAGTTTGGATATGGTCGGAGGGATGGCCCTCATGACATGCTGATTCCTGACCTAGTTTTTGACTTCAACAACGATGCGCAAGGACTTCGACAAAGGTTTATCCGAGCTTGGAGGATGCCCAACAAGGTAGACAATAAGACACTAGGACACAAGAATTCTATCCCCCTTGAGCCTTATCTCAAGTGGGTACAAACCCGCACCCAGAATCTTATGATGCCATACCCTCACATTCTCCCTTTGATCAAAGAGCCTGTTATGGAAGGAGAGGTTCCATACACCATCCTACATCCTGACATGCCAACATCATGGGAAGAAATGCAAAAGAGTTGGATCCAACTCAAGGAAGAACGAAATACTTTTGAAGCCAGCTTCTATGCCAGTGAGAAGAAGGTTTTAGAGCTTACCCGCTGACTTCATGAGGAGGAAACTCTCAACACTTACATCGCACCAAAGAGGATGCGCAATGTCTTTTTACATTAAGAATTTTGTAATATTTTTCCCATGGGGCACTTATGTACTAACAATTTCTTCTTAATATGACGTGTGTTCCTTTTTGTTTGCAACAAATTTGAATTTCTGAATCCTTGAATGCATTACATGAATAACATACCATTCATCATATGCATAAATAGGTCTTCACACCAGGTTTTCTTATCCTTCTGCTGTTTATTTCAGCAAGATGGATTTGGAGCAGACGGTTAAGGATCTGCAAGCGCAGAATTCACAATTCCAGCAACTCCTTATGACATTAGCAAAGGGTCAAGAGGATCTGAAAGCACTGTTGAAGAAGAATAAAGAGAAAAAGA
Source organism: Vicia faba (assembly GCA_948472305.1). Taxonomy (NCBI): domain Eukaryota; kingdom Viridiplantae; phylum Streptophyta; class Magnoliopsida; order Fabales; family Fabaceae; genus Vicia; species Vicia faba. Next base: position 715,710,402 of record OX451736.1, read on the forward strand.
AGAAGAGGCCCGGAGTAGCCACTTTTGGAAGAAGGTTTGAAAGCAATGCTAGGAAGGTTCTCGAGTTCCCCTCAATGTATGACGAAGGGGCTGGTAAGGGAAAAGGGGCTGCGGTACCGTCTGAATCTGAAGTTGAAGAGGAGGAAGAGGAAGAAGACGAAGACTACTCCGAACAACAATATCCCCCGGCGGATGATAAATATAAGAATCTTGAGGATAGATTGGCAGCCATGGAGTTGCAGAGGGTGCCTGGTTTAGATTTTGAAGAACTAGGGTTGGTCGCTGGGATCGTCATCCCCCCAAAAATTCAAGGTACCAACATTTGCCAAGTATGACAGTCTGTCGTGTCCAAAGATGCATCTGAGATCCTATGTCAGAAAGATCCAACCCCACTCATTTGAAAAAGACCTTTGGGTACACTTTTTCCAAGACAGTTTGTCTGGCACACAGTTGGACTGGTTCTATCAACTCGAGAGATTAGAGGTTCACAATTGGGAAGACTTAGCTGCTGCTTTTTACCATCAATACCAATACAATGCTGATTTGGCGCCCACTCGTACTCAGTTAAAAAGTATGGGGATGGCTTCCAATGAAGGATTTAAAGAGTATGCCCAGAAGTGTCGTGATCTGGCTGGTAGGGTGCAGTTGCCGTTGTCGGATAGAGAGCTAGTTGACATGTTTCTAGGGACCTTGTCTGGCCCTTTCTTCAATCATTTAATTGGAAGTTCCTCCGCGGGATTTACTGAACTAATTTTGACCGGCGAAAGGGTCGAGGCCGGTATTAAAAGTGGTAACATTCAGAAAGATGCCTCCGCGTCCAATGCTGTTAAGAAAACCTTCCCAGCTAAGAAGGAAGCCTCTGTTGTGTATTCTCAGAAAAGTCAGGGAAGAACCGAGCGCCGGCCAACTGTAGGGGCTGTGATGATTCAAAACTCTTCAAATGATCAACCTCGCGGCAATCAGTCGAGACCTAATTAACAACGGGTAGAAAGGCCACAACGGCAGTTCACCTGAATCAACATGACGCCAACTCAAGTACTCCCTCATTTGTTGAAGCTGAATCTTACCAGTTTGAAGGAAGCGCCAAAGAACCCTAACACCTCCTCTCCATACTACCACTCCAATACCAAGTGTGCTTACCACTCTGACAGTGTTGGGCGCTTAAGAACAAAATTCAGGACCTGATTGACGCCAAGAAAGTAGAATTTGATGCTCCTGAGAAGCCCAATGTGATATCTGCTCCGATGCCCAAGCACAGTCATAATGTTCATGCCGTTATGGAACACCTTCATGTTATTGATGTTGCTGATCTTTTGACTCTGTTATTAGTGATTAAAGAGAATTTGATGAGAGCCGGGATTTTCCCAGGCTGTGGGAAGGACTGTTACTTTTGTTTGAACATACAAGCTGACTGCCCAATGTTGAAATCAGGTGTCCAACGCCTGATGGATACCCAAGAGATACTTTTCCAAAAAAAACCCTGTTGATACCTTCAATCCTGTTACTCCTGCTACTTTTGCTACTTCAACCAACGATATTGCAATCATAACCATTTCCGACAATCCTCCCAAGGCTTGCAAAAGGCCTGTCAGGATTACGCCCGACCTTAAATTTGTACCATTAAAAATCTCCATGCCGGGACCTGTCCAGTATCAATCTAGCAAAACGATACCATGGAACTATGGGGGAGAAATATTTTATCATGGTGTCAAACAGATTGAGGCAGTCCAAGAGAATTATGAAGAAGAAAACCCTGATATAGGGAAAATCGCGGGAACAAGCAAGATAACCCGCAGCGGCCGGATCTTTTCTCCGGAGATTGCTCCCCCTCGAGCAGTTTTCGGACCCTCGAAAGCTTCTGCACCTGTTAGGTCGTCTGTGCAAGACCCGGTAATTGAAGAATTGGATACTCCTAAAGTAAGACCATCTATTGATACTACCAATAAGGGTAAGGGGATACTGGAAGAGCCTGTCAGGACGAAGGCTCATCCTGTGGTTATCCCCGAAACCACCCAGAAAGAATGGGTGAAATCTTGAAAATAATCAGAAAAAGTGACTACGACGTTGTGGAACAGTTAGGGCAGACCCCCTCTAAAATTTCAATGTTGGCTCTCCTACTCTGTTCTGAGGCCCATGCTAAGGCCCTGATCAAATTTTTGAGGGCGGCGCATGTACCCCAAGAGACTTCGGCTGACCAGTTTCAGGAGTGTGTGGCCAGTCTTACTGCTGATAATGGCCTTGGCTTTTTCAATGCTGACTTGACTCCCAAAGGAAGGAAACACAACGACGCGCTACATGTCTCAGTTGAATGCAAGGGAACCACCCTCGCCCATGTCTTAGTTGATACTGGTTCTTCCTTGAATGTGCTTCCGAAGAAAGCGTTGGACCGTTTGGACTGTGAAGGATTGACTCTCAAACCTAGTAACATCGTTGTTAGGGCCTTTGATGGGTCCAAAAGAATGGTTCATGGAGAGGTTGACATTCCTATCAAAGTAGGCACAGGAGTTTTCAACTCCACCTTTTACGTGATGGACATACGTCCGTCATATTCATGTTTGTTAGGAAGACCGTGGATCCATTATGCCGGGGCAGTTACCTCCTCTTTGCACCAAATGCTGAAATATCCTGTTAAGGGTAAGATTATAACAGTGCACGACGAGGAAGAGTACATGATAAGTCATCTCAATTCCTTCCGCTATGTGGAGTTGGATGGCGAGTTCATCGAAACGCCTTTCCAACATTTTGAGGAAGTTTCTCCTGAGGTAGCAGTTGCGAAGACAATGGTTGAGGTGCCTATCGTTACCAAGCATGTATCTAGGATGGCATCTCTCAAGGACGCATAGGCTGTAATTAAAGAGGGGAAGAGCACAGTGTGGGGGCAATTGCCTAATTTTCCCCATAAGACGGACAAGTTTGGGTTAGGGTTCACTGCTGCAGGACAAAAGGTTATGCGTCGCTCCAAGGCTGGAGGACCACCCGTCAAGATCACTCACCACGGAATCAATGTTGTAGAAGATGAAGATGAAGAGGTCCACTTTGAAGATCGGATCTTTCCAACCGTCGAAGGGGGTTTAAGCAATTGGGAAGCAAAGAATTTTATTCCCATCACCTTTATCAACCAGTAATTTTATCTTTGAACAATTTCCCATTTATGGTTTGTAATAACTAAACAATTAGCACACTATTTTCACCTCATGCCTTGCCCGGGGAATGTAGGTCCATTTGTAAGGGCTTGATTTTCTTCATTATCATATGCCATGTTTTAATGAATCATTGGACGTTTTTCATCTATAAACTATTGTGTTCATTTTCTTTCCTTTTGCATTTTTGTTTAAGGATGGCTATTCCTTACACACACCCACACTCACAAATGCAGGTACCCATCCACTCCGGATTCCATGGGTGACTATTTTGTTTTAGCCTTCGATAACTCTGAAGATTTGGTCAATCATGCTGAGTACGAAGTTGACGAAGACTGTGAAGTGCCGGGAGAGTTAGCCAGACTTTTGCAACAAGAAGAGAGGGCTATTCTGCCTCATAAAGAGTTGCTAGAAACTATCAACTTGGGAACGGAGGAAGACAAAAAAGAAGTAAAAGTGGGTGCCAACCTGGAACCAAGTGTCAAAGAGCGCTTAGTGCAGTTGTTGAACGAGTATGCTGAAATCTTCGCCTGGTCTTATGAAGACATGCCAGGGTTAGACACAAATATCGTGGTTCACAGTCTCCCTACAAGAGAAGACTGTCCACCGGTCAAGCAAAAGGTCCGCCAAATGATGCCCGACATGTCTGAGAAGATCAAAGCTGAGGTAATGAAGCAATTCAACGTTGGCTTTCTGGCTGTTACTTCCTATCCATAATGGGTTGCTAACATTGTGCCCGTGCCTAAGAAGGACGGCAAAGTCAGAATGTGTGTGGACTATCGGGATTTAAACAGGGCTAGCCCTAAAGATGATTTTCCACTGCCACGCATCGACATCTTGGTTGACAACACAGCTCAACACAAGGTTTTTTCCTTCATGGATGGATTCTTGGGATACAACCAGATCAAAATGGCCCCCGAGGACATGAAGAAAACTACTTTTGTCACGCAATGGGGTACCTTCTGCTACAAAGTGATGCCATTCAGACTGAAGAATGCAGGGGCAACCTATCAACTCACCATGGTAGCTTTGTTTCATGATATGATACATCATGAGATCGAAGTTTACGTAGACGACATGATAGCTCAATCACAGACAGAAGAGGAACACCTTGATCATTTGCAAAAGCTGTTTGCCAGGTTGAAGGAGTATAAGCTCAGACTGAACCCAAGCAAGTGCACTTTTAGAGTTAGGTCTGGTAAACTTTTGGGATTTATTGTCAGCAACAAAGGCATTGAGTTTGATCCAGCTAAAGTAAAGGCTATACAAGAAATGCCTGCCCCCCGCACTGAAAATGAGGTTAGGGGATTCTTGGGACGCTTAAACTATATCGCCAGGTTCATCTCTCACCTAACATCTACCTGTGAGCCAATCTTCAAGCTGTTGAAGAAAGATCAGGTGGTTGAATGGAACAATGATTGTCAAGTTGCTTTTGATAAGATCAAGGAGTATTTACTAGAACCTCCTATTTTGATGCCACCCGTCGAAGGAAGGCCATTAATCATGTATCTGACTGTTTTGGATAACTCAATGGGGTGCGTGATGGGCCAACATGACGAGTCTGGCTGAAAATAGCACGCCATTTATTACCTTAGCAAAAAGTTTACCGACTGTGAGACTCGCTACTCACTGCTCGAGAAAACTTGCCGCGCTTTGGTATGGGCTGCTCGCCGGCTAAGGCAGTATATGTTGACTCATACCACTTTGCTAATTTCCAAGATGGATCTGATCAAGTATATCTTCGAGAAGCCCGCTTTATCTGGAAGAATCGCTAGATGGCAGATGATCATGACTGAATATGATATCCAGTATACTACCCAAAAATATATAAAGGGGAGTGTACTAGCTGACCATCTAGCTCATCAAGCCGTCGAAGATTACCAATCTATGAGATTCGACTTCCCTGACGAGGACATCATGACATTGGACAACATTGAAGGTAACAGACCGTATGACGGACCTGAACAAGGATCCCGATGGACCCTGTACTTTGATTGTGCTTCAAATGCACTTGGCAACGGTATCAGTGCGGTACTCATTTCTCCGGAAGGTTTCCATACACCCTTCACTGCCCGACTTTGCTTCAGCTGTACCAACAACATGGCTGAATATGAAGCTTGCATCTTTGGTCTCAAGGCTGCTATAGACTTGGGAATCAAATCTTTGGTCATATTTGGGGACTCGGCTTTGGTTATCAGTCAAGTCAAAGGAGAGTGGGACACTAAACATCCTAATCTTATCCCATACAAAGAACATGTCTTGACGTTGTTACCTCATTTCGAGCAGATTACTTTCGAGCACTTCCCGCGAGAATAAAATCAACTAGCAGATGCTCTGGCTACAATGTCTTCCATGTTTAAACTCAACTGGGATAACGAGGCTCCCCAAATCACCATCGAGCAAATGGATGAACCTGCACACTGTCATGAGATTAATATCGAAGAAGTAGTGGAACAACCCTGGTTTCATGAAATCAAAAGGTATCTCCAGACTAGAGAATACCCCGAAGGAGCTTCCGTCAATGACAAAAATTTCTTAAGGAGATTTGCTGCCAAGTTCTTCCTAAGCAATGGCATCCTTTATAAGCGCAGCCATGATTGTGTTCTACTTTGTTGTGTGGACAAGGTTGAAGCAGAGTTAATCATGACCGAAATACACAGTGGCACATTTGGCACCCACTTGAGAGGACATACGATGGCTAAGAAGATTCTAAGGGCAGGCTACTACTGGTCTACCATGGAAGCTGATTGTCATCAACATTCCCGTACCTGCCACAAATGCCAAGTCTACGCCGACAAAGTACATATTCCTCCTGTTCTTCTCAACGTTTTGATAGCTCCTTGGCCATTCGCGATGTGGGGCATTGATATGATTGGAGAGATCAAGCCTACGACATCCAATGGACACCGCTTCATCTTGGTCGATATTGATTATTTCACCAAGTGGGTCGAAGCGGCTTCCTATGCCTCTGTTACAAAGAATGTGGTTGCCCGCTTCATCAAGCGGAACCTCATATGCCGGTATGGTGTCCCTGATAGGATCATCACAGACAACGGTACAAATTTGAACAACACTATGATCACCGCTCTATGCGAACAGTTCAAGATTTATCATCACAATTCATCTCCCTACCGGCAAAGATGAACGGTGCTATTGAAGCTGCGAACAAAAATATCAAGAAGATCATTCAAAAGATGACAATCACCTACAAGGACTGGCATCAGATGGTACCGTTTTCTCTGCATGGATATCGTACCATAGCACGTACTTCAACAGGGGCAACCCCATTTTATTTGGTGTATGGCATGGAAGTTGTTTTGCCTATGGAAGTTCAGATTCCTTCCTTGAGGATTATGAAGGATGCCGGTTTGAGTGAAGACGATTGGATTCAGACCCAGCTTGATCAACTTAATTTGATCGACGAGAATCGACTCACTGTTGTTTTTCATGGTCAAACGTATCAAAAACGGATGATCAAGGCTTTAACCAAGAAAGTCAGGCGTCAGGTATATCAAGTCGGAGATCTTGTAATCAAGCGGATCATCTTACCGCAAAGTGATCCCAGGGGCAAGTGGACTCCTACTTACGAAAGACCATTTATGATCAAAAGCATCTTTTCTGGTGGGGCAATGATTCTGACCACTATGGATGGCAATGACTTGCCGCACCCTACGAACGCAGACATAGTCAAAAGATACTACGCATAAAACGACCCGGCAAGTTGAAAACCCGAAAGGGCGACTTGGGCAAAAATAGGCATCCCGGTGAACCGAAAACCCAAAAGGGAGATTCAGGCAAAAATTAGGGATAAAACAAAAAAATTTGTACACCCGGAAAGTTGAAAACCCGAAAGGGCGACTTGGGCAAAAAAGGGTTTCCCGGTGGATCGAAAACCCGAAAGGGCGGTCCAGTCAAAAGTTAGGGAATTAAAGCATATGACTATGTCTCGTCGGATCACTGTAAGAACAACCTCTTCACTAACAAGCTCCAAGCTTCTGATCAATCCAATCATCAACGGACGAAGCAACAAATAGACAAGATATTCAGAGTTGTGAAGGCTATAGTAGAATGGGAACCCCATGGAATTGTTACACATAGCCATCTTTCTTTTGTATAAATTTTTTCAATTTTTACGACAACATTCTCTTACTAGGATGTTTGTCTCCTTTGTACAAAGATACTCACAAAAGTTAATACAAAGATACTTCAAAGTGCAGAAATTTGCTTGCCTTTCTTTTCTTTTTACACTTATGTTTTATTTGAAAACGTCCAATGTTTTGTTGAATAGGCATATGCATTTGAATATAATCACTGCTTACAAATAAAACGAAATTGAGAAAGGATAATTACTGATAGGTTGAAGGTGTAGGAAGATATCCTTAGGCTATTTCAGAAGAAATCCCCCATAATACATCATTCAGATCCTCAACAAAGCTAAAAATTTGGAGTATTATTCCCCAGCGTAGTTAAGCTTCAAAATCCCCAGCGGAGCCAGTGCATTCTAAACTTGATTCCCCAGCCGAGTTAAGTTTCAAAATTCCCATCAGAGTTAAACTCCTGATCCTCAGTGGAGCCCAAAAACCCTGAAATACCTATCCCCAGCGGAGCCAGAATATTCTAAACTTTCTTCCCCAGCGAAGTCAAAGTTTCCAACTATCAACCCCCGATGGGAACTGTTCAACTTCCCCCAATTTCCCTAGTAGTTCGGCATACAACCCAAAGTTCCTGATTTCATCGGTCGAGTAAACATTCTCCCCACAGAGTTATCTCCCAGCAGATCAAAGATTCTTGGTCTCATTTCTCCAAACAGAAGCCTCCTAGGTTTTAACCCCCCAGTAGAGATTTTCAGAGTTCTCCTTATTTCCCAGGAAGGTCATGAAGGATCCTCATTCCCCGCAGAAGCTTTCAAAGGCTTTGTAAATCCCCACAAATCGTTAAGGATTTTCAATCTCCAGCAGTGGTCCAAGGATTTCTCCTTCTCAAACAATCAGAGATCTTTAATCCCCAAGCAGTCAGCAAGGATTTCTTGTCTTCAATAATCAAAGATTTTTGGAATCCCCAACATCGGTCAAGGATTTACTTTCCCCGACAGCAGTCAAAGATTTCTTTATCTCCAGTTATCAAGGATTTATTTTCCTCAGCAAGACAGCTACTCAGCTTACATGCACATCCATTACATTCATATATCATAAACATTGCTGAAATACAGTTCATTGCATCATACATATCATGCAACATAACTTTGTGTTTAGCTAACATTTTACCCTTTTCAGGATAAAATTAAAAGGCTATCGTTAGCAATTTTTCTGATACAGTACATATACACCCCAGACACGGCAGTCATTCTACTACTCATTCAGACTTCAGCAATCCGATATAGACTAGATACGCTCCAGACATGGCGGCCATTCTATCCCTCATTCAGATTCAACTATCAACTTCAAGTTCAGATACGCTCCAAACGCGGATGCCATTCTGGCCTTTACACCAGCAGTTTGATTCTCCCCAGTGTAGTCGCCACGTAAGTCCTTCTGTCACTTATTCAAATCCCAGTTACAGTCTCAGATACACTCCAGACACGAAAGTCATTCTGCTACTCATACAGATCTCAACTTCAGATACAATCCAAATACGCTCCAGACACGGCTGCCATTTTGTCACTCATTCAGAATTTATCCCCATCCTAGAGATGCTCCATACATAGACGTTTCTCTGTCGCCCATTCAGAATTCAAATACAATACAGATACACTCCAGACACGGCAGTCATTCTGATATTCATTCAAAGGTTAAATACAGTTACAACTCAGATACGCTCCAGACATGGACGCCATTCTTTTGCTCATACAGACCCAGTCTCCAAGATACAGTTCAAATGCATTCTAGACACGGACACCATTTTGATGCTCATTCTTCTGACCTACAACATTGCAATACAACAAACCTTCTTGGATGGCATCTTTAAGCCCATCTCTATCAAGATTCCACCATCTCCAAATGGCATCTTTAAGCCCATTTCCTCGATTATATTTTGACGAGTGCAAATTTACGGGCACTCTAGTGTCCAATCCTATTTTACCTTCGAGTCACGAAAGGCAAACTTGTCAATCTAACTCTTCAGGTTCAAGAAGATTGAACAGGGGCAACTGTTGTACCACAAAATTTGCCCTCTCATTTCATCAACATTTCTCATCACAAGTGTGATCGGTGGAAATAGAACTGATTGTTTTAAAGCTGATTCGCGAAATGTCGCGGTAAGCAAGAGTCGCCACCGTCTTTTATGTTCTCCAACAAGGAAAGGACAAAAGCACAGCAAAATTCCTTTTCGAGACGTTTCTCGGTTCGGGAGGTAGATTATAGAAAGGGAAGGTGTTAGCACCCTTTCTATCCGTGGTTATCCACGGGCTCTTAGGTACTTGCTCACTATGTTTTCAAAATGTTTTGCTTTTCTTGTGTTTGTGGGTTTGAAAAAGTTTAGTTTGAAAACTTCTAGGTAACTCTTGTATCAGTCCTCAAGAGTGTATGAAGTGTTTGTTTGAAAACTTTAGTCAGAAAAGTGTAGGTGCGAAAAGTATTTTTGTTTTGAAAGAGCAAGTACCTGAGAACCTCTACCTACTCAAAAGAAATTAAGCTGTGTAAATGTCCTTTAGACAGTACTATCCCACTATTGAGAAGTAGGTAGCACCGTTGTTGGAGTTTTCGGGTCAATTCGATTATAAAGACATGTGGTCACCAAAGCAATAGTAGGACGCCTTAGCGGTAACCCTAATGTCTTAGATCATTTTATCCGAGGCAACCGTTTCGAGGCAACTTGGATCTTAAGACAGGAGGGCGACCTCTAAAACACCCTATACTCAATGAACACGTCGAGGCAACCAAGTGAGGCGTACCCTAGGAGTGGCATGTGCATGTGTGTCAGGTTTCATGTTAATTGTCTTTGCACATGTTATGGTGAGCTACGGGTTGATTTTAATTTTCAGAGATAAGTCTTGTCATGCATTCCCTATTTATCAAACATCTAACAGTTAATAGTTGCGGAATTTAAATTGCGGAAATTAAATCTAAACTATTACAAGGCGTCGGGTATTTACATCGCCAAAAACAACTCTTGAAATTAAAATGCGGAAAGTAAAATAAAGCGATAAATAATTAAAGTCCTAATTAAAAGCTATTACATTCCGGGAAACAGATACAATAATATGATAAAATGGATCGCGTGCGGGAAATTAAATCGGATGCGAGTTTTTTGGGTTTTGACCCTTTTTTATTAAAGAAAGGATTTTTGTTTATTTTTGAATTAAATAGAATTAAATTAAATGAACAATTAAATTAAATTAAATAATGAAAATATTTTTGGATTTTTGAGTTTTTAAAGAAATAAAATAAATTGAATTAATGCTAATAAAAAACCTAATATTCTAAATTGATTTTAAATATTGCAAAAAATATTAAAAGTTAAATCTAATTAAAGCTAAATTGATTAAATTAATTTATTTACAAAAATAAAAGTGATGAAGCTAATTTTAATAAATAAAATATTTTTTTGTTTTTTTGATTTTATTAGGAAAAAATGTTAATTGGTTAGTGATTAATAAAAAGAATAACGATTAATTAATTAAAGGAACATAATACAAATAGAGAGAAAGTTTAGGAGTATACGGGCCTGATTGGAGGGGTGAAACAGCTGTTGGCGTCATGTGTAAACTGTTTTGTTTTGGCCATTTGTGTTTTGGCTTTTGGCCATTTGTGTTCTGGCTTTTGGCCATTTGTGTTCTGGCCTCAACGTTCCTTAACCTTCTCAGGATGTCTGTCTTGCCATGTATTGGTGTCATGTGTAAGCTGTTCTATTTTGGCCATTTGGCTTTTGGCTTTTGGCCATTTGCGTTTTGACCTCAACGTTCCTTAACGAACCTGCATGGGATCTTGTCTAAATATGCAGTGTTGAATCTCATGAACACATTAAATAAATTACTATATATCATAAAATACAAATAAAGCCAATATATGAAGAAATTTAATGTTTAGGCCAATATGACATGTATGAATGATTATACCCTTTTGATCATGGAGATCAAATCAACCTTACCCTTACTGAAAAAGTAGTGACATGAATGCTTTTATGCCCTTTTGATCATGGAAATCAAGCCAGCCTTACCCTTACTGAAGAAGTAGTGACATGAATGCTTTTATGCCCTTTTGATCATGGAGATCAAGCCAGCCTTACCCTTATTGAAGAAATATTGAGATGTTGGTTTGTAACTGAGATGACTTGTTTGTAGTGAGAGAGGGATTTGTAATAAGGATTTCAAGGTTTTAGGGTTCTTGAAAGAATTTGATATTCTGACAGTGTTGTGGCAAGGTTTTTTCTCTCCTCTTGGTTTGTGTGAAAAGAATGTGATTATATAATGGAAATTAGGGTAAAGAAAATGGGCTTTGAATGTGCAATTGGGCCTCCAATGTTCACTTGAGTTCGTCACTTTCCAGGCTAAATCGCAGGGACTTAAGTGCAATTTTTGAAGTTGAAATGTGAAATCAAAATGTAGCCGATATCGAGGACTAACTCCTGTCCGAAAATCGGCTCAATCGGATAAACGGTGAATTAGTTATGAATTTTTGAAGTTTCAGCTCAGACAAACTTATTTTGGGCTCCAGTGTCGACTCTGACACGTTCTTCAATAAAAAACTGGTATTGATTGGAGCATAATCCGGTCTCAACTTTTGAAGCAAAGTTGTAGATCTATGAGTCAGTGACCTTGTGTAAAAATATGAGTCCAATCCGATAAAAATTGACTGAGTTATGAATTTCTGAAGTTTCGTCCCAGATGAAATAATATTCAACATTCAGGATTTTCAGCGTGTCACGTACTCTGAGCAAAAAACGAAGGCCTTTTGAATACCGTTTGAACTCAATACCTTCTGTGAAAATGTATCCAACTCAATTTGTGAAATTTTGGCGCAGAAACCAGCTCGATACGATGAAAATTGACCAAGTTATGATTTTCTGAACATGACGCAAATAAACTTCTGTCACAAATTTTCTGTATGAAAATACTTGATAAATCCACATTTTTGAAAACCTTATGATCGAAATTGGCTTCCAGCCATGAGAGATAAAAACGTAGATAATGTCAAGACGGAATTTTGGCCACCGGAACGGGTTCAAAACGAGCCACGATCTTCAAGTTATGAATTTTTTAGCGCGTAAAAACTGCACTTTCAGCACACTTTTTCACCATATTTCTTCGAGAAAACTCACACATTCGGATACCTTCTTTAAAGAATTGACTCTTGAGCCAAACCTGAATTTGAGAATATGTTATCAGAGATATCTTGGTGAAAAAACACCTGAATATGACGCGCCGGGTTGGACTTGTGAGTTTTTCTTGAAATGTTTTGAGAAATATGGGAGACAAATTTTGGGGTACAACAGTTGCCCCTGTTCAATCTTCTTAGACCTGAGGATGTAGATTGGCTTGCGTGCCTTTCGTGATCCGAAGGTGGAAGATGATTGAACACTAGAGTGCCCAGAAATTTGCACTCGCATGGTAGAGTATTAGCAATGTGATGTCGGGAATGGGCTTATAGATGCCATTTGGAAGTGTGACAGAATCTTGTCGGGAATGGGCTTATAGATGCCATTTAGAAATGTAATGGATAGTGGTGGAGATGGGCTTAAAGATGCCATCCAGAGGTGTCGACCGCGTAAGAGATTCCTTAGCGAGAACTTGCGTACTTGAGAAAGAAAGATAATTTCCTGGCCTGTTACAGGGGCTGATCTTGAAACTCTTCATGCAGATATGCCCTGGCTAGATACAGGTATCGAATCTACAATCAATCGCTTACAGATATGCCCTGGCTAGATACAGGTATCAAATCCGGAACTCGCCGTCTACAAATATGCCTTGGCTGGATACATATATCGAATCTCTAAACTCTTCATGCAGATATGCCCTGGCTGGATTCAGGTATCGAATCTACAATCAATCACTCACAGATATGCCCTGGCTAGATACAGGTATCGAATCTGGAATTGGTCGTCTACAGATATGCCCTGGCTAGATACAGGTATCGAATCTCTAAACTCTTCATGCAGATATGCCCTGGCTGGATACAGGTATCAAATCTACACTCAATCGCCCACAGATATGCCCTGGCTGGATACAGGTGTCGAATCCGGAACTGGTCGTCTACAGATATGCCCTGGATGGATACATGTATCGAATCTCTAAACTCTTCATGCAGATATGCCCTGGCTAGATACAGGTGTCGAATCCACAATCAATCACTCACAGATATGCCCTGGCTAGATACAGGTATCGAATCTGGAATTAGTCGTCTACAGATATGCCCTGGCTGGATACAGGTATCGAATCTCTAAACTCTTCATGCAGATATGCCCTGGCTAGATACAGGTATCGAATCTACAATCAATCACTCACAGATATGCCCTGGCTAGATACAGGTATCGAATCTGGAATTAGTCGTCTACAGATATGCCCTGGCTGGATACAGGTATCGAATCTCTAAACTCTTCATGCAGATATGCCCTGGCTGGATACAGGTATCGAATCTACAATCAATCACTCACAGATATGCCCTGGCTAGATACAGGTATCGAATCCGGAGTTAGTCATCCACATATATGCCCTGGCTAGATACAGGTATCGAATCCGGAATTAGTCGTCCACAAATATGCCCTGGCTGGATACAAGTATCGAATCTCTAAACTCTTCATGCAGATATGCCCTGACTGGATACAAGTATCGAATCTACAATCAATCACTCACAGATATGCCCTGGCTAGATACAAGTATCGAATCCGGAGTTAGTCATCCACATATATTCCCTGGATGTATACAGGTATCGAATCTCTAAACTCTTCATGCAGATATGCCCTGGCTGGATACAAGTATCGAATCTACAATCAATCACTCACATATATGCCCTGGCTAGATACAGATATCGAATCTGGAATTAGTCGTCTACAGATATGCCCTGGCTGGATACAGGTATCGAATCTCTAAACTCTTCATGCAGATATGCCCTGGATGGATACAGGTATCGAATCTACAATCAATCACTCACAGATATGCCCTGGCTAGATACAGGTATCTGAAATTCTGGCTGCAGATACTCAATGTCACGTTCAATGTTATGACACCGTATCTGACTTTCTATAAGACAGTAAATACAAAAACAGTAAAGAACACAGTCAATTGTTTACCCAGTTCAGTGTGCAACAACACCTACTCTGGGGGCTACCAAGCCAGGGAGGAAATCCACTATAAGAGATATTAATTCAGGAATAAACCAACCAGTTTATCTCCTTCACTTAAGACCTACCCAATGCAACTTCAATCTAAGTACAACTTAAACCTGAGTTCCTACTCACTCCCCCTCAATCACAGCAGTGATACATACAACAATTTGACTAATGAATTGATGAAGACACTCTTCAAAACATACACTTGATTATGCTTCACAACTTTTTAATCAAGCAACACAAACACTCTTGCTTCACAGCTTTGAGTGATATACAAACCTAACTTGACTTTGCTTCACAACTTTAGTCAAGAGACATACAAACACTCTTGCTTCAAAGATTTGAGTGTTACACAACCCTTACAATTAAAACCTATTCCAAGTCACTTATCACAATGATAATTGCTTGGATTACAATAGTAAAAACTATACAACTTCTAAATGATCTTCTGTCAAAAAGGGATACATTCAAAATAGCAGCCCTGTTGAATATATAGCAGCTGCATCTTCAGTTAGGGTTTCCACAAAAAGCTAGGGTTAATTTCGTTTGACCTTAAGACTAGGTCACAGGACTATATCAACCAGGTTGGGGTTGAGCTAGGTTAACCCAAAGAAAACGCAGGATTCTGTTCTGGAAAGACTGAGTCATTTTCCTGAAAAAAAACTCAGAATTAACCAAACTGCATACCTGTTTGTTCAGAACAGGATGTCTTAACATCTGTTATGACATCTGAAAACCTGTCTACTGATTTAGGTAAATGTGATCATTTTGCAAAATGCTCAGATACACACTCATAAACATCAGTACCTGTATGACAATATTTTTCTGCAAAGGTACCTAATAAATCTGTACCTAATAAACTAGAATGTTATGACATCAGTCATGACATTCATACACCTGGTTTTACCAAAAATGCATGCCAATACCTAAACAACTACAAACTCCCCCTTTGGCAGATTTTTGGCTAAAGCCCCTAAGCAATCAGAGATAGATAGCAGCAAAATAAATATGACTGCAGAAAAATAGAATGTCTAATAAAGTACCAAAATATATCTCCCCCTCTTTAGCCACAAATGGGCCAAAGATACATGTTCTTAAAATTTATACAGTCATCCAGAAACAGTAACACAACAAGACAAAAAAAACTGAACACACTTTGCAAACTCCGCCAGGGACCAGCAACACCACCAAACAGCAACTCCACCAACCTTTAAGCACTGTCATCAGACTCAGAGGAGCTAGTTTCTTCAGTATTGAGATGACCTTCAGCTTCTACACCCTCTTCCCTTCTGTTTCCTTCAGCTTCCTCCTTTTCTAACCTGGCAATTAGGTTTTCTAGGGTCTTTTTCCTAGCTTCCAGTTCTTTGCAGGTCTCTTTTAATACAGCAATAACATTAGATGTTTTGGACTGGGTCTTCACAGACGATGTCTCAGCTGATGTTATGACAATATCAGGAGCATGAGATCCCTGAAATAGTTTGTAGTGCAACCCAAGGGCAGGAGCTCTTTTGCAAGCAGTATCTCTTGCCACCAGGATATCAGGGTATTGTGCAAGGATAATTCCACAAAGGAGGGAGGGAAAGGCAATTGGTCCTTTGACAGCATAACTACCAGCATGTTTTAAAGTTTGTTCAAAAATATACCTGCCATAGTCAAAAGCAGTCTTGGTTCCCACAGCATAAATAAATCTCCCCAATCCTGTGGAGATAGTTGATTTATGGTTTGTAGGCACCCAGTTGGCTGCACCAATCTTGTGCAGGATGGCAAATTTCATGCTAAGTTTGCTGGCATTCAGCTTTCCTTTCAAGGGCCAGCA
Organism: Vicia faba; assembly: GCA_948472305.1. Taxonomy (NCBI): domain Eukaryota; kingdom Viridiplantae; phylum Streptophyta; class Magnoliopsida; order Fabales; family Fabaceae; genus Vicia; species Vicia faba. Next base: position 715,726,620 of record OX451736.1, read on the forward strand.
CTTCACTTTCCTTGCTGTGATGGTTTGACAAACTTCATTGTCAGTGACTTCCAGATCAGGACAATCCTCATTTGATCTTCCAAGAAATTTGTTAATTTCTGATGGAGAGAAATTAACCCTTCTTCCTCTAACAAAAACACTTTCAAAGTCAGCTGACCTTCCATCAGCACAATCATTAGACAAGTTAACTATGAACTCCTTGACCAGATTTTCATAATACTTGTTAAATTTTATTACTGTCTTCATCAGTCCAGCATTCTTGATCAGGTCCATGATGTCCTTGCACTCCATGGCATCATTGTTGAGTTCTCTTTCTAAAGCTATTCTCTTCAAGCAAACATACTTCCATCTGTTTGCATTGTCAGGATGGTGGAAAGAGATGTTGTCTGTTGGGACTTCAGGAACTCTAGCAATTTTGCTGGAGGCCAGTTTCCTTCTGATAGGAATTTCTTCAGCATCAATCTCAAACTCTGATTCCTCATCAGAATCAGAGGATTCAGGTTCTTTTCTCTTCTTTGTAATTGGTTGTCTACCAGTGTACACCTGGGCTTTCACCTTCCCTTTAGGTTGACCAGTTTTCACAGATTCTACCCCAGCCTTGCCTCCAGCCTTGGATTTCTTAACAACAGGTTTATCTTTGGACATACATTTTGCATCATTCTGATTACCTTTTCTTTTCATCATTCTCCTAGCTATGCTAGGGTTTACATTGGCAATCAGATCATTATCTGAGTATTCCTCATCCACATCAATGATAGGTGGATCATCAGTCTTTTCTGAAGGGTTCTGAATGTTGTCTTTTTGTGTCATAACATTCTCAGAGACATCTACATTCTCAGAGACATCCACATTTGGGCTTCCTGATTGATTTAAAGGGACAGAAATCCCCGGTACAGGTTGGTTTCCGCTTAGTATACTAGTAACAAGCCTAGCAATAGCTTGATGAACTTGAACTGATCCTTCTCTATTTGATACAGAAGAAGAAGAATGAGAAGGATTACCAGAGGCAGCAGCTTGAGCTCTTCCTGCATGTCTAGTTCTCAGCTTTTTGACTTTGGCGGGGTCAGTAGCCATCTCTCTGAGAGGAGTGATCTCAAGAACTTCAGATTCTATGCATGTGGTGATTGCTCGAGAGTCTTGGTCAGATGATGAAGATGATGAAGATGAAGAGGTCGCCTTGGTTGAAGATGATGTTTGAGACATTTTGATTGACTTAGAGCACCAGTATCAATTTGAGAAAAAACTTTGATTGAGAGAAGGGAACAGGTTGCAAAGTCGAGAGAGGTAGGAGGCAAAAGAGAGTCTTTTCAACTTCTTAAAGATTTTGAAAGAATTGGGAAAACATATGATTAACCCACTAAAAATAGACTTAACAAAATTAATTCCTTCAACCCTTGTTTTAAGCAAAATTAATTGCTATAATTTCTCATGTTTGCAAATACCCAACCTGCCCCTCAAGTTTTCAAGTTTATTTCCAACAAGAGCCTTGGTAGAAGAATCAGTCAGCTGAATCTTAATGATACCATGTTCCAGTTTAATTGACTTCTTCTCTACAAAGTCAATGTGCTTGGTCCTGATATGCTGAATAGGGTTCATGGAAATATTGATTGTATTCAGATTGTCACAATACAATGTCACAACATCTTGTGAGACATTACACTTAGTAAGCATCTGTTTTGTCCAGATATTTTGAGAACAGTTACTACCAGCTGCAACCATTTCAGCACAGAGTTGGGAAGGCATTCTTTTGACATGAATCATAGCTCTGGCAGATTCCTGTATGTTCCTGTTTTTCTTTTTGTCAACTCCATTTTGATGATGAGTTATAGGAGAAGAGACTTCATGACTCATTTTTTTTGGGAAACAAAATTTATTAGACTTGTTGTTTCCAAATTCTTTGTCATGACTACTTCTGGTTCTGACAACACATCCTTCTTCAAGTTTATTCATCACATCACAAACATGTCTCTTTTTACCAAGCCTTTCAATTTGAAGTTCACCACAAACCCTTCTTTTATCAATCTGTAGTCTTGGAGTCCTTCTGACTGCTTCCATATAGATAGCTCTTTTCATTCTTCTTAGATGAAGATGACCAAGCTTATGATGCCACATTTTCATCTCTTTTTCTTCTTTGGTAATTGGACACATAGTGGAGTTATTAGTGTTCTCAGGCTGCCACAAGTAACAGTTATCTTTAGATCTGATTCCTCTCATTACAACTTCTAGTTTTTCATTAATTACTAGACATTCAGATTTTGAGAAGTTGACCTTGAATCCTAGATCACATAATTGACTGATACTAATGAGATTAGCAGTCAGCCCTTTTACCAGCAGGACTTCACTCAGACTTGGAACTTCAGGGCAGTCCAAATTACCAACTCCTTTGATTTCACCTTTAGCACCATCTCCAAAGGTCACATAACTAGTGTTGTGAGGTTTAACATGATTGAGAATGTTCTTTATTCCAGTCATGTGTTTAGAACACCCACTGTCAAAGTACCAGTTTTCCTTTGCAGACACTCTCAGGGAAGTATGGGCTATCAGGGCAGTAGCCTTTTTCTTCCATTGAGGAGTATGTGGTACCTTTTTAGACTTAGGTTTGACACCTGAGTTTTGATTGGGGTATCCATGCAATCTGAAGCAGAAGGGCTTTATGTGGCCATATCTCCCACAATGATGACATCTCCATCTTTGGTACCTTTTCTTCATATGTCTCTGTTCCTGATGTTGAGAGTTGTGTTGAGACATCTGTTTTGACATTTGCTTATCAGGCCTGATCTTCTTATCTGTACCAGAGTTCTTTGCTTCCACAAATCCTAGTCCAGATTTGTTTCCCATATTTTGTCAAACCTGAAGGATCTCTTCCAATTTGTCTGTTCCATTAGTCAGCATCTTGACAGATTTGGTCATTTGATTTAGTTGTGAGTTTAGCAATTGAACTTTTCCTTCTAGATGACTTATAGTTTCAAGGTTTGCCCTTTTTTCAGCCTCCAGCTTTATGATGAGTTTTGATTGTTTCTCATTCTGCACACAGACTTCAGCACTTCTGATACACAATTTCTTGTAAGTATCAGCCAGTTCTTCAAATGTCACTTCTTCATCACTAGTGTCACTTTCAGAAGTACAAACACCAGTTAGAGCAGTAACTAGTTTGGCAGATTCTTCTTCAGAATTACTTTCTGAATCACAGTCAGACCAAGTAACAGTCATTCCTTTCTTTTGTTTCTTAAGAAAGGTTGGACATTCAGCTCGAATATGCCCATATCCTTCACAACCATGGCATTGAATTCCTCTGCCTTGGTTTCCCTTCTCTTCTGACCTTGGTCTTCTGCTGGAACTGTCAGTGTCAGAGGGAATGTTATGAACATTAGACCTTGACTTTGGATCTATTCTTTTGATGAGTTTGTTGAACTGTCTTCCAAGCATGGCTATAGCTTCTGAAATATTTTCTTCTTCATCCTCCTTGTTTTCAACATCAGTGTTGGATACAAGTGCTATGCTCTTGTTCTTCTTGTCACCATTATCAGTGATCCCCATCTCAAAAGTCTGAAGAGACCCAATAAGTTCATCCACTTTCAACTTGCTGATGTCCTGGGCTTCCTCTATGGCAGTTACCTTCATTGCAAATCTTTTAGGAAAGGATCTGAGAATCTTTCTCACCAATTTTTCTTCTGACATCTTTTCTCCCAGTGCTCCTGAGGTGTTGGCAATCTCCAAGATGTTCATGTGAAACTCATGAATGGTTTCATCTTCCATCATTTTTAGATTCTCAAACTTGGTAGTCAACATCTGAAGCCTTGACATTTTTACTTTGGAAGTGCCCTCATGAGTAGTTTTGAGAGTGTCCCAAACTTCCTTGGCCAGTTCATATTGATGTACTAGTCTGAAAATGTTTCTATCAATTCCATTGAACAAGGCATTTAAAGCTTTGGAATTTCCCAGGGCTAACTCATCTTCTTCTTTACTCCAATCTTCCTCAGGCTTCAAACTGATTGTCCCATCTTTCTCAGTTATGGTGGGATGGATCCATCCTTTGTCAGCAGCTCTCCAAGCCTTTTTGTCCAGAGATTTTAAGAAGGCAATCATACGAGGTTTCCAGTAGTCATAATTTGTTCCATCCAGAATGGATGGTCTATTTCCAAAAACTCCTTCTTTGTCCATAGTTCCAGAAAGTGATATCCCTAGATCTCACCCAGTAATACAGGCAGGGTGCCTGCTCTGATGCCAATTGAAATTCTGGCTGCAGATACTCAATGTCACGTTCAATATTATGACACCGTATTTGACTTTCTATAAGACAGTAAATACAAAAACAGTAAAGAACACAGTCAATTATTTACCCAGTTCAGTGTGCAACAACACCTACTCTGGGGGCTACCAAGCCAGGGAGGAAATCCACTATAAGAGATATTAATTTAGGAATAAACCAACCAGTTTATCTCCTTCACTTAAGACCTACCTAATGCAACTTCAATCTAAGTACAACTTAAACCTGAGTTCCTACTCACTCCCCCTCAATCACAGCAGTGATACATACAACAATTTGACTAATGAATTGATGAAGACACTCTTCAAAACATACACTTGATTATGCTTCACAGCTTTTTAATCAAGCAACACAAACACTCTTGCTTCACAGCTTTGAGTGATATACAAACCTAACTTGACTTTGCTTCACAGCTTTAGTCAAGAGACATACAAACACTCTTGCTTCAAAGCTTTGAGTGTTACACAACCCTTACAATTAAAACCTATTCCAAGTCACTTATCAAAATGATAATTGCTTGGATTACAATAGTAAAAACTATACAGCTTCTAAATGATCTTCTGTCAAAAAGGGATACATTCAACATAGCAGCCCTGTTGAATATATAGCAGCTGCATCTTCAGTTAGGGTTTCCACAAAAAGCTAGGGTTAATTCCGTTTGACCTTAAGACTAGGTCACAGGACTATATCAACCAGGTTGGGGTTGAGCTAGGTTAACCCAAAGAAAACGCAGGATTCTGTTCTGGAAAGACTGAGTCATTTTCCTGAAAAAACTCAGAATTAACCAAACTGCATACCTGTTAGTTCAGAACAGGATGTCTGAACATCTGTTATGACATCTGAAAACCTGTCTACTGATTTAGGTAAATGTGATCATTTTGCAAAATGCTCAGATACACACTCATAAACATCAGTACCTGTATGACAATATTTTTCTGCAAAGGTACCTAATAAATCTGTACCTAATAAACTAGAATGTTATGACATCAGTCATGACATTCATACACCTGGTTTTACCAAAAATGCATGCCAATACCTAAACAACTACAGTATCGAATCTGGAATTAGTCGTCTACAGATATGCCCTGGCTGGATACAGGTATCGAATCTCTAAACTCTTCATGCAGATATGCCCTGGCTGGATACAGGTATCGAATCTACAATCAATCACTCACAGATATGCCCTGGCTAGATACAGGTATCGAATCTGGAATTGATCGTCTACAGATATGCCCTGGCTGGATACAGGTATCGAATATCTAAACTCTTCATGCAGATATGCCCTGGATGGATACAGGTATCGAATCTACAATCAATCACTCACAGATATGCCCTGGCTAGATACAGGTATCGAATCTGGAATTTCAAACTCTTCATACAGATATGCCCTGGCTGGATACAGGTATTGAATCTACAATCAATCACTCACAGATATGCCCTGGCTAGATACAGGTATCGAATATGGAACTGCTACAGTTGATAGTAATCATCTTTGGATTGACCTTTTTCCTGAAAAGGCAAAACATCAGTTGTATGCAATGTCATGATGTATGAAATGCATGATGTCATGATGTTCAGAGATAGTGTAGTATGCACTTTATCATGTATGTAAGTAGGATGTGTAAAATGTGACATGTTTATGAATGTATTTTCGTCTAGGAAAATAAATCCTTGACGAATTCCGGGAATTTAAATCCTGGGCTGATGTTGAAGAGTAGAGTTCTTCGTTTCGGCTGGGGATGATGATTGCAAGAATAAACCGGTAGGAGAAGATGACTCCGTTGGGGATTAAACTTGATGAAGCGATTACTCTGCGGGGAATTACTCTGTGGGAAGAGATACTTCGCTGAGAATTTGATGATAACTCCGCTGGGGATTCCGTTGATAAGCCTTGTTGAGGGATTTGATGAACTCCGTTGGGGATAGGAAGAACTTCGCTGAGGATGATCCTTTCGTTGCAACTTGCTGAGGATAACCCAGTTATAGGTTCTGGTGGGGAATATCCTCTGAACATGGTCGGGGAGAGATATGTGTACTCTGCAGGGGATAAGCTTCCAGAATCTACTGGGGATGAGCTTCAACTCTCCTGGGGAAACTTTTAGACTGCACTGGGGAATGGCTCCACTGGGGTGTCTGGTATTCCACCGGGGAACGATCTTATATTTCTGTCGAGGAATATTAAGACTGCCGAGGATGCTTGCTTATGAACATCTGTATACTCCGCTGGGGAATATTGAGATTTTCTGGGGATACCCAACTTCTTTGAGACTGACAGTAGCCTAACTCTGCTCAGGGAGAGTATTGCTGACTTGCTGGAGATGCTGTGCCTTTTTGGGGCTGACGGGAGACCAACTCTGCTTAGGGAGAGTATTGTTGATTTGTCTTACTCCCAGGGAGTGAAGGTATCTTGGTCATGTTCTTCAGCTGAACTTACCTTGGTACCTCGGTGGACAGAGCAACCAGATCGCTTAGACAATTCTCATTGCCCCAGTTTCTGCGAGAGAAGGTACCTGTGGAGGTGCTTGATAACTGCCGACTGACAAATCTTCTTCTGGTAGGCAAGTGACGAGATGTCGGGACATAGTCGTACGCTTTGATCCCTAATTTTTTCCTGGACCGCCCTTTCGGGTTTTCAGTCCACCGGGATACCCTTTTTTGCCCAAGCCGCCTTTTCAGGTTTTCGACTTGCCGGGTTTACATTTTTTTTTTATTTTCATCCCTTATTTTTGCCCGAACCCTTTTGGTTCGTCGGGAAGCCCTGATTTTTTCCTAGGCCAGTCAACCTAGCGGGTCTTTGATTATGCGTAGTATTTTTTCGACTATGTCCATGCTCTCAGGATGTAGGGAGTTGCCACTGTCAGTAGTGTTGTGTTGTCATATTACCAGAAGATGTTTGATCGTACCAGATTTGTCGCGTTCTTGTCCAATGTCCCTAGTGACTCAGGCGGAGATTTGCCCCTTGGCTTTGTTGGCATTTGAGAGATTCTCTGAATCTTGACTTAACTGCCCCAGATGATGGACAATGATCATGCCATGCCCCTTGGTTGGAAGTGCTTTTGTTCACTAGATATTCATCGTGCGAATTTCTCTGCTGTTCGAACAAATAGCCATATGCAAACAATGTTATTTAAAAATGCAAAGTTTATGTCTGTCTTGACGTTTTTGAAAATGCATTTTTCAGTAAAATAAGCGAATTTTGTAAAATGTGATGTCAACTCAAGATTTTGCAGCGAGCCTTAAGGAGTCAGGATACCTTTTGTAACAGTATGCTTTCGAACTAACCCATGCTTCAGCTAGGACTTTTTGAGGGTTGTAACGTGGCCTGGTTCACGGTTTAAGAAACAAAGGATAAAGGCTCAAATTTTATTTGTACCCACCCGCTCTTCGTGATGTTCTCCGCTCCTAAACTCAGCTAATCGTGCACTAGATCTTGTTTGAGTCTTTGCTCTGATATTCCAGTGATGGTTCAGATGCTGATAGTTTATTTTGAATAGGCAATCATTTCTTTTTTTGTTGAGGGTTTGTAGGACCTCTTCCTTTTTGATTTTGTTATCCCTGTTTTTTGCCTGAACTGTTTCTTTTGCGATTACAGTACGCGGGATGCCCCAGTTTTTGTAAGTCTCCTTCATAGGTTTGGACTTATTGGGCTTTTATTTCTGAGAGATAATGACTGCCTGTCTTTATGATTATTCAGAACCATCATCGTCTTTTGTTTTGGAAGGACTCCTTTGATGCTGTTCATTGTGCATTTGGATCAACTGAGAGAACTACCCTGCCCCAGGTTATGATTAAGGGTTTTAATTTTTGAAAAGAAAAACTCCAACTTCTTAGGCTCAAAGGGGTTGACGAGGGATTATCTTCCTTATTACTCCACTGTTTAGGATTTGAAACAATGCCTGTACCTCATCAGCGGGGTCTATTCAAAAGCATACTGTAAAGATTTTGATATCATTTTCGTCATCCTCCCTAAAGAGGCTTAGAATTATTAATCGAGAGTTGATCATCACAGAAAAATAAAAGCAATTTCGAATATAATGAATACGAATAGATTAATTCGAACAGACATATGCGATGCATTAATGGAATAAACAAGTTTGCTATGACATTAGTTGTTTGTATAAGCAAAGAAAAATACAACTTAGAAATTCAAATAAAACAAAAGCCTTCAATGATTTGGCAAAGGAGCAGTGATTATGTTTGGAGTCTCTGGTGCTTCAAACTGAATCTCTTTAGCATAAATCATGTCTTGCACTTTATTCTTCAGGGCCCAGCAGTTGTCCGTAGTATGCCCCGGGCTATCAGAGTGGTATGCACACCTTTCATTGGGATGATAGTTAGGAGCGGAAGTGTTTGGATTCCGAAGAGGAGCCCTTAAGGTAATCAGCCCTGCCTTCAACATTTGCTGTAGCGCTTGAGCCAGTGTCATGTTGATCTTAGTGAACTGTCTTTTGGGTGCGACCTCCTTACGTTGCTGCCCCTGTCCTCGCTGAGCAGGCATAAGAATGAAGATCTGGGTTGCCCCTACGTGTTGATCCTGACGACCCTTTTTACCATGCACAGCGTTGGACTCTTTTTTTCCATGATAAGGTTTTTTATGAGCATCAGAAGGTGCAGCTTCTTGAATCTTTCCAGCCTTGATACCAGCTTCAATCCTCTCCCCGGTCAAGATCAAATCTGTAAACCCAGCAGAAGAATTCCCAATCAGATGGTTGAAGAAAGGACCAGACAGGGTCCCCAAGAACATATCAACGAGCTCACGGTCAGTCAGAGGGGGCTGCACCCTTCCAACAAGGTCTCTCCACTTTTGCGCATATTCCTTGAATCCTTCACCCGTCCCTAGTGACATACCCTGGAGTTGGGTACGCGTAGGAGAGAGGTCGGAATTGTACTAATACTGCTGGTAGAATGCATTAGCCAAGTCCTCCCAGTTACGAATACTGGCTCCATCCAGCTGATAGAACCATTCGAGTTGAGTCCCTGAAAGACTTTCCTGGAAGAAATGGATCCATAAATTCTTGTCGGCAGTGTAAGGTTGGATCTTCCTTACATAAGACCTCAGATGCAGCTTAGGACAGGATGCTCCATCATACTTTGCGAAGGCAGGTGCCTTGAACTTGTGGGGAATCACCACCCCAGAGGACAGACCTAGATCTTCGAAGTCCATACCGGGTACCTTTTGTATCTCCATAGCGCTTAACCGGTCTTCCAGTTGTTTGTACTTGTCCTCGGCAGGAGGGTACTGTTCATCATTGAAATCTGTCTCGTTGTCGGAGACCACGGGACTAGGAACTCTTCTCTCTTGGGGATTGTCTTTGCCCACAGATGAGGTAGTCAGCTCAGCCTCATTCGGTAATCCATTCCCAGATCTGCGTCTAGCGTTGAACAAAATAGTCCTCTTCTTCTTCTTCTTCTTCTTCTTCTCTTTCAGAATCAGAGTTTTCAAGTCCTGTTGACCCTGGGCTAGGCTCATTACCAACTCCTGGAACTGGGCATTCTGGGCCTGGAGGGCCTGGATAGCTTGTTCAGTGGATGGCGCAGGATTCATGCTGATTGCTGAAATAAACAGCGAAGAAGGTAAGTGACCTGTAAAAGGGGTACCTGTAATGCAATGATATGTATGTATATATATGCAATGTTTTCAAGGATCTCGCGGGGTAGACAAGAAGATTGTTAGAACTTGAATACAGTAGCTTGATGGAAGGAACTTCATGTTGTTGAGAGTCCTTCTTCAAGAGTCAAGGCTCACCATATCGAGTGGGTCAAAGCCCCTGACTCAAGTCATCGTGCTTGGATTTCTGGACAACCTTGGCTAGAGGAAAATTAATCCCCTTTTACCCCTTTCTAGACATTTTGATTCATCATGACCTGCATCACAGACCCTTGAGATCCTTGAAATGGATTAGTCCTTATGCAAGATGTATGCAGGTTAGTCCTTATGCAGGATGCATGCCATGTTATGATGGTATGATGTTATGTTATGCGTGGAGTGATGTAAGTAAACCCTGTTATAAGTCCCGATCAAGGACTGTACACAAAACCTGCAAGAAACTCATGTGTCAGATAAGAATATGCAAGTAGTTCAAGTTTTAAAGCACACAAGTCACACCAGAAGGCCCTTAGAGTTTAGGCCAGCATGAAGTTTAGGTACTACCCTCTTTCAGTTTCGTTGGTTAAGACCTGTCCTAGAAAATAGTAACCGGGTTCTAGAGGATCTCAATATCACTGACTACCCTCAATCGGTCATAACTCCAGCTTCGCAATCTTTTCTTGTGGCCAGAACCATCGCGAGAGTTTAGCCTCAATGAGTGTAACATACTGCTACTGTTCTATGGCCAAGTCGGGTCAATTTAAGGTGCTAAGGTCAGTTGGTGCTTAATGACTGCTCAGAAGACCCATATTCTCCTCGTTGCAATACAAGGGATATCGGTACAGACCAAGGTGTCACACCAACGTAGCCACTGCTTCACCCGTGTCGGTCTATGCCGGACAGGTCCCTCACAGCTTATGCTACCTAAAGGGTATTCCCCCAGATCCAGGTTAGGATCTATGAAACTCCAATGCAAGCCCACAATAATAAAGCAAACAAAGAATTCAATTGAAAACATAAGAGTGGTCTAATCCTAAGGTACACCTCACTTATTAATAAAATCCCCAGCAGAGTCGCCAGTTCTGTGATCGGTGGAAATAGAACTGACTGTTTTAAAGCTGATTCGCGAAATGTCACGGTAAGCAAGAGTCGCCACCGTCTTTTATGTTCTCCAACAAGGAAAGGACAAAAGCACAGCAAAATTCCTTTTCAAGATGTTTCTCGGTTCGGGAGGTAGATTATAGAAAGGGAAGGTGTTAGCACCCTTTCTATCCGTGGTTATCCACGGGCTCTTAGGTACTTGCTCACTATGTTTTCAAAATGTTTTGCTTTTCTTGTGTTTGTGGGTTTGAAAAAGTTTAGTTTGAAAACTTCTAGGTAACTCTTGTATCAGTGCTCAAGAGTGTATGAAGTGTTTGTTTGAAAACTTTAGTGAGAAAAGTGTAGGTGCAAAAAGTATTTTTGTTTTGAAAGAGCAAGTACCTGAGAACCTCTACCTACTCAAAAGAAATTAAGCTGTGTAAATGTCCTTTAGACAGTACTATCCTACTATTGAGAAGTAGGTAGCACCGTCGTTGGAGTTTTCAGGTCAATTCGATTATAGGGACATGTGGTCAGCAAAGCAATAATAGGACACCTTAGCGGTAGCCCTAATGTCTTAGATCGTTTTATCCGAGGCAACCGTTTCGAGGCAACTTGGATCTTTAGACAGGAGGGCAACCTCTAAAACACCCTATACTCAATGACCACGTCGAGGCAACCAAGTGAGGCGTACCCTAGGAGTGGCATGTGCATGTGTGTCAGGTTTCATGTTAATTGTCTTTGCACATGTTATGGTGAGCTACGAGTTGATTTTAATTTTCAGAGATAAGTCTTGTCATGCATTCCCTATTTATCAAACATCTAACAGTTAATAGTTACGGAATTTAAATTGCGGAAATTAAATCTAAACTATTACAAGGCGTCGGGTATTTACATCGCCAAAAACAACCCTTGAAATTAAAATGCGGAAAGTAAAATAAAGCGATAAATAATTAAAGACCTAATTAAAAGCTATTACATTTCAGGAAACAGATACAATAATATGATAAAATGGATCGCGTGCGGGAAATTAAATCGGATGCGAGTTTTTTGGGTTGACCCTTTTTTATTAAAGAAAGGATTTTTGTTTATTTTTGAATTAAATAGAATTAAATTAAATGAACAATTAAATTAAATTAAATAATGAAAATATTTTTGGATTTTTGAGTTTTTAAAGAAATAAAATAAATTGAATTAATGCTAATAAAAAACCTAATATTCTAAATTGATTTTAAATATTGCAAAAAATATTAAAAGTTAAATCTAATTAAAGCTAAATTGATTAAATTAATTTATTTACAAAAATAAAAGTGATGAAGTTAATTTTAATAAATAAAATATTTTTTTGTTTTTTTGATTTTATTAGGAAAAAATTTTAATTGGTTAGTGATTAATAAAAGGAATAACGATTAATTAATTAAAGGAACATAATACAAATAGAGAGAAAGTTTAGGAGTATACGGACCTGATTGGAAGGGTGAAACAGCTGTTGGCGTCATGTGTAAACTGTTTTGTTTTGGCCATTTGTGTTTTGGCTTTTGGCCATTTGTGTTCTGGCTTTTGGCCATTTGTATTCTGGCCTCAACGTTCCTTAACCTTCTCAGGATGTCTGTCTCGCCATGTATTGGTGTCATGTGTAAGCTGTTCTGTTTTGGCCATTTGGCTTTTGGCTTTTGGCCATTTGCGTTTTGGCCTCAACGTTCCTTAACGAACCTGCATGGGATCCTGTCTAAATCTGCAGTGTTGAATCTCATGAACACATTAAATAAATTACTATATATCATAAAATACAAATAAAGCCAATATATGAAGAAATTTAATGTTTAGGCCAATATGACATGTATGAATGATTATACCCTTTTGATCATGGAGATCAAATCAACCTTACCCTTACTGGAAAAGTAGTGACATGAATGCTTTTATGCCCTTTTGATCATGGAGATCAAGCCAGCCTTACCCTTACTGAAGAAGTAGTGACATGAATGCTTTTATGCCCTTTTGATCATGGAGATCAAGCCAGCCTTACCCTTACTAAAGAAGTAGTGAGATGTTGGTTTGTAACTGAGATGACTTGTTTGTAGTGAGAGATGGATTTGTAATAAGGATTTCAAGGTTTTAGTGTTCTTGAAAGAATTTGATATTCTGACAGTATTGTGGCAAGGTTTTTTTCTCTCCTCTTGGTTTGTGTGAAAAGAATATGATTATATAATGGAAATTAGGGTAAAGAAAATGGGCTTTGAATGTGCAATTGGGCCTCCAATTTTCACTTGAGTTCATCACTTTCCAGGCTAAATTGCATGGACTTAAGTGCAATTTTTGAAGTTGAAATGTGAAAACAAAATGTAGCCGATATCGAGAACTAACTCCTGTCCGAAAATCGGCTCAATCGGATAAACGGTGAATTAGTTATGAATTTTTGAAGTTTCAGCTCAGACAAACTTATTTTGGGCTCCAGTGTCGACTCTGACACGTTCTTCAATAAAAAACTGGTATTGATCGGAGCATAATCCGGTCTCGACTTTTGAAGTAAAGTTGTAGATCTATGAGTCAGTGACCTTGTGTAAAAATATGAGCCCAATCCGATAAAAATTGACCGAGTTATGAATTTCTGAAGTTTCAGCCCAGATGAAATAATATTCAGCATTCAGGATTTTCAGCGTATCACGCACTCTGAGCAAAAAACAAAGGCCTTTTGAATACCGTTTGAACCTAATACCTTCTGTGAAAATGTAGCCAACTCAATTTGTGAAATTTGGCGCTGGAACCAGCTCGATACGATGAAAATTGACTAAATTATGATTTTCTGAACATGACGCAAATAAACTTGTCACAAATTTTCTGTATGAAAATACTTGATAAATCCACATTTTTGAAGACCTTCTGATCGAAATTGGCTTCCAGCCGTGAGAGATGAAAACGTAGATAATGTCAAGACGGAATTTTGGCCACCGGAACAGGTTCAAAACGAGCCACGATCTTCAAGTTATGAATTTTTTAGCGCGTAAAAACTGCACCTTCAGCATACTTTTTCACCATATTTCTTCGAGAAAACTCACACATTCGGATACCTTCTTTAAAGAATTAACTCTTGAGCCAAACCTGAATTTGAGAATACGTTATCAGAGATATCTTGGTGAAAGAACACCTGAATATGACGCGCCGGGTTGGACTTGTGAATTTTTCTTGAAATGTTTTGAGAAATATGGGAGGACAAATTTTGGGGTACAACAACAAGACTCTTGGGACTCAAGATCAAGCTAGGGTTTGCTCTGCTTAAGACACCTCCTTGCACTGTTGACCTAAATTAGGGTTTGAGTTTGCACAGAGATTTTTTGACCTACAATGCCCAAAATGACTTTCATACTCCATTTTGGACTCACAAGTTTGTCCATACCAAGTTTCAAGCCTTGATTCAAATTTTTGCCCAGTCAATTGGACAGTTGACCTAGAAATCAGTTGTATTGGGAAAAAAGTCAACTGTGGCCAATTGACAGTCAAACCTCATGAAATTTTACTCACATCAACATTATGAACTCATATGAACCATTTGATCAAGTTTTGATCACAATTCCACAAGAAATTTGATCAGATCACCAAAAGGGCAAAATGGTCATTTTTAGGGTTTTGACTGTACAAAGGCAATTTTTGACTATTTGACCTAGCCAATGGCAAATCAAGCTCAACCGTGGACTCAAGGACTCAATGACATTGTCTTGACCCATTCAACAAGTTCAAAAGATCTCAAATGCATAGGGTTTAAAATGGAAAAATTAGGGTTTAAAATGGAAAAATTTCATAACTTAGAATTTTTCTAAGTTATAAAATTTTCTTATTTTTTCCTAACTTTGTCCCATTTTTAACCAAGATTCAAATGGATTCAAACAAAACTTGCAACATGAAAGTTGTAGTCCATCACAAAGTCTACAACTTTGATTCACAAAGTTTTCTCAAAAGAGGCTTTTATCTTAAGTTATGATTTTTGGAACAAGGGTACCTAAAACTTTTAACTTAGAGAAATTTTGCCCTAGTTTAGGCAGGATTTTGACCCATATTCTTGGCCATTTTTCACATAGTTCCACTTGGATTTTCAAGTTGCATTTTAAATATGGATTGTATTACATGTTGCAAGCTTTCCAAATTGTCCAAGAACTCCTCAAACACATTTGTGGTTAGGGAGAATCGAATGCTTGAAGTTGGCAAAAATTCACTTTGTATCCATGGCCAATACATGTTCATACAACTTGCATTTTCAAACCAGCATGCTTTGTACTAGCTTGCAGGCCTCTAAACCATTTTACACTCCTTAATTGAATGCAAATCCACTGAGCTACTGCATTATCTTGGCCATTTGGGCATTGTACACAAAACTAATCCCTATTTGGAAAAAGGTACATTGCCATTTTTGAAAAGTTATACTTTATGTCAAACCACGATCTTTGAAGCATGGGGCCATATCTGTGAGGCAAGATCAAATCCATAAATTTCAAGTATTAAGGGCAAAGTATGCAGCATACAAGATATAGGTTACAGGCCTGTAATCACAAGTTACATTTTCTTGCTTCATAAAGAAGAAATTGGTCCAAATCTTGCCAACTTAAAAACCAGTCCATGATAGCTTAAACAAACATTGCAAACACATTTTCACACAACCCTTTGAGCCATAAACACGAGCCCTTGACCCCTAAAACCTCCTTGTACATAAAATCTCCGTTTTTCTGCAAAACAGGGCAAGCCCTGCAGAATCACCTCCATCTCCACTTTGCCTCGTGCGTTTTGCCTCAAACTTGTTCCAATACCTTCCATTCAACTCACCTGAACTATTCCAGACCTCCCTTGCCAACTGTAACTCCATTAACACACATTTCCATTTTTGTTTGGAAGCTTTGTAGGTTGAGTTTTGTAGCACGATTCAGGCTACTTCAAAACAAACTAAGCATTGGGAAAGATTCAGTGGACATCAGGCAAGCTCAAAAGAACCTCAAGCACCCTTGGAAGTTGCTACATTGTCCAACTCGAGCTCAACTGAAACAGGTATTTCATGAACTTCTATATCTCTATTTAGGAATAGTTAGACTTAGGTTTGTGAATGAAAGATGTTGTATTCATAGCCCTGAAATCATACATGTGCTTAGTTTTCATTTATATTAATCGTGCTAGGAGAATTTCATCCATGAACTTTCTGAAAAAACTAGGTTAAGAATTAGGTCCAAATAAATTCTCTCTGGTCTTTGGGAGTTAGCTTAAGTTTTTTATATGGTTAGATTCGTTGTTTGATGCTCTACAAGTTTCATGTTATGAGTTTTGTCAAAAAAGCACAGAATCAGGAGATAACATGTTGTACATAGAACGCGCGCGTTTCTCTCTAGAGGAAGAAGATGAAGTTGGTTTTGGGCTGGGCCTGGACATGCTTGCTTTTGGCACCCCCCTCTTTTCTTTTTGCACCCCCCTCTTTTCTTTTTGCACCCCAGGCCCATTTCTTGTATATTTGTCATTTTTGCATTTTTATTTTATTTCTGACTTTGATATTTTATTTTCAAACATGAAAAATGATCCAAAAATATTTTTATTTTTTACATTTATTTGGCATTTATTTTTATTTTTACTAGTATAAAAATGTTTATATGTTTTTATATCATTTTGTTTAAATTAAAAAAAATAATACAAATATTACTTTTATTTTCATTTACTATTTTTATACACATTTGAAAATATTTTCTTGAAATATATACATTTTGTAAATAATTTATTTTATTTTTATACACACTTAATATATATATACATATATACTATATTTTATTAAATAACTAGAACAAAAAACACAAAAATAATACATTTTTATTTTTATTAATATCTTATACTAAAAATACCTTTTTTTTTAATATACTTTTATTTTTTGTACAAATTGATACATTATTGTATATAAATAATAAATAATACTATTTAGTTAAGAAATTAGGGTTTTTGCCCTAAAACACAAAAATAATTAAAATTGACTTTTTGTTTATTTCTTTACATTTCTCTCCATAAAAAATACTTTTTACATAAATAAAAAAAAACCTTTTTGCATAATGCATTTTATCTAACATTTATTTATTGCATTTTATTTAATTATTGTACATTTAAATATTATGCCTTGCAAATTCAATATGGTTGTAATAATTTAGGATTTAATTTTTTACAAAATAATCCCCAATTCAAATTTGTACCCCCTCCCTATATCATGTTGTAATAGTGTAGAATTTAAATTCTCGCACCTTTAAAATGCTTTCAATTATGCCATGATTAGACTAAGGGTTTGTATGCAAAAATCAAATTAACAAATAGTTTGACCTAATCAAAGATAAAAGTGCATGAAAAACAAACACAATGCACACTTGCACCCCTAGGGTTACAATCTACTTGTTGCCTTCAAAAATGGGCCATGGTATGCATGTCAAGCACTTTAGCAAAAAAAAAAACAAAACAAAGATCATAGTCCCTCGATGACGCTATCTGAGTTGCCTAAACAAAATGATCAAGTCCCTCAAGAAAATTTACAAAAATGGTTGACACAATTGCTATCATGGTCTACACGATGACCCGCGCCTGTCCCGTTTAACATCCTAACACAAGGTTGTTCACCAAATACAATGGTGAAGCAACACTGTTAAAAGGGTTAAAAACATAAGAAAGACCTTTGAGTAAAATAGGGTAGACAACTCTTAGTTACTTGATCAAACTTGCAAAAAACATCCTTGCTATCTTCAAAACACACTTCACAACACAATTTCAAAACCCTACTTATAAACCTTGAAATTTTTTCAAAAGACAAAAACACATTTGTATACATTCAAACAAGAATTATTACAAAGGTTTCCACAACGATAGCCTCTTTTCAAAACATCTTTCAAAACCACACACAAAGCACCATTTCAAACAATTGAAGAACACCATTTCAAACAATTGAAAAGCAAAGCAAGTGATCTAAGAAAGTAACTAAGAGCCCATGGATAACCATGGATAGAAAGGGTGCTAAAACCTTCCCTTTCTATAATCTACTCCCCGAACCCAAGAAAACATCTCAAAGGTCTTTCCTGTGCTTTTTGACCTTTCCTTAGGATAAAATAAAAAGTCGGTGGCGACTCTTGCTAAACCGAAACATTTGCGAACACAAATGCAAAATCCCAAGTCAGTTCTCCCACCCTATTACAAAGACATTTTCAAAACCACACACAAAGCACCATTTCAAACAATTGAAAAGCAAAAGAAAGTGATCTAAACAAGTAACTTAGAGCCCATGGATAACCATGGATGAAAAGGGTGCTTGCACCTTCCCTTTTCATAATCTACCCCCCGAACCCAAGAAAACATCTCAAAGGTCTTTCCTGTGCTTTTTGACCTTTCCTTTGGATAAAATAAAAAGTCGGTGGCGACTCTTGCTAAACCGAAACATTTGCTAACACAAACGCAAAACCTCAAGTCAGTTCTCCCACCGTATCACAGCAAGTTTCTTGTAGTGTACTTCGAGTTTTATGAGTAACTTGTATAAAAGTGAACACACTAAAATCTAACATTAAGATCCTAATTTATACTACTTCTACCATAATGGTCTTTTACTATAGACATGTCACATTCGACGATGCATGCTTTCTCAAATCCTCATACTTCCACGCGTCCTTCTGGATAAGAACGAAGCATTTGAATTCAAAATCAGCCTTTAATCCAAAGTGCCAAACGTCATGATACGATCTGTCAAATTATTTGAATTCGAAACTTGAAATATATTTTAGTCCTTATACATTCCACAATAATAAGAATTCACTAAATCTTTAATCAGTCAGTCGAAAGAAGCTTAAGTAACCAGCTTCACATCCCCTTTGAAAATTTGAACTTCCTTTGACATCCTCTCATTTTCTTCGAAATTATATACTGTCGAAATTCCAGCCAACAAATTGTCCCCCAAAAATGTTTATTTCACAATACTTGAAGAAATAGACATTTTTTTGCAAATCTCAATTTCGACGCAGAATTATTCATAATAACTATCACTGTTATGACATCATGGTCATGATGACCATATTTCCAAACGTCTCATCGAGACGTGTGTAATTCAGATTTTCATTATTGTTACAATAAAGTAGGTACAAATCGTGGCTTTCTCAAAAAGTAACCATATTGTTAACTAACCAGTCCACGACACGTGCCCCACTATCTTTCATTATTTAAAAATGAAAATTGAACTATTTCTTGTTGCCTTCATTATAAATACTTCTCCTTCTTCAAATCAAAATTTTTCTTCTAAAAAAAAAACTCTTCAAGAACTTGTGATTCTCTCATTTTTCTTCCTCTAAAAATCAATAAAACAAACTCCAACTCTTCTTTAACAATGGCACCTTCTAAGAAAAGCAACAAATCTGCTCAAGATTCAAAGAAATCTAAAGACGCTGCTACCATTCCCGTTAGTCATATTGCAAAACCCACCATGGTTGGAAACAAGGAGTTAGTGAAAATGCCCACTTTCTCTGTAGAACAATGTGTGATTTATGCATCCCAAGTAATTATTCTTTTTACCCTTGCTGATAAAAATTTAGCATACATGGGTCCTTTGGTAAATGTTGATGATTTATAAAAAACCAAAGGATTTTTCCCTACTAATCTTTCAACTAGACCTATATCTAGAAAACCTAGTACCCTTAAAAATCTAGGAGAAAAAATTGATAAAAACCCTAAAGCGTCAACTGCAGAAACTGTTCAAGGAAAGAACCCTTTTGAAACTGTAAAGGTAGAAAAACCTTTTCACTTAGATTATATGACTGAATCTTTAATACCTTTTAGATCATGCCCATCGAAGGATAGTAAATCGTATCTCGACTGCCTGGCCAAAGTCAAACAGAAAAAATCTCAAGTCTAGAAAGACATGAGTATTTTTGACCTGATTCAGTTATCGAAAGTAGAACCAAGATATTGCCAACATATGTTAATAACGTCATTAAACTTTTGGGATACCACTTATAACACATATCATGTTCCTTGCGAAATGATCACTCATACTCTTTTCGATATTGCTACTATAACTAGGCTTCAACCCACTGGAGAGATCTTTGATCAGACTGAACAAACAGACAACACCATTGACTTCAACATAGACTATGTTGGTTTCACGAAATATATTGATTGTTATCATGTGGTCGGAGAAGAAGTATCAGACGTGGAATACACAGCCTTCCTTATGCTATGGTTGTATTGATTCATTTTCTACAACAAATATCTGCAAGTGGCCAAGAGATTCTTAACCCTAGCCAACCAACTACACTCTGGTCGAAATATTTGCCTCAGTGAATTAATTTTAGCTGGACTTTATGAGTGCTTAGGGGAAGAAGAAAAAACCTGAAAACTTATGAAGTAGAGACCAATTTACTCTTAGCTGGCCCATATTGACTTCTTCAACTTTGGTTGAATGCCACTTTCGAAACATCCCTTTCTACCTCTGGTCAAATAGACGAACCAAAACCAAAAATCCAAAACCAAACTATTGAGGGAACCAGGTTGGTTCTATTGAATCCAAATGACGAAGGAAAGAACTTAGAGGCATGCTTTACAAGTTGTTGTACCCCAAAATTTTCCTTCTCATTTAATCAAGATTTCTCCTCACAAGACTCTTTGGACTCCAGACCAGATTAGGGTTTGCTCAGCTCAAGACCTCTCCTTGCACTGATGACCTGAAATTAGGGTTTGAGTTTGCATAAGGATTTTTGGACTTACAATGCCTCATGTGACTTTCATACTTCATGTTGGACTCCTAATATTGCTCATACCAAGTTTCAAGCCTTGGATCAAATTTTTGCCCAATCAATTGGACAGTTGACCTAAAAATCAGCTGTATTGGGGAAAAAGTCAATTGTGGCTAATTTACAGTCAAACCTCATAATTTTTGATCCACATCAACATTATAGACTCATATGAACCATTTGATCAAGTTTTGGACCACAACTCCTCAAGAAATTTGATCAGATCATCAAAAGGGAAAAATGGTCATTTTTAGGGTTTTTGACTACAGAAGGGCAATTTCTGATTTTTTACCTAGCCAATGGAAAATTTGGTTCAAGAATGGTTTCAAGGACTCAATGGCATCATCTTGACCTAATCACAAGGTTCAAAAGATCTCAAAAGCATTGGATTGACAGATGAATTTTCCAGTCAACTGATCAAATATCAACTGTACACTGAAAAGTCAAACTTTGGATTTTTGGTCAAAATCAAGTGCCAAGGGTCATTTTTCATCAAGATATGTCAAAACATGAAACTTGTTCACCAAGAAACCTAATTTTGGAAATTAGGGTTTAAAATGGAAAATTTTCATAACTTAGAAATTTTCTAAGTTATGAAATTTTTTTATTTTTTCCCCACTTTGCCCAACTTTTTCACCATGATGCAATTGGATTCAAAGAAAACTTCCAACATGAAAGTTGTAGTAATACACCAAATATACAACTTTGATTCACAAAGTTTTCCCAAAAGATGCTTGGGTCTCAAGTTATAATTTTGTGAATAGGGGTCCATAAAACTTTTAACTTAGTGAAATTTTGCCCTAGTTTAGGCAGGATTTTGACCTATCTTCATGGCAAATTTTCACATAGTTCCAAGTGGAATCTCAAAATTTATTTCAAATATGGATTGTAGAGCATGTTATAGGATTTCCAAAATGTCAAAGAACTCTCCAAGATCATTTATGGTTAGGGAGAATCGAAAGTTTGAAAATGGCAAATTATCACTTTTGGCCAAGGCATTTTGCACCATGTTACAACTTGCAAATCAGTTTGAATCATGCTTGTACTTGTTTTACATGTTCTAATATATTATACACTTAAAAAATAAATGCAAATACAATGGTTAATGGAATTGTTTTGATCTTTGAAGCTTTGTACAAAGGTTTAATCCAAAAATGGCAAAAAGGCAACATTGCTACTTTGATAAAGCATGCTTTATGTCGTTTTGTTTATCTTGAGCGTTGAACCCAATATCTTGCAGCAAACAAAGTCCATGAATATCAGGCAATTGGTACCAACTATGTGCGGGCCTTGAGCTAGCCTGTACAGGCTTTGGCTTTGTCAACTCAACCTTTTCTTCAAAAACAAGCCAATTTGCAAAAGTGAACTTAACTCTTCCATCTGATAAGAACAAAGTTTTGTATCATTTCAAACAACCTCAACACATTGTAGCAAGCAGAATACACGAGTTACAAGCCTATCAAACACCCAAATACACCAAAAACTCCATTTATGCCCAAAACAGGGCAAGCTCTGCAAAACTCAAGCCAAAACACATTTGCCTCGTGCGTTTTGCTTGAAACCACTTCAAACACATTCAATACAACACACCTAAACTGTCCAGGCCCTTACTTTGCAACTGTAAGCTCGTTTGCACACTTCACCATTTTCATTTTGAAGCTTTGCAGGTTGAGTTCTACAAGGAGGTTCAGGCCATTTCAAAGCAAGCTATGCATTGGGAAAGGTCAAGGGAACATCAAGCAAGCTCAAAAGACCTTCAAGCCTCACTCAAAGCTGCTACATTATCATATTCAAACTTGACTGAAACAGGTATTTCTCAAGTTTCTAACTCCTTATTTAGGCATCATTAAGTTTAGGTTTTGGAAGCAAAAATGTAGTCCTTAATGTCCTTGAGCTGTACATATGCATAACTTGTATTTATATTAACTGAGCTAGGAGAATTTGGATGATGAACTTGCTGAAAAAACTAGGTCATAAATTAGGGGCACTGAAATTCTCTCTGGTCTTTGAGAGTTAGATCAAGTTTTTCATATCATTAGAATCGTGTGATGATGAGCTATAACTTTCATGTTGCAAGATTTTGTTTTTAAGCACGTATGCAGGAGATACAGTTTTGAACATAGGACGCGTGTTTTTTGTTCTAAGGACAAGGACGAAGTGGAAGTTTGGGCTGGGCCTGGCTTTTCTGGCTATTTGCACCCCCTCTTTATTTTTTGCACCCCCTTGGCCCATTTCTTTTTATTTTTCATATTTTCTTGAATATTCCACATTTCTGACTTTTATTTATTTTTTCTAAACATTAAAAATCATAAAAATATTTTCTTTATTTTTTTGCATTTTTTTCATATTTTTTTATTTTATTTTTTGCATAATAAATGAGTATTAGGTTAAATATAACTTATTTTCTTGATTAAATTTGTAAATAATACAAAAATATATATTTTTATTTTTATTATTTATACACTCAAATTAATATTTTCATACAATATTTAATTTTTTAACATTTTTGTATATATTATTAGTATTTTTCTTTGCACAAAAATGAATAAATAAGTAATATAATATATTTTCTTTTAAAACCAAAAATTAGGGTTTTCACCCTTTCAAAAAACAATCACTTTATTTCCTTATTTTTAGGATATAATTAAATTTATTTTTACATACATAAAAATAAATACAAAAACATTTTTTGCATATTTTTTTTTGCATATTTAATATTTTCTTATTTATTTATTTGTACAAATAAATTCAATTTGGTTGTAATAGTTTTAGGGTTTTATTTTGAGCAATATCCCCCTATTCAAACTTGTATGCCCCTCCCCATAATATTGTTGTAATAGTCTTAGATTTACTTTTACGCAATTTATCGTATTATATGCATGATAGTAAGATTAGGGTTTTGTATGCAAAAGACCAAAAATCAAACAAATAGCATGACTAAACACAATACAAAAATGCATGAAAAATGACAACACAGTGCACACAAGCACCCCCAGGGTTTCATCCACTTTGTTGCCTTAAAAAATGACCATGGTATGCATGCTAGGTATCTTGGTAAAACAAAAACAAAACAAAAAGATCATAGTCCCTCGATGACGCTATCTTGGTTGCCTAAACAAAAATGATCTAGTCCCTCAAAAAACTTGCTAAAGATACTTGGCAATATTGTTATCATTGTCATGCGATGACCCACGCCCGTCCCGTTTAACATCCAAAGATAGGGTTGTTTACCAAATACAATGGTAAAACAACAATGTCTAAGGGTTAAAAATGTAAAAGAAAGATCTTTGAGTAGGGTAGACAACTCCTAGTTACTTAATCAATTTGCAAACATCCTTGCTAATTTCAATAACACACACACACAATTTCAAAACATTTCCCAACAAACTTTCAAACATTGAAACATTTTTCAAAAGACATACATCTTTGTATACATTCTTCAAACAAGAATCATTACAAAGATTGCCACAATGATGGCCTCTTTTCAAAATAATTTCAAAACCACACAAAGCACCATTTCAAACAATTTAAAAAGCAAAGCAAGTGATCTAAACAAGTAACTAAGAGCCCATGGAAAACTATGGATGAAAAGGGTGATAGCACCTTCCCTTTTCATAATCTACCCCCCGAACCCAAGAAAACATCTCAAAGGTCTTTCCTGTGCTTTTTGACCTTTCCTTTGGATAAAATAAAAAGTCGGTGGCGACTCTTGCTAAACCGAAACATTTGCAAACACAAACGCAAAACCTCAAGTCAGTTCTCCCACCGTATCATAGAACTAGCGACTCTGCTGGGGAGTTAATTCTAAAAGTGGGGTTACCTTAGGGTTTAGATCACCTTTACATGCTTACCTTGTTTTCTTTGATTGCTTTACATTTGGTTCTATTGTTTGGGTTTGAATCCTCTACCCGGATTTGGGAAACATTCATAGGTAAATAGCAATACATTATGGAAATTGTGCGGGGTATACCGACATGGTCTAAGCAATAGCTATAATAGTGCGACATATTTGTGGGTACCGGTAGCCTTTGAGTCAATCAAAGAGAAAATGGGGCCGCTGAGTGATGTCATGAAGCACTAATGGACTTTTAGAACCTTTACTTGACCATCTTGGCCTTTTAGGATGTAGTGAGATGACCGGCTTTGGTGCAATCTGAAGTTGGTAGATACTCGATACTACACTCATTGAGGGTTGTTTTCTTGGAATATTTCGGTCTCCAGTAAAGTGGCTAAACTAAAAAAATGAACACAGAAAATAATCCAGTGATATTGAGCTCCTTAGAACCCGATTACAATTTATAGGACAAGTTGAGCCAACTAAACTTCAAGAGGGTACTTACCTATGAAACCCAATGCAAGCCTAAACTAGGAACTTGTGTGATTTGTTTGTACATATATACTTGTGCATAACATCATGAGCATCATGAAGCATCATTTGCATCCACTAACCATTTCAAGGATTTTGGATCTTCATCTTTGTTCCTGTTTTATAGGTTATGGATTCCCTTCGCAGGAAAACTATCCAGGTCAATCTTGTGAGAATCCCTCGTCAACTCAAGGAGCTTGCTTCCAAGATTCCAAAGTATTCTCCATTCACTGAGAGACATGGTCGACTTCTCAACTTGGTCAACTCCAAAACAGAGGAAGACATGGTGAAAGTTCTCTTCCAGTTCTTTGACCCCCTACACCACTACTTCACATTTCCTGATTACCAGCTAGTGCCTACTTTGGAGGAATTTTCTCAACTCTTGAGGATTCCTATTCTCTATCAACTACCTTTCAACGGTACTGTTGTACCCCAAAATTTTCCCTCCCATTTCATCAACATTTTCTCATCACAAGACTCTTGGAACTCAAGATCAAGTTAGGGTTTGCTCTGCTCAAGACCCCTCCTTGCACTGTTGACCCAAATTAGGGTTTGAGTTTGCACAAATATGTTTTGACCTAAAATGCCCAAAATAACTTTCATGTTTCATGTTGTACTCACAAGTTTATCCATACCAAGTTTCAAGCCTTGATTCCAATTTTTGCCCAGTCAATTGGACAGTCGACCTAAAATCAGCCGTATTGGGGAAAAGGTCAACTGTGGCCAATTGACAGTCAAACCTTATGAAATTTGACCCACATCAACATAATGAACTCATATGAGCCATTTGGTCAAGTTTGGATCACAATTCCACAAGAAATTTGATCAGATCACCAAAAGGGCAAAATGGTCATTTTTAGGGTTTTGACTGCACAAAGGCAATTTTTGACTGTTTGACCTAACCAATGGCAAACCAAGCTCACATATTGACTCAAGGACTCAATGGCATTGTCTTGACACATTCAACAAGTTCAAAAGATCTCAAATGCACAGGATTGACAAATGAATTTTCCAGTCAACTGATCAAAATTTGACTGTATACTGAAAAGTCAAACTTTGACTTTTTGGTAAAAATCAAGTGCCAAGATCCATTTTTCATCAAGACATGTCAAATTATGAAACTTGTTCATCAAGAAATCCAAAATTGCAAATTAGGGTTTAAAATGAAGAAATTTCATAACTTAGAAATTTTCTAAGTCATGAAATTTCCTTATTTTCCCCTAACTTTGTCCCATTTTTTCATCAAGATACAAATGGATTCAAACAAAACTCAAAACATGAAAGTTGTATTCCATTGCAAAATCTACAATTTTGGTCAAAAAGTTTTCTCAAAGGAAGCTTGTAGCTCAAGTTATGATTTTTGGAACAAGGGTGCAAAACATTTTTTAACTTAGAGAAATTTTGACCTATTATAGGCAGGATTTTTGTCCAACTTCTTGGCCATTTTTCACATGCTTCCACTTGGAGTTTCAATTTGCATTACAAAGATGGATTGTAGTACACATTCCAAGATTTCCAAATTGTCCAAGAACTTCTCAAACACCCTTGTGGTTAGGGAGATTCGAATTTGCAAAGTTGGGCAAAATTCACTTTTATTCATAACCAAATGCATGTTCATACAAGTCTCATTTTCAAGTCAGCATGCTTGGAACTTACTTGCAGGCCTCTAAACCAAGTTTGCACTCCATAATTAAATGCCTAACCATTGTGTTCAAGCATTGTTTTATGCATTTAGTCATTACACAAAGAATTATCCCTTAAGTAGAAAAAAACAACTTTGCCATTTTTGAAAAGTAATGCTTTATGTCAAGTTCATGATCTTTGAAGTACAAGCCAGATCTTTGAGGCAAGAGTTGGTAGGCAAATCCCACTGATCAAGAGCAAAGTGTGCAGCATGCTTGAGAGCATTGGACAAGCCTATATCACACTTACACCATCCTTGCTTACATTGAAAGAAACTTGGCAAACTCATACCAATCTCTCATTCATGTCAACACAGCCAAACACAAACTTTGTTCTCATCTTCCATACACCCAAACAGACCTAAGGCACGATTCATTGATCCCTCACACCTCCTAAAACCCCAAAACACCATTTTGCTGCACAAAACAAGGCATCCCTGCAGATTGAGTTGCACAACTCAGTTTGCTCGTGCGTTTTGGCCAAAGCTTGTTCAAATACATTCCATATCATCCATTGAAGCTATCCCAAGCCTTAAACCCAAGATGTAACATCCCTAACATTACTTGCCATTTTCAGTTTTCAGTTTTGTAGGTGGACTTCCATAGCATGATTCAGAGTGATTCAAAGCAAGCTAAGTGTTGGAGAAGCATCCTTGGACTTCAGGCAAGCTGTACCAAAGCTCAAACTCCATTGAAGATACCTACATTGTTGTACACGAGTCAAGCTGAAACAAGTAAAACCATGGACTTCTATCTCTCTATCCAGGCATGTTTAAGCTTAGGTTTGTGAAGGAAACATGTTCTACTCATAGCCCTGAAGCCATCCATGTATTTACTTTTCATTTATATTGAGTATGCTGTGAGAATTTTGGCCATGAAAATTGAAGAAAAATTAGGTCAGAAATTGGGGATGAAGAAATTCTCCTTGGTTTCTTAGAGTTAAGTCAAATATTTTATATGTCTGAATTCGTCTCTTGATGCTCTACATTATTGGTGTTATGAGTTTTGCATGAAAGTCCAAGAATCAGGAGTTAAGAAACGCGCGTTTTTGCTTGTTCAAACAATGCTGAAGGTTGAAGATGACTGGCTTGGGCTGGGCCTAGGTCAGTCTTGCTCTTTGCACCCCCTTTTCCAATTTACACCCCCTGGCCCATTGTGTGAAATATTTATCATTTTTGACTTATTTTTTTTTGCTCAAATATAAAAAATATAAAAAATATTTTTCCATACATTTTTGCATTTATTTGGCATTTATTTGTTTTATTTAACATATACTGTAAATAAATATATATACTTTTTATTTAAAACCCTAAAAATAATACAAAAAAATAAATATTTTTCAGTTATTATTTTTTGTTTACATTTTGAAAACATTTTCTAAATATACATTTTTTGTAAATAATTAATATTTTATTTTTGCATATATTTAGTATATTTAATATATAATATAAATACTTATTATATTTATTAGAATATCTAGGATAAAAAATATAGAAATAATACATTTTTATTTTTATTTAATATTTGACACTAAAAATACTTTTTTACAATATACTTATTTATTTTATTTTTTGTATAAGATAATTAACAAATATTGTATATAATTAATAAATAAATACTATTTATTCAAAAACTAGGGTTTGGCCCTAAATGACAAAAATATCCAAATTTGACCTTTTTATTTTTGTTTATATTTTACATTGAAAAATACTTTCACATATATAAAAAATCATTTTTGTGCATAATACATTTTTGCATATTTATTGTATTTACTTTACCTTGTACAATTAAATATTTATATATTCGATATGGATGTAATAGTTTAGATTTAATTTCTTGTCAAATATCCCTCCATTCAAACATTTGTACCCCCATCCCCATAATCATGTTGTAATAATTTAGGACTTTAAATTTCCGCATTTAAAAGCTTTCAAATTATGCCATGATAGACTTAGGGTTTGTATGCAAATCAAATAACAAATAGCTTGACTAATACAAAGACAAAAAGCATGAAAATGGACAACTCCAATGCACACTTGCACCCTTAGGGTTACTCCACTTGTTGCCTTCAAAAATGGGCCATGTTGCATGTTGAGTGTTTTTTGGCAAAACAAAAACAAATCAAAGGATCATAGTCCCTCGATGACGCTTCCTCAAGTTGCCTAAAAAATGATCAAGTCCCTTAGAGAAAAATTGCCAAAGACACTTGGCACTATTGCATTCATGGTCTAAACGATGACCCGCGGTCGTCCCGTTAACATCCTAACGCAAGTTCACCAAATACAATGGTGAAACAACATTGTTAAAAGGGTTAAAACATAAGAAAGGTCTTTGAGTAAAATAGGGTAGATAGCTCCTAGTTACTTGATCAAACTTGCAAAACACACTTGCCTACTTTCAAAACACACTCCACAACACAACTTTCAAAACAACTTTCAAAAACATTGAAACATCTTTTCAAAAAGACAAACACCTTTGTAAAACATTCGCGTAAAGAATTGTTACAACGGTTGCCTAGACAAGGCATCTTTTTCAAAACATTTTCAAAAACCACACACACAAAGCACCATTTCAAACAATTGAAAAGCAAAGACAAGTGATCTAAGCAAGTAACTAAGAGCCCATGGATAACCATGGATAGAAAGGGTGCTAATACCTTCCCTTTCTATAATCTACTCCCCGAACCCAAGAAAACATCTCAAAGGTTTTTCCTATGCTTTTTAACCTTTCCTTTAGGATAAAATAAAAAGTCGGTGGCGACTCTTGCTAAACCGAACAAGTGCGAATACAAACGCAAAACCTCAAGTCAGTTCTCCCACCGTATCATAGGTACGGAAAGAGATCTAAAGCCTGAAGATGTTGCTCAAGCCCTGCACTTGCAACCATCTGATGTCATAGGCCATTGGGAGACTAGAAGTGGTGTCAAGGGTTTCTTGGCAAAGTTCCTGTTTGAGAAAGCTCAAGAATGCTGGAATTCTATAGACCTGCAAGCTTTTTAGGAGATTGTAGCTCTTCTCATCTATGGGTTGGTCTTGTTCCCAAACCCTAACCAGCTTATAGATGTCAATGCTGTCAAAATCTTCATGGCTCGCAACCCGGTGCCTACACTGCTTGGAGACATCCTACACTCTTTTCGCACTCGAACAATGAGGAAAAGAGGTGTTCTCATGTGTTGCACTCCTCTGCTGGAAAGGTGGTTTATTTCTCACCTTCCCTAATCAGTCTTGAAGAATGAGCAAGGCTTAAGGTGGTCACAACGATTGATGACTCTTACACATTTAGATGTACATTGGTGTTCTCGGTCCTGAGAAAATGTTATCATCATCGACTGTTGTGGGGAATTCCCTAATGTCCCTCTACTTGGCATTAGGGGAGGAATCACCTACAACCCCTGCTTGGCTCTAAGACAGTTTAGGTATGCCCGAAGGGATGGCCCACATGACATGCTGATTCCAGACTTGGTTTTTGACTTCGACAACGACGATCAAGGACTTCGACAAAGGTTTATCCGAGCTTGGAGGATGCCCAACAAGGTAGACAGTAAGACCTTGGGACACAAGAATTCCATCCCCCTTGAGCCTTACCTCAAGTGGGTACGAACCAGCGCCCAAAGTCTTATGATGCCTTACCGCTAAATTCTCCCTGTGATTAAAGAGCCGGTTAAGGAAGGAGAGGTTACATACACCCTCCTACATCCTGACATGCCGACATCACTCGAATATCTACAAAGGAGTTGGATACAACTCAAGGGAGAACGCGATACGTTTGAAGCCCAATTCTACGCCAGTGAGAAGAAGTTTTTTGGAACTTACTCGTCAACTTTGCGAAGAGCAGACTCTCAACACCTACATTGCACCGAAAAGGATGCACAACGTCTTTTTACCTTAGATATTTGTATTATTTTTCCCTTGGGGCATTGATGTACTAACAAATTATATCTTATTAATATGATGTGTGTTTCTTTTTTGTTTAAAACAAATTTGAATTTCTGAATCCTTGAATGCATTACATGAATACATATCATTCATCATATGTATAAACAGGTCTTCACACCAAGTTTCCTCATCTCTCTGTTGTTTATTTTAGCAAGATGGATATTAAACAAATGATCAAAGACTTACAAGCTCAGAATTCACAATTCCAACAGCTACTCATGACCTTGGCAAAGGGTCAGGAGGAGCTCAAAGCTCTGTTAGAGAAGGAAAAATAGAAAAAGAAGAAGAAGAGAGTTGGTGTGGCTACCTTGGGCAGAAGATTTGAAGGTCAAGCCATAAGGGTTCTAGATTTCCCCTCAACATCTGAAGAGGGTGAAGGAAAGGGTAAAGGAGCAGCAGTGCCTTCTGATTCTGAAGCTGAAGACTATTCAGAACAACAGTATCCTCCTGCAGATGAGAAATACAAGAATCTGGAAGAACGTCTGGCAGCCATGGAGATTCAGAGAGTGCCTGGGCTGGATTTTGAAGAGCTGGGTTTGGTTTCTGGAATAGATATTCCTCCGAAGTTTAAGGTGCCACTATTTGCTAAGTACGATGGGGCGTCTTGCCCAAAGATGCACCTACGGTCTTATGTCAGGAAAATTCAACCACATTCTTCTGACAAAGATCTGTGGGTACACTTCTACCAAGACAGTTTGTCGGGGACGCAATTAGATTGGTTATACCAACTAGAGAGGTCTGATGTGCACAATTGGGAGGATTTGGCTGCTGCCTTCTACAAGCAGTATCAGTACAATACGGACTTAGCACCAACCCGTACTCAATTACAAAGTATGGGCATGGTCTCAAATGAAGGATTTAAGGAGTATGCCCAGAAATGGAGAGACTTGGCGGGACGAGTACAACCACCTCTATCTGAGAGGGAGCTATTAGATATGTTTTTGGGGACTCTGTCAGGACCTTTCTTCAATCACCTGATAGGAAGCTCTTCTGCGGGGTTCACCGAGTTGATTCTAACTGGTGAAAGAGTTGAAGCCGGAATCAAGAGCGGTAAAATTCAAAAAGATGCATCTGCTTCCGCTGCCATCAAAAAGCCTTTTCCAGCAAATAAAGAAGTCTCAGCTGTCTACTCTCAAAGAGGTCAAGGAAGAGTTGAGCGCCGACCAGTGGTGGGGGCCGTAATGATTCAGAAGTCTGCAGCTGATCATCCAAGAAACAATCAACCCAGAACCAATCAAGCAAGGGTGGAAAGGCCTGTACGGCAATTCACTCAGATAAAAATGACTCATGCTCAGGTTCTTCCCCATCTCTTGAATGTAAACCTTGCCAGTTTAAAAGAGGCCCCGAAGAATCTGAATACAACTTCTCCTTACTACCATTCGAACGCCAAGTGTGCTTATCATTCGGGGAGTATAGGGAACGACACCAACAATTGTTGGACCCTGAAGAATAAGATTCAGGATTTGATAGATGCTAAAGAAATGGAATTCGACGCCCCTGAAAAGCTGAATGTGATATCTGCTCCAATGCCAAGGCATGGCCATAATGCCCATGCTATTGAAGAGGATCTTTTTGTTGCTATTGTTGATGATTTGATAACTCCGCTACCGATAATCAAGCTGAATTTGTTGAAGGCTGGGATTTTCCCAGGTTGTGAAGAAGATTGCTGCCTTTGTTCATCCTTACCAATCGACTGTCCGTTGTTGAAGTTAGGTATCTAACGCCTAATGGATAATCAAGAAATCCTTTTTGAGAAGACTTCTGTTACACCGACTCCTGTCAATGATGTTTCAATAATTACCATATCCACCAATCTTTCCAAGGTCTCCAAAAGACCTGTTAAGATTACATCCGATCCGAAGATTGTACCTTTGAAGATAACCATGCCGGGACCCATCCCGTACAAGTCTAACAAATCAATACCGTGGAACTATGGTGGAGAGATCTACTACCATGGTGTTAAGAAAATTGAATCAATTGAAGAAAGTTCTGATGAAGAGACTTTTGACATTGGAAACATTGCAGGAACGAGTAAAATCACCCGCAGCGGAAGAATTTTCTCACCGGAGATTGCTCCACCAAAGGCAATCTTTGGACCCTCAGCTGTTCCTAAGGTTACCCCTATTTCGGTCAACATATCTGCAAGAACCCCGATTATTGAAGAAATTGTAACTCCTGTGGTTGTACCCTCTGCTGCTACTGATGATAGAGGAAAAGGGATCCAAGAAGCGCCCGTCAGGACGAGGGCTCAGCCATTGGTCATCCCCGAGACCTCTCAAAAAGAAATGGAAGAGATTTTGAAAATAATCAAGAAAAGCGATTATGATGTTGTGGAGCAACTGGGGAAAACCCACTCAAAGATCTCTATGTTGGCCCTGCTGCTTTGTTCCAAAGCTCATGCTAAAGCTCTGATCAGATTTTTAAAGACGGCTCACGTGCCACAGGAAACCTCCGCGGATCAGTTCCAGGAATGTGTAGCTAGCTTAACAATTGACAATGGTCTAGGATTCTCCGATGCCGATTTAACATATAAAGGGAGAAAGAATAATGACGCTTTGCAGGTCTCGGTGGAATGCAGAGGGACTACTCTAGCTCATGTCTTGGTTGATACTGGGTCGTCTTTAAATGTCTTGCCGAAGAAAGACTTGGATAAATTGGACTGTTAAGGCCTAACCCTAGATCCCAGCAATATCATTGTCAGAGCCTTTGATGGTTCTAAAAGGATGGTCCACGAGGAGGTGGACATCCCAATTAAAGTGGAAACTGAAACCTTCAACTCGACATTCTATGTGATGGACATCCGTCCTTCCTATTCTTGCTTATTGGGAAGACCCTGGATTCACAATGCTGGAGCCGTCACTTCTTCTCTGCATCAAATGCTTAAGTACCCTGTCCAGGGGAAATTATAACTGTTCATGGCGAGGAGGAATACATGATAAGCCATCTAAATTCTTTCCGCTATGTAGAATTGGATGGTGAATTCATCGAAACCCCCTTTCAGCATTTTGAAGAGGTAGCTCAGGAGATTGCGACAACCAAGACAGTGGCTTCTGTACCCATGATTACCAAACCTGTGCCTCGGATGCCATCCCTCAAAGATGCAAAGGTTGTGATTGAAGAAGGAGGAAGCACAATCTGGGGGCAACTTCTATATTTTCCTCACAAATCAGATAAATTTGGCTTGGGGTTCACTGCTTCTGCTCAAAAGGCTGTACGCCGCGCCCGGGATGGAGGACCACCAGTGAAGATCACCCATCATGGATTCAATGCTTTGGAGGATAGAGAAGAAGAAAGCAACTTGGAAGACTGGATTTTCTCTACTGTTGGCGGAGGACTGTGCAATTGGGAGGCAAAAGACTTTATTCCGATTACTTTCATAAATCAGTAATTTATCTTTCAAAACATTTTTGTTGGTTTGTAATAATTCTCAAACAATTCGTACACTTTTAACCTTGTGCCTTACCCGAGGTACATAGCTCCATTTGTAAGGGTTTGATTTTTCATCTTCATATGCCATTTTAATGAATCATGGACGTTTTCACATAAACTTTTGTGTTCATTGTCTTTCTTTTTACATTTTATTTGTTTAAAGGTGGTTATCCCTTACACACACCCACACTCACAAACGCAGGTACCCTTCCATTCCGGATTCAATGGGTAACAATTCTGATATGGCCTTCAATGACTCTGAAGATCTAGTCTACCATGCCGAATACGAAGGTTATGAAGACTGTGAGGTACCGGGAGAATTGGCTAGACTGCTACAACAGGAAGAAAGGGCTATTCTACCTCATGAGGAGCTTTTTGTACCCCAAAATTTGCCCTCCCATATTCTTCAAAGATTTGCCAAGATCAAGGTTCAAAATCTCTCAAGGGTTGCATAGTCCAATTGCCTCCTAACACAGTCAAAATTAGGGTTTTGGTTCTTGCAAAGAAATTGAGATTTTCAAGGGTCCAATCAAGTCCCATATGCCCATAAACATTGTCAAACATCCATATGTCAAGTTTCAAGACTCACAGCATCAAATTGCACAGTCAACTGAAGGGGCAAAATGGTCATTTGACAGTCAAAAATCCAAATTTTTGGTCAACATCTTATTTTGAAGCCTCAAACATCATTTTATCAATTCTTGATCATGATTTCACAAGCATGGCTCAAAAAGTCTCAAGATGCAAAAGTTTCTATTTTGGGATAGCTGAAAAAGTGAACTGCAAATTGACCAGGGCATAACTTCTTCATGGTTTATCAGAAAAATTCCATACAAAGCTTATTTTTAAGAGAATGACATTTCCTACAATTCATCTTCACACTTCAAGTCCAAGAAATGCTCTCACAAAAAGTTATCAATTTCAACATTATAGGTCATTTTCAAAAGTCAACAAAAAGGCACTTTAAGTCAAAGACCATAACTTGATATTGGTAAATCAAAATGACATGGGACCAAAGACATTGATTGGAGGACTTCAAGACCTTTCCAAAATGTCCAAGAACATGATCATAGCTTCAAAATTGAGCAAGATATGCCTTGTAGAAGTTGGGAAATTTTCGGGAATTTTGAAAAGTCAACTTTGCACAAAAGGCTTCAAAAATGCTAATGGGCCTCAATTTCTTTCATGAATCATTACCCAAAGGTTATGCACGACCCATTGACCTCAAAGGGATGTATTTTATTATTTTTGATTAATTATTTGAATTTTTAATCTTATTAATTCATTTAATTAAATTTAATTATGAGAAAAATATTAAACAATGGTTTTAAATCTTTTTTGTGCAGCAAATATGTCCATTATGAGCTAAATATTTCGTGCATCAATCAACAAGGCCAAATCTTCCATAATTGGCATGATTGGCATGGAAAAAGATTGAAAAAAGATGTGGAAAAATCAAAGATTGGAATCATTAATTCAATGGATTATGGGCTTGTTTCTTGACCTAATTCCATTCACCTACAAAGGCATAACATAACCCTATTCCAATACACACGAAAAGCTGCTCAGAAAAGGCATACCAATTTGCAATTTTTCATAAAAAAACTTGAACACTGAAATCCTAGTTACAAGGCGATTCAAGGTCTAAAAGCTTGTCCATCACGTTCCTGACATTGCTAGGAACGTGTTGCAATCAAGAACCAGTCTCCAGACCTCAAGAATTGGTAGAACAACGTCACACTTTTCTTGAACATGTCCATAATCGTTTTTTAATTTACATGCATTATTCATGAGTTTTAATTGTTGATTCTTACTAACAATGATATTCTGAAGCTGTTGGTACCATTCAATTGAACTATGGCTGCCTAAATAAGAATCCACCATTGTTGAAACCTAGGGTTTCAGAAGCTTCGAATTAGGGATTTCTGTATATGGAAAAATTGGATCTCAAGACTTATGCCATTGAACTCAGGAGCTCCATACAAACACAACCATGACCTCGCGCCCTTTTTATATTGAGGCATATGCTAATCTCTATTTTCATGAATTGCAGTTAGTGGGGGTTTGAAACCCCCGCTATTTGGTTATATTACACGTACAAAAAGGAAGAAGACGCATGCGTGGCTTCATGTGGTTGGACAATTCAAATATTCAGCGCGCTTTTTGCTTTACACCACTAACGCTTGTTTTTCTCTTATAATAATCATCATCCATTATGTATACAAAGAAACGCGTTAGCTTGGTTGGTGAATGAGCTGTCCTGCAGGCATTGGGACCTGGGTTCGATTCCCAGGTCCCCCCATATGTTTGATAATTTTTGTATTAACACGTTCCCATGCAGTTTCCTTCAAACGCCCTACCATATGTCCTAACGCTGAGGCTTGCCAAGTGTCCCTGATGATCAATCCAATGACCATAACGTGAACTCCAGGATACGCCCAAGTCAACCAGCATACACACAAGCTGGAAAGTCAACGAAGGCCTTGGATTCTGATGGGCCAAAATGCTTCAAAAACCTCCTATATGGGCCAGACACCCCCAATGTTTGTATTACATTTTCTAACTTCCTTTCCTTTTCCTTTTTTGTTTTAATTTGTTTTGATTGTTTTAATTGTTTTATTTAATTCACAAAAATAATTTTCATAATATAAAAATCAGAAATAAAAAATACAATATATTTAATTATTATTTCACTATTAATTTATTTTGTAAATAAACTTTAATAATTAATTTAGTTTAATTTAGGGTTTTCAATTTTAATCTTTTCTAAAATAAATAAAATATGTAGAAATTAGGGTTTTGATATTTTTTTCACCTTTTCTTAAATAATTTTCTCTTATTATTATTATTATTAATTACCATTTAATTTTGTAAATACACATGTGCATTAATTATTTAGTAAATTAGGTTAAACTTTAATATTTTTCTTAATAATTAAAAATAACTTAGAATTAGGGTTTCTCTTGATTTTCCGTTTTCTTTATCTTATAAAAAAAAACCAAAAACATAAAAAAAAAATTCTTTCCTTTTATTAAATAACTAATAGACTTTTAATTCAAAAGGGTCCAACGCCCTCGAACGTTCTATTTTTATTCTTTTCGCACGTTATTTTATTTTATTTTCGAATATTATGTAACTGTTCAAGCCATGTAATAGTAATTAGGAATTTATTTTACTTTCCGCATTTTTATTAAAACGGGTCTTTGTAATTTGGCGATGTATAGACCCGCGCCTTGTAATAGCGTAGGATTTTACTTTCCGCATTTAAATTTCCGCACTCTTAAACTGCTAACTTGGTATGAAAGAATGTATGGCTAAAATAAAAACAAGCGTAGCTCACGAATGCATGATCAAAGATAATTGCTAAACATGAAAATAGCACACAAATTCACACACCACTTCTAGGGTACGCCTCACCTGTTGCCTTGCCTTCGAAACGTGGTCGTCGAGTATAGGACGTCTTAGTAAGTCCTTATGTCCATTGATCCCGTTGCCTCAAAACAAGTTGCCTCGAAACGATTGCCTCGGAATAGTTGCCTCGAAACGGTTGCCTCGGAATAAAAAGGATCAATGGCATAAGGGTAGCTTCTAAGGTGTCCTATTGTTGCTTTGGTGACCACACTGTCCCTAAACTCGAATTGACCCGAACACCTCCAACGGTGGTGCTACCTACCTCTCAATGGTGGGATGGCACTACCTTAAGGACATTTACACAGCCTTATTCCTTAGGGTAGGTGGATGACTCATGGATACTTGCTCTGTTCTAAAAAACAATCAAAAACTCTTTTCACACCGACACTTTCAAAAAGCTTTCAAAACAATTTTTCAAACACTCTTGAGGATTGATACAAGAGTTATTCAGAAATCTTTAACGAAACTTTTTCAAACTCACTCACACTTTGAAAAGCAAACCATTTTGAAAACACAATGAGCAAGTATCTAAGAGCCCATGGATAACCATGGATAGAAAGGGTGCTAACACCTTCCCTTTCTATAAATATACCTCCCGAACCGAGAAACTATCTCATAAGGAATTTTGTTGTGCTTTTGTCCTGTCCATGTTGGAGAAAATAAAAGACGGTGGCGACTCTTGCTTCCGCGACATTTCGCGAACCAGCGTTAAACAGTCAGTTCCAGATCCACCGATTACAGAACTGGCGACTCTGCTGGGGACACTTTAAAAGTGAGGTGTACCTTAGGACTAAGATCACTTGTGTTTTCAATTGTCTGAATTGCTTGCTTTATTATTGTGGGACTGTCTTGGGAGTTCTATAGATCCTAACCTGGATCTGGGGGATACCTTCTTAGAAAGTAGCAACAAGGCTGTGAGGGAACTGTGTGGGGTATACCGACATGGTTGAAGCAGTCTGCTACGTTGATGTGGCACTTTGGTGAGTACCGGTAACCCTTGAGTCCAGTCAAGGAGAGTACGGGGCCGCCGCGTGGTGTCGTGAAGCATCAACTGACCTTAGGAACCTTAATTGAACCATCTTGGCCTCTTTAGGATAGTGAGATAACTGACTTTGGTGTAGTCCGAGGTTGGTTGATACTCGATACTACACTCAATTGAGGGTTGTTTTCTTGGAATATTTCGGTTGCCAGTTCAGTGGCTAAATCGAAACGATGAACAATGAAAGCAATCCAATGATATTGGGACCCTTAGAACCCGGTTACTTCTGATAGGACAGGTTTGAGCCCACCAACTTCAAGAGGGTAGTACCCCAAACTTCATGTTGGCCTAAACTCTAAGGGCTGTCTTGTGTGACTTGTGTGCCTTCCAACTTGACTATTTGCATGCTTGTTATTAGACACTTGAGTTTCTTGCAGGTTTTGTTTACAGTCCTTAATTGGGACTCATAACAGGGTTTACCTACATTACCCCATGCATAGCATAACATCATACCATTGCATACATCCTACATAAGGACTAACCCATTTCAAGGATCTCAAAGGTTTGTGATGCAGGTCATGATGAACCAACTGTCCAGCAAGGGGAAAAAGGGGATTTATTTTCCTCTAGCCAAGGTTGTCAGGGGCTATGACCCACTCGATATGGTGAGCCTTTGACCCTTGAAGAAGGACTCTCAACAACAGAAAGTTCCTTCAATCAATCTACCGGATCCCAATTCTAACAACCTTCATGTTTACCCCGCGAGATCCTTGGAAACATCGCATGCATATATACATATCATTGCATTACAGGTATCCCTTTTACAGGTTGCTTACCTTCTTCGATGTTTATTTCAGCCGATCGTCATGAATCCCGAATCATCTACTGAGCAATCCATCAAGGCTCTTCAGGCTCAGAACGCCCAGTTCCAAGAGTTGATCATGAGTTTGACCCAGGGGCAACAAGATCTGAAGACCCTGCTTTTGAAAAAGAAGAAGAAGAGGACGGTGCTGTTCAACCATAGACACAAATCTGGGAATGGATCACAAAATGAAGTTGAGCAGACTACCCCATCTGTTGGGAAAGACAGTCCCCAAGAAAGGGAGGTGCCTAGTCCAGTGGTCTCCGACAACGAGACCGATTACAATGACGAGCAGTACCCTCCAGCTGAGGACAGGTATAAACAGTTGGAAGACCGGCTAAGTGCTATGGAGATACAAAAAGTGCCCGGCCTGGACTTCGAAGATCTAGGTCTGTCTTCTGGGGTGGTGATCCCACATTAATTCAAGGCACCTGCCTTTGCCAAGTACGACGGGGCATCCTGTCCTAAGCTGCATCTCAGGTCTTACACAAGGAGGATCCAGCCCTACACGGCTGACAAGAATTTGTGGATTCACTTCTTTCAGGATAGTCTGTCGGGAACTCAACTCGACTGGTTCTATCAACTGAATGGAGCCAACATCCGCAGCTGGGAGGACTTGGCCACTGCATTCTACAAGCAGTACCAGTATAATGCTGACCTCGCTCCTACGCGTACCCAACTCCAGGGTATGTCACTGGGGACGGGTGAAGGTTTTAAGGAGTACGCCCAAAAATGGAGAGACCTTGCTGGAAGGGTACAACCACCTCTGACTGACTGTGAGCTCGTTGACATGTTCTTGGGGACTTTGTCTGGTCCATTCTACAACCATCTGATTGGGAATTCTTCTGTCGGGTTCACAGATCTTATCTTGACTGGGGAGAGAATTGAAGCTGGTATCAAGTCGGGGAAGATTCAAGAAACCGCACCTGCTGATGCTCAGAAAAAGCCCCACAGTGGGAAGAAGGAGTCCAATGCTATACATGGTAAAAAGGGTCGTCATGATGTAGGGGCAATCCAGATCTCTGATCCCACGCCCGTTCAACCAAGAAAGAGCAATAGGCGTAGGTTAAAGTATCAAGATAGGAAGTATACTGACATCAACATGTCTTTGTCTCAGGCGTTACAGCAATTGCTGAAGGCAAAATTGATCACACTAAAGGATCCTCCTCAAAATCCTGATATTTCCTCTTCCAAGTACAACCCGGGTGTGATATGTGCCTACCATTCTGACAGTCTTGGACATGACACCGACGACTGTTGGACCTTGAAGAACAAGATCCAAGACTTGATTGATGCCAAGGAGGTCAAGTTTGAACACTGATCCTACACCAAATCATCGAGAATGTCTTTTGTTCATTAGAATTTTCAATTTGTAATTTTCTTTTGATTGTTCAAACATTGTATTCATGTCAAACGATGTTATTTCATTAATGCATTACACATGTCTGTTTTGAAGTAATTATTTCGTATTCACTATACGCCAACTGTTTTCATATTTTTGTGATGATCAACTCTTGATTGAAAAATTCTAAGCCTCTTGAGGGAGGATGACGAAAACGATACCACGACATTTACAGTATGCTTTTGAATGAACCCTGCTGATGAGGTACAGGCATTGTTTCAATTCCTAAACACTGGAGTTATAAGGAAGATAATCCCTCGTCAACCCCTTTGAGCCAAAGAAGTAGGAGTTTTTCTTTTCGAAAATTAAAACCCTTAATCATAACCTGGGGCAGGGTAGTCTTCTCAGTTGATCCAGAGTGCACAACGAATGGCACCAAAGAGGTCCTTACAAAACGAAAGACAATGATGGTTCCGAATAATCATAAAGACAGGCAATCATTACCAAAAAAAAAAAAAACTAAAGCCCAATAAGTCAAAACCTATGAAGGAGACTTACAAAACCGGGGCATCCCGCTGACTGTAATTCCAAAAAGAAACAGTTCAGGCAAAAAACAGGGATAATGAAATGAAAAAGAAAGAGGTCTAACAAATCCTCAACAAAAAGAAATGACTGCCTATTCAAAATAAACTATCAATATCCGAACCATCACCAGAATATCAGGACAAAGACTCAAACAAGGTCTAACGCGCGATTAGCTGAGTTTAGGTTTGAAGAACATTACGAAGAGCGGGTGGGTACAAATAAAATTTGAGCCTTTACCCTTTGTTTCTTAAACCATGAACCTGGCCACGTTATAACCCTTAAAAGTCCTAGCTGAAGCATGGGTTAGTTCGAAAGCATATTGTTACAAAGGTATCCTGACTCCTTAAGGCTTGCGGTAAAATAACGAGTTGACATCACAGTTTACAAAATTCACTTGTTTTTACTGAAAAATGCATTTTTAAAATCTTCAAGACAGACATAAGCTTTGCATTTTTGAAATAACATTGCTTGCATATGTGACTATTTGTTTGAACAACAGAGAAATTCGCACGAAGAATATTTGATGAACAAAAGCACTTCCAACCAAGGGGCATGGCATAATCATTGTCCATCATCTGGGGCAGTCCAGTCAAGATTCGGAGAATCTCTCAAGAGGCCAACCAACTTGGGGTAAATCTCCATCTGGATCACTTGGGGCATTGGATGATCAAACGAAGATCTTCTGGTGGTACGTCAACACAATGCTATTGACAGGGGCAACTCCCTACATCCTGAGAACGCAGACATAGTCGAAAAAATACTACGCATAATCAAAGACCCGCTAGGTTGACACACCTAGGCAAAAATAAGGGCTTCCCGGCGAACCAAAAGGGTTCGGGCAAAAATAAGGGATGAAAATAAAAAATCTGTACACCCGGCAAGTCGAAAACCTGAAAAGGCGGCTTGGGCAAAAATGGGTATCCCGGTGGACTGAAAACCCGAAAGGGCGGTCCAGGCAAAAATTAGGGATCAAAGCGTACGACTATGTCTCGTCATCTCGTCACGTGCTTACCAAAAGAAGATTTGTCGATCGGCAGTCACCAAGCACCTCTACAGGGTATCTTCCTCTCCCACAACAGAAACAGGGGCAATAGTGAGTCGTCCAAGTAGGTCTAGTTGCTTTGTCCACCAAGGTACCAAGGTAGGTTCAGTTGAAGAACGACCGGATATCTCCATTCCCCAGAGAGTGAGCCAAGATTCAACAATACTCTCCCCAAGCAGAGTTAGTCCACTGTCAGCCTCAAGGAAATTGGGTATCCCCAGCAGGTCTCAACATTCCTCAGCGGAATATACAAACATTCCTAACAAACGTCCCCGGCAATCTTGATCTAAGATTGTTTCCCGGCGGAATATCGGACATCAAGTGGAGCCATTTCCCAGTCCAATCTGAAAAAGTTTCCCCAGGAACGTTGAATCCATCTCCCCAGCAGGAAGCTTATCCCCAGTAGATTCTGGAAGCTTACCCCTGCAAAGCACGAACGCGTCTCCCGGATTTTATTTAAAGGTTATTTCCCCACCAGGATATAACTGGGTTATCCTCAGCTAATGGCCACGGAAAGATCGTCCTCGGCGAAGTCTTCCTATCCCCAGTGGAGTTCATCAGATCTTCCAACAAAGCTCGTCAATGGTATCCCCAACTGAGTTATCATCAAAACCTCAGCGAAGTATCTCTTCCTACAGAGTAGATCCCCCGCAGAGTAATCTCTCCAACAAGTTTATTCCCCAACGGAGTCATCTTCTCCTACCGGTTTATTCTTGCAATCATCACCCCCAGCGAAAACGAAGAACTCTCTTCAACATCGGCCCAGGATTCAGCTCCCGGCATTCGTCAAGGATTTATTTTCCTAGACGAAAATGCATTCATAAACATCACATTGTCATACATTATGATACATGCATACACGCATCATATCACCCCAATGTCATTTATTTTTGAGAACATCATGACATCATGCATGTCATACATTATGGCATTGCATATAACTAACTCGTTACTTTTTCAGGAAAGAACGATCAACAGATAAAAGTCTTTACCTTTTGAAGTAGAAGACGTCCGAGACTCCTTCATCATTCTGCTGAGGTTGTAGTCACCTAAGATTCTCTCATCATCCTGCTGAGGTTGTAGTCGCCTAAGATTCTCTCATCATCCTGCTGAGGTTGTAGTCGCCTAAGATTCTCTCATCATCCTGCTGAGGTTGTAGTCGCCTAAGATTCTCTCATCATCCTGCTGAGGTTGTAGTCGCCTAAGATTCTCTCATCATCCTGCTGAGGTTGTAGTCGCCTAAGATTCTCTCATCATCCTGCTGAGTTTGTAGTCGCCTAAGATTCTCTTATCATCCTGCTGAGGTTGTAGTCGCCTAATATTCTCTCATCATCCTGCTGAGGTTGTAGTCGCCTAAGATTCTATCATCATCCTGCTGAGGTTGTAGTCGCCTAAGATTCTCTCATCATCCTGCTGAGGTTGTAGTCGCCTAAAGGTTCTCTCATCATCCCGTTGAGGTAGTAATCGCCCAAAGGCTCTCTCATCGTCCCGTTGAGGTAGTAATCGCCCAAGGTTCTCTCATCGTCCCGTTGAGGTAGTAATCGCCCAAAGGTTCTCTCATCGTCCCGTTGAGGTAGTAATCGCCCAAGGTTCTCTCATCGTCCCGTTGAGGTAGTAATCGTCCAAGGTTCTCTCATCGTCCCGTTGAGGTAGTAATCACCCAAGGTTCTCTCATCGTCCCGTTGAGGTAGTAATCGCCCAAAGGTTCTCTCATCGTCCCGTTGAGGTAGTAATCGCCCAAGGTTCTCTCATCGTCCCGTTGAGGTAGTAATCGTCCAAGGTTCTCTCATAGTCCCGTTGAGGTAGTAATCGCCCAAGGTTCTCTCATCGTCCCGTTGAGGTAGTAATCGCCCAAGGTTCTCTCATCGTCCCGTTGAGGTAGTAATCGCCCAAAGGTTCTCTCATCGTCCCGTTGAGGTAGTAA
Organism: Vicia faba; assembly: GCA_948472305.1. Classification (NCBI taxonomy): domain Eukaryota; kingdom Viridiplantae; phylum Streptophyta; class Magnoliopsida; order Fabales; family Fabaceae; genus Vicia; species Vicia faba. Next base: position 715,770,878 of record OX451736.1, read on the forward strand.
TCGTCCAAGGTTCTCTCATCGTCCCGTTGAGGTAGTAATCGTCCAAGGTTCTCTCATCGTCCCGTTGAGGTAGTAATCACCCAAGGTTCTCTCATCGTCCCGTTGAGGTAGTAATCGTCCAAGGTTCTCTCATCGTCCCGTTGAGGTAGTAATCGCCCAAAGGTTCTCTCATCGTCCCGTTGAGGTAGTAATCGTCCAAGGTTCTCTCATCGTCCCGTTGAGGTAGAAATCGTTCAAGGTTTTCTCATCGTCCCGTTGAGGTAGTAACCGTCCCTGATTCATTCATTACATCATTATCAACAAAAACCTTTTGAAGTTCCAGACTCGATTCCTGTATCCTTCCAGGGCACGTCTGAAGAGTTAGAAGATCCGATTCCTGTATCTCGCCAGGGTGTATCTGTTGACGAATAATTCCAGACTCGATTCCTGTATCTTGCCAGGGCACGTCTGAAGAGTTTGAAGATCCGATTCCTATATCTCGCCAGGGTGTATCTGTTGACGACTATATTCTCCGGACTCGATTCCTGTATCCTGCCAGGGCACGTCTGAAGAGTTTAAAGATTCGATTCCTGTATCCAGCCAGGGCACATCTACATGAAGAGTCTGAAGATCAACTCCTGTAACAGGCCAGGTAATTATCTTTCTTTCTCAGGTACGCAAGATCTCGCTAAGGAATCTCTTACGCAATCGACACCTAGATGGCATCTATAAGCCCATCCACATACCAACAGTCTCCAAATGGCGTCTATAAGCCCATTCCCCGACAAAGTTCTGTCACATCTCCAGATGGAATCTATAAGCCCATCCTCCTATCCATCAGTCTCCAAATGGCATCTGTAATCCCGTTCCCACCATCACACTGCTAACATTCTACCATGTGAGTGCAAATTTCTGGGCACTCTAGTGTTCAATCATCTTCCACCTTCGGATTACGAAAGGCACGCCAGCCAATCTACATCCTCAGGTCTAAGAAGATTGAACAGGGGCAACTGTTGTACCCCAAAATTTGCCCTCCCATATTCTTCAAAGATTTGCCAAGATCAAGGTTCAAAATCTCTCAAGGGTTGCATAGTCCAATTGCCTCCTAACACAGTCAAAATTAGGGTTTTGGTTCTTGCAAAGAAATTGAGATTTTCAAGGGTCTAATCAAGTCCCATATGCCCATAAACATTGTCAAACATCCATATGTCAAGTTTCAAGACTCACAGCATCAAATTGCACAGTCAAAAACCCTAAATGCTTCACAGTCAACTGTAGGGGAAAAATGGTCATTTGACAGTCAAAAATCCAAATTTTTGGTCAACATCTTATTTTGAAGCCTCAAACATCATTTGATCAATTCTTGATCATGATTTCACAAGCATGGCTCAAAAAGTCTCAAGATGCAAAAGTTTCTATTTTGGGATAGTTGAAAAAGTCAACTGCAAATTGACCAGGGCATAACTTCTTCACGGTTTATCAGAAAAATTCCATCCAAAGCTCATTTTGAAGAGAATGACATTTCCTACAATTCATCTTCACACTTTAAGTCCACGAAATGCTCTCACAAAAAGTTATCAATTTCAACATTATAGGTCATTTTCAAAAGTCAACAAAAAGGCACTTTAAGTCAAAGACCATAACTTGATATTGGTAAATCAAAATGACATGGTACCAAAGACATTGATTAGAGGACTTCAAGACCTTTCCAAAATGTCCAAGAACATGATCATAGCTTCAAAATTGAGCAAGATATGCCTTTTAGAAGTTGGGAAATTTTTGGGAATTTTGAAAAGTCAACTTTGCACAAAAGGCTTAAAAAATGCTAATGGGCCTCAATTTCTTTCATGAATCATTACCCAAAGGCTATGCACGACCCATTGACATCAAAGGGATGTATTTTATTATTTTTGATTAATTATTTGAATTTTTAATCTTATTAATTCATTTAATTAAATTTAATTATGAGAAAAATATTAAACAATGGTTTTAAATCTTTTTTGTGCAGCAAATATGTCCATTATGAGCTAAATATTTCGTGCATCAATCAACAAGACCAAATCTTCCATAATTGGCATGATTGGCATGGAAAAAGATTGAAATAAGATGTGGAAAAATCAAAGATTGGAATCATTAATTCAATGGATTATGGGCTTGTTTCTTGACCTAATTCCATTCACCTACAAAGGCATAACATAACCCTATTCCAATACACACGAAAAGCTGCTCAGAAAAGGCATACCAATTTGCAATTTTTCATAAAAAAACTTGAACACTGAAATCCTAGTTACAAGGCGATTCAAGGTCTAAAAGCTTGTCCATCACGTTCCTGACATTGCTAGAAACGTGTTGCAATCAAGAACTAGTCTCCAGACCTCAAGAATTGGTAGAACAACGTCACACTTTTCTTGAACATGTCCATAATCGTTTTTTAATTTACATGCATTATTCATGAGTTTTAATTGTTGATTCTTACTAACAATGATATTCTGAAGCTGTTGGTACCATTCAATTGAACTATTGCTGCCTAAATAAGAATCCACCATTGTTGAAACCTAGGGTTTCAGAAGCTTCGAATTAGGGATTTCTGTATATGGAAAAATTAGATCTCAAGACTTATGCCATTGAACTCAGGAGCTCCATACGAACACAACCATGACCTCGCGCCCTTTTTATATTGAGGCATATGCTAATCGCTATTTTCATGAATTGCAGTTAGTGGGGGTTTGAAACCCCCGCTATTTGGTTATATTACAGGTACAAAAAGGAAGAAGACGCATGTGTGGCTTCATGTGGTTGGACAATTCAAATATTCAGCGCGCTTTTTGCTTTACACCACTAACGCTTGTTTTTCTCTTATAATAATCATCATCCATTATGTATACAAAGGAACGCGTTGGCTTGGTTGGTGAATGAGCTGTCCTGCAGGCATTGGGACCTGGGTTTGATTCCCAGGTCCCCCCATATGTTTGATAATTTTTGTATTAACACGTTCCCATGCAGTTTCCTTCAAACGCCCTACCATATGTCCTAACGCTGAGGCTTGCCAAGTGTCCCTGATGATCAATCCAATGACCATAACGTGAACTCCAGGATACGCCCAAGTCAACCAGCATACACACAAGCTGGAAAGTCAACGAAGGCCTTGGATTCTGATGGGCCAAAATGCTTCAAAAACCTCCTATATGGGCCAGACACCCCCAATGTTTGTATTACATTTTCTAACTTCCTTTCCTTTTCCTTTTTTGTTTTAATTTGTTTTGATTGTTTTAATTGTTTTATTTAATTCACAAAAATAATTTTCATAATATAAAAATCCGAAATCAAAAATACAATATATTTAATTATTATTTCACTATTAATTTATTTTGTAAATAAACTTTAATAATTAATTTAGTTTAATTTAGGGTTTTCAATTTTAATCTTTTCTAAAATAAATAAAATATGTAGAAATTAGGGTTTTGATATTTTTTTCACCTTTTCTTAAATAATTTTCTCTTATTATTATCATTAATTACCATTTAATTTTGTAAATACACATGTGCATTAATTATTTAGTAAATTAGGTTAAACTTTAATATTTTTCTTAATAATTAAAAATAACTTAGAATTAGGGTTTCTCTTGATTTTCCGTTTTCTTTATCTTATAAAAAAAACCAAAAACATAAAAAACATTTTTCTTTCCTTTTATTAAATAATTAATAGACTTTTAATTCAAAAGGGTCCAACGCCCTCGAACGTTCTATTTTTATTCTTTTCGCACGTTATTTTATTTTCTTTTCGAATATTATGTAACTGTTCAAGCCATGTAATAGTAATTAGGAATTTATTTTACTTTCCGCATTTTTATTAAAACGGGTCTTTGTAATTTGGCGATGTATAGACCCGCGCCTTGTAATAGCGTAGGATTTTACTTTCCGCATTTAAATTTCCGCACTCTTAAACTCCTAACTTGGTATGAAAGAATGTATGGCTAAAATAAAAACAAGCGTAGCTCACGAATGCATGATCAAAGATAATTGCTAAACATGAAAATAGTACACAAATTCATACACCACTTCTAGGGTACGCCTCACCTGTTGCCTTGCCTTCGAAACGTGGTCGTCGAGTATAGGACGTCTTAGTAAGTCCTTATGTCCATTGATCCCGTTGCCTCAAAACAAGTTGCCTCAAAACGGTTGCCTCGGAATAGTTGCCTCGAAACGGTTGCCTCGGAATAAAAAGGATCAATGGCATAAGGGTAGCTTCTAAGGTGTCCTACTATTGCTTTGGTGACCACACTGTCCCTAAACTCGAATTGACCCGAACATCTCCAACGGTGGTGCTACCTACCTCTCAATGGTGGGATGGCACTACCTTAAGGACATTTACACAACCTAATTCCTTAGGGTAGGTGGATGACTCATGGATACTTGCTCTGTTCTAAAAAACAATCAAAAACTCTTTTCACACCGACACTTTCAAAAAGCTTTCAAAACAATTTTTCAAACACTCTTGAGGACTGATACAAGAGTTATTCAGAAATCTTTAACGAAACTTTTTCAAACTCACTCACACTTTGAAAAGCAAACCATTTTGAAAACACAATGAGCAAGTATCTAAGAGCCCATGGATAACCATGGATAGAAAGGGTGCTAACACCTTCCCTTTCTATAAATCTACCTCCCGAACCGAGAAACTATCTCATAAGGAATTTTGCTGTGCTTTTGTCCTGTCCATGTTGGAGAAAATAAAAGACGGTGGCGACTCTTGCTTCCGCGACATTTCGCGAACCAGCGTTAAACAGTTAGTTCCAGATCCACCGATCACAGAACTGGCGACTCTGCTGGGGACACTTTAAAATTGAGGTGTACCTTAGGACTAAGATCACTTGTGTTTTCAATTGTCTGAATTGCTTGCTTTATTATTGTGGGACTGTCTTGGGAGTTCTATAGATCCTAACCCGGATCTGGGGATACCTTCTTAGAAAGTAGCAACAAGGCTGTGAGGGAACTGTGCGGGGTATACCGACATGGTTGAAGCAGTCTGCTACGTTGATGTGGCACTTTGGTGAGTACCGGTAACCCTTGAGTCCAGTCAAGGAGAGTACGGGGCCGCCGCGTGGTGTCGTGAAGCATCAACTGACCTTAGGAACCTTAATTGAACCATCTTGGCCTCTTTAGGATAGTGAGATAACTGACTTTGGTGTAGTCCGAGGTTGGTTGATACTCGATACTACACTCAATTGAGGGTTGTTTTCTTGGAATATTTCGGTTGCCAGTTCAGTGGCTAAATCGAAACGATGAACAATGAAAGCAATCCAATGATATTGGGACCCTTAGAACCCGGTTACTTCTGATAGGACAGGTTTGAGCCCACCAACTTCAAGATGGTAGTACCCCAAACTTCATGTTGGCCTAAACTCTAAGGGTTGTCTTGTGTGACTTGTGTGCCTTCCAACTTGACTATTTGCATGCTTGTTATGAGACACTTGAGTTTCTTGCAGGTTTTGTTTACAGTCCTTAATTGGGACTCATAACAGGGTTTACCTACATTACCCCATGCATAGCATAACATCATACCATTGCATACATCCTACATAAGGACTAACCCATTTCAAGGATCTCAAAGGTTTGTGATGCAGGTCATGATGAACCAACTGTCCAGCAAGGGGAAAAAGGGGATTTATTTTCCTCTAGCCAAGGTTGTCAGGGGCTATGACCCACTCGATATGGTGAGCCTTTGACCCTTGAAGAAGGACTCTCAACAACAGGAAGTTCCTTCAATCAAGCTACCGGATCCCAATTCTAACAACCTTCATGTTTACCCCGCGAGATCCTTGGAAACATCACATGCATATATACATATCATTGCATTACAGGTATCCCTTTTACAGGTTGCTTACCTTCTTCGATGTTTATTTCAGCCGATCGTCATGAATCCCGAATCATCTACTGAGCAATCCATCAAGGCTCTCCAGGCTCAGAACGCCCAGTTCCAAGAGTTGATCATGAGTTTGACCCAGGGGCAACAAGATCTGAAGACCCTGCTTTTGAAAAAGAAGAAGAAGAGGACGGTGTTGTTCAACCCTAGACGCAAATCTGGGAATGGATCACAAAATGAAGTTGAGCAGACTACCCCATCTGTTGGGAAAGACAGTCCCCAAGAAAGGGAGGTGCCTAGTCCAGTGGTCTCCGACAACGAGACCGATTACAATGACGAGCAGTACCCTCCAGCTGAGGACAGGTATAAACAGTTATTGTGGTTCATTGTCTCCCTACTAGAGAAGACTGTCCACCAGTTAAATAGAAAGTCCACCGCATGAGGCCCAACATGTCGGAAAAGATCAAAGCAGAAGTTATGAAGCAGTTCAATGCTGGATTTCTTGTTGTTACTTCCTATCCAAAATAGGTTGCTAACATTGTGCCCGTGCCTAAGAAGGATGGCAAAGTCAGAATGTGCATGGATTAAAGAGACTTAAACAGGGCTAGCCCTAAATATGACTTTCCACTACCGCACATTGACATCTTGGTTGACAACACAGCTCAGCACAAGGTATTTTCTTTCATGGACGGATTTTCAGGTTACAACCAGATCAAAATGGCACCTGAAGACATGGACAAAACTACTTTTGTTACACAGTGGGGTACATTCTGCTATAAAGTGAAGCCATTCGGACTGAAGAATGTCGGGGCAACCTATCAGTGCGCCATGGTAGCTTTGTTTCATGATATGATACATCATGAGATAAAAGTATACGTACATGACATGAAAGCCCGTTCACAAACGGAAGAAGAACACCTCGACCATTTGCAAAAGCTGTTTGTCAGGTTGAAGGAGTACAAGCTAAGATTAAACCCTAACAAGTGCACTTTCGGAGTCAGGTTCGGTAAACTCTTGGGTTTCATTGTCAGCAACAAAGGCATCGAGGTTGATCCTGCCAAAGTCAAAGCTATACAAGAAATGCCTGATCCTCGCACTGAGAAGGAGGTCAGAGGTTTCTTGGGATGCCTAAACTACATTGCAAGGTTCATTTCTCACCTAACATCTACCCGTGAACCAATCTTCAAGCTGTTGAAGAAAGATCAGGTGGTTAAATGGAATGATGACTGTCAAGTTGCTTTCGATAAAATCAAGGAGTATTTTCTAGAACCTCCTATCTTGATGCCACCCGTCGAAGGAAGACCGCTAATCATGTATCTGACTGTCCTAGAGAATTCAATGGGGTGCGTACTGGGCCAACATGACGAGTCTGGCCGAAAAGAGCATGCCATTTATTACCTTAGAAAAAAGTTTACCGACTGTGAGACCCGATACTCACTGCTCGAGAAAACTTGTTGTGCTTTGGTATGGGCTGCTCGCCGGCTAAGGCAGTATATGTTGACTCATACCACTTTGCTGATATCTAAGATGGATCCGATCAAGTACATCTTTGAGAAGCCTGCTTTGTCTGGAAGAATAGCTAGATGGCAGATGATCCTGACCGAATACGATATCCAGTACACGACCCAAAAAGCTATAAAAGGGAGTGTGCTAGCCGATCATCTGGCTCATCAAGCTGTTGAAGATTACCAATCCATGAAGTTCGACTTCCCTGACGAGGATATCATGACATTGGACAACATTGAAGATTTCAGACCATATGACGGACCAGAACAAGGATCCCGATGGACCCTGTACTTCGATTGTGCCTCCAATGCACTTGGAAACGGTATCGGCGCGATACTAATCTCTCCAGCAGGTTGCCATACACCTTTCACAGCCAGACTTTGCTTCAACTGCACCAACAAGATGGCCGAGTATGAAGCTTGTATCTTTGGTCTCAAGGCTGCCATAGACTTGGGAATCAAATCTTTGATTATATTTGGGAACTCAGCTTTGGTCATTAGTCAGATAAAAGGAGAGTGGGACACTAAGCATCCCAACCTCATCCCTTACAAAGAACATGTCTTGACATTGTTACCACACTTCGAGCAGATTACCTTCGAGCACTTCCTGCGAGAAGAAAATCAACTAGCAGATGCTCTAGCTACAATGTCATCCATGTTTAAACTTAACTGGGATAATGAGGCTCCCTAAATCACCATTGAGCGGATGGACGAACCTGCACATTGTCACGAGATTAATACCGAAGAAGTAGTGGACCGTCCGTGGTTTCACGAAGTCAAAAGGTATCTCGAGAGTCAAGAATATCCTGAAGGGGCTTCAGTCAACGACAAAAAGTTCTTGAGGAGATTCTCTGCCAAGTTCTTCCTGAGCAATGGTTTCTGTGATACGGTGGGAGAACTGACTATGGTTTTGCGTTTGTTTTCGCAAATGTTTCGGTTGAGCAAGAGTCGCCACCGACTTTTTATTTTATCCTAAGGAAAGGTTTAAAAAGCACAGCAAAAACCTTTGAGATTTTTCTTGGGTTCGGGGAGTAGATTATAGAAAGGGAAGGTATTAGCACCCTTTCTATCCATGGTTATCCATGGGCTCTTAGGTACTTGCTTAGATCAACTTGCCTTGGTTTTCAATTGTTTGAAATAGTGCTTGGTGTGTGGTTTTGAAAATGCTTTGAAAAAGATGCCTTGTATAGGCTTACCCTTGTAACAATTCTTTACTCGAATGTTTTACAAAAGGTGTTTTGTCTTTTGAAAATATGTTCCAAGGTTTTTGAAAGTTTGTTTTGAAAGTGTTTGTGAAGTGTGGTTTGAAAATAGGCAAGTATTTTGTTTTGCAAGTTGACAAGTACTTAAAAGCTATCTACCCTAAAGTTCTCAAAGATTTTTGTTATGTTTTAACCCTTTTGACAATTTTGTTCCACCATTGCATTTGGTGGACAATCTTGTATTAGGAGGTGAAAGGGACGGGCGCGGGTCATCGTTTAGACCATAATTGCAATAGTGCTAAGTATCTTTGGGCAATTTTCTTTTAAGGGACTTTGATCATTTTTTAGGCAACTTTTCGAAAGCGTCATCGAGGGACTATGATCAATTGGTTTGTATTTGTTTTGCCCAAAGAGACCTAACATGCAATATGGCCCAATTATTTGAAGGCAACAAGTGGAATACCCTAGGGGTGCAAGTGTGAGATGTGTTGTCCATTTTCATGCTTTGATTATCTTGAGATTAGGTCAGACTATTTTGTTCTTTTTATTTGCATACAAACCCTAATTCTAGCATGGTATATTTAGAAAGCGTTTAAAGTGCGAAAAGTAAAATCCCTACACTATTACAACATAATATGGGAAGGGGGGTACAAATGTTCAAATGGGGGGATATTTAGACAAGAAATTTAAAACCTAGCTATTACATCAATTTTTGGAATATTTACAAGATAATTGATTGCATGAATTAAATGGAAAATAAAATAAAGATGCAAAATGCAAAAAAAAGGTTTTTATATGTATGAAAAAAAAGTATTATTTATGTCAAATAAATAAAATAAAAAAAAAGTATTATTTTTGGAGTTTTTGTATTTTAAGGGTAAAACCCTAATTTTTATTAAGTAATATATATATTATTTAATTTATACAAGTATTTGTTTATTATGTACAAAAATAAAATAAAATGAAGTATATTTATAAAAAAGTATTTTTTTTATGTCAAATATTAATAAAATAAAAAATATAGGTATTTTTGTATTTTAACCTAAATATACTAATAAATATATATATATATATATATGTATTAATTTCTAAATATGTATTATATATAAAAAATAATAATATTTAATATTTATAAAAAAAGTATATTTTGCATAAAATATTTTCAAAAAGGAAAATGTAATAAAAAATCAGAAAATAAAGTATATTTGCATTATTTTTCCTATCTATTCTAAATAATATATATATATATATATATATATATATATATATATATATATATATATATATATATATATATATATATATATATATATATGTTTATGTACAAATGATTCCTATAAACAAATAAAAGCTTAAAAATAGAAAAATGGTATAAAAAATATTTTTTATATTTTTTATATTATAAGCAAAAATAAATAAGTCAGAATGAAAAAAGAAAAGTAAAAAAATCATTGAAATAAACCAAATGGGCCCAGGGGGTGTCTAAGTGAAAAGAGTGTGTGAAAAGAAAATACAAAAACAAGCCCAGCCCAGATAACTTCTTCTTCAACCTCTGAACAAAAAATGTTCAAAAAACGCGCGCCTGAAACTCCATTCAAACATCCTGATTCCTTGATCTTTTGCACAAACTTCCAACATAAGAAATGTTAAGCATTGAATCACGATTCTAAATATATAAAAAACTCATCCTAACTCTCAGAAATGAGAGAGAATTTTGACATTCCCAAATCCTGACCTAAGTTTTCTTCCATTTTCAAACCTTAAATTCTCACAGCTCAGGCAAAATAAATGAAAAGTAAAAGCATGTACAGGTTCAGGGGCATGAGTAGAACATTTCTTATTCACAAACCTAGAGCTAATGATGCGTATACTAAGAGTTAGAAGTTCACAAAAATACCTGTTCAGTTGAAGTTCTATCTGGCAATGGGGAAGCTTTCAGAGCAAGATGATGATCTGTACAGCTTGCCTGAAGTGTGGTGATGCTATTCCAATGCTTACTTTACCTTGAATCGAGCTATGGACCTTCAACTGCAAAATAAGAAAGTGAAAATGGTGGAACTGGTTAGAGGAATTACAGGTCGTGTTTTAGGTTTTGGTTAGCTTGCATTGATGCTAGGGAATGTGTTTGATGTGGTTTGGGCAAGAATGCTTGAAAGGATTGAGAGTTGGAACTCAATCTGCAGAGGTTGCTCTGTTTGGGCAGTTTTAGAGTGATTCTGAGTTTGTCAAGGTATTGGAGGCCAAAGGCTCGTGTTCTAGCTTGGTTAGGATGATTAGAAAGTGTATACAATATTTGCTTAAGTGTTCTAATGCTGAGATGATAGTTATATTATGTTATGCCACTTTTCTTCACATTTAAGCAAGCAAAGCCAAGTTGATGTTCTAGGCAAGTAGAGGCCCCCTAAACATGCTGCTAACCTTGTCTTGATCAGAGTGTTTTGCTCATAATCTTGTGCCAATTGGATTTGATCTGTACCTCTTGGATTTGCATTATGACATAAAGCTTGCTTTTGCAAAAATGGCCATTTTGCTTTTTCCATTTATGGCCTAATCCAACATGTAATGCATAAACTCATGAAACAAGGCCTTAGCACAATAAACATGCATTAAATTATTGAGTGTTGGATGGTTTAAGGACCTGTAATCAAGTGGCATGCTGGTTTGAGAAATTTGCACAAGTTATGAACATGTACATGGCCATGAATCAAAGTGACTTTTTGCCATATTGCAAAATTCGATTCTCTCAAGTGATGAGGTTGTTTGATGAGTTCTTGGACATTTTGGAAAGCTTGGAATGTGTAATACAATCCATCTTTGAAATGAAAATTGAAATTCCAAGTGGAAGTGTATGGAAAATGGCCTTGAAGTTAGGTAGAAAACCTTGCCAAAATAGGTTAAAATTTCACTAAGTTAAGAATGGTTTAGTACCCTTATTCAAAAAATTGTAACTTGAGATGCAAGCCTCATTTGGGAAAACTTTGTGAATCAAAGTTGTAGATTATGCAACAAGCTACAACTTTCATGTTTTGACTTTTGTTTGAATCCAAATGAATCTTGGTGAGAAAGTGGGGCAAAGTTGGGAAAAAATTAGGTTTTTTCATAACTTAGAAAAATTCTAAGTTATGAAAAATTCTCATTTCTAACCCTAATTTGCATTTTTTGATTTCTTGGTGAACAAGTTTCATGATTTAGCATGTTTTGATGAAAAAGGAATCTTGACTCTTGATTTTGATCAAAAAGTCAAAGTTTGACTTTTCAGTATACAGTCAAAATTGATCAATTGACTGGGAAATTCAACTGTCAATCTTGTGTACTTGGGATCTTTTGAACTTGTTGAGCATGTCAAGATAATTCCATGGGGTCCTTGAGTCCATATGTGAGCTTGGTTTGCCATTGGCTAGGTCAAACAGTCAAAAATTGCCTTTGTGCAGTCAAAACCCTAAAAATGACCATTTTGCCCTTTTGATGATCTGATCATATTTCTTGTGGAATTGTGATCCAAACTTGATCAAATGGTCCATGTGAGTTCATGATGTTGATGTGGGTCAATTTTCATGAGGTTTGACTGTCAATTGGCCACAGTTGACTTTTTCCCCAATACAGCTGATTTCTAGGTCAACTGTCCAATTGACTGGGCAAAACTTGGAATCAAGACTTGAAACTTGATATGGATAAACTTGGGAGTCCAATATGAAGCAAAAAAGTCATCTTAGGAATTTTAGGTCAAAACATCTTTGTGCAAACACAAACCCTAATTTGGGTCAACAGTGCAAGGAGAAGTCTTGAGCAGATGAAACGCTAACTGGATCTTGATCTTCAAAGGTTTTGTGATAAGAAATGTTGAGAGAATGGGAGGGCAAATTTTGGGGTACAACAGTTGCCCCTGTTCAATCTTCTTGAATCCGTAGAGTTAGATTGACAAGTTTTCCTTTCGTGACTCGAGGGTAAAAGGAGATTGGACACTAGAGTGCCCTTAAATTTGCACTCGCCCAAGCAAGGGATGCGGGAATGGGCTTAGAGATGCCATTTGAAGATGGGCTTAGAGATGCCATCTGGAGGGGTGACAGAATCTTGTCGGGGATGGGCTTAAAGATGCCATCTGGAATGAGTATCAGGAAGGTGTCCATGCTTTGGACCATCTCTGAACTGGGGGTCTGAATAAGCAATAGATTGGCATCCGTTGTTGGGAGGAATCCGTAAACTGTTTTCAAAAGTTGCATCTGAACAAGTTGATAGATTAATATCCGTTGTTGGGAAGAATCCATAAGCTGTTTTCAGAAGTCTTGAGAAGTAACTGAACAAGCGATAGGTTAACATCCGTTACTTGGAGAACCTGTAAATTGTTTTCAGAAGTCTTGAAGTTGAATAAGCAATAGAGCAACATCCGTTGTTGGGAAGCGTCCGTAAACTGTTTTCAAAAGTTGCATCTGAACAAGTGATAGATTAACATCCGTTGTTGGGAAGAATCCATAAACTGTTTTCAGAAGTCTTGAGAAGAATCTGAACAAGCGATAGGTTAACATCCGTTACTTGGAGAACCCGTAAACTGTTTTCAGAAGTCTTGAAGTTGAATAAGCAATAGAGCAGCATCCGTTGTTGGGAAGCGTCCGTAAACTGTTTTCAAAAGTTGCATCTGAACAAGTGATAGATTAACATCCGTTGTTGGGAAGAATCCATAAACTGTTTTCAGAAGTCTTGAGAAAAAGTTGAACAAGCGATAGGTTAACATCCGTTACTTGGAGAACCCGTGAACTGTTTTCAGTAATCTTGAATTTGGAGGAAGAACCGGTGTAGGGTTCCCTGATGATGAGCTCGTGTAAAACTGCATCTGGATAAATCTGGAATAAGCATTAGAATGTTGCCGTGTCTGGGTCACATCCGAACTATTCCTGGAAAGAAACTCGGAGGATAGTGATTCTAGTCATTTGACTGATCTTACCTGAAAAGGTAAAGAGTTAGTTATATGCAATGTCATGATGCATGACGCAATGTATGTTATATGATATGAATGTAAATGAATGCGCATGTAAGCTGGAGAGCTGTCTTGCAAAGGATAGATGAATCCGAGACGGCTGAAGATGACAGTATCTTAACTGCTGCCGGGAAGAATAATTCCTGGTCGTGCTGGAGAAAAAGGAGCTTGGGTTGTATACCAATCTTCTGGGGAATTCCTGATGACTTCTACTGGGGAGTTCCAATCTAATAGACTCATGCTGGGGATGTAAGACCGAGAATCTTCAGTTTGGTGGGAAGTATCTCTGGCGACTTCACTGGGGAACTCAAGATTTTCTCTCCTAAAACTCTGTGGGGAGAAGGTTCATTAGTCTGGCTTCGCTGGGGATTCTGAAACTTAAACTCTGAGGGGAATTGAGTTCTGGAGGATTCTCTGGCTGGGGATAACAAAGATAAACTCCTCTGGGGATTGTATTGATAAGTTATGCTGGGGAACTCTGATGAACTCCGCTGGAGGTAGGAAGAATTTTGGCGAGTGCGATCTTCCGTGGCAATAAGCCGAGGATAACCCAGTTATAAGCCCTTGTGAGGAATAACTTTAAATAAAACTCGGGAGAGACGTCCGTCCTCTGCAGGGGATAAGCTTCCAGAATCTACTGGGGATAAGCTTCAGAGTTTGCTGGGGATATGGATTCCAAATCTCCGGGGTTTCCTTTGAAGGGTATCACGACATCCAACTGCGCCTTTGACCTATCAGTAATCCTCTTTCTTGTAAGGGAATGATTATGTTCAAATGCATATGCCTATTTAACAAAACATTGGACGTTTCTCAAAACAACTAGTGCAAGAGAAAAGAAAAGGAAATGACACAAATTTTTGGGAAAAGTATTTGTATTGACTTTTTATGAGTATATTTGTACAAAGTAGACAACCATCCTAGTAAGAGGATTTTGTCGTAAATATTGAAAGATTTATACAAAATAAAGATGGCTATGTGAAATAATTCCATGGGATTCCATTCCGCTATAGCTTTCACAACTCTGAATATCTGTCCATTCAATGCTTCGTTTGCCGATGACTGGATTGATCAGAAGCCTGGAACTGGTTGATGAAGAGATTGTCTTTGAAGTGATCCGACGAGACATAGTCATACGCTTTAATTCCCTAACTTTTGCCTGAATCGCCCTTTCGGGTTTTCGATTCACCGGGAAACCCCTTTTTGCCCAAGCCGCCCTTTCGGGTTTTCGACTTGCCGGGTGTACAGATTTTTTTGTTTTTATCCCTAATTTTTGCCTGAACCGCCCTTTCTGGTTTTCGGTTCACCGGGATGCCCATTTTTGCCCAAGCCGCCCTTTCGGGTTTTCGACTTGTCGGGTTATTTTATGCATAGTATCTTTTGACTATGTCTGCGTTTGCAGGGTGCGGCAAATCGTCGCCGTCCATGGTGGTCATAATCATTGCCCCACCAGAAAATATGCTCTTGATCACAAATGGTCCTTCATATGTAGGAGTCCATTTGCCCCTGGGATCACTTTGCGGCAAGATAATCCGCTTGATTACGAGATCTCCGACTTGATACACTTGACGTCTGACTTTCTTATTGAAGGCCTTGATCATCGCTTTTAATACGCCTGACCATGGCATATAGCAGCGAGTCGCTTTTCGTCGATCAGATTGAGTTGATCAAGTCGGGTCTGCATCCAATCATCTTCATTCAAACCTGCATCCTTCATAATCCTTAGAGAAGGAATCTGGACTTCCATAGGCAAAACAGCTTCCATGCCATAAAACAAAGAAAATGGGGTTGCCCCGGTTGAAGTACGTGTCGTCGTACGGTATCCATGCAGAGCAAACGGTAATATCTCATGCCAGTCTTTGTAAGTGACCGTCATTTTCTGAATGATCTTCTTAATGTTTTTGTTCGCAGCTTCAACAGCACCGTTCATCTTCGGCCGATAGGGAGATGAATTATGATGATAAATCTTGAACTGTTTGCACAATGCGGTGATCATCGTGTTATTCAGATTTGTACTGTTGTCTGTGATGATCCTGTCCGGAACACCATACCGACATATGAGATTTTGCTTGATAAAGCGGGCAACCACATTTTTAGTAACAGAGGCGAAGGAAGCTGCTTCGACCCATTTGGTGAAATAGTCAATGGCAACCAGGATGAAGCGATGTCCATTGGAAGCCGTGGGCTTGATCTCTCCAATCATGTCAATGCCCCACATTGCAAATGGCCACGGAGCAGTCAGAACGTTGAGGGGAACCGGAGGGATATGAACTTTATCAGCATAAACTTGGCATTTGTGGCAAGTACGGGAATGTTGATGGCAGTCAGCTTCCATGGTAGACCAGTAATAGCCTGCCCTTAGGATCTTCTTAGCCATTGTATGCCCGCTCAAGTGAGTGCCAAATGTGCCGCTGTGTATATCAGTCATGATCAACTCTGCTTCAGCTTTGTCTATGCATCGGAGTAATACACAATCATGGCTTCGTTTGTAAAGGATGCCGTTGCTCAGGAAGAATTTAGCAGCGAATTTCCTTAAGAACTTCTTGTCATTTACGGAAGCTCCTTCGGGATAATCTCTGGTCTCGAGATACCTTTTGATTTCATGGAACCAAGGTTGTTCCACTACTTCTTCGGTATTAATCTCGTGACAATGCGCAGGTTCATCCATTCGCTCGATGGTGATTTGGGGAGCCTCGTTATCCCAGTTGAGTTTAAACATGGAGGACATTGTGGCTAGAGCATCTGCTAGCTGATTCTCTTCTCGCGGGAAATGCTCGAAGGTAATTTGCTCGAAATGAGGCAACAACGTCAAGACATGTTCTTTGTATGGGATAAGATTAGGATGCTTGGTATCCCACTCTCCTTTGATTTGGCTGATGACCAAAGCCGAGTCCCCAAATACGATCAAAGATTTGATTCCCAAGTCTATAGCAGCCTTGAGACCAAAGATGCAAGCTTCGTATTCAGCCATGTTGTTTGTGCAGCTAAAGCAAAGTCGGGCCGTGAAAGGTGTGTGACAGCCTTCCGGAGAAATGAGCACTACGCCAATACCATTTCCAAGTGCATTTGAAGCACCATCAAAGTACAGGGTCCATCGGGATCCCTTTTCGGGTCCGTCATACAGTCCGTTACTTTCAATGTTGTCCAAATTCATGATGTCCTCGTCCGGGAAGTCAAATCTCATGGGTTGATAATCTTCGATAGCTTGATGAGCCAGATGGTCAGCTAGTACACTCCCCTTGATAGCTTTTGGGGTGGTGTACTGGATGTCATACTCAGTCAGGATCATTTGCCATCTAGCTATCCTTCCAGATAAGGCGGGCTTTTCGAAGATATACTTGATAGGATCCATTTTGGAAATCAACAAGGTAGTATGAGTCAACATATACTGTCTTAGTCGGCGAGCAGCCCATACCAAAGTGCAACAAGTTTTCTCGAGCAGTGAGTAGCGAGTCTCACAGTCGGTAAACTTTTTGCTAAGGTAATAAATAGCATGCTCTTTTCGACCAGACTCGTCATGCTGGCCCAAAACACACCCCATTGAGTTATCCAAGACGGTCAGATACATGATCAATGGTCTTCCTTCGACGGGTGGCATCAGAATAGGAGGTTCTAGCAAATACTCCTTGATCCTATCAAAAGCAGCTTGACAATCGTCGTTCCATCCAACTACCTGATCTTTTTTCAAGAGTTTGAAAATTGGCTCACAGGTAGAAGTCAGATGCGAGATGAATCTGGAAATATAGTTCAAGCGCCCCAAGAACCCTCTAACCTCCTTTTCAGTACGGGGAGCAGGCATTTCTTGTATTGCTTTTACTTTTGCTGGATCGACTTCAATGCCTTTGTTGCTTACAATGAATCCCAGGAGTTTACCAGACCTAACTCCAAAAGTGCATTTACTTGGATTCAGCCTGAGCTTGTATTCTTTCAACCTGGCAAACAGCTTTTCTAGATGTTCAAGGTGCTCCTTCTCTGTTTGTGACCGAGCTATCATATCGTCTACGTAAACTTCAATCTCATGATGTATCATATCATGAAACAAAGCTACCATGGCGCGTTGATAAGTTTCCCCTGCGTTCTTCAGCCCGAACGGCATCACCTTGTAACAGAAAGTGCCCCATTGTGTGACAAAAGTAGTTTTCTCCATGTCCTCGGGGGCCATTTTGATTTGATTGTAGCCCGAGAATCCATCCATGAAGGAAAACACTTTGTGCTGAGCTGTATTGTCGATTAAAATGTCAATATGAGGTAGCGGAAAATCATCTTTGGGGCTGGCCCTATTCAAATCCCGGTAGTCCACACACATCCTGACTTTGCCATCTTTCTTAGGTACTGGCACGATGTTAGCGACCAATTGAGGATAAGACGTAACAGCCAGAAAGCCAGCGTCGAATTGCTTCATCACTTCTGCTTTGATTTTTTCAGACATGTCAGGCCTCATTCGGCGGACTTTTTGCTTGATCGGTGGACAGTCTTCTCTTGTGGGGAGACGATGAACCACGATGTCTGTGTCTAAACCCGGCATGTCTTCATAAGACCAAGCGAAGATTTCAACATACTCATTCAACAACTGTATCAGGCGCTCCTTGACCTTTGGTTCCAGATTGGCACCCACTTGCACCTCCTTCCGGTCTTCCTCGGTTCCTAAGTTGACAGTCTCCAATGACTCTTCATGAGGTAAGATGGCTCTTTCCTCTTGCTGTAGAAGTCTGGCTAGTTCCCCTGGTACTTCACAACCTTCGTCATCTTCATACTCGGCTAGATTGACCAGATCTTCAGAGTTATTGAAAGATATAGCAGAATAGTCACCCATGGAATCCGGAGTGGATGGGTACCTGCATTGGTGAGTGTGGGTGTGTGTAAGGGATAGCCATCCTTAAACAAAAATGCAAAAGGAAAGAAAATGAACACAAGCAGTTTATCAAATGAAAAACGTCCAATGAATCATTAAACATGGCATATGGATATGAAAAATAATCAAAACCCTTACAAATGGACCTACATGCCCCGGGCAAGGCATGAGGTGAAAAGATAGTGTACGGATTGTTTGACAGTAAATATTACAGACCAAGTAGGAAATGTTTAACAGATAAATTACTGATGAATAAAAGTGATGGGGACAAAGTATTTTGCCTCCTAGTTGCACAATCCTCCTTTGACAGTTGGGTAAATCCACTCTTCGATGTTGCTCTCTTTATCTTCGTCTTCCAAAGCGTTGACTCCGTAGGGAGAAATTTTGACTGGCGCTATTTCAATCTTTGACCGGCGCATAGCTTTCTGGCCAGCGGTAGTGAACCCTAATCCAAATTTGTCTGTCTTATGTGGAATATCAGGTAACTGCCCCTATGCTGAATTCTTCCCTTCCTTTATTGCGGCCCTCGTGTCCTCCAAAGATGCCATCCTGGCCATTTGCCTCGGTGTCTCAGCTGCCAACTTTGCTACTGCTATTTCAGGAAGGACTTCTTCGAAATGCTGAAAAGGCGTTTCAATGAACTCCCCTTCAACCTCCACATATCGGAAGGAATTCAAGTGGCTAATCATGTACTCTTCTTCACCATGGACAGTAATGATCTTCCCCTTGACAGGATACTTTAACATCTGATGCAAGGAGGAGGTGACTGCCCCAGCATGGTGTATCCAAGGTCTACCCAGCAAGCAAGAGCATGATGGACGGATGTCCATCACATAGAAAGTAGATTTAAACACCCCAGTGCCTATCTTGATGGGAATTTCAACCTCCCCATGGACCATTCTCTTTGAACCATCGAAAGCTCTGACAACAATATCACTCGGCTTCAACTCCAACCCTTCACAATCTAGTCAGTCCAAGGCCTTTTTAGGCAGTACATTCAGCGACGAACCAGTGTCAACCAAGACATGTGCGAGAGTAGTTCCTCGGCACTCGACTGAAATATGCAAAGCATCATTGTGGTTTCTACCTTTAGGAGTTAGGTCGGCATCAGAGAAACCTAATCCATTGTCCGCAGTCAGGCTAGCCACGCAATTTTGAAATTGATCCGCAGAGGTTTCCTGAGGCACATGGGCTACCTTCAGGAATTTTATCAGGGCTTTAGCGTGCGCTTCTGAGCAAAGTAGCAGTGCCAGCATGGAGATCTTTGAGGGAGTTTGCCCTAACTGTTCTACCACATCGTAATCACTCCTTTTGATTATCCTCAAAATCTCATCCATTTCCTTCTTGGAGGTTTCCGGGATGACCAAGGGTTGAGCCCTCGTCCTGAAGAGCTCATCTTGGATTCCCTTTCCTTTATCAGCAGCAGTAGGAGAGGCAGTATTAGGAACAACAACGTCTTCAATCAAAGGAGTTCTAGCAGAAAGTTTTATTGGTGCAGGGATGACCTTGTCAGCTGATGAGGGTCCAAAGATTGCTCTTGGAGGGGCAATCTCTGGAGAAAATATTCTCCCGCTCCTGGTGATTTTGCTAGTGCCCGCAATGTTACTAATGCTGGCTTCTTCATCATCCGAACTTTCTTCAATTATTTCGATTTGTTTGATACCATGGTAGTAAACGTCACCGCCATAGTTCCATGGTATGGACTTCTCAGAAACATAGGGGACCGGCCCCGGCATTGTTATCTTTAAAGGAACAGATTTCGTAGCTAGTGTAATCTTAACAGGCTTTTTGACGGCCTTGGAAAGATTGGCGTGAATGGTTATGATTGAGACATCTTCAGTATGAACTGAAACAGCATAAAATTTTTCAAACAAAATTTGTCGACTATCCATAAGGCCTTGGATGCCTTTCTTCAGTAACGGACAATCAAACGGCAGAGAGTAACAACAAAAGAAGTCTTCTTTACATCCCGGGAAGATCCCGGCCCTTAACATATTCAGCTTAATGGTTAACAAAGGAGTTACCAGATCATTAACATCAGCAACATACAAATCTTCTTCGATGGCATTGACATTTCGGCCGTGCTTCGGCATGGGTGCAGATATCACATTAGGCTTCTCCGGAGCGTCAAACTCCACCTCCTTCACCTCCATCAGGTCTTGGATCTTATGCTTGAGTGCCCAACAATCATTGGTGTCGTGTCCAACACTGTCTGAATGGTAGGCGCATTTGGCATTAGCATGATAATGCGGAGAGGACATATTCACATTCTTTGGTGCCTCCTTGATGGTGGCGAGATTCAACTTCAACAGATGGGGAAGCACTTGCGCTGGAGTCATATTAATACGGGTGAACTGCCGTTGTGGCCGCTCCACTCGTTGTTGATTCGGTATGGACTGGTTATAGCGAGGCTGCTCACTTGAAGGGTTCTAAATCATTACGGCCCCCACTGTTGGTCGGCGCTCAGTCTTCCCTGCTCTTCTCTGAGAATATACCACAGCTGTCTCCTTCTTAAAAGGCTTCTTCTCAACACTTGCAGCAACACCCTTCTGAATCTTTCCTGACTTGATGCCAGCTTCTATTCTTTCGCCTGTTAAGATCAAATCGGTAAACCCCGCGAAAGAGTTGCCAATTAGATGATTGAAAAATGGCCCAGATAGGGTCCCTAGAAACATATCAACGAGTTCACGGTCGGTTAAAGGAGGCTGCACCCTGCCAGCCAAATCCCTCCATTTTTGTGCATATTCTTTGAATCCCTCGCCTGTTCCTAATGACATACCCTAAAGTTGGGTACGAGTAGGAGCAAGGTCAGAATTATACTGGTATTGTTTGTAAAAAGCGGTGGCCAAATCTTCCCAATTTCGGGCGCTGGTTCCCTCTAGCTGATAAAACCACTCCAACTGAGCTCCAGAGAGGCTGTCTTGAAAGAAATGAATCCAAAGGTTTTTATCTGCCGTATAGGGTTGGATCTTTCTTACGTAGGACCTGAGATGCATTTTGGGACAGGACAACCCGTCATACCTCACAAACACTGGCACTTTGAATTTTGGGGGAATCACAATCCCGACGACCAAACCCAAGTATTCAAAATCCAAACCCGGTACTCTTTGTAACTCCATGGCGGCCAATCTGTCTTCTAGCCCCTTGTATTTATCATCAGCTGGAGGGTATTGCTGATCAGAATAATCTTCATCCTCTTCGACCTCTTCTTCTTCCGCATCAGACTCGGAAGGTACCGCAGCTCCACCTCCTTTGCTGGTTCCTTCATCAGAGATAGGAGGAAATTCAAGCACTCTCCGATCTTCTCCGTCAAATCTTCTCCCCAAAGTAGCCACCCCGAGTCTCTTTTTCTTCTTTTTCACTGGGTCTTTGTTCCCCAATTGAGTCTTGATATCCTCCTGACCCTTAGCCAAGGTCATCAGGAGTTGCTGGAACTGTGCATTCTGAGCTTGTAGGTCTTTGACTGTTTGCTCGAGATCCATCCTACTGAAATAAACAGCAGACAGATAAGGAAACCTAGCGTGAGACCTGCTTATGCACATTATGAATGGTATGCTTATGTATGCAATGCATTCAAGGATTTAGAACATTCAAAATTGTTGCGAACAAAGAAGAACGCACGTCATATTAATAAGAAGAAATTTGTTAGTACATAAATGCCCCATGGGCCAAATATTACAAAATAACTTCTCAAGGCAAAAAGACATTGCGCATCCTTTTTGGTGCGATGTAGGTGTTGAGGGCCTCTTGCTCATGGAGTCGGCGGGTAAGCTCTAGAACCTTCTTCTCACTGGCATAAAAGCTAGCTTCAAAAGTGTTCCGTTCCTCCTTGAGCTGAATCCAACTTTTCTGCATTTCCTCCCACGATGTAGGCATGTCAGGATGTAGGATGGTGTAGGGAACCTCTCCTTCCTTAACAGACTCTTTAATCACAGGGAGAACATGAGGATAAGGCATTATTATACTTTGGGCTCGGGCTCGTACCCACTTGAGATAAGGCTCAAGAGGGATGGAGTTCTTGTGTCCCAGAGTCTTGCTATCAACCTTGTTGGGCCTTCCCCAAGCTCTGATGAATCTTTGGCGAAGTCCTTGCGCATCGTTGTCGAAGTCAAAAACTAGGTCAGGAATCAACATGTCATAAGGGCCATCCCTCCGTGCATATCCAAATTGCCTCAAAGCTAGGCAAGGGTTGTAGGTGATACCTCCCCTAATTCCAAGTAAAGGAACATTAGGAAACTCTCCGCAACGATCGACGATGATGACATTTTCTCTGGACCGAGAACACCAATGTACATCAGAGTGAGTAAGAGTCATCAACCGTTGGGACCAACTTGAGCCTTGGTCATTCTTCAAGACAGATTGTGGAAGGTGCGAAATAAACCACCTTGCAAGGAGAGGAGTACAGCACATGAGAACACTCCTCTTTCTCATTGTTCGTGTGTAAAATGAGTGAAGAATGTCCCCAAGCAATATTGGTATTGGATTTCTGGACAAGAAGATTTTGACGACATTGACATCTACCAATTGGTCAGGATTTGGGAACAAAACCAACCCATAGATAAGGAGTGCCACAATTTCTTCAAAGGCTTGTAGGTCCAATGAATTCCAACATTCTTGTGCCTTCTCAAACAAGAATTTTGCTAAGAATCCTTTGACGCCGCTTCTGGTTTCCCAATGCCCCTTGATGTCGGATGGTTGTAGATGTAATGCTCGAGCAACATCTTCCGGCTTTGGTTCCTTTTCCGTACTGTTGAAGGGTAGTTGATTAAGGATAGGAATTCTCAGGAGTTGAGAAAACTCCTCCAAAGTGGGCACCAACTGATAATCAGGGAAAGTGAAACAGTGGTGAAGAGGGTCAAAGAACTGGAATAGCACTTTTATCATGTCTTCTTCAATGTTGGCGTTGACTAGGCTGAGCAGTCTACCATGTCTTTCACTGAAGGATGAATTTTCCGGAATTCTTGAGGTGAGCTCCTTGAGTTGAGGAGAGATTCTCACAAGGCTGACTTGAATGGTATTTCTGCGAGGAATCTCCATGTCCTGCAAAACAAGAACAAAGATGAAGATCCAAAACCCTTGACATGGTTAGTAAATGCATATGATGTTTTATGATGTTTATGATGTATGTGATGTATGCACAAAACATATGTACAAGCAAATCACACCAAATCCTAGTTTCAGGCTTGCATGGGGTTTCATAGGTCAGTACCCTCTTGAGTGTAGTTGGCTTAAAAACCTGTCCTATAAATAGTAACCGGGTTCTAAGGAGCTCAATATCATTGGATTGTTTTCATTGTTCATTGTTTTGGTTTAGCCACTTAACTAGCGACCAAAATATTCCAAGAAAACAACCCTCAATGAGTGTAGTATCGAGTATCTACCAACTTCGGACTGCACCAAAGCCGGTCATCTCACTACCCTTAATAAAAGGCCAAGATGGTCAAGTAAGGTTCTAGGTCATTAGTGCTTAGTAACATCACTCAGCGGCCCCGTACTCTCCTTGATTGAACTCAAGGGTTACCGGTACTCACAAATATGTCGCACTAATATAGCTATTGCTTTGACCGTGTCGGTATACCCCGCACAGTTTCCAAAATGTATTGCTATCTATGAATGTTTCCCCAAAATCCGGGTGTAGGATTGCAAACCCAAACAATAGAGCCAAGATATAAAGCAAACAAATCAAACAATTAGTCATGCAAGAGGGTGATCTAAGACCTAAGGTTACTCCACTTTTAAAATTCTCCCCAACAGAGTCGCCAGTTCTGTGATACGGTGGGAGAACTGACTATGGTTTTGCGTTTGTTTTCGCAAATGTTTCGGTTGAGCAAGAGTCGCCACCGACTTTTTATTTTATCCTAAGGAAAGGTTTAAAAAGCACAGCAAAAACCTTTGAGATTTTTCTTGGGTTCGGGGAGTAGATTATAGAAAGGGAAGGTATTAGCACCCTTTCTATCCATGGTTATCCATGGGCTCTTAGGTACTTGCTTAGATCAACTTGCCTTGGTTTTCAATTGTTTGAAATAGTGCTTGGTGTGTGGTTTTGAAAATGCTTTGAAAAAGATGCCTTGTATAGGCTTACCCTTGTAACAATTCTTTACTCGAATGTTTTACAAAAGGTGTTTTGTCTTTTGAAAAGATGTTCCAAGGTTTTTGAAAGTTTGTTTTGAAAGTGTTTGTGAAGTGTGGTTTGAAAATAGGCAAGTGTTTTGTTTTGCAAGTTGACAAGTACTTAAAAGCTATCTACCCTAAAGTTCTCAAAGATTTTTGTTATGTTTTAACCCTTTTGACAATTTTGTTCCACCATTGCATTTGGTGGACAATCTTGTATTAGGAGGTGAAAGGGACGGGCGCGGGTCATCGTTTAGACCATAATTGCAATAGTGCTAAGTATCTTTGGGCAATTTTCTTTTAAGGGACTTTGATCATTTTTTAGGCAACTTTTCGAAAGCGTCATCGAGGGACTATGATCAATTGGTTTGTATTTGTTTTGCCCAAAGAGACCTAACATGCAATATGGCCCAATTATTTGAAGGCAACAAGTGGAATACCCTAGGGGTGCAAGTGTGAGATGTGTTGTCCATTTTCATGCTTTGATTATCTTGAGATTAGGTCAGACTATTTTGTTCTTTTTATTTGCATACAAACCCTAATTCTAGCATGGTATATTTAGAAAGCGTTTAAAGTGCGAAAAGTAAAATCCCTACACTATTACAACATAATAT
This sequence comes from Vicia faba, assembly GCA_948472305.1. Lineage (NCBI taxonomy): Eukaryota > Viridiplantae > Streptophyta > Magnoliopsida > Fabales > Fabaceae > Vicia > Vicia faba. Next base: position 715,795,972 of record OX451736.1, read on the forward strand.
GGGAAGGGGGGTACAAATGTTCAAATGGGGGGATATTTAGACAAGAAATTTAAAACCTAGCTATTACATCAATTTTTGGAATATTTACAAGATAATTGATTGCATGAATTAAATGGAAAATAAAATAAAGATGCAAAATACAAAAAAAAGGTTTTTATATGTATGAAAAAAAAGTATTATTTATGTCAAATAAATAAAATAAAAAAAAAGTATTATTTTTGGAGTTTTTGTATTTTAAGGGTAAAACCCTAATTTTTATTAAGTAATATATATATTATTTAATTTGTACAAGTATTTGTTTATTATGTACAAAAATAAAATAAAATGAAGTATATTTATAAAAAAGTATTTTTTTTATGTCAAATATTAATAAAATAAAAAATATAGGTATTTTTGTATTTTAACCTAAATATACTAATAAATATATATATATATATATATATATATATATATATATATATATATATATGTATGTATTAATTTCTAAATATGTATTATATATAAAAAATAATAATATTTAATATTTATATAAAAAGTATATTTTGCATAAAATATTTTCAAAAAGGAAAATGTAATAGAAAATCAGAAAATATATATATGTTTATGTACAAATGATTCCTATAAACAAATAAATGCTTAAAAATAGAAAAATGGTATAAAAAATATTTTTTATATTTTTTATATTATAAGCAAAAATAAATAAGTCAGAATGAAAAAAGAAAAGTTAAAAAATCATTGAAATAAACCAAATGGGCCCAGGGGGTGTCAAAGTGAAAAGAGTGTGTGAAAAGAAAATACAAAAATAAGCCCAGCCCGGATAACTTCTTCTTCAACCTCTGAACAAAAAATGTTCAAAAAACGCGCGCCTGAAACTCCATTCAAACATCCTGATTCCTTGATCTTTTGCATAAACTTCCAACATAAGAAATGTTAAGCATTGAATCACGATTCTAAATATATAAAAAACTCATCCTAACTCTCAGAAATGAGAGAGAATTTTGACATTCCCAAATCCTGACCTAAGTTTTCTTCCATTTTCAAACCTTAAATTCTCACAGCTCAGGCAAAATAAATGAAAAGTAAAAGCATGTACAGGTTCAGGGGCATGAGTAGAACATTTCTTATTCACAAACCTAGAGCTAATGATGCCTATACTAAGAGTTAGAAGTTCATAAAAATACCTGTTGAGTTGAAGTTCTATCTGGCAATGGGGAAGCTTTCAGAGCAAGATGATGATCTGTACAGCTTGCCTGAAGTGTGGTGATGCTATTCCAATGCTTACTTTGCCTTGAGACACCTTGAATCGAGCTATGGACCTTCAACTGCAAAATAAGAAAGTGAAAATGGTGGAACTGGTTAGAGGAATTACAGGTCGTGTTTTAGGTTTTGGTTAGCTTGCATTGATGCTAGGGAATGTGTTTGATGTGGTTTGGGCAAGAATGCTTGAAAGGATTGAGAGTTGGAACTCAATCTGCAGAGGTTGCTCTGTTTGGGCAGTTTTAGAGTGATTCTGAGTTTGTCAAGGTATTGGAGGCCAAAGGCTCGTGTTCTAGCTTGGTTAGGATGATTAGAAAGTGTATACAATATTTGCTTAAGTGTTCTAATGCTGAGATGATAGTTATATTATGTTATGCCACTTTTCTTCACATTTAAGCAAGCAAAGCCAAGTTGATGTTCTAGGCAAGTAGAGGCCCCCTAAACATGCTGCTAACCTTGTCATGATCAGAGTGTTTTGCTCATAATCTTGTGCCAATTGGATTTGATCTGTACCTCTTGGATTTGCATTATGACATAAAGCTTGCTTTTGCAAAAATGACCATTTTGCTTTTTCCATTTATGGCCTAATCCAACATGTAATGCATAAACTCATGAAACAAGGCCTTAGCACAATGAACATGCATTAAATTATTGAGTGTTGGATGGTTTAAGGACCTGTAATCAAGTGGCACGCTGGTTTGAGAAATTTGCACAAGTTATGAACATGTACATGGCCATGAATCAAAGTGACTTTTTGCCATATTGCAAAATTCGATTCTCTCAAGTGATGAGGTTGTTTGATAAGTTCTTGGACATTTTGGAAAGCTTGGAATGTGTACTACAATCCATATTTGAAATGCAAATTGAAATTCCAAGTGGAAGTGTATGGAAAATGGCCTTGAAGTTAGGTAGAAAACCTTGCCAAAATAGGTTAAAATTTCACTAAGTTAAGAATGGTTTAGTACCCTTATTCAAAAAATTGTAACTTGAGATGCAAGCCTCATTTGGGAAAACTTTGTGAATCAAAGTTGTAGATTATGCAACAAGCTACAACTTTCATGTTTTGACTTTTGTTTGAATCCAAATGAATCTTGGTGAGAAAGTGGGGCAAAGTTGGGAAAAAATTAGGGTTTTTCATAACTTAGAAAAATTCTAAGTTATGAAAAATTCTCATTTCTAACCCTAATTTGCATTTTTTTATTTCTTGGTGAACAAGTTTCATGATTTGGCATGTTTTGATGAAAAAGGAATCTTGACTCTTGATTTTGACCAAAAAGTCAAAGTTTGACTTTTCAGTATACAGTCAAAATTGATCAATTGACTGGGAAATTCAACTGTCAATCTTGTGTACTTGGGATCTTTTGAACTTGTTGAGCATGTCAAGATAATTCCATGGGGTCCTTGAGTCCATATGTGAGCTTGGTTTGCCATTGGCTAGGTCAAACAGTCAAAAATTGCCTTTGTGCAGTTAAAACCCTAAAAATGACCATTTTGCCCTTTTGATGATCTGATCAAATTTCTTGTGGAATTGTGATCCAAACTTGATCAAATGGTCCATGTGAGTTCATGATGTTGATGTGGGTCAATTTTCATGAGGTTTGACTGTCAATTGGCCACAGTTGACTTTTTCCCCAATACAGCTGATTTCTAGGTCAACTGTCCAATTGATTGGGCAAAACTTGGAATCAAGACTTGAAACTTGATATGGATAAACTTGGGAGTCCAATATGAAGCAAAAAAGTCATCTTAGGCATTTTAGGTCAAAACATCTTTGTGCAAACACAAACCCTAATTTGGGTCAACAGTGCAAGGAGAAGTCTTGAGCAGATGAAACCCTAACTGGATCTTGATCTTCAAAGGTTTTGTGATGAGAAATGTTGAGAGAATGGGAGGGCAAATTTTGGGGTACAACAATATCCTATACAAGCGCAATCATGATTACATTCTGCTCAATTGTGTAGACAAGGTTGAAGCTGAGCAGATCATGGTTGAACTGCATAATGGTACCTTTGGCACTCACTCTAGCGGGCATACGATGACTAAGAAGATTCTACAGGTAGGCTATTACTGGTCTACCATGGAAGCTGACTGCCATCAACATTCTCGGACTTGTCACAAATGTCAAATCTATGCTAACAAGGTACATATACCTCCAGTTCCTCTCAACGTCTTAACAACTCCTTGGCCATTCGCTATGTGGGGAATCGAAATGATTGGAGAGATCAAGCCTACAAAATCCAATGGACATCGCTTCATTTTGGTGGCCATTGATTACTTTACCAAATGGGTCGAAGCAGCGTCCTTCGCATCCGTTACAAAGAATGTTGTTGCCCGCTTCATCATGCAGAACCTCATTTACCGGTACGGCATCCCCGAAAGGATCATCATCGACAACGATACAAACCTTAACAACACTATTATCACCGCTTTGTGTGAGCAGTTCCAGATTCAACATCACAATTCATCTCTATATCGGCCAAAGATGAACGGTGCTGTCGAAGCTGCGAACAAAAATATCAAGAAGATCATCCAAAAGATGATAGTCACCTATAAGGACTAGCATGAGATGTTACCGTTTGCTCTCCACGGGTACCGTACCACGACGCGTACATCAACTGGGACAACACCCTATTCTTTGGTATACGGCATGGAAGCTATTTTGCATATCGAGGTTCAGATTCCCTCCTTGAGAATCATGAAGGATGCTGGTTTGAGTGAAGACGATTGGATTCAGACCTGGCTTGATCAACTTAACTTGATTGACGAAAAGCGACTTACTGCTATTTGCCATGGTCAGGCGTATAAGAAACGAATGATCAAGGCTTTCAATAAGAAAGTCAGGCGCCAGGTATATCAAGTCAGGGATCTTGTAATCAAGCGGATCATTTTGCCGCAAAGTGATCACAGGGGAAAATGGACTCCTACTTACGAAGGACCATTTGTGATCAAAAACATCTTTTCTGGCGGGGAAATGATATTAACCACCATGGACGGTGACGACCTGCCGCACCCTGCGAACGCAGACATAGTCAAAAGATACTACGTATAAACAACCCGCTAGGTTGACACACCTAGGCAAAAAAAGGGGCATCCCGGTGAATCTAAAACCTGAAAGGGCGGTTCAGGAAAAAGTTAGGGATATAACCAAAAAAATCTGTACACCCGACAAGTTGAAAACCCGAAAGGGAGACTTGGGCAAAAAAGGGTTTCCCGGTGGATCGAAAACCCGAAAGGGTGGTCTAGGAAAAAGTTAGGGAATTAAAGCGTATGACTATGTCTCGTCGTATCACTTTAAGGACAATCTCTTCACATACAAGCTCCAGGCTTTTGATCAACTCAATCATCTTCGGACAAAGCAATGAATGGACAAGATATTCAGAGTTACGAATGCTATATCAGAGCGGGAACCCCATGGAATTTTTACACATAGCCATCTTTCTTTGTATAAATTTTTATCAATGTTTATGACAACATTCTCTTACTAGGATGTCTGTCTCCTTTGTAAAAAATACTTACACAAAGTTAATACAAAGATACTTCAAAGTGCAGAAAACCATTTGCCTTTTCTTCTTTTTACACTTATGTTTTATTTGAAAACGTCCAATGATTTATTAATGAGCATATGCATATGAATATAATCACTGTTTACAAATAAATGAAATGGGAAAGAATAATTACTGACAGGTTGAAAGTATAGGAAGACGTCTTTCGGCTATTCCAAGGAAATCCTCTGCAGTACATCATCTAGATCCTCAGCGGAGCTAAAACCTTGAAATACATATCCCCAGCGGAGCTAAATTTCAAAATTCCCATCAGAGTTAAACTTCAAACTCCCAATTCCCAACGGAGTAAAAACTTTGAACTGCAGACCCTCAGCGAAGATGAAACCTTCTTCCCCAACGGAGTAAAATTTCCAACTATCAATCCCTAGCGGAAACCATCTTGATTCCCCGACAAGTTATCTTAAAATCTGAGAATCAACCAGATAACAATTAACTTTTGTTTTATCCCCAACCTAGGATAATTCCCCAGTAGATTGGCATACAACCCAACCTCTTGATATCCCCAACAGAATGAAGATTCTCATTCTTGACTCCCCAGTAGATTGGCATACAACCCAACCTCTTGATATCCCCAACAGAATGAAGATTCTCATTCTTGACTCTCCAGTAGATTGACATACAACCCAACCTCCTGATATCCCCAACAAAATGAATATTCTCATTCTTGACTTCCCAGTAGATTGGCATACAACCCAACCTCCTGATATCCCCAACAGAATGAAGATTCTGATTCTTGACTCCCCGGTAGATTGGCATACAACCCAACCTCCTGATATCCCCAACAGAATGAAGATTCTCATTCTTGACTCCCCAGTAGATTGGCATACAACCCAAACTCCTGATATCCCCAACAGAATGAAGATTATCATTCTTGACTCCCCAATAGATTGGCATACAACCCAAACTCCTGAACTTTTTCCAAACATGAATAAGCTTTTCCCCCAGAGTCCTGAACTTACTCTCCAGTAGGATAGCTACTCCCCAGCAGGATAGCTACTCCCCACAGAGTTTTTCACTCGCCAGCAGAATGAAGATTCTCATTCTCAATTCCCCAGTGAAGTTGCCAGGATTACTCCCCAGCATGAATTTGTTAGAATTTTTAATCCCATGCAGATCGAAGATTCTCATTCTTGACTCCTCAGCTTGGAGTCCCCAAGGATTCAAATTCCCCTAGCAGAATGAAGATTCTCATTCTCAGTTCCCCGCAGAAGCCATCAGAGCCTTCCTTATTCTCCAGCAGATCAAGCTTTTCCTTTGTTTGATCCCCGGTAGAGATCGCTAGAGGTTTCCTTATTCCTCAGCCGAGTAAGGATTCCCATTGTGTAATCCCCAACCATAGTCATCAAAGTTCTCTGGATTCCCCAAGCAGGTTTCTTAAGCAACACTTGGCATTACTTTCCCTAACACAATGTTTATCATCCTCCAAATCCAAGGACTTGAAGGATCCCTATATCCCCAGGAAGTCGTGAAGGATTCTCACATCCCCACAGAAGTTGTAAAGGATCTTTAATCCCCAAGCAGTCAATAAGGATTTCTCATCCTCAGCAATCAAAGATTTTGAATCTCCAACGGCGGTCAAGGATTTATTTTCCCCGGCAGCAGTCAAGGATTTCATTATCTCCAGCTATTAAGGATTTATTTGCCTCAGCAAGACAGCAAATTGGCTTACATGCGCATACATTACATTCATATATCATAAACATTGATTAAAACACATTTTATTGCATCATACATTTCATGCAACATAACTTTGTGTTTCAGCTAACATTTTACCCTTTTCAGGATAAGATTAAAAGCTATCTTTAACAAATATTCAAAGATTTCAGATACAGTACGGATACACTCCAGACACGAAAGTCATTCTGCTACTCATTCAAATCTCTTATTCAGATACAATATGGATACACCCCAGACACGGAGGTCCTTCTATTACTCATTCAAAATTTCAAGTCAAGATACAGTCCAGATACGCTCCATACACGGTTGCCATTCTGTCACTCATTCAGACTTCAACAATCAGATACAGATTAGATACGCTCCAGATACGGAAGCCATTCTATTTCTAATTCATATTAAACTATCAACTTCAAGTCCAGATATGCTCCATATACGGTTTCCATTCTGTCACTCATTCGACTTTTTCCCCAGCCTAGAGATGCTCCAGACACGGATGCCATTTTGTCGCCCATTCAAATTTCAGATTCAGATACAATACAGGTACACTCTAGACGTGGAAGTCATTCTGTTATTCATTCAGATTCAAATACAGTTATAGCTCGGATACGCTCCAGACACGGACACCATTCCAATGCTCATACAGACTTAGTCTCCAGATATAGTTCAGATACGTTCCAGACACGGATACCATTCTGATACTCATTCTTCTGACTTACAACATGCAGTTCAACAAACATTCTTGGATGGCATCTTCAAGCCCATCTCTGACAAGATTATGTCACACCTCCAAATGGCATCTTTAAGCCCATTCCCTGAACTACATTTTGACGAGTGCAAATTTATGGGCACTCTAGTGTCCAATCATCTTTTACCTTTGAGTCACGAACGACAAAGCTCGCCAATATAACTCTTTAGGTTCAATAAGATTGAATATGGGCAGATGTTGTACCCCAAAATTTTCCCTCTCATTTTATCAAGATTTCTCCTCACAAGACTCTTTGGACTCCAGACCAGATTAGGGTTTGCTCAGCTCAAGACCTCTCCTTGCACTGATGACCTGAAATTAGGGTTTGAGTTTGCATAAGGATTTTTGGACTTCCAATGCCTCATGTTACTTTCATACTTCATGTTGGACTCCTAAGATTGCTCATACCAAGTTTCAAGCCTTGAATCAAATTTTTGCCCAGTCAATTGGACAGTTGACCTAAAAATCAGCTGTATTGGGGAAAAAGTCAATTGTGGCCAATTTACAATCAAACCTCATAATTTTTGATCCACATCAACATTATAAACTCATATTAACCATTTGATCAAGTTTGGACCACAACTCCTCAAGAAATTTGATCAGATCATCAAAAGGGCAAAATGGTCATTCTTAGGGCTTTTGACTACACAAGGGCAATTTCTGATTTTTTACCTAGCCAATGGAAAATTGGGATCAAGAATGGTTTCAAGGACTCAATGGCATAATCTTGACCTAATCACAAGGTTCAAAAGATCTCATTAGAATTGGATTGACAGATGAGTTTTCCAGTCAACTGATAAAAAATCAGTTGTACACTGAAAAGTCAAACTTTGACTTTTTGGTCTAAATCAAGTGCCAAGGGTCATTTTTCATCAAGATATGTCAAAACATGAAACTTGTTCACCAAGAAACCTAATTTTGGAATTAGGGTTTAAAATGGAAAACTTACATGATGCAATTGGATTCAAAGAAAACTTACAACATGAAAGTTGTAGTCCTCCACAAAATATACAACTTTTATTCATAAAGTTTTCCCAAAGGATGCTTGGATCTCAAGTTATAATTTTGTGAATAGGGGTCCATAAAGCTTTTAACTTAGTGAAATTTTGCCCTAGTTTAGGCAGGATTTTGACCTATCTTCATGGAAACTTTTCACATAGTTCCAAGTGGAATCTCAAAATGAATTTCAAAAATGGATTGTAGATCATGTTACAAGCTTTCCAAAATGTCCAATAACTCTCCAAGATCATTTATGGTTAGGGAGAATCGAAAGTTTGAAAATGGCAAATTATCATTTTTGGCCTAGGCATTTTGCACCATGTTACAACTTGAAAATCAGTTTGAATCATGCTTGTACTTGTTTTACATGTTCTAATCTCTTCTACACTAAAAAATTAAATGCAAATACAATGGTTAATGGCATTGTTTTGATCTTTGAAGCTTTGTACAAAGGTTTAATCCAAAAATGGCAAAAAGGCAACGTTGCTACTTTGATAAAGCATGCTTTATGTCATTTTGTTTATCTTGAGCATTGAACCCAATCTCTTGCAGAAAACAAAGTCCATGAATATCAAGAAATTGGTACCAACTATGTGCAGGCCTTGAGCTAGCCTGTACAGGTTTTGGCTTTGTCAACTCAACCTTTTCTTCAAAAACAAGCCAACTTGCAAAAGTGAACTTAACTCTTCCATCTGATAAGAACAAAGTTTTGTATCATTTCAAACAACCTCAACACATTGTAGCAAGCAGAATACACGAGTTACAAGCCTCTCAAACACCCAAAAACTCCATTTCTGCCCAAAACAGGGCAAGCTCTGCAGAACTCAAGCCAATACATATTTGCCTCGTGCGTTTTGCTTGAAACCACTTCAAACACATTCAATACAACACACATAAACTGTCCAGGCCCTTACTTTGCAACTGTAACCTCGTTTGCACACTTCACCATTTTCATTTTTAAGCTTTGCAGGTTGAGTTCTACAAGGAGGTTCGGGCCATTTCAAAGCAAGCTAAGCATTGGGAAAGGTCAAGGGAACATCAAGCAAGCTCAAAAGACCTTCAGGCCTCACTCAAAGCTGTTACATTTCCATATTCGAACTTGACTGAAACAGGTATTTCTCAAATTTCTAACTCCTTATTTAGGCATCATTAAGTTTAGGTCTATGAAGCAAAAAAGTAGTCCTTAATGTCCTTGAGTTGTACATATGCATATCTTGTATTTATATTAACTGAGCTAGGAGAATTTGGATGATGAACTTGCTCAAAAAACTAGGTCATAAATTAGGGGCACTGAAATTCTCTCTGGTCTTTGAGAGTTAGATCAAGTTTTTTATATCATTAGAATCGTGTGATGATGAGCTATAACTTTCATGTTGCAAGATTTTGTTTTTAAGCACGTATGCAGGAGATACAGTTTTGAACATAGGGCGCACGTTTTTTGTTCTAAGGACAGGGACGAAGTGGAAGTTTGGGCTGGGCCTGGCTTTTCTGGCTATTTGCACCCCCTGTTTATTTTTTGCACCCCCTTGGCCCATTTCTTTTATTTTTCATATTTTCTTGAATATTACACATTTCTGACTTTTATTTATTTTTTCTAAACATTAAAAATCATAAAAATATTTTCTTTATTTTTTTTGCATTTTTTTCATATTTTTTATTTTATTTTTTGCATAATAAATGAGTATTAGGTTAAATATAACTTATTTTCTTGAATAAATTTGTAAATAATACAAAAATATTATATATTTTTATTTTTATTATTTATACACTCAAATTAATATTTTCATACAATATTTAATTTTTTAACATTTTTGTATATATTATTAGTATTTTTCTTTGCACAAAAATGAATAAATAAGTAATATAATATATTTTCTTTTAATACCAAAAATTAGGGTTTTCACCCTTTAAAAAAACAATCACTTTATTTCCTTATTTTTAGGATATAATTAAATTTATTTTTACATACATAAAAATAAATACAAAAACATTTTTTGCATATTTTTTTTGCATATTTAATATTTGCTTATTTATTTATTTGTACAAATAAATTCAATTTGGTTGTAATAGTTTTAGGGTTTTATTTTGAGCAATATCCCCCTATTTAAACTTGTATGCCCCTCCCCATAATATTGTGTAATAGTCTTAGATTTACTTTTACGCAATTTATCGTATTATATGCATGATAGTAAGATTAGGGTTTTGTATGCAAAAGACCAAAAATCAAACAAATAGCATGACTAAACACAAGACAAAAATGCATGAAAAATGACAACACAATGCACACAAGCACCCCTAGGGTTTCATCCATTTTGTTGCCTTAAAAAATGACCATGGTATGCATGCTAGGTATCTTGGCAAAACAAAAACAAAACAAAAAGATCATAGTCCCTCGATGACGCTATCTTGGTTGCCTAAACTAAAATGATCTAGTCCCTCAAAAAACGTGCTAAAGATACTTGGCAATATTGTTATCATGGTCATACGATGACCCACACCCGTCCCGTTTAACATCCAAAGATAGGGTTGTTTACCAAATACAATGGTAAAACAACAATGTCAAAGGGTTAAAAATGTAAAAGAAAGATCTTTGAGTAGGGTAGACAACTCCTAGTTACTTAATCAATTTGCAAACATCCTTGCTAATTTCAATAACACACACACAATTTCAAAACATTTCCCAACAAACTTTCAAACATTGAAACATTTTTCAAAAGACATACATCTTTGTATACATTCTTCAAACAAGAATCATTACAAAGATTGCCACAACGGTGGCCTCTTTTCAAAATACTTTCAAAACCACACAAAGCACCATTTCAAACAATTTAAAAAGAAAAGCAAGTGATCTAAACAAGTAACTAAGAGCCCATGGAAAACTATGGATGAAAAGGGTGATAGCACCTTCCCTTTTCATAATCTACCCCCCGAACCCAAGAAAACATCTCAAAGGTCTTTCCTGTTCTTTTTGACCTTTCCTTTGGATAAAATAAAAAGTCGGTGGCGACTCTTGCTAAACCGAAACATTTGCGAATACAAACGCAAAACCTCAAGTCAGTTCTCCCACCGTATCACACAAGTTATGTTATGATGTTTGCAAAATGCCATAACTTTACTCCTTCGATGGCTCCTTTCGCTCAGAGAATAAATGTCTCGGAATTGTTTACAAGGTCTCTCTTTAATATTCCACCATCTTAAGAGGCATAAACTTTACCCATTTGGCAAGATTTTCTTCCTCCAAGATTGATAACCCCAAGACTCATTCCTATTAAGAGCCATATCGTCTTACTTTCCTACCAACCCAATCTTGTCACTAGACAATTTGGTCTTTGTCAACTAATCCCTGAACCTCTTTTCGAAAGAAAGAGCGCCATTTGCCTTCAAGGAATGCATTTCACTGTCTATGAACGAGAAGAACATATGCAACGCTATTCCACATTCAATGAATTCAAAATTATTTCTTTCCAACCTTCCTTCTATTGTACCAAAGGCTTCAACAATTGGTGGAGAAAATATTATTCCGATAATATATTCGATACAACCCTCCTTACTCATCATCTGACAAAAGCTTTTGCCTCTGTGCAGGAACACATCAAGAAAGGTACGAAGACTCATATCAAAGAGATCCAGGTGTTCCAAAAATACTTTGAAACTGTTTACAATCTGAATGATCTTAGTCGAACCATTTTTAATGCAGCGAAAACTTTGACAGAAAAATTTACTAAAATGCTTCAACATTCGAGTATTCCTTCATGTGTCAAACAGAAAATAGGTATGACTTAGCTTTCAAACTTGAACTACTGAAATTCCAAAAATTACCCAGTGTTGATATTGGCCTGGAGTTTTACCTTCCTTATCCAGACTGGTTTGTCTGTGGGAATCATCACAACTTTTTAAAGCAAGAGTCTGAAAAACCTGCTGAAAGAGTGGTTTCGGCTAAGCATATATTGGACAGTGTGAGAGGTGAGGTGATGAAAGTGTGTGAGAATGAAAAACGTGAGTATTTATAAAGATATTTGAAAATATTACAAATAGGTGGAAACTTACATGCAAAGAAAATAATGATGACTTAAAAATTAGTTCCAAGAAAAACACATAGCACAAAGTGACAATTTAAATCATGTAATTATGTTTTAATGCAAACAAGTATCTCATTGAATCTCAGTCTTATGATTGAATCTTCATAAGTAAACACACAAATCTATTTTAATTGATTAAAAGAAAATAAGTTTAGAGAAAAAGAAGTATTTTATTTTGTGTATTTGTCTTGAAAATAATATGTGGTATTATGGAATATTTTTGGTCTTTTTTTATATTAAAAATAAATATCTTTAGATAAATAATAATCTAGTTTTAATTTAATTCACAAGGAAATTAGTAAAATTAAATAAAATATAATGAATAAAAATAATTTTTATGTGGAAAAATATTTAAATTATGTCAAAATATAAATCTATTATTTTTTATACACTTTATGATTTTTTTGGTATTTTAGAAAATATATTTAAAAGAAAAATAAATAAATAAATAAATAAATAAATAAAAATAAAATGGGCCAAGGTGGTGTCACAAGTAAACAGGGTGTATGCTAGCGAAAAAAAGAATGCCAGGCCCAAAGGGCCCAGCGCCTGCAAGCAAAAATCAACAGAAATGTCAAAAATATGAAAAAAAGCAAAATGGTCACGCTGGGGCTTGAACCCAGGACCATAGGGTGAACAGACGTGCGCTTTACCACTGGGGTGGCTATACATCCGTTTATATAGACAAAACCATAAACATATAAGGCAAATCCAGTCCTGATGACTTCATCTTCAACCTCCAGCCGGTGTACCTGTAACTTCTTCATTTCTCAACAAAAATGGAAAGTGACAAAATGAAAGTTGTTGCATTCTTCCTCACGACTCTAACCATGTAAATAACTAAGGCTGAAAGTCAAAGATAAGTGAGAATTTATCTGGCCCTAATTTAAACCCTAAAAATTTCAGAAACTTCAACTCTAAAATTCTCTAAGCTCAGGCCATATAAATGAAAACTATGGATATGTACAGCTTCGTGGCAATGAGGTCTACATTTTATCTTCACAAATGCAAGCCTAACAATGACTAAGTAATGAGATAGAAGTTCAAGAAAAATACCTCAAAACTGGAAATCATGAAATGCAAATGAGTTTGTTTCAGTCAGTGCTGATGATCTGGTTAGCTTCCTTGGACCTCTAAGAAGCTAATGCAATGGCTGGCTTGAGCTGAGGATGGCTGGAATGGCCTGAAGAAGTCCAACTGTGATGCTCTATTTTTGGTTATGGAAGATAAGGAAAATGGCGTTACAGAAATAAAACAGGTACAAGGATGAGTTAGCCTTGATGCAAGGAAGCTTTATAAACTAAAAGGCCAGACAACGCATAAAGGAAATGTGAGTTTGGTATGTGAAGTCAGAATTTGCACAACAATGGTGTTTTGGGACAATTTATGGCTAGAGAGAGTTTGAGTGAGTTTCAGGGGCTTCTTGCTCGTGTGTCAACTTACAAATAGTGTGTATACTTATAAGCAAGAGGTTTTGAGGCTTGTAACAACTCAGAATTTGAATTTTCATCCTTAAGCCAAACATGTGATTTTTGAGAAAACAAGTTTCAATGCTTGTGTACTTGCTAAGATAGAGTAGTTTATGCTTTAAACAAGTTTGTTTTTGACTTTGTGGACGAAGTGTGATCAGAGGGAACAAGTTATAGGCTCAAGAATGACTTTATGCAAAAAGCTTGCTTTACAAGAATGAAAGTGTTCACTTTGTGCCATTAATGGAAATGCAACTTGGATAATAGTTCATTTGCTTGGATCAAAGCCTTAACAGTTGTGTATGCATTTAATTAAGGAGTGACAAAATCCTAATTTCATCTCTTCGATTCTCCTTGATCAAGAATGATCTCAAGGAGTTCTTGGACATTTTAGAAATCTTGCAATATGCTCTACAACTCATATTTGAATTGCTTTTGAAGATTCCCCTTGGAACCATGTGAAAAATTGCCATGAAGTTAGGTCAAAAATCTGCCTAACTAGGGCAAAATTTCACTAAGTCATTTTTAGTTCATGAGCATGTATTCAAAAAATTATAACTTGAGATCCAAGCATTTTTAGGAGAAGCTTTGTGAAGTAAAGTTATAGATTTCGTGGAGATCTACAACTTTCATGTTGGATGTTTCTCTTGAATCATTTTGCATCATGATGGAAATTTAGCTCAAAGTTGTGAGAAAATAAGAAAATTTCTATACTTAGAAAATTTTCTAAGTTAAGAAATTTCATCTTTTCAAAATAAAATCTTGAATTCTTGATTTCTTGATGAACAAGTTTCATATTTTGACATGTTTTGATGGATTATGACCTTTGGCACTTGAATTTGACCAAAAAGTCAAAGTTTGACTTTTCAGTATATAATTGACTTTTGATCAATTGACTGAAAAATTTATCTGTCAATCCAATGGACTTTTAGTGTTTTAAATCATGTCATTAGGTAAAAGTGATGCAATTGGACTCTTGAGGTCATGACTTAACCCAATTGATCATTTGTTAGGTCAAAAACCAGAAATTGCCCTTTCCCAATCAAAACCCTAATTTTGACCATTTTGCCCTTTTGATGATTTGATCAAATTTCTTGAGGAGTTATGGTCCAAACTTGATCAAATGATACATATGAGTTTAAAATGTTAGTGTGGATCAAAAATTGTGAATTCTGACTAAATTGGCCATGGTTGACTTTTTCCCTAATACAATTGATGTTTTAGGTCAACTGTTCAATTGACTGATCAAAAGTGTGATCCAAGGCTTGAAACTTGACATGAGTAATCTTGAGGGTCCATAATGATCCATGAAAGTCATATGGGGAATTGTAAGTTCAAAAATCCTTGTGCAATCTCAAACCCTAAATTTCAGTCATCAATGCTTGAGGAGGTGCCTTGAGCTGATCAACCCAAACGCAGTCTTGATCCAAAGGAGATCTTGTGAGAAAATTCTTGATAAGTAAGAGGGAAATTTTGGGGTACAACACACAGCTACCCGCTGGTGACTAACAACAATAGTAATCATATAGTTAGTGATCCCTTAAGAATTATGAACTACGCGGTCCCCTAAGAGATATAACTATTGTGATACGGTGAGAGAACTGACTTGAAGGTTTTGCGTTTGATTGCAAATGTTGCAGTTAGTAAGAGTCGCCACCGAATTTTCTTTTATCCAAAAGGAAAGGTGAAAAAGCACAGGAAAGACCTTTGAGATTATTTCTTGAGTTCGGGGGGTAGATTATGAAAAGGGGAGGTATTAGCACCCTTTTCATCCATTGTTTTCCATGGGCTCTTAGTTACTTGCTAGATCACTTATTTTTGTTTGAAATTATGCTTTGTGTCGTTTTTTGAAAGTGTTTTCTAAAGAGGCCATTGTTTAGGCAACCTTTGTAATGATCATCGTTCGTAAGAATATATACAAAGATGTTGATCTTTTGAAAATATTTTCAAGTTTGTAAGAGGTTTTGAAAGTGTAGGTGTTTGTTTTGAAAATAGCAAGGATGTTTTGAAATTGAGCAAGTAATTAAGAGCATTCTACCTACTCAAAAGTCTTTCTTGTTCATTTTATTTCCTTTGACATTGTTATCTTACCATTGAATTGGTAAGTAATCTTATCTTTGGATGTAAACGGGACGGGCGTGGGTCATCATATTACCATGATTAGCAATATTGCAAGGTATCTTAGCATTCTTTTTTAGGGACTAGGATCATTTGGAAGGCAACTTAGATAGCGTCATCGAGGGACTATGATCTTGTATTTTGCTTTGTTTTTGCTAAGATACCTCACATGCATAATATGGCCATTTTGTAAAGGCAACCAAGTGGATTTACCCTAGGGGTGCTTGTGTGCAAGTGTATATTTTTCATGCTTGATTTTGTCTTGAATTAGGATTTTCTAAGTATTGATTTTTGTCTTTCCATACAAACTGTAATTACTAGCATGTTATATATAAAGCGATAAATTGAGGAATTTAAAGTTACTACACTATTACAATACTTGTGGGAGGAGGGTGTACAAATTGTAAATGGGGATTGCAAGAAAATAAACCTTGTTAATCTATTACAACCATATTGAATTGGTACAAGAATTGAAAAAATAAATGTACAAAAATAAATAAATATGCAAGAATGTAAGTGTGAAGAAAATAGATGTTTGTTTGATTTTTCATGAGAAAAGGGGTTTGGATTTTTAACCTAATTAGCTAGAAGAAAATAATTAGTTAAAAATAAAACCTAAATTTACTAAGAAAAGATTTTAAATAAAACCCTAAATCTATTAATTGATTAAAAAAAGAAATTAAGTTTATAAGAAAAGTATTTTTGGTATTTTTGTCTTGAAAATGAATTAAAGTATTGTAAAATATTTTTGGTCTCTTTAAATATTAAAATAATATATTTTAATTGGTGTAAAAGAAAATAAATAATAACCTAGTTTTAATTAAATTTACAAGAATAATTAGTAAAATAAATAAAGTATGGTTAAATAAAATATATTTTTTGTGAGAAAAATAAATAAACTAAGTCAAAATATAAATCTATTATTTTTTATATTTTTTGTGATTTTTTAGTATTAGAAAAATAATTAAGAAAATAAATAAAATGAAAATAAGAAACGAAAATAAAACTGGACCAGGGGTGTGTAAATGAAACAGGGGGGTTAGCAAGTAAAAATAAAAAAAACAACAAAGCCCAATGAGGCCCAGCGCCTGTCCAAGAAACAAAGTCAGAAGGCAAAAAAATGTGAAAAAATCAAAAGGGTACCACTGGGGCTCGAACCCAGGTCCCTTTGGTTACAGGCGCGCGCTTCTACCACTATGGTGGTTATACATCTGTTTATATAAATCAAATAATAAATACATAAGGCAAACATGTTCTTGAGGCCAACTTCATCTTCAACCTCGCGCCCAGCCAGAAGCTCTGTAACTTGTTCAAATCTCAACAAAAATGAAAACTGTAAACATGAAACTTGTAGCAAATTTTCTCACGGTTTCAGAAATGTAAAGCATTAAAACTAAAGATCAAAGATAAGCATGAATTTCATTGGCCCTAATCTGAACCCTAAAAATATCAAAAATTTCAATCCTAAAATTCTCTAAGCTCAAGAAAAGTTAATGGAAACTATGAACATGGTTAGCTTTAGGGCAATGATATCTACATGTTTCATTCACAAATAAATCATTGATGATGCTTGTATGAAAAGTTCCAAAGTTAGAAAACTTACCTTGCAAGAGGGTATCAGGTTTGAAGTTTGAGCAACTTTCAAGGAGTTTCAATGATTGGGTTAGCTTCCTCAAGTTCCCAGGAAGCTAATGGGATGCTTAGCTTGAGCTGAAAGTACTTGAGGAGTTCTGGAGAAGTCCAAGTGTAATGCTCTGTTTTTGAAAATGGAGGATGGTGTTACAATTCTGTAACAGGGTGTGGGATCAGTTCTAAATGATGTTTAGAAGCTTTAGGAACCAAAAGGCTTGAAAACGCACGAGGGAGTTATGAGTTTCAAGTTTTTGGTCAGTTTATGTGAAAATGTAGGTATGAGATGTGATTCTGAGCTCTAGGTGTTTTCAGGGGTCAAGCCTTTGTGTGTTTTGTGGAAAATGGTTTATATATCTATAAGCAAAAGGATTGGAGTGGTTTGGACAATCAGAAGTACAAGTTTTCAGCTAATTGCTAGGTTACTTGATTTTGAAGAAAAGTGGGAAACCAAGTTTCAATGTGAGGTACAAGCATGGGCTGAGTGATTGTAAGTGTCTAACAAGTTTATTATGAGTTATAAGACATGTATGATCAGAAGAGAACAAGTTCAAGGCTCAAGAACAAGTTTTGTGTAAAAAACACTTTATCAAAATGGCAATGTACACTTTCTTCCAAAAATGGATATAAAGCATGACCTTGCATTGAATGCTTGAAATGAGATCTATAACAGCTGTGAAAGCCATTAATTATGGATTACCTAACAAGTTTGAGGCCTGAAAAGTAGAGTTTATGCAGCACAACTTTGAATTTGAATTTTGTTCATCACAAAATGACTTGAAATTCAAGTGATAAAACCCTAACTTCATCTCTTCGATTCTCCCTACTCAAAAATAATCTCAAGGAGTTCTTGGGTATTTTGGAAATCTTGCAATGTGCTATAAAACCAATTTTTTAATTGTTTTTTAATATTCCCCTTGGAACTATATGAATAAGTGCAATGAAGTTGGGTCAAAATCCTGACCAAATTAGGGCAAAATTTCACTAAGTGTTTTGTTTCATGCCACATGTTCTTAAAATTATAACTTGAGATCCAAGAACTTTTGGAAGAAGTTGTGTGAAGAAACATTGTATATTTCATATATATCTACAACTTTGATGTTGGAAGTTTCTCTTGAATCACTTTGCATCATGGTGAAAAGTTTGCTCAAAGTTGTGAAAAAATAAGAAATTTCCAACACTTAGAAAAATTTCTAAGTTTAGAAATTTTCACTTTTCAAAATGAAATCTTGAATTTTGTATTTCTTGATGAATAATTTTCATATTTTGATGAATTGTGATCTTTGGCATTTAAATTTGACCAAGAAGTCAAAGTTTGACTTTTCAGTATACAGTTGACTTTTGATCAATTGACTAAAAAATTCATCTATCAACCCATTGGACTTGCAATATTTTGGGCCATGTCATTAGGTAAAAATGATGCAATTGGACTCTTGAGATCATGCCTTAAACAATTGATCATTTTCTACGTAAAAAATCATAAATTGCCCTTTCCCAATCAAAAACTTAATTTTGACCATTTTACCCTTTTGGAGATTTGATCAAATTACTTGAGGAGTTGTGGTCCAAACTTGATCAAATGATACATATGAGTTTAAATTGTTTACGTGGATAAAAAATCATGAAGTTTGACTGTAAATTGGCCATAGTAGACTTTTTCCCCAATACAATTGATTTTTAGGTCAACTACTCAATTGAATGAGCAAAAGTGTGATCCAAGACTTGAAACTCGTCATGAGTAATCTTGAGGGTCCATAATGATCCATGAAAGTCATATGGGGCATTGGAAATTCAAATATCCTTGTGCAATCTTAAACCCTAATTTTAGCCATCAGTGCTTAAGGAGGTGTCTTGAGCTGATCAAACCCTAGTGCAGTCTTGAGCTAAAGGAGATCTTATGGGAAAAATTCTTGATAAGTGAGAGGGAAAATTTTGGGGTACAACAACTTCCCCTGTTCAATCTTCTTGAACCTAAAGAGTTAGATTGGGGAGTTTTGCCATTCGTGACTCGAAGGTGGAAGATGATTGGACACTAGAGTGCCCAGAAATTTGCACTCGGTGATGTGAAGGTTGATAGTATAGAGAATGGGCTTAAAGATGCCATTTGGAGGGATGATGGAAAGTTGTTGGATATAGGTTTGTAGATGCCATCCAGAAATGATTGTTGAATCATATTCGTAAGCTGAAACTGAATGAGTATCATAATGGCGTCCGTGTCTGGAGCGTATCTGAACTGTATCTGAAATCTGAATCTGAATGAGTATCAGAATGGCATCCGTGTCTGGAGCGTATCTGAACTGTATCTGAAATATGAATCTAAATGAGTATCAGAATGGCATCCGTGTCTGGAGCGTATCTGAAAGTTGAATCTGAATGAGTATTAGAATGGAATCCGTGTTTGGAGCGTATCTGAACTGTATCTAAAATCTGAATCTAAATGAATATCAGAATGTCATCCGTGTCTGGAGTGTATCTGAACTTTATGAAAAGTTGAATCTGAAGAACCCGTACTGGATTGCTTCAGTTGGTTGTGTAGATAATTGTCCTGGCTTATCTTAGCTATCAATTTCTGACCTTTGTAATTTGTTAATGATAGTCATTTGATTAATCTTATCCTGAAAAGGGTAAAAACATTAGCTGTATGCAATGTCATGACTTCTGAAATGCATGGTACAATGAGATTGTGATATATGCATTTGTGTTATCAATGTTCATGATATATGGATGTGATGTATGCGTATGTAAGCTAATCTGCTGCACTGTTGTTGGATAGGGGGAAATAAAATCCATGACTGCTGCTGAGGATACATAGTGCAAGTCTTCATGTTGTGAAGTTGAAGTGTTGATGAATTTCCGTTTAGAGAAATAAACTTTGTTGTAAGGGAAATGCCATGTACTGCTTGTAACATCCTGTTGGGGAATCTTGAGAAATTTGGCGACTTCTACCGGGGAGTGATAACTGGAAGTTTTATTCTGCTGGGGATTAAACTGCACACTTTGGGGGATTTTACGGAGATAACTTAGAGAGATTTCCCTATCTCTTAAAGCCATCAGTGATTGTCTTCTTATTTTGTTCACTTGTAAACAGTAATTATGTTCAAGTGCATATGTTTAAAAACAAATCATTGGACGTTTTTGCAAACAAAACACAAGACTAAAGAAAAAATAGGTAGTTTTGCACTTTAGAAGGGATATCTTTGTATTGAATTTGAGTAAGTATTTTTTTGTATAATGAGACAAACATTCTAGTAAGAGAATGCCGTCGTAAAAATGAAAATTTGATACAAAGAAAAGATAGCTATGTGAAATAATCCCATGGGGTTCCAATTCTGCTATAGCCTTCGTGTCTCTGAGCATTTTGTCTATTTGTTACCTTGTCCAAAGCTTGATTGAATTGATCAAAATTGTTGAGTTTGTCAGTAGAAACCAAAGGTTGTCCGTAAGGTGATCCAACGGGACATAGTCATACGCTTTAATTCCCTAACTTTTACCTGGACCTCCCTTTTGGGTTTTCAGTCCACCGGGATACCCTTTTTTTTCCCAAGTCGCCCTTTCGAGTTTTCAACTTGCCGGGTGTATAGATTTTTTTTTTGTTTTATCCCTAATTTTTTCCCGAACCTTTTTGGTTCGTCGGGATGCCCTTGTTTTGCCTAGGTGTGTCAACCTAGCGGGTCTCTTTATGCATAGTATCTTTTGACTATGTCTGCGTTCACAGGGCGCGGCAGGTCGTTGCCATCGATGGTGGTCAAGATCATTGCCCCACCAGAGAATATGCTTTTGATCACAAATAGTCCTTCGTAGGTAGGAGTCCATTTTCCCCTGGGATCACCTTGCGGCAGTATGATACGTTTGATCACCAAATCTCCGACTTGATACACTTGGCGTTAGACCTTTTTGTTGAAAGCCTTGATCATATGTTTTTAATACATTTGACCATGATAGACAGCAGTAAGCCTTTTCTCATCAATCAAGTTCAGTTGATCAAGTCGAGTCTAGATCCAATCTTCTTAACTCAGCCCTGCATCCTTCATAATTCTGAGAGAGGGGATCTAGACCTCAATAGGCAAGATAGCCTCAATGCCATATACCAGAGAGTAGGGTGTTGCCCCGGTTGATGTGCGTGTTGTGGTACGATAACCATGGAGAGCGAATGGTAGCATCTCATGCTAGTCTTTGTATGTGACTGTCATTTTATGTATGATGTTTTTGATATTCTTATTTGCGGCTTCGACAACACCATTCATCTTTGGTCGGTAAGGGGAAGAATTGTGATGCTGGATCTTGAAATGCTCGCACAGGGCGGTGATCATAGTATTGTTTAGATTTGTGCCATTGTCTGTTATGATCCTCTCCGGGATACCATACCAATATATGAGATTCTTTTTAATGAACCGGGCTACAACATTCTTGGTCACAGAAGCGAAAGAGGCTGCCACAATCCACTTTGTAAAATAGTCAATGGCCACTAAGATGAAGTGGTGTCCATTGGAGGCTGTTGGTTTTATTTCCCTAATCATATCGACGCCCCACATAGCAAAAGGCCAAGGATCCGTCAAGACATTTAAAGGAACCAGAGGCACGTGCACCTTGTCAGCATAGATTTGATACTTGTGGCAGGTTTGAGAGTGTTGATAGCAATCTGCTTCCATGCTAGACCAGTAATAGCCTGCCCGTAGGACCTTCTTTGCCATCATATACCCACTGGAATGGGTGCTAAAAGTGCCTTCATGTAGATCAGACATGATCTTTTCCGCTTCAACCTTATCTACACACCGAAGTAACACCGAGTCATGGTTATGTTTGTAGAGAATGCCATTAATAAGGAATAATTTAGCAGAGAATCTCCTTAAGAACTTCTTATCATTGACTGAAGCTCCTTCTGGATATTCTTGAGCCTCGAGATACCTCTTAACTTCATGAAACCAGGGCTGGTCCACTACTTCTTCAGTATTAATCTCGTAATAGTGAGCTGGTTCGTCCATTCGTTCAATGGTGATCTGGGGAGCCTCGTTATCCCATTTAAGTTTAAACATGGATGGCATTGTGGATAGTGCATCTGCTAGCTGATTTTATTCTCGCAGGAAATGCTCGAAGGTAATCTTATCAAAATGTGGCAGCAATATTAACACATGTTCTTTGTAGGGGATAAGGTTAGGATGTTTGGTGTCCCACTCCCCTTTGATCTGGCTGATGACCAAAGCTAACTCTCCGAATACATTTAAGGATTTGATCCCCAAGTCTATGGCAGCTTTGAGACAAAAAATGCACGCTTCATATTCAGCCATGTTATTTGTACAATTGAAGCAGAGTCTTGCAGTAAAGGGAGTATGACATCCTTCAGGAGATATGAGTACATCACCTATACCATTGCTGAGTGCGTTGGACGCCCCATAAAAAACCAGGGTCCATCAGGATCCTTGTTCAGGTCCATCATATGGTTTGAATTCTTCACAGTTGTTTACCATCATGATGTCTTCATCTGAGAATTTGAACTTCATGGACTGGTAGTCATCCACAGCTTGATGAGCAAGATGATCGGCTAGTACACTTCCCTTTATTGCTTTCTGGGTAGTATACTGTATGTCATATTCTGTCAGGGTCATTTGCCATCTTACTATTCTCCCAGAGAGATCAGGTTTCTCGAAGATGTATTTTCTTGGATCCATTTATATATCAACAAGGTAGTATGGGTCAGCATATATTGTCTTAGCCGGTGAGCAGCCCATGCCAGAGTGTAGCAAGTTTTCTCGAGCAGTGAATATCTTGTTTCACAGTCGGTAAACTTTTTGCTCAGGTAATAAATAGCGTGCTCTTTTCCGCCAGACTCGTCATGCGGCCCCAACACACACCCCATTGAATTTTCCAAAATAGTCAGATACATGATCAACGGTCTTCCCTCAACTGGTGCATCAAAATAGGAGGCTCTTGCAGGTACTCTTTGATCTTGTCAAAAGCAGTTTGGCACTCGTCATTCCATTTAACTACTTGATCTTTATTCAGTAAATTGAAGATTAGTTCACAAGTAGCTGTCAGGTGAGAAATGAATTTGGCAATGTAGTTTAAACGTCCCAAGAATCCTCTGACTTCCTTCTCAGTGCGAGGAGCAGGCATCTCTTGTATCGCTTTCACCTTGGCGGGATCCACCTCGATACCTTTATTGCTGACGACAAAGCCTATGAGTTTACCAGACCTGACCCCAAATGTACATTTATTTGGGTTCAACCTCAGCTTGTATTTCTTTAGCCTCTCAAATAGTTTCTGTAAATGATCAAGATTATATTCCTCTGTTTGAGATCTTGCTATCATGTCGTCCACATAGACTTCTATTTTGTGATGTATCATGTCGTGAAATAGAGATACCATGGCACGCTGAAAGGTTTCCCCAACATTCTTCATTCCGAATGGAATAACCTTGTAGAAGAATGTGCCCCACTGCATGACAAAGGTTGTTTTCCCCATGTCTTCAAGCGCCATTTTGATTTGGTTGTAGCCTGAGAAACCGCCCATGAAAGAAAAGACTTTATGTTGTTCCGTATTGCCAACTAGAACATCAATGCGGAGTAGTGGGAAATCATCCTTAGAACCTGCCCTATTCAAATCTCTATAGTTCATGCACATTCGCACTTTACCGTCCTTATTGGACACGGGAACAACATTGGCAACCCACTGTGGGTAGGAGGTGACGGCCAAGAATCTGACATTGAATTGTTTCATGACTTCTGCTTTGATCTTCTCTGACATGTCTAGTTGCATGCGACATACCCTTTGTTTTATCGATGGGCAGTCTTCTTTTGTAGGTAGACGATGTACCACGATATCTGCATCAAGTCCTGGTAGGTCTTCATATGACCAGGAAAAGACCTCAACATACTCGTGTAGCATCTAAATTAGACGCTCTTTGATACTGGGTTCCAGATTGGCACTCACCTTGACTTCTCTTTTGTCTTCTTCGGTACCTAGGTTGATTGTGTCCACTAGTTCCTCGTGGGGCTGAATGGTCCTCTCCTCTTGTTATAGTAACCTGGAGAGTTCCCATGGCACTTCACAATCTTCCTCACCTTCGTCTTCGGCTTGGTAGATTAGATTTTCAGAGTCACAGAAGGCCATAGCAGAATCGTTACTGTTGTACCCCAAAATTCGCCCTCCCTTTCTTCAGGAAACCATCTTAGATTTTTCAAAATCCCCTGAAACAAATCCAAGTCCTGAGTTATCCTTTTGCCCAAGCAAGTCACTTACAAGAGCAAGATGATCTCACAAACTCCAGAAACAACGCTTTCATCTTGAGGAAAATCAAATTCTAAGTGCTTAAAATGTTTCTATAAAATAAGTGTTTTTAGAAAAATCAGCGCTTCAGAACTTCTGGACCCATTCCAGATGAAGACGGTCAGAAGTTGCAAGTTTGGCTCAGCATGGTCAGAAGTTGGCTCTTCAGCAGCTACATCAGTTCAATCAGAAGTTGTAAACGTGGTTCAGAGTGTAAGCCTCAAACAGAACATGCCCCTTCAGCAGTTACACAAGCTCAGTCAGAACTTGCTAAAGGAATGCAAGAGAAACATGAAAGTATAAAGGCTCCTTCAGAATAGGTTGAAGTCAGAAGATGAAAGGTCAGAGGGATAGGTGTCACATTGATACAGAATCTCTAAGTCCAGATTGTCCAGAAGTAGACCCAAGGAACGTACCAGAAAACCAGGAGAATCTACAGAGCTTACTAAGACAACAGGTAGCCAAGGCCAGAGGATGGTTTACGCTGCTGATTCAACAACCAGAATGTTGGTATTGACAGGTCTTGTCACCATTTAATGCCCATTAATGCTTCCAACCACTCCTGAGCGTTCACGTGTGGCTTGGAAAACGCTTTTGCACAGATTCTGGCATGGGTCTTCACGCCACCGCCCATTTCAGAGGTCACTTCCCCCAATCTACGCCTGCTGCTGCTACCTAGGCTGAAAAATAGCTGTTATCACAACTTCCCAGGAATTTCTGTCAAAGAACAAAGATTCAAACTCTGTTGGCGCCTTAAATGTTCAAGGCATCCACAAGAACTTTGCCTATAAATAGAGAGCTTTCACCACTGCAAAAGACGTTCAAGAAAAGAAACAGAAAAATTGCTAAGAGAGAAACGAAACTCCTAGCAACATAACATCCTGAAACTCTGTCAAAATTTCCAGCTTTGTTTCATAACTTTAAGTTTCTTACCTTCAACTTCATCAAACATCCAGCTCTTTTCTGTAAACCAAAAACGTTCTTTCCAAACTTCTGATCCTATACATGTATACACCTTCACTTCCCCTTTTCCAAATCTATCCAGAACACCACCAGAACCAAAAGCTAACTTTCACCCACCACCTTCCAGACAGTCAGGTAAGCACCTGCTGACCCTCACCACACTGTTAAGCATCATCAGCTGTGCATATTCAAGTAACATAATGTAAATATTCATGTTATTGCTATTTATGTTCTGAGGACTCTCATACCTCAGAACGTTCTGAGCCAGTTTAGGACTTGCCTGTGACCTTGGTGATTCTGACCTCTGAGACATTTTGCTATTTTGCTGGATCTGTTCCAAATATGTTTTCTGTTTTGTGGAGTAACAACAGGATTGCAGATGTTCTGATTAGTGCAGGAAAAAGCCAAGTGCTGACTTTGACGTTAGCACATCTGAAGCCTGTTTTGCTGTCAATGACATCAGAACCTCTGAGAGTTATTGCCTTTTCAGCAGAATCTGAACTTCTGGGTTCTCCACTAACAAACTTCTGTCTTGTAGTGCAGGGAAATCAGAACTTCTGGTTTCCCCACTAACAGGGTTCTGTTTTGCAGGTTCTAGAGTCAGAAGTTCTGACTCACCCAGTTTCACCAACAGGTTGATCATCTGACAGCGGATCTGGGTCAGAACTTCTGATTGCCTCCCAACAGCGCGCGGGCTCCCTCTCTCTCTCTATATATCTTGTTTTTCGCTATTTTCTTTTTTTGTCTATTTTTCTCGTTGAACCCCCCATGTACAAATGTGTATCCCCCTCCCCTAACTATTGTAATAGCGTAGGATTTTACGTTTCCGCTTCTTATTGCTAGTAATTAGGACGTGTATGACAAGATAAAATCAATGAAATAGAAAAACCTAATTCAAAGAAAAACTCTTGTATGCAATAAAACACACTTGCACACTAACACCCCTAGGGTTATATCCACTTGTTGCCTTTCAAAATTGGGCCATATTGCATGTTAGGTCTCTTTGGGCAAAACAAAAACAATTCAAATGATCATGGTCCCTCGATGACGCTTTCGAAAGTTGCCTAAAAAATGATCAAGTCCCTTAAGGAAAATGCCCAAAGATACTTGGCACCATTGCAATTATGGTCTAAACGATGACCCGCGCCTGTCCCTCTCATATCCTAACACAAGATTGTCCACCAAATACAATGGTGGAACAAACTTGTTAAAAGGGTTAAAACATAACAAAACCTTTGAGGAATTTAGGGTAGATCGCTCTTAAGTACTTGTCAAACTTGCAAAATAAAAACACTTGCCTGTTTTTTTTCACACCTCACAACACTTTCAAAACAAACTTTCAAAAATAAAATGAAAACCTTTTCAAAAGACATACACCTTTGTATACATCCCAACATGGATCATTACAAAGGTTGCCACCACATTGGCCTCTTTTCAAAACATTTTTCAAACCCACACACAAAGCACCATTTAAAACAATTGAAAACAAAAGGCAAGTGATCTAAGCAAGTAACTAAGAGCCCATGGATAACCATGGATAGAAAGGGTGCTAATACCTTCCCTTTCTATAATCTACTCCCCGAACCCAAGAAAACATCTCAAAGGTTTTTGCTGTGCTTTTTAAACCTTTCCTTAGGATAAAATAAAAAGTCGATGGCGACTCTTGCTAACCGCAACATTTGCGAAAAACAAACGCAAAAACTCATAGTCAGTTCTCCCACCGTATCACAGAACTGGCGACTCTGCTGGGGACGTACTTTAAAAGTGGAGTAACCTTAGGGCTTAGATCACCCTCTTGCATGACTAAATTGTTTGATTTGCTTGCTTTATACTTTGGCCCTATTGTTTGGGTTTACAATCCTCCACCCGGATTTTGGGAAACATTCATAGATAGCAATACGTTGTGGAAACTGTGCGGGGTATACCGACACGGTCTAAGCAATAGCTATATTAGTGCGACATATTTGTGAGTACCGGTAACCCTTGAGTTCAATCAAGGAGAGTACGGGGCCGCTGAGTGATGTCACTAAGCACTAATGACCTAGAACCTTACTTGACCATCTTGGCCTTTCATTAGGGGTAGTGAGATGACCGGCTTTGGTGCAGTCCGAAGTTGGTAGATACTCGATACTACACTCATTGAGGGTTGTTTTCTTGGAATATTTTGGTCGCTAGTTAAGTGGCTAAACCAAAACAATGAACATTGAAAACAATCCAATGATATTGAGCTCCTTAGAACCCGGTTACTATTTATAGGACAGGTTTTTTAAGCCAACTACACTCAAGAGGGTACTTACCTATGAAACCCCATGCCAGCCTGAAACTAGGGTTTGGTGTGATTTGCTTGTACATATGTTTTGTGCATACATCATAAACATCATAAAGCATCATATGCATTTACTAACCATGTCAAGGGTTTTGGATCTTCATCTTTGTTCTTGTTTTGCAGGACATGGAGATTCCTCGCAGAAATACCATTCAAGTCAGCCATGTGAGAATCTCTCCTCAACTCAAGGAGCTCACCTCAAGAATTCCGGAAAATTCATCCTTCAGTGAAAGACATGGTAGACTGCTCAGCCTAGTCAACGCCAACATTGAAGAAGACATGATAAAAGTGCTATTCCAGTTCTTTGACCCTCTTCACCATTGCTTCACTTTCCCTGATTATCAGTTGGTACCCACTCTGGAGGAGTTTTCTCAACTCCTGAGAATTCCTATCCTTAATCAACTACCCTTCAACGGTACGGAAAAGGAACCAAAGCCGGAAGATGTTGCTCGAGCATTACATCTACAACCATCCGACATCAAGGGGCATTGGGAAACCAGAAGCGGCGTCAAAGGATTCTTAGCCAAGTTCTTGTTTGAGAAGGCACAAGAATGTTGGAACTCATTGGACCTACAAGCCTTTGAAGAGGTTGTGGCACTCCTTATCTATGGGTTGGTCTTGTTCCCGAATCCTGACCAATTGATAGATGTCAACGCTGTCAAAATCTTCTTGTCCAGAAACCCAATACCAACATTGCTTGGGGACATCCTTCACTCATTTTACACACGAACAATGAGAAAGAGGGGTGTTCTCATGTGCTGTACTCCTCTCCTCGCAAGGTGGTTTATTTCGCACCTTCCCCAGTCTGTCTTGAAGAATGATCAAGGTACAAGGTGGTCCCAACGATTGATGGCTCTTACTCATTCTGATGTACATTGGTGTTCTCGGTCCAGAGAAAATATCATCATTATCGATCGTTGCGGAGAATTTCCTAATGTTCCTTTACTTGGAATTAGAGGGGGTATCACCTACAATCCTTGCCTAGCTTTGAGGCAATTTGGATATGCCCGGAGGGACGGCCCTCATGATATGTTGATTCCTAGCTTAGTTTTTGACTTCGACAACGATGCGCAAGGACTTCGCCAAAGATTCATCAGAGCTTGGGGAAAACTCAACAAGGTTGATAGCAAGACTTTGGGACACAAGAACTCCATCCCTCTTGAACCTTATCTCAAATGGGTACGAGCCCGAGCCCAAAGATTGATGATGCCTTATCCTCATATTCTCCCTGTGATTAAAGAGCCCGTCAATGAAGGAGAGATTTCCTACACCATCCTACATCCAGACATGCCTACATTGTGGGAGGAGATGCAGAAAAGCTGGATTCAGCTCAAGGAGGAACGTAATACTTTTGAGGCTAGCTTCTACGCCAGTGAGAAGAAGGTTCTAGAGCTTACCCGCCGACTCCATGAGCAAGAGGTCCTCAACACCTACATCGCACCAAAAAGAATGCGCAATGTCTTTCTACCCTGAGAAATTATTTTGTAATTTTTGACCCATGGGTCATTTATGTACTGACAAATCTTTTCTTATTAAAATGACGTGCGTTCCTTTTGTCTACAACAATTGTGAATTTCCAAAACCCTTGAATGCATTGCATAGAAAGCATCTCATGCATCATGTGCATAACAGGTACCCTTTTTTTCTACAGGTTGCTTAATCTTCTTCGCTGTTTATTTGGAACAGTCAGTCATCATGAATCCAGACTCATCCAGTGAGCAAGCAATCAAGGCCCTTCAGGCCCAAAGTGCACAGTTTCAAGAGATGGTCCTAAGCCTAGCCCAGGGTCAGCAAGAGTTGAAGACTCTACTCATGAAGAAGAAAAAGAAAAAGAGGACCGCGTTGTTCAACACCGGACGCAGATTTGGGAACACACTCCATAATGAAGCTGATCCGACTACTTCTTCTGCTGAGAAGAACAGCCCCCAAGGGGGAGGAGCTCCTAGTCCCGCAGTCTCCGACAACGAGACGGACTATAACGACGAACAATATCCACCTGCTGCTGACAGATACAAGCAATTGGAGGACCGCTTGAGCGCCATGGAAATTCAGAATGTGCCAGGACTGGATTTCGGAGATTTGGGGTTATCTTCTGGGGTAGTAATTCCACACAAGTTTAAGGCGCCTGCCTTCGCCAAGTATGATGGGGTCTCCTACCCAAAGCTGCATCTGAGGTCGTACGTAAGGAAAATCCAACCTTACACGGCGGATAAGAACCTTTGGATTCACTTCTTCCAAGATAGCCTCTCGGGGTCGCAACTTGAATGGTTCTACCAATTAGATGGAACTAGCATACGACACTGGGAAGATTTGGCAAGCGCATTCTACAGACAATACCAATACAATTCTGATCTCGCTCCTACACGTACCCAACTTCAGGGTATGTCTCTAGGAACGGGTGAGGGGTTCAAAGAGTACGCTCAAAAATGGAGAGATTTGGATGGCAGGGTGCAGCCTCCATTGACTGATCGGGAGCTGGTTGATATGTTTCTAGGGACGTTGTCTGGTCCGTTTTTCAAACATTTGGTTGGTAACTCCTCCGCTGGGTTTACAGATTTGATATTGACAGGAGAAAGAATTGAAGCTGGCATCAGGTCAGGCAAGATACAAAAGGCCGCCTCCACAAGTGCTGAGAAGAGGCCGTTTAAGAAGGAAGCGAGTGCCGTCTATGGTCCTAGAAGACAAGTCAAGCCCGAAAGTCGCCAAGACGTCAATGCTTTGGTCATCTCAAAACCTGTTGCTGCTCCTCAGCAGTACAATCAACAAAGAAGTGAAAGGCCCAAGAGGCAGTATACTCGGATGAGTATGACCTTATCTCAAATTTTACCCCAACTGTTATCCACCAACCTGGTGACCCTTAAAGAAGTTCCTAAGGTCGTCAACACTACGTCTCCTAAGTATAACCCGAATGCCCGGTGTGCTTATCATTCTGATGGTCCCGGGCACACTACTGATGATTGCTGGGCCTTGAGAAACAAAGTGCAAGATCTGATCGACGCAAAGGAAATTCAGTTTGAAGCCCCGGAGAGACCAAATGTTGTAACTGCTCCTATGCCCCAGCATAGGGTAAATGCCATTGAGGAAGAAATATATGCTGTTTCGGTAAATGAAGTTGTTACCCCTCTGAAGACCGTCAAGAAGAACCTACTGCTGGCCGGTTTATTTCCGGGTTGCAGTGAAGGTTGCCTGCTCTGTGCTATTTCCCTATCTGGTTGTCCCTTGCTGAAGATAGGCATCCAAAGCCTAATGGATAGTAAGGAGATTTTGTTTCAGAAGTCTGTTGTTCAAGTAGTTCCGATAAGAGAAGTTTCTGTGGTTACCATCTTCAAAAATCCAATCAAGGCTCTCCCGAAGAAGCCTGTTCAAATCTTGACTGTCGCACCTGTGATTGTTACTGTTCCGGGGCCTTTCCCCTACGTGTCTGATAAAGCTGTCCCTTGGCATTATGGGGAAGACGTATATGTGAATGGAATCAAACAGGAATTTGACACTGGCGCCAGTATCTGCGATATCACTGGTCCAGCCAAGGTCACCCGCAGTGGCAGGCTCTTCTCGCCTGACATTGCACCGCCCGCCATTCGAAGACCCCTCCTTGTAAAACCTGCAAGTTTACCTGTTCCTGCTGTTGATCAAGTTGTTTCCCCTGCTGCCGAGTCCTCAAATGCTCGGGGCAAAGGGATTGAAGAAGAGCCTGCCCGGACGGAGGCACCAATACCCGTAAATGCTGAGGCCTCCCAACAAGAAATGGAGGAGATTCTGAAAATAATAAAGAAAAGTGATTTCAATGTTGTCGAACAGCTGGGGCATACGCCCTCCAAGATCTCCCTGCTCTCCTTATTGCTATGCTCTGAGGCCCATGCTAAAGCCTTGATTTCATTTCTCAAGACGGCCCATGTACCACAGGAGACATCTGCAGTCCAATTCGCTGATTGCGTAGCAAACCTGACAGCAGACAATGGCTTGGGGTTTTCAGATGATGACCTAACCGCGAAGGGAAGAGACCACAACAATGCCCTGCATGTCTCTATCGAATGCAGGGGCACTACTCTGGCGCATGTATTGGTGGATACTGGTTCTTCCTTGAATGTTCTACCGAAAAAGGCTTTAGACCGTTTGGATTATGAAGGCCTGGAACTGAAGCCCAGCAATATCATCGTCAGGGCCTTTGACGGTTCAAAAAGGATGGTTCATGGAGAGATTAACATCCCTATTCGTGTGGGCTCTCAAGTATTTGACTCTACTTTTTATGTGATGGATATACGTCCATCGTACTCTTGTCTACTGGGTCGACCTTGGATCCATAAAGCTGGGGCAGTGACCTCCACCTTGCACCAGAAGCTGAAGTATCCCGTCAGGGGAAAGATTATCACTGTGCAAGGAGAAGAGGAGTATATGGTGAGCCATTTGAATTCCTTCAGATACATTGAGATGGATGGGGAGTTTATTGAAACCCCCTTTCAGCATTTCGAGGAGGTACATCCAATTTCAGCAGCAGCAGAGGCAACAGTTGAAGAGAATGTTTCCTTGAAGATGGCTTCCTTAAGGGATGCCCGGGCTGTGGTTCAGAAAGGCAATTGTGCAAGCTGGGGTCAGCTTCCCGACTTCACTCAGAAGAACGACAAGTTTGGGCTGGGCTTTACTGCAGAGGCTCAGAGGGTTGTGCGCAAAGAGAAGATCAGAAAGGCTCCGGTGTTTATCTCCAGCTCAAGGGTGAATGCTATCGAGGAGGATGTAGAGGAAGCAGAGTTTGACAGTTGGATCTACCCGACCACCAGCGACGGACCAAGCAACTGGACGGCAAAGGATTTTACCCCTATCACATTTGTCACGCAGTAATTGATTTCTTTTGATTTCCAAATTTGTAACAAACAAATGTTAAAACTTTATTGGCTCGGTGTCCTACCCGGGGCATCGTAGCTCCATTTGTGAGGGCTTTTTGTATGACATTTTCATATATCATCAATCAAAACATTGGACGTTTGTTGCATTTCAAATCTTGCGCTCTTTTCCTTTCTGTGTTATATATACTGCAAAACAGCTATATTTACACACACTCACTTATACAGGTTTCAATCCACTCTGGATCTCACTGGTAACAGCTCTGCTATCGCCAGTTATGACTTCGAAAATCCGATCAACTTGGCCGAGGACGAAGGTGAAGATGATTGCGAAGTGCCTGGTGAACTCGCAAGACTGCTGCTCCAGGAAGAGAGGGCTATTCAGCCACATGAAGAGCCTGTGGAAACAATTAACTTGGGTACTGAGACAGATAGGAAAGAGGTCAAGATTGGTGCCAATCTAGAGCTCAGCGTGAAGCAACGATTGATCCAGATGTTACAAGATTACATGGAAATTTTTACTTGGTCCTATGAAGATATGCCTGGTTTGGATGCCGACATTATAGTTCACCATCTGCCAACCAAGGAAGATTGCCCTCCGGTAAAGCAAAAAGTCCGACGAATGCGTCCAGAGATGTCCAAAAAGATCAAGGCCGAGGTTATGAAACAGTTTGATGTCGGATTCCTTGCAGTGACTTCATACCCTCCGTGGGTTGCCAATGTAGTGCCAGTACCGAAGAAGGACGGTAAAGTCAGAATGTGTGTCGACTACAGGGATCTGAACAGGGCCAGCCCCAAGGATGACTTCCCCCTACCTCACATTGATGTCCTTGTTGACAATACAGCTCAACACAAGGTGTTCTCCTTCATGGATGGTTTTTCAGGGTATAATCAGATCAAGATGGCTCCAGAGGATATGGAGAAAACTACATTTGTGACTCAGTGGGGCACCTTCTGTTATAAGGTCATGCCGTTCGGATTGAAAAATGCTGGGGCAACCTACCAACGTGCCATGGTTGCTTTATTTCATGATATGATCCATCATGAGATTGAGGTATACGTTGATGACATGATCGCAAGGTCTCAAACTGAGGAGGAGCACCTTGACCATCTGAGGAAGTTATTTGACCGACTCAAGTTATACAAGCTGAGGTTGAATCCCAACAAATGCACCTTTGGGGTAAGGTCCGGAAAATTGCTAGGTTTCATTGTAAGTGATAAAGGTATTCAGGTGGACCCTGCCAAGGTAAAAGCCATACAAGAGATGCCGACTCCAAAAACAGAGAAAGAAGTCAGAGGCTTCCTAGGACGACTTAATTACATTGCCCGATTCATCTCGCATCTGACCGCTACTTGTGAGCCAATCTTCAAGCTGCTGAAGAAAGATCAAGTAGTACGCTGGAATGATGAATGTCAAGCTGCCTTTGAAAAGATAAAGGAATATCTCCAAGAGCCACCCATTCTTATGCCACCGATGGAAGGAAGACCTCTGATACTTTACTTGACAGTGCTTGATAATTCAATGGGGTGTGTGCTGGGGCAGCATGACGAGTCTGGCCGAAAAGAGCACGCTATTTATTACTTGAGCAAAAAGTTTACCGACTGTGAGTCTCGTTACTCACTGCTTGAGAAAACTTGCTGCGCTCTTGTATGGGCTGCTCGCCGGCTGAGACAGTATATGCTGACTCACACTACTTTATTGATTTCAAAGATGGATCCCATCAAGTACATATTTGAAAAGCCCGCTCTGTCTGGAAGAATAGCGAGATGGCAAATGATCTTAACAGAATATGATATCCAGTATACAACTCAGAAAGCGATTAAAGGAAGTGTACTGGCGGATCACTTGGCACACCAACCTGTGGACGATTACCAATCATTGAACTTTGATTTTCCGGACGAAGACATCATGGTGGTAACTGACTGTGAAGTACCTGGACCGGATGAAGGACCTGAGGAAGGATCCCGATGGTCTATGCACTTCGATGGAGCCTCCAATGCTTTGGGTAACGGCATCGGCGCTGTAATCATATCTCCCAAAGGAACTCATACTCCACTCACCGCCCGATTATGTTTCAACTGCACCAACAACATGGCAGAATATGAGGCATGTATCATGGGTTTACAAGCTGCAATCGACTTGAGGATCAAATTTCTAAGTGTCTTCGGAGATTCCGCTCTCGTAATCAATCAGATCAAAGGCGAGTGGGATACGAAACACCCGAATCTTATCCCTTACAAGGAGTATGTGTCAACCTTGCTCCCCCACTTTGAAGAAATAACTTTTGAGCACTTCCCAAGAGAGGAGAATCAGCTAGCGGACGCACTTGCTACGATGTCTTCAATGTTCAAAGTTAAATGGGACAATGAGGCTCCCCGAATCATCATCTGGAAGTTGGATGAACCGGCATACTGCTGTGAGCTCGAGTCTGAGAAGGTTATTGAAAAACCCTGGTATCATGAGGTGAAGAGGTACTTGGAAACTCAGGAATACCCGGAAGGTGCATCTGTCAACGATAAAAAGTTCATGAGGAGGTTTGCCGCGAAATTCTTCCTCAGCAACGGCATTCTCTACAAGCGGAATCATGATTCAACTCTGCTACGTTGTGTGGATAAGGCTGAAGCAGAGAAGATTATGATGGAATTACATGAAGGCACGTTTGGAACACATTCCAGTGGACACACCATGGCTAAGAAAATCCTTCGGGCAGGATATTTCTGGTCCACAATGGAAGCCGATTGTTACCAACATTCCCGAACTTGTCATAAATGCCAGATCTATGCTGACAAGGTGCATATCCCTCCGATTCCTTTGAATGTCCTGACGGCACCTTGGCCTTTCGCAATGTGGGGCATCGATATGATCGGTGAGATCCGACCGACGGCATCCAATGGGCATCGCTTCATCTTGGTGGCAATCGATTACTTCACAAAATGGGTTGAGGCAGCATCCTATGCCACAGTAACCAAGAGCGTCGTGGCACGTTTCATCCGGCATAATCTAATCTGTCGGTACGGTGTCCCGGAAAGAATCATTACGGACAATGGTACCAATCTCAATAACAAAATGATCACTGAACTCTGTGAACAATTCAAGATACAGCACCACAATTCTTCTCCCTACCGGCCGAAGATGAATGGGGCTGTAGAGGCAGCCAACAAAAATATCAAGAAAATTGTGCAGAAGATGACAGTGACCTATAAAGATTGGCACGAGATGTTACCATTCGCTCTTCATGGGTACCGCACCTCAGCCAGAACGTCAACCGGGGCAACTCCCTTCTCCTTGGTCTATGGAATGGAAGCAGTCTTGCCAATTGAAGTCCAGATACCCTCTCTCCGGATAATGCAGGATGTAGACTTGAATGAAAACGATTGGATCCAGACTCGATTTGATCAATTAAATCTGATTGACGAAAAGAGGCTCACTGCTATCTGTCATGGTCAAACGTATCAAAAACGGATGATTAGGGCATTTAACAAGAAAGTCAGACCGCAAGAGTATCAAGTTGGGGACCTGGTAATCAAACGCATCATCCTTCCTCAAAGTGATCCCCGGGGCAAATGGACCCCTACTTACGAAGGGCCATTTGTGGTTAAGCGTGTGTTCTCAGGAGGAGCCATGATCCTAACTACCATGGATGGTGACGACCTTCCTCACCCCGCCAATGCAGACATAGTGAAAAAATACTACGCATAAATAAAAGACCCGCTAGGTTGACATACCTAGGCAAAAATAAGGGCTCCCCGGCGAACCAAAAGGGTTCGGGCAAAAATAAGGGATGAAATGAAAAAATTTGTACACCCGGCAAGTTGAAAACCTGAAAAGGCGGCTTGGGCAAAAATGGGTATCCCGGTGGACTGAAAACCCGAAAGGGCGGTCCAGGAAAAAGTTAGGGATGGAGCGTAACACTATGTCTCATTGGATCACATCGCATCCAGAATTCAGTATCAACTACCTGGCTCAGACTTCGGCATCGACCAATCAACTTCATCTTCAACCAGGCAACAAAGTGATGAGACGCCCGGAGACATAAAGGCAATAGCAGAGTTGGAACCCAGTGGGATCGTTCACATAGCTGTTTTATTTCCGTTTCAAAATTCTATGTTATTTGGCGGCGTCCTCTTACTAGGATGTCAGCCTCTTGTATAAAAACGCCTATTCACAGGCGAAGTCTAAATCAATACAAATTCACTGGTTCATACAAATTACCATTGTTTTCCTTTTTCTGTTTTGTCTTGCGAAGAACGTCCAATGTTCATTTTTGATATATGCATTTGACATTAAATTGCTGATTCATAAATATTTGCATATGAAACAAGAGATTGATTACCGGTGACATCAGAGACAGGGGCAATTGAAGTTGTCTGATGCGGTCGGGTTGCTTTGTCCGCCAAGGTACCAAGGTAGATTCGACTGAAGAATGCGACTAAATCATCTCAACTCCCCGCAGAGTAAGACAAGATTCGGCAATACTTTCCCCAAGCAGAGTTGGTTCCCTATCAATCCTGAAAAAGGCACCACATTCCCCAGCGGAGTATAGGCATTCGTCAGCAAGCATCCCCGGCAGTCTTGATCTAAGTTTGTTACCTGACGAAATACGGACACCCCAGTAGAACCATTTACCAGCACAATTCCAAAAGTTTCCCCAGGAAAGTGGGATTCTTGTCCCCAACAGGTCTTAAGGCTTATCCCCAGTAGATTCTGGAAGCTTATCTCCTGCAAAATACGGACGTCTCTCCCTAACTTTATCCAGAGTCATTCCTCACAAAGGCTTATAACTGGGTTATCCTCAGCTAATCGCCACGGAAGATCGCCCCCAACAAAGTTCTTTCAATCCCCAGCGGATTTTATCTTTGGTATCCCCAGCGGATTTTATCTTTCAATCCCCAGCGGAGTTTATCTTTCAAATCCCCAGCAGATTTTATCTTCGGTATCTCCAGCAGATTTTATCTTTGTTATCCCCAGTGGAGTCCATCATCGAAACCCTCAGCGAAGCTCTCATCAAAACTTCAGCAAAGTCTCTCGGCCACAGGGCAACTCCCCAGCCGATCGTCAAAGACCTATTTTCCTAAGACGAAGATACATTCATAAGCATTTCACACTTTCATACATCTTGCTTACATACATGATAAAGTGCATACAACACTATCTCATGTTGAACATCATGACATCATGCATCATGACATGGCGTACAACTTATGTTTTTTTGCCTTTTCAGGGAAAAAGACGATCCCAAAAACAACTACCTTCAACTGTCACAAATTCCGGATTCGATACCTGTATCTAGCCAGGGCATATCTGAGAGTGATCCGTTTCCAGACTCGATTCCTGTATCTAGCCAGGGCACGTCTAAAAAGTTCAAAGATTCGATTCCTGTATCTAGCCAGGGCACATCTATCAACTACAACGTTTCCAGACTCGATTCCTGTATCTAGCCAGGGCACGTCTGAAGAGTTCGAAGATTCGATTCCTGTATCCAGCCAGGGCATATCTGTGGACCACATTTCCAGACTCGATTCCTGTATCTAGCCAGGGCACGTCTGAAGAGTTCGAAGATTCGATTCCTGTATCCAGCCAGGGCACATCTATCAACTATCACGTTTCCAGACTCGATTCCTGTATCTAGCCAGGGCACGTCTGAAGAGTCCGAAGATTCGATTCATGTATCCAGCCAGGGCACATCTATTAACGACTATTTCCAGATTCGACTCCTGTATCCAGCCAGGGCACATCTGTGAGCAACCGATTGTAGATTCGATACCTGTATCTAGCCAGGGCACATCTGCATAAGGAGATTGAAGATCAAACACCTGTAACAAGCCAGGAAAACATCCGTCTTTCTCAAATATACAAATTTCTCGCTAAGGAATCTCTTATGCGATCGACACTTCCAAATGGCATCTATAAGCCCATTCCCGACAAGGTTCTGTCACGTCTCCAGATGGCATCTATAAGCCCATCTCCCTATCTACCGCCTCTCCAAATGGCATCTGTAAGCCCATTCCCGCCATCACATTGCTGATACTCTACTAAGCGAGTGCAAATTTTCGGGCACTCTGGTGTCCAATCTCCTTTTACCTTTGAGTCGCGAAAGGCAAACTCGCCAATCTAACTCTTCAGGTTCAAGAAGATTGAACAGGGGCAACTGTTGTACCCCAAAATTCGCCCTCCCTTTCTTCAGGAAACCATCTTAGATTTTTCAAAATCCCCTGAAACAAATCCAAGTCCTGAGTTATCCTTTTGCCCAAGCAAGTCACTTACAAGAGCAAGATGATCTCACAACCTCCAGAAACAACGCTTTCATCTTGAGGAAAATCAAATTCTAAGTGCTTAAAATGTTTCTATAAAATAAGTGTTTTTAGAAAAATCAGCGCTTCAGAACTTCTGGACCCATTCCAGATGAAGACGGTCAGAAGTTGCAAGTTTGGCTCAGTATGGTCACAAGTTGGCTCTTCAGCAGCTACATCAGTTCAATCAGAAGTTGTAAACGTGGTTCAGAGTGTAAGCCTCAAACAGAACATGCCCCTTCAGCAGTTACACAAGCTCAGTCAGAACTTGCTAAAGGAATGCAAGAGAAACATGAAAGTATAAAGGCTCCTTCAGAATAGGTTAAAGTCAGAAGATGAAAGGTCAGAGGGATAGGTGTCACATTGATACAGAATCTCTAAGTCCAGATTGTCCAGAAGTAGACCCAAGGAACGTACCAGAAAACCAGGAGAATCTACAGAGCTTGCTAAGACAACAGGTAGCCAAGGCCAGAGGATGGTTTACGCTGCTGATTCAACAACCAGAATGTTGGTATTGACAGGTCTTGTCACCATTTAATGCCCATTAATGCTTCCAACCACTCCTGAGCGTTCACGTGTGGCTTGGAAAACGCTTTTGCACAGATTCTGGCATGGGTCTTCACGCCACCGCCCATTTCAGAGGTCACTTCCCCCAATCTACGCCTGCTGCTGCTACCTAGGCTGAAAAATAGCTGTTATCACAACTTCCCAGGAATTTCTGTCAAAGAACAAAGATTCAAACTCTGTTGGCGCCTTAAATGTTCAAGGCATCCACAAGAACTTTGCCTATAAATAGAGAGCTTTCACCACTGCAAAAGACGTTCAAGAAAAGAAACAGAAAAATTGCTAAGAGAGAAACGAAACTCCTAGCAACATAACATCCTGAAACTCTGTCAAAATTTCCAGCTTTGTTTCATAACTTTAAGTTTCTTACCTTCAACTTCATCAAACATCCAGCTCTTTTCTGTAAACCAAAAACGTTATTTCCAAACTTCTGATCCTATACACGTATACACCTTCACTTCCCCTTTTCCAAATCTATCCAGAACACCACCAGAACCAAAAGCTAACTTTCACCCACCACCTTCCAGACAGTCAGGTAAGCACCTGCTGACCCTCACCACACTGTTAAGCATCATCAGCTGTGCATATTCAAGTAACATAATGTAAATATTCATGTTATTGCTATTTATGTTCTGAGGACTCTCATACCTCAGAACGTTCTGAGCCAGTTTAGGACTTGCCTGTGACCTTGGTGATTCTGACCTCTGAGACATTTTGCTATTTTGCTGGATCTGTTCCAAATATGTTTTCTGTTTTGTGGAGTAACAACAGGATTGCAGATGTTCTGATTAGTGCAGGAAAAAGCCAAGTGCTGACTTTGACGTTAGCACATCTGAAGCCTGTTTTGCTGTCAATGACATCAGAACCTCTGAGAGTTATTGCCTTTTCAGCAGAATCTGAACTTCTGGGTTCTCCACTAACAAACTTCTGTCTTGTAGTGCAGGGAAATCAGAACTTCTGGTTTCCCCACTAACAGGATTCTGTTTTGCAGGTTCTAGAGTCAGAAGTTCTGACTCACCCAGTTTCACCAACAGGTTGATCATCTGACAGCGGATCTGGGTCAGAACTTCTGATTGCCTCCCAACAGCGCGCGGGCTCCCTCTCTCTCTCTATATATCTTGTTTTTCGCTATTTTCTTTTTTTGTCTATTTTTCTCGTTGAACCCCCCATGTACAAATGTGTATCCCCCTCCCCTAACTATTGTAATAGCGTAGGATTTTACGTTTCCGCTTCTTATTGCTAGTAATTAGGACGTGTATGACAAGATAAAATCAATGAAATAGAAAAACCTAATTCAAAGAAAAACTCTTGTATGCAATAAAACACACTTGCACACTAACACCCCTAGGGTTATATCCACTTGTTGCCTTTCAAAATTGGGCCATATTGCATGTTAGGTCTCTTTGGGCAAAACAAAAACAATTCAAATGATCATGGTCCCTCGATGACGCTTTCGAAAGTTGCCTAAAAAATGATCAAGTCCCTTAAGGAAAATGCCCAAAGATACTTGGCACCATTGCAATTATGGTCTAAACGATGACCCGCGCCTGTCCCTCTCATATCCTAACACAAGATTGTCCACCAAATACAATGGTGGAACAAACTTGTTAAAAGGGTTAAAACATAACAAAACCATTGAGGAATTTAGGGTAGATCGCTCTTAAGTACTTGTCAAACTTGCAAAATAAAAACACTTGCCTGTTTTTTTTCACACCTCACAACACTTTCAAAAACAAAATGAAAACCTTTTCAAAAGACATACACCTTTGTATACATCCCAACATGGATCATTACAAAGGTTGCCACCACATTGGCCTCTTTTCAAAACATTTTTCAAACCCACACACAAAGCACCATTTAAAACAATTGAAAACAAAAGGCAAGTGATCTAAGCAAGTAACTAAGAGCCCATGGATAACCATGGATAGAAAGGGTGCTAATACCTTCCCTTTCTATAATCTACTCCCCGAACCCAAGAAAACATCTCAAAGGTTTTTGCTGTGCTTTTTAAACCTTTCCTTAGGATAAAATAAAAAGTCGGTGGCGACTCTTGCTAACCGCAACATTTGCGAAAAACAAACGCAAAAACTCATAGTCAGTTCTCCCACCGTATCACAGTTACCCATGGGATCCCGAATGGATGTAGACCTGCATTGTGAGTGTGAGTGTGTGTAAGAGTATAACTATCTTTTAAAGAAATGAAAATGTAAAAAGAAAAACAATGAGCACAAAGTTTGTATGAAAAAACGTCCATGATTCATTGATGTCATATGGAAATGAGATAATGACCCTTACAAATGGACCATTGAGACTCGGGTAAGACACAAGGTTTTAAGAGTCTGAATTGTTTTAATATTACAGATCTGACAAAATGTAAAGACAAATTACTGTGGGATAAATGTGATTGGGACAAAATCTATAGCCTCCCAGTTGTTGAGCCCGCCACTGACAGTTGGGTAAATCTAATCCTCCATGTTGTAGTTGTCTTCATCATCCTCTACTGCATTGACTTGGTGGTTGCTGATCTTCAAGGGTGGTCCTCCGGCACGAGCGCGGCGTACATCTTTCTGGGCACCTGAAGTGAAACTCAGACCAAATTTGTCATATTTGTATGGGATATCTAGGAGTTGAACCCAAATAGTGCACCCACCTTTTTCTATCACTGCCTTGGCATCCTTCAAAGACGACATCTTGAGAGGTGGCCTTGTAATCTTGGGGACTTGAGACACAACCTTGGTAACTGCCACATCTTGTGGGACTTTTTCAAAATGCTGGAATGAAGTTTCAATAAATTCACCATCTAGTTCCACATATCTGAAGGAATTTAGATAGATGATCATATACTCTTCTTCTCCATGAACGGTGATGATTTTCCCTTGAATTGGATATTTCAGCATTTGATGCAACGTAGAAGTAACGACACCAGCATTGTGAATCCACGGTCGACCTAATAAGCAGGAATATAATGGGCGAATATCCATTACATAAAAAGTTGAATCAAAAGTTTGGGTTCCAACTTTTATGGGGATGTCCACTTCCCCATGCACCATCCTTTTTGAGCCGTCAAAAGCCCCCACTACTATGTTGCTCGGTTTCAATGTCAATCCTTTGTAGTCAAGCCTATCAAGAGCCTTTTTAGGTAAAACATTCAGAGACGAACCAGTGTCCACCAAAACATGAGCCAAGGTCGTGCTCCTGCATTCGACTGAGACATGTAATGCCTTATTATGCTTCCTCCCTCTTGGCGTTAAATCACCAACTGAAAAACCTAAGCCATTATCTGCAGTCAAGCTGGCTACGCAGTCTTGGAACTGATCGGCAGATGTTTCTTGGGGTACATGGGCAGTTTTTAGGAATTTTACCAAGGCCTTTGCATGAGCCTCGGGACATAATAATAAAGCCAACATGCAAATTTTGGATGGAGTTTTCCCCAGTTGCTCAACTACATTGTAGTCGCTTCTTTTATGATCTTTAGAATTTCCTCCATCTCTTTTCGGGAAGTCTCAAGGATAGCTACTGATTGTTCCTTTGTTCGGAAAGGCTCAACCAGAATACGTTTACCTCGAGTCTCGGTTTACTCGGCAGCAGGAATGTCAGTAGGGGTGATAATAGGGATTGTAACAGTTTTGTCAACAGGATATTATCAGAGATGATTGCAGGACTGTGAATAGCCTTTGGAGGAGCAACGACAACAAGAATGATTACAGGTCCATAAATAGCCTTTGGAGAAGCAATTTCTGGAGAGAAAACCCTTCCACTTCGAGTGATCTTACTAGTCCTTGCGATATTACTGACA
Organism: Vicia faba; assembly: GCA_948472305.1. Lineage (NCBI taxonomy): Eukaryota > Viridiplantae > Streptophyta > Magnoliopsida > Fabales > Fabaceae > Vicia > Vicia faba. The sequence goes on from OX451736.1 coordinate 715,839,549, forward strand.
TCAGAGTCAACTTTCTCGGAACTTGAATCTTCAGCAGCTGGCCAATCTTGCTTGATACCGTGGTTAGACATCCCCTCCATAATTCCATGGTACGGTTTTGTTTGACGAATACGGGATTGGTCCAGACATTGTAATTATCAACGAAGCTACCTTAGGAACTGATGTAATTCTAACAGGTCTTTTGGTGGAGACGATGGAAACATTATTATAAGAAAAAGTTGGAATAGAAGTCTTTTCGAACAAAATTTCCTTGTTATCTATTAGGCATTGAACGTCTGCTTTCAACAAAGGACAGTTGGTTGGTGAGGATAAACAGAAATGACAGCTTTCATCACAGCCTGGGAAAACACCGGATTCAACAAATTCTCTTTGATAGTCAGGAGTGGGGTCACAAGTTCATCAACTGAAGTAACAAACATATCTTCCTCGGCGGTGTTGACATCACGACCGTGTTTGGGCATAGGGGAAGTAATGACATTGAGCTTTTCTGGTGCGTCGAATTCAATCTCTTTGGCTTTAATAAGTTCTTGTACTTTGTTCTTCAGAGCCCAACAGTTGTTAGTGTCATGTTCGGGACTCTCGAAATGGTACGCACAACAGACATTAGGATGATAGTGAGAAGATGTTGTGTTAGGGTTCTTTAGAGCTTCTTTCAAGGTCACTAGATTGGATCTTAACAAATGTGGAAATACTTGAGATAATGTCATATTAATTTTGGTGAATTGTATGACCGGTCTTTCCATTCTTGGTTGGTTGTTTCTTTGCTGAGCAGGCACTGGTTTAGGAATCATGACAGTCCCCACCATTGGACGACGTTCAACCCTATCTTGATTTCTCTGAGGATATACAACAACCACTTCTTTATTTCCAATGAATGGTTTCCTTACAGCAGCAGAGGATGCATCTTTTTGAATCTTCCCATTCTTTATCCCGGCTTCTACCCTTTATCCAGTGAATATCAATTCAGTAAATCCTACTGATGAACTCCCAATTAAGTGGTTGAAGAAAGGACCAGACAAGTTGCCCAAGAACATGTCTACTAATTCTCTTTCAGATAGGGGAGGCTGGACTCTTCCTATTAAGTCCCTCCATTTTTGCGCGTAGATCTTAAAGCCTTCACTTGAAACCATGGCCATACTCTAGAGTTGAGTACGGGTGGGTGCAAGATCAGTGTTGTATTGGTATTGTTTGTAAAAGGCAGCAGCCAAGTCTTCCCAATTATGAACATTGGCTCTTTCCAACTGATAAAACCAATTAAGTTGAGTTCCAGACAGACTGTCTTGAAAGAAGTGTACCCATAAATCCTTGTCAGCAGTATGAGGCTGGATTTTCCTCTCATAGGACCAGAGATGCATTTTGGGACATGAAACCCCATCATATTTGGCGAACACTGGTGATTTGAACTTTGGAGGAATGGATATGCCAGATACTAACCCCAACTCCTCAAAGTCCAATCCAGGCACTTTTTGGATTTCCATTGCACTTAATTGTTCTTCTAGATGCTTATACTTGTCGTTGGTTGAAGGATATTGTTCTTCAAAATAGTCTTCTTCTTCCTCTTCCTCTTCTGAATCTGGCTGAACAACTACTTCCTTGCCTTTCCCATCTTGATTGTCTTTCTCACCAGATGATGTAGAAAAGTCTAAAGTCCTTCTTGCTTGTCCTTGGAATCTTCTTCCCGTGTTTAGAACTTCGATTATTTTCTTTTTCTTCTTTTTCTCTTCAACCAGCAAGGTCTTCAACTCTTCTTGTCCTTTGGATAGAGTTAAGAACATCTGTTTAAACTGGGCATTTTGAGCTTGGAGTTCCTTCACTGTTTGCTCGAGATCCATCTTACTGAAATAAACAGTAGAAAGATGAGGAGACTTGTTGCAAGAAACCTGCTTATGTTATGATGAATGGTAAATGCATATGTAATGATTTAAAGGATTTTAAAGATTCAAATTTGTTTTAGACAAAAAGCAAACACACGTTATATTAATAAATTAAAGTTTAAGTACATCAATGCCTCTTTGGACAAAATAATACAAAAACTCTAAGATAAAAAGGTAGTACGCATCCTCTTTGGTGCGATGTAGGCATTCAGAGTTTGCTCCTCATGAAGTTGCTTAGTGAGTTCCAAAACCTTCTTCTCGCTAGCGTAGAATTGGGCTTCGAAAGTATCTCGCTCCCCTTTGAGTTGTATCCAATCTCTTTGTAAGTCTTCAAGAGAGGTGGGCATGTCAGTATGTAGGATAGTGTATGGAACATATCCTTCCTTAATAGGCTCAATGATTAACGAGAGAATGGAGGGATAAGGAATCATAAGACTCTGAGCACGAGTTCGTACCCATTTGAGGTAAGGCTCAAGAGGGATGGAATTCTTATGCCCCCAATGTCTTGCTATCTACCTTGTTCAACATCCTCCAAGCTCGGATAAATCTCTGGAGAAGACCTTGATCGTCGTTCATGTAGTCAAACACTAAACCTTGAATGAGCATCTCATGAGGGCCATCCCTTCGGGCATAACCAAACAGTCTTAAGGCTACGCAGGGGTTGTAGGTGATACCTCCCCTAATTACAAGTAAAGGGACATTAGGGAATTCTCCACAGTGGTCGACAATAGTAACATTCTCTATAGATAGGGAACACCAATGGATATCTGAATTCTTGAGTTTCATCAACCTTTGTGACCTCCTTGAACCTTGCTCATTCTTCAATACAGATTGGGGAAGATGCGAAATAAACCATCTTGCCAAGAGAGGAGTGCAACACATAAGGACATCTCTTTTCCTCATAGTGCGAGTGTGAAAAGAATGTAGGATGTCCCCTAGAAAAGTAGGCATCGGGTTACGAGACATGAAGATCTTGACGGTGTTCACATCTATGAGTTGGTCAGGATTTGGCAACAAAACCATCCCATAGATGAGGAAATCCACAATTTCCTAAAAGGCTTGCAAATCCAAGGAGTTCCAACAGTTTCAGGCTTTCTCAAACAAGAACTTTGCTAGGATACCTTTGACACCACTCCTTGTTTCCCAATTGGTTGTGACATCAAATGATTGCAAGTGTAGAGCTTGAGCGATCTCTTCTGGCTTTGGGTCTCTTTCCGTACCGGTAAAAGGTAGTTGATTGAGAATTGGAATCCTCAAGAGTTGGGAGAATTCTTCCAAAGTTGGCACAAGTTGATAATCAGGAAATGTGAAGCAATGGTGTAAAGGATCAAAGAACTGAAAGAGCACCTTCATCATGTCTTCATCAGTGTTGGAAGTGACCAAGTTGAGTAGGCGACCATGTTTCTTGGTAAATGGAGAATTTTTAGGAATCCTTGAAGCTAACTCCTTAAGTTTTGGAGGGATCCTCACAAGATTGACTTGAATAGTTTTCCTGTGAAGAGAATCCATGTCCTACAAAACAGAACAAAGATAAATCCCAAGATCCTTGAAATGGTTAGTGAATGAGTATGGTGTTATGATGTTCATGATGTTATGTACAAGTAAATATACACAAACAGAGTAAACAAATCCTCGGGTTTAGGCTTTCATGGAGTCTCATAAGTAAGTACCCTTTCGAAGTTTAGTTGGCTCAACCTGTCCTAGCAATAGTAACCGAGTTCTAAGGAGCTCAATATCACTGGTTTGTTTCCTTGAGCATTGTCTCAGCACAAGCCTCTTTAATGGCAACTTAAATATCTCAAAAAATTAAACCTCAATGAGTATAGTATCGAGTATCTACCAACTTTGGACTTCACCAAAGTCGGTCATCTCACTATGTCCTAAAGGCCAAGTTGGTCAAGTAAAGATTCTAAAAGTTCATTAGTGCTTCATAACATCACTCATCGGCCCTGTATTCTCCTTGATTAACTCAAGGGCTACCTCTACCCACAAATATGTTGCACTAATGTAGCTATTGCTTAGACCATGTCGGTATACCCCGCACAGTTTCCACAACGTATTGCTACTTACCTATAAGGTATCCCAAATCCGGGTAGAGGATTCAAACCCAAACAAAGAACCATAATGTAAAGCATACAAGTCAAACAATGAAAGAAAGTAAATGTGATCTAACACTAAGGTAACTCCACTTTTAGAATAATCCCCAGCAGAGTTGCCAGTTCTATGATACAGTGGGAGAACTGACTTGAAAGTTTTGCGTTTGATCGCAAATGTTGCGGTTAGCAAGAGTCGCCATTGACTTTTCTTTTATCCAAAAGGAAAGGTGAAAAAGCACAGGAAAGACCTTTGAGATTATTTTTTGAGTTTGGGGGGTAGATTATGAAAAGGGAAGGTATTAGCACCCTTTTCATCCATGGTTTTCCACGGGCTCTTAGTTACTTGCTAGATCACTTGCTTTTGTTTGAAATTGTGCTTTGTGTGGTTTTTTGAAAGTATTTTGTAAAGAGGCCATTGTTTAGGAAATCTTTGTAATGATTCTCGTTCGTAAGAATGTATACAAAGATGTTGATCTTTTGAAAATGTTTTCAAGTTTGTAAGAGGTTTTGAAAGTATAGGTGTTTGTTTTGAAAATAGCAAGGATGTTTTGAAATTGAGCAAGTAATTAGGAGCATTCTACCTACTCAAAAGTCTTTATTGTTCATTTTCTTTTCCTTTGACATTGTTATCTTACCATTGAATTGGTAAGTAACCCTATCTTTGGATGTAAACGGGACGGGCGTGGGTCATCGTATAACCATGATTTGCTATGTTGCAAGGTATCTTAGCATTATTTTTTAGGGACTAAGATCATTTGGAAGGAAACTTAGATAGCGTCATCGAGGGACTATGATCTTGTATTTTTCTTTGTTTTTGCTAAGATACCTCACATGTATAATATGGCCATTTTGTAAAGGCAACCAAGTGGATTTACCCTAGGGATGCTTGTGTGCAAGTGTATAGTTTTCATGCATGATTTTGTCTTGAATTAGGATTTTCTAAGTATTGATTTTAGTCTTTCCATACAAACCCTAATTACTAGCATGTTATATATAAAGCGATAAATTGCGGAATTTAAAGTTACTACGCTATTATAATACTTGTGGGAGGGGGTGCACAAATTGTAAATGGGGATTGCAAGAAAATAAACCTAGTTAATCTATTACAACCATATTGAATTGGTACATGAATTGAATAAATAAATGTAGAAAAATAAATAAATATGCAAGAATATAAATGTGAAGAAAATGGATGTTTGTTTGATTTTTCATGAGAAAATGGGTTTTGATTTTTAACCTAATTAGCTAGAAGAAAATAATTAGTTAAAAATAATACCTAAATTTACTAAGAAAAGATTTTAAATAAAACCCTAAATTTATTAATTGATTAAAAAAAGAAATTAAGTTTATAAGAAAAGTATTTTTGGTATTTTTGTCTTGAAAATAAATTAAAGTATTGTAAAATATTTTTGGTCTTTTTAAATATAAAATAATATATTTTAATTGGTGTAAAAGAAAATAAATAATAACCTAGTTTTAATTAAATTTACAAGAATAGTCAGTAAAATAAATAAAGTATGGTTAAATAAAATATATTTTGTATGAGAAAAATAAATAAACTAAGTCAAAATATAAATCTACTATTTTTTATATTTTTTGTGATTTTTTAGTATTAGAAAAATAATTAAGAAAATAAATAAAATAAAAATAAGAAAATAAAATAAAACTGGGCCAGGGGTGTGTAAATGAAACAGGGGGGTTAGCTAGCAAAAAAAAAAAAATAACAAAGTCCAATGAGGCCCAACGCCTGTCCAAGAAACAAAGTCAGAAAGCAAAAAAATATGAAAAAATCAAAATGGTACCATTGGGGCTCGAACCCAGGTCCCTTTGGTTACAGACGCGCGCTTCTACCACTGGGGTGGCTATACATCAGTTTATATAAATCAAACAATAAATACATAAGGCAAACATGTTCCTTAGGCCAACTTCATCTTCAACCTCGCGCCCAGCCAGAAGCTCTATAACTTGTTCAAATCTCAACAAAAATGAAAATTGTAAACATGAAACTTGTAGCAAATTTCCTCACGGTTTCAGAAATGTAAAGCATTAAAACTAAAGATCAAAGATGAGCATGAAATTCATTGGTCCTAATCTGAACCCTAAAAATCTCAGAAACGTCAATCCTAAAATTCTCTAAGCTCAAGCAAAATTAATAGAAACTATGAACATGGTTAGCTTTAGGGTAATGATATCTACATGTTTCATTCACAAATAAATCATTGATGATGCCTGTATGAAAAGTTCCTAAGTTAGAAAACTTACCTTACAAGAGGGTATCGAGTATGAAGTTTGAGAAGCTTTCAAGGAGTTCCAATTATTGGGTTAGCTTCCTCAAGTTCCCAGGAAGCTAATGGGATGCTTAGCTTGAGCTGAAAGTACTTGAGAAGTTCTGGAGAAGTCCAAATGTAAAGCTTTGTTTTTGAAAATGGAGGATGGTGTTAATGGTGTTATAGTTCTGTAACAGGGTGTGGGATCAATTCTAAATGATTTTTAGAAGCTTTAGGAACCAAAAGGCTTGAAAACACATGAGGGAGTTATGAGTTTCAAGTTTTTGGTCAGTTTATGCGAAAATGGAGGTATGAGATATGATTCTGAGCTCTAGGTGTTTTCAGGGGTCAAGCCTTTGTGTGTTTTGTGGAAAATGGTTTGTATATCTATAAGCAAAGAGATTGGAGTGGTTTGGACAATCAGAAGTACAAGTTTTCAGCTAATTGTTAAGTTACTTGTTTTTGAAGAAAAGTGGGAAACCAAGTTTCAATGTGAGGTACAAGCATGGGCTGAGTGGTTGTAAGTGTCTAACAAGTTTCTTATGAGTTATAAGACATGTATGATCAGAAGAGAACAAGTGCAAGGCTCAATAACCAGTTTTGTGTAAAAAAACACTTTATCAAAATGGCAATGTACACTTTCTTCCAAAAATGGATATAAAGCATGGCCTTGCATTGAATGCTTGAAATGAGACCTCTAACAGTTGTGCAAGCCATTAATTATGGAGTGTCTAACAAGTTTGAATCCTGCAAATTAGATTTTATGCACCACAACTTTCAATTTCAATTTTGTTCATCACAAAATGACTTGTAATTCAAGTGATAAAACCCTAACTTCATCTCTTCGAATCTCCCTACTTAAAAATGATCTCAAGGAGTTCTTGGACATTTTGGGAAGCTTGAAATGTTCTCTACAACCTATATTTGAATTTTTTTTGAAGATTCCAATTGGAACTATATGAAAAAGTGCCATGAAGTTGGGTCAAAATCCTGACCAAATTAGGGTAAAATTTCACTAAGTGTTTTGTTTCATGACCACATGTTCTTCAAATTATAACTTGAGATCTAAGCACTTTTGGAAGATATTGTGTGAAGAAAAGTCGTAGATTTCATGGAGATTCACAACTTTCATGTTGGAAGTTTCTCTTGAATCACTTTGCATCATGGTGAAAATCTTGCTCAAAGTTGTGAAAAAATAAGAAATTTCCAACACTTAGAAAAATTTCTAAGTTTAGAAATTTTCACTTTTCAAAATGAAATCTTGAATTTTGGATTTCTTGATGAATAAGTTTCAAATTTTGACATGTTTTGATGAATTGTGATCTTTGGCATTTGAATTTGACCAAAAAGTCAAAGTTTGACTTTTCAGTATACAGTTGACTTTTGATAAGTTGACTAAAAAATTCATCTGTCAACCCATTGGACTTACAATGTTTTGGGCCATGTCATTAGGTAAAAATGATGCAATTGGACTCTTGAGATCATGCCTTAAACCAATTGATCTTTTGCTAGGTCAAAAATCAGAAATCGCCCTTTCCTAGTCCAAAAACCTAATTTTGACCATTTTGCCCTTTTGGAGATTTGATCAAATTACTTGAGGAGTTGTGGTCAAAACTTGATCAAATGATACATATGAGTTTAAATTGTTAATGTGGATAAAAAATTATGAAGTTTGACTGTAAATTGGCCATAGTTGAGTTTTTCCCCAATACAGTTGATTTTTAGGTCAACTGCTCAATTGACTGAGCAAAAGTGTGATCCAAGGCTTGAAACTTGTCATGAGTAATATTTAGGGTCCATAATGATCCATGAAAGTCATATGGGGCATTGGAAATTCAAATATCCTTGTGCAATCTCAAACCCTAATTTTATCCATCAGTGCTTAAGGAGGTGTCTTGAGCTAATCAAACCCTAGTGCAGTCTTGAGCCAAATGAGATCTTGTGAGCAAAATTATTGATAAGTGAGAGAGAAAATTTTGGGGAACAACAAATATCACTAACCCCTCAAGGATTCTGACCTACCCGATCCCTTAAAAATGATTTCATCTACAATGACAGCTACTAAAGTCTTTTCAAGTATTCAGATCTTCACTCGATCACTTGAGGCATCACCAATTCTAGAAAGTATTGTTTCTAGAGATTACAAGAGTGCTTCTTAATACGCAGAATACTCCTAATTTAAGTACATGATAAAACTCAAAAGTGTTTAGCAAGATATGAGCAACAACTCCTTGATTTTACACAATTCCACAAAGATGAATATAATCTAAGTTTGACTGCATCATCTTGCAGTCTTCTTCATGTTCATCATCTTCTTCTTCTTCTCCTTTCTTTTCATATCTTCTTTTTATCTCTCATTCTTTTTGTATGTGGACTTCATCATCGTCAATATTGTTGACTTCGTCAAATTGCAATTAGTCCATTGATCTTCTTATATAGCCTTCAAAAATAGTCGTTGTAAGGGTAGAAAAGTAATTTATTCTTCCAATGGTTAATTCCCAACGGATAGATTCAAGAGAGGTTTAGAATAGTACTAAATGTCACTTTCCTTATCTTGCTGCTTGCAGTTGTTAGCATAAGATCATGGGAGACAATTTTTATGAATAGTACAACCAATATTATCATAGTGGAATTTATTGTGTACTATATGTATTGTATCATTCTTGACTAAACTTCTTGATCTTTATTTTCTGATGATGTACTTCTGATTCTGAAGTATTAAGCTTGGAAGAGATCAATTTCTTTATCTTCGTTCTTCTGATGAATAACTGATGAGTAGTTCAGAAACTACTTTGTTGTTGTAGCATAGGAACATCAGATTTGTCAAAACCATGACTTGTCTTCAGAAATAATAGCAACAACTTTTCTGAAACACGAAGCTTGACTTTTGATCTTAGAACTATATATTATCTGATCTGAGATATGAAAATTAAGTGAGAAGATGTTTCATTTAAGAATCATTCATTAGTGGATTCTTGTCTTCAGATATATAAGCAACAACTTATCTGAGAAATAAGTCTTGTCGATGTAAGCGAAATCTTTTTTGACGTTGATATCAAAAGCTTTTCTGATGTTTGGATCTTGAAATCAGATATTATAGCAACGACCTTTCTGATTCTTAAGTCTTTGAATTCTGAGCTTTGATTCTTTTCTTTTTGCTGGATTAATTCTGATTGAAGAATGATTGTGATCCAGAAGATGCTTCTTTGTTGTAAAGTGAGAGTCTTTTAGATATTTGAACATTGTCTTTATATATACAATCAACAACTAATCTGAGGAATAACTTCTTTGTTTGTGAGTGAAAGCTTTTATGATCTACTATGTCTTAATTTAATTTTGATTTATGATAATCAGCTTTTCTGAGCTGCATGTCTGATATTTGATTTCTATAGCAGAAGCTTATATCAATACATCCGATTTTGACGTTGAATTCTTTCTTTCTAATCTTTGAATTGAGCTGAAAGCAATGACTTACGTCAACTGCATCTTGGTTTCTGATCGTGAATTCTTTCTTTCTGATATTTGAGATCTTCATTTCTGATATCTTGAGATCTTCAATTCTAAGCTCTGATTTCTGATATCTTTACTCTATAGCTCTTGATTTTGATCTTGATTATGATGTTGAGCTTATATATGAATGTTGACTTCTTGGTCTTTAATTTATGATATTTTGAAGATTGAGCTCTTCTTAGAAACTCATTGAGATTCTTTTCTTGTCGAACATTCAACATTGAACAGAACTACTGATGTTTCATTATAAACGAACTCAATGGTTCTTCTTCTGAGTGATAAAGTGATTCTGATGATATATTGATTAAGATTATCCAGAATTCTAATATTTGCACACTCAATGAAACCATTTGAACTAAAATTGTTCTACATAAAATATATGCATTGTTATCATCAAAACATAGAGATTTAAACACAGATCCAAATCTTATTCTAACATAATTAACTTTTGATCAAGTCATTTTCTGATGATCAGAACTGGAAGTCTTCAGACTCTAAACAAGTCAGCTTCTGAAGATCAAGCCAGCCTCTGGAAAGTCAGAGTTTGAAGGATCATAAGCTAAGACTCGGACTCTGAAGGACCAGAACCTAAACCTAGTCAAATCTCAAGAACCTAGGATTTTTGACACTTCGCTGTTTGACTCTGAGGTCAAATTGTCATGTTTTGGTCAAGTGAAGACTTAGCAAAAAGTTGCAAAAGCCTGAAGTTTTACAAATGGTAATTCCTTTTGTAGCAAAGGAAATTCAAATTAGTTTTAAACGAAATTGACCATATCAGGAAGTTTAGCAACATATATGTTGATTCTTCTCTCAAAGAATCTTTTATGCTAGAAGTTCTCTCCAACGAATCTTTCATGGAACTCTATCAAAGGAGTTGAAGATTTGAAGAAACACACAACACTGCGCCTTGACAAGTAAAAGAGAAGTTACTCTATCAAAACAAAGAGGATAAACTAACTTAGAACTTCTTATCAATTGTACATTATTAGAAGTTCTTAAGTCTTAGAGTTTTTATGTGTTGTATTATGTTTACACCTCTGATTGTATACCAAATATAATTATCACCTTATCACTTTCATTTATCTATTAGATAGATTATTAGAAGTCTCTTGTCTGCATTCTTGAGAATTTGAGAGTCTCTTGCTTGTGTGCTCCCGCAATCAGAAGTCTCTTGCTTGTTTGCTTCAGTAATTGTGAGTCTCTTGCATGCGTGCTTAAGCATTTGTAAGTCTCTTGCTAGTATGCTTGAGCAATAGTAAGTCTCTTGCTTGTGTTCTTGAACATTAAAGTCCCTTACTTGTGTGTTTGAGCATTAGAAATATCTTTCTTGTGTGCTTGAATAACGTGTAATAAGATTTGGTTATAGTGGAAATCTCTTGAAAGTGTAAGGGGACTGGACTACTCCTGATTTGTAGGAGGAACCAAGATAATTGCTTGTGTGTTGTTTTCCTCTCTTTTTTATTTCTATTCAACAATATTCCACTAATATCTATCAGATTCTGAACATTATAATTAGAATATGATAAAAAATATTAAAGGAAAAAAAAGAAAATGTCAACACAATATTTCAAACTCCCTTATGTTTTTCTCTCCTTCAAAATTTGTTACTTTTATCATTCTATTGTAACCGGTTTTAAAATAAGATTCGCCACCCTTAATTATTATCTTTTAGGAAGGGAATATCAAGGATAACCCTAATTTGGTCAGAGATTCTAAGTTGTTTGACTCGTTTCTAGACGAAGGGGAGGTGTTAGGAACCCCTCATCTATCTTGTTCACAAGGATACTAGGGTTTAGAATCGCAAATTTTAGGAGATAGGGTTTTAATTTTTATTAGGGGAACCTGCCACGATTTTAAGTCGTATGCCTACATATCTTCTTATGAGGAATCAGAGTCTCAATTCGTAGTTCACAGTTGTTTGGTTAGTGTTTTTTATGGATTGTCAAAATATCTCAAATTCTCCTTGAACCAAGTCTGGGTGTGTGAATTGCGGAATTTGTAGACGAAGTTCGCAGTCGATTGAAGACATTCCCATAATCCTTTTTGAAAATATTCTTTAGTTTACTATGTTAGTAAAAAAAACTGGTTAATATTTGATTGGTTAGATGTTTTTTTTAAATTTATTAATATATGAAGAAAATCTTTTATAATGCATGAGAAAAAATAATTTTAATGCAATTAAGGAAATATTTGAATGGGTTAGTAAAAATAAAGATTTGAATTAATAAATAAATAGATTTAGAATTTATTATAAAAGTAAATATTAATTATGAAAATATAAGAAAATAAATAAATAAATAAATAGATAAAAGAAAATGTAAAAAAATATAATTTTAATTAATTACACAGAGGGTGTATTTTCAGTTTATAAGTAAAAGACTGAGGGTGCAATTAACAGGGTCCTAAATTCAGATATTGAATTTAGGCCCAAATCACAAAGAGGTGTGAATTATAGTTGATGAAGTAAAATAAGGAGTGTGATTAGAAATTGATAGAATTATAGGGTTAGTAAAAATGTATAACTCAAAGTCCAACCCAATGTTAAGAAAACCTAATTTTTACTAGCATATTAATTAGTTAAACAATAAAAAAAATTAGCATATGAGAGATTAAAAGGGTGTCGTCTCTTCTACTAGCAGTATTACCATTCTTTCTAAATGTTAACCATAACCATTCACCTTTTGACACATGGCTATTAAATAAATAAAAAATAGAAAACATACCACATGATATTCAGTAACAAACAAAGAGAAAAAAAAGGAAAAAATTGCTTCCTCTCTGTTTGTGAAACCATTCTTATTTTCCCTTTTTCTCCATACCATTTCTTCTTCATCCATGCATCCTACTTATGTTCAAATTACCAATAAAAAAAACAAGCACATCATGAGTAAATACAAAGAAAAAGAATTTACTCCCTCATATAAAGATGATGGCTGCGATTGGAGGGTGTGGCAGTCGTGGTTAAGCATCGTCCGCATCGGTTCCTTGCAAGGGTGAGTTGGAGATTTGCAGAGTATTTTATTTGATATGCTCTGTTTCTATCTCTTCAGTTATTTCCTGTGAAAATGTATGTGAAAAGTGAATAGAATTTAGCCTTCTCCTTAATGTGTAGAAATCAGCTCTATTTATACTAGAAAATTAGGTTAATTAAAATAGGAAATAAATTAAATTGATCCAATAATTAATAAAATTATTAAAGCCCCAAAGTTAATTCCAAGTTTCAAATATTTTTATTCAATTAGATTGAGTGTTTCCTAAATTAATTTGCTTGCTACAAAGTTAATTAAAAATGCTAAAAATAACAAATCAAAATTAAAACTTTCTTTATTTAGATTTTTTACTATAAAATGCATAAAACTATAGTTTAAATGGAAAAAATAATATTTTAAAAAAATGATAAAAAATATAATAAACAAAACGAAAATTAAATTAATAATGTAATATTTTTGTGATTTTTTAATTATAAATATAAATGAATTTAAATTAGTAACAATAAAAATGGAAAAAATGTCAAGATGTGTGACACTAAGATTCGAATTCATGCCCTCATATTTGCTAGCCTTACTCCTTACCTATTATTCTATGTTACTTATTTGAAATAAAAAATCCAATTGAAAGTATATGAATGGTGAGCAGATATTTACAAATAATTTTAAAAGTAAACTATTATATTTTTAAATGAGCAAAATAAATTATTGTTAAAATGTTAGTAAAGTTGAAGCAAAGAATATTACAAAAATCAATGTTGAAAATATTTTTGATTGTAGAAATAAAGGGCGGACAAATTTGGGGTATGACAGATGTCCCTATTTAATTAATCTTCGATTGAAGGGTGCGAGAATACGTAAATCTCGCATATTTAAACCGGAGGGTTATTAAATAATAGAAGACCCCAAAATTTGACCACAAGATTATAAGGATACATTGTACAGTATTCCTATGAGTACCGAGAAAGTAGGCACAAATGATGACGTATCATCTTACCCGAGTTTGAACAAAAAGTTTAGATTCAACTTAGATACGACGACTAGGAGGTAAATAACACAAGTTTAAAAATTGACTTACTAACGCTTCATGACTAATATAGTAAGCTTAGGACATAGATTTTGTCTATTCATCATAACCTAGGAGATGAATAAAATAGCGTTTGATAATATATTTCCGCATATAGACTAACACACTAAATTATATCACAGATTTCACTATGTTTACTACAACCTAGAGAGTAAACAATACGAAGATGAACCCGTGCATTTATCACGACCTAGATGATAAATAACACGAGGATAGGCTTAGTATTCATCACAACCTAGAGGATGAATAATATAACCCTGAAAATTTGCATACCTATCACAACCTAGGGGATAGATATTTGAAAAAGTTTGTGTGTTTATCACGACCTAAAGGATAAACGATACAAAGATAGACTTATGTATTCATTACGACCTAGAGAATGAATAACATAAAATCTGATAATTTGCACACCGACCATAACCTAGAGGATAGACGACTGAAAATTTTGTGTGTTTATCACGACCTAGAGGATAGATGACACGAGTATAAACTTATGTATTCATTACGATCTAGAGAATGAATAACATAAACCTGATAATTAGCACACCTACTACAACCTAGAGGACAGATGATTGAAAAGTTTGTGCGTTTATTACAACCTAGAGGATAAACGACACAGGGGTAGTCTTACGTACTTATCACGAACTAGAGGATAAAAATGTAATCCTAGAAGTTCACATATTTACCACAACCTAAAGGATAAATACTTGAAGAGTGTTTTCGGTAATCGAATCTTAGATAACTAGATCCAAGATAAGATTAGAGTTCACCGGTTGTGTCTATTCTCAACCAAGGTGTTTGTGAAGACAAGCTTCTTAAAGAGTTTTGATGAAGACAAACTATCATTGGTTGCAAAATGGAATGGCTTAAGTCAAGACATTTTAATCAAGTCAAATTTACCAAAGTTTGAAGAATCATTGTATGAACAAATCAAATATCAAGGTATAAAGTAATCAACCTCTCTATATGCATAAAAGTGTTCATAATAATGTTTCATGCATGCCATAAATCTTCAAACATGTTTTAGAAATCATAACTTTATGTTTCACATCTTTTTTCAATGTATTTTTCAAAACTGACTTAGGGAACCCGGTTACCCAGTTATGGTAACCAATTACCCTATATTGTTTCACAAAAATAAACACTATTGTCTTGGGGGACCTGGTCACCCATATATGGGAACCAATTAAACAATGCTGATTTTGAATTTTTTTTACATTGAGAAAGGTGGTATTCGGGTACCGACTTATGGGAACCGGTTACCAACGAAACAGTATGAAAAATACATATGACTCTTGTCCAAAAAAGTTGTATGTTTTTGTTTGTGAAGCATGACATCTTTCCAATAAATTATACCATTTTGAAAGGATGTATAGAGGCCTATATAAACTCATAATTTCAGAATTATTAGTAACTTCTTTTCAACATACAATTCAAATTACAAAAACTATTTATCTTTCAAAATATTCAAGTGTTCTACACTAGAATTTTTATTGAAACTTTCTGCACCCATTTTTCATTGAAAAATCATTCTAAGTTTCATATCATCACTTTGAACACTTGTATCCATTATTGAGAATTGTTTTGCTTGAATGAGAAGATCAATTCAAGATTGATATATTGTATCATACTTCAAAACCTCTTGAAAAAATTCAGACTACATTATTACTTCCTTTGCTATTCAGGATTGTTGAAAGCAAGTGTGTACATTATAGAGGATTGTTCTTCCTGTACTTAGTATTCAGATCTTAAAGGTGTTAAGAGTTGTAACACCCCAGTTCTATTATTTGATTTATTTAAATTTGGGAAATTATTTTATTAGAATTAATAAAATAAAAAGGGATTATTTATTTTGAAATATGGAGGAAAATAAAAGAAATAAGAAAATGCTGAGTTTTTAAGTTATTGGGCTTAGGTGTTGTTAGTAAAGAGTGGGGGTGAAAAAGAAGTAAAGTTATGTTTTGGAACTCAAGTTACTTTTCTCATTTTTCACGATAAACAGAAGTTGGGATTTTGGGAAATAGAGCTCTGAAGGTACGAAGAACGAAGAACGAAGAACATCGCTCAAAAAGTTCAAAGCTGCTAATTGATAAGGTAAGGGGGGCTATTACTCGATTTACCTTTGTTTATGGGTTTATGTACGGTTGATTTGGGTAATCGTAGAGAAAAACCCCAATTGTTAGATGTTAGTAGGAATCGATACCCTTAGGATTGAACCTTGTTAGAAAAGGGTTAGGTTCCCAATTTTTATGAATCGATTAGGAATTTTAGTTTCCAAATGGTGAATTGGGAGTATATCTGCATGATCGTGAATTTACCTTAGAGGTTTAGGGATAACCTTAATGTTGTCAGAAATTCCCTAAAAAGGACGAGTAATCACTGTTAAGGTTACTATGATAATTGTTGGTAATTATGGAATGGATGTGTGTTTTGTGTTGTGAAAAATCGATGCCGTTAAGTACCGAAATGCGCGTTTTGGCTGGCATTTTCCCGCGTTTGGCTGCTGTTCTGAGCTGCTACATGAACAGGAAAATTCTGTACGCGCTCAGCAACACGGGCCGTGTTGCACAACACGGGCACCCGTGTTGTTCTTCTGTGTTGGCGAGATAGTGTGCTTCTGGTTGCACAACACGGGCCGTGTTGCACAACACGGGTACCCGTGTTAGGTCCCCTGTAATGAGAAAAAGAAAATGTGTGTTTTCTGGACGCGCTCAGCGACACGGGCCGTGTTGCACAACACGGGCACCCGTGTTGCTCTGCTGTGTTGATTTTTCTGAATTTTGTTTTTTGTGCGTTATTGTGGATTTTATTGTCGTGCTTTTGGATAATGTTATCGAGCATGAATTATGATATGACTTGATATGATTGATGTTTAAATAGTATGCTGAGTGATTACATGCTATCCATATCCTGTTATGATTGATGCTGTTGATGTGCATGATATGTTGATTGATGTTCATAGTATGCTGAGTGTTACATACTTACATATCATGTTGCATTTGTTAATTCCCATTGTGTGGAATTAACATGGTGGCCAATATACGTGTCCGCGATTTAATGGAACGTTGAGGTGGTAGCCGTGTCCGCGATATAATGGAACGGTGAGTTATCCGTGACCCGAGATTTAATGGGGCGGTAAAGTGGTACCACATGCATGGGTGTGTTGCATTACCTTGAATATAACATGAATGGATGATTGTTCCAATGTTGTGTTTGATTGTCTGTATGCACGTATGATTGCTAAATGGTTGACGATGTTTGATGATTATTTGCAAATATGAAAAGTAATATATCATGGGTATATGAATTGTGAAGGTTTTTGTGAACTATGAAATATGCTAATTGTTGGGTGATGCTTATGATTTCCTGAATTGATTGTTATGAACGTATAATCAAATGTATAATTGGGATGCTCACCCTTACTGTTGAATATTTCAGATTGAGGAGCTTCGTTCAGGTGCTTGGCGAAGGCTTGTCGTTTCTAGTTATTTTCGTTTTAGTATTGTCCGGGTCATGCTCTGGTAGTTGTAACTCCGGGAACGGTTGTTTGTCGAGCTGCTTTAGTCAGACTCGTTTATTTTCTTATATTTGTTATAATATGATGTTGACATTTTTCCAGGTGTTAATCCCTGATGATTTTGAAAAAAAAAAAATATTATAACATTGGTTTATTTAATAAATTAATCCGCTGTGTAAACATGTATGAGTTACTACTAAGATTATGCATGACAGGAATTTGTGTTATTTAAAGAGAATTGTAGCATCCTCGGTTATGCATGTACTCTGAAATTATGATTTTTATAATTGCGAAAATTTATTCGGGGTTGTTAGAGGGTGTTACAATAGTGGTATCAGAGCATAGTCGGTCGTTGCGACCAGAGTCTTGAGTCAGTCATTCCTTTTGTATGCGACTAGTGCAAGGTAACACTGTCGATACTGTATTCTGATGAAGAGTATGTTTTAATTCTCAGGAATATGGCTGGAGGAGGTAACAGACGAAATGATGCTGCACTCGCTGAGGCTTTGGGGATGTTAGCTGGTGTACTTGCTGGAAACCCAACTGGAGGCGTGATTGGTGCTGATAGGCAATAGGGAAACTTCCAAAGGAACAATCCTCCGTTGTTCAAAGGTACACACGACCCTGAAGGTGCTCAGAAGTGACTGAAGGAAATCGAAAGGATTTTCCGTGTAATTGATTGTGCTGAAGATCTGAAAGTCAGATATGGTACGCATATGTTGGCAGAAGAAGCCGACGACTGGTGGGTTGCCACAAGGACTGAAATGGTTCAGGATGGAGAGGCACTGACTTGGGCTAACTTCAGAAGGGCTTTTCTGAGGAGGTACTTTCCTGAAGATGTTCGGGGAAGGAAGGAAATTGAATTTTTGGAGCTTAAGCAGGGCAATCTGACTGTTAGTGAGTATGCTACTAAGTTCACTGAGCTGGCAAAGTATTATGCACACTACAACAATGATGAGGCTGGAGAATTCTCTAAATGTATCAAATTTGAGAATGGTCTCCGAGATGAGATTAAACAGGGAATCAGGTACCAGCGTATTCGTAGATTTTCTGATCTGGTGGATTGTAGCAGGATCTTGGAAGAAGATATTACCAAGAATAGGTCGTCTCACTCTCGTGGGGCTTTTGATAAAAGAGGAAAGCAACATATGGACCGTGGCAAGCCATATGGTAGAGATAACCAGAGATCAGGCGGTTGGAAAAGGCCTAGTGGGGGAGATTCTAAGGCTCCTATCAGATGCTACAGGTGTGGTGAGTTTGGTCATCATATTCGAGATTGCAAGAGTGATGAGAAGAAGTGCTATAAATGT
Source organism: Vicia faba (assembly GCA_948472305.1). NCBI lineage: Eukaryota > Viridiplantae > Streptophyta > Magnoliopsida > Fabales > Fabaceae > Vicia > Vicia faba. The sequence continues at coordinate 715,858,197 of OX451736.1, forward strand.
GGAAAGGCTGGTCATTTGTCTATTGATTGCAAAGGGAAGTCTGTTACTTGTTACAATTGTGGCGAAGAAGGTCACATTCGTCCGCAGTGTCCTAAGCCTAGGAAGGATCAGTCAGGTGGAAAAGTGTTTGCTTTGTCTGGATCTGAGACTACTCCAGAGGATCGATTGATTAAAGGTACGTGTTTTATTCATGGCACGCCTTTAGTTGCAATTATTGATACTGGTGCAACTCATTCTTTCATTTCGTTGGATTGTGCTGAGAGGTTGAAACTGGACATATCTGGTATGCGAGGTAGCATGGTTGTTGATACTCCTGCATCGGGTTCAGTGACAACTTCATTTGTATGTAGGAATTGTCCTATTGAGATTTTTGGTAGAGGTTTCGGTATGGATTTAGTGTGCCTACCGCTTGAACAAATTGATATTATCCTTGGGATGAACTGGTTGGAAATCAACCGGGTTCATCTGAACTGTTTTGCTAAGACGGTGATTTTCCCAGAAGCAGTTGGTGTCGAGAATTTGACTATGACTGCTAGGCAGGTACAAGAAGCAATGGAAGACGGTGCTAATGTGTTTATGTTACTTGCTTCGTTAGATGCAACAGGAAAGGTCAGGAGTGGTGAATTGCCAGTGGTGTGTGATTTTCCAGAAGTCTTTCCGAATGATGTTGGTGAGTTACCCCCTGAGAGAGAAGTGGAATTTTCTATAGATTTGATTCCTGGTACGAGACCGGTGTCGATGGCGCCATATCGTATGTCCGCGTCTGAGTTGGCTGAATTGAAGAGTCAGTTGGAAGATTTACTGGAGAAGAAGTTTATTCGTCCAAGTGTTTCGCCTTGGGGTGCTCCGGTATTGTTGGTTAAGAAGAAAGAAGGTTCTATGAGGCTGTGTGTTGATTACAGGCAATTGAACAAGGTAACCATTAAGAATCGGTACCCGTTACCGAGGATTGATGATTTAATGGATCAGCTAATTGGAGCCAGTGTATTCAGTAAGATTGACTTGAGATCTGGATATCATCAGATTCGTGTGAAAGCGGAAGATGTTCAAAAGACTGCTTTTCGAACGAGGTATGGGCATTATGAATATTCTGTTATGCCGTTCGGGGTTACTAATGCACCTGGTGTTTTCATGGAATATATGAACAGGATTTTTCATCCGTATCTGGATAAGTTTGTTGTGGTTTTTATTGATGACATTCTGATTTATTCCAAGAATGACGAAGAGCATGCGGAACATCTCAGAATTGTGTTAGAGTTGTTGAAAGATAGGAAGTTGTATGCAAAGTTGTCCAAATGTGAGTTCTGGCTGAATGAAGTTAGTTTTCTTGGACATGTGATTTCTAAGAATGGTATTGCAGTGGATCCTACAAAAGTAGAAGCAGTATCTCAGTGGGAAGCGCCGAAGACTGTTTCTGAAATCAGGAGTTTTCTTGGTCTTGCAGGTTATTACAGAAAGTTTATCGAAGGATTCTCAAAGTTAGCATTGCCGTTGACGAAATTGACTCGTAAAGGACAAGCGTTTATTTGGGATTCTGATTGTGAGAAGGGTTTCCAAGAATTGAAGCGGAGATTGACTAGTGCTCCTATTCTGATTTTGCCGAATCCGGTGGAATCTTTTGTGGTCTATTGTGATGCATCTCTGTTGGGTTTAGGTGGTGTTTTAATGCAGAATCAACAGGTAGTTGCGTATGCTTCGAAACAGTTGAAGGTTCATGAAAGGAACTATCCTACTCATGATTTAGAGTTGGCAGCAGTTGTGTTTGTCTTGAAATTGTGGAGACATTATCTGTATGGTTCGAGATTTGAAGTGTATAGCGATCATAAGAGTTTGAAGTATCTTTTCGATCAGAAAGAGCTCAATATGAGGCAAAGAAGGTGGTTGGAATTTCTCAAAGATTATGATTTTGGTTTGAATTACCATCTTGGTAAGGCAAATGTGGTTGCGGATGCTTTGAGCAGGAAATCCTTGCATATGTCTATGATGATGGTTCGTGAATTGGAGTTAATTGAACAATTCCGAGATTTGAGTTTAGTTTGTGAAAGTACTCCGAAGTGTGTTCGTTTGGGTATGTTGAAACTTACTAGTGGTATTCTAGAAGAGATCAGGATCGGGCAAAAATCTGATGTTAATTTAGTTGATAAATTGACATTGATCAACCAAGATCAAGGTGGTGAGTTTAGAATTGATGAGAATGATGTTATGAGATTTGGCGATAGAGTTTGTGTTCCTGATGTCGCAGAAATCAAGAAGAGTATATTAGAGGAAGGACATCGCAGTGGGATGAGTATTCATCCGGGTGCCACGAAAATGTATCATGATTTGAAGAAATTGTTTTGGTGGCCGGGAATGAAAAAGGAAATAGCTGAATTTGTGTATGCATGTTTAATCTGTCAGAAATCGAAGATTGAGCATCAGAAGCCGTCTGGATTTATGCAACCAATGTTTATTCCAGAATGGAAGTGGGATAGTATTTCTATGGATTTCGTGTCTGGGTTGCCGAGGACTCCTATGAATTGTGAAGCGATATGGGTCGTTGTGGATAGGTTGACTAAGTCTGCTCATTTTATACCGGTGCGAATGGATTACTCAATGGAGAGATTGGCACAGTTATATATTGAGAAAATAGTGAGTTTGCATGGAGTTCCTTCTAGTATTGTGTCAGATAGAGATCCGAGATTCACTTCGAAATTTTGGGAAGGATTGCAGAAGGCTTTGGGTACTAAATTGAGGTTGAGTTCAGCTTACCATCCTCAGACTGATGGACAGACGGAGAGGACGATTCAATCGTTAGAAGATTTATTGCGTGCTTGTGTTTTAGAGAAGGGTGGAGCTTGGGATAGCTATTTGCCATTGATTGAATTTACTTATAACAATAGTTACCATTCGAGCATTGGTATGGCTCCGTTTGAGGCATTGTATGGTAGACGGTGTAGAACACCTTTGTGTTGGTATGAATCTGGAGAGAGTTCGGTAGTTGGGCCAGAGATTGTTCAGCAGACTACTGAAAAGATCAAATTGATTCAAGAGAAGATGAGAGCTTCTCAGAGTCGTCAGAAAAGTTATCATGATAAGAGGAGAAAGAATTTAGAATTCAGTGCTGGAGATCATGTGTTTATGAGAGTTACTCTGATGACGGGTATTGGTCGAGCGTTGAAATCTAAGAAGTTGACTCCGCGTTTTATTGGTCCGTTTCAGATTACGGAAAGAGTTGGAGAAGTTGCTTATCGTATTGCTTTACCTCCGAGACTTGCGAATTTGCACGATGTTTTTCATGTTTCTCAGTTGAGGAGATACATTCCAGACCCATCTCATGTAATCCAAATAGATGATGTACAGGTGAGAGATAACCTGACAGTAGAAACATTGCCTATGAGGATAGAAGATCGGGAAGTGAAACAGTTAAGAGGTAAAGAGATAGCATTAGTGAAGGTTGCTTGGGGAGGTCCAGCAGATGGAAATATCACTTGGGAGCTGGAGAGCCAGATGAAAGAGGCTTATCCGGAACTGTTCGTCTAAGGTACGTTTTCGAGGACGAAAACTCTTTTAGTGGGGGAGAGTTGTAACACCCCAGTTCTATTATTTGATTTATTTAAATTTGGGAAATTATTTTATTAGAATTAATAAAATAAAAAGGGATTATTTATTTTGAAATATGGAGGAAAATAAAAGAAATAAGAAAATGCTGAGTTTTTAAGTTATTGGGCTTAGGTGTTGTTAGTAAAGAGTGGGGGTGAAAAAGAAGTAAAGATATGTTTTGGAACTCAAGTTACTTTTCTCATTTTTCACGATAAACAGAAGTTGGGATTTTGGGAAATAGAGCTCTGAAGGTACGAAGAACGAAGAACGAAGAACATCGCTCAAAAAGTTCAAAGCTGCTAATTGATAAGGTAAGGGGGGCTATTACTCGATTTATCTTTGTTTATGGGTTTATGTACGGTTGATTTGGGTAATCGTAGAGAAAAACCCCAATTGTTAGATGTTAGTAGGAATCGATACCCTTAGGATTGAACCTTGTTAGAAAAGGGTTAGGTTCCCAATTTTTATGAATCGATTAGGAATTTTAGTTTCCAAATGGTGAATTGGGAGTATATCTGCATGATCGTGAATTTACCTTAGAGGTTTAGGGATAACCTTAATGTTGTCAGAAATTCCCTAAAAAGGACGAGTAATCACTGTTAAGGTTACTATGATAATTGTTGGTAATTATGGAATGGATGTGTGTTTTGTGTTGTGAAAAATCGATGCCGTTAAGTACCGAAATGCGCGTTTTGGCTGGCATTTTCCCGCGTTTGGCTGCTGTTCTGAGCTGCTACAGGAACAGGAAAATTCTGTACGCGCTCAGCAACACGGGCCGTGTTGCACAACACGGGCACCCGTGTTGTTCTTCTGTGTTGGCGAGATAGTGTGCTTCTGGTTGCACAACACGGGCCGTGTTGCACAACACGGGTACCCGTGTTAGGTCCCCTGTAATGAGAAAAAGAAAATGTGTGTTTTCTGGACGCGCTCAGCGACACGGGCCGTGTTGCACAACACGGGCACCCGTGTTGCTCTGCTGTGTTGATTTTTCTGAATTTTGTTTTTTGTGCGTTATTGTGGATTTTATTGTCGTGCTTTTGGATAATGTTATCGAGCATGAATTATGATATGACTTGATATGATTGATGTTTAAATAGTATGCTGAGTGATTACATGCTATCCATATCCTGTTATGATTGATGCTGTTGATGTGCATGATATGTTGATTGATGTTCATAGTATGCTGAGTGTTACATACTTACATATCATGTTGCATTTGTTAATTCCCATTGTGTGGAATTAACATGGTGGCCAATATACGTGTCCGCGATTTAATGGAACGTTGAGGTGGTAGCCGTGTCCGCGATATAATGGAACGGTGAGTTATCCGTGACCCGAGATTTAATGGGGCGGTAAAGTGGTACCACATGCATGGGTGTGTTGCATTACCTTGAATATAACATTAATGGATGATTGTTCCAATGTTGTGTTTGATTGTCTGTATGCACATATGATTGCTAAATGGTTGACGATGTTTGATGATTATTTGCAAATATGAAAAGTAATATATCATGGGTATATGAATTGTGAAGGTTTTTGTGAACTATGAAATATGCTAATTGTTGGGTGATGCTTATGATTTCCTGAATTGATTGTTATGAACGTATAATCAAATGTATAATTGGGATGCTCACCCTTACTGTTGAATATTTCAGATTGAGGAGCTTCGTTCAGGTGCTTGGCGAAGGCTTGTCGTTTCTAGTTATTTTCGTTTTAGTATTGTTCGGGTCATGCTCTGGTAGTTGTAACTCCGGGAACGGTTGTTTGTCGAGCTGCTTTAGTCAGACTCGTTTATTTTCTTATATTTGTTATAATATGATGTTGACATTTTTCCAGGTGTTAATCCCTGATGATTTTGAAGAAAAAAAAATATTATAACATTGGTTTATTTAATAAATTAATCCGCTGTGTAAACATGTAGGAGTTACTACTAAGATTATGCATGACAGGAATTTGTGTTATTTAAAGAGAATTGTAGCATCCTCGATTATGCATGTACTCTGAAATTATGATTTTTATAATTGCGAAAATTTATTCGGGGTTGTTAGAGGGTGTTACAATAGTGGTATCAGAGCATAGTCGGTCGTTGCGACCAGAGTCTTGAGTCAGTCATTCCTTTTGTATGCGACTAGTGCAAGGTAACACTGTCGATACTGTATTCTGATGAAGAGTATGTTTTAATTCTCAGGAATATGGCTGGAGGAGGTAACGGACGAAATGATGCTGCACTCGCTGAGGCTTTGGGGATGTTAGCTGGTGTACTTGCTGGAAACCCAACTGGAGGCGTGATTGGTGCTGATAGGCAATTGGGAAACTTCCAAAGGAACAATCCTCCGTTGTTCAAAGGTACACACGACCCTGAAGGTGCTCAGAAGTGGCTGAAGGAAATCGAAAGGATTTTCCGTGTAATTGATTGTGCTGAAGATCTGAAAGTCAGATATGGTACGCATATGTTGGCAGAAGAAGCCGACGACTGGTGGGTTGCCACAAGGACTGAAATGGTTCAGGATGGAGAGGCACTGACTTGGGCTAACTTCAGAAGGGCTTTTCTGAGGAGGTACTTTCCTGAAGATGTTCGGGGAAGGAAGGAAATTGAATTTTTGGAGCTTAAGCAGGGCAATCTGACTGTTAGTGAGTATGCTACTAAGTTCACTGAGCTGGCAAAGTATTATGCATACTACAACAATGATGAGGCTGGAGAATTCTCTAAATGTATCAAATTTGAGAATGGTCTCCGAGATGAGATTAAACAGGGAATCAGGTACCAGCGTATTCGTAGATTTTCTGATCTGGTGGATTGTAGCAGGATCTTGGAAGAAGATATTACCAAGAATAGGTCGTCTCACTCTCGTGGGGCTGTTGATAAAAGAGGAAAGCAACATATGGACCGTGGCAAGCCATATGGTAGAGATAACCAGAGATCAGGCGGTTGGAAAAGGCCTAGTGGGGGAGATTCTAAGGCTCCTATCAGATGCTACAGGTGTGGTGAGTTTGGTCATCATATTCGAGATTGCAAGAGTGATGAGAAGAAGTGCTATAAATGTGGAAAGGCTGGTCATTTGTCTATTGATTGCAAAGGGAAGTCTGTTACTTGTTACAATTGTGGCGAAGAAGGTCACATTCGTCCGCAGTGTCCTAAGCCTAGGAAGGATCAGTCAGGTGGAAAAGTGTTTGCTTTGTATGGATCTGAGACTACTCCAGAGGATCGATTGATTAAAGGTACGTGTTTTATTCATGGCACACCTTTAGTTGCAATTATTGATACTGGTGCAACTCATTCTTTCATTTCGTTGGATTGTGCTGAGAGGTTGAAACTGGACATATCTGGTATGCGAGGTAGCATGGTTGTTGATACTCCTGCATCGGGTTCAATGACAACTTTATTTGTATGTAGGAATTGTCCTATTGAGATTTTTGGTAGAGGTTTCGGTATGGATTTAGTGTGCCTACCGCTTGAACAAATTGATATTATCCTTGGGATGAACTGGTTGGAAATCAACCGGGTTCATCTGAACTGTTTTGCTAAGACGGTGATTTTCCCAGAAGCAGTTGGTGTCGAGAATTTGACTATGACTGCTAGGCAGGTACAAGAAGCAATGGAAGACGGTGCTAATGTGTTTATGTTACTTGCTTCGTTAGATGCAACAGGAAAGGTCAGGAGTGGTGAATTGCCAGTGGTGTGTGATTTTCCAGAAGTCTTTCCGAATGATGTTGGTGAGTTACCCCCTGAGAGAGAAGTGGAATTTTCTATAGATTTGATTCCTGGTACGAGACCGGTGTCGATGGCGCCATATCGTATGTCCGCGTCTGAGTTGGCTGAATTGAAGAGTCAGTTGGAAGATTTACTGGAGAAGAAGTTTATTCGTCCAAGTGTTTCGCCTTGGGGTGCTCCGGTATTGTTGGTTAAGAAGAAAGAAGGTTCTATGAGGCTGTGTGTTGATTACAGGCAATTGAACAAGGTAACCATTAAGAATCGGTACCCGTTACCGAGGATTGATGATTTAATGGATCAGCTAATTGGAGCCAGTGTATTCAGTAAGATTGACTTGAGATCTGGATATCATCAGATTCGTGTGAAAGCGGAAGATGTTCAAAAGACTGCTTTTCGAACGAGGTATGGGCATTATGAATATTCTGTTATGCCGTTCGGGGTTACTAATGCACCTGGTGTTTTCATGGAATATATGAACAGGATTTTTCATCCGTATCTGGATAAGTTTGTTGTGGTTTTTATTGATGACATTCTGATTTATTCCAAGAATGACGAAGAGCATGCGGAACATCTCAGAATTGTGTTAGAGTTGTTGAAAGATAGGAAGTTGTATGCAAAGTTGTCCAAATGTGAGTTCTGGCTGAATGAAGTTAGTTTTCTTGGACATGTGATTTCTAAGAATGGTATTGCAGTGGATCCTACAAAAGTAGAAGCAGTATCTCAGTGGGAAGCGCCGAAGACTGTTTCTGAAATCAGGAGTTTTCTTGGTCTTGCAGGTTATTACAGAAAGTTTATCGAAGGATTCTCAAAGTTAGCATTGCCGTTGACGAAATTGACTCGTAAAGGACAAGCGTTTATTTGGGATTCTGATTGTGAGAAGGGTTTCCAAGAATTGAAGCGGAGATTGACTAGTGCTCCTATTCTGATTTTGCCGAATCCGATGGAATCTTTTGTGGTCTATTGTGATGCATCTCTGTTGGGTTTAGGTGGTGTTTTAATGCAGAATCAACAGGTAGTTGCGTATGCTTCGAAACAGTTGAAGGTTCATGAAAGGAACTATCCTACTCATGATTTAGAGTTGGCAGCAGTTGTGTTTGTCTTGAAATTGTGGAGACATTATCTGTATGGTTCGAGATTTGAAGTGTATAGCGATCATAAGAGTTTGAAGTATCTTTTCGATCAGAAAGAGCTCAATATGAGGCAAAGAAGGTGGTTGGAATTTCTCAAAGATTATGATTTTGGTTTGAATTACCATCTTGGTAAGGCAAATGTGGTTGCGGATGCTTTGAGCAGGAAATCCTTGCATATGTCTATGATGATGGTTCGTGAATTGGAGTTAATTGAACAATTCCGAGATTTGAGTTTAGTTTGTGAAAGTACTCCGAAGTGTGTTCGTTTGGGTATGTTGAAACTTACTAGTGGTATTCTAGAAGAGATCAGGATCGGGCAAAAATCTGATGTTAATTTAGTTGATAAATTGACATTGATCAACCAAGATCAAGGTGGTGAGTTTAGAATTGATGAGAATGATGTTATGAGATTTGGCGATAGAGTTTGTGTTCCTGATGTCGCAGAAATCAAGAAGAGTATATTAGAGGAAGGACATCGCAGTGGGATGAGTATTCATCCGGGTGCCACGAAAATGTATCATGATTTGAAGAAATTGTTTTGGTGGCCGGGAATGAAAAAGGAAATAGCTGAATTTGTGTATGCATGTTTAATCTGTCAGAAATCGAAGATTGAGCATCAGAAGCCGTCTGGATTTATGCAACCAATGTTTATTCCAGAATGGAAGTGGGATAGTATTTCTATGGATTTCGTGTCTGGGTTGCCGAGGACTCCTATGAATTGTGAAGCGATATGGGTCGTTGTGGATAGGTTGACTAAGTCTGCTCATTTTATACCGGTGCGAATGGATTACTCAATGGAGAGATTGGCACAGTTATATATTGAGAAAATAGTGAGTTTGCATGGAGTTCCTTCTAGTATTGTGTCAGATAGAGATCCGAGATTCACTTCGAAATTTTGGGAAGGATTGCAGAAGGCTTTGGGTACTAAATTGAGGTTGAGTTCAGCTTACCATCCTCAGACTGATGGACAGACGGAGAGGACGATTCAATCGTTAGAAGATTTATTGCGTGCTTGTGTTTTAGAGAAGGGTGGAGCTTGGGATAGCTATTTGCCATTGATTGAATTTACTTATAACAATAGTTACCATTCGAGCATTGGTATGGCTCCGTTTGAGGCATTGTATGGTAGACGGTGTAGAACACCTTTGTGTTGGTATGAATCTGGAGAGAGTTCGGTAGTTGGGCCAGAGATTGTTCAGCAGACTACTGAAAAGATCAAATTGATTCAAGAGAAGATGAGAGCTTCTCAGAGTCGTCAGAAAAGTTATCATGATAAGAGGAGAAAGAATTTAGAATTCAGTGCTGGAGATCATGTGTTTATGAGAGTTACTCCGATGACGGGTATTGGTCGAGCGTTGAAATCTAAGAAGTTGACTCCGCGTTTTATTGGTCCGTTTCAGATTACGGAAAGAGTTGGAGAAGTTGCTTATCGTATTGCTTTACCTCCGAGACTTGCGAATTTGCACGATGTTTTTCATGTTTCTCAGTTGAGGAGATACATTCCAGACCCATCTCATGTAATCTAAATAGATGATGTACAGGTGAGAGATAACCTGACAGTAGAAACATTGCCTATGAGGATAGAAGATCGGGAAGTGAAACAGTTAAGAGGTAAAGAGATAGCATTAGTGAAGGTTGCTTGGGGAGGTCCAGCAGATGGAAATATCACTTGGGAGCTGGAGAGCCAGATGAAAGAGGCTTATCCGGAACTGTTCGTCTAAGGTACGTTTTCGAGGACGAAAACTCTTTTAGTGGGGGAGAGTTGTAACACCCCAGTTCTATTATTTGATTTATTTAAATTTGGGAAATTATTTTATTAGAATTAATAAAATAAAAAGGGATTATTTATTTTGAAATATGGAGGAAAATAAAAGAAATAAGAAAATGCTGAGTTTTTAAGTTATTGGGCTTAGGTGTTGTTAGTAAAGAGTGGGGGTGAAAAAGAAGTAAAGTTATGTTTTGGAACTCAAGTTACTTTTCTCATTTTTCACGATAAACAGAAGTTGGGATTTTGGGAAATAGAGCTCTGAAGGTACGAAGAACGAAGAACGAAGAACATCGCTCAAAAAGTTCAAAGCTGCTAATTGATAAGGTAAGGGGGGCTATTACTCGATTTATCTTTGTTTATGGGTTTATGTACGGTTGATTTGGGTAATCGTAGAGAAAAACCCCAATTGTTAGATGTTAGTAGGAATCGATACCCTTAGGATTGAACCTTGTTAGAAAAGGGTTAGGTTCCCAATTTTTATGAATCGATTAGGAATTTTAGTTTCCAAATGGTGAATTGGGAGTATATCTGCATGATCGTGAATTTACCTTAGAGGTTTAGGGATAACCTTAATGTTATCAGAAATTCCCTAAAAAGGACGAGTAATCACTGTTAAGGTTACTATGATAATTGTTGGTAATTATGGAATGGATGTGTGTTTTGTGTTGTGAAAAATCGATGCCGTTAAGTACCGAAATGCGCGTTTTGGCTGGCATTTTCCTGCGTTTGGCTGCTGTTCTGAGCTGCTACAGGAACAGGAAAATTCTGTACGCGCTCAGCAACACGGGCCGTGTTGCACAACACGGGCACCCGTGTTGTTCTTCTGTGTTGGCGAGATAGTGTGCTTCTGGTTGCACAACACGGGCCGTGTTGCACAACACGGGTACCCGTGTTAGGTCCCCTGTAATGAGAAAAAGAAAATGTGTGTTTTCTGGACGCGCTCAGCGACACGGGCCGTGTTGCACAACACGGGCACCCGTGTTGCTCTGCTGTGTTGATTTTTCTGAATTTTGTTTTTTGTGCGTTATTGTGGATTTTATTGTCGTGCTTTTGGATAATGTTATCGAGCATGAATTATGATATGACTTGATATGATTGATGTTTAAATAGTATGCTGAGTGATTACATGCTATCCATATCCTGTTATGATTGATGCTGTTGATGTGCATGATATGTTGATTGATGTTCATAGTATGCTGAGTGTTACATACTTACATATCATGTTGCATTTGTTAATTCCCATTGTGTGGAATTAACATGGTGGCCAATATACGTGTCCGCGATTTAATGGAACGTTGAGGTGGTAGCCGTGTCCGCGATATAATGGAACGGTGAGTTATCCGTGACCCGAGATTTAATGGGGCGGTAAAGTGGTACCACATGCATGGGTGTGTTGCATTACCTTGAATATAACATGAATGGATGATTGTTCCAATGTTGTGTTTGATTGTCTGTATGCACGTATGATTGCTAAATGGTTGACGATGTTTGATGATTATTTGCAAATATGAAAAGTAATATATCATGGGTATATGAATTGTGAAGGTTTTTGTGAACTATGAAATATGCTAATTGTTGGGTGATGCTTATGATTTCCTGAATTGATTGTTATGAACGTATAATCAAATGTATAATTGGGATGCTCACCCTTACTGTTGAATATTTCAGATTGAGGAGCTTCGTTCAGGTGCTTGGCGAAGGCTTGTCGTTTCTAGTTATTTTCGTTTTAGTATTGTCCGGGTCATGCTCTGGTAGTTGTAACTCCGGGAACGGTTGTTTGTCGAGCTGCTTTAGTCAGACTCGTTTATTTTCTTATATTTGTTATAATATGATGTTGACATTTTTCCAGGTGTTAATCCCTGATGATTTTGAAAAAAAAAAATATTATAACATTGGTTTATTTAATAAATTAATCCGCTGTGTAAACATGTATGAGTTACTACTAAGATTATGCATGACAGGAATTTGTGTTATTTAAAGAGAATTGTAGCATCCTCGGTTATGCATGTACTCTGAAATTATGATTTTTATAATTGCGAAAATTTATTCGGGGTTGTTAGAGGGTGTTACATTAAGAGCCTTTGATCTCCATATAGGTTAGATAGTAAGCATCACAATTAGTGTGAATAGGCTGTACAATCATTCTAACTATAGTAAATATCTTTCGTGTTGAAAGGGGACTGGAGTTGTAACACCCCGAATTTTAGATTAATTATTTAATTAATTAATTTAGTATGATTATATGAGTCAACATGAATTAGATGGTTTTTTGATGTTTTGATGCTTATTTATTATGTTTTGGTGCCTTGTGTGAGTCTTTGTGACGGTATATGATGTGTATTCGTGATGCAATTATGATACAAATAATGATGATTTGATGAATAAGGTTCTTAAGATCATGAGTTGTGTGGTGTAGGATGAGTTAGTAAGAAGGTTTGGAATTTAAATAATTATTTTGAAATTATTTAGATTTAATAATGATTAATTAGAATTATTTGGATTTAAGTAATTAGAATAATAGAATAATAGACGTATAGAGGAAATAAGGACAAGATGGTGTGATACGGTGGGAGAACTGACTTGAAGGTTTTGTGTTTGATCGCAAATGTTGCGGTTAGCAAGAGTCACCACCGACTTTTTTTTATCCAAATGGAAAGGTGAAAGAGCACAGGAAAGACCTTTGAGATTATTTCTTGAGTTTGAGGGGTAGATTATGAAAAGGGAAGGTATTAATACCCTTTTCATCCATGGTTTTCCATGGGCACTTAGTTACTTGCTAGATCACTTGCTTTTTGTTTGAAATTAAGCTTGATATGATTTTTTGAAAGTATTTTGTAAAAGAAGCCATTGTTTAGGCAATCTTTGTAATAATTCTTGTTCGTAAGAATGTATACAAAGATGTTGATCTTTTGAAAATGTTTTCAAGTTTTGTAAGATGTTTTGAAAGTGTAGGTGTTTGTTTTTTAAAATAACAAGGATGTTTGTTTTTAAATGGAGCAAGTAATTAGGAGCGTTCTACCTACTCAAAAGTCTTTCTTGTTCATTTTCTTTTCCTTTGACATTGTTATCTTACCATTGATTTGGTAAGCAAACCCTATCTTTGGATGTAAACGGGACAGGCGTGGGTCATCGTATAACCATGATTAGAAATGTTGCAAGGTATATTAGCATTATTTTGAGGGACTAAGATCATTTATAAGGCAACTTAGATAGCGTCGTCGAGGGACTATGATCTTGTATTTGCTTGTTTTTTGCTAAGATACCTTACATGCGTAATATGGCCATTTTGTATAAGGCAGCCAAGTGGACTAACCCTAGGGGTGCTTGTGTGCAAAATGTATTGTTTTCATGCTTGATTTAGTCTTGAATTAGGGTTTGATATTTATTGGTTTTAAGTCTTTCCATACAAAACTCTAATTACTAGCAATTGTATATAAATCGATAAATTGTGGAATTTAAAGTTACTACGTTATTACAACATTTGTGGGAAAGGGGGTGTACAAATTCATGAATGGGGATTGCAAGAATTAAAACCTAACTAGTCTATTACAACCATATTGAATTGAAATCAATGTACTAGGAAATAAATAAATGCAAAGTACAAAAATGAATATATGTACAAAAAATGCAAAATGTAAAGAAAATGTATCTTTGTTTGATTTTCATGAAAAAGGGAATTTTGTCCTAACTTAGTTAAATAAAGAAAAATAATTAATTAAATTTGAGTTTTGTTAAGAAAAGATTTTTTAAACAAAACCCTAATTCGATTTAGTTGATTAAAAGAAAATAAGTTTAAGAAAAAAAGTATTTTTTGGAATTTTTATCTTAAAAATATTTATAGCATTGTAAAATATTTTTAGTCTTTTTTATATCAAAAATAATGTATTTTAAATGGTGTGAAAAATAAATAAATAAAAACATAGTATTAATTAAGTTTACAAGATTATTTAATAAAATAAATAAAGTATAATAAATAAAAATATTTTTTGTGAGAAAAATAAAATAAACTAAGTCAAAATATAAATATATTATTTTTTGTATTTTATGATTTTTTTTTAGTATTTAGAAAATATATTTAAGAAAATAAAAATGAAACAAATAAAAAAAATAAACAAACTTGGGCCAGGGTGCAAATATGAAACAGGGGGGAGAAATGTTAGAAAAAAAAGTCAGGCCCAGGAGGTGAAGGCCCATGCGCGCTGGAAGGATAAAAAATGTACAAAAAATGAGAGAAAAAGCAAAAGGCAGCGCATCGGGGCTCAAACCCATGACCTCCTGATTACCAGCGCGCTGCCTTACCACTGGGGTGGCTATACATCTGTTAATATAACTGAAACAATAATTACATAACACAAAACGCGCCCTGATTATACTTCATCTTCAACCTCCAGCCAAAGAACCTGTATCTTCTTCATCTCTCAACAAAAATGAAAAGTTCAAACATGAAAGTTAGGGCATTTTTTCCCATGAATCTAACCATATAAACAACTTAAGCTAACAATCAAATATGAATGGGAATTTTTCTAGCCCTAATTCAAAACCTAAAAATTTCAATAAACTTCAACCCTAAAATTCTCTAAGCTCAGGCCATATAAATGTAAACTATGGATATGTACAACTTCGTGGCAATGGTATCTACATTTTATTTTCACAAATCAAACTCAAATGATGCCTGTATGAAGAGATAGAAATTTAAAAACTTACCTCTTGCAGTTGGAGTCGTGTATGGAGTTTGAGCAACCTTGGAGGTGTAAGGATGATCTGGTTAGCTTGCCAGGACCTCTCTGAGTGTCTTGCAAGCCTTACTTTGTTTAGAAACCAGCTAGAACTCTCTACTCAAGTCCAACTGTAATGAAGGTTTTTAAAAATGGTGGATGATGAAGATGAAGTTACATAATTTTAACAGGTGTTGAGATGAGTTCTATATGATGTATGTGAAGTGTTTAGATGGTTAAAAGTGAAAACGCACGAGTGAAAATGGAGATGGGTATTTGAAGTTCAAAAAATAGAGTTTTTGGCCAAATCTGACTTATGAATGCTTGAGAGTCTTTGAGGGCTTCTAAAAACGTGTGTTGTGTTGCAACTGACTTATTAATATGTATGGAAAAGATCAGAGCACAAAATCACTCCAAGTTTCTGAGTTATAGAGTTATGGCTCTATAACTTGCTTTTTTAAGAAAAGTGAAGTGACAAATCTCAAGTATTTTACAAGTATGTTCTGAGCTTCTTGAGACCTTAGACACATTTATTTTAGTTTATAGGGGTGGTGTGTGCATAAATAACAAGTTATAAGCTCAAGACAAGTTTACTTTGTGATTAAAGCAACTTTTCCAGAATGGAATGGTAGCTTTCTTCCTAAAATGGCAAATTAGCTTGGACAATGCTTGGAACACTTGGATAATAGCTCAAAAGAAAGTGTAATCTTCTAACTATGGATAGATCTTGAGGTTTAGAGGCCTGTAAAACAAGAATGTACAACATAGGTTTGAAATTGACTTCTTGTTCATCACAAAATGACTTGTAAATTAAGTGACAAAACCCTAACTTCATCTCTTCGATTCTCCCTACTCAAGAATGATCTCAAGGAGTTCTTAGACATTTTCGAAAGCTTATAACATCTCTACAACCCCTCTTTGAATTTATTTTGAATAATCCCCTTGGAACTATGTGAAAAAGTGTCATGAAGTTAGGTCAAAATCCTGTCCAAATTAGGGCAAAATTTCACTAAGTGTTTTGTTTCATGACCCTATGTTCATAAAATTGTAACTTGAGATCCAAGCATTTTTGGAAGAAGTTGTGTGAATAAAAGTTGTATATTTCATGGAGATATACCATTTTCATGTAGGAAGTTTCTCTTGAATCATCTCGCATCATGGCGAAAATTTGGCTCAAAGTTATGAAAAAATAAGAAATTTTCCATACTTAGAAAAATTTCTAAGTTAAGAAATTTTAACATTTCAAGATGAAATCTTGAATTCTTGATTTCTTGATGAAAATTTTTCATATTTTGACATGTTTTGATGGATTGTGATCTTTGGCACTTGAATTTGACCAAAAAGTCAAAGTTTGACTTTTCAGTATACAGTTGACTTTTGATCAGTTGACTGAAAAATTCATCTGTCAATCCAATGGGCTTGCAATGTTTTGAACCATGTCATTATGTAAAAATGATTAAATTGGACTCTTGAGATCATGCCTTAAACCAATTGACCATTTGCTAGGTCAAAAATCAGAAATTGCCCCTTCTTAGTCAAAACCCTAATTTTGACCATTTTGCCCTTTTGGAGATTTGATCAAATTTGTTGAGTAGTTATGGTCCAAACTTGATCAAATGATACATATAAGTTTAAAATGTTGATATGGATCAAAAATTAATAAGTTTGACTGTAAATTGGCCATAGTTGACTTTTTCCCCAATACAATTGATTTTTAGGTCAACTGCTCAATTGACTGAGCAAAAATGTGATCCAAGGCTTGAAAGTTGACATGAGTAATCTTGGGGGTCCATAATGATCCATGAAAATCATATGGGGAATTGTAAGTTAAAAAATCCTTGTGCAATCTCAAACCCTAATTTTGGTCATCAGTGCTTAAGGAGATGTCTTGAGCTGATCCACCCTAGTACAGTCTTGAGTAAAAGGAAATCTTGTAAGAAAAATCTTGATAAGTGAGAGGGCAAATTTTTGGGTACAATAGATGGTAATTAGTAGAAAGAGTGAGGGTATGATGGAAAATGGTATAATTCTAAGTGAGGTCATTTTTGGGATATAGGTATTAGGGGTCTAAATTACGTTATAAGAAAAACAAGAGTGAGAGTACAATAAAACAGATCATAGAACGAGAAAAGGAAAGGAGAAGGGAAAAGCTATGGCAAGAGGATTCGCCAGATTTTGAGAAGATCAAAGCTTTGAATTAAGGTAAGGGGGTGAGTGGATTCTCTAATTGGTGATCTTACATGAGAGGGTAGTGAGGGTTCCTTTTCCTCTTAGGTTGTTTTATATGATTGATGTATAATTTGTTTGGTTTGATTAAATTGATGTGTTGTATATGATTATTCATGGATCTGTGATGCTATGTTGTGATTGTTATTGTGATTTGCGTCGTTATGATGATTGTTGCATAAAACCCCAATCTAGAACCTATAAGTAATGAGAATTAGGATTTGAGGATTTTGGATGAGTATTTGATGAAATATAAGATGAATAATAATGCCTAAATTATATATAATTGATGTAGAAACATAGGATGATAATGGATAATTAATCCATATGATTAGATGAAGTTTTAGGACCTATAAGGTAGTGAAATCGCAGAAAAATCGCAGAAAAAATTCAGCACAAAACAGCATGCATCGACTCAAAGAGGTCATGCGTCGACTCATGCAGGTTCAAGACTCAGTATGCATTGACTCATTTTGTCGACCTGGGGACACCCGAGGAAGACAAAATACCTATGCATCGACTCAAAGGGGGCATGCGTCAACTCAAGCAATCCAATTTTCGACAGATTTTTCTAAAGGCCGTAACTTTTGAATCGTAACTCTGTTTCCTACGCCGTTCGAAGTGTTGGATAGATAAAACCGTAAACTTGAAGTAGGTAGAATAAAATAAGGATTCAGAAGGATAATTATAGTGCCTAATTTAGGATAGGAATAGTTTCCCCTTGTTACACTGAAATAGTGAGTTGTTTTCTTGCGACTTTGTTTTGCTTATGATGCCATTATGAGGAAAAGTTGATGATTATGATAAGGATGATATGGATGGCTTAAATTTTCATGGTGTTGAAGGCTTATGCCTTGTGGCTGTATGATTCTACATTTTTGCATGTTCATGTTGTATGCATTCATGGATGAGGGCTTATGTCCTTATGTTGGTCTGGACTGGCATTGTATTGAGGGCTTATACTCTGTTATTACCCAATTGGCATTTAGTTGAAGGCTTATAACTTGACGGTACCACATGCATGTTGATGTAGGACTATTACATTTCATAAACACTGAATTGATGTTGTATAATGTGATGAAGGGTGAGTATAGTTATACGATAGATTTTAGAACTTGTGTATGCATTACGAATATTTGGATTAGTTTATTGTGGTGTTTGTTGAGGACATTATGAGTTAATCTAAGTCAGAATAAGGGAACGTTGAATGTTGTGAATTACAATGTTGAAAGGGAAGAAACTATATGCAAAGTTTTCAAGGTGTAGATCATGGTATGAGGAGGAGAATTTTCTTGAGCATGTTATTTAGAATGGTGGTATATATGGATCCATCCAAAGCATGGATGGTTCTACATTGAGAGACTCCAAAGTCGGTTATAGAGACTAGAAGCTTCTTAGGCTTAACTAGTTATTATCGCGGCTTGTTTATGACGAGGTCAAGTAGGATATGTTGTAAATTAATGAATTGAAGGAGTGAGATGTTTAGTGTTATAGAGAATATGGAGATATTAGAGGAGCTCATGGAGATACAACTTATGCCGAGTAAGAATGATTAGAATGATGAAGATTAATTGGAACATGGTGCTTTAGGTAACTTTGAGTATAAGTTTTAAAGAAACATTATTATAGTTTAGTAATGATGGTTTATGTGCTATCATGGTTATCGGATACCTATTGACAAATTGAGGAAATAATCACCTTTGATCTCTTGTTGATAGTAGACAGGATCGTTTTGAATGTGATATACTTCTCTTACCAGCTTAATGGTGTCTTAAGTGTTTATCATTCCATCAAGGGAATATTCGTTCATCATTTTAGGTGAATCTAATGGATAAGTGACTGTTACATAGTTATTGAACAGTTTTGAGAATTGAGGTTGTATGCGAAACTATCAAAGTGTGAATTTTGGTTGAAGGAAGTGATTTATCTTGGCCATGTGATTTCCAATGGTGGAATTGCGGTAGATACTTCTAAGGTTGATGCAGTGTTGCAGTGGGAGACACCGAAATCTACAATTGAGATTCAGATATTTCTTGGGTTAGCATGTTACTATATGATGTATGCGAAGTGTTTAGATGGTTAAAAGTGAAAACGCACGAGTGAAAATGGAGATGGGTATTTGAAGTTCAAAAAATAGAGTTTTTGGCCAAATCTGACTTATGAATGCTTGAGAGTCTTTGAGGGCTTCTAAAAATGTGTGTTATGTTGCAACTGACTTGTTAATATGTATGGAAAAGATCAGAGCACAAACTCACTCCAAGTTTCTGAGTTATAGAGTTATGGCTCTATAACTTGCTTTTTTAAGAAAAGTGAAGTGACAAATCTCAAGTATTGTACAAGTATGTTCTGAGCTTCTTGATACCTTATACACATTTATTTTAGTTTATAGGGGTGGTGTGTGCATAAAGAACAAGTTAGAAGCTCAAGACAAGTTTACTTTGTGATTAAAGCAACTTTTCCAGAATGGAATGGTAGCTTTCTTCCTAAAATGGCAAATTGGCTTGGACAATGCTTGGAACACTTGAATAATAGCTCAAAAGCAAGTTTAAACTTCTGACTATGGATAGATCTTGAGGTTTAGAGGCCTGCAAAACAAGATTGTGCAGCATAGGTTTGAAATTGACTTCTTGTTCATCACAAAATGGCTTGTAAATTAAGTGACAAAACCCTAACTTCATCCCTTTGATTCTCCCTACTCAAGAATGATCTCAAGGAGTTATTTGACATTTTGGAAAGCTTGTAACATGCTCTACAACCCCTATTTGAATTACTTTTGAAGATTCCACTTGTAACTATGTGAAAAAGTGTCATGAAGTTAGGTCAAAATCCTGTCCAAATTAGGGCAAAATTTCACTAAGTGTTTTGTTTCATGACCCTATTTTCATAAAATTGTAACTTGAGATCCAAGAATTTTTGGAAGAAGTTTGGTGAATCAAAGTTGTAGATTTCATGGAGATCTACAAATTTCATGTTAGAAGTTTCTCTTGAATCATCTTGCATCATAGTGAAAATTTGACTCAAAAATTATGAAAAAATAAGAAATTTTTTATACTTAGAAAAATTTCTAAGTTAAGAAATTTTAACATTTCAAGATGAAATCTTGAATTCTTGATTTCTTGATGAACAAGTTTCATATTTGGACATGTTTTGATGAATTGTGATCTTTGGCACTTGACTTTGACCAAAAAGTCAAATTTTGACTTTTCAATATATAGTTGACTTTTGATCAGTTGACTGAATAAGTCATCTGTCAATCCAATGGACTTGCAATGTTTTGAACCATGTAATTAGGTCAAAATGATGATATTGGACTCTTTATATAATTTCTTAAACCAATTGACCATTTTCTAGGTCAAAAATCAGAAATTGCCCCTTCTCAGTCAAAACCCTAATTTTGACCATTTTGCCTTTTTGGAGATTTGATCAAATTTGTTGAGGAGTTGTGGTCCAAACGTGATCAAATGATACATATTAGTTTAAAATGTTGATATGGATAAAAAATTAATAATTTTGACTATAAATTGGCCATATTTGACTTTTTCCCAAATACAACTAATTTTTAGGTCAACTGCTCAATTGACTGAGCAAAAATGTGATCCAAGGCTTGAAACTTGACATGAGTAATCTTGGGGGTCCATAATGATCAATGAAAATCATATGGGGCATTGAAAGTTCAAAAATCCTTGTGCAATCTCAAACCCTAATTTTGGTCATCAATGCTTAAGGAGATGTCTTGAGCTGATCCACCCTAGTGCAGTCTTGAGTCAAAGGAGATCTTGATAAGTGAGAGGGGAAATTTTGGGGTATAACAGCTGCCCCTGTTCAATCTTCTTAAGCTTGAAGAGTTAGATTGGCATGTTTTTCCATTCGTGACTCGAAGGCGGAAGATGATTGGACACTAGAGTGCCCAGAAATTTGCACTCGGTGATGTGATGGTTGAGGGGATAGGCTTATAGATTCCATTTGGAGAGGTGATAGAAAGTTGCAGGAGGTGGGCTTGTAGATTCCATCCAAGAGTGATTATTGAATTGTAATTTGTAAGCTGAAAGAATGAGTATCAGAATGTCGTCCGTGTCTGGAGCGTATCTGAACTGTATCTGAGAGTTGAACCTTGAATGAGTCATCAGAATGGCATCCGCGTCTGGTGCGTATCTGTACTGCGTCTGAAAGTTGACTCTGAATGAGTATCAGAATAGCGTCCATGTCTGGAGCGTATCTGTACTGTATTTGAAAGTTGAATTTGAATGAGTATCATAATAGCATCCGTGTCTGGAGCGTATCTATACTGTATCTGAAAGTTGAATTTTAATGAGTATTAGAATGGAGTCCGTGTCTGGATCGTATCTGTATTGCATCCGAAAGTTGATTCTGAATGAGTATCAGAATGCCATCTATGTCTGGAGCGTATCTGAACTGTATCTGAAAACTTTGATCATTGTTAATGGTAGCTGTTAACCTTATCCTGAAAAAGGTAAATTGTTAGCTAAAATGCAAAGTCATGTTATATGAAATGCATGGTATGATGCATTTGTGTAACCAATGTTTATGATATATGGGTGTGATGTATGCGCATGTGAGCTAATTTTGTTATACTGCTATTGGAATGGGGAAAATAAATCCATGTCCGCTGTTGAGGATTATAAGTCTTCATGTTGTGAAGTTTGAAGTGCTGATGAATTTCCCTTAGAGAAAAAACTCTATTGTAAGGGAAATGCCATGTACTATTTGAAAAATTCTGGTTGGGGAATTCTGAAAAATTTGGATGACTTCTACTGGGGATTGATAATTGGAAGCTTTGTTCTGTTGGGGATTAAACTGCTCACTGTGGGGAATTTTATGGAGATAAACTTGGAGAGATTTCTCTATCCCTTAAAGCCATCAGTGATTGTCTTTCATTTTGTTTATTTGTAAACAGTAATTATGTTCAAATGCATATATTCAACAATGAATCATTGGACGTTTTTGTAAACAAAACACAAGCGAAAAGAAAAAAAAAACAGATAGTTTTTGTACTTTCAAAGGGATATCTTTGTATTGACTTTGAGTAAGTATTTTTGTACAATGAGACCAACATTCTAGTAAGAGAGTGCCGTTGTAAAAAATGAAAATTTTAATACAAAGAAAAGATAGCTATGTGCAATAATCCCATGGGGTTCCCATTCTGCTATAGCCTTTGTATCTCTGAGCATCTAGTCCATTTTTTGCCTTATCCAAAGATGATTGAATTGGTCAGAAATGTCGAGTTTGCAAGTTATCCATAAGGTGATCCAACGGGACATAGTCATACGCGTTAATTCCATAACTTTTGCCTGGACCGCCCTTTCGGGTTTTCAGTCCACCGGTATACCCTTATTTTCCCAAGTCGCCCTTTCAGGTTTTCAACTTGCCGGGTGTACAGATTTCTTTGTTTTTATCCCTAATTTTTTCCCGAACCTTTTTTGGTTCACCGGGATGCCCTTGTTTTTCCTAGGTGTGTCAACCTAGCGGGTCTCTTATGCGTAGTATCTTTTGACTATGTCGACGTTCGCAGGGTGTGGCAGGTCGTCGCCATCCATGGTGGTCAAGATCATTGCTCCACCAGAGAAAATGTTTTTGATTATAAATGGTCCTTTGTATGTAGGAGTCCATTTTCCCCTGGGATCACGTTGCGGCAGTATGATGCGCTTGATCACCAGATCCTGACTTGGTACACTTGGCGTCTGACCTTTTTGTTGAATGCCTTGATCATCCGTTTTTGATACATTTTACCATGGCAAACAGCAGTAAGCCTTTTCTCGTCAATCAAGTTTAGTTGATCAAGTCGAGTCTGGTTCAAATCTTCTTCATTCATCCCTGCATCCTTCATAATTCTTAGAGAGGGGATTTGGACCTCAATAGGCAAGACAACCTCCATGCCGTATACCAGAGAATAGAGTGTTTCCCCGGTTGATGTACGAGTTGTGGTACGATATCCGTGGAGAGTGAATGGTAGCATCTCATGCCAGTCTTTGTATGTGACTGTCATTTTCTGTATGATCTTTTTAATGTTCTTATTCGCGGCTTCGACAACACCATTCATCTTTGGCCAGTAAGGGCAAGAATTATGATGCTGAATCTTGAATTACCCACACAAGGCGGTGATCATAGTATTGTTCAGGTTTGTACCATTATCAGTAATGATTCTCTCCGGGATACCATACCGACAAATGAGATTCTGCTTGATGAACCGAGCAACAACATTCTTGGTAACGGAAGCGAAGGAAGCTTCCTTCACCCACTTTGTAAAATAATCAATGGCCACTAAGATGGAGAAGTGCCCATTAGAGGTTGTCGGCTTGATTTCCCCAATCATATCTATTCCCCACCTAGCAAAGGGCCAAGGAGCCGTCAAGACATTCCGAGGAACCAGAGGTACGTGCACCTTGTCAGCATAGATCTGACACTTATGGAAAGTTCGAGAGTGTTGATAGCAATCTGCTTCCATGGTAGACCAGTAATAGCCTTCCCGTAGGATTTTCTTTGCCATCGTATGCCCACTGGAATGGGTGCCAAAAGTTCCTTCATATAATTCAGCCATGATCCTTTCAGCTTCAACCTTGTCTACGCACCAAAGTAATACAGAGTTATGGTTACGTTTTTTAAAGAATGCCATTACTAAGGAAGAATTTAGCAGATAATCTCCTTAAGAACTTCTTATCATTGACTGAAGCTCCTTCTGGGTATTCTTGAGCCTCGAGATACCTCTTGACCTCGTGAAACCAAGGCTGTTCCACTACTTCTTCAGTATTAATCTCGTGACAGTGTGCTGGTTCATCCATTTGTTCAATGTGATATGGTGAGCCTCATTATCCCATTTAAGTTTAAACATAGATGACATTGTGGCTAGTGCGCCGGCTAGCTGATTTTCTTCTCGCGGGAAGTGCTCGAAGGTAATTTTCTCAAAATGTGGGAGCAACGTCAAAATATGTTATTTGTAAGGGATAAGGTTAGGGTGTTTGGTTTCTCATTCCCCTTTGATATGGCTAATGACTAAGGCTAAATCTCCGAATACATTCAAAGATTTGATCCCCAAATCTATGGTAGCCTTGAGACCAAAGATGCACACTTTGTATTCCGCCATGTTATTTGTACAATTGAAGCATAGTCTTTCCGTAAAAGGAGTATGACATCCTTCAGGAGATATGAGTACAACACCAATACCATTTCTGAGTGTGTTAGATGCCCCATCAAAAACCAGGGTCCATCGGGATCCTTGTTTAAGTCCGTCATATGGTCTGGATTCTTCATAGTCATTTACCATAATGATTTCCTCATCTGGGAATTCGAACTTCATGGAATGGTAGTCTTCTACAGCTTGGTGAGCAAGGTGATCAGCTAGTACACTTCCCTTTATTTCTTTTTAGATAGTATAATGTATGTCATATTCTGTTAGGATCACCTGCCATCTCACTATTCTCCCAGAGAGTGCAGGTTTATTGAAGATGTATTTTATTGGATTCATTTTAAATATCAACAGGGTAGTATGAGTCAGCATATACTGTCTTAGCCGGCGAGCATCCCATGCCAGAGCGCAACAAGTTTTCTCGAGAAGTGAATATCTTGTTTCACAGTCGGTAAACTTTTTTCTCAGGTGATAAATAGCGTGCTCTTTTCGGCCAGACTCGTCATGCTGCCCCAGCACACACCCCATTGAATTTTCCAACATGGTCAGATACATAATCAATGGTCTTCCCTCGAATGGTGGCATCAAAACAGGAGGCTCTTGCAGGTACTCTTTGATCTTTTCAAAAGCAGTTTGGCATTCATCATTCCATTTGACCACTTGATCTTTCTTCAATAGTTTGAAGATTGGTTCACAGGTAGCTGTCAGGTGAGAAATGAATTTGGAAATGTAGTTCAAACGTCCCAAGAACCCTCTGTCTTCTTTTTCAGTACGAGGAGCAGGCATCTCTTGTATCACTTTCACCTTAGCATGATCTACTTCAATACCCTTATTGCTGACGACAAAGCCTAGGAGCTTACCAGACCTTACTCCAAATATGCATTTATTTGGGTTCAACCTCAGCTTGTACTTCTTTAGTCTCTCAAAGAGTTTTTGTAGATGGTCAAGATGCTCTTCTTCTATTTGAGATCTATCTATCATGTCGTCCACATAGACTTCTATTTCGTGATGTATCATGTTGTGAAATAGAGCTACCATGGCACGCTGATAGGTTGCCCCAGTATTCTTCAGTCCAAATGGCATCACCTTGTAGCAGAAAGTTCCCACTGTGTGACAAATGTTGTTTTCTCCATGTCCTCAGGTGCCATTTTGATTTGGTTGTAACCTGAGAAACCGTCCATGAAGGAAAACACTTTGTGTTGTGCAGTATTGTCAAGTAGGATGTCAATGTGGGGAAGTGGGAAATCATCCTTAGGGCTTGCCCTATTCAAATATCTGTAGTCCACGCACATTCGTACCTTGCCGTATTTCTTGGGCACGGGAACAACATTGGCAACCCAATGAGGATAGGAAGTGATGGCCAAGAATCCAGCATTTAATTGCTTCATGACTTCAGCTTTAATCTTCTTTGACATATCTGGTCGTATTTGACGGACCTTTTGTTTTACTGGTGGCAATCCCCTTTTGTAGGTAGACGATGCACCACAATATTTGCATCAAGTCCTGGCATGTCTTCATACGACCAGGCAAAGACCTCAACATACTCGTATAGCAACTGAATCAGACGCTCCTTGACACTTGGTTCTAGATTGGCACCCACCTTGACCTCTCTTTTGTCTTCTTCGGTACCCAAGTTGATTGTGTCCACGGGTTCCTCGTGAGGCTGAATGGTTCTCTCTTCTTGCAGTAGTAATTTGGCAAGTTCCCCTGGTACTTCACAATCTTCCTCACCTTCGTCTTTGGCTTGGTAGATTAGATTTTCTGAGAGTCACAGAAGGCCATAGAAGAACCATTACCCATGGGATCCCGAGCGGATGTAGACCTGCATTTTGAGTGTGAGTGTGTGTAAGGGTATAGCTATTTTTGAAAGAAGTTAAAATGTAAAAAAGAAAAACAATGAGAACAAAGTTTGTATGCAAAACGTCCATGATTCATTGATGTCATATGGAAATGAGATAATAACCCTTACAAATGGACCATTGTGCCTTGGGTAAGACACAAGGTTTTAAGAGTTTGAATTGTTTTAATATTACAGATCCAACAAAATGTAAAGACAAATTACTGTGGGATAAAAGTGATCGGGACGAAATCTCTAGCCTCCCAATTGCTGGGCCCTCCACTGACAATTGGGAAGATCCAATCTTACAGGTTGCAAATATCTTCATCATCCTCTACTGTGTTGACTTCACGGTTGCTGATCTTCAGGGGTGGTCCTCCAGCACAAGCGCGGCGTACAGCCTTCTGAGCATTTAAAGTGAAACCCAGGCCAAATTTGTCAGACTTGTATGGGATATCTGGGAGTTGCCCCCTGATAGTGCACCCACCTTCTTCTATCACTGCCTTTGCATCCTTCAACGATGACATTCTGAGTGGAGGGCTTGTGATTTTGGGACCAGCCCTGGTTACTGCCACATCTTGCGGGACTTCCTCAAAGTGTTGGAATGGAGTTTCAATAAATTCACCATCTAACTCCACATATCTAAAGGAATTAAGATGGCTGATCATATACTCTTCTTCTCCATGAACGGTGATAATCTTCCCTTGGATTGGATACTTCACCATTTGGTGCAACGTAGAAGTGACAACGTCAGCATTGGGAATCTATGGTCTGCCTTGCAAACATGAATATGAGGGGAAAATATCCATTAAATAAAAAGTTGAATCAAATGTTTGGGTTCCAACTTTTATGGGGATATCCACTTCCCCATGCACCATCCTTTTTGAGCCGTCAAAGGCCCTCACTACTATGTTACTCGGCTTTAAAGTCAATCCCTCATAATCAAGCCTATCAAGAGCTTTTTTAGACAATACATTTAGAGATGAGCAAGTGTGCACCAAAACATGAGCCATGGTTGTGCCCCTACATTCAACTGAGACGTGCAATGCCTCATTATGCTTCCTTCCTCTTGGCGTTAAATCAGCATATGAAAAACCTAGACCATTATCTGCAGTCATGCTGGCTACGCAGTCTTGGAACTGATCGGCAGATGTTTCTTGGGGTACATGGGTAGTTTTCAGGAATTTTACCAAGGCTTTTGAATATGCCTCAAAACATAGTAGTAAAGCCAGCATGGAAATTTTGGATGGAGTTTGCCCCAGTTGCTCAACTACATTGTATTTGCTTCTTTTTATGATCTTTAGAATTTCCTCCATCTCTTTCTGGGAGGTTTCAAGCATAGCCAATGATTGTGCCTTCGTCCGGACAAGCTCAATCAGAATACTTTTACCTCGAGTCTCGGTTAAATCGGCAGCATGAATGTCAGTAGGAGTGATAGCAGGGATTGTAACAACTTTGTTAGTTGGAGTATTCGTGGAGATGATTGTAGAACTGGGAATAGCCTTCGGAGGAGCAACAACAACAAGAATGATTACGGGTCTAGAAACTGCTTTTGGGGGAGCAATTTTTGGAGAGAATATCCTTCCGCTTCGGGTAATCTTGCTTGTCCCTCCAATATTACTGATATCGGGGTCAACTTTTTCAGAACTTGAATATTCGGCAGCTGGCCAGTCTTGTTTGATATCGTGGTAGTATACATCCCCTCCATAATTCCATGGTATGGTTTTGTCTGACGAATACAGGACTGGTCCAGGCATTGTAATTATCAAAGGAGCTGCTTTTGAAACTGATGTAATTCTAACGGGTCTTTTGGTGGAGATCCTGGAAGAATTGGCGGAAATGGTAATGATAGACACATCATTAAGAGGAACAGGTGGAACAAAAGTCTTTTCAAACAAAATTTCCTTGTTATCTACTAGGCACTGAACGTCTGCTTTCAACAAAGGACAGTTGGTTTGTGAGGATAAACATAAATGACAACATTTATCGCAGCCTAGGAATACACCGACAATCAACAAATTCTTTTTGATAATCAGGAGTAGGGTCACAAGTTCATCAACTGAAGTAACAAACATATCCTCCTCAATGGCGTTGGTATTATGGCCGTGTTTGGGCATAAGGGCAAAAATGACATTTGGATTTTCGGGCGCATCGAATTCAATCTCTTTGGCTTTAATGAGGTCTTGTATTTTGTTCTTTAGAGCCCAACAGTTGTTAGTGTCATGGTCGGGACTCTTAGAGTGGTATGCACAGCGGGCATTAGGATGATAGTGAGGAGATGTTGTGTTAGGTTTTTTTGGAGCTTCTTTCAAGGTCACTAAGCTGGATCTTAACAGATGTGGAAATACTTGAGATAAGGTCATGTTAATTCTGGTGAATTGTCTGACTGGTCTTTCCATCCTTGGTTGGTTGTTTTTTTGCTGATCAGGCGCAAGTTTAGGAATCATAACAGCCCCATCATTGAACGTCGTTCGTCCCTATCTTGATTTCTCTCAGGATAAACAACAACCACTTCTTTCTTTCTGATAAATGGCTTCCTTATAGCAGCAGAGGATGTATCTTTTTGAATCTTTTCAATCTTTATCCCGACTTCTATCCTCTCTCCGGTCAATATCAGTTCAGTAAAACCTACCGATGAACACCCAATTAGGGGATTGAAGAAGGAACCAAACAAGGTTCCTAAAAACATGTCTACTAATTCTCTTTCAGATATGGGAGGTTAAACTCTTCCAGCCAAGTCTCTCCATTTTTGGGCATAGTCTTTGAAGCCCTCACTTGAAACCATGGCCATACTCTGGAGTTGAGTATGGGTTGGTGCAAGATTAGCGTTGTATTTATATTGTTTGTAAAAGGCTGCAGGAAGATCTTCCCAGTTATGAACGTTGGCTCTTTCTAACTAATAAAACCAATCAAGTTGAGTTCCAGACAGCCTGTCTTGGAAGAAGTGTACCCATGAGTCTTTGTCAGCGGTATGGGGTTGGATTTTCCTCACTTAGGACCGGAGATTCATTTTAGGGCATGAAACTCCATCATATTTGGCGAACACAGATGCTTTGAATTTTGGAGGAATGATAATCCCTGATACTAGACCCAATTCCTTAAAGTCCAATCCATACACTTTTTGGATTTCTATTGCGCTCAATCGCTCTTCGAGATGTTTATAGTTATCATCAGCTGGAGGGTATTGTTCTTCAGAATAATCTTCTTCTTCCTCTTCCTCTTCTGATTCTGACTGGACAATTGTTTCCTTGCCCTTCCCATCTTGTTTGTCTTTCTCAGTGGATGTTGTTGCAAAGTCTAGGGCTCTTCTTGTCTTCCCTTAGAACCTTCTTCCCATGTTTATCACTCCGTCTATCTTCTTTGACTTCTTTTTCTTCTCCTCAACCAGCAAAGTCTTCAACTCTTCTTGTCCTTTGGCTAGGGTCAAGAACAACTGTTGAAACTGTGCATTCTGAGCTTGGAGGTCCTTCACCGTTTTCTCGAGATCCATCTTACTGAAATAAACAGTAGAGAGATGAGGCGACTTGTTGGAAGAAACATGCTTATGTTATAATGAATGATAAATGCATACGCAAATGTTTTCAAGGATTTTAAGATTCAAATTTGTTATGGACAAAAAGGAAACACATGTCATATTAATAGATTAAAGCTTGAGTACATCAATGCCTTCTTGGGAAAAATAATACAAAATATCTAAGATAAAAAGGTAGTTCGCATCCTCTTTGGTGCAATGTAGGCATTCAAAGTCTGTTCCTCATGAAGTAGCCTAGTGAGTTCCAAAACCTTCTTCTCGCTTGCGTAGAATTGGGCTTTGAAGGTATCTCGCTCCCCCTTGAGTTGTATCCAATACCTTTGTAGGTCTTCAAGAGAGGTAGGCATGTTAGAATGTAGGATAGTATATGGAACATCTTCCTCCATGATAGGCTCAATTATTACCGGGAGAATGGAGGGATAAGGCATCATAAGACTCTGAGCACGAGTTCGTACCCATTTGAGGTAAGGCTCAAGAGGGATGGAATTCTTGTGCCCTAAAGTCTTGCTATCTACCTTGTTTAACATCCTCCAAGCTCGGATAAATCTCTGGCGAAGACCTTGATCGTTGTTGTCGTAGTGAAATACCAAACCTTGAATCAACATCTCGTGCGGACCATCCCTTCAGGCGTAACCAAACTGTCTTAAGGCTAAACATGGGTTGTAGGTGATACCTCCCCTAATTCCAAGTAAAGATACATTAGGAAATTCTCCACAACAGTCGACAATAGTAACATTCTCTATGGATCGGGAGCACCAATGAATGTCTGAATGTTTGAGCATCATCAACCTTTGTGACCACCTTGAACCTTGCTCGTTCCTTAATACAAATTGGGGAAGATGCAAAATAAACCATCTTTCCAAGAGAGGAGTGCAACACATAAGGACATCTCTTTTCCTCATTGTGTGAGTGTGAAAAGAGTGTAGGATATCCCCTAGCAATGTAGGCACCGGGTTGCGAGATATGAAGATTTTGACGATGTTCACATCTATGAGTTGGTCAGAATTTCGAAACAAAACCATCCCATAGATGAGGAGAGCCACAATTTCCTCAAAGGCTTGAAAATACAAGGAATTCCAACAGTTATGGGCTTTCT
Source organism: Vicia faba (assembly GCA_948472305.1). Taxonomy (NCBI): domain Eukaryota; kingdom Viridiplantae; phylum Streptophyta; class Magnoliopsida; order Fabales; family Fabaceae; genus Vicia; species Vicia faba. The sequence goes on from OX451736.1 coordinate 715,888,933, forward strand.
CAAACAGGAACTTTGCTAGGAAACCTTTAACATCACTCCTTGTTTCCCAATGAGTTATGACATTAGACGAGTGTAAGTGTAGAGCTTGAGCAATCTCTTCTGGCTTTGGGTCTTTTTCCGTACCGTTGAAAGGTAGTTGACTGAGAATGGGAATTCAAAAGAGTTGGGAGAATTCTTCCAAAGTAGGCACAAGTTGATAGTCGGGAAATGTGAAGCAATGGTGTAAGGGGTCAAAGAACTGAAAGAGCACCTTCATCACGTCCTCATCTGTATTGGAGGTGACCAAGTTGAGTAGGCGACCATGTCTCTCAGTGAATGGAGAGTTTTCAGGAATCCTTGAAGATAACTCCTTAATTTGTGGAGGGATCCTCACATGGTTGACTTAAATAGTTTTCCTGCAAAGTGCATCCATATCCTGCAAAGTGTGTGATGTTATGATGTTCATGATGTTATGTACAAGTATGGATATATAAACAAAGCAAACAATTCATTAGGTTTAGGCTTGCATGGAGTCTTACAGGTAAGTACCCTCTTGAAGTTTAGTTGGCTCAAACCTGTCCTAGAAATAGTAACCAGGTTCTAAGGAGCTCAATATCACTGGCTTATTTCCTTGGTTATTGTTTCAGCACAAGCCTCTTTAATGGCGACCGAAATATCTCAAGAAACAAAACCTCAATGAGTATAGTATCGAGTATCTACCAACTTCGAACTGCACCAAAGCCGGTTATCTCACTACATCCTAAAGGCCAAGTTGGTCAAGTATTCGTTCTAAAAGTTTATTAGTGCTTCATGACATTACTCAGTGGCCCTGTATTCTCTTTGGTTAACTCAAATGCTATCGGTACCCACAAATATGTCGCACTAATGTAGCTATTGCTTATACCATGTCGGTATACCCCACACAGTTTCCACAATGTATTGCTACTTACCTATAATGTATCCCAAATTTGGGTAGAGGATTCAAACCCAAGCAAAGAACTGTAATGTAAAGCATATAAGTCAAACAATATAAGCAAGTAAATGTGATATAACCCTAAGGTAACCCCACTTTTAAAATTCTCTCCAGCAGAGTCGCCAGTTCTGTGATACGGTGGGAGAACTGACTTGAAGGTTTTACGTTTGATCGCAAATGTTGCGATTAGCAAGAGTCGCCACCGACTTTTCTTTTATCTAAAAGGAAAGGTGAAAAAGCACAGGAAAGACCTTTGAGATTATTTCTTGAGTTCGGGGGGTAGATTATGAAAAGGTATTAGCATCCTTTCCATCAGTGATACAGTGGCAGAACCGACTGTTTTTACTGGTTTGCATTTTGCGTTTTGTGTTTGCAAAATGTCGCGGTAAGCAAGAGTCTCCACCGACTTTTATTTCATCCAATCGGAAAGGAAAAAAGTACAGAAAAAATCCTTTTTCGAGATATTCTGAGTACAGGGGGTAGATTATAGAAAGGGAAGGTGTTAGCACCCTTTCTATCCATGGTTTTCCATGGGCTCTTAGGTACTTGCTCATAATTTTAAATTGCTTGTGTATGTGCTTTGTTTTTGAAAAGAGTTTTAATTTCGTGATAACCCTTGTATCAGTCCTCAAGGGTGTGACGAAGTTGTTTTGAAAATTGTTTTGAAATGTGTAAGTGTGAAAGGCTTTGATTTGAGCAAGTACCCACTAGCATCTACCTACTCGAAAAAGGATCGTTTCTATTCTTGCTTCCTTTAGACAGCGCTATCCCACTATTGAGAAATAGGTAGCACCGTCGTTGGAGTTGTAAGGGTCAATTCGAAAGGGACGTACGATCACTAAAGCAATGTTAGGGCATCTTAGTAATAACCCTAGAGTCTTAAGATCATATTCGAGGCGACATTTCTGAGGCAACATTCGAACGGGACATTTGATCTTTTTAGACAAGAGGGCAACCACTAAGACACCCTATACTTAATGATCATTTACCGAAGGCAGCCGAAGTGAGAGTATACCCTAGGAGTGATATGTGCGAGTGATTTGTTTCAGTTATTAGTCTTTGCACATTAGGGTTTTCTAACTGTATTAAATTTGTCATGCATTCTTGTCATACAATCCTATTAGCATACATCTAGATAGTTAAATATTTGCAGGAGTTAAAAATGCGAGAAAATAAACTTACGCTATTACAAGGCTTTGGGGTGGGGAATAATTACATAGCCAAAAAACCCGGAAAAAAGCGATAAGTAAAAAGCCCTAGATCAAACTATTACAAACCATGAACAATTACAAAAATATTGACAAAAATAATAAACACGCGGCGAATTGAATACGAGACAAATAGGGTTTTGACCCTTGACCAGACCTATTCGCGATTGAAAATGTTTTTGTCATGTTTTTGTTATTTAAGAAAATAATGAAACAATTAAAAAGAAAAAGAAAATCCTAATTCTAATTAATTTTAATTTAAGAAAAAATAAATTAATTATTCTAAAAACCTATTTTTTGTGTTTTTATTTATTTGAGAAAAAGAGAAAATAAAATTAACTCAAGAGTTTTAACCTAATTTCTATTTGATTTTTATCTACGAAAATAAATTACAATTTCCCTAAATTAGACTAAATTAAATTAAATTAATAAAATTAATTTTGATAAAAAAAGTCTAATTCTAATTTTTTGTGAACTATTGATTTTATGATTTTATGAAAAAAAATTGATTAGTGAATTAAAAATAATTAAAGAAAGTATTAAAAGAATTAAACATAAATAAATAAAGAAGGATGAGATGGGCCTGGTGGTGCTTTAGCAATTGGGAGGGTTAAAATATGAACTTCTGGGCCCAAGGTTGGTGGCCTTTTTTGACTTTCCCTGATCCAATGCATGCGTTGACATGGGGCGTATGGTAGGCTCTTTGATACGTGACGTTGGATCCACATGGCTGATGGATCTGATGGTGGAGCACAAGGGCATTTGGTAGACGTGTGCTACTGCAATGCATGAGATCTGACTAGAATAATCAAGAAAATAACAAAATGCACATGCCTGGGATCGAACCCAGGACGTGTGCATCAAAGGCCTTCGCCCCAGCCATCTGATCCATGGTGTTAACTTGTAAGTTATATAAACATAGAATATAATATGCAAAAATAAGCTAGTGGGGCCAACCAACGCACGAAATTCAAACAAGCAAATCAGAGAGCGCCACGCATCGTTGTCTTCCTCCCAACCGTCGTTTTAGGTAACAACACCTTTACCTACGGTTGACCTGCTGTAACTACAAAACTGCGTTTTTCAAAAACTCTCCATAAGCAATATAAATGAACATGGTTGGTACCAATCAACTCGTCTCATCCTCACGAGTCTCATGGTACCAGAATCAACATCCAATTTCACTTATCCTGGAAAGCCCTAAAACTCAACACGAAACCCTAGCCATGGAAGTTTGTCATACGATCACCAAAAACACAATTGAATATGATGATTAGCTTGCAAACATGTTAAGGAACAAGAATATGCAGGCAAAATGTGCAAATGGCGTATAAATTGATGAAAACAAAAACGAGTTTGGAAGCCAATTGTGATACCTGTAACTTACAATTCTAGGCATGAAAAGGCTTGAATTTGATTGGAATATGCTCCTGGAACATCCAGCAACCTCTTGGCAATGTGAGAAGGGCACGATCCGGTCTCTAATATGGAAATTTGATTACCACTTTTCTTGAAATTTTTTGAGTTTTGTTTCACCTTTGCACGACTGCTTCTAACCTCATCATGCCTTGGTCTTCTTTTGTATATGTAATACAAACTATTAGGTCAACAAAAACGACCTCAATCTTGCTCATCATGGAGATTTGATTTGATCTTTTAATGCATATGATTCCTTTCCAATTTTTGCTCAAATCTAATATGTTTCCAACCAAATTGACTTTGCACGAGTTGATCTTCAATTGACAGCATATGAGATCTTTTTCAATGCAAAAATCATCCCTAAAATACAATATATGATTTATTAGGATTTATTTGATTTTATTTGAATTTTAAATGAATAAAAATCAAAGTAAATTAAATAAATGAATAAATAAAGCATGGAGGGTCCCATAGGTCGTGGAATATATTAGGAATGAGATGCAAGCATGAAAAGTTGGGCCCATTCAGCAAAAGATGCAAATTTGAGCATATTTGACTTTGGGCAATTTTGCAAAAAAGGTCAACTTGGCCAATGCATAACTCTCTCAATTTTGACCCTAGAGAGGTGTTATTGGACTTTTTAGAAATCTTAGGGTGTCGTCTAAGCAACCCTTTTGGTATCATCTCAATTGAGTCTTCCATGTTCATGTATGAAGCCTTGACCCAAAAGGTATTTTTGTTGACTTTTCAAAATGACCTATAATGTCCAAATTCATATCTTCTTGTGAGTGCATATTTTGAACTTGGGAGATGAAGGTGAATTGTAGGGAATTGCATCCTCTTAAAAATGAGCTTTGGATGGGCCATTTTTGATAAAGTATGAGAAAGTTATACTTGATCAAAGTTGAGTTGACTTTTCCTGCAAAACCCTAATTAACAACTTTTGGGTTTTGATGAATTATGGGAAATCCTTGATGAATCATGATCAAACCATTCTCAAATGATGAATGACACTTAAAAATGAGAATGTTGACCAAAACATCTTGGAGTTTGACTGTATGTGGGCCACAATTGACTTTTGACCTAGCATTATCGATTTTCAGGCATTTGAGCAATTGACTGAGCAAACTTCTTCTGCAAGGCTTGAAACTTGACATGGATGATCTTGAGAGCATATTAGGACAATGGTGAGAATTTGGAATCCTTTGGAATCAAACATATTGATGCAAAATGAAACCCTAATTTGAGGTAGACTAGCTTAGGAGAGAGTTTGTTTGGTCAACTCTTGGACTTCCTTGAGCAATTTGAGGACCTCACTTGACATGTCTTGAGAAATATGGGGAGCAAATTTTGGGGTACAACACCATCCATGGTTTTCTATGGGATCTTAGTTACTTTCTAGATCACTTGCTTTTTGTTTGAAATTGTGCTTGATATGGTTTTTTGAAAATATTTTGTAAAAGAGGCCATTGTTTAGGCAATATTTGTAATGATTCTTGTTCGTAAGAATGTATATAAAGATGTTGATCTTTTGAAAATGTTTTCAAGTTTTGTAAGATGTTTTGAAAGTGTAGGTGTTTGTTTTTGAAAATAGCAAGGATGTTTGTTTTGAAATAGAGAAAGTAATTAGAAGCATTCTACCTACTCAAAAGTCTTTCTTGTTCATTTACTTTTCCTTTGACATTGTTATGTTACCATTGATTTGGTAAGAAGCCCTATCTTTGGATGTAAACGGGACAGGCGTGGGTCATCGTATAACCATTATTAGAAATGTTGCAAGGTACCTTAGCATTATTTTTGAGGGACTTAGATCATTTATAAGGCAACTTATATAGCGTCGTCGAGGGACTATGATCTTGTATTTGCTTGTTTTTTGCTAAGACACCTTACATGCGTAATATGGCCATTTTGTATAATGCAACCAAGTGGACTAACCCTAGGGCTGCTTGTGTGAAAAATGCATTGTTTTCATTCTTGATTTAGTATTGAATTAGGGTTTGCTATTTATTGGTTTTAAGTCTTTCCATGCAAAACTCTAATTACTAGCAATTGTATATAAAGCGATAAATTGCAGAATTTAAAGTTACTACGCTATTACAACATTTGTGGGAAGGGGTTGTAAAAATTCATGAATGGGGATTGCAAGAATTTAAACCTGATTAGTCTATTACAACCATATTGAATTGATATATATGTAAAAGGAAATAAATAAATGCAAAGTACAAAAATGAATAAATGTACAAAAAATCCAAAATGTAAAGAAAATGTATCTTTGTTTGATTTTCATGAAAAAGGGAATTTTGTCCTAACTTAATTAAATAAAGAAAAATAATTAATTAAATTTGAGTTTTGTTAAGAAAATATTTTTTGAATAAAACCCTAATTCTATTTAGTTGATTAAAAGAAAATAAGTTTAAGAAAAAAGTATTTTTTGGTATTTTTATCTTAAAATTATTTATAGCATTATAAAATATTTTTAGTCTTTTTTATATCAAAAATAATGTATTTTAAATGGTGTGAAAAATAAATAAATAAAAACATAGTATTAATTAAGTTTACAAGATTATTTAATAAAATAAATAAAGTATAATAAATAAATATTTTTGTGAGAAAAATAAAATAAACTATGTCAAAATATAAATATATCATTTTTTGTATTTTTTTTTTTTAGTATTTAGAAAATATATTTAAGAAAATAAAAATGAAACAAATAAAAAAAATAAACAAACTTGGGCCAGGGTGCAAATATGAAACAGGGGGGAGAAATGTTAGAAAAAAAAGCCAGGCCCAGGAGGGGAAGGCCCATGCGCGCTGGAAGGATAAAAAATGTACAAAAAATGAGAGAAAAAGCAAAAGGCAGCGCGTCGGGGCTCAAACCCATGACCTCCTGATTACCAGCGCGCTGCCTTACCACTGGGGTGGCTATACATTCGTTAATATAACTGAAACAATAATTACATAACACAAAACGCGCCCTGATTATACTTCATCTTCAACCTCCAGCCAAAGAACCTGTATCTTCTTCATCTCTCAACAAAAATGAAAAGTTCAAACATGAAAGTTAGGGCATTTTTCCCACGAATCTAACCATATAAACAACTTAAGCTAACAATCAAATATGAATGGGAATTTTTCTAGCCCTAATTCAAAACCTAAAAATTTCAATAAACTTCAACACTAAAATTCTCTAAGCTCAGGCAATATAAATGTAAACTATGGATATGTACAACTTCGTGGCAATGGTATCTACATTTTATTTTCACAAATCAAACTCAAATGATGCCTGTATGAAGAGATAGAAATTTGAAAACTTACCTCTTGCAGTTGGAGTCGTGTATAGAGTTTGAGCAACCTTGGAGGTGTAAGGATGATCTGGTTAGCTTGCCAGGACCTCTCTGAGTGTGTTGCAAGCCTTACTTTGTTTAGAAACCAGCTAGAACTCTCTACTCAAGTCCAACTGTAATGAAGGTTTTTAAAAATGGTGGATGATGAAGATGAAGTTACATAATTTTAACAGGTGTTGAGATGAGTTCTATATGATGTATGTGAAGTGTTTAGATGGTTAAAAGTGAAAACGCACGAGTGAAAATGGAGATGGGTATTTGAAGTTCAAAAAATAGAGTTTTTGGCCAAATCTGACTTATGAATGCTTGAGAGTCTTTGAGGGATTCTAAAAACGTGTGTTGTGTTGCAACTGACTTATTAATATGTATGGAAAAGATCAGAGCACAAAATCACTCCAAGTTTCTGAGTTATAGAGTTATGGCTCTATAACTTGCTTTTTTAAGAAAAGTGAAGTGACAAATCTCAAGTATTTTACAAGTATGTTCTGAGCTTCTTGAGACCTTAGACACATTTATTTTAGTTTATAGGGGTGGTGTGTGCATAAATAACAAGTTATAAGCTCAAGACAAGTTTACTTTGTGATTAAAGCAACTTTTCCAGAATGGAATGGTAGCTTTCTTCCTAAAATGGCAAATTAGCTTGGACAATGCTTGGAACACTTGGATAATAGCTCAAAAGAAAGTGTAATCTTCTAACTATGGATAGATCTTGAGGTTTAGAGGCCTGTAAAACAAGAATGTACAACATAGGTTTGAAATTGACTTCTTGTTCATCACAAAATGACTTGTAAATTAAGTGACAAAACCCTAACTTCATCTCTTCGATTCTCCCTACTCAAGAATGATCTCAAGGAGTTCTTAGACATTTTCGAAAGCTTATAACATCTCTACAACCCCTCTTTGAATTTATTTTGAATAATCCCCTTGGAACTATGTGAAAAAGTGTCATGAAGTTAGGTCAAAATCCTGTCTAAATTAGGGCAAAATTTCACTAAGTGTTTTGTTTCATGACCCTATGTTCATAAAATTGTAACTTGAGATCCAAGCATTTTTGGAAGAAGTTGTGTGAATAAAAGTTGTATATTTCATGGAGATATACCATTTTCATGTTGGAAGTTTCTCTTGAATCATCTCGCATCATGGCGAAAATTTGGCTCAAAGTTATGAAAAAATAAGAAATTTTCCATACTTAGAAAAATTTCTAAGTTAAGAAATTTTAACATTTCAAGATGAAATCTTGAATTCTTGATTTCTTGATGAAAAATTTTCATATTTTGACATGTTTTGATGGATTGTGATCTTTGGCACTTGAATTTGACCAAAAAGTCAAAGTTTGACTTTTCAGTATACAGTTGACTTTTGATCAGTTGACTGAAAAATTCATCTGTCAATCCAATGGTGTTGGCTCCTAAATTCGACACCTTTGTTTTGATTGATGTCAGCCATTAAAGCTGAAGGATGTCTTCGACTGGTTAAGTTTGTCGAAGTGCCCGTCGAAAGATGGCAAAGTACTTAGAAGACTTCTCCCAAGGAAGAAGGCTGATTGCCTTCGACGTCGAAGGAGTTTCTCGTCGAAGATGTCTCTTGACGAAAGTGTTCGATGGGCCGGAGTGGAGCAGTTTGAAATTCAAGCGTTTGGAGGGAAAACGGTTTCCAGCAGTTACCACGTGCAAACGTGCAAGGATCTGGAGCGTCGAGCATGGAGAACGTGCCAAGTGGATTGATCTCGAAGCAGTGTAACTGCCCGACGGTTACTTGGGATGTTTTAGTATAAATAGGAGTAGACATGTAGTTTCTCGCGTGTGTTCACAATTCTATACAAAGTCACTCATATAGATTCGAGTACCCAGCGTGTGAGAAAGAATTGTTGAGAAATGTATGTGTGAAACACCAATTTTATCAATTAAAGTCATTTACTTTTCCAGAAATTTACTTGCTTTCTCCTTTAAATTCCTGTCGAACCTTTTACTTTAAACCTTGTTTATTTTACCAAGTCTTTCCTTTATGCAATTCATTTAAAGTCAATTTATTTAAAGCCTTATCCAATTCAATCAAACTTCAAAATCAACCTATGTCCTAGGATCAATCTGATCGATCCTGCGAGTAACCAAATAAGTAACCATTTGGAGGATCAGCGGTTGTTTACCAAAACCCGAGGTAAACAAATGGGCTTGCAATGTTTTGAACCATGTCATTATGTAAAAATGATTAAATTGGACTCTTGAGATCATGCCTTAAACCAATTGACCATTTGCTAGGTCAAAAATCAGAAATTGCCCCTTCTTAGTCAAAACCCTAATTTTGACCATTTTGCCCTTTTGGAGATTTGATCAAATTTGTTGAGTAGTTATGGTCCAAACTTGATCAAATGATACATATAAGTTTAAAATGTTGATATGGATCAAAAATTAATAAGTTTGACTGTAAATTGGCCATAGTTGACTTTTTCCCCAATACAATTGATTTTTAGGTCAACTGCTCAATTGACTGAGCAAAAATGTGATCCAAGGCTTGAAAGTTGACATGAGTAATCTTGGGGGTCCATAATGATCCATGAAAATCATATGGGGAATTGTAAGTTAAAAAATCCTTGTGCAATCTCAAACCCTAATTTTGGTCATCAGTGCTTAAGGAGATGTCTTGAGCTGATCCACCCTAGTACAGTCTTGAGTAAAAGGAAATCTTGTAAGAAAAATCTTGATAAGTGAGAGGGCAAATTTTTGGGTACAATAGATGGTAATTAGTAGAAAGAGTGAGGGTATGATGGAAAATGGTATAATTCTAAGTGAGGGCATTTTTGGGATATAGGTATTAGGGGTCTAAATTACGTTATAAGAAAAACAAGAGTGAGAGTACAATAAAACAGATTGTAGAACGAGAAAAGGAAAGGAGAAGGGAAAAGCTATGGCAAGAGGATTCGCCAGATTTTGAGAAGATCAAAGCTTTGAATTAAGGTGAGGGGGTGAGTGGATTCTCTAATTGGTGATCTTACATGAGAGGGTAGTGAGGGTTCCTTTTCCTCTTAGGTTGTTTTATATGATTGATGTATAATTTGTTTGGTTTGATTAAATTGATGTGTTGTATATGATTATTCATGGATCTGTGATGCTATGTTGTGATTGTTATTGTGATTTGCGTCGTTATGATGATTGTTGCATAAAACCCCAATCTAGAACCTATAAGTAATGAGAATTAGGATTTGAGGATTTTGGATGAGTATTTGATGAAATATAAGATGAATAATAATGCCTAAATTATATATAATTGATGTAGAAACATAGGATGATAATGGATAATTAATCCATATGATTAGATGAAGTTTTAGGACCTATAAGGTAGTGAAATCGCAGAAAAATCGCAGAAAAAATTCAGCACAAAACAGCATGCATCGACTCAAAGAGGTCATGCATCGACTCATGCAGGTTCAAGACTCAGTATGCATTGACTCATTTTGTCGACCTGAGGACACCCGGGGCAGACAAAATACCTATGCATCGACTCAAAGGGGGCATGCGTCAACTCAAGCAATCCAATTTTCGACAGATTTTTCTAAAGGCCGTAACTTTTGAATCGTAACTCTGTTTCATACGCCGTTCGAAGTGTTGGATAGATAAAACCGTAAACTTGAAGTAGGTAGAATAAAATAAGGATTCAGAAGGATAATTATAGTGCCTAATTTAGGATAGGAATAGTTTCCCCTTGTTACACTGAAATAGTGAGTTGTTTTCTTGCGACTTTGTTTTGCTTATGATGCCATTATGAGGAAAAGTTGATGATTATGATAAGGATGATATGGATGGCTTAAATTTTCATGGTGTTGAAGGCTTATGCCTTGTGGCTGTATGATTCTACATTTTTGCATGTTCATGTTGTATGCATTCATGGATGATGGCTTATGTCCTTATGTTGGTCTGGACTGGCATTGTATTGAGGGCTTATACTCTGTTATTACCCAATTGGCATTTAGTTGAAGGCTTATAACTTGATGGTACCACATGCATGTTGATGTAGGACTATTACATTTCATAAACACTGAATTGATGTTGTATAATGTGATGAAGGGTGAGTATAGTTATACGATAGATTTTAGAACTTGTGTATGCATTACGAATATTTGGATTAGTTTATTGTGGTGTTTGTTGAGGACATTATGAGTTAATCTAAGTCAGAATAAGGGAACGTTGAATGTTGTGAATTACAATGTTGAAAGGGAAGAAACTATATGCAAAGTTTTCAAGGTGTAGATCATGGTATGAGGAGGAGAATTTTCTTGAGCATGTTATTTAGAATGGTGGTATATATGGATCCATCCAAAGCATGGATGGTTCTACATTGAGAGACTCCAAAGTCGGTTATAGAGACTAGAAGCTTCTTAGGCTTAACTAGTTATTATCGCGGCTTGTTTATGACGAGGTCAAGTAGGATATGTTGTAAATGAATGAATTGAAGGAGTGAGATGTTTAGTGTTATAGAGAATATGGAGATATTAGAGGAGCTCATGGAGATACAACTTATGCCGAGTAAGAATGATTAGAATGATGAAGATTAATTGGAACATGGTGCTTTAGGTAACTTTGAGTATAAGTTTTAAAGAAACATTATTATATTTTAGTAATGATGGTTTATGTGTTATCATGGTTATCGGATACCTATTGACAAATTGAGTAAATAATCACCTTTGATCTCTTGTTGATAGTAGACAGGATCGTTTTGAATGTGATATACTTCTCTTACCAGCTTAATGGTGTCTTAAGTGTTTATCATTCCATCAAGGGAATATTCGTTCATCATTTTAGGTGAATCTAATGGATAAGTGACGGTTAAATAGTTATTGAACAGTTTTGAGAATTGAGGTTGTATGCGAAACTATCAAAGTGTGAATTTTGGTTGAAGGAAGTGATTTATCTTGGCCATGTGATTTCCAATGGTGGAATTGCGGTAGATACTTCTAAGGTTGATGCAGTGTTGCAGTGGGAGACACCGAAATCTACAATTGAGATTCAGATATTTCTTGGGTTAGCATGTTACTACCTAAGCTTCATCTAGGGATTTTTAAGTTGGCATTGTTAATGACTTAGATGACTCGAAAGGGCCAGGTTTACGTGTGGGATGTTGCATGCGAAGAAAGTTTTATAGAATAGAAAAAGAGATTGATGACTGCTTCGGTATTGATTTTGTTGAATCTGAATGAATCATTTGTAGTTTATTGTGATGCTTCTAAGATGGGTCTTGGTGGTGTGCTAATGATGAATGGACAAGTTGTTTCTTGTGCTTCTATACAACTCATAGTTGACGAGAGGAATTATCCTACGCGTAACTTAGAGTTAGCAGCGATGGTGTTTATGTTGAAGATTTGGAGACATTATCTTTTTGGTTCTAAGTTTGAGGTGTTTAGTAATCATCAGAGTTTGAAGTATTTGTTTGACCAGAAGGAATTAAACATGAGACAGAGAAGGTAGCTTGAATTACTGAAGAATTATGACTTTTATTTGAGTTACCATCCTGATAAAGAAAATGTAGTAGCTGATGCTTTGAGTTGGAAATCTTTGCATGTGTCGATGCTTATGGTTCGAGAATTGGAGATGATCGAACAATGCTGACATATGAGCTTGGTGTGTGTAGAAACTCCTAACAGTGTGAAGTTCGGTATGTTAAAGCTGACTAGTGGTATAATAGAGGAAATTCGAGAAGGTCAGAAGTTTGATTTGAAGTTGGTTGATCAATTGACTTTAATTAACCAAGTTAAAGTAGATAAGTTCATAATTGATGAGAATGGTGCAATGAGGTTTGGCGATAGAGTGTATGTTCCAGATGTTTCAGAACTTAAGAAGAGTATTCTTGAGGAAGAACATAGAAGTGGATCGAGTATTCATCCAGGTGCTACGAAAATGTATCAAGACTTGAAGAAGTTATTTTGGTGGCCGGGTATGAAAAAGGAAATTGTTAATTTTGTTTATGCTTGTTTGACTTGTCAGAAGTCGAAATATGAGCATCAGAAGTCGATGGGTATTATTCAACCATTAAGTTTTCCTGAGTGAAAATGGGATATTGTTTCCATGGAATTTGTGACAGGATTGCCAAAGACTGTTAGAGGCAATGATTCGATTTGGGCAATAGTTGACAGGTTGACTAAGTCAGTGTATTTTCTACTGATGAAGATCGAGCATCCGGTGGAGAAGCTAGTTGAGATGTATATTGAAGAAATTGTGAGATTGCATGGAATACCTTTGAGTATTGTGTCGGATAGGGATCTAAGGTTTACTTTGAAATTTTTGGACGGGTTTCAGAATGCTTTTGTTACTAAGTTGAGGTTGAGTTCTGCATATCATCCGCAGACGAACGATCAGACAGAGAGGACTATCCAATCTTTGGAAGATTTATTGAGGGCTTGTGTTTTGGAACAAGGAGGTACTTGGGACAACCAATTTCCGTTGATTGAGTTTACCTATAATAATAGTTTCCATTCTAGTATTGGGATGGCACCGTATGAAGCCTTGTATGGTAGAAGGTGTAGAACTCCATTGTGTTGGTATGAGTTAGGCGAGAGTGTTGTGCTCGGACCTGAGGTTGTTCAAGAAACAACTAAGAAGATAAATATGATCCATGAGAAGATGAATGCTTCTTAAAGTCGTCAGAAGAGTTACCATGATAAGAGGAGAAAGGACATTGAGTTCAAGAAAGATGATCACGTATTTTTTAGAGTTACTCCAGTAACCGTTGTCGGTAGAGCATTGAAGTCGAGGAAACTTATGCCGAAATTTGTTGGACCATATCAGATATCAGAGAAGGTAGCTGAGGTGGCTTACCGAGTTACTTAGCCACATTCACTTTCCAATTTGCATGATGTCTTTCATGTGTCTCAATTGAGGAAGTATATGCCAGATTCTTTGCATGTGATTTAGATGGATGATGTACAGGTTAGAGATAACCTTACGATTGAGACGTTGGAAATGCGAATAAAAGGTCAAGAATTGAAGCAATTACGAGGCAAAGAGATTTCCTTAGTGAAGGTATTGTGGGGTAGACCATATGGTGAGAGTTGGATTTGGGAACGCGAGGATCAGATGAGATAGTCTTATCCAATGTTGTTTACATCAGGTAATATTCGAGGACAAAAATTCTTTTAAGCGGGGGAGAGTTGTAACACCCCGAATTTTAGATTAATTATTTAATTAATTAATTTAGTATGATTATATGAGTCTACGTGAAGTAGATGGTATTTTGATGTTTTGATGCTTATTTATGATGTTTTGGTGCCTTGTGTGAGCTCTTGTGACTGTATATGATGTGTATTTGTGATGCAATTGTGATGCAAATAGTGATGATTTGATGAATAAGGTGTTTAACATGACGAGTTATGTGGTGTAGGATGAATTAGTAAGCAGGTTTGGAATTTAAATAATTATTTGGAATTATTTAGATTTAATAGTGATTAATTGGAATTATTTGGATTTAAGTAATTAGAATAATAGAATAATAGAAGTGTAGAGGAAATAAGGACAAGATGTTAATTAGTAGAAAGAGTCAGGGCATGATGGTAAATGGTATAATTCTAAGTGAGAGTATTTTTGGGATATAGGTATTAGGGGTCTAAATTGCGTTATAAGAAAAACAAGAGTGAGAGTACGACAAAACAGATTGTAGAACGAGAAAAGGAAAGGAGAAGGGAAAAGCTAGAGAAAGAGATTTCAACAGCTTTTAGGAAGATCAAAGCTTTGATATAAGGTAGGGGTGAATGGATTCTCTAATTGGTGATCTTACATGAGAGGGTAGTGAGGGTTCCTTTCCCTCTTAGGTTGTTTTATATGATTGATGTATAATTTGTTTGGTTTGATTAAATTGATGTGTTTTATATGATTATACATGGATCTGTGATTCTATGTTGTGATTGTTGTTGTGATTTGCGTTGATTGTTGAAAATAATCTCATCTTTTCGAGTTGTATGTTATTGAGGAGTGGTAGAATATACACTAACGATAACAATACTGCCAGAAGGAGGGGAGAGATGGCGAATCCGCCAAACAATAACGAAATCCCACAAACGAGTGTGGGAGCAACGGTTAGTATGACCGTAAGTGAAGCGACAAACGTTGGTTCGACACCAGCAGTGTCGGTCACAACCACGGGGCCAATACCTTCGTTAACAGGCCCCAGGATACCTTTGGGAACTCCCCCACCAAGGGGAAATTTAGGCACAAGGCCTGTGGTTCCCCCAGGATTTATTCCATTCTATGGTATGCCAACTTCTGAAGTGGCAAGCCTGACGAATGTTGCGTCCACTTTTTCAGACCCTTTCGTGAGTGCCTCTTCGCCACTCCAAGGCTCTGGAGTAGGCATGGCGAATAGAAATAGGACCCAACTCTTAGGAGGAACGTCCCAAGTAGCCCATGGCCTTACAAATGCCTCGACAGCAGTCTTGAGGCAACAGATGGACGAAAGCAACCATGATATGGTGCAAATGTTGGCACAAACTTTGAGTACAGTGCTAAACCCTCTAATACAAAACACTACTCAATCGAATCAGCAAGTTACAGCGCAAATGACGCGTTTGGCTGACTTCTTTGGAGTACCCCCACCTATTCGACAGCCCCAAAGGGCGCAAATAAGGGGAAATCAGGGGATATTTGTAGAGGAAGAAACCACCATTAACCAGGCTCAACAGCCTGTTGAAGAAAACCTTAGGGCACGATTGGAACAACCTGTCGAAGAACCTAGGGTAATAGCCCCAGAGGTAAGGTTAGTTAACAGAAACCAAAATGCTGACGAAGTGGTTCAGCATATCCAATACCAAAACATGGGTTTGGAAAACAATCTGGCAACCATGATCGAAAGGATCATGACTCAGAATGGGATGAACATGGGCTTTCGAAGGCCCAACTTTACATCTCCATTGTCAGAATACGTGTTACAAACGGACTTACCTCCTAGATGCAAAGTCCCCAAATTTACTAAGTTTTCAGGGGACACGACAGAATCTACTGTCGAACATGTGGCGAGATACTTGATCGAAGCAGGAGACATTTCGAATAACGAAAACCTAAGGATCAAGTACTTCCCAAGTTCTTTAACCAAGAACGCTTTTACTTGGTTTACAACTCTCCCCCCAATTCGATCCATCATTGGACCCAGTTGGAAAGATTGTTCCATGAACAATTCTACATGGGGCAAACCAAGATAAGCCTGAAAGAACTGGCCAGTGTGAAGAGACGTTTCACTGAACCTATAGACGAATATCTAAATAGGTTTAGGTTTCTCAAGGCGAGATGTTTTACACAAGTTCCAGAACATGAGTTGGTCGAAATAGCCGCAGGCGGTTTAGATTATTCCATCAGGAAGAAGCTAGACACCCAGTACCTAAGAGACATGGCCCAACTGGCCGATAGAGTTCGACAGGTCGAACGCCCCAAAGCTGAAAAAGCTAAGGCAACGAAAACTCACAAGAGAGAGAGGATAGCGTACGTTGAGATGGATGACGAAGATCTAGAATCCTTCGACGATACTTTAACTGTCGAAGAAGGAGAAGTCGATTTAGCAGAACTAAAACAAGGGCCACCATACTCTTGTAAACTGTTAGTCCCCTCAAATGGGAAAAATCCCATGGGTCCAGAAAGGACCAACGATAGGTTCCCAAAAAAGACTTATAGTTTTGACATCACAAAATGTGATGAAATATTCGACTTGCTAGTTAAAGATGGCCAAATGATAGTACCCCCTGGGGTAAAAGTGCCTCCTCTTGATCAAAGAAAGAAGAGAGGTTTTTGCAAATATCATAATTTTTTGGGCCATAAAACTTCTCAATGTTTTCTTTTCAGGAATCTTGTGCAAGACGCTATTGAGGAAGGGAGATTAAAGTTTGCAGACAAATCCCCCATGGCTATCGACTCCAATCCACTGAAGGCTGAAGCCCACTATGCTGAACCCTCTGAGGTGAACATGATAGAGGCAACCAGGATCCAGTCGAAGAAGCCAGGAATTACCATGGTCGAAGTCTCAAAGGACCACATCAACATGCCAATCTTTGGCAGTTTTTCTGGAAATTTATCCAGGAAGACAATTGAAGCTGTCCAGAAAGCGGTCGAAAACCCGAAGTCGGAGACTGCTGAAGCACAAAGAACTGGATCAAAGCCCAGTTCCCACTTGGCCACTGTTCAAGGCCAGACGGAGAATCTGGAGATACAAATGAAGCAGTTAACTCTTGCTAACAAGGATACAATGAATATCAACATGGTTGAACTTTCTGACCCAAAAGCATCAGAAGAGGCCATAAGGCAAGAACAGGCTAATAAGACGGCTTTCCCTCGGGAAAACGAAAACTTGGCAGATTTTTTACAAAGATGCCAGAAAAAGAAATCAGAGGTGATGCTGTGTCCAAGATGCAGTTCGATCTTTGATAAAAAAGCTGCTGAGCACATTCAAGGCGTAAGAGCAGCGAATAAGAGAAGGGAGAATGCTGACCTTCGACATGATCCCAGAAGGGGTTCTAACCAAGAAAAGAGGCCATTAACTTTTAGGCCTCCAACAAATGTGCCAGTAGACACTTGGTACAAAACCTCTGGCCGGAAAAGGCCAAGTGAGGAGAAATGGCATTCTTTCGATGTGCCAAGAGGTTCCTCTTTGACTCAAAAGAAAGAGCCTCAAGTTGCTGCACCTAAGGTTGCTCAAGTGTCCAGCAACTACAAGGGTAAAAATCCCATGTCTCGATCTCAATGGAGGAGATATCAAAGGAGACGAAAAGCTGAAAGGGAGGCTGCCAACGAACCTAAGGCAGAAACTAGTTCGAATGTTCCTCAAAGGAAACAAAGGAAGCCTCTAGAGAGAGAGCCAGTTACCAACAGGCTAGTTTGGCCTAACCAAAGTGAAGTCGAAGACGAAGACGATGCTGAGTCTGACGATACTTTGGATATAATGGTGAATATAGTTTCAGTGCTGCCCAGGGAATTCAATCGACAGGTAGAAGTCGAAGCAAGTGACTGGGAAGTGGAACAAGAAATGGCCAAACATAGGCCAGTGTGCTATTTTGTCATGGACAATGGCACTACTGAGGAACAAAATGGCTTCTTCGAGCCACCTACAGAGGCGATGAAGAATCACCTTAAGCCTTTGTTCATAAGGGCTAAGCTCGAAGAAACTATTGTGAATAAAATATTGGTCGATTGTGGGGCAACTATCAATATTATCCCTCACTCTATGCTAAGGAAAATTGGCAAAAGGGATGAGGAAATTAAACCTCACAACATGGTCTTGTCGAACTATGAGGGCGGCATAGGGACCACTATGGGAGTGATCCAGCTAGATATCAAAGTTGGGTCTATCCTTCGACCAACGATGTTCATGGTCATATCGGCCAAACCTAACTACAATCTTTTGTTAGGCCGTGAATGGATTCATGGTGTTGGCGCTGTGCCTTCATCAATGCACCAAAGGCTGCTGCTATGGCGTCCAGATGGGATGGTCGAAAACATAGAGGCAGATCAAAGCTACTACCTTGGCGAAGTGAATCACTTGGGTGTGGCAGATTTCGACAAAAACTTGGCTCACATAGGGCCATGTCCAACACCTGACTTCGACATGGCGCCAGCGCCAAACACCTTTTGTTCCCTATACCTGCATCCTAAGCATGGTTTCCAATGGGACAGAGAAGACTTGTCCCACATAGACTTCAGTGGGTTAACTGATATCCAACCAACTGGTTGGGGAAGTGAATTCAGTGATAATGACTGAGTCACAATCTTTGAAGCGAATTTCGGCTTATGTAGCCGAAACCAAGATGATAACGGCTCTCGAAGCCGAAGTAAAGTACATGGCCACACAGGCCAATGATCAACAATTATCTGCTGTTGGCCCAGGAAAGGATTTCGATCCAAAACCCCCTGATATCATGCCAGAAGAAATGCAGGAACAGAGGCTCGACGCCATCTATGACGATGAGCCTTTGGGCTTCGAAAAGGATCCCTTGGCGAACAACATTAAAATGTTAGCGCAAGACCCTTTAGAAGAAATCAACTTAGGCGAAGGATTAGAGAAAAGGCCAACTTACATCAGCGCCAAAATCGATCCAGAACTTAGGTTGGAAGTAATCCAATTGCTGAAAGAGTTTAAAGACTGTTTTGCATGGGATTATGACGAAATGCCTGGTCTCGACAGAGGATTGGTAGAACTTCAGTTGCCAATCAAACCTGGAAAGAAGCCAATCAAGCAAAATCCAAGGCGCTTCGCTCCAGAAATACTGTCGAAGATCAAAACGGAGGTCGAAAGACTTCTGAAATGCAAATTCATCCGCGTTACAAGGTATGTCGAATGGATTGCAAATATTGTGCCAGTAATTAAGAAAAATGGTACATTAAGGGTGTGCATAGATTTCAGAGATTTGAATGCTGCCACCCCCAAAGATGAATATCCTATGCCTGTGGCGGAAATGCTAGTCGATTCTGCCGCTGGTTATGAATACCTGAGTATGCTCGATGGTTATTCAGGATATAATCAAATATTCATTGCTGAAGAGGATGTGTCGAAAACAGCTTTTCGATGCCCTGGGGCCTTAGGCACTTACGAATGGGTAGTGATGCCTTTTGGCCTAAAAAACGCTGGGGCAACGTACCAGCGAGCAATGAATACTATCTTCCATGATTTTATTAACACTTTTATGCAAGTATATATTGATGATATTGTTATAAAATCTGTTTCCAGGAAGAATCACATTGACCACCTTCGACAATCATTCGAAAGAATGATAGAACATGGTCTGAAGATGAACCCTTTGAAATGTGCGTTCTGTGTGAAAGTTGGAGATTTCTTGGGCTTCGTTGTCCACAAGAAAGGAATCGAAATCAACCAGAACAAGACGAAGGCAATTCTGGAAGCGAAAGCGCCATCGAATAAGAAGGAATTGCAATCTCTCTTAGGCAAGATAAATTTCTTAAGGAGGTTTATATCTAATCTAAGTGGGAAAGCTCAGGCCTTTTCACCCTTACTTCGACTGAATAAAGAGGGGTTCGAATGGGGGCAGGAGCAACAAGAAGCCTTCGACAAAATCAAAGGGTACCTCACTAAGCCACCTATTTTGGTGCCTCCTTGTAGCAATAGGAGTATGAGATTGTACATAGCTGCGTCTAACAAAACTCTGGGAAGTATGTTAGCCCAAGAGGATGAGAATGGAGTCGAAAGACCCATTTACTATCTCAGTCGAGTTTTGAATGATGCAGAAACTAGATATAGCGAAGTTGAAAAATTGTGTCTATGTCTGTATTTTTCTTGTACAAAACTCAAGCAATATATAAAACCAGTTGATGTTTATGTTTCGTCTCATTTTGATGTTTTCAAATATATGTTGTCGAAACCTATCTTGCATAGTCGAATTGGCAAATGGGCATTAGCATTAACTGAATACTCCTTGATCTTTATGCCTCTTAAGGCAGTAAAAGGACAAGTGGTTGCAGATTTCATAGTCGACCACTCAATTCAAGTCGAGGATATTAATTATGTGGAGATAGAACCTTGGAAATTCTACTTCGATGGTTCCAGCCATAAAGATGGAACAGGGGTAGGAGTCTTGATTATTTCTCCAGATAAAATTCCAACAACATTCAAGTACAAAATATCAGGTTCTTGTTCGAACAATGAGGCTGAGTATGAAGCTCTAATTACTGGCCTTGAGATATTGTTGGAATTGGGGGCAACTCGAGTCGAAATAATGGGAGACTCAGAGTTAGTCATTAAGCAAGTCACAAAGGAATATAAATGCATAAGAGAAAATCTCATTATGTACTTTGTGATAGCAAATCGTTTATTGAAACAATTTGAAACGATCAATATTCGACACATACCCAGAGTTGAAAATCAAATAGCCAATGACTTGGCACAAATTGCATCTGGGTATAAGATTTCAAAAACGAGATTACAAAGAGCAATCGAAGTTCGAGAGAAGATAAAAGCAACTTGTCTATCACCAACAGACTTGGAATCGACGAGACTAGGATATGCTGATCACAGTAACTTCGAGATTTCGTTCATTGATAATTTGTCATAGCAAGATTGGAGGAAACCCATTGTGGACTATCTTCAAAATCCAGGAGCTTCGACAGAACGAAAAACAAAATACAGGGCGTTGCTGAAATGTTTAAGTGAAATGAAGCATACATAGCCCTTTCGACGACGCATGCTGGGGCATGTGGGGCTCACCAAGCAGGCCATAAGATGAAATGGTTGTTGTTTCGACAAGGACTATATTGGCCCACTATGCTGAAAGATTGTGTTGAGTTCGCCAAAGGTTGTCAAGAGTGTCAAGTTCATACAGGCATCCAACATGTACCAGCAAGCGAACTTCACTCGATAGTGAAGCCTTGGCCCTTTAGAGGATGGGCGTTGGACCTCATTGGAGAGATTCGACCAGCATCATCAAAGAGTCAGAAATACATATTGGTAGGCATTGATTATTTTACTAAGTGGATCGAAGCTGTCCCTTTAGTCAATGTGGACCAAGAAAATGTCATTGAATTTATTCAAAAGAACATTATCTTTAGATATGGAATCCCTGAGACGATAACAACTGATCAAGGGTCAGTTTTCACTGGTCGAAAGATGCAGGAATTTGCTCAGGAAACAGGTTTCAAACTCCTAACATCCATGCCTTATTATGCACAGGCGAATGGTCAAGTCGAAGTAGCTAACAAAGTGGTGATTGGCTTGATAAAGAAACATGTTGGGAAGAAACCAAAGAATTGGCATAAGACGTTAGACCAGATTTTATGGGCTTGTCGAACGTCCCCAAAAGAAGCCACTGGTACAACGCCGTATAGGCTAACTTTTGGCCATGATGCAGTGTTGCCAGCAGAAATTTGTCTTCAATCTGCAAGGGTTCAGAGGCATTATGATATTCCTTCTGAAGTTTATTGGAACATGATGTTAGATGAACTGGTGGATTTAGACGAAGAGAGATTACACGCTCTCGACTTACTCAGGCTTCAGAAGAAAAGAGTAGAAGACTCTTATAATAAAAAGGTAAAACCTAAGGTATTTTTGCCTGAAGAACTAGTTTGGAAGGTAATTCTTCCCATGGATCGGAGAGATCGAAGCATGGGGAAATGGTCACCCAAATGGGAAGGACCCTTCAGAGTTATCCAAACTTTTTCTGGTGGAGCCTATGAAGTCGAAGAGTTAAGTGGAGATAAAAGGCTCTTGAGAGTAAATGGTAAATATTTGAAAAAATACAAACCTATACTTCAAGAGATAAAAATAAAATAATAAAAGAACAAGTCTAAATTAACCATAAAAATGCCAAAATAGAAATTTTATTAATTTCAGCCAAGATGGCAATTGTTGTCGAATAACGATTACAGAAGATGGTTACAAAAGAGAATCAATCAAAAGGTAAGAGAGTTCCTGAGTCGAAGATACTTGGCTTGCTGCAGCTCCAACCTCTTCTTGCACCAGGAGTTTTCCTGCACTAGTTTGGCAATTTGAGCATCGAGGCTTTGGGCCCTCTCAGCAAATTCCAGGCCTTGTTTGATCTCAGTCTGGCTCTCGGTGTCTGAGATGGTCGAAAGAAGTTCCTCCTTGAGTACAGTGTTGGCGTTTATCTTCGCCTCTATTTCTGCGATTTGTGCTCGGAAGGAAACATTCTCTCGATCAATGGCATCGACTCTTTCCTGTGCAGACGCTTTTTGTTTCGACAACTCAACAATTCGAGAGGTCGAATCTGAGACAGCAGTCCACGCAGAGGAGCTTTTGCCATACAACACCTCAAGCTGACTGTTAAACCCTCTTTGGCGCCTGTAATCCGCTGAGACTTGATCAATCATAGAGTGTAACTCCATGATCAAGTCTGAGATTTCTGGGGCTACAGCTTCAAAGTCGACAGCATTCAAGACCTCTTTTAAGCATGATGGAGCAGTGGGGTCCCCCTCTAAAGCCTTCATCAAGTCCCTCTTGAAGAACTGGGCCTTAACCTTCGCCAAAGCATCATCAAGAGGAGAAGTTTCAGTAGACTTCCCCGACAGGGTAGGAATTTCCTGACTAGCGTCAGACGAACTCTTACTCTCGATGATGGCATTGAGGTAGCTAACAGGGTCAGTTTGCTTCAAGAGTTCCAAGTCCTCTTTTGACCTGTGCTTCGAGGAGGTAACCCTTGCAACAGTATTGTCTTGGGTTTGAGGTTCTTGAGTGTTAGGTGCCTCGACTGGTTGCTCTTCGACTCGGACTGGGGCAGTACCAGCGTCGACTCGTGGTTCTTCGATAGCATCATGTGAT
Organism: Vicia faba; assembly: GCA_948472305.1. Taxonomy (NCBI): domain Eukaryota; kingdom Viridiplantae; phylum Streptophyta; class Magnoliopsida; order Fabales; family Fabaceae; genus Vicia; species Vicia faba. The sequence goes on from OX451736.1 coordinate 715,912,101, forward strand.
CGGTGGATCTGGAACTGACTGTTTAACGCTGGTTCGCGAAATGTCGCGGAAGCAAGAGTCGCCACCGTCTTTTATTTTCTCCAAATGGAAAGGACAAAAGCACAGAAAAATTCCTTATAAGAGATTGCTCTCGGTTCGGGAGGTAGGTTATAGAAAGGGAAGGTGTTAGCACCCTTTCTATCCATGGTTATCCATGGGCTCTTAGATACTTGCTCAATGTGTTTTCAAAATTGTTTGTTTGCTTTTCAATGTGGGTTTTAAAAAGTTTCTTTGAAAAATTTCAGTTCGACTCATACGTCAGAGTGTTTGAAAAGTTTGCTTTGAAAGCTTTTGAAAATGTGTTGGTGTGAAAAGATGTTTTGATTTGTTTTTGAAATTAGAGCAAGTACCTACGAGAACCTACCTACCCTAAGGAATTCGTCTGTATAGATGTCCTTGAAAGTAGTGCCATCCCACCATTGAGAGGTAGGTAGCACCACCGTTGGAGGTGTTCGGGTCAATTCGAGTTTATAGGGACATGGTGATCACCAGAGCAATGGGAAGACACCTTAGAAGCTACCCTCATGCCAGGTTCCCGGATCATGAGGACTTACTAAGACGCCCTCTACTCGACGATCACCTTTCGAAAGGCAACAGCGAGGCGTACCCTAGGGGTGGTGTGTGCGAATTGTGTGTCATGTTTCAGTTCATTTGTCTTGTCATGTTTGTCGTGTTCTACGCTTGATTTTAATTATTGCCATACATTCTTTCATGCTTGATTAACAGTTAGGAGTGCGGAAAAGTAAATCTACGATTATTACAAATGGCGCGGGTCCACATCGCCAAAATTTCCAGGACCCGATTTAGCGGAAAATAAATTAAAGCAATAAAATAAAAGTGCGAAGAATTTAAAGTTACATGGCTTCGGGGCAATTACAAAATTATAGTAAGCAATAAAATAAATGCGCAAAGATTAAATACTTAAAAGCGACGGGCGTTGGACCCTTTTGCGAACAATTAAAAATTAATGGATTAATTAATTAGAATTAAGGAGAACTAAAAATTAAATTTAAATGAAAATAATATTTTTGTGTTTTTTAGGTTAAACAAGAAAAGGGAGTTAATGGAAGTTAAATTAAACGGCAAACCCTAATTCTAATATTTTTAATTATTATGAAAGATTAAAAATTTCACCTAATTTAAATCTAAATTATATATATACATTTAATTATAAAAATAAGTAAATAATGATATTATGGTAAAAAAGGAGAAAAATTAAAAAAAGGAATTCACTAAACCTAATTTCTACATTTTTTTTATATTTTTTATGAAAAGAATTAAAGTCAAAACCTAATTAACTAAATAATTTACATATCAATTTGTGAAAATAATTATAACCTAAAAATTATATTTTTTGGCCCTTTTTTGAATTTTAGGATGTTTTTATATTTTTTGTAAACAAAATTAATTAATTAATTAAATTAAGATGACAAATTAAATAAAATTGCAATAAAGAAAATAAAATATAAATAAGAATAAGAAAATGCAAACCAGGGGGGGTTTCAGGCCCCAATTTGGAGGTGCAAGCCTAACATTCTGGGCCCAACAAGCTTGAATCCTTTTGACTTTTGGTATCACGTGGGACACGTTGACCAGCCTCCAGGGTATGCCTTCAATCTGAGCCCTTGATGAGATCTTCTTGGACGCGTGGATGATGATTTTTGGATGGCCTATGGTGGACCACGTCAAGGGCGCTGCATAGGAATTCCTTATGAAAAATAATGTGAAATTTTGGCCAGACCTGGGACTTGAACCCAGGTCTTGTGAGTCATATGCATAGGGTGTTTACCAACTGCGCTGCTGTTTTTCATTTAATATATTATAACTAATAAACAACAAAAGTTAAAACTAAAGCATGTGGTTAGGACGCGCGAATTTTTCAAATCCACCTATCAACACCGGCCAGCACATCATCTTCTCCGTTTGATTTATTTCCTGCAAATATAAAATAAATTAGCGGGGGTTCTGAACCCCCTCAATATAGGCTTGTTTTGAAAATAGCGATTAGAACCCCTTAGCTCATAAATTTGGCGCGAGTATCTCATCTCCTTCGTCCAAGCTTCCTGATCATGATCATGGTATTATCATGTTTCAATTTTACAGGATAAGAGAATCCCCAATTTCAGAAACCTGTAACCCTAATATTTGATAATGGCATAATCTCATATATAGCACGAAAAAGCAATTAAATCACATGGTTAGTTTCAGAACTTGATAAAGATCATGAATGTATGATTAGAATGCAGTAAAGATGCCTAAAACTGAGAATATGATTTTGAAATTTCCATGGACTTTCGTGAGTTCTGTACCCTAATTCTTTGAGCTTTTGTTGTGGTTTATGATTGGAATGTGTTCTATGATTGTCACTGAAGCTTTTGGAATAGATTTTGGGGTCTGAATCGCCCTTGAACTCTGAATTCAGTTTTGGAATTCTTGGAAAATTTTCAAGTTTTGTGTATTGTGTATGAGCGCAGCTTGCAGTCCTCTTGCATTAGGTTTACCTTCTAGTACTTGTAAGGAATGATTTAGGTTAAGAAAGTTGCATAAAATCCATGGCCATAATGATTTTGAAGATTTGATTTCATAAGATCTTTTACAATCTTTTTTCCATGGCTTTTGATGTCAATTAGTTCCAATCAACCCTAAACCTGCCTAATTGGGATATGCACGAAATCTTAAGCCTAGAATATGCACAAAAAGATTTTTTTGGGTTAGTTTGATATTTTTCATATATTAAAATCATTTAAATGAATATAAATTAATATTAATTCAAATAAATAATTTAAAAAATATGAGAATACTTCCCTTTGGGCCTAGTGGTCGTGCATAGGCTTGGCATGAAGAAATTTGGAAGAAAATTGGGCCCATTTGCATTTTTAGGCCTTTTGCATCAATGTTGACTTTCAAAAATTTCCAAAAATTTCCCAACTTCCACAAGGCATAACTTGGTCAATTTTTAAGCTTTTCACATGTTCTTGGACATTTTGGAAAGGTCTTTGAGTCCTCTAACCAATGCCTTTGGTCCCATGTCATTTTGATTTACCAATCTCAAGTTATGGCCTTTGACTTAAAGTCACTTTTTGTTGACTTTTGAAAATGACCTATAATGTTGAAATTGATAACTTTTTGTGAGAGCATTTCTTGGACTTGGAACATGAAGATGAATTGTAGGAAATGTCTTTCTCTTCAAAATGAGCTCTGGATGGAATTTTTCTGATAATCCATGTGAAAGTTATGCCCTGGTCAATTTCTGTTGACTTTTTCAGCTGTCCAAATATAGCAACTTTTGCATCTTTGATGATTTCTGAGCCAAATTTTGAGAATCATGATCAAGCATTGATCAAATGATGTTTGTGGCTTGAAAATGATATATTGACCAAAAATTTGAACTTTTGACTGCCAAATGACCATTTTGCCCCTACAGTTGACTGTAGTGCAATCTAGGGTTTTGACTGTGCAATTTTGAGCTGAATGCCTTGAAACTTGACATGAGGATATTTGACCATCTTTGTAGGCACATGAGACTTGATTGGGCCTTTGAAAAGTTCATTTGCTTGACCAGAACTCAAACCCTAGTTTTGACTGTCTAGGAGACAGTTGAGCTGCACAAACCTTTGGGGCATTTTGTGACCTTGACTTTGACAATTCTTGATGAATATGGGAGGGCAAATTTTGGGGTACAACAGTTGCCCCTGTTCAATCTTCTTAGACCTGAGGATGCAGATTGGCGGACGTGCCTTTCGTAATCCGAGGGTAGAAGATGATTGAACACTAAAGTGCCCAGAAATTTGCGCTCACATAGTGACAGTGATGGGGAATGGGCTTATGGATGCCATTTAGAGATTGCTGAGTAGGGTGATGGGCTTACAGATGCCATCTGGATGCTGACTGCGTAAGAGATTCCTTCGCTAGAACCTGCATACCTGCAAAAGAGAAAATGAATACCTGACACGTTGCAGGAGTTGATTTTAGGTGCTTGGTATGGATATGTCCTGACTGGTTACAGGAGCTGGATCTGGAGCTTCAAACGTTGATGAATGAACCAGGGATGGTTACTGCCTTAGCCTGAATGATAAGTGAACCTGAATGATCTCAACAACGCTCGTTGAGAAAATCTTGGTGAGAATTACCATCTTCGTAGTGTCAGGAAGAGAGCCAAAGGACGTTACAATCTCAAAGGGAGTTACCTCACTCACGTTGGAGAGGGAACTATAGGAAATTATAATCTCAAAGGGAGTCACCTCACTCACGTTGGAGAGGGAACTATCTGAAGAAGGAATTACCACCTCACACGCCGTTGGAGAGGGGACCATAAAAGACTATCACCTCACGCTCATCGTCGGAGAGGAAAACATCTTGAAAAAGGAATTACCACCTCACGCTCATCGTCGGAGAGGGGACCACAAAAGACTACTACCTCACGCTCACTGTCGGAGAGGAAAACATCTCGAAAAAGGAATTACCACCTCACGCTCATCGTCGGAGAGGGGACCACAAAAGACTATCACCTCACGCTCACCGTCGGAGAGGAAAACATCTCGAAAAAGGAATTACCACCTCACGCTCACCGTCGGAGAGGGGACCACAAAAGAAACTTTAACTTCAACAACGCTTGTTGAGGAAAAATCTTGATGACCTCAACAATGCTCGTTAAGGAAGTCTTGGGTGACTTTATCTTCAACAACGCTCGTTGAGAAAAATCTTGGTATCCTCAACAACGCTCGTCAAGGAAATCTTGGGTGACTTTATCTTCAACAACGCTCGTTGAGAAAAATCTTGGTAACCTCAACAACGCTCGTTAAGGAAATCTTGGGTGACTTTATCTTCAACAACGCTCGTTGAGAAAAATCTTGGGTGTCTTCTACTGGGATAAGAACCAGGGAGATCTTAGGGTCGATCTGACTGAGCCAGAGAAGGCCTTGGACCGGGTAAGAATCAGGAAACTCTTAGGGTTGATTGGACTGGACCGGTCTAGGTCTTGAAATGTGATTGAGAATTTAAACTGCATCTTTCCTGAAAGGTAAAAGTCAGTCATGTGCATGTATGATATGCAATGACGTTCTTGATGTAAATGAGACTTGTATGATATGATGTGTCTATGCATGCTATAATGATGTATGTGACGTTTTATGAATGTATAATTTTGTCTAGGAAAGTAAATCCTTGACAGGCGCCAGGAAGTCGTATCCTGGGCTGATGTTGAGGGAGAGATTTTGCTTCCGCTGTGGGTGTTTGTTGCAAGAATACCGGTAGGAGAAGATAACTCCGTTGAGGAATAAACTTGGCAAATGAAATAATTCTGCGGGAAAAAGGATACTCTAGCGATCATGCTGGGGAGTGCTACTCCGTGGGGATAGCGATGCTTTGCTGAGTTGATGAAGATAACTCCTTTGGGGATACCGTTGATGAGTTATACTGAGGATATCCTTGTTGCGCTGGAAGTGTTGATAGACTTCGCTGAGGTAGGAAGATACTTTGCCGAGGACGCTCTTTCCGTGGCTTTTGGCTGAGGATAACCCAGTTATATCCTGTTACGGAAATAACTCTTTAAATCAAGCCGGGACGACGCGTTCGTGCTCTGCGAGGGGTAAGCTTCCAGAGTCTACTGGGGATAAGCTTACTGCTTGAGGATTTGAATTCCAACTTTGCTGGTGAAACTGGATTGGACTCTTCTGGGGAGTTTGATACGCTGGGGAAGTGATTCCTTTGAATAGTGGTATACCGCCGGGGAACAATCTTTAGACCAAGACTGCCGGGGATGCTTGTTAAGAATGCGTGCTGCTGGGGAGGTATTGAGAACTACAGGAAGATACTCAATTTCCTTGATATTTGATGATTTGCTTGGAGGAGAATGTATTGTTTCGTTGAACCACTCTCTGGGAATTAAGATACACTTGGCCGTATTCTTTAGCTGAACCTACCTTAGTACCTTGGAGGATAGAACAATTAGCTGCTCGGACAACTCTCTTATTGCCCCTGTTTCTAGTGTCACCTGCAGTGAATTCCTTCGTTTCGTATGCAAATATTTATGAGTTAGCAAATTATTGTCAATGCATACATCACAAATTGAACCTTGGACGTTCTTCGCAAAACAAAACAGAAAAAAGAAAAACACTTGGGCACGTTTAACTGAAAATATATTTTTATTGATTTTTGAATGGCCTGAAAATAGGCGTTTTGTGTACAAGAGGCTGACGCCCTAGTAAGAGGTGCGTCGCCGATCAAAAGAATTTATACAAGTTTTGTACAAAATAAAACAGCTGTGTGAAAGATGAATGATCCACTGGGTTTCAACTCTGCTATTGTCTTCATAACTTCGAGCGTCTCATCACTTGACGACCTTGGTTGAAGGTGAAGCTGACTGATTGATGCCGTTTGAGCTTGATGTAGATACCGGATTCTGGATGCACAGTGATCAATGAGACATAGTTTTACGCTTTTATCCCTAACTTTTGCCTGGACCGCCCTTTCGGGTTTTCAGTCCACCGGGATACCCATTTTTGCCCAAGCCGCCCTTTCAGGTTTTCGACTTGCCGGGTGTACAGATTTTTTCATTTTCATCCCTACATTTTGCCCGAACCCTTTTGGTTCGACGGGAAGCCCTAACTTTTGCCTAGGCATGTCAGCCTAGCGGGTCTTTCTTTCATGCGTAGTATTTTTTAACTATGTCTGCATTGGCGGGGTGAGGAAGGTCGTCACCATCCATGTTGGTTAATATCATTGCTCCTCCTGAGAACACATGCTTAACCACAAATGGCCCTTCGTACGTAGGGGTCCATTTGCCCCTTGGATCACTCTGAGGAAGGATGATTCTCTTGATAACCAGATCCCCGACTTGATATTCTTGTGGTCTGACCTTTTTGTTAAATGCCCTGATCATTCGTTTTTGGTACGTCTGACCATGACAGATAGCAGCAAGTCTTTTCTCGTCAATGAGGTTGAGTTGGTCAAGTCGTGTCTGAATCCAATCATCTTCGTTCAGATTTGCATCCTTCATTATCCGGAGAGAGGGAATTTGCACTTCGATCGGCAAGACTGCCTCCATACCATAAACCAGAGAGAAAGGCGTTGCCCCGGTTGACGTCCTAGCTGAGGTACGGTACCCATGCAAAGCGAACGGTAACATCTCGTGCCAATCTTTATAAGTTACTGTCATTTTTTGCACGATCTTCTTGATGTTTTTATTTGCTGCTTCTACAGCCCCATTCATCTTTGGTCTGTAAGGAGAAGAATTGTGGTGCTGTATCTTGAATTGTTCGCAAAGCTCGGCAATCATCTTATTGTTCAGATTGGTACCGTTGTCTGTAATTATCCGTTCAGGGACGCCATATCGACAGATCAGATTGTGCCGAATAAACCGTGCCACAACAGTCTTGGTTACTGTAGCATAGGATGCTGCTTCAACCCACTTCGTAAAATAGTCAATCGCCACTAGGATGAAGCGATGTCCATTGGATGCCGTAGGTCTTATCTCGCCGATCATGTCTATGCCCCACATTGCAAATGGCCAAGGCGCAGTCAGAACATTCAGGGGAACCGGAGGAACATGCACCTTATCTGCATAGATCTGGCACTTGTGGCATGTCCTAGAATGTTGGTAGCAATCAGCTTCCATGGTAGACCAGTAATATCCTGCCCGTAGGATTTTCTTAGCCATAGTATGCCCACTGGAATGCGTACCAAAGGTCCCTTCGTGTAGCTCTTCCATGATCCGTTCTGCTTCAGTTTTGTCCACACAACGCAGTAAGGTTGAATCATGATTCCTCTTGTACAGGATGCCGTTGCTTAGGAAGAACTTTGCTGCGAACCTCCTCAGGAATTTCTTATCGTTGATGGATGCACCTTCAGGGTATTCCTGAGCTTCCAGATATCTCTTCACTTCGTGATACCAAGGCTTCTCAGTTACCAATTCAGTTTCGAGGTCACAACAGTATGCCGGTTCGTCCAGTTTCTCGATAGTGATCTGGGGAGCTTCGTTATCCCATTTAACCTTGAACATTGAAGACATTGTAGCTAACGCGTCCGCTAACTGATTCTCTTCTCTTGGAAAGTGCTCGAAGGTTATCTCTGTGAAGTGGGGAATCAGGGTCAACACACATTCTTTGTAAGGAATCAAGTTTGGATGTTTCGTATCCCACTCTCCATTGATCTGATTGATCACTAGAGCGGAATCTCCGAAGACACTGAGGAACTTGATTCGTAGGTCGATAGCAGCTTGAAGACCCATGATACACGCCTCATACTCCGCCATGTTGTTGGTACAGTTGAAACATAGCCGGGCAGTGAGTGGAGTATGAGTACCTTGAGGGGATATGATGATGGCGCCGATACCATTTCCCAAAGCATTGGAAGCTCCGTCAAAGTGCATAGACCATCGGGATCCTGGTTCAGGTCCTTCATCCGGTCCAGGTACTTCACAATCAGTTACAATCATGATGCTTTCGTCCGGAAACTCGAAGTTCATTGATTGGTAGTCATCTACAGCTTGATGAGCTAAGTGGTCTGCCAATACACTCCCCTTGATGGCTTTCTGGGTTGTATACTGAATGTCGTATTCCGTCAAGATCATTTGCCATCTTGCAATTCTCCCAGACAGAGCAGGCTTCTCGAATATGTACTTTATCGGATCCATTTTTGAGATCAACAAGGTAGTGTGAGTCAGCATATACTGTCTCAGCCGGCGAGCAGCCCATACCAAAGCGCAGCAAGTTTTCTCAAGCAGTGAGTATCGGGTCTCACAGTCGGTAAACTTTTTGCTAAGGTAATAAATGGCATGCTCTTTTCGGCCAGACTCGTCATGCTGCCCCAGCACACACCCCATTGAGTTGTCTAGCACTGTCAGATATAGGATCAGAGGTCTCCCTTCAACCGGTGGCATAAGGATGGGTGGTTCTTGGAGATACTCTTTGATTCTGTCGAAGGCAGCCTGACATTCATCGTTCCAACGTACTACCTGATCTTTCTTCAGCAGCTTGAAGATTGGCTCACAGGTAGCAGTCAAATGAGATATGAATCGAGCGATGTAATTCAGGCGCCCTAAAAAGCCTCTGACTTCCTTCTCTGTCTTGGGAACTGGCATCTCTTGGATAGCTTTGACCTTAGCAGGGTCCACTTGAATACCTTTATCACTGACCACGAAGCCTAGCAATTTCCCAGATCTTACCCCGAAGGTGCACTTGTTCGGGTTCAATCTCAGTTTGTACAGTTTCAAACGGTCGAATAACTTCTGCAGATGATCTAGGTGCTCTTCCTCAGTCTGGGACCTAGCGATCATGTCGTCCACATACACTTCGATCTCATGATGGATCATATCATGAAATAAGGCGACCATGGCGCGCTGGTAGGTTGCCCCAGCATTCTTTAATCCGAATGGCATGACCTTGTAACAGAATGTGCCCCACTGAGTAACAAACGTAGTCTTTTCCATGTCTTCAGGTGCCATCTTGATCTGATTGTAGCCTGAAAAGCCATCCATGAAAGAGAATACTTTGTGTTGAGCTGTATTATCAACAAGGACATCAATATGAGGTAAGGGGAAGTCATCCTTGGGGCTGGCCCTGTTCAGATCCCTGTAATCAACACACATTCTGACCTTGCCGTCCTTTTTAGGTACCGGCACCACGTTAGCAACCCACTGAGGGTAAGAAGTCACTGCAAGGAACCCGGCATCAAACTGTTTCATCACCTCGGCCTTAATCTTCTCGGACATCTCTGGACGCATCCGACGGACCTTTTGTTTAACTGGAGGGCAGTCTTCCCTAGTCGGCAAATGATGTACAACGATATCGGTATCCAACCCTGGCATGTCTTCGTAGGACCAGGCAAAGATCTCCATATAGTCATGCAGCATCTTGGTTAACCGTTGCTTCACGCTGAGCTCTAGGTTAGCACCAATCTTTACCTCTTTTCTGTCTGCCTCAGTACCCAGATTTATAGTTTCCACTGGCTCTTCATGGGGTTGAATCGCCCTCTCTTCCTGAAGTAACAGTCTTGCAAGCTCGCCAGGCACTTCGCAATCATCTTCACCTTCGTCTTCGGCTAAGTTGATCGGATTTTCGAAGTCATAATTGGCATTAGCAGAGCTGTTATCAGTGAGATCCAGAGTGGATTGGAACCTGTATGAGTGAGTGTGTGTGTAAATACAGCTGTTTTGAAAATTATGTAAAGGAAAGAAAAGATAGAAAAGGAACACAATATTTGCAATGCGAAAAAGTCCAAGATTTTCATTCATGATGTATAAAATGACAGTTCATATGCCCTCACAAATAGAACCACGGTGCCTCGGGTAAGACACCGGGCCATAGAGTTTATCATAGTTTATTACAAAATATCAAAACATGGGAATTCATTACTGTGTCACAAAGGTAACAGGGGTGTGATCCTTTGCACTCCAATTGTTCAATCCTTCTTCGGCCGTCGGATAAATCCAGCTGTTGAATTCGGCTTCGTCCACTTCAAAGTCTTCCCCGACAGCATTCACTTCTGAGCCCTTGATAAATACCGGAGGCCTTCCGATCTTCTCTTTCCTCATAGTTCTCTGCCCTTCTGAGGTGAAGCCCAGCCCAAGTTTATCAGTCTTCTGGGTGAAGTCTGGCAGTCTGCCCCAGTTGGTATCTTCACCCTTTTGCACTACAGCCCTGGCATCCTTTAGGGAAGCCATCTTCAGAGGACCACCTGCTTCTGCTGTTTCTGCTGCGATTGGAAACACCTCCTCGAAATGCTGAAAGGGGGTCTCAATGAACTCCCCATCCATCTCAATGTATCTGAACGAGTTTAGGTGGCTCACCATGTATTCTTCCTCACCTTGCACGGTGACGATCTTCCCTCTGACGGGGTACTTCAGTTTTTGATGCAAGGTAGAGGTCACTGCCCCAGCCTTATGTATCCAGGGTCGACCCAGCAGACAAGAGTAGGACGGACGGATATCCATCACATAAAAAGTGGAATCGAACACCTGAGAACCCACACGAATTGGAATGTCCACCTCCCCATGGACCATCCTCTTTGAACCATCAAAGGCCCTGACAATGATGTTACTGGGCTTCAAATCCAGGCCTTCACAATCTAGACGATCCAGAGCCTTCTTGGGTAGCACATTCAAAGATGACCCAGTATCAACCAACACATGTGCCAAGGTGGTGCCCCTGCATTCGATTGAGACATGCAGAGCATCATTATGATCTTTCCCCTTCATGGTCAAATCAGCATCTGAAAAACCCAAGCCATTGTCCGCCGTTAGACTTGCCACGCAATCAGTGAATTGGACTGCAGAAGTTTCATGTGGCACATGAGCTTTCTTAAGGAATGAGATGAGGGCCTTTGCATGGGCCTCAGAGCACAGCAGTAAAGAGAGCATGGAGATTTTGGAGGGCGTATGCCCCAGCTGTTCCACAACATTAAAGTCACTCTTCTTTATAATCTTTAGAATTTCCTCCATCTCTTGTGGGGAGGCCTCAGCAGCTATGGGTATGGGTGCCTCCATCTGGGCAGGCTCAATTTCAATTCCCTTGCCCCGAGCATTGGATGACTCGGCAGCAGGAGAAACAATAGGATCAGCAGCAGGAATAACAACTTGATCAGCAACGGGAGTAGGTACACTTGCAGGAATTATCAGGAGTGGTCTTCTAGCAGCAGGTGGCGCAATGTCAGGCGAGAAGAGCCTGCCACTGCGGGTAACTTTGGCCGGGCCAGTGATGTCACAGATGCTGGCGCCAGCGTTGAGCTCTTGTTTTACTCCATTTATATATACATCTGCCCCATAGTGCCAAGGGACAGCTTTGTTGGATACATAGGGCAGGGGCCCAGGAACAGTGATAGTGACAGGTGCAACGGTCAGAATTTGGACAGGCTTCTTCTGGAGAGCCGGGATCGGATTGTTGAAGATAGTCACCACAGAGACTTCTTCCATTGGAACCACACGAACAGCAGACTTCTTGAATAATATCTCCTTGCTATCCATTAAGCTTTGGATGCCTAACTTGAGCAAGGGACAACCAGATGGGGACACAACACAGAACAGGCAACCCTCACTACAACCCGGAAATAAACCGGCCTGCAGTAGGTTCTTCTTAATGATCTTTAAAGGAGTGGCTAGATCATCCACAGAAATAGCATAAACATCTTCATCAACGGCATTTACCCCGTGCTGAGGCATAGGGGCAGTAACTACATTCGGTTTTGCGGGCGCTTCGAATTGTATCTCTTTAGCATCGATAAGGTCTTGCACCTTATTCTTTAACGCCCAACAGTCATCAGTGGCATGCCCCGGGCTGTCTGAATGGTAAGCACAACGGGCATTCGGGTTGTACTTGGGAGAGGTAGTGTTAGGGAACTTTGGCGCCTCCTTGACAGTCACCAAATTGGTGGATAGTAACTGTGGCAGGATTTGCGACAGGGTCATGCTTAACCGAGTGAACTCTCTCCGGGGTCTATCAGCCCTTGGAGGATTGTTTGACCGGGGAGCGGCAGCAGGCGTAGCAATCATGACCGCACTGACAGATTGGCGGCGATCAGGTCTTTCTGATTTTCTGGAGCCATACACAGCACTAGACTCCTTTTTAAACGGTTTCTTGTCCGACCCAGATGATGATGCAGCCTTTGCAATCTTTCCAGACTTCAACCCAGCTTCAATTCTCTCTCCAGTTAATATCAAATCAGTGAAACCAGCAGAAGAATTCCCAATGAGATGATTAAAGAACGGCCCAGATAGGGTCCCCAAGAACATATCCACTAACTCTCGATCAGTCAAAGGTGGCTGCACCCTGCCAGCCAGATCTCTCCACTTCTGCGCGTACTCTTTAAAACCTTCGCTTACGCCCAACGACATACCCTGGAGTTGGGTACGCGTGGGGGCAAGGTCGGCATTATACTGATACTGCTTGTAGAAAGCAGTAGCCAGCTCCTCCCAGTTACGAATTTTGGTCCCATCCAGCTGATAGAACCATTCGAGGTGAGTCCCTGAAAGACTCTCCTGGAAGAAGTGGATCCATAGATTCTTGTCCGCAGAGTACGGCTGAATCTTTCGAACATAAGACCTCAAATGCAGCTTGGGACAGGATGCCCCGTCATACTTGGAGAAGGTGGGAGCTTTGAATTTATGTGGGATAACCACACCAGTCGATAAACCCAGATCTCCGAAATCCAGCCCAGGTACCTGTTGAATTTCCATGGCCTTTAACCTGTCCTCCAGTTGTTTGTACTTGTTGTCTTCAGGAGGATACTGTTCCTCATCAAAATCTGTCTCGTTGTCGGAGACCACCGGACTAGGAACCCTTGCTTCTGCCTGAGAAGGACTTTTGCCAACAGAAGAAGCAACCTCTTCATTGTGCAGAGTATTACCCATCCTTCGGCCCGAGTTGAATAGGACAGTCCTTCTTTTCTTCTTCTTCTCCTTCTTCAGGAGCATTGCTTTCAGCTCATTCTGGCCTTTAGCTAGACCCAGGATTAACTCTTGAAACTGCGCATTCTGCGCCTGGAGAGCCTTGATTGAAGTCTCAGTTGATTCAGATCCGGAATTCATGATGCTGAAATAAACAGCGAAGAACTGTAAGCAACCTGAAAAGGGGAAAACCGGCTATGCACATGATGTATGAAATGCGTATGAATTATGTTTTCAAAGACAATCGGGAATCAACTTTGTAAACAAAAAAGAACACACTTCATTAGATTCAACTTTGCAAGTGAGATTATTCAACAAGTAGCCCTTAGGCGTTTACATGAAATGAAACAACTGGAAAAGAAATAGAAACTGTAAAGGCACATTCAAAATTCCTCATTGATCCCATGGTCTCCTCTTCTCAGTACGGAGGTAGGCATTCAGAGCTCTTTCATTCTCCAACTGCTTTGTCAGCTTCTGGACCTTTGATTCCTGCTCGTGGAACTTTTCCCGGTAAGAATCCCGTTCTTCTTGCAGTTGTGACCAAGATCTCTTCAATGTCTCATAATCAGTAGGTATCTGAGGAGGAAGGATAGTTGGAGGAACACCATCCTTATCAGGACACTCAAGAATGACAGGTCTGACAGCTTCATACGGCATACCTAACTTCTGAGCACGGATGCGGATCCATTTGTAGTAGGCTTCCATAGGTAGAGAAGTCTTTGGCCCTAGCTCTTGTGGGTCAGCTTTATGAACCTTTTCCCAAGCCTTGATGAACCTACGACGTAGCTCGTCACTATCCACCTGCAACTCGAAACTGATGTGAGGCACCAACATCTCATGGGGGCCTGCTCTTCTTGCTCTTCCAAACTGACGGAGTGCTAAACATGGATTGTACGAGATCCCTCCTTGAGTACCAATCAGAGGAACATTAGGATACTCCCCGCATCGATCAATAATAGCTATCTCATCCAAACCTCTGCAAGTCCAAATGATGTCCTTGTCGGTGAGAGACATTAACCTGTGAGCCCAACCTCTTCCTTCTTGGTTCTTCAGTACGGACTTAGGGAGGTGCGAAATAAACCACCTCACCAACAAAGGGATACAACACCATAGGGTTCCTCGTCGTCGGGTAGTACGGGCATGGAGTTGTTGCAAGATGTCACCCAAGAGAGTGGGCACAGGATTCTGAGACATAAAGATCCTAATGGAAGTGGCATTGATGAAGTTGTCAGGATTAGGAAACAGGACTAACCCATAGATTAGGAGAGCCAAGATGTCTTCATATGCCCTAAAGTCCAAGTCATTCCAGAAGCTGTTAGCTTTACCAATCAGAAACTTGGCCAGGAAACCCTTAACTCCGCTTCTAGTTACCCAGTTGTCTGTTACCTCTTGATGGGTCAAAGGAAGAGCTGCAGCAATGTCCTCAAGCCTGAGGGTCTTTTCCCAACCAGTAAAGGGAGTCTGATCCAAGATAGGGATACCAAGCAGATTAGAGAACTCTTCCAGGGTAGGGACCAGCTGGAAGTCTTGAAAGGTGAAGCACTGGTACTGAGGGTCATAGAACTGGGTCAGAACACTCATCAACTGTTGATCCCGCTTTGCAGTGACTAAACTGAGAAGAGAACCATGCCTCTGAATGAAGGAAGTGGTGTTTGGAATTCTGCTAACCAACTCATCAAGCAACTCAGGTGACCGAACAAAGTTGAACCGGATAGTATTCCTTCGCACAGGCATCATAATGTCCTACAAAACAGAGCAAAGATGAAACCCTCTTGTCTTTGAAATGGTCAGGATGCATGCAATGTTCATGATGCTATGATGTTATGATAAAGCACACCACATACAGATACAAAGGCAAACATGATAAGGCACACAAGTCACACAAGGCAAGCCCCTAAAGTTTAGGCCAGCATGAGGTCTAGGTACTACCCTCTTTCAGTTTGTTGGTTCATACCTGTCCTAATCAAAAGTAACCGGGTTCTTAGAGGATCCCAATATCATTGACTACCCTCAATCGGTCATAACTCCAGCATCGCAATCTTTTCTTGCGGCCAGAACCATCACGAGAGTTTAGCCTCAATGGGCGTAGCATACTGCTACTGTTCTAAAGGCCAAGTTGTGTCAATTAAGGTTCTAAGGTTGTTGGTGCTTAACGACTCCTTAGAAGACCCATATTCTCCTCGTTGCGACACAAGGGATATCGGTACAGACTAAGGTGTCACACCAACGTAGCCACTGCTTCACCTGTGTCGGTCTACGCCGGACAGGTCCCTCACAGCTTATGCTACCTAAACAGGGTTTCCCCAGATCCGGGTTAGGATCTATGTATCTCCGATGCAACCCACAATAGTAAATCAAGCAAAACAATACAAGTGAAAACATAGTTATGACCTAGCCCTAAGGTACACCTCACTTTAAAAGGGTCCCCAGCAGAGTCGCCAGTTCTGTGATCGGTGGATCTGGAACTGACTGTTTAACGCTGGTTCGCGAAATGTCGCGGAAGCAAGAGTCGCCACCGTCTTTTATTTTCTCCAAATGGAAAGGACAAAAGCACAGAAAAATTCCTTATAAGAGATTGCTCTCGGTTCGGGAGGTAGGTTATAGAAAGGGAAGGTGTTAGCACCCTTTCTATCCATGGTTATCCATGGGCTCTTAGATACTTGCTCAATGTGTTTTCAAAATTGTTTGTTTGCTTTTCAATGTGGGTTTTAAAAAGTTTCTTTGAAAAATTTCAGTTCGACTCATACGTCAGAGTGTTTGAAAAGTTTGCTTTGAAAGCTTTTGAAAATGTGTTGGTGTGAAAAGATGTTTTGATTTGTTTTTGAAATTAGAGCAAGTACCTACGAGAACCTACCTACCCTAAGGAATTCGTCTGTATAGATGTCCTTGAAAGTAGTGCCATCCCACCATTGAGAGGTAGGTAGCACCACCGTTGGAGGTGTTCGGGTCAATTCGAGTTTATAGGGACATGGTGATCACCAGAGCAATGGGAAGACACCTTAGAAGCTACCCTCATGCCAGGTTCCCGGATCATGAGGACTTACTAAGACGCCCTCTACTCGACGATCACCTTTCGAAAGGCAACAGCGAGGCGTACCCTAGGGGTGGTGTGTGCGAATTGTGTGTCATGTTTCAGTTCATTTGTCTTGTCATGTTTGTCGTGTTCTACGCTTGATTTTAATTATTGCCATACATTCTTTCATGCTTGATTAACAGTTAGGAGTGCGGAAAAGTAAATCTACGATTATTACAAATGGCGCGGGTCCACATCGCCAAAATTTCCAGGACCCGATTTAGCGGAAAATAAATTAAAGCAATAAAATAAAAGTGCGAAGAATTTAAAGTTACATGGCTTCGGGGCAATTACAAAATTATAGTAAGCAATAAAATAAATGCGCAAAGATTAAATACTTAAAAGCGACGGGCGTTGGACCCTTTTGCGAACAATTAAAAATTAATGGATTAATTAATTAGAATTAAGGAGAACTAAAAATTAAATTTAAATGAAAATAATATTTTTGTGTTTTTTAGGTTAAACAAGAAAAGGGAGTTAATGGAAGTTAAATTAAACGGCAAACCCTAATTCTAATATTTTTAATTATTATGAAAGATTAAAAATTTCACCTAATTTAAATCTAAATTATATATATACATTTAATTATAAAAATAAGTAAATAATGATATTATGGTAAAAAAGGAGAAAAATTAAAAAAAGGAATTCACTAAACCTAATTTCTACATTTTTTTTATATTTTTTATGAAAAGAATTAAAGTCAAAACCTAATTAACTAAATAATTTACATATCAATTTGTGAAAATAATTATAACCTAAAAATTATATTTTTTGGCCCTTTTTTGAATTTTAGGATGTTTTTATATTTTTTGTAAACAAAATTAATTAATTAATTAAATTAAGATGACAAATTAAATAAAATTGCAATAAAGAAAATAAAATATAAATAAGAATAAGAAAATGCAAACCAGGGGGGGTTTCAGGCCCCAATTTGGAGGTGCAAGCCTAACATTCTGGGCCCAACAAGCTTGAATCCTTTTGACTTTTGGTATCACGTGGGACACGTTGACCAGCCTCCAGGGTATGCCTTCAATCTGAGCCCTTGATGAGATCTTCTTGGACGCGTGGATGATGATTTTTGGATGGCCTATGGTGGACCACGTCAAGGGCGCTGCATAGGAATTCCTTATGAAAAATAATGTGAAATTTTGGCCAGACCTGGGACTTGAACCCAGGTCTTGTGAGTCATATGCATAGGGTGTTTACCAACTGCGCTGCTGTTTTTCATTTAATATATTATAACTAATAAACAACAAAAGTTAAAACTAAAGCATGTGGTTAGGACGCGCGAATTTTTCAAATCCACCTATCAACACCGGCCAGCACATCATCTTCTCCGTTTGATTTATTTCCTGCAAATATAAAATAAATTAGCGGGGGTTCTGAACCCCCTCAATATAGGCTTGTTTTGAAAATAGCGATTAGAACCCCTTAGCTCATAAATTTGGCGCGAGTATCTCATCTCCTTCGTCCAAGCTTCCTGATCATGATCATGGTATTATCATGTTTCAATTTTACAGGATAAGAGAATCCCCAATTTCAGAAACCTGTAACCCTAATATTTGATAATGGCATAATCTCATATATAGCACGAAAAAGCAATTAAATCACATGGTTAGTTTCAGAACTTGATAAAGATCATGAATGTATGATTAGAATGCAGTAAAGATGCCTAAAACTGAGAATATGATTTTGAAATTTCCATGGACTTTCGTGAGTTCTGTACCCTAATTCTTTGAGCTTTTGTTGTGGTTTATGATTGGAATGTGTTCTATGATTGTCACTGAAGCTTTTGGAATAGATTTTGGGGTCTGAATCGCCCTTGAACTCTGAATTCAGTTTTGGAATTCTTGGAAAATTTTCAAGTTTTGTGTATTGTGTATGAGCGCAGCTTGCAGTCCTCTTGCATTAGGTTTACCTTCTAGTACTTGTAAGGAATGATTTAGGTTAAGAAAGTTGCATAAAATCCATGGCCATAATGATTTTGAAGATTTGATTTCATAAGATCTTTTACAATCTTTTTTCCATGGCTTTTGATGTCAATTAGTTCCAATCAACCCTAAACCTGCCTAATTGGGATATGCACGAAATCTTAAGCCTAGAATATGCACAAAAAGATTTTTTTGGGTTAGTTTGATATTTTTCATATATTAAAATCATTTAAATGAATATAAATTAATATTAATTCAAATAAATAATTTAAAAAATATGAGAATACTTCCCTTTGGGCCTAGTGGTCGTGCATAGGCTTGGCATGAAGAAATTTGGAAGAAAATTGGGCCCATTTGCATTTTTAGGCCTTTTGCATCAATGTTGACTTTCAAAAATTTCCAAAAATTTCCCAACTTCCACAAGGCATAACTTGGTCAATTTTTAAGCTTTTCACATGTTCTTGGACATTTTGGAAAGGTCTTTGAGTCCTCTAACCAATGCCTTTGGTCCCATGTCATTTTGATTTACCAATCTCAAGTTATGGCCTTTGACTTAAAGTCACTTTTTGTTGACTTTTGAAAATGACCTATAATGTTGAAATTGATAACTTTTTGTGAGAGCATTTCTTGGACTTGGAACATGAAGATGAATTGTAGGAAATGTCTTTCTCTTCAAAATGAGCTCTGGATGGAATTTTTCTGATAATCCATGTGAAAGTTATGCCCTGGTCAATTTCTGTTGACTTTTTCAGCTGTCCAAATATAGCAACTTTTGCATCTTTGATGATTTCTGAGCCAAATTTTGAGAATCATGATCAAGCATTGATCAAATGATGTTTGTGGCTTGAAAATGATATATTGACCAAAAATTTGAACTTTTGACTGCCAAATGACCATTTTGCCCCTACAGTTGACTGTAGTGCAATCTAGGGTTTTGACTGTGCAATTTTGAGCTGAATGCCTTGAAACTTGACATGAGGATATTTGACCATCTTTGTAGGCACATGAGACTTGATTGGGCCTTTGAAAAGTTCATTTGCTTGACCAGAACTCAAACCCTAGTTTTGACTGTCTAGGAGACAGTTGAGCTGCACAAACCTTTGGGGCATTTTGTGACCTTGACTTTGACAATTCTTGATGAATATGGGAGGGCAAATTTTGGGGTACAACACATCACCCTGGGGTCCTTCGCCAGCGTCATTTTGTGGCTCTTCGCTAGCGTCACCCTGGTGTCCTTCGCCAGTACCACCTTGGTTCTCTTCGTCGGCAGCATTTTGATTCTCTTCGCCGTCATTACCTTGGTCCCTTTCTTCATGATTCTCTTCTGACAGATCCACCACCTGAACCGTTTCTGGCTGTGGTTCCTCCGTTTGAGGCTCCTCCGCTGGTTTTTCTACTATTTCAGCATTGGCCTCATTCTCAGTATGGGCTTCGTCATTGCCCAAGCCTTTTTCCTGAGGCCTGCTAAGTTCAGCAGATTCCAGCATTTCTGAGGTCCTTGGCGGAGAACTCTCAGTAGTGTCCTGAAAAGGGAAAGAAGACAAATCTTCAGATGTCGAAAGAGACACAATCGAATATGGGTATCTATGCCTAAATTATAAAAAAGGTCTAAGGGATTACCTGTGGATTAACTTCAGCCCCAGGGCTGGAATTGTCACTTTCGACAGGCTTGTTAAGAAGAATGTTTAGTTCCTCCTCAGTTGGCTCCTCGATGATCACTGGAGGTGGCCTAGGCTTTCTCACAGCAACCTTTATTCTGACAGTTCGACCTTCAGGAGCAGGAGCAGGAACAGAAGCATCCTTCGTCAACTTTCGCCTTTTTAAGGGGGCAGGAGGGGAATCACTTTCTTCATCACTCCCAGATTCGACCACCAGTCCTGGCCGTTTCTTGGGTGAAGGTGCCTAGAAAACCAATGGGAATTCGATTTAATAATTACATCGAAAATCAAAATCGAAAGCCAGAAGAAAAATGAAGAAAGTCTGGTTACCGTTATAGAAGGCCTCTTCGAAGAGCCTTCCCCCTGTTGGTTGCCTGTGGTCTTCGCCGGCGCTGTAGTCTTCGCCGGCGGTGGAGGTTTTGTTGAAGGGCCTCCTCCCTGTTGGCCTTCTGTAGCCTTCTTGGCTACAGGCTTTCGAACAACTGAAAGCAAATGAAAAAGTTAACAGGCTAGCAGTCGAAGAGAAAGACAAAAAGTAATGTGAGAGAATGAACTTACATTTCTTTATTTTGTCCAACACAAGGACAAAAGACTTCTGCAACTCATCCATGAAGTCCTTCTCGTCGAAGAAGTACTCAGCATAATAGCTTCTCCACCACTCCTCGAAGGATGGTGAGCAAAGGAAATTGAGCTGGTAGTCAAACAGCGAGAGGATTGTTCGACCAGTATATCTTCCGATATGTTTAATGGCTGCTTCTTCTGTGTAATCATTGCAGAAGTACAACATGGACTTCTCTCTTTGAAAAATCGGAGAAGGTAGGGTTTGGATAATACCAAACTGGCGAGATACCAGATTTGGTTGGTAGGCAATCAGACTCAAATGAGTCTTTGAGCTCTTGAATCGAAGAGGCATGATCCTTGGTGTAAGGAATGCCTCCCAAAGTATTGTATGCTCATCGACATTGGGACCACTCGACGCCTTTGGATGTGGCCTTGTGAACCATGCTGGCCCCACCCGCCGTTGAGCAAATGGAGCCATAGTTGAAACAAACTCCTTCCTTCGAGCAAACATTAGAACGAAGTTGGTGAAGGTTTGTTGAAACTCCAGTCCATCGTCCGTAGGTGTCAGCAGAGCCAGCCTGATTCCTTCGATGCGTCTATTCG
The DNA here is from genome assembly GCA_948472305.1 of Vicia faba. NCBI lineage: Eukaryota > Viridiplantae > Streptophyta > Magnoliopsida > Fabales > Fabaceae > Vicia > Vicia faba. The sequence goes on from OX451736.1 coordinate 715,933,344, forward strand.
CTATCGCTGGAGCCTGTTCATTTATCTGAACTTTCTTGGGCAAGAAAGATTCGAAAGTGGCGTTGAGCCACAGTTGGAGTAGCCAAAAAGGCCCAGCGAGTAGCAAACTGGCCCTGTCCTCGATATGTTTCAGAAGAGTTGCCCCATTGCTGATCGAATCATAGAGGCTGGCCAGAATCAGTTCTGCCAAGCAGATGTTTTGGCGGTGATGCAGTTGAGTAGCAAGAGTGACCATCTTTTTGGTCACCTGCAGAGACTTCGAGCAAAACACAAAGCGAGTTAGCCATAAGTCTAGAAACGCTATGTGTTCGACATCCGACACAGCATCTGTCGACCTGTCATGATAATGGTTGATGAAAGTGGTGTATGTTGGTTTGGTCTCAGAGAAGCCAATTTGGTCCTCCGACATCTCCTCCGGATCGAAGTAATCCCCGGTGGGTCGAAGGCCAGTAATAGCGGCCACATCGAAGAGTGTGGGGGTTAGCATCCCACATGGAAGATGAAAAGTAAAATGGGAGTAGTCCCAGAACAACAGTGAAGCTATCAGCATCTCCGGGGAGTAGTTCAAACTCGTCTTCGACAGCATCACTAGGTCGAAGATTCCCATATCCTTCCAGATCGAGGTTTGGTGCTTCTCCAACTTTGTTAGCCAAGCAACATAATCGGAGGTAAGGTTAGGGCAAGACCTGAAGACCCTAACCCCTCTGTTGAAGAAGCGGAGGTCGATTTTTTCACGAGCAGGGTCTTCGTTGTCTTCTGCGTCTTTCTTGGCGCATGTGACTGGTTTGAGTTTCTCGACTATCGGGAAATAGCTCTTGATCTTCAGAGCCTCAGAGATACTTGGATTCATGGGGCCAGACATTGCAAAGATCTGGTTGGAGTATCCAACCGGGATCATCAAGTGGCGCGAGTAAGCATCGCGAATGGCGATGTCAGAAGGTTCAGGAACCCTTCGTTTGCCTGTAGAGTTTACTACTGGGGCAGTGACGAAAACCTTGGGTTTAACATGTTCAGTTGGTGCGTTAGCACTGGGAGCAGTAGAAGCAGATGCCATTGTTTGAAATGAGGTTGAAGATGAAGTGAAAGAGGAAGAGTTTTCTGCAAAGATAACAAACTTGTATGAAAACAGAGAAGTTTGAAAGGCTAGATGGCGTAAAAAGTCCCACAATGGGGTACTTACTACTATTTATAGTAGTGGTAAAAATCCCCAATAACGAGGACATTAAATGCCATTTAATGCTGCAGGAGTTAGTGGGACGCGTGGCAGCCCCCTGTTGTTTTGGCCGTTTCTGCAGAAATAGAAGGACGCAGCATGCGTCCTCGTTTTTGGGAATTGTCATAATGACAAATTCTGAAATGACGTTTGGTACTGCACGCCGTACTGAAAGTGACGTCCTAGGATCAAATCAATGATGGTTTTCTTGGGATTGCCAATAGTTGGTAAAAAGCAACAAAAAGTGCACAAGTTAATTTGTGACTAAGCGTGGAAAGACAGGTGTCGAATGGCGTTTCAAAGAATGCCTTTTTCTTTCAGAGTCGAAATAAGGCATTCTTGGGGGGCAATTTGTTGGCTCCTAAATTCGACACCTTTGTTTTGATTGATGTCAGCCATTAAAGCTGAAGGATGTCTTCGACTGGTTAAGTTTGTCGAAGTGCCCGTCGAAAGATGGCAAAGTACTTAGAAGACTTCTCCCAAGGAAGAAGGCTGATTGCCTTCGACGTCGAAGGAGTTTCTCGTCGAAGATGTCTCTTGACGAAAGTGTTCGATGGGCCGGAGTGGAGCAGTTTGAAATTCAAGCGTTTGGAGGGAAAACGGTTTCCAGCAGTTACCACGTGCAAACGTGCAAGGATCTGGAGCGTCGAGCATGGAGAACGTGCCAAGTGGATTGATCTCGAAGCAGTGTAACTGCCCGACGGTTACTTGGGATGTTTTAGTATAAATAGGAGTAGACATGTAGTTTCTCGCGTGTGTTCACAATTCTATACAAAGTCACTCATATAGATTCGAGTACCCAGCGTGTGAGAAAGAATTGTTGAGAAATGTATGTGTGAAACACCAATTTTATCAATTAAAGTCATTTACTTTTCCAGAAATTTACTTGCTTTCTCCTTTAAATTCCTGTCGAACCTTTTACTTTAAACCTTGTTTATTTTACCAAGTCTTTCCTTTATGCAATTCATTTAAAGTCAATTTATTTAAAGCCTTATCCAATTCAATCAAACTTCAAAATCAACCTATGTCCTAGGATCAATCTGATCGATCCTGCGAGTAACCAAATAAGTAACCATTTGGAGGATCAGCGGTTGTTTACCAAAACCCGAGGTAAACAAATGGGCTTGCAATGTTTTGAACCATGTCATTATGTAAAAATGATTAAATTGGACTCTTGAGATCATGCCTTAAACCAATTGACCATTTGCTAGGTCAAAAATCAGAAATTGCCCCTTCTTAGTCAAAACCCTAATTTTGACCATTTTGCCCTTTTGGAGATTTGATCAAATATGTTGAGTAGTTATGGTCCAAACTTGATCAAATGATACATATAAGTTTAAAATGTTGATATGGATCAAAAATTAATAAGTTTGACTGTAAATTGGCCATAGTTGACTTTTTCCCCAATACAATTGATTTTTAGGTCAACTGCTCAATTGACTGAGCAAAAATGTGATCCAAGGCTTGAAAGTTGACATGAGTAATCTTGGGGGTCCATAATGATCCATGAAAATCATATGGGGAATTGTAAGTTAAAAAATCCTTGTGCAATCTCAAACCCTAATTTTGGTCATCAGTGCTTAAGGAGATGTCTTGAGCTGATCCACCCTAGTACAGTCTTGAGTAAAAGGAAATCTTGTAAGAAAAATCTTGATAAGTGAGAGGGCAAATTTTTGGGTACAATAGATGGTAATTAGTAGAAAGAGTGAGGGTATGATGGAAAATGGTATAATTCTAAGTGAGGGCATTTTTGGGATATAGGTATTAGGGGTCTAAATTACGTTATAAGAAAAACAAGAGTGAGAGTACAATAAAACAGATTGTAGAACGAGAAAAGGAAAGGAGAAGGGAAAAGCTATGGCAAGAGGATTCGCCAGATTTTGAGAAGATCAAAGCTTTGAATTAAGGTGAGGGGGTGAGTGGATTCTCTAATTGGTGATCTTACATGAGAGGGTAGTGAGGGTTCCTTTTCCTCTTAGGTTGTTTTATATGATTGATGTATAATTTGTTTGGTTTGATTAAATTGATGTGTTGTATATGATTATTCATGGATCTGTGATGCTATGTTGTGATTGTTATTGTGATTTGCGTCGTTATGATGATTGTTGCATAAAACCCCAATCTAGAACCTATAAGTAATGAGAATTAGGATTTGAGGATTTTGGATGAGTATTTGATGAAATATAAGATGAATAATAATGCCTAAATTATATATAATTGATGTAGAAACATAGGATGATAATGGATAATTAATCCATATGATTAGATGAAGTTTTAGGACCTATAAGGTAGTGAAATCGCAGAAAAATCGCAGAAAAAATTCAGCACAAAACAGCATGCATCGACTCAAAGAGGTCATGCATCGACTCATGCAGGTTCAAGACTCAGTATGCATTGACTCATTTTGTCGACCTGAGGACACCCGGGGCAGACAAAATACCTATGCATCGACTCAAAGGGGGCATGCGTCAACTCAAGCAATCCAATTTTCGACAGATTTTTCTAAAGGCCGTAACTTTTGAATCGTAACTCTGTTTCATACGCCGTTCGAAGTGTTGGATAGATAAAACCGTAAACTTGAAGTAGGTAGAATAAAATAAGGATTCAGAAGGATAATTATAGTGCCTAATTTAGGATAGGAATAGTTTCCCCTTGTTACACTGAAATAGTGAGTTGTTTTCTTGCGACTTTGTTTTGCTTATGATGCCATTATGAGGAAAAGTTGATGATTATGATAAGGATGATATGGATGGCTTAAATTTTCATGGTGTTGAAGGCTTATGCCTTGTGGCTATATGATTCTACATTTTTGCATGTTCATGTTGTATGCATTCATGGATGATGGCTTATGTCCTTATGTTGGTCTGGACTGGCATTGTATTGAGGGCTTATACTCTGTTATTACCCAATTGGCATTTAGTTGAAGGCTTATAACTTGATGGTACCACATGCATGTTGATGTAGGACTATTACATTTCATAAACACTGAATTGATGTTGTATAATGTGATGAAGGGTGAGTATAGTTATACGATAGATTTTAGAACTTGTGTATGCATTACGAATATTTGGATTAGTTTATTGTGGTGTTTGTTGAGGACATTATGAGTTAATCTAAGTCAGAATAAGGGAACGTTGAATGTTGTGAATTACAATGTTGAAAGGGAAGAAACTATATGCAAAGTTTTCAAGGTGTAGATCATGGTATGAGGAGGAGAATTTTCTTGAGCATGTTATTTAGAATGGTGGTATATATGGATCCATCCAAAGCATGGATGGTTCTACATTGAGAGACTCCAAAGTCGGTTATAGAGACTAGAAGCTTCTTAGGCTTAACTAGTTATTATCGCGGCTTGTTTATGACGAGGTCAAGTAGGATATGTTGTAAATGAATGAATTGAAGGAGTGAGATGTTTAGTGTTATAGAGAATATGGAGATATTAGAGGAGCTCATGGAGATACAACTTATGCCGAGTAAGAATGATTAGAATGATGAAGATTAATTGGAACATGGTGCTTTAGGTAACTTTGAGTATAAGTTTTAAAGAAACATTATTATAGTTTAGTAATGATGGTTTATGTGTTATCATGGTTATCGGATACCTATTGACAAATTGAGGAAATAATCACCTTTGATCTCTTGTTGATAGTAGACAGGATCGTTTTGAATGTGATATACTTCTCTTACCAGCTTAATGGTGTCTTAAGTGTTTATCATTCCATCAAGGGAATATTCGTTCATCATTTTAGGTGAATCTAATGGATAAGTGACTGTTAAATAGTTATTGAACAGTTTTGAGAATTGAGGTTGTATGCGAAACTATCAAAGTGTGAATTTTGGTTGAAGGAAGTGATTTATCTTGGCCATGTGATTTCCAATGGTGGAATTGCGGTAGATACTTCTAAGGTTGATGCAGTGTTGCAGTGGGAGACACCGAAATCTACAATTGAGATTCAGATATTTCTTGGGTTAGCATGTTACTACCTAAGCTTCATCTAGGGATTTTTAAGTTGGCATTGTTAATGACTTAGATGACTCGAAAGGGCCAGGTTTACGTGTGGGATGTTGCATGCGAAGAAAGTTTTATAGAATAGAAAAAGAGATTGATGACTGCTTCGGTATTGATTTTGTTGAATCTGAATGAATCATTTGTAGTTTATTGTGATGCTTCTAAGATGGGTCTTGGTGGTGTGCTAATGTTGAATGGACAAGTTGTTTCTTGTGCTTCTATACAACTCATAGTTGACGAGAGGAATTATCCTACGCGTAACTTAGAGTTAGCAGCGATGGTGTTTATGTTGAAGATTTGGAGACATTATCTTTTTGGTTCTAAGTTTGAGGTGTTTAGTAATCATCAGAGTTTGAAGTATTTGTTTGACCAGAAGGAATTAAACATGAGACAGAGAAGGTAGCTTGAATTACTGAAGAATTATGACTTTTATTTGAGTTACCATCCTGATAAAGAAAATGTAGTAGCTGATGCTTTGAGTTGGAAATCTTTGCATGTGTCGATGCTTATGGTTCGAGAATTGGAGATGATCGAACAATGCTGACATATGAGCTTGGTGTGTGTAGAAACTCCTAACAGTGTGAAGTTCGGTATGTTAAAGCTGACTAGTGGTATAATAGAGGAAATTCGAGAAGGTCAGAAGTTTGATTTGAAGTTGGTTGATCAATTGACTTTAATTAACCAAGTTAAAGTAGATAAGTTCATAATTGATGAGAATGGTGCAATGAGGTTTGGCGATAGAGTGTATGTTCCAGATGTTTCAGAACTTAAGAAGAGTATTCTTAAGGTAGAACATAGAAGTGGATCGAGTATTCATCCAGGTGCTACGAAAATGTATCAAGACTTGAAGAAGTTATTTTGGTGGCCGGGTATGAAAAAGGAAATTGTTAATTTTGTTTATGCTTGTTTGACTTGTCAGAAGTCGAAATATGAGCATCAGAAGTCGATGGGTATTATTCAACCATTAAGTTTTCCTGAGTGAAAATGGGATATTGTTTCCATGGAATTTGTGACAGGATTGCCAAAGACTGTTAGAGGCAATGATTCGATTTGGGCAATAGTTGACAGGTTGACTAAGTCAGTGTATTTTCTACTGATGAAGATCGAGCATCCGGTGGAGAAGCTAGTTGAGATGTATATTGAAGAAATTGTGAGATTGCATGGAATACCTTTGAGTATTGTGTCGGATAGGGATCTAAGGTTTACTTTGAAATTTTTGGACGGGTTTCAGAATGCTTTTGTTACTAAGTTGAGGTTGAGTTCTGCATATCATCCGCAGACGAACGATCAGACAGAGAGGACTATCCAATCTTTGGAAGATTTATTGAGGGCTTGTGTTTTGGAACAAGGAGGTACTTGGGACAACCAATTTCCGTTGATTGAGTTTACCTATAATAATAGTTTCCATTCTAGTATTGGGATGGCACCGTATGAAGCCTTGTATGGTAGAAGGTGTGGAACTCCATTGTGTTGGTATGAGTTAGGCGAGAGTGTTGTGCTCGGACCTGAGGTTGTTCAAGAAACAACTAAGAAGATAAATATGATCCATGAGAAGATGAATGCTTCTTAAAGTCGTCAGAAGAGTTACCATGATAAGAGGAGAAAGGACATTGAGTTCAAGAAAGATGATCACGTATTTTTTAGAGTTACTCCAGTAACCGTTGTCGGTAGAGCATTGAAGTCGAGGAAACTTATGCCGAAATTTGTTGGACCATATCAGATATCAGAGAAGGTAGCTGAGGTGGCTTACCGAGTTACTTAGCCACCTTCACTTTCCAATTTGCATGATGTCTTTCATGTGTCTCAATTGAGGAAGTATATGCCAGATTCTTTGCATGTGATTTAGATGGATGATGTACAGGTTAGAGATAACCTTACGATTGAGACGTTGGAAATGCGAATAAAAGGTCAAGAATTGAAGCAATTACGAGGCAAAGAGATTTCCTTAGTGAAGGTATTGTGGGGTAGACCATATGGTGAGAGTTGGATTTGGGAACGCGAGGATCAGATGAGATAGTCTTATCCAATGTTGTTTACATCAGGTAATATTCGAGGACAAAAATTCTTTTAAGCGGGGGAGAGTTGTAACACCCCGAATTTTAGATTAATTATTTAATTAATTAATTTAGTATGATTATATGAGTCTACGTGAAGTAGATGGTATTTTGATGTTTTGATGCTTATTTATGATGTTTTGGTGCCTTGTGTGAGCTCTTGTGACTGTATATGATGTGTATTTGTGATGCAATTGTGATGCAAATAGTGATGATTTGATGAATAAGGTGTTTAACATGACGAGTTATGTGGTGTAGGATGAATTAGTAAGCAGGTTTGGAATTTAAATAATTATTTGGAATTATTTAGATTTAATAGTGATTAATTGGAATTATTTGGATTTAAGTAATTAGAATAATAGAATAATAGAAGTGTAGAGGAAATAAGGACAAGATGTTAATTAGTAGAAAGAGTCAGGGCATGATGGTAAATGGTATAATTCTAAGTGAGAGTATTTTTGGGATATAGGTATTAGGGGTCTAAATTGCGTTATAAGAAAAACAAGAGTGAGAGTACGACAAAACAGATTGTAGAACGAGAAAAGGAAAGGAGAAGGGAAAAGCTAGAGAAAGAGATTTCAACAGCTTTTAGGAAGATCAAAGCTTTGATATAAGGTAGGGGTGAATGGATTCTCTAATTGGTGATCTTACATGAGAGGGTAGTGAGGGTTCCTTTCCCTCTTAGGTTGTTTTATATGATTGATGTATAATTTGTTTGGTTTGATTAAATTGATGTGTTTTATATGATTATACATGGATCTGTGATTCTATGTTGTGATTGTTGTTGTGATTTGCGTTGCTATGATTATTGTTGCATAAAACCCCAATCTAGAACCTATAAGTAATGAGAATTTGGATTTGAGGATTTTGGATGAGGATGAGGATTTGATGAAATATAAGATGAATAATAATGCCCAAATGATATATAATTGATGTAGAAACATAGGATGATGAATCTCTATGATTAGATAATGTTTTAGGACCTATAAGGTAGTGAAATCGCAGAAAACCCGCAGAAAAAATCCAGCATAAAACAGCATGCATCGACTCAAAGAGGTCATGCATCGACTCATGCAGGTTCAAGACTCAGTATGCATCAACTTGTTGGGTCGACCTGAGCACACCAGGGGAAGACAAAATACTTATGCATGGACTGAAAGGGGGCATGCGTCTACTCAAGTAATCCAATTTTTGACAGATTTTTCTAAAGGCCGTAACTTTTGAACCGTAACTCCGTTTGATGCGTCGTTCGAAGCATTGGATAGATGAAACCATAAACTTGAAGTATGTAGAATAAAATAAGGATTAATAAGGATAATTATAGTACCTAATTTAGGATAGGAATAGTTTCCCCTTGTTACACCAAAATAGTGAGTTGTTTTCTTGCGACTTTGTTTTGCTTATGATGCCATTATGAGGCAAAGTTGATGATTATGATGAAGATGGTGTGGATGGCTTAAATTGTCATGATGTTGAAGGCTTATGACTTATGGCTGTATTATTCTACGTTGTTGCATGTTCATGTTGCATGCATTCATGGATGAGGGCTTGTGCTCTGATGTTGGCCTGGACTAGCGTTGTGTTGAGGGTTTATGCTATGTTATTGCCCAATTAGCATTGAGTTGAAGGCTTATGCCTTGATGGTACTACATGCATGTTGATGTAGGACTATTGCATTGCATAAACACTGAATTAATGTTGTATGATGTGATGATGGTTGTTTGTGATGAATTTTCTGTATGTTATGATTTACTACTCTTTAGGATGTTTTATTTCACCGTGTAATTATTGAATGAAATTCTCACCCCTTTTGTGTTGTAGTGTATATAATCTTTGGGACTACAGATGATCAGGTACCTGAGTAGTGCTTGAAGTGATGTTACCATATCGAATCACAAGAGTCGCTCTGATATGTAACACGGGATTTGGGATTTTCATTATGTTTTGCATGATTTCAAATGTTGCACATTTTCTTTTAAACTTATGATGGTTCATGTATTATAGATTTGAATTTTGTTAAGGCTAGAGTGTTATTGAACTACTTTTATGTTGATTTTCCACTACCGAATAACCATTTTTGGATACACGAAGTAATAAAGTATTTTGAGAACTTTATGAATTTTATGATTTATGTGGTATCCCATTGTGAAATCTGATGCATTTGTCGTATATTTCATTATAAATATTCATATGGGAAAATGGGGTGTTACATGAGTACTCTCGGAATGTGAGGGGAACCAAGATATATCCTTGTGTCACTTACTTTCTGCATTTTATCGCTTTCATCACTTAACCAAAAAACCAGAAAAGAAAGATCAAATATTCATAAAACCGGAAATAACTTTAAACGTCCTAATTCACCCCCCTCTTAGGCAAACCTTATACTTACAATTGGTATCAGAGTAGGTTATAGGTAACCTGTTACTATAGATCTAGAATGGCTTCCGCAAATCAAAATCTGGTTTTTAGAGATGGTGGTAGCAATAACAAGCCTCCACTGTTTTGTGGTGAATACTTTGATTTTTGAAATATCCGCATGAAGGCTCATTTAGAAGCACAAGGAGAAAAATATGGTATGCTGTCGAAAATGGTCCATTTGCTCCTACATGTGTTGTCAACGGTGTTGGTACGTCAAAGCCTAAAGGTTCATGGAATAACGATGATAAGAAAAAGGTCCTCTATGACAAAAAGGAAATCAATCTTCTTCAAGGTGCAATTAGCATGGATGAATTCTTTCATGTTTTGGCATGTACAACGATAAAAGAAATATGGGATACTTTGGTAGAAACTCATGAAGGAACCGTTGAAGTTAAAAGATCAAGATTGAATACCTTAAGTCAAGAATATGAGTTATTCAGAATGTAGCCCGGAGAATCCATTCTTGACTTGTAGAAAAGATTTGTGCACCTAACAAATCAACTGAAAGCTCTTGGAAAAACCATTACTACCGGAGAACTTAATCTTAAAGTTCTTAGATCTTTAACCCAGGAATGACAACCAAAAGTAACGATGATATCCGAAAATAAAAATCTATCCCGAATGACTTCCGCAACATTATTTGGAAAACTTCAACAATATGAGACGGAACTTGGAAGATTGGAAAAACAAAAAAAATCAAGAGAAGAAATCTAAAAGAATTGCTTTAAAGGTTGATTCCAAATAAGTTTAAAAAGAAGACAATCCGAAAGAAGACAAAAATTTCATGCTTCTTGTTAAAAGGTTAGGAAAATTCTTTGGACCTAAAAATGATTTTGGTATTCTCACTTTGTAAAAAGGAAGAAATTTTCAAAGAACAAGGATAAAGAAACCTCCACATCAACACAAGATGTCACATGTTATGAATGTCGCAAGCAAGGTCATATAAAGTCGGATTGTCCGAAACTCTCCAAGAAAAATGGATTCAAAGGCAAAAAGGAGTTTAAAAAGGCTTATGTTGCATTGGAAGATAACGAGATAAGTTCTTCATCTGATTCAGATAGTGACGAAAGTGAAAATCTAGCATTGATAGCTTCACATCATTCCGATGATGAAGATAGTGAAGTTAGTTATGATTTTTCTCTCTTTGATAATGATGCACAAGGTTTAATAAATGAACTCTTGAATGAATGCAAAATTCTATACAAAACTATATCATCTCAAAACAAACAAATCTCATATTTAGAAGAAAAAGTTGAGACAATGGAAAAATATTTTAATAATGATAAAGAAAAGATGACTAGTGAGCAAAAATATAATTTTGTATACAAAAATTGTGAATCACTTTCTTTCCAAATTGTCCAATTGAAAAGAGTTATTAAAAGATATGAAAAAGGATAAATTGGGTTGGAAGGTATCCTTAGTCAAAAAAGATACTCCAATGATAAAAATGGACTTGTATATTCAAAGTTTTCAAATCCAAGTTCTAACAAAACTATCTTTGTTAAGGCTAGTGACCAAACAATATAAGAGAAAGTGAACAAACCTAAAGTGATTCATCATTATCCTAAAAAGAAAAGTTTGTTAAGAAGAAATCTTATCCTCTTAGATATAGAAGAAATTTTGTACCTACTTGTTTTTATTGTGGTATTGTTGGCCATACACCTAATACTTGCTATGTTAGAAACTTTAGTGTAGCAAGTGGGTACTATGTGTGGGTAAAGAAAGATACTAATTTTGAAGGACCCAAAGCAACTTGGGTACCTAAAAAAACTTAACTTTTTTTAGGTATGCTTGAAGACCACATCAAATCTATGGTATCTCGATAGTGGTTGTTTCAAGCATATGACGGGAGACATAAACCAATTTTCAAATATAGTGCTAAAGGCCAAGGGTTTTGTCACTTATGAAGATAATAATAAGGGAAGAATTCTTGGTAAAGGAAAAGTTGGTGCACCACCTTTCACATCCATTGAATATGTTCTTTATTTTGAAGGACTAACGAATAATATTCTAAGCATAAGCAAACTTTGTGACAAGAGCTTCAAGATCAAGCTCACTAAAGATGAATGTTTGATTATAGATGAAGTCATCAATGAGGTAAAACTCAAAGGTAAAAGAATTAATAATATTTTTATGATTTCTATAGATGATTTATCTTTTAAAGTTAAATGTCTTATGGTGAACAATAATGAATCATGGTTATGGCATAAAAGGGCAGCCCATATACATATGGAACATTTAAATAAATTAAGCAAACATGATCTTGTCATTGGCTTACCAAAGATAAAATTTGTCAAAGATAAATTGTGTGATGCTTGTCAAAAGGGAAAACAAACCAAATCAACTTTCAAATCTAAAATTGTGGTATACACTACAATTGTTGCATATGGACTTATTTGGTCCATCAAGAACAAGAATCTTCAGAGGTAATGTATATGCGTTAGTTATTGTTGATGATTTTTCTAGATACTCTTAGACTTTGTTCCTTGTGCAGAAAAGTTATGCTTTAAAGGCATTTAAGAAGTATGCAAAGCAAATTCAAAATGAAAAATCATAAAAGATTGTATCCATAAGAAGTGATCATGGTGGAGAATTCCAAAATGCATCTTTTGAAGAATTTTGTGAATAACATAGTATCTCTCACAATTTTTCAGCACCAAGGACTCCACAACAAAATGGGGTAGTTGAAAGAAAAAATCGATTTCTAGTGGAACTTGCAATAACAATGCTTAGTGATGCAAATCTACCAAAATATTTTTGGGCGGATGCGGTTAGTATGACATGTTATATTGGAAATCAATTTATTGTTAGACCTATCTTGAAAAAGACTCCATATGAACTCTTCAAAGGAAGAAAGCCAAACATTGCTCACTTTAATATTTTTGGATGCAAGTGCTTTGTCCTCAACAATGATAAAAACAATCTCGGTAAGTTTGACGAGTAATCCAACGAAGGTATATTTCTTGGTGTGATACGGTGTCAGAACCGACTGTTAATACTGGTTTTCATTTTTTTTCCGTAAATGTCGCGGTAAGCAAGAGTCGCTACCGACTTTTATTTTATCCAATCAGGAAAAGGAAAAAGAAAAGAAAAAAAACCTTTTTCGAAATGTTTCTGAGTACGGGGGGTAGATTATAGAAAGGGAAGGTGTTAGCACCCTTTCTATCTGGGGTTTTCCACGGGCTCTTAGGTACTTGCTCATTTTGAAAACTGCTTGTGTGTGCTTGCTTTGAAAAGTTTTGTTTTACTTCGTTTTAACCCTTGTTTCTGTCCTCAAGAGTGTTATGAAGTTGTTTTTGAAAACTTTGTTTGGAAAGTGTTTGTGTGAAAAAAGTTTTTGTTTGTTTGAGCAAGTACCTAGGAACTAATCTACCTACTCGAAAAAGGTCTACTCGTTTTCCTTTTAGACAACGCTATCCCATTATTGAGAAATAGGTAGAATCGTCGTTGGAGTTTCTTAGGGACATTCGAATGGACAAATACGATCATAAAAGCAATGTTAGGAAATGTTAGTAATCATACTAAATCCTTAAAGATCTTTTTCCGAGGCAAGATCCGAATGGGTTATTTTAGATCTTTCGGGGCTAGAGGACAACCACTAACAAACCCTATACTTCATGACCGCTTACCAAAGGCAACCAGAGTGGAGTAAACCCTAGGAGTGAGCATGTGCGAGTGTACGTTTCCAATTAATTTATCTTTGCATATTTAGGGTTTTATACTGTATTAATTTTCAGTTTGTCTTACCATACAATCCTATTAATATCTAAGCAGTTTATAGTTTGCAAAAATAAAATGCGGGAAATTTAAAGTCCTAACTATTAGAGGGATTTTGCAGATACATAATTATCTTCGACTAAAAATAAAGATGCGGAATTGAAACCCTAATTACTATTACAAACTCGGAGCAGTTACAATAATAATAAAAGGAATTAAAAGCGCACGGCGAATTAAATGTGAGAAATAATTAAGAAACCTAAAAATCTAGTTGAAAAAAGATTTAGGTTATTTTTGAGAAAAAAATTAGGTTATGTACAAAATTAAACCCTAATTTTTTAATTATTTTTAATTATGAAAAAAAGGATTAAATTGCCTTAAATAATTAAACTAATTATTTAAGGAAATAAAATATTTTTTATGAAAAAAATGATTTTTATGTTTTTTATGATTTTTTGATTTAATGATAAAAATGATTTTTGTGTTATTTTGTGAAAAAAGATAATTAGTAAAAAATAAAAAGAATAAAAAATAAAAGAATTAGAGATATGCCTGTGTAGCAAGAAATCCATGGGGTGCAATGTTGAATTATTTAAGCCCAATAGCTGGTCAGCCCAATCCTTGCATGGGATCCAGTGTTGCTCCCTTCTGATGGTGTACCATGGTCTTTGATGTGTGGGACGTTGAATCTGATTGGAGACGAATCCAATGGCTGGATGGTAGTAGCGCATGATGGACGTCTTGTAGCATAATTTACAGAATCTACATGTAAACGTTAAGAAAATAATAAAATGCTGGGACTTGGGATCAAACCCAGGTCCTCCCCCTCAATACCATGCGCGCTTGACCAACTGGGCTACATGTTTTACTTGTTAATATAATAAAAGCAATATATATTATATAATGAAAGGTCAGTGCATTAAATAACGCACGAGATTCAAATAGGCCAATGGTAGTTAGACATGTGAGCTTCTTCTTCTCATGTCCGTCGTTTTAGGTTAGGGACTTTTACCTACGGACATCTTCCATGGCTATAACCCTGTAAGTTTCCAAAATTCACAGCAAGCATGTAAATCAATTGTGAGTACATAGATCAACCCATCTTGATTTCACGAGCATCATGGTACCCTTTTCTTGTGGGCTTAAGATGAATTATGGGTAATTGCATCCTCTTTAAACTGAGCCTTGGATGGAAATTTTTTGATAAAGTATGAAGAAGTTATGCCTGGTCAAAGTTTGGTTGGCTTTTCCTGTGAAACCCTAATTTAGCAACTTTTGGGTTTTGTTGAATTTGGGGTGTTCCTTGATGAATCATGATCAACATTTGATCAAATGATGGATATCACTTCAAAATGTTGATGTTGACCAAAAATCTTGAAGTTTGACTGTATGTGGGCCATAGTTGACTTTTGCCCTAGTACATTTGATTTTCAAACATTTGGGCAATTGACTGAGCAAACTTCTTGTGCAAGGCATGAAACGTGACATGGATGATCTTGAGAACATATTGGGATCATGGAAAGCATTTGGGACCCTTGGACTTCAACCATCTTGATGAGGAGTGAAACCCTAGTTTGAAGCTTGTTGCCTTAGGAGGAGGATTTGTCTGGTCAATCCCTAGTAATCCTTGAGCAATTAAGGACCTCAATGGGCATGTGTTAAGTAAAATGAGAGGGAAAATTTTGGGGTACAACAGCTTCCCCTGTTCAATCTTCTTAAACCTGAGGATGTAGATTGGCTGTCTGCCTTTCGTAATCTGAAAGTGGAAGATGATTGAACACTAGAGTGCCTAGAAATTTTCACTTGTCTGAGATGGTGCTGGACTGTGTAGGTAGTATCGGGAATGGGCTTACAGATGCCATTTGGAGGAGATGACGGAAGGTCACCGGAGATAGGCTTAAATATGCCATCCGGAAGATATGACGGAGAATCGTCGGAGATGGGCTTAAAGATGCCATCTAGAGGATATTGATTTCCCGAGATATTCCTTTGATGATAATTCTTGTTCCTGTTGTTGAGGAGGAATCTACTGAGGAATGTTGGTCTCTGTCTTGGGAGAAATGGAATTGTAGGAACTTTAGTTGTCTGTTACTCTACTGGGGAATCATCTCTTAGTCGAGGAGATGAAAATGAACTGCTATCTGCTCATGCTCCAGGCCTTACAGTGATTTGCTGAGGATAATAAGACTGACTGCTATCTAGTCGTGCTCCAGGTTTTACAGTGCCTTACTGGGGAGATGAGATTAAACTTGCTATCTGGTCGTGCTCCAGGATTTGCAATCTCAAAAACTGTTATCTGGTCATGCTCCAGGCTTCAGAAGGAATTAAGTGGTTATCCGGTCGCATTCTGGTTTCAACTTGAATTTAAGGCATACTAACATCCTGTCGTTTCCAGGCTTCAATAGTAATTGGCCGAGTAAACTGCTATCTGGTCAGATTCCAAGCTTCACAGTACCTTATATTGTTATCTGGTCATGCTCCAGGTTTCACAGTGTCTCTTGCTGTTATCTGGTCGTGCTCCAGACTTCACAGCGTCTCATACAGTTATCTGGTCGTGTCCCAGGCTTCAGTGATTTGGAGAAATTAAGATATTATCCAGTCGATTTCCAGGCTTCATAGCTTGAATTTGAGATATACCACTATCTGGTCGATTCTAGGTTTCATAGTATTTTGGAGAAATTAAGATATTATTCGGTCGATTTTCGGGCTTCATAGCTTGAACTGGAATAGAAATCTTAGTATCGATTTGACTGAACCAGAGAGAACTCAAGTTGTCTTCAACCGAGAAAGAAATCTTAGTATCAATTTGACTGAACCCGGGAGAGGTCTTGGAATAAATTTGACTAGCATAGAAATCAGGGGAATCTTAGCGGTGATTCGGCTGACCCAAACGAAAGTCTTAGAACATCTTCAACTAGAATAGAAACCTTAGTGTCGGTTTGACTGAACTAGAGAAAATCTTGAAAAGTGTTGGAATATCTTCAACTGGAATAGAAACCTTGGTGTCGGTTTGACTGAACAAGAGAGAACTTGTGAGAACTTGATTGCATCTTTCCCTGAAAGGTAAAGAGTTAGACGTATGTAATGTCATGATGTATGAAATGTATTGAGTGATGATGTTCTCAAAATAAATGAGATTGTGCTATATAATATGTATGCACATGACATGATGTATGGATATGCAATGCTATTGTGATATTCTCTAGCTGGGGAAAATAAATCATGGATTGCTGCTGGAGAGTATAAGGAGTTGAGTTCTTCGTTTCCGCTGGGGATAGTGACCGAAGATGATTAGCTGGGGATTTACATCCATTCTGCTTAAGAACATTCTGCCGGAGGAGACTCTGTTTGAGAATAATCCTGCAGGGGAATGACTCTGTGGGGAAGAGAGATACTATGTTGGAAGATCTGCTAATTTGAAGAAATAAACTCAGTTGGGGATGAACTTCCATTGCTGGAGAGAAGAGCTCTGTTGGAGATTGAGCTTCTGTTGTCAGAGAAATAAACTTTGTTCCAGAGACGGCTTTATAAACTGCTCATGGTTATAAAACTCGGTTGGGGAATGCAGATATCAGCTTTCTGAAGGAATTCCTGCTTGGGGATATGGAGGTCGGACTTTGGTTGTCTCGGCTCTGTGGGGAACATAGGTATCACTGGCTTGTATGTGATAGTGACTTTGCTTCAACCTGTCTTTTCCCCTTGTACCGTGATGGAAGGGGTAACTATCGGTATTTAGGTTTTGTACCAGTTTCTTTGAGTTCTTAGTAACTGTCTTTCTGTTTTATATGCAGATATTTGTGAACAGTAATCATATTCAAATGCGTATGTCAAGAATAAAACATTGGACGTTTTTTTTACAAAACAAAACAGAAAACGGAAAAAACAAACACAGAGTTTTGTACTTAAAAGACGCTTTATATTGATTTGAAATTTGCCTATAACATGCGTTTTTTACAAGGAGGCTGACGCTCTAGTAATAGAACGCCGCCGTAAAAATGGAAATTATTACAAAAACTGTGTACAAAAATAAAACAGTTATGTGTAGTGATCCCATTGGGTTTCAATTCTAATATTGCCCTTATGTCTTTGGGCATCTCATCACTTTGCTGCTTGTCCGAAGCTGACTGGATTGATTGGTACCATTTGAGCTTGATATCTGATTACTGAGGTCTGATCGCAAGGTGATCCAATGGGATATAGTGATACGCTTTAATCCCTAATTTTTTCCTGGACCGCCTTTTCGGGTTTTCAGTTCATCGGGATACCCTTTTTTCCCAAGCCACCCTTTCGGGTTTTTGACTTGCCGGGTGTACAGATTTTTTCATTTTTTATCCCTAATTTTTGCCCGAACCCTTTTGGTTCGTCGGGATGCCCTTATTTTTGCCTAGGTATGTCAACCTAGCGGGTCTTTATTATGCGTAGTATATTTTCACTATGTCCGCATTGACAGGGTGTGGAAGGTCGTCACCATCCATGGTGGTCAGAATCATGGCTCCACCCGAAAATATGTTCTTAATTACAAATGGTCCCTCATAGGTGGGAGTCCATTTTCCCATGGGATCACCTTGCGGCAGTATGATGCACTTGATTACCAGATCCCCTACTTGATACACTTGTTGTCTGACTTTCTTGTTGAAGGCCTTGATCATTCGTTTCTGATACATTTGACCATGGCAGACAGCAGTAAGTCTTTTCTTGTCAATTAAGTTCAATTGATTAAGTCGAGTCTGGATCCAACCGTCTTCGCTCAAACCCGCATCCTTCATAATCCGTAGAGAAGGGATCTGGACCTCCATGGGTAGGATAGCCTTCATGCCATATATCAGAGAATAGGGTGTTTCCCCTGTCGACGTACGTGTTGAAGTACGATACCCGTGAAGATCAAACGGTAACATCTTGTGCCAGTCTTTGTATGTCACCATCATTTTCTATATGATCTTTTTAATATTCTTATTAGAAGCTTCAACAGCCCCATTCATCTTCGGCCGCTAAGGAGAAGAGTTGTGATGCTGAATCTTGAACTATTTACAGAGTTCAGTGATCATCGAGTTATTAAGATTAGTACCATTATCTGTAATGATTTTCTCAGGGATACCATAACGACAAACCAAGTTATGCTTGATGAACCGTGCCACCACATTCTTGGTAACCGTAGCACAGGAGGCAGCCTCAACCCACTTCATGAAGTAATCAATGGCCACTAGGATGAAGCGATGCCCGTTGGATGCGGTAGGTCTGATCTCGCCGATCATGTCAATTCCCGACATTGCAAAGGGCCAGGGATCTGTCAAGATTTTCAAAGGAACTGGAGGTACATGCACCTTATCAGCATAGATTTGGCACTTGTGACAGGTTCGAGAATGATGATAATAGTCGGCTTCCATTGTGGACCAGTAGTATCCTGCCCGTAGGATTTTCTTTTCCATCGTATGCCCACTGGAATGAGTGCCAAAGGTACCTTCGTGTAGGTCTTCTATGATCCTCCCTGCTTCGCTCTTGTCTACAGACCGCAGTAAGGTAGAGTCATGATTGCGCTTATAGAGGATTCCATTGCTGAGGAAGAACTTTGCAGCAAACCTTCTCAGAAATTTCTTGTCATTGACAGATGCCCCTTCGGGGTATTCTTGATCCTCGAGATACCTTTTCACCTCATGAAACCAAGGTTTTTCGGCTACCTCCTCGGTATCGATCTCACAGCATTATGCCGGTTCATCCAACCTCTCAATAGTGATTAGGGGAGCTTCATTGTCCCACCTGACCTTGAACATTGACGACATAGTAGCTAGCGCGTCGGCTAACTAATTCTCTTCTTATGGGAAATGTTTAAAGGTGATCTCTTCAAAATGCGACAGCAGTGTCAGTACATGTTCTCTGTAAGGGATAAGGTTCGGGTGTTTCGTATCTCACTCGCCTTTGATCTGACTTATCACCAAAGCAGAATCCCCAAATACACTCAAGAACTTGATCCTTAGGTAAATAGCAGCTCTAAGACCCATGATACACGCTTCATACTCTGCCATGTTGTTGGTACAGTTGAAACATAATCGGGCAGTGAATGGAGTATGACAGCCCTCGGGAGATATGATTACAGTGCCAATGTCGTTACCCAGTGAGTTTGAGGCTCCATCAAAAAACATAGACCATCGGGATCCTTCCTCAGGTCCTTCATCCGGTCCAGGTTCTTCACAGTCGGTTACTAACATGATGTTCTCATCCGGGAACTCAAAATTCATCGACTGGTAGTCATCCACGGCTTGATGTGACAAATGATCAGCTAACACACTCCCCTTGATTGCTTTTTGGGTTGTGTATCAGATGTCGTCCTCGGTTAAGATCATTTTCCATCTTGCTATTTTTCCAGAGAGAGCGGGCTTCTCAAAAATGTACTTGATCAGATCCATCTTAGATATCAACAAAGTAGTGTGGGTCAACATATATTGTCTCAGTCGGCGAGCATCCCATGCCAAAGCGCAGCAAGTTTTCTCAATAAGTGAGTATCGCGTTTCACAGTCGGTAACTTTTTGCTAAGGTAGTATATTGTATGCTCTTTTCAACCAGACTCGTCATGCTTCCCCTAACACACACACCATTGAATTATCTAGCACTGTTAAGTACATTATAAAAGGTCTTCCTTTAGTCGGAGGCATCAGAATAAGAGGTTCTTAGAGGTATTGCTTGATTCTGTCAAAGGAAACCTGGAATTTGTCATTCCACTTTACCTCTTGATCTTTCTTCAGAGGCTTGAAGATTGGCTTACAAGTAGCAGTCAGATGTGAAATGAATCGGTCAATGTAATTTAAGCGTCCCAAGAAACCTCTAACTTCCTTCTCAGCGCGGGGAGCCAGCATCTCTTGTATGTCCTTCACTTTTGCAGGGTCTACTTGAATACCTTTGTCACTGACGATGAATCCCATAAGCTTACTAGACCTTACCCCGAAGGTGCACTTGTTCGGATTTAACCTCAGCTTGTACGTCTTCAACCTATCAAACAGCTTTTGTAAATGATCAAGATGTTCTTCCTCAGTTTGAGACCTGGCTATCATGTCATCGACGTAAACCTCTATCTCATGGTGAATCATGTCATGGAACAGAGCTACCATAGATCGATGATAAGTTGCCCCAACATTCTTCAACCCAAATGGCATCACCTTGTAGCAGAAAGTGCCCCACTGTGTAACAAAAGTTGTCTTCTCCATGTCTTCAGGTGCCATCTTGATCTGATTGTAGCCAGAGAAACCGTCCATGAAGGAAAAGATTTTGTGTTTTATAGTGTTGTTAACCAGAACATCAATGTGGGGAAGCGAGAAGTCATCCTTGGGGCTTGCCCTATACAGGTCTCTGTAATCCACACACGTTCATACTTTACCATCTTTCATAGGTACTGGAACCATATTAGCAACCCATTGTGGATAAGAGGTGACAGCTAAGAACCCTGCGTTGAACTTCTTCATAACCTCTGCTTTAATCTTCTCTGACATCTCAGGGCGCATACGACGGACCTTTTGCTTTACCGGAGGGAAGTCTTCTTTAGTCGGCAGACGATGAACCACTATATCTGTGTCTAGTCCTGACATGTCTTCATATGACCAGGCGAATATTTCAACATACTCATGCAACATATGTACCAACTGCTGTTTGACACTAAGCTCCAGATTTGGACCTATCTTAACCTCTTTCTTGTCTTCCTCTGTACCTAAGTTCACTGTCTCAACCGGCTCTCCATGAGGCTGTATGGCCCTTTCTTCCTGCTGTAATAGTCTAGCAAGTTCTCCAGGTACCTCACAATCTTCCTCACCTTCGTCCTCGTCTTGGTTGATCGGATTTTCAAAGTCATGATGAGCAGTAGCAGAACTGTTATCAATGGGATCCAGAGTGGATATGGATCTGCATTTGGATACGTGAGTGTGTGTAAGAGCATAGCTGTATAGATTGAATAAAAGAAAAGAAAGACAGAGAGCGCAAAATTTGTTTGCAAACGTCCAATGCTTTATTGATGTCATACGAAAATGAAACATGATAACCCTCACAAATAGAACCATTATGCCCCGGGTGAGACACACGGATATAGAGTTTATATTGTTTTTAAATTACATATCCGAAAAATCAGAAAGACAATTACTCCTGAACGAAAGTAATCGGTACAAAGTCTGTGGAAGTCCAGTTACTGAATCCTCCATTGGTAGTCGGGAAGATCCAGCTGTCAATGTCGGAATCACCATCACTCTCACGTGTAGCAGAAACAATATCAATAACATTGACTCCCAAACCATGTTTGGGCATAGGAGCATTGATAATGTTGGGAGTCTCCTGGGGACCAAATTCAATCTCCTTAGCATCAATCAGATCCTACACTTTGTTCTTCAAAGCCCAGCAGTCATTGGTGTCATGGCCTAGACTTTCTGAATGGTAAGTACAATGAGCATTTGGTTTATAGTAAGGAAAGGTGGTGTTTATATTCTTCGGAGCTTCCCTCAGAGTAACCAGATTGGACTTCAGCAACTCAGGTAAAACCTGAGACAGCGTCATGTTTATCTGAGTGAACTGTCTAGCTGGTCTTTCTGCTCTTGGCTGATTGTTTCTTTGCTGAGCAGGTGCAGGTTTAGGAATCATAACAGCCCCTACCGCCGGACGGTGCTCGGTTTGGTTCTAACTCTTTTGGTTATAGACGACACTGACTTCCTTTTTACCTGCAAATGGCTTCCTTGCAGCACTAGAAGATGCATTCTTCTGAATTTTTCCACTTCGGATTCTAGCTTCCACTCTTTCTCCTGTTAAAATCAGTTTAGTAAAACCCGTCGATGAACTTCCAATCATATGGTTAAAGAATGGCCCAGTCAAAGTTCCCAAAAACATATCCACGAGCTCCCTGTCAGCCAAGGGAGGTTGAAGTCTTCCAGCCAAATCTCTCCACTTCTAAGCATAATCCTTGAAACCCTCGTTCGAACCCATAGACAAATTTTGGAGTTGTGTACGGGTGGGATCGAGGTCTGCCTTATACTGATATTGCTTATAAAATGCAACAGCAAGGTCTTCCCAGTTACGAACATTGGCTCTTTCCAGCTGATAGAACCAATCCAATTGTGTTCCAGACATGTGTTGGAAGAAGTGAACCCACAAGTCTTTGTCAGAAGTATGAGGCTGTATCTTCCTCACGTAGGAACGAAGATTCATTTTAAGACAAGAGACCCCATCATACTTAGCAAATACCGGTGCCTTGAATTTTGGGGGGATGACAACCCCGGAGACCAGACCCAACTCTTCAAAATCCAGCCCAGGAACCTTCTGGATTTCCATAGTACTCAGACGCTCTTCTAACTGCTTATACCTTTCATCAGCCGGAGGGTACTGCTCCTCATTATAATCAGTTCCATTGTCAGACTCTTTAGGACTAGGGTCCTCTTCTCTGGCTTCACCCTCTTGATTCTCTCCCTCTTTAGATGAAGAAGCTAAATCAACAACCCGTCTTGGCGGCCCTCTAAACCTTCTGCTTATATGTGCCACACCGGCTGTCCTCTTTGTCTTCTTAGTGTTCTTCTTAAAAATCAGAGCCTTCAGCTCTTCCAGTCCTTTGGCCAGAGCCAAATCATTTGCTGGAACTGCGTGTTCTGAGTCTGAAGATCTTTCACAGTTTGTTCAAGAGCCATTGCTGAAATAAACAACGGAGGAGATGAGAAACCTGTTATGAATCCTGTTATGCAATGATATGTATGGTATGTATGCAATGTTTTCAAGGGTTCTTAAAGGCTCAAATTTGCTTAACCAAAAAGGAACGAACGCGAATTATATTAGTAAACTTGCATTGTTACAAAGAATGTATTTTTAGAGTATAATTAAGCAAAATAAAACAAAAAGAAGACTAGGTTTCCCATGGGCGCCTCCTCTTTTGCGTGATGTAGGCGTTGATATTCCTCTCTTTATGAAGTAGCCTAGTGAGTTCCAAGACCTTCTTCTCTTTGTCATAGAGTTGGGCTTCAAACGTATCCCGCTCCTCTTTAAGCTGAACCCAAGACTTTTGTAACTCTTCGTGATCAGTTGGCATGTCTGGATGAAGAACAGGATGAGGAGTGTCTCCCTCGGCAACTGGTTCCATAATCATAGGTCGGATAGAGGGATAAGGCATCATAAGAGTTTGATGGCGGGATCCTACCCATCTGAGATAAGGCTCGATAGGTATGGAATTCTTATGCCCAAGTGTCTTGCTGTCAACCCTATGTACCATACTCCAAGCTTGTATGAACCTTTTGCGGTAACCCTGAACATCATTCTCATAGTTGAAGGCGATTCCTTGAATATGTGTATCATGAGGACCATCCCTTCTTGCATAACCAAACTATCATAATGCTAAGCAAGGGTTATAAGTGATTCCTCCCCTAATGCGTAAGAGTGGTACATTAGGGAATTCACCACAGCGATCGATGATAGTAACATCTTCCGAGAACCGCGAACATCAATGAATGTCTGAATACGCAAGGTGCATCAGTCGATGAGACCATCTTTTACCCTGTTCATTCTTTAAAGTAGATCTAGGTAGGTGCGAAATAAACCACCTAGCCAATAGAGGAGTGCAACACTGGAGGGTCCCCCTTCTTTTTAGAGTGCGAGCATGCAGACAGTGTAGAATACCCTGAGTAATGTAGGTACCGAATTCCGAGACAGAAAAACATGGATTATGCTCACATCTATGAGTTGATCCGGATTAGGGAACAATACCATCATGTAGACAAGGAGCGCCAAAACCTCTTCAAAAGCTTGTAGATCCAGGGTATCCCAAAAATAGTAAGCCTTCTCAAACAGAAATTTAATCAGAATTCCTTGAACACTCCCTATGGTTTCCCAATTTGTCACTATGTCGGACAGTTGTAAGGATAAGCTTTAGCAATTTCTTCAAGTTTGGGATGTCTTTCTGTACCACTAAAAGGTAGTTGATCAAGAATGGGTATCCCTAATAACTGAGAAAATTTCTCCATAGTAGGCACTAACTGGTAATCCGGGAATGTGAAACAGTGATGTAGAGGATCGAAGAACTGAAACAGCACTTTCAATATTTCTTTGTCAGGTTTTTGTAGTGACCAAGTTGAGCAACCGACCATGCTTTTCATTGAAAGGAGAGCTTTCGGGAATCCTTACTGCCAAGTTCCTTAATTGGGGAGAGTTCCCATAAACGGTTCCCATAAACGGTTCTGCCACTTTATATTTCATTCCCAAGCAGAGTTGCCAGTTCTGTGATACGGTGGCAGAACTGACTGTTAATACTGGTTTGTGTTTTTTGTTCGTAAATGTCACGGTAAGCAAGAGTCGCCACCGACTTTTATTTTATCCAATCAGGAAAAGGAAAAAGAACAGAAAAAACCTTTTTCGAGATGTTTATGAGTACGGGGGGTAGATTATAGAAAGGGAAGGTGTTAGCACCCTTTCTATCCGTGGTTTTCCACGGGCTCTTAGGTACTTGCTCATTTTGAAAACTGCTTGTGCGTGCTTGCTTTGAAAAGTTTTGTTTTACTTCGTTTTAACCCTTATTTATGTCCTCAAGAGCTTTATGAAGTTGTTTTTAAAAACTTTGTTTGGAAAGTGTTTGTGTGAAAAAAGTTTTTGTTTGTTTGAGCAAGTACCTAGGAACTAATCTACCTACTCGAAAAAGGTCTGTTCGTTTTCCTTTTAGACAATGCTATCCCATTATTGAGAAATAGGTAGCATCGTTGTTGGAGTTTTTTAGGGACATTCGAAGGGATAAATACGATCACAAAATCAATGTTAGGAAATGTTAGTAATCATCCTAAAGCCTTAAATATCTTTTTTTGAGGCAACATCTGAATGGCTCATTTTAGATCTTTCGGGGCTAGAGGACAACCACTAACAAACCCTATACTTCATGACCGTTTACCAAAGGCAACCGAAGTGGAGTAAACCCTAGGAGTGAGCATGTGAGAGTGTATGTTTTCAGTTAATTTATCTTTGCACATTTAGGTTTTTCTACTGTATTAATTTTCAGTTTGTCTTTCCATACAATCCTATTAATATCTAGGCAGTTTATAGTTTGCGAAAATAAAATGCGAGAAAGTTAAAGTCCTAGCTATTACATGGCTTTTTGTAGATACATAATTATCTTGTACTGAAAATAAAGATGCAGAATTGAAACCCTAATTACTATTACAAACTCAGAGCAGTTACAATAATAATAAAAGGAATTTAAATCGCACAGCGAATTAAATGCAGGAAATAATTAAAAAACCTAAAATTCTAGTTGAAAAAAGATTTAGGTTATTTTTGAGAAACAAATTAGGTTATGTACAAAATTAAACCATTATTTTTTAATTATGAAAAAAGGATTAAATTGCCCTAAATAATTAAACTAATTAATTAAGGAAATAAAATATTTTTTATGAAAAAAATGATTTTTATGATTTTTTGATTTAATGATAAAAATGATTTTTGTGTAATTTTGTGAAAAAAGATAATTAGTAAATAATAAAAAGAATTAAAAATAAAAGAATTAGAGATGGGCCTGTGTAGCAAGCAATCCAGAGGGGTGCAATGTTGAATTGTTTAAGCCCAATAGCTGGTAAGCCCAATCCTTGCGTGGGATCCAGGGTTGCTCCTTTCTGATGGTGTACCATGGACTTTGATGTGTGGGATGTTGAATCTGATTGGAGACGAATCCAACGGCTGGATGCTAGTAGCGCATGATGGACGTCTTGTAGCATAATATACAAAATCTACATGTAAACGTTAAGAAAATAATAAAATGCTGGGACCTGGGATCGAACCCAGGACCTCCCCCTTAATACAATGCGCGCTTGACCAACTGGGCTACATGTTTTACTTGTTAGTATAATAAAATTAATATATATTATATAATGAAAGTTCAGTGCATTAAAAAACACGCGAGATTCAAACAGGCCAATGGTAGTTAGACATGTGAGCTTCTTCTTCCCCTGTCTGTCGTTTTAGGTTAGGGACTTTTACCTACGGACATCTTCCATGGCTAAAACCCTATAACTTTCCAAAATTCACAGCAAGCATGATAAATCAATTGTGAGTACATAGATCAACTCGTCTTGATCTCACGAGCATCATGGTACCCTTTTCTTGCGCCAATTTAACCTGTATAAAAAACCCTAAAACGGCAAGGCAACCCCTAACAATGGCAATTACGCATACAGGCCTCAAAACGCAAAATTAATTAAACCAAAACATTCCAAATGATACAAATACAATGCTATGCTTAAAAATGAACAACTATGCGTAAACTGTAAAATCAAAATCATGTTTGGATATGAAAACCGTGGGTCTGTAAGCCGCGATTCTGGACGTGAAAAGGCTTGCAATTGATTGAGATACGTTCTAGAGATGTCTAGGAGTCTATTTGTAGTCTTAGAATGTCTTGAATTGACCTCTAGGTTAAAAACTGATCCAATACTTTTTTGCAAAATTTTGAGTTTTGTTTGATGCTCTCATGACCTACAATCCCCCTGCTTGCGCATTGGTTATGTTCAGCATATATACTAGAGCATATTAGGTCAACAAAAATGCTTTGTATCTTTGATAATCATGGAGATTTGATTTGATTTTTCTATTGTATGATATGTTTCTAAAATAGGCCTAATCATTCCATCTTTGATTCAATTTGCTCTTGCAAGATTTGATATGCTATGCCAGCTTGATTAGATTGTGATTCCTACAAAAAATCAGATCAAAAATCAACCTTTTATGTTTTTTGCAATTTATTTGATTTAATTTGAATTTTAAATAATAAAAAATCAAAATAAAATAAATAATGAAGCAAATAATGTGTGGATGCCGATTTGGGTTGTGGACCATGTCACAAACAAGATTCAGTCATGAAATGCAAGGGCCATTTGACAAAAAATGCATTTTTGAGCACATTTGACTTTTGGCAATTTTGCAAAAATGGTCAACTTTGACAAGGCATATCTCCTCCACTTTTAACCCTAGAGATGTGTTCTTTGACTTTTTAGAAATCTTAGGGTGTCCCCTAAACAACCCTTTTTGTTTCATCTCAATTGGGTTTCCATGTTCATGTAAGAAGCTTTGACCCAAAAGGTGTTTTTGTTGACTTTTCAAAAGGAGCTATAATGTAGAAATTCATATATTTTGATGAGTGCATATTTTGAACTTGTGGGATGAAGATGAATTGTATGGAATTGCATCCTATTAAAAATGAGCCTTGGATGGAAAATTTCTGATAAAGTATGAAGAAGTTATGCCTGGTCAAAGTTTGGTTGACTTTTCCTATGAAACCCTAATTTAGCAACTTTTAGGTTTTGATGAATTTGAGGCATTCCTTGAAGAATCATGATAAACACTTGATCAAATGATGGATATCACTTAAAAATGTTGATGTTGACCAAAAATCTTGATGTTTGACTGTATGTGGGCCACAATTGACTTTTGCCCTAGTATAGTTGATTTTCAGACATCTGGGCAATTGACTGAGCAAACTTCTTATGCAAGGCATGAAACTTGAAATGGATGGTCTTGAGAACATATTTGGACCATGGAAAGCATTTTGGACCCTTGTACTTCAACCATCTTGATGAGGAGTGAAACCCTAGTTTGAAGTTTGTTGCCTTAGGAGGAGGATTTGTCTGGTCAATCCCTAGTCATCCTTGAGCAATTGAGGACCTCAATGGGCATGTGTTGAGTAAAATGAGAGGGAAAATTTTGGGGTACAACACTTGGTTATTCTCTTTCTAGTAAAGCTTATAGAATATATAATAAAATAACTTTAACTATTGAAGAATCTATGCATGTTTCTTTTGATGAAACTAACACCTCTAAGGAGGACTTAGTTGTTTGTGATGATGATGATATTATAGATCTACCCTCGGAAGAAGTTCCTAATGATCAAATTATGAAACAACCGGAACATCAAGAAGAAGTTTCACAATAAAACGCAAATCAAAACGACCTTCCTAAAGAATGGAGAACTCATAGAGATCATCCAATTGATAAAGTCATTGGTGATATTAGTCAAGGAGTTGCAAGAAGATTAAATCTCAAAGATGGTTGCTTGAATATGGAATTTGTTTCATAAATTGAACCTTCCAAAGTTGATTAAGCCTTAGGAGACGATCAATGGATAATTTCTATGCAAGAGGAATTAAACCAATTCGAGAAAAATCAAGTTTGGGAACTTGTTCCTAGGCCAAGTGGTAAATACATCATAGGTACCAGATGGGTGTTTAAAAATAAACTTGATGAGAATGGTATAATTTTTTGAAACAAAGCAAGGTTGGTGGCCCAAGGATATAATCAAGAAGAAGTAATCGATTTTGAAGAAGCATTCGCTCTGATTGCAAGTTTAGAAGCTATCCGTTTATTACTTGCTTATGCTTGTTCATTAAACTTCCAGCTTTACCAAATGGATGTCAAAAGCGCATTCTTGAATGGTTACATCAATGAAGAAGTCTATGTCAAACAACCCCCGAGCTTTGAAGACTTCAAGAATCCTTCACATGTCTTTAAGTTAAGAAAATCTCTTTATGGTTTTAAACAAGCACCAAGAGCATGGTATGATAAACTTAGTAATTTTTCATGTGAAAAAGGATTTGAAAAAGGTAAAGTTGATAAAACCTTGTTCATCAAGAAGATTAAAGGTAACACTTTATTGGTTCAATTCTATGTTAACGATATAATATTTGGTTCAACTAACAAAGATGTGTGAGGAATTTTCTTCAATAATGCAAGGAGAATTCGAGATGTCCATGATGGGAAAGATGAACTATTTTCTTTGATTACAAATTAAACAATTAAAGGATGGAATCTTCATCAACCAATCCAAGTATTGCAAAGAACTATTGAAAAAATTTGATATGGATAATTTCAAAGTAATGAATTCTCCAATGGGCTCTGGTACTTATGTCAATCAAGATGAATCTGGTGTTTCCATTGATATTACAAATTATCGAGGTATGATTGGTTCCTTATCATATTTGACGGCAAGTCGTCCTGACATAATGTTTAGTGTTTGTCTTTGTGCTCGCTTTCAAGCAAATCCAAAGGAATCACATCTCATGGCAGTCAAGCGTATCATGAAGTATCTCAAAGGAAAAAAAGATGCCGAATTATGGTATCCTAAAGGTAGTGTTTTCAATTTAATTGGTTATTCTGATGCGGATTATACAGGGTGTAAAACTGATAGAAAAATCATGAGTGGTACTTGTCATATTCTTGGA
The DNA here is from genome assembly GCA_948472305.1 of Vicia faba. Lineage (NCBI taxonomy): Eukaryota > Viridiplantae > Streptophyta > Magnoliopsida > Fabales > Fabaceae > Vicia > Vicia faba. The sequence goes on from OX451736.1 coordinate 715,962,951, forward strand.
ATTTCTTTAGTATCGCAGGCTTGTAAGAAACAAGCCTGCGTTGCTATTAGCATAGTCAAAGCAGAATACATAGCAGCATGTAGCTTTTGTGCATAAATACTTTGGCCTAAGCAACAACTTCGTGACTACAGACTCGATCTTGGATGCATTCCTTTACGTTGTGACAACACCAGTGCGATCAATATTACAAAGAATCGGGTCATGCACTCAAGAACTAAACACATTGATATTTGATACCATTTCCTTTGTGATCATGTGCTTCAAGGAGATGTCGAAGTTACTTTTATGGATACACATAATCAGTTATCAGATATCTTTACGAAGCCTCTTGCAAAAGAACCTTTCTACAAAATTCGGCGAGAACTTGGAATTTCTGATGAAGGTGATGTATGATTCTTCCAATTTTCTACTTATTAGAATTTAATAAATCAAAGGTACACCTCTTTTACTCATGTATTATAACTTGTTTTTGTGTTATGTGTATGAGTTATATATATGGTATATATTCTCTTTTTTTCCCATTCCTTTTTGCTAATGACAAAGGGGGAGAAGAATCATTGTTTGGAGGTGTTCTTTTTTTCTCTAACAAAAGTGTAGTAAGAAAATTTCAAAGAAAACTCTCATGCATGGATCAATGGGGAGTATTTGACTTAGGGGGAGTTTTCAAAATTGATAGAGAAATCAAGATGCATCAAAATTTTCAAGCAAAGGTTGTCATCATCAAAAAGGAGGAGAATGTGAAGACAAGCTTCCTAAATAGTTTTGATGAAGACAAACTAGCATTGATTTCAAAATGTAATGGCTCAAGTCAAGACATCTTAATAAAATCAAATTTATCAAAGTCTTGAAGAATCATTGTGTGAACAAATCAAATGTCAAGATATAAAGCATTAAACCTCTCCATATGTATACAAGTGTTAATAATAATGTTTCATGCATGCCATAAATCTTCAAACATGTTTTGAAAATCATAACTTTATGTTTCACATCTTTTTTCAATGTATTTTTCAAAAATTACTTAGGGAACCCGGTTACCCAGTTATGGTAACCGGTTACCCTATATTGTTTCACAAAAATAAACGTCAGTGTCTTGGGGAACCTGATCACCCATATATGGGAACCGGTTACCCAACGCTGATTTTGAAATTTTTTAACATTTAGAAAGGTGGTACCCGAGTACCCACTTATGGGAACTGGTTACTACCAAAATAGTATGAAAAATACATATGACTCTTGTCCAGAAAAGTTGTATGTTTTTGTTTGTGAAGCATGGCATCTTTCCAATAAATTATACCATTTTGAAAGGCTGTATAGAGGCCTCTATAAACTCATAGTTTCAGAATTATTGGTAACCTCTTTTCAATATATAATTCAAATTACAAAAACTATTTATCTTTCAAAATTTTCAAGTGTTCTACACCAGAATTTTTATTGAAACTTTCTACATTCATTTTTCATTGAAATTTTTTCTAACTTTCATATCATCATTGTGAACACTTGTATCCATTATTGAGAATTGTTTTGCTTGAAGTAGAATATTAATCCAGTATTGATATATTGTATCATACTTCAAAATCTCTTGAAAAAATTCAGATTACATTATTACTTTCTTTGCTATTCAGGATTGTTGAAAGCAAGTGTATACATTGAAGATGATTGTTCTTCTTGTACTTAGTATTCAGATCTTAAAGGTGTTAAGAGACTTTGATCTCCTTATAGGTTAGATGGTAAGCATCACAATTGGTGTGAATAGGCTGTACAATCATTCTAACTGTAGTGAAATCTATTTCGTGTTGAAAGGGGACTGGAGTACTCTCGGATTGTGAGGGGAACC